>CM056058.1:119443700-120736200 GCA_029574335.1 Rana kukunoris | reverse complement strand
TCCAATCCCGAGAAGGGGAGTGTCTATACACAGCACGGCGCGCATTCGAAGAATTCAAACGAAAGGTGCCTGTAATGCGTGCTGTGATGCACAGGGATTAACGCGGCGGCTTTGCGGTATGCAACGGCGGCTTTGCGGTATGTGGCGGCGGGGGGGGGGGAGTATTCTATTTAGGTATCAGGGGTATTTGCGGGAGTACAAGTACTCCCGCAAATACTCGGTATCGGTCCCGATACTGGTATCGGTATCGGGACAACCCTAATGGACTTAGTATAAAAAGAATATACAATATATATACTATATTGGCAAAAGTATTGGGATGCCTTTACACGCACAGGAACTTTAACGGCTTCACCTCTTCTGGGAAGGCTGTCCACAAGGTTTAGGAGGGTGTTTATGGGAATGTTTGACCATTCTTCCAGAAGGGCATTTGTGAGGTCAGACACTGATGTTGGATGAGAAGACCTGGCCCGCAGTCTCCACACAAATTCATCCCAAAGGTGTTCTATCAGGTTGAGGTCAGGACTCTGTGCATGCCAGTCAAACCAATCCAAACCCAAACTTGCTCATCCATGTCTTTATGGACCTTGCTTTGTGCACTGGTCCAAATCATTTGGTGGAGGAGGGATTATGTTGTGGGAGGGAGGGGGGATTATGGTGTGGGGGTTGTTTTTCAGGGGTTGATTTGGCCCCTTAGTTCCAGTGAAGGGAACTCTTAAGACATCAGCATACCAAGACATTTTGGACAATTTTATGCTCCCAACTTTGTGGGAACAGTTTGGGGATGGCCCCTTCCTGTTCCAACATGACTGCCCACCAGTGCACAAAGCAAGGACATAAAGACACTGATGAGTGAGTTTGGTAATAATAGTGCAACTTCTGATTCATGGATTAAACAGAACATTGATGATTTATATCCAGAGTTTATCTCGGTACTCTGTAAGCAGATAAGATCCTTGGACTGTGGATGTGGATGTCTGAAGGGTCTCATTCATTCAGGTCAATCAATAAATCAAGGTAACTGGACATGCTGTATTTTAAGACATTTTGCTGGTCAGCCGACAAGCTTTCTCAATTCAGAATGACTTTGGGAATAGAAAGTGGATGCGAAAGGTTTATCTGCTTTGTATTAAATGGATTATGTGCTTAAAATCTTATAAAAAAAAAAATATTTTATTTGAATCTTTTGGTTTTTATTTTTATTTTATTTTAAAAGAGTAAAACAAACCAAATTAAAATGGGAGTGGGTCTCTTATAAATGTATTCAGAATGTTATCAATGTTATCGTTTTTTTTTTTTTTTTTTTTTCAAGTCAATATTACAAAAATATATTTTAAAAATATATTTTAAAAATATATTTTCTGATAAATATCTTTGGAAAATACATTTAAATTATATTTTTGGAATGCATTTACAAATATATGTAGAAATATATGTTGAAATTACTTTTGTATATGTAAAAAAGTCTAAAGAATATATTTAAAAAATATATTTTCCAATATATGTGTTAGGAAAATACATTTAAATTATATTTTTGGAATGCATTTACAAGTATATTTAAAAATATATGTTTAAATGCATTTTTTATATGTTCAAAAATATCTAGAAAATATATTTACAAACATATATTTTCAAATATATGCCTTTGGGAAATATATTTAAATTATATTTTTGGAATGCATTTACAAATGTATGTAAAAATATATGTTGGAATTACTTTTTTATGTGTTTAAAAAATATGAGGAATATATTTAAAAATATATTTTCCAATATATGTGTTTGTAAATATATTTAAATTATATTTTTGAAATGCATTTACAAGTATATTTAAAAATATATGGTTAAATGCATTTTTTTTAGATTTTGAAAAATATCTGGAAAATATATTTAAAGCAATATATTTTCAAATATATGCCTTTGGAAAATATATTTTAATTTACATTTTTGGAATAGATGTAAAAATATATTAGCGTAGGCCAATATATTGTAAATATATTTAAAATATATATATTTTTTTAATAAATATATTGCAAATATATTTTTCTTCCGTATGGGTTGTATACTGTATGTATTGTGTGTTTTTATTTTTTTGAATTTGGCACTGATCTCCGTCCCCGTGCGTCGTAACGTCGCAGGGAACGTAGCTCGGCGGCACTCGGGCACTGTGTGAATCTGGGCTGCTCTGTGCAAAACCACTACACAGAGCACACAAGCATAACCTTTTAAACAAACAAAATAAAAACAAGACTTTAATATCACTTTAAGAATAGTAACAGAGGCTGATGAGTCTTCTTTTCTCAAGAATTTGTCACAAGGAAACCCATCATTAAACCAAGTTAATTATCAGGTACAAAAACCTTGAGATACCAGACCTCCTAATTAATCAGGTACATAGCTTTCAGATCCATGCTTGACTGCTCTAATTCTGAACAGAAGAACGTCCTTGTTAGATTGATATATGCCGCTCCGCTGTTAGATCACATGATACCGTAATTAGTCATTTGCCTTGAGCTTATATAGTTAGCATTGATGAATTGAAATGACAGTTTACAAACAAGGGTTACACCTTTCAGGATATTTGAGACCTCTGATAATCCTCGTTTTTCATTCCCATACACTAATTTTAACAGCACTGCATAATAATTTAAAGGAACCCATAAGAATAACAATGTGGAAGCTAATTATTGTGTGCTAGACTGCAGGCTTTCATACTGATTCTGGCTTCACTTTCAGGTGGGCCACTTACCTAGAACAAACATGCTATTAACAGGTCAGTGACCACCAATTAGGTATCATTTAAAAATAGGGCACTTATCGCAGCTCCAATAATTCTATTATCACAGCTTTTTTTAAGGGGTGAAAACATATTTAATGCCGCGTACACACAATAATTTTTCGGGTTGTAAAATATTACGTTTTTTTTTAATGTCATTAAAAACGATCGTGTGTGGGCTTCAGAGCATTTTTCGGGTTTTCTAAAAAACGGGCAAAAAAAAAATTCGAACATGCTCTATTTTTTCACAACGTTTTTAACGTTGTCGTTTTTAAGGTTGTAAAAAATGGTCGTGTGTGGGCTTTAACGACGTGAAAAATCCACGCATGCTCAGAAGCAAGTTATGAGATGGGAGTGCTCGTTCTGGTAAAATTAGCGTTCGTAATGGAGTAAGCACATTCATCAGAGACAGAAAAGCACAAATCTTCTTTTACTAACACAAAATCAGCTAAAGCAGCCCAAAGGGTGGCGCCATCTGAATGAAACTTCCCCTTTATAGTGCCGGCGCATGTGTTTTACGTCACCGCGCTTTGCTAGACCATTATTTTTTTTACGATCGTGTGTAGGCAAGGTCGTTTTAATAATCGGGTTAAAAAAAACATTGGCCCAGATTCACAGAGCGATTACGCCTGCGTAACAGGAGATGCGCGGCGTAAGTCTAAATGTGCGCGTGCGTTTCGATGAACGGCATCCCCAAAACGAGATACGCAAGAAATCTACTTTTTTTTGTCCAGCGTAATTTCGTTAGACTGGCGCATCCGTCCGCGCAAAGCTGCGCTAGACAGACCATTGATTTGCTAGTTAAATATGCTAATGAGGGACTTACGGGGATCCACAAAAGAACGTTGGTGCAGCGCAGGCTACGCGCTGTGCGCAACAGCAAAATGTCCTGTCTAAAATTAGACCATATAAAAGCTGGTATAAAATTTGAAAAATCGTCTACATGTCAGATAAAGCAACACTGTTAGTGAGGAGCTCAACAGTCACACGTGTTGCCCAACAAACTGTATGCCAACATGCCAGTGGCATCCATGCTCATAGCTATACTACTGACTTTAGATGAGCAAAGAAGGAGGAGGGCACTGAGGAGGGCACTGAGGAGGGCACGGGAGATGTTTTCTTTTTTTTTTTTTTTACTTTTTATTTGCTTATATAAACTTTACTATTTAATCTAATCTAATACAATATTCTTATCTGATACAAGCCCCTCACTCTTCACTCTTCACTGGAGAGTATATATCACACACGCATAGACTATGGCATGAGTGATTCTGAGGTGTCTCGCATCTTCAGATTCACCCCTCATATGCCATCATGGAATTAACCACAACCCTGCAGGAGGACATCAGCAGCCCAACACATGACACTACCCATGACACCCATGACAGCTACATATACAATTAGAGCCCCATCCCCACAGATTTCGAACAGAACATGTATGGGAACAGCTGGCTGGTTGGTGAGTGACATGGGTGGCAGGCATGACTGCCCCCCCCCCCCATGATGCACACATCACAAGGGGCACATGCACTACTAACATCCTCCTGTCTTTTCCCTTCAAGGTGACTCTGCATATGCACTGGGACCAGGGATGTACTTTTGCAATGGAAGTGCGTTTGTGTCTGGCTATTTATGCTGTCTGCGTAGTTCAGCAAAGTTGCCCGGGTCTACTTCCAATTTCACTGATTGCGCTGTTCCCGAGTTGTGAGCATGCGCACAGAGGTGCTGACCATGGTCTCCTTCAAGCGCGCATGTGCGAGCCGGCCGGCCCTTCATTTGCATGGGGTCACGGCTCATTTCAATGTAACACGTCCTTCCCAATTTGTATTACTCCGCCTTACGCCTCTGAAATAACGTTATGCATGCGCAATTTTATGCGTAAAAGCGACGAGAATAGGGTGATTGCGCGGCTACATTGCGCAAGTCTAACATAAAGGCGGTGCGCTACGCCGGTCCAAAAATGCGCAGATGTACCTGAATCTGGCCCATTGTTTTTTCTAGACCCTTAAAAACTTCATTTTTTATAACCCGAAAAACGATTGTGTGTATGCGGCATAAGAGTTTAGGATAGCCATTTAAATGTTAAAATGTTAATTTTCTGTTTCTGACATGCATCTCTATAACTTCAGTGAAGTTATTACACCTAAGGGCCCTTTCACACGTACGGACAAACGGTCCGTTTTTTTTACAATGATTACGGACAGATGGTCCGTATTCATCCGATTCCCCATAGGGGAGAGCGGAGGAAAGGCAGGGCGGTCTCTGCACAGTGTGCGGGGACCGCCCTGTCCGTCGACAGCTCAGCGGGGATTTACGGATGATCCCCGCTGAGCCGACGGACACACACGGGGCGAATCAAAAGCGGTCCGCTCCGTGTGAAGGAGCCCTTACTGTTAAAGGGATCATTCTTGTCACATTTTTCATCTATTAACCACTTGCTCACTTAAACCCCCCTCCTGCCCAGACCAATTTTCAGCTTTTCACACTTTAAGGCTGGATTCACACCTATGCGAATTGGTTGTGGTTTAAACCGCATCTAATATGCAGAACATTTCTAAATACATTGGGCCAGATTCAGATACACTTAATATTGCGCTGCGTAATCGAAATACTCTACGCTGCCGTATTTTACCAGGCTCTACATCGAATTCTTGTAGATTTTTGCCCGTACGCTACGGCGGTGTAGTCTATTTCTCGCCGCGTATTCGAAATACGCGATTAGGGGGCGTGAAGCATTTAAATTAGGCGCGTCCCCGTGGCGATCGAAATGCGCATGCTCCGTTCAGAAATTTCCCTCCGTGCATTGCGCAAAATCACGTTGTTACGTCATTCGTTGTTTGAGTAGCGTCGTTTACGAACATTCCTATTCCCGGACGACACGTAAAAAATAATAAAAGACGTCGGAAAACGTAGAAATTCGACGTGGGAACGACAGCCATACTTAACATGGGCTGTCTAATATTAGACCAGCAAAAAGCTGGTATAGTGTTACGCAAAAAAAGATGACTAAAGGTGCCATAAGAGATTGCGATAGACGTTTGTAATTTCTGGGATCGCCGGCAAAAGCTCATTAGCATACCCCGACGCGGAAAACGACGGGAAGTCCACCCAGTGGCCGCAATTTTATTGCAGCGTAGATCCGAAGGCGTACGAACACGTAATCCAGTCGAATTGAAGCCCGCAGCCGTCTATTCATGGTTTGAGGCACGTAATTTGAAATTACTCCAGTCTAACACTAGTTAGACAGGAGTAAGGGCTCTGTGAATCTGGCCCATTGTTTTCAATGAGGCTGGTTCACATATGTGCGATGCATTCGCACTGTGCATTGCAGAAAAAACGTGTGCGGATTTTATGCCTTGCGGTGCGGCTCAGGTACGAATTCAGTCCCATTATCTTCTATGGGTATGCAGCTGATTCGCAGATGTGTTCAGTTCTCTTCAGGAATTTCTCTCATTCAGCTCAATACACTTCTCCCCCACTCTCCTCTCACCCGGAACTTCTCCCAGGTCTCCAAATTCGCAGCTAAAACGCAATGGATCTGCTGAACACTTCTCTTATCTATCTGCAGAGATTACAGAGCTGAAATTCGCACCGCACAAGTGTGATTCCGGCCTAAATGACAATTGCACAATCATGCAATACTGTACTTAAATTTAATTTGTATATTTTTTTTCCACACAAATAGAGCTATCTTTTGGTGATATTAAATTACTACTGAGGTTTTAATTTTTTGCTAAACAAACAACAAGATAGAACATTTTGAAAATAAAACATGTTCATAGCTTGTTAAAACATTTTGCAAACAGGTAATTTTTCTCCTTAAAGTGGTTGTAAAACCCCCCAAAAAAATATATTATTTTTTTGATGTCACAATGTAGAGTATAAGAATTCCTATCATCTGTGCCCAGTCTTGCTACACAGAGTTAATACAGCGCTGAGTATTCCTCTTTTATGTTCAGTGAAATATGTGGCACTGATGGGTGGTACTGTAGGCACTGGTAGGTGGTGCTGATGGGCCCTGGTAAGGAGAACTGTTATGCACTGGTAGGCAGCACTGTTATGCCCTGATAGGTGCCACTGGCAGGTGGCACTGGTGGGCACAGATGACTCCGCAGCTTCTCTCCTTAAACGGGGACAGCCGTCGATGATCGGCTCTGTTTACATCACATGATCAGCTGTCATTGGCTGACAGCTGATCACTTGGTAAAGGGTTAAGTTCGACCCCTAATGCCACGTACACATGATCGGAAATTCAGACAAGAAAACCATGGATTTTTTTCCGATGGAATTTTGGCTCAAACTTGTGTTGCATACACACGGTCACACAAAATTCCGACCGTCAAGAACGCGGTGACGTACAACAATACGACGACCCGAGAAAATGAAGTTCAATGATTCCAAGGATGCGTCGACTTGATTCCGAGCACGCATGTTTTTTTGTGCGTCGGAATTGCATACAGACGATCGGAATTTCTGACAAGAACTTTTCCCGTCGGAAAATTTGAGAACCAGCTCTCAAATTTTTTGCTGTCAGAAATTCCGACAGAAAAAGTCAGATGGGGCCTACACACGGTCGGAATTTCCGACCAAAAGCTCACATCAAACTTGTCGGAAATTCACGATCGTGTGTACGTGGCATTAGGGGAAATTCCCTTGCAAAATGAACAGCCAATTTACCTTTAGTAAATCAAACACATAGTGCCTAAATATTTTCCTTATATCTCCTATGGAAGCCGATCTCTGTGTGACACATTGAGGAAGTGACCTTGTCACACTGTGTGATAAACTGAATGTTTCATTGACAAGTAATGAAAGAATATAGTCAAGTTAAGCTGTCATGTGTCTTGGTGTGAAGACCTGGGATTCAAGTAGAAGAGTAATACAGATTGTTGCACATTATTCCAAGAGTTCAAACTTCAGGTCTTCTTCACTTGGATTCAACAGCTCCTTTGGTTATAATTGTGTGCATCAATGAATCTTCCAGTACCAAAGGGGATCATTTTCATACCACAGGGGACTTTTACATGAAAGCAAAAAGAGTTGAGTGAAATTGAAATTCAAAGGCTCAGACAGGAATCTTTTTTTGTTCTCAGTCCCTGACAGGCCTGCGTCATACGGTTATGTGAGTCTTAGGTCTATTCCAAACATGCAGACTTTATCCTAGGGCATCTTAAATTTACAGTAACATCAAAAGTTTTTATTGTTTAAAATGACTTTAACACTTTAAAAAAACATAAAGGGCCAGATTCTCGTAGATGCCGGCGTAGCGTAGCTTAAGCTATTTACACTACGCCGCCACAACTTACAGGAGCAAGTGCCGTATTCTCTAAGCACTTGCTCCGTAATTTGCAGCGGCGTAGTGTAAATGGCCCGGCGTAAGGCCGCGTAAATTCAAAGGGGGCGGCTTGTATTTAAATTAAGCGCGCCCCCGTGCCGAATGAACTGCGCATGCGCCGGCCTTAAACGTAGGCCACTGCGCATGCTCCATAGTATGCCGGAAATACATTGATTACGACGGCAACGTAATTAACGTACAGGCCTATTCGCGAACGAGTTACGTAAATGATGTAAACGACGGAAAAACACGACGCTGTCCCGAGTCCATACTTAACATGGCATACGGTGGACCGACATAAGGTTACCCCTTATATAGCAGGGGTAACCTTACGCTTCCGGAAACAATGTAAACTACGAAGCGGCGCAAAAACGTCCGGGAATCGGCGTATCATGCTCATTTGCATATACGCCACCTAGCGGCCAGCGTAGTATTGCATTTAAGATCCAACGGTGTAAATGACTTACGCCAGTCGGATCTACGCTGTATCTATGTGTAAATGATTCTAGGAATCAGACGCATAGATACCCGGGGGCAGAAACAGAGATACGACGGTGTATCTGGAGATACATCGTCGTATCTCTTATGAGAATCTGGCCCAAAGTTGGCAGGTATATGGTGCTGACAGCTAGATATATCCGCTTTCACAGAACACTGTATGAATGAATGCAGAGTGGTACTGATCCAGTAAAGCTCTAGCACTGTCTCGTCTTAATGGAGCTTATTCTCCCACTCCCATCTATCATACTTTTCTGTTGAAAAGTGAGGCAGTACTTTATAGTGATGGGCTAAGAAAAATGTGTGGGAGAAGGCAGGAGTAGGCAAAGTCTGATATTATCTAGAGGTGTGGGAATTTGCCTGTTCCGAATGGCCCAGGATTTGGGTGTAAAGGGGAGTACAGAAATTGCTGCAGGTATGCACTGTAAACATTTTGCAGTCATAGCTATAAGTATTGTGGTAATGGCAGAATAGCATATTTACAAACCCTCAGTAGAAATAGCAGTTGGGAGCTTATTTAAAGTGGTTGTAACCCTAAAAAAGAGAGCTCATGTTCCCTTATAGCAGATTGAACAGCACATTGCTTGTGTTGTCTAATTTGCCTCTTTCTAAGCTTTAAAAAACCTGGTTGATCCTACCACTTCTTGTGTCCCCCTCTGTGTGCTGACCACTGTGATTATGGCTGCTAAACCCTGATTACCGTGGTCAGTTTCCCCTCCCTCCCTGTCTGTTAGCTCCTGTGTGTCTCTCCCCCTCTCAGCCCCCCCCCCCCGATGCTTTTATTTACTGGCAGTAAAAGTAAAGCCAGCTCCTCTGTTATATTAATCTCTCCTGTAATTGTTTTTGTAAAACAAAGCCTGCAAATACCTTGGGCCAGATTCACAGAGAATTAGATTATCGTAGCGTTTCCGAAATACACTACTCCGCCGTATTTTACCTGGCTCTACGTGGAATCCAGGTAGATTTTGTCCAGTTAACGACGGCGGCGTAGTGTATTTCTCCCGGCGCAATCCATCTACGCGAGTAGGGGGCGTGAAGCATTTAGAATAGGCGCGTTCCCGAGGCGATCGAACTGCGCATGTTCCGTTCCCAAATTTCCCGCCGTGCATTGCGCAAAATCACGTCGTTACGTCGTAGTAGCGTCGTTTACGTACATTCCTATTCCCGAACGAGTTACGTTAAAAAATAAATAAATAATTAAATTTGACGCGGGAACGACGGCCATACTTAACATGGGTTACGCACTGTTAGACCAGCAAAAAGCTGCTCTAACATTACGTACTGTAGCCAAAAAATTACGTAGGCGATTGCGAAGGACACTCGTACCTTCGTGGATCGCCGTAAAAACGAATTTGCATACCCCGACGGTGAAAACGACGCGGACTCCACCCAGCGGCCGCAAAAATATTGCAACGTAGATCCGAAGGCTTACGAAGACGTAAGCCTCTCGGATCGAAGCCGCCGTATCATGGTTTGAGGATTCAAACTAGTGATACGGCGCGCAAAATTTGAAATTACTCCTGTCTAACACCAGTTAGACAGGCGTAATCGCTCTCTGAATCTGGGCCCTTATCTTTGATCCCTTCTGGCTGGTCACAGCGGTCACGTGAACTTCCTGACTGATGTCAAAGGGGGAACTTGGCCCCTCCTTCTGTAGCTCGTAGATCGGAGGAATAGAGGAGCCGGAGGTCACATGACCGGCCATAAAATAGCAAAAATAAGATATTTACAGGCATCATTTAAAAAAAGCAATTACGTATTTATCGGCGTATACCGCGCACTTTTTTGCCCTGAAAATCAGGGCAAAATCGTGGGTGCGCGGTATACGCCGATACCCGCTTTCCCGCGCCGCTTTGGAATACTGCGCTGGCATATACCGAGCGCAGTACACTCGGGTATAGTCGGGCAGACTCGGCTCCTCTCGCACTGACATCCTGGACGTACAGCACGTGAGCGCGAAAGGAGTCGAGCCTGCCCGACTATACGCTAGTGTACTGCGCTCGGTATGTGCAGGCGCAGTACACTCGTGAATAGTCGGGCAGACTCGGCTCCTCTCGCGCTGACGTCCTGTACTTCCAGGACGTCAGCGCGAGAGGAGCCGAGTCTGCCCAACTATACCCGAGTGTACTGTGCTCGGTATATGCCGGCGCAGTATTCAAAATCGGCACGGGAAAGCGAGGATCGAGCGGGGAGGACGCCGCAGAAGAACGCCGGACCCGACGAAGAGGACACCCGAAGCCGCCGATGGACGCCGCGCAAGACACCAAAACTGTAAGTATAAACTTTTTTTCCACAGGAATGGGGGCCACTTTAGGGGTGCGCACTATACGCGGGAGCACGCTATACCCCGATAAATACGGTACACTCTGTAGGATAGATTAAAAGAACAAAGGAGATAGCTGTAACTTGTTCTTTACCTTTACAACCACTTTAACTTTTTTCTTTTCACTGCCATGTTAGAAGCCATCCAATCACTTCTAAATGTTCTAAAACATGCTGCCCCCTTCACTATTTGTCTCAGGCTTACCTGCCCATCCTGCCCAGAATCTCCATAGAATTGACAAAAATAGTAAGCTTAATAGAGTGTACACCTTTCTCATTTAAATATAGACCACTTACTCTTATGCCCTGTACACACGATCGGTTCATCCGATGAAAACGGTCTGATGGATTTTTTCATCAGATATCCGATGAAGCTGACTTTCATCAGTCTTGCCTACACACCATCAGTTAAAAAAACGATCGTGTCAGAACGCGGTGACGTAAAACACACAGAGGTGCTGAGAAAAATTTAATTCAATGCTTCCGAGCATGCGTCGACTTGATTCTGAGCATGCGTTGATTTTTAACCGATGGATTTCCCCAAAGACGATCGTTTTTTTTTCTATCGGTTTTTTAACCATCAGATCATTTTAAAACAGGTTCTACGTTTTTTCACCGATGGGGGGAAAAAAAACGATGGGGCCCACACAGGATCGGTTCGTCTGATGAAAACGGTCCATCATACCGTTTTCATCAGACGAACCGATCGTGTGTACGCGGCATTACCTATCGCTTGGGACTTTGTTACCACCTCTTGGTGGGTCGCAGTAATTTTTACACAAGGTATGTCTGTTTGTACAACCAACGGTCTCTCGTGGCTTATTGTTCCTTAGGCCTCTTTTCTATTTACCTGCTTACTTTGCCTATGTCACAATCAGCTTTACACTAACACATGTGTCACTTTCCATTTATACTATGTAACCGTATTTCTTTACCGATACACCCCCCCCCCCCATTTGGGCACACATTGGAGTCTGGTGTACTTGTGGACACCTAGGGGGTCCGTGTATTGCTGCCTTGCCCACTGATTGGAAAGTAGCCTGTACCAGCCCCATCTGATAGGCTTGATATATATTATCTGACTTACCTGTTAACTGAAAGTGAATTTTTCTACACAGCAGCCTATGTATAGATTTAATATATTACAAATTGTATGTAAACTATGCTATACTTATTCCATAATTACTCATCCTATTTTAGAGTTCTTTATACCCAATAAATCTCTTTCGAAACATGTCGGGATCCATCTGTAGTAATATGTTGGGTGTTACTTATATAATATATATATATAAATCTTATATTATATAAGTCCAACCTATACAGGCCAGATTTCAGTAACCTGTAATAACATGTTACACATCAAAAGACACTTGTCCATTGTCAATAGATAAAGAAATAGGAAGTCTAGTTTACACATCAAACCATTACTTAGGCCATATGTAATCTAATTACTTATTAAAAGAGAGCTAATCGGTATGCAAGGATGTATACTAGTTAGCTCCCTAATACTAATTAGTGACTCCTGCTGGGAGTGACAATTACCTGGCACTCTGGAAGACAGGACGTTGGATCATGTCTTTCAGATCAAAGACGACCAATCAAATTGCTCAGCTATTCAGTGAATAGAAAATATATTCTGGGAATTCTGGTTGTCACTCAGAGAATGTAGTCCCGGTAGATTCTCTGTATGAATTTGGCACAGGTCTAGAAGTGGAGAGAATATACCCCTATGTATTCTCTACATGAATATATGTTGGTCTGGAAGTGATCAGAATATATATATTCTCTAAGATGAGACTTTGAAATACTCTGTTGGATTTTTGTATCATCTGTGGAATTTGGACTTTATTCTGTATTGAAGTTGTTGAATTCAATTTGCGTTCTCTGGAGGGCCTGGTGTGTTGCTGCGAAAACAACTTATATTTTTATAGTCACCATACTAACATCTAAACATCAATTATCTAATCGGAGAGGACTATACACTATACTTATATCTAAAGACTACACCATCTAAGATCTTTTCCCAAGCTGACCAAGTATTTTGCTGGCAGCCCTTTGGGGTATATCTTAATGTACAGGGTATACTATGTATGAAACCGTCTGTGTTGTTTTGTACACATATTGGGCCAGATTCACAGAGCGATTACGCCTGCGCAACTGCTGTTGCGCGTGCGTAAGTCTAAATGTGCGCGTGCGTATAGTTGGACGCGATTCACAAAACAATATACGCCAGAAATCTACGTTTTTTGGTCCGGCGTAATTTAATTAGACATTCGCTTCCCTTCGCGCAAAACTGCGCTAGACACACCATTGATTTGCTAGTCAAATATGCTAATGAGGGAGTTACGGGGATTCACAAAAAAACGCAGTTGCTGCGCAGGCTACGCGATGTGCGCAACTGCAAAATGTTCTGTCTAAAGTTAGAGGACCTAAAAGCTGGTCTAAATTTTGAAAAAAAGTCTAATTGTCAGATAAAGCAACACTGTTAGTGAGGAGTTCAGCAGTCACACGTGTTGCCCAACAATCTGTATGCCAACATGCCAGGGGCATCGTCGCGCATAGCTATACTACTGACTTTAGATGAACAAAGAAGGATGAGGGCACGGAGGATGGCACTAAGGAGGGCACGGGAGATGTTTTTTTTTTTTTTGCTTATATAAAATTTACCATTTAATCTAATCTAATACAATATTCTTATCTGATACAAGCCCCTCACTCTTCACTTGATATATCACACACGCATAGACATCTTTGGCATGAGAGATTCTGAGGTGTCTCGCATCTTCAGATTCACCCCTCATGCCATCCTGGAATTACCACAACCTTGCAGGAGGACATCAGCAGCCCAACACATGGCACCACCCATGACACCCATGACAGCTACATATACAATCAGAGCCCCATCCCCACAGATTTCAAACAGAACATGTATGGGGACAGCTGGCTGGTTGGTGAGTGACATGGGAGTCAGGCATGACTATCCCCTCCCGTGATGCACACCTCACAAGTGGCACATGCATGACTAACATCCTCCTGTCTTTTCCCTTCAAGGTGACTCTGCATATGCACTGGGACCCCATCTCATGACCCCATCTCATGCCAGCTCACATTATGCATCTTTGCACGTTAAACACACACATTAATCATGGCACAATGAGAATGCATGCATGTACACCACTGTGGTCCCTAGCACACAAAGAGAAAAAGAACACCCAAAAATCACACTAGCACTCAGCAAGAAACAGACACAAAAAAATCAGATGAAAAAATAAAGCCAGAAAACAAACGCTCAGAAATATATCAATCAAACAAACAGTCTCAAACACTTATCAAAATACACTTTCACAAAACTACCAACAAGCACTAGATCACACAGAACACTAATCTGACAACTACAAAACACACTCTAACGAACAACAGAGCAAAAGCACTTGATTCAATGGGAAGGGACACAAAGGGATGTACTTTTGCAATGGAAGGGCGTTTGTGTGTGTCTATTTATGCTGTCTGCGTAGTTCACAACGTTGCCCTAGTCCATTTCCAATTTCAATGATTGCGCCGCTCCCGAGTTGTGAGCATGCGCACAACGGAGCTGACATGGTTTCCTTCACGCGCGCATGCGCGAGTCGGCCGGCCCTTCATTTGCATGGGGTCACGGCTCATTTCAATGTAACACGCCCACGTCCCTCCCAATTTGTATTACTCCTCCTTACGCCTCCGGAAAAAACCTTACGTTTGCGCAAGCTCTTGCGTAAAAGCTACGTGAATCGCCGGATTACGCGGCTAGATTGCGCAAGTCTAACGGAAAAGTGGTGCGCTACGCCGGAATGATAATGCGCCGATCTACGTGAATCTGCCCCATTGTTGTTATATGTGAAATTTTAATGGACTAATGTCCCTTTTACCTTGTATTCCAAATAAAAATTGTCACTTGTCTGTTAAACTGATTACCTTGCCTGTACTCTGCCTTAAAAGTCGCAGAGGCGTGAATTCTCTGCACATGCAGACCAGCAGGAATCTGTTCACTGATTTTTACTGAGGTCACTGAACCCAGATGTACTCAGTTTAGAACACTTCTATGTTCAGAGGTGTCAATCCCCAATTGCTGCAGTTGCAGAAACAGCAGATCGAGCATAGTTTCTACTAAGGGAGAGTACAGGGATGAGAGTGCATGTATTAAATTGGGCACCAATAGACCCTTGAAGTTTCATTGAGGAGAACCAACCCAGCATGCACCTCCCGATCTCAAACATTGAGCGAGATCTCCGATCTCACCAATTGACTCCTGGGATTAATGACACAGAAATCCCAGGAGCCAATGCAAAAGAGGAAATTACGTATCTCAGAGTGGCGAGGTAAGACAGGGGCTTCCAGATTCTGATATGCCCCCCGCCCGCAAACCCCCACAACCACCGAGCAAGGGTTGTGGGAATGAGGCCCTTGTCCCCATCAACATGGGTACATCCTCCCCATGTTGAGGGCATGTGGCCTGGTACGGTTCAGGAGGGGGGCACTCTCTCGTCCCCCTGTAGCCTGCCAGGTTGCCTCAGATAAGGGTCTAAGGGTCTGGTATGGATTTTGAGGGGGACCATTTGTTTAAAAAATAAATTGGTGAAGGGTTCCCCTTAATATCCATACCAGACCTGAAGGGCCTGATATGGAATTTGGGGGGACCCCACGGATTTTTTTTATTTTGGACGGGGTTCCCCTAATATTTATACCAGACCCAAGGGGGCCTGGTAATGGACTAAGGGGGAACCCATGCCATTTTTTTTCCAATGACTGTTATCTGTATTGCCGGGACTCGACAATTCATTATAGCCGTGAAAAGTTTTAAATTACTTTTTTTTCGTTTAGAAATTTAATTTTGTGCAGAGACTGTTATAAACATGGGGAACATGCGCTACTTTACAGGCATACTAAAGACACCCCAGGTACTTTTTTTGTTTCACTTTAAGCATTATTAAAATCACTGCTCCCAAAAAAGTTTTTAAACGTTTTTTTGCATTGATACATGTCCCCCTGGGGCAGGACCCAGGTCCCCAAACACTTTTTATGACAATAACTTGCATATTACCTTTAAGATTAGCACTTTTGATTTCTCCCATAGACTTTTAAAGGGTGTTCCGTGGCTTTCGAATTTGCCGCGAACACTCCAACTTGTTCGCTATTTTGCGAATGGGCAAACAGCCAATGTTCGAGTCGAACTCATGTTTGACCCGAACATAAAGATCATCCCTAAATAGAGGTGATTCTAGTTGGAAGGTATTGCTTTGGGCTAGAGGCAGTATGTAAATCCTTTGAACCCATAAGAACTAATACTTTTTTTATGGGAATTTACAAGATAAAAAGTGAACTTTTCTCTTTGTAACAACATCTCCTTTGCTTTACCAACATTAAAAGCTACACATGCATATATTTTCTAAATTATATACTGCACATTATATAGAGTAGAAGCAAATATACATTTTTTGATTGTCCTGGAGAATGTAATTTCAGATGTGGAACAACATTTTCCATCCATTAGTGCCTACCAGTGTGTCCCTAATGTTAACTGAAACACCCACTCCAAGCTTGTTCACCTGTTTCTTGGAATACTGAGCAGATCTTGAGTTTTTCTGTCAAAATCAGGTTCCATGGAGGAAGTCTAATAGTTTTTCCATGGTGACAGCTTAGCAGAATGCTACACGGTACCTTTCATATCGGAGAATTGGATATAACTTTGACAAATTACTCTTACAAATTAAATTGGGTTAGGGCACAAGAGAGTTGGGTCATGTCAAAGTTTAGTAATAAGCCAGACAGTGAGCTGGTCTGTCATGTAGTTTCACTAGGAGTACAATGGCAAAAGGGTTTGGTTATTAGCAAGAATTCATTTTAGCTAGCTGTTGCAGTAGGTCACCACTATCAATGCATTCCTTGCAGAATTATATTTAGTTTATGTGTAATTTGGAATAAAGAATAAAGATAGGACAAAGGAGCATCCTTTTCTTACTTTATTCATACGCTTTATAATTGAGACAGAACGATGATTTTTCAACATATGGACCTAAAATAATTGGGTATTTCAGTTTTTAAAAATAGACCAATAATAGCATACTTAAAGTGGAGGTCTGCCCAAAAAAAACAATTATGTAAAATCCAGCAGCTACACATACTGAAGCTGCTGACTTTTAATAATAGGACACTTATTTGTCCTGGAGTTCAGTGATGTCTGTTGCTGTCGGGTGCTGCCGCCCCAATTGCGGGTAGGGAAACCCGGCAGTGTAGCCTTACAGCTTTACGCCAGGAACCTTACTGCGCATGCGTGAGGCACGCTCCTCTCTTCCACTGGCCTGGCGACAGGGGGAGGTGGAGGGAGCCCCGAGGTGACGTCATGGGCCGTGGCGCTGACTCCCGGAAGTGGGAACAGGATACCTGTCAAAGACTGGTATCCTGTCACCCCCCCCCCTTTGAAAGGTGCCAATCGTGCCACCGAAGGGGGAGAGGAGACAAAAGAGTGGAAGTTACACTTTTGGGTGGAACTCCGCTTTAACCAAAAAGATGGAGGGGTCATCCAAAGAGAATGTGTCTTAAGGATTATAGTAAATTATGTAGATGAGGTAGCACAAAACCACATCCATGGTGGATGAACAGGACAAAAAAAATGAGGAAAAATGGGATTGGGGGGACGGGTTGATAAATATCACAATATTCATCCAAAGGAAAAACAACTTTAGCGGTCAATTACTAAAGTTGTCTTATAAACCCCAAATCCTTCCATAAAGAGTACCTGTCACTGCCTATTACTGTCAAAAGGGATGTGTACATTTCTTGTGACAGCAATAAAAGTGATCATAAAAAAAATTAAAGGGACAGTGTAAAAAAAAAAAAAAAAAATATTAAAGCGCCCCATTCTTCTGTGCTTGCACGCATAAGCAAACACATATGCAAGTCACGTCCCCAATTGTTAAAACCACACATGTGAGGTATCATGGAGATCATTAGAGCAAGAACAATAATTCTAGTACAAGGGGTTAATTTAACCACTTGCCCACTGGGTTTGTTTTTCAGATTCGGTGTTTACGAGACTAAAACTGTTTTTTTTGCTAGAAAATTACTTAAACCCCCCAAACATTATATATTTTTTTTTTCTAACACCCTAGAGAATAAAATGGCAGTCATTGCAATACTTTTTGTCACACCGTATTTGCGCAGCGGTCTTACAAGCGCACTTTTTTTGAAAAAAAAACACTTTTTTGAATAAAAAAATAAGACAACAATAAATTTGGCCCAATTTTTTTATATATTGTGATAGATAATGTTACGCCGAGTAAAATGATACCCAACATGTCACACTTAAAAATTGCGCCCGCTCGTGGCATGGCGTCAAACTTTTACCCTTAAAAATCTCGATAGGCAACGTTTAAAAAATTCTACAGGTTGCATTTTTTGAGATACAGAGGAGGTCTAGGGCTAGAATTATTGCTCTCGCTCTAATGATCGCGGCGATACCTCACTTGTGTGGTTTGAACACCGTTTTCATATGCGGGCGCTACTCGCGTATGCGTTCGCTTCTGTGCGCGAGCTCGTCGGGACGGGGCGTTTTACATTTTTTTTTTTTTGTTTTCTTATTTATTTTTAATTAGTTTATAATTTTATACATCGAAATAAATTAAAAAAAAAAAATTATCACTTTTATTCCTATTACAAGGAATGTAAACATCCCTTGTAATAGAAAAAAGCATGACAGGTCCTCTTAAATATGAGATCTGGGGTCAAAAAGACCTCAGATCTCATATTTAGGCTTAAATGCAAAAAAAGAAAAAAAAAAAAAAAAAATGTCATTTTTCAAATTTCAGAAAAAAAAAATGTTTCTTTAAGACGCTGGGCGGGACTGACGTTTTGACGTCACTTCCGCCCAGCAGAGCTGTGGGGGACGGGTGGGGGCGATTTTTCCCTCACTCGTATCCCAACACAGCCAGCAGGAGGACCCGATCGCCTCCGCCGTTACCGACGGCTCCGGTAAGCGGCGGAGAGCGCGGGAGAGCGGCGGGAGGGGGGGGGCCCTCTCCCGCCACCGATAACGGCGATCTTGCGGCGAATCCGCCGCTGGGACCGCCATTATCGTGTACAGCACTGCCCACGGAAAAGATGGATATCTCGGTTGTGGCAGCAGCTGCTGCCATTACCGAGATATCCATCTTTAAAGTCATGACGTCTTTTGACTATGACACCATGGGCAAGTGGTTAAAAAAAAGGATAGTAGGTCTTTCCCATGTACTTGCAATTGTTCGCTCAGGTAAAAAATACAGGAGAGCAAGGGGAATTCTAGAACATTTGCTAATAAGGCCTCTAACAGTTGTTTCCACAGAGGTCTAGCTGAAACATTATAAATTAGTTGATAGGTATAGGACAAGAAATTACAGTTTTTATTGCATTCTTATCAAAAATTGTCTAAATGTACCATGTTCTGAACAGCCCCTAAAGCAAACACATGGGTATCCTGGAATTATAATAAATAAAAGAGGAGAAACCAGATATCATTGTATTCGCATTTTATAATTCGTTTCAGCATCTAGAACATTAATTGAATTCTAAGGCCTCGTACACATGAGGCAATCTATTTGTTCAAATCGATCGGACCGACCGATTTGAACAAATCTGTTTGCTAGGATTTTGGTTTGCTCGCGTGTACACACAAGCAAACCAAAATCCCCACCAGAAGACGGCGCGCTGAAGTGTCGGTGACGTGGCGGTGACGTTGACGCCGCCACGTCACCGCACCAGGAAGTAAAACACTTCCGCGCATGCGCCGAATCCATTCGGCGCCGGTGCGAGACGACATGTCTGCTGGTAAGTGTACTAACCAGCAGACATGTCGGGCGAACGGATTCCCACCCGATAGATTTCAAAGCATGCTTTGAAATCTGTCGGGTGGCCAAATCCGTCGGCTCGCCCGTACACACGATCAAATCTGTCTGCTGAGACGGTCTAGCAGACCGTTTCCAGCAGACAGATTTGATCGTGTGTATGAGGCCTAAGGGCCAGATTCAGGTAGAGTTACGCCGGCGTATCAGTGATACGCCAGCATAACTCACACTTTGAGCCGGCTTATCTGTTTTCTGTATGCAGAAAACAAGATACGCCGGTTTGTTGCAAAGATCCGACAGGCGTAATTGTATTACACCGTCGGATCTTAAAGGCAGTTTTAAAATGGCCGCTGGGGGCGTTCCCGCTGATTTACGCCGAGAATGTGTAAATCAGCGAGATACGACAATTCACAAACGTATGCGGGCCCGACGCAGTCACTTTACGATGTTTCCGTAAGGGGTTTCCCGGCGTAAAGATAAAGCAACAAAAAACAGGCGCATCCTATGTTAAGTATGGCCATCGTGACCGCGTCAAATTGAAAAAGTTTAACGTCGTTTGCGTAACTCGTCCGTGAATGGGGATTGACGTCATTGATGTTCACTTACAAAACACCGTCATCATTTGGAGCATGCGCACTGGAATACATTGACAGCCGGCGCATGCGCAGTACGTTCGCCGCGGGATCGTGCCTATTTTAAATAATACATGCCGCCTACCCGCCCAATATGAATTCCGCCGGCCCATTTTCAATACGCCGCCACAACTTTAGGAGCAAGTGCTTTGTGAATACAGTACTTTCTCCTAAAGTTTCAGCAGAATAACGTAAATGAGCAACGTTACTCCAGAATAAAGATTCGCCCATCTACCTGAATCCGGCACTAAGATGTGCTATTCCATATATCTCGCCAATCTTCTTGAGAGATATTGATCCCAAGGTCAGTTGCCCAGATAGTCATATAACTAGGTTGTCAAGGAAAAACAGGACATTAATTGTAGTGGGTAAATAGTGGAGATAATGCCCAGAGCCTGGTCTGTGTTACAGAATTTCTCAAATGATGTAAACTTATAAACTGTAAAGGTGTATCAGAGTAGCAAAGCAGCAAAGATGCATAATGTTTAATTTGAACATGTAATATCAAAAAATATCTGTAGGTGGTATGTTTGGAATTCTATGGGGTATTCAATTGACTTCAATCCAGAGGGCCAAAAGGGATTATACAAGCGAGTCAATTTTGTGTCCAACCACCAAGACAAGCTTCTGGGAGAATCCCAACCAGGAGTGAAAAGGGTTTCCCAAGAAGGAAAGTTATGATAGGAGAGGAGATTTGCTAATGTATTTAACCAAATCATTTGGAAAGTGCGGGAGGTAATATTACTAGAAAGTACTTTGCATAATGATGGTGGAAGCCAAAGGAGAGATTGTATAGACAGGGGACAATAACATATGCTTCTAAACCAGGGGTCTCCAAACTTTTCAAACAAAGGGCCACTTTATTGCCCTTCAGATTATGGAGGGCCAGATTGGGGCCAGCAAGGGAAGAAAAAGTCACGGGCCCGGCATCAGTAAGAACATATATGGCCACAGGGTTGGTGGTCAATAGGAAGAGGGGTATTCCCCCCTATTATCAGTGGATAACACAGTGCCCCATTGTTGGTGTCAATTGGAGGAATAGTGCCCCAAGGGCCGGATAAAGGCCAGCAAAAGGCCACATCTGGCCCTTGGGCCGCATTTTGGAGACCCCTGTTCTAAACCAACTCAAAATGCCACATTAATCTGAGCATGATGAATAGTACATTTTGATATTTGCGCAGCACAGAAATAGTTAGAGAGCTATGTAGGACTCTCAGTCCTCCTTGTAGCTTGGGTTCAAACAAGGTATGTTTTTTCAACTTGTGACCTTGGGTCTCCCTGTATAAAAGCGGGATCTTGGCTTGAAAAGAGCACACAATGTGGGGAAACTTAAACTAGCAAAACACTAAAGTAATATAAAAATTTAGGAAGTAGTGTTGTCTCAAACACTGTAATCCATCTAAGCTAAGAGATCAGGTGGTGTTTCCAGTCAGTCAATAGATCTTTTAAAGTTGTTAAAGCGGGGGTTCCACGGTCCTGACATTTTTTTTTTTGTTTCCTTAAACTCTTCTAATGTATATAAAATAGTACTCACATCTTTTATGTCCCTACTGCCCCGCAATCTCCGTTGGCATAAAAAATGACTTTATAAAATCTTCTTAAGGCCGTTTCCATTTTGCTTGTGGGCAGCGTGAAGCCCACAAGCAAATGCTTCCAGGAAGCGGTGAATGCGGATGTCCCAGCATTCACCGCTGTATCCCGTGCATGAGAAGTGTTGACGGTGAGCAGCGCTTTAATATAGCTGGGTAATTGGTGTGGAAAAGATACATAAACTTATTAAAATATATAAAATAATAATAATCATAATAATAATTTGCTTAAATTGTATGTAAACCTAAATACTGAAATCTATTTATTGCATCCCTCTTTTCATAATATTGCTTGTAAATGTATTATTTTTTATAAAAGATTAAAAGCAGCCGATGCCCGTTAATTCTGCCAGTACCCTTTCCTTCCTTGTGTTATATTGGCAATGCGAAGTCTGGAAGCAAATTAATGCTGGCATGGTCAGTATGTGTTCCTTACATGGGCGTCCCTTGACATTTTTTCAGCACAGACCCCCCCTTCAGCACAGACAAACCTCCCCTCCCCCCAGGGCCGGATTAACAGAGGGGCTGTAGCTCCAGGCCCCTTTCTCAAGATAGGCCATTTGCCCCAAAAAAAAAAAAGTTTTTTTTTTTATTTATTTTTTAGATCGACTTCGGGGGTTGTAGCTCGATGACCAGAGGTCACAGAAATGGTATATGGAGGGGGCGCTAATAATGAATAATAAGAGAATAAACAATAAAGTGAAATCTAATAAATGGTCCGTCTGAACCAACAATAGCAGACTTAGTGTGCAGCAACACACTGAAAATGGTGAAATAGAAATAGATTGTACAAAAATAAATAAATAAAAAGAATAAATAAATAAACTCAACTCCATTCAAAGAGTGTTAGATAAAGTCCAATCAAGGCTAATCTTTCTCAGATGCAAATTGTAGAAAATGAATTGTAAAAGGTGTCCACCTTCACCAAGAAGATCCCCCAAATGTGCACTAATGGATGGCTCCTTACCGCACGGTGTTGACCTGATTGTTTAGAAAAGGTCAAATACAGCAGTTGGTCACTAAACCAGTTGAATGATTCAGCTGCGCAGCTCTATGTTTCCTGGAATCGAACACTCTCATGAAGGAGGGAGAGGGGAAACCACCATAGTGAAGTACAGTTTATTTAAAATATGTCACAGATAAAACAGCATAGCCAAATGGCCTCTTACTTTAGTAGTGCCTAGGACCCGTCCCTGGGGCTAGTCAGCATGGCAGGATGGGCTATGATGAGTGTTCCTCGCTGGGGAACTGGGGTGAAGTCCAAGCCGGATACGAGTTCCTCGCTAGGGAGCTGGCGTGCGTTCCAGGCCAGGGGACCAGCGGGACCGGAAGTGCGTTATTTTTACGTATCCAGGCGCTTCGACGTACGTTTCGTGATTAACACGTCGTCAGGAAGCATGCCTAGATACGTAATGGACCCATAGAAATAGGTCTAGCAGTTGGAATGGGTGGGGTTGGCCTATGAGGAGCCTCAGTTCCCAGGTGCAAACAGTTAGTTAACCCATGCTAGGTTCCACATAATATAAATATAAAAACATGTGTTCAAACCCACATTTAGAATATCATACACACATATACTGTAACCACTGATTGGCTGATAAATGTATAAAATATAAATATATAGAAGAGAAATAAAATAAAATAAAATCATTATTCATTGGTTAAAAAGCAGTTTAAATCCAACTCAATGTTTAACCCTAGTGGCTGCATTGTCCTTAAACGATGTATCCATTCCGTTTCGTTTTGCGATACGGCTTTTTTGAGGTCAGTGCCTCTCCAATGTTTAGTGACCCTGTCTATGCCATAAAAGGTCAGCTTGCGAGGGTCCCTATCATGGCAGTCTGCAAAATGTTTGGAAACACCATGGTTGGAAAAACCCTTTGATTATGTTCGCCACATGTTCGTTGATTCGCACTTTAAGTTCACGAGTTGTGCGTCCCACATATTGCAACTTGCACGGGCATTCTAGGACATAAGTCACATGATCTGAATGACAGGTGATAAGTGGTTTTATCGTGAATTCCTGTTGGGTGACAAAATAAATGAATTTGCTCTTTTTCTTTCCCTGTCTGGTGGTATTTTTACATGATCTGCATCGGGTGCAGTAATGGAATGCAGATCCATCCAGAAAGGTCAGAGGTCTCTCAGGTGGATCTGGGACATTGGCCGCAATTTTATTTCTAAGGCCCGGAGCTCGCCTGTAAATGAAATTGGGCTTGGGGGGTAATATTTTGGCCAAATCTATATCCTGTAATAGGATAGGCCAAAAATTTTTGAAAATATTTTCTACATTCCTGTACTGTCTGTGAAAGCCAGAGAGGAAAGGCACCTGATCCTCCCGTTTGGTGCTTCTCTTAGGCCTCGTACACCCGATCGGACATATCCGATGAAAACGGTCCGCGGACCATTTCCATCGGATATGTCCGATCGGGAGTTTGATCCGATGGCGTGTACACACCATCGGATCAAATTCCCCGCCGCCGGACAGTGCGGTGACGCGGCGGTGACGTTGACGCCGCCGCGTCACCACCACGTCACCGCACCAGGAAGTAAAACACTTCCGCGCATGCGCCGAATCCATTCGGCGGCGGCGCGGTGGCGGTGGGGGACGACATGTCTGCTGGTAAGTGTACTAACCAGCAGACATGTCGGGCGGACAGATTCCACCGGATGGATTTCAAAGCATGCTTTGAAATCTGTCGGGTGGAGAAATCTGTCCGCTAGCCCATACACACGAGCGGAGATGTCTGCTGAAACGGTCCATCGGACCGTTTTCAGCGGACATATCCCCTCGTGTGTACGAGGCCTTAGACTCAAGCAAGGTTAAACGGTCCATACTTAACACCTCATCTTGAGTGGCTTGTAACGTAGGCAAAGGATATCCTTTTTCAGCAAACCGTTTAGTGAGTATGTTTGCTTGTAGGTTGTAATCAGTAATTGAATCACAGTTCCTTCTTATGCGCATATATTGACCCTTGGGGGTTGCTCCCAACCATTTAGGATGGTGGCAGCTGGAGGTGGGCACAAAACCATTTCTATCTGTAGGCTTGAAATAGGTTTTTGTGCCAACCTGATTCCCCTTTTTATACAGTGTTAAGTCCAGATAGTTGATAGAGACAAGGCTGCATTCTGCAGTGAATCTCAGACCATAAAGATTATTATTCATTTCCAATATGAGTTCGTCTAGGGCTAATTTGGTGCCCTCCCACATTAGCAGGATGTCATCAATATATCTTTTATAATATATGAGGGCAGGTGGGTTAACATTATAAATGGTTTCTTCCTCCCATTTATTTAGAACCAAATTAGCCACGCTGGGGGCATAGCGAGCCCCCATCGCAACGCCCTTGATTTGCTTGAAAAAATCCCCCTGTGACCAAAAGTAGTTGTTCCCCATGGCCTGTTTTAAACCTTCTACTAAAAACTGAATTTGAGCCGATGGTAATACAGATTGTGTTTCAAGTGTTTCAGTAACAGCCAAAATCGCATCAGTTTGTTTAATGTTGGTATACAGCGACTCAACGTCGACTGTTACCAACCAGGTGTTCTCTGTTACTAGCACAGGGGGTAGGGACTTGATGAGATCTCTGCTATCTTTCAAATATGCTTTGCCCTTTACAACCAAGGGTTGTAGAAAGAGGTCTAGATATTCCCCCACTCTGGAATAAAGGGAGCCGATCCCACTGATAATGGGTCTCCCTGGCGGGTTTACTTTATCTTTATGGATTTTGGGGATAATATAGAGCACCGGTACCCTTGGTGCTTTTGGAACAAGATATTGTGCTTCTTTGTTGTCCAAAATGGATGATGTTAAACCGTTAGTGACCCAAAGTGACAGTTGAGCTTTCAATTTACTTGTTGGATCTCCTGGGAGGGGGTAGTAGGTATCAGTATCCGCCAATAGGCGCTGGATTTCTCCATAGTAGTACTCTTTGGTGAGTACCACGACCCCCCCCCCCCCCTTGTCTGCTGGACGTATCACTATATTTTTGTTGGTTTCAAGTGATTTAATACCTTCATTGATAAGGTTATTGTTCTGATTGGTGTGTGTAACCTCAAGTTCTTTTATCTCTTTTTGCACCATACGCTTAAATACC
This sequence comes from Rana kukunoris, assembly GCA_029574335.1. Lineage (NCBI taxonomy): Eukaryota > Metazoa > Chordata > Amphibia > Anura > Ranidae > Rana > Rana kukunoris. The sequence goes on along the minus strand of CM056058.1, from coordinate 120,710,102 downwards.
TCCACATGATGATGTGTTCCCTTTTTGGGATTGAATAAAGAACTGTTTTTTAACCCACTATGCACAAATTCTGTGGCCTGAGGTGGTGGTATGGTGTCCGTTTGATGTGATAAATGTTTTTTAATATTAAGCTTCCGTATATATTTCTCCACATCGATAAACAGGTCAAATTTATCAATATTTTTATTGGGAGCAAATTTCATCCCTTTGGATAAAACTGTTAATTCCGCTTCCGTGAAAGAGGTCACAGAAACCCCACATTTGGGGGGCAGTCAGTTGAAGACCTACCACACAACCGGTCAAAATATGGGATGGCTATCATTTATGTTTCCGGAGATACGGGCCTGCTTGCACATCCTGTCAGAAGCTACATACAGAGCGGCCATTATAAATACAAGCTGACACACTGCAGCAGACTGAGAAAAAAAAATCATCATTTGTTTTTTGCTAGAAAATTACTCTATGGTGGTCTTTGCAACTTTTTATGTTGCACGGTATAGAGCTGCACGATTCTGGCTAAAATGACAACTGCAATTTTTTTGCTTAGAACAGGGGTGGCAAACACAAGGCCCGCGGGCCAAATCCGGCCCGCCAGGCCTTGTCATGTGGCCCGCGCAGCCGTCCCCATCAGCAGGGGGATCTCTCTCCTGTCAGTAATGAGCGAGGGGCCGAGCTGCGGACAGATAGGCCTGAGAGCCCGGAAGTCGGGAAATTAGTTAATCCCCAGCCACCTCCTCCTTGACCTCTCCCCCCCCCCCCGACCCCGCCTCCCCCTAGAGGCGAGAATCGGCGGGCGCGGCATCTCCTGTGCCTCCAGAGCATGGGTTGCTCCAACTTCCTCTCCAGTGAAATGAGTCCCGGGGAACAGGCTGACTGGGGACCCAGAGGACGGGCAGGCTGCCAGGGAGCTGCTGGAAGGATCAAAGGAGACACGCTGCCATGGAAGGTAGGGCTAGCAGTCTCTCTTGTCATCTCTCAGCCTCCCCCTCCTCCCCCTTTCCCTCAGCTCCACTGTCTTTGTGATCCCAATGTCTCAGTAAATCCAAATCACCATTGCTGCAGAAAAAACCCACAATTGCACAAGTATATAAATAAACTAGTTTTATATAATTATTAATAAAATGTTCATTCATAGTTATGTTTTTGGATGTTTTTTATTGATTGTTATATGGAATTTGTTTGTTTACTTTTATATTTGCACAATTGTGTGTTATTGCAGCACTGGTGATTTGGATTCACTACCCAGTAGGGCCATCTGAGAATTATTGTATTTGTTGAATTGTTTTAATTACATTTTCTGTACTTTTTTTTGCACAATGAGGTTTTTTGCAGCACCGGTGATTGAGACTCACTACCCAGTAGGGTTATTTTATAATATTTCAGTTAATGGAAGCTACATATGTCATGTTTACACTATAATACTTGTTGCAGCACCGTGCACTTGGGATCAATACCCAGTAGGGTTTTTTTTTTAACCTTTTTGATTTTTTCTATATATATATTTTCAGGCTGTCCGGTCATGTTATTTCTGTGTGAGTGTATGCAGGGAAGAGGAGGGAGCACCAACAACAGATGGGACACAGGAATCTATATTTGATGTCACCACTCCAGGCTTTTCCAGTCATTGACGAGCACACTCTCCTCTCCACTGCAGCCACCGCTGGCTCACACAGGCCCAGACTGAAGTTAGCTGAAAATAGGTACATCTGCGAGTCGGGGGGAGCAAATTACCTTGGGCGCTGACAACCCACACTACGCCAATGGTGTAAGTGCAGATACAACCGGCCCTCTGAGGGCAACGAAATTGCTGATGCGGCCCCCGATGAATTTGAGTTTGCCACCCCTGGCTTAGAAGATAGATCGTGATTCTCTCATGATTCGTACGGCATAACATCATCTTTCACATTAAAATAAAAAAATAAAAAAAATGGGCTAACTTTACTGTTTTTGTTTTTATGGTTTTTATTATTCATTAAAGTGGGCAAATGCAGTGTGACATAAAATATTGCAGCAATTGCCATTTTTGTCTCTGCTAAAATATATATAATGTTTGGCGGTTCCAAGTAATTTTATAGCAAAAAATATTGCTTTTTAACTTAAACAAGTGTTGGACTTTAAGTGGTTACATTTCTTGCATTTACACACAGAAGTTTGATCTAAAAAGGAAGTTGGTTACAATGTTTCATGTTGTTTACAAACTTGACAGACAGTCGGATATTTTCTTTACACACAGAAGTTTATCCCTTTGATCTATGAAGAAAACGTTAGTTACAATGTTTCCTGCTAAGAACTTGGCAGACTGCCCAGATATTTTCTTTTGACAGCTGAAAGTCTCTCCACTTGTTATATGAAAGAATCAGCAAACTCTGCATTGGAGATGTCAGGGTGGTTGAATCAAGAGCACAATTTTAACGATTAATTGTGCAGCTCTAGCACGGTACTGTATTTGCGCAGAAATTTTTCAAACATGTTTTTTTTTGGAAATAAACTGTTTCATACATTAAAAAAAACACTAAAGTTAGCACATTTTTTTTTTTTTTGGTATCCTAAGCGATGCTTTAAACATTTTTTAGGTTACATGTTTAGAGTTACAGAGGAGGTCTAGTGCTAGAATTATTGCTCTCGCTCTAACGATTGCGACGTATGTAACCTGTGTGTATCTGGCTCTGATACTAGCCAGTGCCTACCCAGCCACTGACTGGTATCTCTCCCCAGCCTGTCCCCACACACCCTCTCACCTGCTGACCTGTGGATGGGGGAATCACTCCTGTAGTGTTATTGTGTTCTGCCAGTGAGTACAATGATCAGTGTTGCTATCTATAGCTGGCAGCACTGATTGTTTTTGGAAAAACAGGCTGGTTGTACTCAAGTCGATTAATAAATTGACTTGTGTAAAACCAGCTAGCCCATACATAGATCGACTATGGCTGGTCTCTGCATAATTGGTGTAATTTCAATTCATGTATGACCCGCTTAACCACTACGCAGTCCCTAAACATCCTTCCACTCCTATACATTGTGCCCACTGTCATACCCTCCACACTCCTCTCCTGTACATACTGCCCACTGTCATACCCTCCACACTCCTCTCCTATATATAGTGCCCACTGTCATACTCTCCACACTCCTCTCCTGTACATAGTGACCACTGTCATACTCTCCACACTCCTCTCCTGTACATAGTGACCACTGTCATACCCTCCACACTCCTCTCCTGTACATAGTGCCCACTGTCATACCCTCCACACTCCCCTCCTATATATAGTGCCCACTGTCATACTCTCCACACTCCTCTCCTGTACATAGTGACCACTGTCATACTCTCCACACTCCTCTCCTGTATATAGTGCCTGCTGTCATAGACTTCTCTTCTGTACATACTGCCCACTGTTGCACACTCCTCTCCTAAACATAGTGCCCAAATTCCGACCTCCAAGAATGCGGTGACGTACAAGACGTATGACGAGCCAAGATCAATGAAGTTTAATAGGCAGTTTGGCAGTTTTAAGCATGCATGTTTTTTTGCTTGTCGAAATTGCATACAGACGAGCGGATTTTCTGATAGGAACTTTTTCCGTCTGAAAAATAGAGAACCTGCAAGACGCTTACCCCGACTTGTTCATTCCCTGACTTAGTTGGTGTAGGCAATACACTTTGGTGAGGATAAGTTAGCCACGCCCTGTGACCTTTGACCCCTGGGAACCCACCTTCTGACCTTTGAACTCTGGGGGACGTCCCTGTTTCAATTCCTGAGTCCTAGCCATATTCTTCAATGGGAAACCCTAAACCCTAGCCCTAATCCTAACCCTAACCCTTATGACAGGGTGACAATTTAAGAGAGCAATTGGGAGGTAGGTGCAGAACGTTGTCACCCCATAACAAGAAGTGCCTTTCCCACTTCAGCCCCTCAATGACCAGGCTATTTTTTGCGATACGGCACTGCGTTACTTTAACTGACAATTGCGCAGTTGTGCGGCGCTAACCCCAAATAAAATTGATGTCCTTTTTTTTCTCACAAATAGAGCTTTCTTTTGGTGGTATTTGATAACTCCTGCGGTTTTTATTTTTTTCCCTATAAACAAAAAAAGACTATATTTAGTTTATAACTATAAAATATATTTTTTTTACTTTTTGCTATAAGAAATATCCCCAAAAAATGAATGTCTTCATAAATTTAGGCCAATATGTATCCTTCTACATATTTTTGGTAAAAATATATTGGTTTGCGCAAAAGTTATAGCTTTTACAAACTATGTGATAGATTTATGGAATTTTTATTAAAAAAAAAAAAAATTCTAGTAATGGCGACGATCAGCAATTTTTAGCAAGACTGCGACATTGCCGTGTACAAATCTGACCCTAAGTGACACTTTTTGGGGACCAATGACACCAATTCAGTGATCAGTCTCAAAAATGCACTGATCAATGTATACATGACACTGGTAGGGAAGGGGTTAACATCAGGGGGCGATCAAAGGGTTAAATGTGTTCCCTGCTAGTGTTTTCTAACTGTGTGGGGGATGGACTGACAGGAAGAACCCAGTGATGACTGTTCCCGATCTCTGTGTATTTTCCTGTCAGAACGAAGATATGCCATGTTTACATAGCGATCGTGGGTGGCCAGTGGACATCGAGTCATTGGCTCCCTTGCCGTGTAGCGGGCTTGACCCTACAGTATCTCATGCACAAAACAATGTACAGGTACCTTGTTTCTTGCAATAAAGTCACCCTGCTGGGCAGTCTCTTAAAAGTGGTTAAAGTGGAACTAAACCCATCGATTTAACAGTTTAAAAAAACAGTTACATTCTGGCACAGGCCAGTAATGCTAACTGTCCCCTTTATTTCTGTTCTCAACCAAATTGTCAATTCATAAAATGATGTGTGTCATAACCAATCACATGTGCAGCATCATGGCAGTTGAAAATCAAACAGAGGGAAAGATGGCAGCTTCCTTAACTGCTTGCCGACCAGCCGCCGTCATATTACTGCGGCAGGTCGGCACTGCTAGGCGAGAGCATGTAGCTCTACGTCCTATCTTTTTCGGCCGCTAGAGGGCGCGCGCGTCCCCCCGAGTCCCGCGCGCGTGCCCGGCGGGGCGCAATCGCCGCCATGCACGCACGCGCGCTCGTTCGTTACAGAGCGGGGAACGGGAGGTATGTGTGTAAACACAAACCTCTCGTTCCTGTCAGCGGGGAAACGCTGATCTCCCGTTCATACAATGTATGAACGGAAGATCAGTGATTTCCCCTGGTGAGTCCACCCCCCCTATACAGTTAGAACACACCAGGAACATACTTAACCCCTTCCCTGCCCCCTAGTGTTAACCCCTTCACTGCCAATGGCATTTTTATAGTAATACAATGCATTTTTATAGCATTGATCGCTATAAAAATGCCAATGGTCCCAAAAATGTGTCAAAATTGTCCGATGTGTCCGCCATAATATCGCAGTACCGAAAAAAAAACGCTGATCGCCGCCATTACTAGTAAAAAAAAAATATTAATAAAAATGCCATAAAACTACCCCCTTTTTTTGTAAACGCTATAAATTTTGCGCAAACCAATCAATTTTACGAAAAATATGTAGAAGAATATGTATCGGCCTAAACTGGGGAAAAAAAATGTTTTTTTAGATATTTTTTTGGGGATATTTATTATAGCAAAATGTCAAAAATATTGCATTTTTTTCAAAATAGTCGCTCTATTTTTGTTTATAGCGCAAAAAATAAAAACCGCAGAGATGATCAAATACCACCAAAAGAAAGCTCTATTTGTGGGAAAAAAAGGACGTCAATTTTGTTTGGGAGCCACGTCGCACGACCGCGCAATTGTCAGTTAAAGCGACGCAGTGCCGAATCACAAAAAGTGCTCTGGTCAGGAAGGGGGTAAATCCTTCCGGGGCTGAAGTGGTTAACGTGCACCGTTTATGAGATATTCACCCTGGGTGCAGCCAGTGACGTCACCGACACATGCGCTCTGAAGATCTGGCATACCGTGGAAAACCTTCAGAGCTTTGTCCGGAAACCGAGGGCTCCCAAGCACATGCAGGTGAGTGACATCATCGCGCCTCCAGCCACTCATACATATAGAGCCGTGAACCCAGAAGAAGGACCAGGGGAAGATGGAAGCACTGTCAGTGATGACAGAACACTGCTGGAGGGCTTTGTTCTAAGGCAAGTATTTCATAATGTGCTATAATGGGATGCATACTAGCACATTGTGCATTTGCTTTATAGATGTTTTTATTCTTTTTTTTTTAAAGCATTCTTTTTATACATGTACAACAGAAGAACTTTAATTTTCACTTTGCAATTAAAAATGTCCCTAAAACTAAGCGATTGTGGTGATGTTTCACTTTGCAAAGTATACGCAATTACATGTAGCAGCCTGCTCCTGTTGAACAGGCGCTGCTTTAACTTTGGAGGGGGTCTGAGTTGTTATTTGACTTAGACAAATGTAATTATGGGAAATTTAGCCTCTTTTCCAGCCATGACTGTGCTGGGAGTAACCACCATTGTTCACCTGGGGGTGTTATTACCATTCCAGGCCAAGGGTGGCAGCAGCAGAATGAGGGTGTATTGGGTGACCACCTTGGCAGCGAATCAGAGGAGTGGTCCTCTCGCTGTGCATTCTGGGGAGGGGTGCTTAAGGGGCAGAAGCCATTGGACCAGGGTCGTCGGTCTGCCATCCCACGCACCTCATGGCCTGCCTGGCCTGGGGTGCGTCCTCCTGAGTCCTGGCTTCGGGACCATGTTGGTCCAGGGTTGTGGTTTGGCTTAGTAGACCCAGTATTCAGACTGGGTCTGCGCCTTCAAGGTGATCCCGTGCTGTCTGTCCTGCGGGAGGAAGCCATTTGATGAAGGAAGCCACGGGAGGACCTATCCTAAAGAGGACCATGCAAGAGGCTGGTATCTTGGGAGAAGGCCTGGAAACTTCATCGAAGGATGCACCATACACTGAGAGGCTTGATGGTGATCGCTTGTCAGATCTGCAAAGTTAATCTGGAGAGATCCGGGTGCTGAATCCTGTGGTAGAGGAGCAAAAGTGTCTCCTCATAAAGCAAGGTCTGTGGCAGAGACTGTACTTTATTCTGTGTGCCATTCTGGCTGCTAGGCCAGTGAGAGGGACCTGTCCGGGTGATCAATACCCGCTCTGGCTAGAGTGGCGACGAGAACTGTTTGCTGGAAGCAGGAATGGTTCCCTATTTGTGACTATGCACCTACCTACCTAAATCTACCTATTTACCCTTCTACCCATCCAACTTCTTTGTACTATGTTCTACAAATAAATCATAGAAAAAGAAGTGTATCTTGTAGACATTGGAATTCTTCAGACTCTTTTATAACCTTGGACAGCCAGAGGATAGAAATAACGTGCCACCCGAAATACACAGCAGCTCTTGCGGGGTTAGTGCTACACACATGTTTTTCTTCCACAAGATTGGATGATGGACGTCAACAGAGCTTCACTTCATCCACTAAGCTCTGGTCCGAATTTCCTTGTAAAGTCTATTTGCCTCTATTTGCCTTTAGTAGATCAACCCCAATGTAAACACACATACAGTATCTATTTGATATGATTACGTCACTACAGGAGTTTGGCAGCTTTATCTTATTGTCAATAATTGCACCACACTTTATCGCTTGATTGCATTTTGTTTTATTTGTAAACCATACACCGAGTAGCGCATAAGTTTACTTCCTATTTTTAAATTTTTTTTATATGATTTGATTACCACTGCCCATTTTTCAGTCTTTTAGTATGTACTGTAAAAAACAATCCGGTTCCTTTTATCTGTGCTTGTGCTGGACTGTGCATGCCAAATAAGATCAGTAGATGGCAGAAGAGGATTTAACAGAATATTCACTGAAGTCTAGAATAAAACTTGCAGGCGAGGTTTGCTCTTTTAAAGGATAATCACTCTAGAAAAGAATATGAATCTGCAAAAAGCAAAATTATTATAAAATATGTTATTTAAAAATAATAACCATTTTTTAAAACCGCAGGTTTGCATGACCTTCTGTGTTCCAAAATGTAAATGTTTCCTCTGATAAAAAAAAAAGCATTATATGAGAGTTCATTTTTTTTTGTGGATGAGCAGAATGGCCCAGATTCACAGAGCGATTACGCGTGCGCAACTGCTGTTGCGCGTGCGTAAGTCTAAATGTGCGCGTGCGTATAGTTGCACGCGATTCACAAAACAATATACGCCAGAAATCTACGTTTTTTGGTCCGGCGTAATTGAGTTAGACCTTCGCTTCCCTTCGCGCAAAACTGCGCTAGACACACCATTGATTTGCTAGTCAAATATGCTAATGAGGGAGTTACGGGGATTCACAAAAAAACGCAGTTGCTGCGCAGGCTACGCGATGTGCGCAACAGCAAAATGTTCTGTCTAAAGTTAGAGGACCTAAAAGCTGGTCTAAATTTTGAAAAAAAGTCTAATTGTCAGATAAAGCAACACTGTTAGTGAGGAGTTCAGCAGTCACATGTGTTGCCCAACAATCTGTATGCCAACATGCCAGGGGCATCGTCGCGCATAGCTATACTACTGACTTTAGATGAACAAAGAAGGAGGAGGGCACGGAGGATGGCACTAAGGAGGGCACGGGAGATGTTTTTTTTTTTTTTTTTATTTGCTTATATAAAATTTACAATTTAAATTAATCTAATACAATATTCTTATCTGATACAAGCCCCTCACTCTTCACTTGATATATCACACACGCATAGACATCTTTGGCATGAGTGATTCTGAGGTGTCTCGCATCTTCAGATTCACCCCTCATGCCATCCTGGAATTACCACAACCCTGCAGGAGGACATCAGCAGCCCAACACATGACACTACCCATGACACCCATGACAGCTACATATACAATCAGAGCCCCATCCCCACAGATTTCGAACAGAACATGTATGGGGACAGCTGGCTGGTTGGTGAGTGACATGGGTGGCAGGCATGACTATCCCCTCCCGTGATGCACACCTCACAAGTGGCACATGCATGACTAACATCCTCCTGTCTTTTCCCTTCAAGGTGACTCTGCATATGCACTGGTACCCCATCTCATGACCCCATCTCATGGCAGCTCACATTATGCATCTTTGCACGTTAAACACACACATTAATCATGGCACAATGAGAATGCATGCATGCACACCACTGTGGTCCCTAGCACACACACCCCACATCCTCATCACATTGGATTGGCACCAGTCCACCATGCAGGACTTGTGAGCTGCAACGCCATGCCACGGCTCCAATTATGTCACTGTACATTCATACACCATTCACACAGACCTGGCGATCACTTCTCCACCACAAATGAGGGTGACACCCCTTTTCCCGCAGGAATATCACCCCCACATTCCAAAATCATACACAAACAGAACCAAAAAAATTAAATAAATGACGAGCAAAAATAAAAAATGCCCAGCAAAAATATAATTTAAACAAAATAACAACAAAGAAAACACATAAAAGACAAAAATCACTCTGCAAAACAGTCCTCAAATATCTCAAAGACACGTCACAAACAAACAAAAGCACCTTGCTGTAGAGGGAGGGATACAAAGGGATGTATTTTTGCAAAGGAAGTGCATTTGTGTCTGTCTATTTATGCTGTCTGCGTAGTTCATAAAGTTGCCCTAGTCCATTTCCAATTTCACTGATTGCGCCGCTCCCGAGTTGTGAGCATGCGCACAACGGAGCTGACATGGTTTCCTTCACGCGCGCATGCGCGAGTCGGCCGGCCCTTCATTTGCATGGGGTCACGGCTCATTTCAATGTAACACGCCCACGTCCCTCCCAATTTGTATTACTCCTCCTTACGCCTCAGGAAAAAACCTTACGCTTGCGCAATCTCTTGCGCAAAAGCTTCGTGAATCGCGGGATTACGCGGCTAGATTGCGCAAGTCTAACGGAAAAGTGGTGCGCTACGCCGGTCCAATAATGCGCCGATGTACGTGAATCTGGGCCAATGTCTCCTGCTCGGTTGTGCCTGAAATTTGCATTAATGGTCTTGCTCTGTTATTGTTTTATTCATTTAAAAAAAAGTCCTTATATATTCATTGTTTGACTAATTTTTTGTATCATTTAAATAGCATACCTACAGATCTTGAAAGCATCTTTTTGTTTGGCCTCACTAGACTCAAAAAACAAACAAAAAAAAAAAGCAGAATTCTGGACTTTGGGAAAGATGGATCAAACAGCTAGAAAATCATTGAAAGTAATAAACTTTTCAGGAGTGGAAGGGTAAATGTAAAATGATGCCAATAATACCTACAATTAAATTTATATTTAAAGCAGATTTAAACCCACCACTCACCCAGTATAAACTAATGGCACAATATTAATGTGTATATATACATGCAAGCCTCCTGCATGTATCCCTGCCTTGCAAATGTCACCTCCTTCAGCAGCAGGAGCCACACAAAACTCTGGAATCGGTGGGTGGGTCTCTTTGCCAGAGCTCGGTGGTGTCACAAGACTCCCCGCCCACTAGTAGTGTATATAGGTTTTGTGCTGCCCTAGGCCTGACTAAACTCATGCACCCCCAACTGAAATATGACCCACCCCTTCCTGTCAAGGCCACACTCCTTGCTGTTTAAGACCCGCCCTTCCCTTACTCTATCCAAAATGGAAAAAAAAGTGTTGCCTATAGTTCCACTATAGGCACAAAATCTGATAATTTTATGGAGAGGACTAAGAAGATATAATCATGCCAGTGGTGCAGCAGAAAACATAGCACAGTGAGGAAGGTTTGTGGTCCAGGATGATAGGACAGTCAAAATTAGAAGCTCCGCCCCCCAACAGTTGCGGTTTCCTGGTCGGAAGCAGTGCGGCCGCTCTATGGGGGCGCTAGACTAATTTGCCTCTCTGCCCAGTCCGCCCCATAAAACTGGCGCTACACTAACAGTGTAGCGCAAGTCGGTGGGGACTCTTTCCCTGCTGCCCCCCTGCAAAGTGATGCCCTAAGCTTGGACCTTGTTGGCCTAGGCCAGGATACAGCGCTTCCACCCACCTCTACTCTACATTCTCCTACTCTCCTATTCCTGATTTTTTAAGTAACATCCAGTGAAAATTCAGGAAAGACACCACATAATTTCAGCATGCCCAATCATGCTAAGGTGTGGAGCAGCCAATCCTGGGAGAACTGGAGAAGAAAGGAGTGGGATGTGAAGCTGGAATCGTAAAACATCTCTCTCTCTCTCTCTCTCTCTCTCGCTCTCTCTCTCTCTCTTTCAAGCCATGCAGGAGATAAAGAAATCAGATGTCAGTCACAGCAGTGGGGAATTTGGTGACACAAACTTATCTGTGTGTCATTTTTTTATCTTAGTAAAAAAAGAGAAGCGGATTATGTCTGGAGAAGGAAAAAAAAAGAAGAAATGCACCAGGGCCGATCCTAGGGTCATAGGCGCCTGGGTGCAAAAATATTTCTGGAGCCCCCACATGGGCATTGTCATTTTACTAACTCCTCCCCTTTACATCTCATTATACATCACATCTGTAGATGGACTAGGGGCAGGAATGAGCAGGGGCTGTGTATCCTATGCAATCTATCATGACATCAAACATCTAGAGCAGGGGCAGCCCAGAGCATGTGTAAAGGGATGCTGGGGATGCCATCCCCCAGCACACTGAACACTTTGACTCACCTTGATTCTCTCTCTGTGCAGCCTGATATAGATATGGGAGTGGGAGGCATTTCAACTGGAGTTGGTGGAGACAGTGCGGGATCCAAGACTCCCAGTGTTAGGAATTCATTCCTGCACATCAGCACTCAGCAGCCACTGAAAACTAGAACCCTTGTGTCAGGAAGAAGAGTGGCTCCTCCCCTGAGCACTGCCAGGCTGGACAGGCTGCCCTATGCTCACACATCAGTTCTGGACGGACACATACCTATGCTCAGAACACTAGTTCTGGATGAACACAAACAAGGAGAGAAGGAGGAGGGGGAGAACTCTGGCACTTTGGCGCCCCTACCTCTGCAGGCGCCTGGGTGCAATGCACCCTGTGCACCCTGCCTAGGATCGGCCCTGAAGTGCACCTTCTCCTAAAGTTCTTTTAAGCCCCATACACACAGTCGGACCTTCGTCCGACGAAAATCACATCGGAATTCCATCGGAGTAAAAGAGAAAATGTTCTCTATCTAAATTCCTCGGAATTTCCGATGGAAATAATGCGATGGGGCATACACACATCGGAATTCTGACTTTTTCCATTGAAAATTCTGATCGTGTGTACAGAGTATTATACTTTGTTTGCACCTTCCCTATTGACTCCAATACAATTTAGCAAAATGGCAGCATATTGGAAAACTCTCTTGATTTTGGGGGAAAAGAAAACTCCCACCTTTTGTTCATCCTTATTTGCCAGTTTTACTAGGAAGAAGAAGTGTAAAATCACGTATCATGTGTAAAGATTCAATGACTTGAAACATTTTGATTAGACTAAAGCATTTAAAGCAAAGAAACAATATTTTAATTGTTAAAATGTTAGCAGTTATGAGTGTTTTTATTATACTATGTGTACAGATGAACTTCTTTCTAATACTAATGAATTTACAATGCACAAAGTGCTTGTACATCCATCTAAATGCAAGTGTTCTTGCTACATTAAATTTTCAACATTTAACACAGAAGTTATGCTATGTGGAGGTTTTTTTCTTCCTAATCTATGGTACACACCCTTCCATACACATCCAGGATTTTTTTTGGACCTTCATGTCCCGTGAGACCATTGGGTAACCAGCTATCTTCGTCCGTGGTATACTCCATTCCTCTGCCATTTGGTCACTCTTGCTACAGCCATTGGAGACCAACTTGCCAACAACTTGGACACCCCTGCCCATTCTAGGCGAAATCATCACCCCTAGCACCAAAGTCAAAAGTCTCTGGGTCATTTTCTACACCAACATGACAATGGATGCACAAATAGGGTCAGTAGTGAGCGGATCTCACCATCTGCTGCGCCTACTATGCAGACTTATTCCATTCATTCCTAAAGACATAGCAGTCGTGGTGGGAACAATTGTGAACTCCAGACTCGACTACGCTAACGCCCTCTATCTTGGACTCCCAAGGTACCAAATCGCTCGTCTGCAAGTCGTTCAAAATACGGCCCCCAGACTTGTGACTGGGAAAAAACCATGGGAATCAATCTCACCTTCGCTGAAATCCCTTCACTGGTTGCCAGTAAAAGACAGAATCACTTTTAAAGCACTCTGTGTGACGCATAAGTGCATCCATGGGAAGGCCCCCCAGTATCTATGCGAAAAACTAAAAGCACACAACTCGAATCGCATTCTGCGATCCACCAACCAAAATATGCTCCAGATAGCCAAAGTCAAATACAAGTCCAAAGAAGAAAGAAGATTTGCGTTTCAAGGCCCCAGAGTATGGAACACTTTACCAACCAGCATTCGGTTGGAGGAGAACCACTTGGCCTTTAGACCAAAACTCATCTCTTTTGATGTCATTTGTAATTCACCAATATTATAGCTGGACTATTCTATAGTCAGATTTGTATTTTTACAATATTCGTGTTTGTGGACATTTTCATTTCACTTTCAGTGTCATATTTGTAATTTGAAGTTTTATGCCAACCTAACTTAATTAGCGCTACACTTTTTTTGTTTTCAATTTTTTTTTTACTATTGAATTTAGCCTGTTTAGTTTTCTTGTAGAAAGATAAATTGGACATTACTGGAAAACGATCGAGAAGTCAAGTGTTCATCATATGAATCTTTCTCTTCTAATAGTTTAACCACTTGTCATCCGTCTACCGTCATATGACGGCGGGCGGATAACTTCATTGTCCTGACTGCATGTCATATGACGTGCAGTCATAGAAAGCTGCCAGGGGCGCGCACCCGTCGCATCACTGGGACCCCCGTGCATGTGCCCGGCGGCCGCGATGGCCGATGGGCACACGCAATTGCCGAGTAACTAAGCTGGGACGTGCAGCTCTGTGTGTAAACACAGAGCTGCACGTCCCTGTCAGGGAGAGAGGAGATCGATTGTGTCCCTTGTACATAGGGACACAATGGGTCACCTCCCCAGTCACCCCCCCTCCCCCCACAGTTAGAACACAAACTAGAAGAAACATTTAACCCCTTCCCCGCCCCCTAGTGGTTAACCCCTTCCCTGCCAGTTACATTTATACAGTTATCAATGCATATTTATAGCATTGTTCACTGTATAAATGTAAATGGTCCCAAAAATGTGTCAAAAGTGTCCGATGTGTCTGCTATAATGTCCCAGTCCCGAGAAAAAATCGCAGATCGCCGCCATTCCTAGTAAAAAATAAATAAAAAATAAATCATAATTATGTCCCCTATTTTGTAGGCAATATAACTTTTGCTCAAACCAGTCACTATAAGGTTATTGCGATTTTTTTTTTTTACCAAAAATATGTAGAAGAATACGTATCGGCCGAAACTGAGATAAAAATTTTATTTATTTTTTTAAATGGGATATTTATTATAGCAAAAAGCAAAAAATATTGTGTCTTTTTTCAAAATTGTCGCTTTTTTTTTGTTTATAGCGCAAAAAATAAAAACCGCACGGGCGATTAAATACCACCAAAAGAAAGCTCTATTTGTGGGGAAAAAAGGACGGCAATTTTGTTTGGGAGCCAGGTCGCACGACCGCGCAATTGTCAGTTAAAGCGACGCAGTGCCGGAAGCTAACATTTTGTCTGGGCAGGAAGGGGGTGTAGGTGCACAGTAGGCAAGTGGTTAAGACTTGGTTGCATTAAATGTAACCAATGTTTTTAATGACTTAAAACAGCACATGAGAAGTTGTTCCAAAAAGCACCCAGATTCATTCTCTACTTCTCCGTTGGCTTAAGATTATTTGAAACACAGATAGCCTTTCGAGTTAAAAATACCACCTAATCAATAAAGCCTGACGGTGTTCTTTCTTGGAAGGAATGAAAAGATAACAACTTATTTTAAGCAGCTTATCACAGACAGACCAGTGGCCTTCAATGCTCCAGAAATAACTATTATGGACATACTTCACTACGTGTAAGATCCCAGGAGCGCCGCAACGCACTGTTCCAAACAGGTCACCCCCCCCCCCCCCCCCCACCAAGAATATATGTAATCTCCTCTGGTAATTTTCAGTAGATTATTTAGCTCTCTGGTATTATAATTTATTTAACATCACAAAAACAACTATAAAATATTGGTAAAACAAATGGGTTTGCTTAAAGGAAGCCTATAATAAAAAAGATTTAGGCTGCCATTACTGTGCTCCCATTTTGAGTACCTTGGTTGTCACATTAAGCAAAGGTTTGAATAAAGTGGATATAACTTAATAGTTGGACATGTTGGGCCAGATCCACAGAGGCAGTACACCGGTGTATCTCCTGATACACCGGCGTACTTTCAAATTACCCACGTCGTATCATTAGTTTGAATCCTCAAACCATGATACGACATCTTCGGGCTTCGATCCGACAGGCTTACGTCTTCGTACGCCTTCGGATCTACGCTGCAATCTTTTTGCGCCAGCTGGGTGCAGTTTGCGTCGTTTTCCGCATCGGGTATGCAAATTAGCAGTTAGAAGTTACGATCGGCCGTCCACATTCTCTAACGTCGTCGCTAGTCGGCTTTTCCGGCGTAAAGTTAAAGCTGCTATTATCCGGTCTATAGTTAGACGTGCCATGTTAAGTATGGCCGTCGTTCCCGCGTCAAATTTGTTTTATTTTTTTTGCGTAAGTCGTCCGTGAATAGGAATGTACGTAAATTACGCTACTAAAAAAAAATATGACGTTACGACGTAATTTTGCGCAATGCACGGCAGGAAATTTCTGAACGGAGCATGCGCAGTTCGATTGACGCGGGGACGCGCCTAACTTAAATGATTCACGCCCCCTAATCGCGTAGTTTGATTCCGCCACGAGAAATACACTACGCCGCCGTATCTTCCTGGATTCGACTTAGAGCCAGGTAAAATACGGCGGCGTAGTGTATCTCTGATACACTGCGCCAGGGCAATTCTCTGTGGATCTGTGGAAAGATCCACTTGATATCCAAGGATATCCTCAATCATAACAATAACCACTTTAGCCCCGGAAGATTTTACCCCCTTCCTGACCAGAGCACTTTTTACAATTTGGCACTGCGTCGCTTTAACTGACAATTGCACGGTCATGCAACGCTGTACCCAAACTAGATTTGCGTCCTTTTTTACCACACATAGAGATTTCTTTTGGTGGTATTTGATCACCTCTGCGGTTTTTATTTTTTGCGCTATAAACAAAAAAATTGTGACAATAAAAAATATTATAATGAGATAGTTGATTTTGTTGTATTTAGAGTGCATGGTCTTATACTTTGGAAGAAAATGTATTTATTTGTTTATTAAATTAGCATATGTATATGTATAATATGTTATAATTGATGTTGGTAAAGTGTATGCCTTTCTTCCTCTTAAATGAATAAAATATTAAATATGAAAAAAAAAATGCTATAATAAATATCCTAAAATTAAAAAAATAAAAATAAAATGACTTCTACATATTTTTGGTAAAAAAAAAACGCAATAAGCGTATACTTATTGGTTTGCACAAAACTTATAGCATCTACAAACTATGGGAAACATTTATGGCATTTTTGTGGTATTTTATGGCATTTTTACTAGTAATGGCAGTGATCTGTGATTTTTAACAGTACTGCCGACAGATCGGACACTTTTGACACATTTTTTGGGACCATTGACATTTATACAGAAATCAGTGCTATAAATATGCACAGATTACTGTGTAAATGTCACTGGTAGGGAAGTGGTTAACACTAGGGGGCGATCACAAGGTAAATGTGTATTCCCTAGATGTGTTCTAACTGGGAGGGGATAGGACTGACTGGGGGAGGAGACATAGTGTTGTTTCTACTTAGTAGGAACAAACAATATGTATCCTCTCCCTGGACAGAACAGGGATTTGTGTGTTTGCACACACAAATCCCATGCTAGCTCTTGTGCACGCGGTCGCGTCCTCCGCCATGCAGTGGGTGCATGTGTGCCCTCTGGTGGCTCTTGTAGGGAACCCCGTACCCATATGGGTTTTCACGCAGCGGTGCCATTGTGCCACAGTAAATATGCCTGAGTTGGCCGGGAACCGGTTAACGTGAACAAAAAACCTGTATGAAAAAAAGTTACTAAAGGGATTTTTTTTTTTAAATAAAAAAACATGTTATACTTACTTGCTCTGTGCAAATGTTTTGCACGGGGCAGCCTAGCTCCTCCTCTTGTTGGGTTCCTTCACCAGCACTCCTGGCCCCTTCCTCCTGGAGAGTTCCCCCACAGCATGCAGCTTGCTATGGGGGCACCCGAGCTAAGCCGCTGCTCTGTGTGTCCCTTCAGACACGGAGCCGAAGCACGGCCCCATCCCCTCTCTTCTCATTGGCTCACTGACTTTGATTGACAGCATCAGGTGCCAATAGTACCAGCTGCTGCCTTAACCAGTGAGGAGGGAGAGTCCGGGCCAGCCGAGGCTCAAGTGCAACATTGCTGGCTCAGGTAAGCATTAGGGGGGCTGAGGGGGGCTGCTGGACAGAGAAGATTTTTTATCTTAATGTCTGGAGGTCCCCAGGGCCCCAAATGACAACCCCCCCTTTTTTTTATAAAAACAAAAAAATGTTATATATTTTTTTATTTCTCTCTCTCTCTCTCTCTCTCTCTCTCTCTCTCTCTCTCTCTCTCTCTCTCTATATATATATATATATATATATATATATATTTATTATTATTATTATTATTAAAGGGCCCAGAGGTCCCCAGGGCCCCAGATGACAACCCTCCTTTTTTTATAATTTATTTTTTATTTTTTTATATTATTTTATTTCTTTTTTTTATATATAGATATATTTTTATTAAAGGGCTCAGAGGTCCCCAGGGTTGTTTTTTTATTAAAGAGATCCTCAGGGCCCCAGATGGCTACCCCCTTTTTTTATATATATATATATATATTTGTCTTTACTTCTTCTTCGTTTTATAAAGGGCCCCCCGCTTCTTAATCTTCTTAATTCAGGGCAGCCCCCCCCCCCGCTTCTCAATTTCAGGCGGCAGCACCCCCCTCCCCCGGTTCTCCAGGAGGCCCATGCCTGAAGCTGTGTAAGTGGCCCCATAATTCCTGATGGCGGCCCTGCCCCACACCCACTCCCTTATTCCAGGGTTTGACTAACAGCAGCAGGAGATAATGGCACCCACTGCCTCAGCAAAGCCTATGAAAGCAGGGAGAGCCACTACAGACAGGCATGGCACTAGATCAAGTGAGGGCTCAGGTAAGTATAAGTGGGGCAAGGTGAAATCACTAATGTCTAAAAAAAAAATTACATAATGCATTAAGGTAAAACATGTTTGGCTTTAGATCCACTTTAGACGTCACAACTTAATATCTGTCCCATTCCAACGTATCTTTAGTATTGTCCTTCTCTGTTTTAGCTATGTGTTGCACATGACATGAATGTACAATGGAGAATTAATCAAATTATATGTGTAAGAATTGTAATTCAGTCATTTGTCTGGTTGAAATAAGAATAATGAAGTTGTTTTGCTGCTGATATTCACACAGAGTTCTGACAAACTGATTTCTCCGAGATGGGGAACAGCAGCAGATGACATATAAGCGCGAAACGTCTCTTACCAAACTGGTATTGAATCTCCCTTTTATAGTGCCATGTTACGTGTTGTACGTGACCACGTTCTTGGTGATCAGAATTTTCGACAACATTTGTGCGACCGTGTGTATGCAAGACAAGTTTGAGCCAACATCCGTCGGAATAAAATCCACGGTTTTGTTGACGAAATGCCCGATCGTGTGTACGCGGCATTACTAAACCCACAACAGTAAAATCAGTCTGTATATGCAGTAAAACATGCTTGTCATACTCACTGTGGAACCTAATGGGTTAAACCTCTGTCTTCTCTGATCTGACCCCCCCCTTCTTACGCTGTTCCCAATCCATCTGCTGATAGTACAGAGCCTTGGGGACACTCTGCACATGCTCAGTTTGGTGTGTATTGCTAGAGAGTTTTTTTTTTCCTTGGAAGAGTGCATGTGATCAGCACAAGACCAATTAGCACTGTCCAGACAGAGGGTCAGGGGTCCTCCATCAAGCTTTAACCAGATTATGAGAGAAGTCACAAGACTGCTATATACTGCTGATGAGAAAAGATTATATTTATTTTTGCATTTCTGTGTACTGTTTAGTATGTTGCGACCAGATATTGTGAATGCAGTTTAGTAATACTTTAAAGGGTAAGTTCACAGTTACAGAAAAATCTGTAAGGTTAACTTACACAGGGCCCACTCCACGCCCTATTTAGCTGAGGGGACTTCTAAGTCCCAGACTCCTGACATGGATAAACCGGGACTCAGAACAGGAGATTGCCACGGTCTAGGTCAGTGGGACTGAGGGGGGGGGGGAGTGAGGAGGGGTCCTGTGTAAGTTCACAGATTTTTCTGTAAAGGTGAACTTACACTTTAGTGAAAATCGAAAAAAAATCGAAAAAAGGAGAACCTGGTCCTCATTAATACCCCTCTGGATTTTTAAACACAGACCAGAGTAAAAAAAGTTTTTATTATGCACATACAAGAAAATTGCAGAAGCAAGGGAGTACAAAATACATGGTAAAAGGGTATATATGTAACAATGAGAAGTAAACCTAGTACATCCTTAACATGGATCTCAGCTTCCCTATATACAATGTTGGCCTAGCAAGATTGCATACTAAGAAATGACGCCTAACATGTTTCGGACCATGTAGTCCTTCCTTAGAGGCTTATTGTCATTTGAAAAATTGTGAGTGTTCTATAATATAAATATAATGAACATTAGTGCAAATAGTAGGTTGATTACAATGTTTCAGTAATAAATAACATAAAAGTTTAATTTAGGCAAACAATGCATGTCTACACACATATGATGACATCACTGCAAGGGAGATTATACTTACATGGCTGAGCGAATCACTGATAAAAACAACCAGGTGAAGTTGTTACTCCTGACTAGATTCCCATGGACTGACAAGTACAGCCAAAGTGGGTCCCGGATGGCAACCAAGTAGGGGAAGGCATGCGACTGGGGGCAAAAGAACGAGAGGGGGAAGCACCTATTCCAGCTGCAAGAACTTCAGGCTATTGGAGCGCAAACTCCTGCCAAAATGCCAACCAGAATGTGATGGAATATAAATGTATACCGCAAGAAAATGCAGTTGATGTGTCTCTGTATATGTGAAGAAAAAGAGAGAGACAAAAAAGGACAATGAGGTTACTATCAAAGCACTATCTTAGAAATCAATAAATGAATAACCAAGATGATTAAATACGTATATTAGCCTACAACATGGATATGTAGGGCCAGATTCTCATAAGAGATACGACGGTGTATCTCCAGATACACCGTTGTATCTCTGTTTCTGAGCCCGGGTATCTATGTGTCTGATTCCTAGAATCATTTACGCATAGATACGGCGTAGATCCGACTGGCGTAAGTCACTTACACCGTCAGATCTTAAATGCAATACTACGCTGGCCGCTAGGTGGCGTATATGCAAATTAGCATGATACGCCGATTCCCGAACGTATTTGCTCCGCGTCGCCGTTAGTTACGTCGTTTCCGTAAGTATAAGGTTACCCCTGCTAAATGTGGGGTAGCTTTACGTCGGTCCGCCGTATGCCATGTTAAGTATGGACTCGGGACAGCGTCGTGTTTTTCCGTCGTTTACGTAAAATGTTCGCGAATAGGGCTTTGCGTAAGTGACGTTCACGTCGGCTTCATTGATGTTTTCCGACGTGAGTTGGAGCATGCGCACTGGGCTACTTTTACGGCGCATGCGCAGTTCGTTCGGCGCGGTGTCACGCTTAATTTAAATACAAGCCGCCCCCTTAGAATTACGCGGCCTTACGCGGGGCCATTTACACTACGCCACCGCAAATTACGAAGCAAGTGCTTGGAGAATATGACACTTGCTCCTGTAAGTTGCGGCGGCGTAGTGTAAATAGCTTACGCGCCGCCGCCGCAGAATGTACGGGAATCCGGCCCGTAGAGTCCAGAGGGGTATTACCGTGCCTTGAGCACCAGGTTCTCCTTTTTTCGATTGTCTATTTTGGATTAGACGGACCAGGTGTTGATACACACATTGCCAATCCCGGTTTCATTAATACACTTTAATTAAATAACACCATGGAAAAGCACAGGACAGACAGTCTCGTAGTGAAGTAGACATATAGCTAATATGATTTTGTAAGCTGGAGTAATGGTGAACCCTTTTTCTTCTAAATATTGGAGCTGATAAAAGAGATTTTTTTGGCATGTAGCAGCATGACATCAGTGTCGCTTCTTAATGTAATGAACAAGAGAAGCATTCTTTGTCATTTTGCGCTTTCTCTTATTTTCCTGGCCGTCTTTTTCTCAAATCCAAGTGATTTCAAAGGAGAAGGGAGCCAAACAGGATGACACTGGGCTAAAAGATTGGAGTGCCATCATTTCTAACAAGCAAGTAATTACAGCGGGAAAAAAAAAATTGTGACTTTCGTGGATGGCACCCAAGGACATAAATTCAACACGTTATTATAAAAAAATATTTCCAAATGTATTAGTCACATCATATAAAGAAATACTGGTACTTTTACTGTGCCAAAAAGGACATTGTAGTGTGTATTATATGTGTGCAGATTTTCAGTAAAAATACACTTAAAGTGGACCTTCAGTCATTTCCATCTATTCAATTTTCTGCCCTTGTTGTTTTAACTTTGCATAGTAAAACATTTACTTTTTCTGCCAGTAAATACCTTTTACAGTCCATTTCCGGTTTCTTGTCTGGCAAAACGCGTAGGCCTATGACATCACGCACATCTCTCTCTTTTACTCTGCTGAGAGTTTTTCCAGAAAGAGAGGGTGAGTCATAAGAGGGCCAATGAGAGCTGCATAACTGGAGGTGTGTCTGTGTAAATCCAGGAAGTGAATACAGCTGTTGTACCCCATAGCATAACATAGGCTGCCTGCACACAGCTACAACCACATAATAAAACACTGATTCACACTACACAGACCACCCATGTGAATGAGCCTCAATACCCCATTCACACATAGAGCTTTATTTATTACTTCAATACAGTTTTATCTTTTAGATTTAGCAGACATTTTGTAAGTTATGTTGTGTTTGTGTCCACTAATAATGATTTTAGTGTATTTTTGCAAAAATATTAGTTTTATATTTTTTGGGGGGCCCCGTCGGGCAGGCATTCCTTTAGAGTGCATGTGTCCGTGATATCACCGGCTGCCAAAAGCGCAAATATCTCTTAGGCCCCGTACACACGTCCGAGAACCTCGTCGGGCTAAACTCATCGTTCCGCCCGTCGAGGTTCCCGATGAGCGGTTGAAAAGGTCGTCGAGCCAAATTTCCTCATTGAACAACGAGGAAATAGAGAACATGCTCTCTATTTTGGCTCGACGAGCTTCCCGACGGAACGCTTGTCGAAAGTGTACACACGACCGATTTTCTCGGCAGAATATGTCTCCCAGCGAGCTTCTCGCTGGATTCTGCCGAGAAGCTCGGTCGTGTGTACGGGGGCCTCACACAGTGCATGTTTAGGAGATATTCATTTTATCTACAGGTAAGCTTTATTATAAGCTTACCTGTAGGTAAAAATCACAAAGTGGACTTTACTACCACTTTAACCACTTAAGCCCCGGACAAATATGCTGCTAAATGCCCAGAGGCGTTTTTACAATTTGGCACTGCGTCGCTTTAACAGACAATTGCGCGGTTGTGCGACGTGGCTCCCAAACAATATTTGCGTCCTTTTTTTCACACAAATAGAGCTTTCTTTTGGTGGTATTTGATCGCCTCTGCGATTTTTATTTTTTGCGCTATATACAAAAATAGAGCGACATTTTTGAAAAAAAAAACAATGTTTTTTACTTTTTGTTATAAGAAAAATCGAATTAACTACATTATAGTCAAACATTTAGGCCAAAATGTATTCAGCCACATGTCTTTAGTAAAAAAAAATCGCAATAAAAAAAAATTAGCTACCTAGCGGCAACAGTGACACTAATACAGCGATCAAAAAAAATGATTGCTTAGTGACACTGGCAATAGGGGGTGAAAGGGTTAACTAGGGCGGTGATCAAGGGGTTAAAACTTTATTAGGGGGGTTACGGGGGCTACCCTGGACCTAACACTAACTGCCTGTCACACTAACTGTCACACTGACACTAAATGCAGTGATCAGTAAATATATGATCACTGCATTCAGTGACACTGTGACAGGGGGGTGGGGGGGTGATCGGAAGGGGTTAATGTGCCTACATGTCCTGGTGTCAGTGTACTGTTGTGCAGACTTAATTGTGATGTCTTCTCTCCTCAGCGACGGTTGAAAATACCGCCGAGAGGAGAGATTACATCACTTCCCCCTTCCTGTGTTTACACAGGAAGAGGGCGGGGAGGACGCGTATTGGCTGGGAGTGATCCGAAGGGGGCGGACAAAAACGGACAGCTGTCCCCTCATCCCGGATCGCTCGCACAGCCACGGGGACTGCCGCAGGTACCAGGGG
Organism: Rana kukunoris; assembly: GCA_029574335.1. Lineage (NCBI taxonomy): Eukaryota > Metazoa > Chordata > Amphibia > Anura > Ranidae > Rana > Rana kukunoris. The sequence goes on along the minus strand of CM056058.1, from coordinate 120,686,528 downwards.
GGGGGTCCCGATCGGACCCCCGACCCCACGTCTAAGCAGGGACGTACAGGTATGCCAATGTGCCTGTACACGCCATTCTGCCGATGTAAATGTACATGCTGTGGTCCTTAACTGGTTAAGGCCTAGTGCACTGAGATCTGTGGTTGGGGAAGGGGGGAGCTATAGAAACAGAAGGTTGAGCCGTGGATTTGCCAGTTCAGTGTTTAAGAGATTCACTCTTACTTTATGTCCTGTTGACATTTTTTTTACCAGACAGTCAGTGCCGGTTCACACTGGGGTGACCTGGGATCCGACTTGAAGTCTCCCCAAGTCGTCCCAAGTCGCACGGTTGAGAAAATCAATGGAAGTGAATGGAGCCTTCTTAATACACACTACTGAAGTCGCTCCAACTTCAGAAAATGTTCCTGTACTACTTCAATCCGACTTCTAGGCAACTTGTAGGCAACTTGTACAGATTGATTTCAATGGAAGTTACCTCAGAAGTCTGATCACTGTCTTAACTGAAGCAACTTTCCAGGAAGAGAACATACATTTCTCAGGCAAACCCCTCCCTCCCCCTCCCTCCCACAGAGCTGATTGTTGTTTGATTGGCCTTGTACTGGCCAGCAGGCCAGTACAAGGCAACTTGAAGTTGCCTTGCACTGTCCAGGAGGCAACTTGGGTTGCCTTGTAAGTTGCCTGATGATTCATACTCAAGTCGTGTCCAAGTTGCCTCCCAAAGTCGTGCTGGAAGTCGTGTTGCCCCTGTGTGAACTGACTCTTAGTGAAGGACAATCTGCAACAGAGATGTAGACATAGATAAACATTCTGATGGGGCTTATGGCCTTCCCTTACTCTACTAAAGATTTTTTTGTGTTGGTGTTAGAGGTCAACCATGCTCCTTGTCTGGTTTCAATTTGTCAGCAGGACTGGAAATAAGAAGATAATGCAGCCAGAGATAATAGTAAAATACGAATCAGGGTTCTAACCCGTTGCCAGTTTATCTAAGGAAATCAAAGGTTTGGCTGAATATACACTTGAACCCTCATGCCTCTATCACCCTATTTAAACGAGAATTTGAAACTGATGAAGTGGAAATGTTACGGCTACATGCATTGGATGGAGCTAAAGACAGTTGCACAGTGATTAACTTTTCTTCCCAAGTAGAGCAAGAGTCAAATTTTATCAGAGAATTGTGTGGATCACTGATTAGCTGGGTTTAGGATAGAATTTAGTTGTGGTTGTATAGTCAAATTTTTCACTTTGACCTACAGGTAAGCCTATAATAAGGCTTAGGTAAAAAAAAATCTCCGAAACGTTTACGGTTTAGGAGATATTCCCCTTGCAATGAGCCCCTGAATGCAGCGGCGCATGCGCACAGGAAATTCTCGGCTTAAGGCCTGGCAGACGCCGGGAGTGACGACATGGCGGCTCCAGCCACTCACATCGCTAGAGCCATGATAACCGTAAGACACGTCGAGGCAACATGTCAGCTACCTCGGCGTGGACCAGGTAAGTTACCGACGCCTCGTTCTAATGTACCGTATATACTCGAGTATAAGCCGAGTTTTTCAGCACATTTTTTTTTTATACTCGAGTCACCTTTTTGCACCTGATCTCCCGGATTTTGGGGACCCATTACCGGCCGGCCATAGGTCACCTGGACCCCAATCTTGGCATACATGTAGCCCCACTCATCCTCTACAAGTTCGTACCTACGGCCGGGGAGCACCAATTTTTTTCAAAGCCGGGCACTCCTTCCATAGACTCCCATGTTAAATGGTAATTTCTCCAGTGACTTTGGAGACCTGGTACCGGCCGGTCGTAGGTCTATTGCACCCGGAAATTGGCACACATGTAGTCCCATTTATCCTCTACAAGTGTGCAAAGTTTGTTATCTGGGGGACCTACGGCTGGGGAGCACTGACTTTTCTAAACCGGGGGACCCCTTCCATGTTAAGGCATGTGCACAGTGAGGCATGGACACAGTGAGGCATGGGCACAGTGAGGCAAAGTGAGGCACAGTGAGGCATGCAGATGGACACCCTAGGCTTATACTCGAGTCAATATGTTTTCCATTTTTTTTTGGTAAAATTAGGTGCCTCGGCTTATATTCGGGTCAGCTTATACTCAAGCATATATGGTAAGTATTTCATAATAAGCTAGCATGTGGTGCATACTAGCTCATTATGCCTTTTGCCTTGCAGGTTCCCCCCCAAAAAATTCAAAATGTTAGGGGACTATACAACCGCTTTAAGTAGCAGCATTCCTAATTCTGCAATATGACTTTACTTTATAATTTAATTCTGGTACAGTAACATAGTGCCCTTCTTGAACATTGTCTAATTCTAGGTCACTATTGCCAATGTCAATGAAAAAAACATCCAAAGCCAGTTATTGGTGAATAGCCCTCTTGCGAGTAATTACATGGCACATCCACACCTTAAAATTCCAACTCCAAACCAATTTTAATGAAAAAAAATATTAAAGAATAAACGGACAGCAATTAAAAAAAAGTTCAAGTAAATACGGGGTTTGCCCTCAAAAATATTAAATTTCTCATAAAACTGTGATTAGTATATAATAGCTACCTATCAAAATGTCAGCAACATTAAATTACAGATCTAAACTCTTTATTGTATAACTGAATAGAATACAATAAATGTTCCTATGAGACTGCGATTCATGAAGTATCAGCACTTGACATGAACTCATTGTTCTAACTACCTTTATCAAGACTAATTGACTAGTTACATGACGCGCATTACTTAATGCTCTGATGTAATGCCACCTGGATTACCTGATGTGTTTTATTATCTTCTTTTATTGAATTATCAGTAATTGCCATCTAATTGTTCTAGTTAATTCAGACTGAAAGCTTTATGCGTGCTGTTTAGTAATCCACTCATCACACATTAAGATTAACTGTATATGACAGCAAATTGAAGGATACTTTTATTTTTAGGAATATTTTAAAAAATGTAGGACTAACTTCTTAAGAAGCTGCCGGATTGTATGGTCTTCTTGCCACTCCCAATGGTGACCCATAAGGATGGGCCAAACACCCCCCAGTTCAGTTCGCAGCAAAACTTGCTGAACAGGCAAAGAATTTGTTCGAACACACAAACACCGTTAAAGCCTATGGGATATGAACATGAAAAATCAAAAGTGCTAATTTTAAAAGCTTATATGCATGGTATTGGTATATATCCCTTTAAATTTCGTACCCAGTGGGGTGTCTATAGTATGCCTGTAAAGTGGTGCATTTTTCCAATGTTTAGAAATGTCCCTGCAATAAAATGACATTTCTAACTAAAAAAAGTAATTTAAAACTGATTGCGGCTATAATGAATTGTCGGGTCCTGACAAAATTGCAAATTTTAAAGGCTTATATGCAAGTTATTGCCATAAAAAGTGTTTGGGGACCTGGGTCCTGCCCTAGGGGATATGTATCAATGCAAAAAAAGTTTTAAAAACGTCAGTTTTTTTCGGGAGCAGTCATTTTATTAATGCTTAAAGTGAAACAATAAAAGTGAAATATTTCTTTACATTTTTGTACCTGGGGGTGTCTATAGTATGCCTGTAAAGTGGTGCATTTTTCCCATGTTTAGAAAAGTCCCTAAAGAAAAAAAAGTAATTTAAAACTATTTGTGGCTATAATGAATTGTTGGGTCCCAGCAATACAGATAAAAGTAATTGAAAAAAATGAACCAAAATGTAAAAAAATAATTGCGTGGGGGTCCCCCCCAAATTCCATACCAGGCCCTTCAGGTCTGGTATGGATTTTAAGGGGAACCCTGCACCAAAATGAAAAAAATAAATGGCGTGGGGCTCCCCAAAAATCCATACCAGACCCTTATAGCACACAACCTGGCAGGCCACAGGACGAGAGAGCGCCCCCCTGAACCGTACCAGGCCACATGCCCTCAAAAAGTGTCAAAAATTTAAAAAACCACAGTACACAGCTTGGGACAAGTCCTTTATAAAAAAGAAAAAAAAATTCCAGCGATGTAAATCCGCTTCTCTGGTACTTCTGCCAGTCACATGCACATGCTCCCATCAGTCCTGGGGGTCCAGTACTATACCTCCCCACCAGGCCCCTTCTCTCTGCTGGCTCTTTTCTTCCCTTTTTCAGGGTCTATTAGGCAGGGGTAATTCCATTGCAGCTAGTAATTATATTCCTTCACTTTCCATTCCCTGCCGCACTGTGTTTATAGCACAAAAGGTGGGAATTTCCAACATGATGTGTCAGGTGCAATGTAGAAGGTGTCACGCACTGATGCTATGGTCTGATGCATTGAAGCACTTGGGATTGGTGTACAGTGGCAATGGCTTTTCCTTCACTGTTTCCTCTGGAATCATAAGTCAATTTAATTGAAGGTCAGAATGATCTCTTTATTCTTTGCTCCATGGGCTCAGATGGCTCTTTTGTAGCTTTTGGAGGTTGCGAAGGAAAAAATTTCTCTGGACACAGGTTTTAATGATATCTTAAAGAAAGAAAGGCGCACCAGCCTGGTGTATTACCATTTGACGATTTATTGGATGATAATAATATTAAAATTGACTCACAAAAGACATGATAAACAGGCTTGTCAAAAACCGATGAGGTAGAATCCCCTCAGACCACACTCTACAATGGGGGGGGGGGGGGGGTGGAGGTATGTCGCTGCCGGCTGACGCTTTTTGAGGCGTCTGGGGCCGCTTCATCAGAGCTCAACAGTATAGACCGTTCCACAAACACAGCTTATATAGAACTGCACTTGAATATAGGCCACACCCTCTGCGGATATTTCTTCAAGCTCTCCTTCAGTTTGAGATTTTGACATTAATTCTGGCACTTCAGTTCTTTTGGGGTGGGGTATTTGATCTGGGATGGGGAGTTGTGATGGGAGGGGGGATTTGGGGGGTGAAAGACAGGACGAGGATCTGTGCTGGTAGGGGAAGAATTTTTGTTAGGAGGTGGAATTGAGTGGGGGTGAGGATATGTTATGGGATGGCGAAGAAGAGGGGATTTTGCTAGGACTGGGGATTTTGGGGATGGTGGAGGAGAATTGTTGCTGAGTAAGGGGAAAGACGATTTGCTATGGCGGGAATATTTGTTCTGGGAGGTGGAGAAATTATTTTTGCTGGATGGAGGGGATGAGCATAAAGATTAGTGCTTGATTTTTTTTTGTGAGGAGGAGGGAGTGGGGATTTGAATGAAAGGGTAAAGTGGGGGAGAGTATTGCTTGTGGGGGGATGGGGGATTTTGTATTCTCCTTACCCATACGCTGTGTGGTACACACCTCTGCCTCCTGTACTCTTTTTGTTTTCTACCATGACTCCTACTGTGCATTACATATTCCTGTTCCCTGCATTCTGTAAAATAAATATTCCTGACCCCTGCATTCCATGCATAACACTTACAAGTTGGCCCTTACCATCATCTTTGGTGTACCAAAGTAATCTATATTAAATATATGAAGACACATCACAACACCAACCTGATCCAGTGTGGGTAACTTTTTTCTAAGTCTTGGTAGATAACAGGGCCTCTTCCTCTTTGATCATTTTGGAGTAAGTTAGTGAATCACTTTGATTTTTCGCTTTGAGTTTATTCAATCCAAACTGTGTTCCCTGCTAAGGACCTTAATCTGCAAGGCCTAACTCAAGCATAAACTGGAATAAAATATTTATAAGTTCAGGAAAAGTAAACACCATTTCTTCCTCTAACTGCCTGTGAAACGACACTTCCAGAATGCACTAGGTGAGCAAAAGAAGAATGAGTTTAGCACAGCAATAACATGAACATGAAATGAAGCAGGTGACAACATGGTCTAATTACAGAGTTTAAGCCTTGCCTAACCATGTGCCAGTGGAATAATAGAAGTAATATAGAATAGAATAATGGAGTCTTACCTTGCCATTACAAACACATTTCTGTATTTGTTCTTTTTTTTCCCACTCTGCTATTTCCTTTGTTAGTTCTGTTTTGGTCATTGGGCCAAGCCACGGGGTGGCAGTGGGTGCAGGGGCTGAGCCGGCGCCGCAGCAACAAGGGGCAGGGATGGACTGGCCATCGGGACTACTGGGAGTTTCTCATGTCACTTTTCCCCCTCTTCTCTTTTCGCCCATCCCCATTTGCTTGTGACATCATCTGGGATGGACGAGAAGAGAGGAGAGGCCACCGGGGAGCAGAGTGACATGAGAGAGAACTTATTACACACGCTTCCTGTGCTACTCTGCATGCTGGCTGGTAAACGATGTGCCCCATAATGTGTAATGTGCCCGGATGTGCCATGTTCCCTGATGTGCCATGTGCCCTGATGTGCCATTTGTCCTGATGTTCCCTGTGTCCCGTGTTCTGATGTGCTGTGTGCCCCGATGTGCTATGTGCCCCGATGTGCCCCATGCCCTGATGTGCTATGTGTCCTGATGTGCCCTGATGTGCTATGTGCCCCGTGTCCTGATGTGCTATGTGTCCCATGCCCCAATGTGCCCCGTACCCTGATGTGCCCTGTGCCCTGATGTGCCCTGTGCATCGATGTGCTGTGCCTCAATGTGGTGTGCCCTGATGTGCTGTGCCCTGTACCCTGATGTGCTGTGCCCTGTAACCTGATGTGATGTGCCCTGTGCCCTAATGTGCTGGGCTCTGTACCCTGATGTGCTGTACCCTGATGTGCTGTGCCCTGTACCATGATGTGATGTGCCCTGATGTGCTGTTCCCTGATGTGCTGAGCTCTGTACCATGTCCTGATGTGCACTGTACCCAGATTTGTTGTGCCCTGGGCCAGTTTTGATGAAGGCCCCCTATGTGATGGTGTGTGTGTGTGTGTGTGTGGGGGGGGGGTGGCATTGAAGGACCTGGTCTTGGGGCGGCAAAGAGAGTAAATCCGGGCCTGGGTAGGTTCTTGCGACCAGTCTCCAACTACTTCCTCTTATTTTCCTACTCTGTTGAAATAAACATCCTGTATGAAACATTGCTAAGTGTTATGTCCTCTCCTAAATCCATTAACATTCAACAGATACCAATACTATACTGTATATGTTGAATAATGGAACATGACAATGCTAACTCTACACTATGCAATCTTCTATTGAGACCTTGTTTACCAGACTCAAGATCATAACATTGTTATATTTAATGACCTGAGCTTTCTACCTATGGTCCATACCTTGTTTGTCTTATTTATTATTTTTCAAATTAAATAAACTTTATACAAAAAAAAAAAAAATTACAGACCTAAAATCTTTATTGTACAACTGAATAGATTACAGGGAATGTTTAGTAAAGAATATGGTTCATGAAATATCAGCACTTGACATGAACTCACTACCTTTCCCAAGACTAATTGGCTAGTTACATGATGTGCATTAATTAATGCTCTGATGTAGTGCCACTTGGATTACCTGATGTGTTTTATTAGCCTTTTTTAATGAATTATTAGCTGTAATTGTTATCTCATTGTTCTGGTTAATTAAGAGTGAAGGATGTGTATATGCTGTTTAGTGAACCCTCTTATGACTTGAAAAGATTAACTGTATATGACAGCAAGTTTAAAGCTGAAGTCTGTGAAAAGTAAAAATCGTGTGTCCGGGATTCAGACCACCTGAAACCTGGACACATTTGTCAGACCGGACTTTGGCTTCCCAGCAGGGTTGCAGTTGTCTATGTGGAGAGTGTTTGTTGTCAGTGTTCCCCCTTAAATCAGGGTTCCCAGACAGGGCCAGCCTTTGGGATGTGCGAGCTGTGCGGCCGCACAGGGTGCCGTGCGGCCATCCAGAGGCATACTAAGGGGGGGGGGGGGGCGAGCCGTCCCCGGTTACCACACACTGGGGGGTGTCAGACCGGCACCCCCCCTCTGCGATTGTATTACACCCGCAGTGGCAGCGCCGCAGGTTTAGGCAGCGGCACACTGGGACAGGAAGGGAGAGGCGAGATAGCTACAGTGGCGAGGGGGAGGGGGTGCAGGGGGGGTGCAGGGTGACACCGCTGCACCTACCATCCCCTCCTCTTGAAGCCACGGGCTGCCTGTCTGTGCAATCCCGGATGTCACACAGGCACAGCCGAGTGAAGCCAGCGCCCCCTCCTCTCTGTTTATGTGTAAACAGGGGAGGGGACCTGCTGTGCATGTGCCACCGCACTGATCTGAGGTACTAAAGGGGGATCTGCACTGAACGGGACGGGGCGACACTGAACAGGGGGTCTGTGTAACATGCAGGGGGTCCAGAGCTGCAGGGTTCTGAGTAATGTAAAGGGGTCCAGTGATGCAGGGTGCTGTGTAATGTAAAGGGGTCCAGAGGCGCAGGGTGTTGTGTAATGTAAAGGAGTGCAGGGTGCTGTGTAATGTAAAAGGGTTCAGAGATGCAGGGTGCTGTGTAATATAAAGGGGTCCAGAGATGCAAGGTGCTGTGTAATGTAAAGTAGTGCATGGTGCTGTGTAATGTAAAGGGGTCCAGAGATGCAGGGTGCTGTGTAATGTAAAGGGGTCCAAAGATGCAGGGTGCTGTGTAATGCAAAGTGGTTCAGAGGTGCAGGGTGCTGTGTAATGTAAAGGGGTCCAGAGATGCAGGGTGCTGTGTAATGTAAAGTGGTCCAGAGATGCAGGGTGCTGCGTAATGTAAAGGGGTCCAGAGATGCAGGGTGCTGTGTAATTTAAAGGGGTCCAGAGGTGCAGGGTGCTATGTAATGTAAAGGGGTCCAGAGGTGCAGGGTGCTGTGTAATGTAAAGGGGCCCAGAGGTGCAGGGGGCTGTGTAATGTAAAGTAGTCCAGAGATGCAGGGTGCTGTGTAATGTAAAGTAGTCCAGAGATGCAGGGTGCTGTGTAATGTAAAGTTAAATTAAAACAAATTATTTGTTTCAAATATTTTTTTCCTCTTTGTGTATATTTAGGTGACCATGGGGCGAGGGTGAAGATGGGGGGTGGGGGGGGGAGGCGCCACAGGATTAGCTTGCACAGGGCGCCTGAACACCTAAGGCGGGCCCTGTTCCCAGAGCATCCCTTGGGTCAGAGTCCACAGAGTTCTCCCTTACATCAGTCTGCAGGGTCCCCCTTAAAGAAACTCTGCACGTTCAGATGTAAAGGGGGATTCTGCGGATTCAGGTTTAAAAGGGGAACTGTCAGGGTCAGTACCGGGGAATTGAACCTGGGACCTCTCTGTTACCAGTCCAACACCTTGCCTTTGAGCCACTTCTTAGTTGCTATTTCTGTCTGCTGTTCATCAAAGCCTGGTCCTGGAATATGTGCTGATTGCCTTCTCATTGCAATCTGCACCAGACTCCTGTTTCAGCTGAGGCGGGTTATCCAATTAACCAGGGTATAAAGCCCTGCCTCACTCTGAGAGCCTTGTCGGTTCATTCTGATCAGATCATTCTGTCTGTGCCAACAGTTCCTATATGTTGATCTGCTGCTGCAAAACTGACCCCCGGCTTTTGACCCTTGGCTCGTTTCTGGACTTCTGCTTGCCTGAACCCCTGACCCCGGCTTGGACTTTGGTTACCCGATCTTCACCTGCCCTTTGACCCCGGCTTGTATTTTTGGACTTTCCCTGTCTTCTCCAGCCCCGGACCACGGCTTGTCTCCTGGACCTGTTTTCAGCCCTGCCCTGACCAGTGAAGTACTTTTGTGCCTGGACGGTCTTCTGTTCATCTGCTGCAGCCTTCCAGTCGGTGATCCGCCTGTACCTGCCCCACGCACCTGACCATCGTCTTCCCGCTGGTACCGGTGCCTCCCGGTGCGTCTGTCCCTCTGTCCCAATCTCAGGGGGCGGATCGCATCAGGTCGCAAAGGTAGCTCACAAGTCTGCAAATGGATTCCACTCTAGGTAAGCCCTCACAGGAACTCTGTGGACTCTGAAGTAGGAGGGGACTTGCGATTAACTTCATATGATTAAAAAACACAAAATATATGTACTGCATAGTATATACTATAACAAAATTAAACAAATTCTGTGCTCCGCTAAAGTGTTCGAGTCTGACTTGAAGAAAAGGTGGCAACCCTAATTTAGTCTAGGGGACAATGAAGGAGTAGAAAGGATCAGTAGGTAAACTGCTGTACCAGGTCCCCTAGGAATAAATAAGCATTTAACCCTCGCACTGAGGGTGCATCTTCACCCCAAGAGAAGACTTTCAGTTTTCTAGGAGTTTAGCATTAAAGTGTTACTAAACCCAGGACCCTGCATTCACTAAAGCTGGTCTCCCACAGAACATGGAGATGCATTCATTTTCTCATCAGCAGTATATAGCAGTCTTGTGACTTCTATCAGTGCCTGATTAAAGCTTGTAGGCGGAGTTTTTATACTGCATTGGCCATCCTATCAGGATGCATGACCTCTGACCCTCTGTCTGGACAGTGCTGATCACATGCTCTCTCCCAGTGAAAAAAAACCTCTAGCAATACACACTAAACTGAACATTTGCAGCCTGACTCCAGTTACTCTCTCTTATCCGGACATGTTTTGGAGACTACAAGAAGGGCAAGATCTGTACCTACAGGATCAAACAGCCTTTTTACACAATGCAGAGGATTAACGCATTAAGTTCCACAGTGAGTATAACAAGCATGCTTTACTGCAGGGGTGTGCAATCCGGGGCTCTCCAGCTGTTGTGGAACTACATTTCCCATGAGGCATTGAAAGCCTGGCAGTTACAACTACTCCCAGGGGCATGATGGGACTTGTAGTTCTGCAACAGCTGGAGGGCCCCAGGTTGCCTACCCCTGCTTTACTGCATATACAGAATGATTTTACTGTTGTAGGTTTAGTAACACTTTAAAGCGGAGTTCCACACGTTTTTTTTCTGTTTATTAAAAGTCAGCAGCTACGAAAAGTGTAGCTGTTGACTTTTAATAAACACACTTACCTGTCCCACGGTCCAGCGATGCGGCCGGCCAAAGCCTCGGTTCTCTCCCCTGCCTCTCCTCGGTGCCAGCATCACCAGTGTGGGCACACGGCCGTGACAGCATGCAGCTTCACAGCCGGGTGTGCACTGCGCTTGTGCGAGTCACGCTGCCCATCCTGAATGGCCAAGCAATCTTCTGGAAACTGTGACATGTCCCAGAAGATTGCAGGAAGGAAGGGGGAGAGTGGGAGTCACCTAGGCGGCGCAAGCGAAAAGTGGGAGCTGGGTACCTGTCAAAAGTAGATACTAGACATGTGAAATTTGTTTTGTTTCTAATTCGTTTTTAACCAAAATTTGGAAATTTGTTAATTACGAATTTTCGTATTTCCGACATTTTTATTTCCAAATTTTCGGACTTCCGAAAATTTTGAATTTACGAATTTTCGTATTTCCGACATTTGGAATTTACGAATTTACGATTTTTTAAATTTTCGGACTTCCGAAAATTCGAATTTACGATTTTTTTAATTTCGAATTTACGAATTTATGGATTTGCAAATTTTACAGTTTCCAAATTTTCGTATTTACGATTTTTTTAATTTTCGTATTTCCAAATTTTAGAAAATCCGAAATTTTGAATTTTCGAATTTTTACATTTTCGAATTTTTACATTTTTGAATTTTCAAATTTTCAATTTTCAAATTTTCAATTTTCAAATTTTCAATTTTCAAATTTTCAATTTTCAAATTTCGAATTTTCAAATTTCGAATTTTCAAATTTCGAATTTTCAAATTTCGAATTTTACAATTTTCGAATTTTCAAATTTCGAATTTTACAATTTTCGTATTTTTCAATTTTCGAATTTTTCCATTTAGAATTTGTCAAATATTTCAAATTTCGAATTTTATTAATTTACGAAATTTTGTATTTTCGAAATTTTGTATTTCCGAATTTTCGTATTAAAAAATTCAAAATTTCGAAAATTGTAAAATTCGAAATTCGAAAATTGAAAAATGTGAAAACTGAAAAATTCAAAATTGGACATTTCGAAAATTCGAAATTTCGAAAGTTGAATAATTTTAAATTCGAAATTTCGAAAATTGTAACATTCGAAATTTCGAAAGTTCCAAAATTTTTAAAATTTGTACATTTCCGAATTTTTTGAATTTCCAAAAATTCTTTTTTTTTTCGTTTCATTCGTTTGTTTTTTTCCGTTATATTTGTTTTTTTGCTTCTTCGAATTTCCCGAATTTCCGAACAGATAAAAAAACGAATGAAACAATAACGAAATTCCCCACACCAGGGAGAAAGCCTCGCATTACTGTGTGTAGTTACAGACAGAAGAACAGGAAGTGAGGATTTCTCAGAAGAAATAAGGACATTTAAAAGCAAAATCAAAGGATGAGGTAAGTGAAGGAGGACTGCACTGAGGTAAAGGAAGCTATTTAGGAATTAAGGGCCAGATTCAGGTAGATGAGAGTATCTTTCCTCTGGAGTAACGCTTCTCATTTACGTTACTCTGAAGACCCTTTCAGCGCAAGTCCTGTAATTCACATAGCAGTTGCGCGTAAACTTGCGCCAGAGTAACGATAATGCGCTGGCGTAACCCGACGCAAGTGGAAGTGGGTGTGATCATATGTAAATGATGGGCGGAGCCCAGCGCAGAGGCTTACGTTCAGCGCATCATCCACGGAGCATGCGCAGTGAGTGCGGCTCCACTCGCCCCCCTTGTGCGCATGCTCACAACTTCCGTCGGCACCACTGCACGGGAAGCGTCAGCGCAATGCGTTCCGCTGGGCGCTTAAAAGCGCTGGCGGAAACGCCATTCCGGCGCAAAAGTATTTCCGCTTCCCCCCACCCCAGGGAAGATACTTTTGTGCTGTGATGGCTGCTCCCGCTACCCCCAGAGAGAGGAGGAACCTCAACTTTAATTCACAGGAGGTCTCAGTGATCATTTCGGCAATGGAGACGGATAATGAATTTCTCCATGGCAAAAAAAGCCGGAAGACCAGCCGGGACAGGAAGCAGGGCATCCTGGAGTCGATTGCTGCCAGGGTCAATGTCCTGGGCTACTCCACCCGGACTGCTGGGGACATACAAAAAAAAATTAATGACCTGCGGCGCAAGGTGAGGGACAAGGTGGCCTCCATCAGGAGGTATGAGAGGGGCACAGGTGGTGGTCCCCCATGTCCTGTCACCCTAACCGCAGAGGAGGAGGTGGTTGCTCGCTGCCTGGAGAGGGAGCAGGTGGAGGGGGTCACAGGCTATGACTCCGTGGAGGAAGGCACAAGGACAGGTAAGTGTTTTATAATCCCCTATTTGTTGTTTTGCATTTGGGGGGGGGGAGGGTACATGTGCCAAGTGTGTGGGACCACCAACATGTGTCTGCTTTGTGTCATCCACAGATGACGGAGCTGGGCCATCATCTGTCAGCGTGCATTCCACCCCATCCCCCCCACGCCATCGTGTGCCCGAGCCACTGGGTGATGAAGAGGTTGTGGAGGAGGAGAGTGGCCACACCACACCTGCCGAGGTGGTTGTGGAGGATCCTGCTGTGGCAGAGCAGGACTTTTCTTTGGTTTTGTCTGTCTCCTCCCCTTCTCCTGGCCCGTCTGTCGTCCCCTCCCCCATCCTTGGAAGCCCCTCAAGGGCGACACCTTCCACCCGAGGACATCCATCTTCTGGCCCCAGGAAGGCGACCCAGAAGACCAGGGGGGTGTCTGATGGTATACAGGACCAGTTGGCGAGGGATCACGCCAGGCAGACGGAACAGATGGGGGCCATAGCGGTGCACTTGGAGAAAGTGGCTGACAGCCTGGGCTCCGTTGCCAACCTCAGCAACGCAGTGCAGGATGTCAGCTGCAACTGCGCTGCAGTGGTCACCACTTTGGGGGAGGTGCAGGGGGATATCCGGCACCTTACTGCAGCCGTCCAGGCCAACAGTGCTGCCATCCGGGACCAGGGGAGGCTGAGTCGGCGGGCCCAGCACTACCAGGTCACCCGTCAGCTCCGGATGCAGGCCCAGACCAACTCCTACCTTGGACGGATAGCCAGGGCCTTGGAGGGCACGCAGGCCACACCTGCCAGGAGTGGCCCACCTGGGGATCAGCCACCTCCAGTTGCACCCCCACCCCCACCCACTCCATCCAGGCAGCTGCGGAGTCAGAGAGGGGCCCCCAGAAGAAGCCCCCGGCATCCCCGATGAGGCCTTTTTTTTTTTTTTTGGTTTTATATTTTTGTTTTGGACATACTCAGGTCATGAGTTTATTTTTAATTTTTCTCAGGTTTTGAGATTTTGTTTATTTTAATTATCAGGATATGATATTATTATTTTATTTTTGTACTGCACACGGTCAGGAGTGCAGGGGACAGTGTGAATGGTGTGTGAATGTGAGAGGGTGGCACTCCTGAAAGTAAGGGGTGTCACCCTCGGCCGTGGTGGTGAAGTGAACCCCACGGCTGAATGAATGACGTGTGAAAGGTGTGTGAATGGACAGTGACATCATTGGGGCCTTGACGCTGGCGTTACTGCTCCCAACTCCTACATGCTGGACTTGGGCTAATCCAATGCGATGTGCATGTGGTGTGTGTGATCCAGTGGTGTACACGCGTGCATTGTCTGTGTGATTAATGTTTTGGTTTAGTGTCCAAAGATGCCTACGGCGAGGACCCTCCTGACTGCTCTTCCATCAGCAGACTGGGTGTCCTCTGGCAGGTGGGGACTGTGTGGGTCGGGGGTCAGGTCATCACGTATGTCAATATGCAGGCCTTTTTTCATAGCAAAGTTATGTAGTATGCAACATGCACCGATGATCTGACACACGAAGGTAGGGGAATACAATAGGGCCCCCCCAGACTTATCCAGGCATCGGAAACGGGACTTTAGGAGCCCAAATGTTTGCTCCACCACTGCACGGGTTTTGATATGTGCTTCATTGTATTTTCTCTCTCCTCTGGTTTGGGGGTTCCGGAAAGGAGTCATGAGATGGGGTCCCAGTGCATATGCAGAGTCACCTGTAAGGGAAAAGACAGGATAATGTTAGTCATGCATGTGCGATTTCTGTTGTGCATCACGGGAGGGGATAGTCATGCCTGACTCCCATGTCACTCACCAACCAGCCAGCTGTCCCCATACATGTTCTGGTTAAATTCTGCTGGGATGGGGCTCTGACGGTATATGAAGCTGTCATGGCTGGACCCGGGGTGTTTGGCACGGACGTGCCATATGAGGCGTTGGGCATCAGCTATCACCTGTACATTGATGGAATGCCAATGCTTCCGATTGCGGTATATGTGCTCTGTGGCACTGGGGGGCTGTAGGGCCACATGTGTGCAATCAATGGCCCCCACAGTGCGTGGGAATCTGGCAATGCTGTAGAAATCTGTCATTGCCTTCTGCCGCAGCTCCTCAGTGGTGGGTCTGATGAACTGGTTGGACATGCGTCTGAGGATTGCAGGGACAACCTGGTGCACACATCTGCTCACGGAGGACTGTGACATCCCAGCCACCACTCCACTTGTACGCTGGAATGATCCACTTTCAAGGAAATGGAGTGTTGCCAGGACCTTCACCAGTGGCTGCACTGCTTGTGACCGGTGTTTTGGGCTGGTGATGTCACCCTGCAGGGTTGTGGTTAGTTCAAGTATTGCATCTGGGCTGAATCTGAAGAGGCGATACACCTCCTCATCCCCCATGCCAAAGAGGTTCATCAAGTGCGGTATATCCTCTCACGTGCCCGCCTCCTTCGTTCCGGGGGACCCATCAGTAGTTCTAGGACCACAATTGCCCCTGGCATGTTGGCACACAGAGGTGTTGTCCTCCTTGCAAGTGTTGTTGTTCAGCAAGCTCCTATCGTCGGTAACGCTGCTGTAGCTGCTCTCCTGCTGACCTGTGACCGTCTGGAGTAAAGATAAAGCAGCCTTTTGTAGAAATAACTTTGCGCCGGACGGACCAGATACGCGCGGCGCATGTAGCCAGCGTATGGTGCTAATCCGTTCGTGAATTGGGAAATCTCCCTCATTTGCATATTTGCAGGGGAAATCAATGGGCGCGACTGATGCGCCCAGCGAAAATAAACGCTGACGATACTCTGGCGTCGGAATGTTCCGCCGGTCGCAAATGACCCGTTATTGGGCGCATCTAGTTTGGTGGGTACGGGCACATAGAAACGACGGCGCATCATCACAGTTACGCGGCGCATATCCAAATACTCCAGCGCAAGTGTTCGTGAATCTGGCCCTAATTGTTTTACCTTTACACCCCCTTTAACCACTTGCTTACTCGGCACATATACCCCCCTCCTGCCCAGGTGAAATTTCAGCTTCCGTCACTGCGTCGCTTTAACTAACAATTTTGCTACGTGGCTCCCAAACAAAATTGATGTCCTTTTCCCCCCACAAATAGAGCTTTCTTTTGGTGGTATTTGATCACCTCTACGGTTTTTATTTTTTGCGTTATAAACAAAAAAGAGCGTCAATTTGGAAAAAAAATCAATATTTTTTAGTTGTTGCTATAATAAATAGCCCATTTAACCACTTGTCATCCGTCCACCGTCATATGACGGCGGGCAGATAACTTCATTGTCCTGACTGCACGTCATATGACGTGCAGTCATAGAAAGCTGCTAGGGGCGCGCCGCATCACTGGGACCCCCGTGCGTGTGCCCGGCGGCCGCGATGGCCGCCGGTAACACGCGATTGCCCAGTAATTGAGCTGGGACGTGCAGCTCTGTGTGTAAACACAGAGCTGCACGTCCCTGTCAGGGAGAGAGGAGACCGATCTGTGTCCCTTGTACATGAGGACACAATCGGTCACCTCCCCAGTCACGCCCCTCCCCCCACAGTTAGAACACAAACTAGGAGAAACATTTAACCCCTTCCCCACCCCCTAGTGGTTAAACCCTTCCCTGCCAGTTACATTTATACAGTTATCAATGCATATTTATAGCATTGTTCACTGTATAAATGTATATGGTCCCAAAAATGTGTCAAAAGTGTCCGATGTGTCCGCTATAATGTCCCAGTCCCGAGAAAAAATCGCAGATCGCCGCCATTCCTAGTAAAAAAATAAATAAAAAAAAATCATAATTATGTCCCCTATTTTGTAGGCAATATAACTTTTGCACAAACCAGTCACTATATGGTTATTGCGATTTTATTTTTTACATTTTTTACCAAAAATATGTAGAAGAATACGTATCGGCCTAAACTGAGATAAAAAATGTTTTTTTTTTTTTAAATGGGATATTTATTATAGCAAAAAGCAAAAAATATTGGCCCAGATTCATAGAGCAATTACGCCTGTCGAATTGAAATTATTATTTTTTTTTAAAGTAACTCGTTCGGGAATAGGAATGTACGTAAACGACGCTACTACGACGTAACAACGTGATTTCGTGCAATGCACGGCGGGAAATTTGGGAACGGAGCATGTGCAGTTCGATCGCCGCGGGAACGCGCCTATTTTAAATGTTTCACGCCCCCTACTCGCGCAGATGGATTGCGACGGGAGAAATACACTACGCCGCCGTCGTTTACTGGACAAAATCTACCTGGATTCCACGTAGAGCCAGGTAAAAAACGGCGGCGTAGTGTATTTCTGATACTCTACGATAATCTAATTCTCTCTGAATCTGGGCCATTGTGTCTTTTTTCAAAAATTTCGCTTTTTTTTTTGTTTATAGTGCAAAAAATAAAAACCGCACGGGCGATTAAATACCACCAAAAGAAAGCTCTATTTGTGGGGGAAAAAGGACGGCTATTTTGTTTGGGAGCCACATTGCACGACCGCGCAATTGTCAGTTAAAGCGACGCAGTGCCGGAAGCTAACATTTTGTCTGGGCAGGAAGGGGGTGTAGGTGCACAGTAGGCAAGTGGTTAAAAAAAAACATATATTTTTTCTCATTCTAGGCCGATACGTATTCTTCTACATATAAAGCTATAGCGCCTACAAAATAGGGGACATAATTTTTATTATGTTTTTTTTTTTTTTTACTAGTAATGGCGGCGATCTGCGGTTTTTATTGGGACTGCGACATTATGGCGGACACATCGAACACTTTTGACACATTTTTGGCACCATTCACATACAGTATATACTGCTATCAGTGCTATAAATATACACTGATTACTGTATAAATGTGACTGGCATTGAAGGGGTTAACACTAGGGGGTTAAATGTGTGCCCTGCATAGTGTTCTAACTGTGGGGGAAGGGGACTGACTGGGGGAGGTAACCGATCTGTGTCCCTATGTACAAGGGACACAGATCGGTCTCCTCTCTCCCTGACATGACGTGGATCTTTGTGTTTACACACACAGATCCACGTCCTTGTCTCTGTAACCGTCGATCGCGGGTGCCTGGCGGCCATCGCGGCCGCCAGGCACACGCATCGGCAT
Organism: Rana kukunoris; assembly: GCA_029574335.1. Lineage (NCBI taxonomy): Eukaryota > Metazoa > Chordata > Amphibia > Anura > Ranidae > Rana > Rana kukunoris. The sequence continues at coordinate 120,668,332 of CM056058.1, read as the reverse complement.
CTCAGTGATGCAGCGGGCGCGCGCACCCCCCAGTGGCTGGAGGCCGTATATAGACGGTTTCCCAGAGATTTAGATCCACACTGCGGCCGTTTAAAGTCGTACGGCCATCAGGAAGTGGTTAAGGACACTTCTATTGTTGGGAAGCTCTGCTATCAAAATAGCACATCTCTCTCTGTTATACACACACACACACACTGTTTTCTCAGTCAGGTTCAAAATTAGAGGATTTTAATTAGATCCTATTTTTTTTATGTAGCCATTATGAAGCAAGTCTTTAAGGGGCTCTGTGGTAGTTAAGGAAATTGGAACCAGCAGGACGCTGTGAAATACATGTTAAATACTGACTTTTCCAGAGGGCTGCGAATTCATTCTTCATTGTTATAAACAGCTCTGAATGCCGCTGCGATTTGACATTTCCAGGTCTGCTAGACAGTGCATCCCTCGCTGGGCACTGTGATTTCTCCTGCTGGATGCTGTGCATATCTCCCAACAGTCTTGGATTAAAATACAAAGATATTTTATATTCTGTTGTATTCAAATTCAAATCCTGCACACCTGAGCATTATCCCACAACACTCCATTGCCTGGCTTTTCTATACAGCAGATGCAGGGCAGGAGAAATGACAGCTGAAATCAATTAATCAGAAGCCGGTCAGCTCCTTTAGGCCTCGTTCACACATGGATCCGTTCAGGTCCGTCTGTCAGTTTTTCAGGCGGACCTGAACGGGCGCTCCATGCACCCCTATGGAGCGTCGGATGTCAGCGGAGACATGTCCGCTGACATCCGACCTGATCCGATCCGCTAAAAACAAACGTATGGGGCTCACGTCCCCATCCGTCCATGCGGATCGGATCGGGAAAGATCTGATGAAAACGGACATGCTGTCCGTTTTCATCAGATCGCTCCATAGAGGACAGCGGGACTCGACAAGCTCCTCCCCGCTCAGTGAGCAGAGAGGAGCTTGTCATCCGTCGGCTCAGCGGAGATCTGCGGACTGATCTCCCGCTGAGCTGGCAGACACAGGCGGACTCCGTCGGAACGGACTGCGACGGAGTCGGCTATGTGTGAACGAGGCCTAAATACGTATACTTCGCCATTCTACAATTTCTTGAACTGCAGCCAATAAGGGGGATATGATACTGTCTAGGGACAGTACCAACCCTTTTCTGATTGGCTGCAGTTCCAGGTTGTAGGGTTGTCCCGATACCACTTTTTTAGGACCGAGTACAAGTACCGATACCTTTTTAATGTACTCGCCGATACCGATTACGATACTTTTTTTTAAATGTGTCCATGTGTCCCCAAATGCAGCCTTGTGTCCCAAATGCAGCCTTGTGTAGCCTTGTGTCCCCAAATGCAGCCTTGTGTCCCCAAATGCAGCCTCGTGTCCCCAAATGAAGCTTTTGTTTCCAAATGCAGCCATGTCCCCAAATGAAGCTTTTGTTTCCAAATGCAGCCATGTCCCCAAATGCAGCCTTGTGTCCCCAAATGCAGCCTCGTGTCCCCAAATGAAGCTTTTGTTTCCAAATGCAGCCATGTCCCCAAATGAAGCTTTTGTTTCCAAATGCAGCCATGTCCCCAAATGCAGCCTTGTGTCCCCAAATGCAGCCTTGTGTCCCCAAATGAAGCTTTCGTTTCCAAATGCAGCCATGTCCCCAAATGCAGCCTTGTGTCCCCAAATGCAGCCTCGTGTCCCCAAATGAAGCTTTTGTTTCCAAATGCAGCAATGTCCCCAAATGCAGCCTTGTGTCCCCAAAGAGAAAGCCAAGACCCCCCTGCCGCTGCCATCTAGTTGATCAGCACGCGGGGAACATAACAGCTTTCATTTGAATAGCTGTGTGTTCCCGGCCGCGCGTTGTCATATATAGCCACTCCTCCTTGTTAATCCTGGGATGGGTGATCTGTCTATCAAAGTGCCCGGACAAGAGGGAGGGGCTTTATATGACAACACGCGGCGGGGAACACACAGATATTCAATGAAAGCTGTTATGCTCCCCGAGCGCTGCTCGACTAGATGGCGGCAGCGGGGGGGCTTGGCTTTCTCTTTGGGGACTAGGTGGTGGTGGCGGCAGCAGCAGCAGCTCTCCTCTCCTCCATTAGTGACATACCCGAGGACACACTTATATTGATGCATTCACAGTGTCACCCTGTGATGATGCATATTTGAGCAAGTTCCTTCAAAAATAGTGCGTACTTGACGTCTTCTGCGGGGAGAGAGATCTCCAGGATGCCAGAAGTAAAATCCATGTTTCGGGAGGTGCTCCCCAAGCAAGGGCAGCTATTTGTTGAAGACGTCCCCACCATGGTGTTGTGTAAGCCAAAGCTTTTACCTCTCAAGTCGGTACAGCTAACAAAGCTGGGGAAGATGCAGCGCGATGCCCAGGAAGTCATCCGCCAGCAGGAAATGGCTCAGCTGGATCAACAGAATGCCCAAACCTGACCGGTCCATCAGAAGGGGACTGCAAATAGATTGTGACCCTCCTGTCTCTACAGATGTATAGTTATTCGTGTCAGTTTAGAATGCGCAAACCTGACCCATCCATCATAGAGGGACTGCAGACAGAACAGATCTTCTCTCTGTACAAATGTAAAAGTGCTTGTTGTAAAATGCTTAGCTGCTGAATATTGCTTCTGGTATTCTTTTATTATGTATTGTTTCAGAATTAATAAAAAATAATCACATATAAAAAAAAAAAAAAAAATAGTGCGTACTTGTCTCAGTCCAGAGCACTAAGTGCTATTTCTTTCTGTTGCCTTATTCCTCTGTTTTCCGCATGAGTCAAGTTTTCCTGACACCAAGAGGTAAAAAAGGAGGGATCTCCAGCACACAGCCTGTGATTCACAGCCTCGGCTTTGTTCCTGTGTGCCGTGTGAAGCGGGTGCGTGATTTGTCACGGCGCTCACAGCAGCAATCCGGTACTCTGATCTGTTATCGGCTGTGTCCTGTGGCCGATGACAGATCATGCTGCTGCGTGGCCCCGCTACCGTGCAATTCGGGCTTCCTGACAGGATGCCATTTGATGTCCAGCCAGGATAGGAAAGCTGTCATTTGTCTAAAGACCTGGTGGGAAGTGGTTAATAACTGACACCAAAATAATCTAATGCATAGGTAGAGGTGTTACAAATACAAATACAAAGTATTACAAATGTGTTTCCCTACTGGATAGTTATTAATGGTAATGGTAGTGCTGCAAACAAACAAATATATTCTCCTACTGGGTAAGTCCAGTCCTTTTCTGGAACTTTTTGTTCAAAAATTTTAATTAGTATTTTGTGCTAGAAAATTAGTTAGAACCCCCAAACATTATATATATATATATATATAAGGGCCAGATTCAGGTACATCTGTGCATTATTGGACCGGTGCAGCGCACCGCTTTTACGTTAGACTGGCGCAATGTTGCGGCGCAATCACCCTATTCTGGTCGGTTTTACGCAGAAATTTGCGCCTGCGCAACGTTATTTCAGAGGCGCAAGGCGGAGTAATACAAATTGGGAAGGACGTGGGCGTGTTACATTGAAATGAGCCGTGACCCCATGCAAATGAAGGGCCGGCCGGCTCTCGAATGCGCGCATGAAACAGACCGTGGTCAGCACCTCTGTGCGCATGCTCACAACTCGGGAACGGCGCAATCAGTGAAATTGGAAGTGGACCCGGGCAAATTAGTGAACTACGCAGACAGCTTAAATAGACAGACACAAACGCACTTCCTTTGCAAAAGTACGTGACGTGTCTTTGAGAGTGATTTTTGTCTTTTATGTGTTTTCTTTGTTGTTATTTTGTTTAAATTATATTTTTGCTGGGCATTTTTTATTTTTGCTGGTCAAATTTTATTTTTTTTTGGTTCTGTTTGTGTATGATTTGGGAATGTGGGGTGACATTCCTGCCGGAAAAGGGGTGTCACCCTCATTTGTGGTAAAGAAGTGATCCCCAGGTCCGTGTGAATGGTGTATGAATGTACAGTGAGATAATTGGAGCCGTGGCATGGCGTTGCAGCTCACAAGTCCTGCATTGTGGGCTTGTGCCAATCCAATGTGATGAGGATGTGATGTGTCTGTGCTAGGGACCACAGTGGTGTGCATGCATGCATTCTCATTGTGCCATGATTAATGTGTGTGTTTAACGTGCAAAGATGCCCAATGTGCGCTGTCTCCTGGCTGCTCTTCCCTCAGAAGACGGGGTAGCCTTGGTTAGGGGGGTTCCGTATAGGAGTCATGAGATGGGGTCCCAGTGTATATGCAGAGTCACCCTGAATAGATAAGACAGGAGGATGTTAGTAGTGCATGTGCCCCTTGTGATGTGTGCATCATGGGGGGGGACAGTCATGCCTGCCACCCATGTCACTCACCAACCAGCCAGCTGTCCCCATACATGTTCTGTTCGAAATCTGTGGGGATGGGGCTCTGATTGTATATGTAGCTGTCATGGGTTTCATGGGTAGTGTCATGTGTTGGGCTGGTGATGTCCTCCTGCAGGGTTGTGGTTAATTCCATGATGGCATATGAGTGGTGAATCTGAAGATGCAAGACACCTCAGAATCACTCATGCCATAGATGTCTAGGCGTGTGTGATATATCCTCTCCCATGAAGAGTGAAGAGTGAAGAGTGAGGGGCTTGTATCAGATAAGAATATTGTATTAGATTAGATTAAATTGTAAAGTTTATATAAGCAAAAAAAAAGTTTAAAATAAAAATAAAAAATCCCGTGCCCTCCTCAGTGCCCTCCTCAGTGCCCTCCTCAGTGCCCTCCTCCTTCTTTGCTCATCTAAAGTCAGTAGTATAGCTATGAGCATGGATGCCACTGGCATGTTGGCATACAGTTTGTTGGGCAACACGTGTGACTGCTCAGCTCCTCACTAACAGTGTTGCTTTATCTGACATGTAGACGAATTGTCTAATTTTATACCACCTTTTATATGGTCTAATTTTAGACAGAACATTTAGCTGTTGCGCACAGCGCGTAGCCTGCGCTGTACCAACGTTTTTTTGTGGATCCCCGTAACTCCCTCATTAGCATATTTTAATAGCAAATCAATGGTGTGTCTAGCGTAGTTTTGCACGGACGGATGCGCCTGTCTAACGAAATTACGCTGGAAAAAAAAAATAGATTTCTTGCGTATCTCGTTTTGGGAGTGCCGTGCATCGAAACGCACGCGCACAATTAGACTTAAGCCGTGCATCTCCTGTAACGCCGGCGTAATCGCTCTGTGAATCTGGCCCATAATGTATATATATATATATATATATATATATATATATATATATATATATATTGTAGTAGTCTGGTACCCCAGGGTTGTGGTGACCCAGGTTTCTCAACCGCTCTGGTTGAGGGGCTCCAGGAAACGAGTAGTTTACAGAGGAAACTGGCGTTTCAGTTCTCTCATTTAATAAAGTCCACTTTGGGACCTGGAGCCCGGGGATTTCAAAGAGATCTGGGTGGGATGAAATCCCCAGTCCTGGGTCCAGATTTTCAAATAGATCAGCACACTGATTGTGCAGGTGTGTGTGGTCCTGATAGGAGATATAGGACCAGCATTCTGGGCTCCACCTTCCCGAGGAGTCCAGGCATGCAAGGGAGAGTGCAGGTGTGCACTGTAATAGACCAGAGTCTGAGGTGGCTGACAGGAGTCAGGCTACTGCTGAGGAGAGCCAGGTGGCTCTGTATTTTTGTTGCACGGGTAAGCCAAGAGGCTGAACGTATCATTTTGCATGGACAGTAAAGAACCCCTGTGTGGGAATACTATGTTTCGATTTTTTTTGTTTATTTTTGCCTTTTGAATAAAAGTGGGCCAACAAGCCCTTAAAACATAGTTCCGGACTAGCGTGGATCACTGAAACGCTTATACCACAAGAGTTAATAACCCCCAATATTACAAATATATATATATATGTGTGTGTGTTACTTAGCAGAGACCCTGATAATATTAGAGAATAAAATGGCGATTGTTGCTATATTTTATGTCACACTGTATTTGCTCAGCTGTCTTTGAACTGCAATTTTTGGGGAAAAAATACACTTTTTTGTATTAAAAGAAACCAAAACAGTAAAGTTAGCTCAATTGTTTGTAAAATGTGAAAGATGAAGTTGTTACACCAATGTAAAAAAATACTTAATATGTCATGCTTTAAAATTGCGCACACTCGTGGAATGGTGACAAACTACGGTACTTAAAAATCTCCATAGGTGGCGCTTTAAATTTGTTTACAGGTTACCTTAGCGTTACAAAGGAGGTGCTAGAATTATTGCTCTCTGGTTTGAACACCATTTACATAGGTGGGCGCAACTTACAGTGTGTGGGGACGGGGCGCTTACATTTTTTTTCTTAGTTATTTGACTTTTTATTTGTTACTTTTACACTGTCTAATTTCTTTTAGGATCACTTTGATTCCTATTACAAAGGATGTAAACATCCCTTGTAATAGAAATAGGGCATGACAGGTCTTCTTTATTGAGAGATCTGGGGTCAAAAAGACCTCAGATCTCTCCTTTACCTTTAAAAGCAAAATATAAATAAAAATGTCCCTTTAACAAATTAAGGCCGCGAGGCCAAAGTGGCGTTGGACGTTGCTCCGGTCCTCCAAGGGTATTGAGTCGAGTGAGATACGCTTAAATGTTGCTAAGATACGACCGGCGTAAGTCTCCTACGCCGTCGTATCTTAGCTGCCTATTTACGCTGGCCGCTAGGGGCGTGTCCGCTGATTTACGCCTACAACATGTAAATCAGCAAGATACGCCTATTCACGAAAGTACGCCCGGCCGTCGCATCAAAGATACGCCATTGGGGGGGCGTGTCCGGAAGCTGCCTGGTATGGACGTGTGAGCACTGAGCTCCTCCACAGCCCTCAGCAAAACGGCCTATTCAGGGGACTTTCACGGCTCCTATATGGTGGGATCCAGGCGCACTCGCTCCTCTAAACAACGGGGGTCCTCTCAACCACCACCCGGTACCTCGGCGACCCTCCGTGGGTACTTTTCGCCGCCCTCCATGCCTCGCGGCGGGGATCCCAAGATGGCGCCGGCCTCCCTCACAAGATCCCCATCCGGAACTCAGCCTCAGCCACCCGCGTTCTCCAGCGGTCCATCGGAGGCCATCCGAGGAGCAGCTGCCTTCTATCACCCTGCTCCGGGTGCGGTGAGTTCACCCCTGCCCTGCCAGCCGCCGCCACAGGACTCCGGGCAGGCCTCAGTAGGCCTCAGTGTGACCATGCACACACAGTGCTCTGGGACTGTCCCTAGGCTGCTCTGCACAGCTTCCGATCCGGGCCTGTCCCCTGTGAGCTCTAATCGTCCCCACTCTCCCGCCTTCTCAGAGGACTTTCCTCCCCTAACAGCCCATGACGGTACCTGGGCACCGGGGCCCCTATCAGCGGAGCTCCACAGCACATATAGGCCGCAGTCTGCACCTCTCCTGCTCCATGACTCCCCCCAGCCAAGGAGACTTTCCCAGCCCGTGGAGCCGGTTGCCTCATACGCCCAGATGGTTGGTTCCCCGGCGGGGGTCCCTGGGGTTGATCAGGTGCCCCCCCTCCTGCCCCCCGCTGCAGCTCTCAGAGGGTTTGAGCCCCTCAGTGTCCCGGCTGCGATCGGGGGAAACGCACCAGCCCAGAATGAGGCCCCTATGACTTCCATACGGGGTGCCCCCCCCCCTGCACCTCTCCCAACCTCTCCTGGGGCCCGCTCCCTCCTCATCAGCGCACCCCCCATGGCAAGCGTACCTCCAGGCTATGCCAACTAAAGATGACTTCAGGCTGCTCATAGAGGAGGTCAAGTCGGCCTGCCGTGCCGAGATACAGGTTCTCCATGCCAATTTTAAGCACCTCTCTGACAGAGTGGAGATGGCGGAGGAGGAGATCCAAGAAACCAAACTGGCAGTCCATCGCACTCAGCTGCAAGGTGCCGATCATCGAATAATGCTCAGGGACATGCAACGCCACGTGGAAGATTTGGACAACAGAGGGCGCAGGAACAACATCCGCATCAGGGGCCTCCCCGAGTCGGAGGGCTCCGAGGACCTACACGGTACCCTTCAAACCCTCTTTAATGATCTCCTGGGCGAACCGCCGAACAAACCGATCGAGATGGATCGGGCACATCGCGCCCTTCGCCCTAAGGGCCCTGCCTCCAGGCCTCGCGACATTATCTGTAAGGTTAATTCCTTCCCCCTGAAAGAGGCCATCATGCGCAAAGCCCGCACCGTCAGGAAGGTGTTCCTTGGCAACGCTCAACTACAGCTGTACCCAGACCTGTCCTGGATAACCCTGCAGAAGCGCAGACTGCTACAACCCCTCCTTCTGTCACTGCAGGAACGTGACATAGTCTACCGATGGGGCTTCCCTTTTAGTCTCACTGCCCGCCGGCAGGGTCAATCAGCAGTACTCCGGTATCCGGAAGACCTGGAGGCGTTCTGTGAAACAATGGACATCCCAGTCCCCCGACTTCAAGAATGGGACCTGGTGGTAACCCCACCGCCACCACCCACGGTCTGGCAAAGGGTGCCTCCGACCAAAAGACCCCGAGACCGGGGCTCCCTCCGTGGCCCCCCCACCCCCGGACACGGCTGAACACTGCTGACCCCGGACTGTCCTCTGGCCACTCTTTCAGCACTTCCCCCCTTTTTTTTTTTTTTTTGCATTTTTGTCCCCCTGGCCCACCTGCCAACCATATTGGCAGTCCCCCCCATAGGCCCGTAACTACTGATCCGTGTGTTTTTTTTTTTTGGGCACTCAATGTTGGAGATGCGTGAGTACTGGCTCTCCCGTTCACTTGTTCCCCCCTTAGGTTTATCCTTTAAGAGTTCCCCTGATTTTTGACTCTATTTTTTGTGTTTATTGATTGAATTTGTTCTCTATGTCCCCCCGGTCTGGTCCCTCCCACTTTTGGGGGGCCTTGGTCGGGAGGACTTATTGGAACCCTTTGGGCCTTGAGTGGCGCGGTGCGCTCTGGCCTTCTTTGTATGGTGTTACCCTGATTGTTATGTATTTAACGCTGTTCTCTTTCTTTTTTTTTTTTTCTTCTTCTCTTCCTCCTTTACCTGCCTCCCTCCTCTCTCCTCCCTCTCCCCCGCTCTTGTGGCTTGGCTCATGTCTCTGGCGGATATCCGGATGGCTCCTGTCCCCCGGCGCTCCCCCCGAATGGATACTGCTGTGAGCACGCACCTGGTCCAGGTAAGACTCTTGTTTGCATATACCCATGATCATGGCTAAGATAATATCTCTTAATGTCCACGGCCTCAATTCAAATAGGAAGAGGCACCTTGCCCTGAGGGAGATTAGGCATTCTGGGGCGTACATAGTCCTCCTCCAGGAAACACACTTCAACAACGGAGATGCCTTTGCATTCGCGGGTAGACACTACCCCCAGATCTTTCAGGCGTTCAACCCACGAAAGCGGGCGGGAGTAGCCATCCTCTTTAAAAGCGGCTCCCCCTTTACATGCTCTGAGTCTTTTATCGACCCGAGGGGGCACTATATCATTCTGAGAGGCCACTGGCAGACTCAACCCATCACGTTGTGCACCCTGTATGCCCCTAACACCCACCAGATGCACTTCCTATCAAGGGTACTTGCCCGCCTGTTTCGGGTGCCTAGTGAATACCTGCTGATCGGCGGGGACTTCAACCTCTCCCAGTCGGTAACCCTCGACCGCCAGGTGATGAACCCCTCTGATCCACAAACCCGGGCTCACAGGGAATCTAAGTTATTCCGACAGCTCACTAGACGCCATGCCCTATTTGACACCTGGCGTGCCCTTCACCCGGGGGATAGGCAGTACACATTCTATTCGGCCCCGCATCGAATGCACTCCCGCATTGACTACTTCTTTGTCAACAATGCCACCCTCCGTGTCACCAAGGAAGCCCGGATACTACCGATATCCTGGTCGGATCATGCCCCGGTTGTCATGACCCTGGATCTGGGTGCCCCCAATCGTAGGCCATGTCACTGGCAGCTGAACAACTTTTTGCTTCAGTATGGCCCCTCCAGACTGGAACTGGAGTCGACATTGCACTGTTATTTTGCTGAAAACGACACCCCAGATGTCTCCCCCTCCACTCTCTGGGAAGCCCACAAGGCGGTCCTCCGGGGCCGCTGCATGGCGCTCTCCTCAGCCATGAAAAAAGATGCGAGAGCAGCTAAGACTCAAACGGAGAGGGACCTGAGGGCTTTAGAAACCCAACTGCAAACCTCCCCATCTATACCCCTTCTTAAAAGAATTATTTGTCTGCGAGCAACACTCCGGGACCTGGCTCTAGGCCAGGTGGAGAAGGCTCTGCTTCGATTGAAGCAACGGTACTATGACAAAGGTAACAAGGCCCACTCCCTCCTGGCACGTAAACTATCGGAACGCTCTCACATGGCCACCCCCCACCAAATCAAAGACGGAGCCGATCGCCTCTTGACCCACCCCCGGGACATAGCTCATGCCTTTGAGGAGTTTTACACGGCCCTATATAGTGACCCCGACATCCCCCATGACCCCCCATCCCCTGACCTTCTGAATCGTCTACATGACTACTTGGAACGTAGCGGGATCCCCAGGATTCGGACAGCCGATCTTGTCTCTCTTAACGCCCCCATAACGGAGGAGGAACTTACAGCAGCTATCAAAACCCTGCCCGCTCATAAGTCCCCTGGTCCAGACGGCTTTCCTTATGAGTATTATAAGACGTTCCTCCCCATCTTTCTCCCGCGTATGTGCAAACTGTTTAATGCCTTCCTTCAGTTGACCCCTATTCCCTCAGATATGCAACGGTCGTTTCTAACGCTGATCCCTAAACCCGACAAGGACCCCTCTCTGTGCGCTAGTTACAGGCCGATAGCGCTACTCAACTCGGATCTAAAAATATTCACCAAGCTCCTCTCGCTGCGCCTGAACGCGATACTCCCTTTTTTGATTCACAGGGACCAGGTGGGCTTTGTCCCCCTCCGCCAAGCGGGGGACAACACCAGGCGGGTCATCGACCTGATCGATGTGGTAAACAGGGAGGGTCAAGAATCACTGGCCCTCAGCCTGGATGCAGAGAAGGCATTTGACCGCCTCAGCTGGCCCTTCCTGTTTGCCACATTGGAACACATGGGGTTCTGTGGCCCCTTTCTGCGGGCCATACGGCATCTTTACACAAACCCTACGTCTCAGGTCAAGACCCCCTTTGCCCACTCTTCCTCCTTCCCGATGGCTAATGGAACACGCCAGGGATGCCCGCTCTCACCGCTTCTGTTCGCGATATGCGTAGAACCCCTGGCGGCGTCTATTCGCAGGAACCCAGACATTCGGGGAGTCCCGATGCGGGGGAGGGAATTCAAGCTGGCACTTTTTGCGGACGACGTCATCCTAACCCTTACCCATCCCAGAACTTCCCTGCCTAATTTGCATGCAGAACTTGATCTCTATAGGTCCTTGTCGGGTTATAAGATAAACGCGGCTAAGTCGGTAGCTCTCCCCATTAACGTTCCTGATGAGGAGGTCCGACATCTGAAACAGAGCTCCCCCTATCACTGGGTCACAGAGGGTTTAAAATATCTAGGGGTGCAGATCACTCCGTCCTTCGACACTCTATATAAGGCTAATTTCCCCCCTCTTTTCCGGTCCATAAGAGACCTTCTGCAGAAGTGGCGAGTTCACCACATTTCCCTTCTGGGTAGGGTGGCTTCTATTAAGATGGTCATCCTCCCCAAGCTCCTCTACCTATTCCAGACGTTGCCCATCCCAGTCCCATATGCAGACCTCCGAAAGCTCCAAGCGGACTTGGTGCGCTTTGTCTGGAACTATGGGCGGCACAGGATACCCAGAACGGTCTTGACAGCATCCCGCACCGACGGAGGTTTGGGGTTCCCTGACCTACTAAAGTACTATCAGGCAGCCCAATTGCGTGCCATTACCTCTTGGTTCCCCCAGCGCTCTTGTAACACGTGGACTGAAATTGAGAAGATATGGCTGGCCCCCGCGCACCCGAATAGTCTGCTGTGGAACGCGAGCGTGGAGGTGGACCCGGGCCGACTTTTAGGGCCCATGCTCCACCTTAGGACGCTTTGTCGTAGACTGTCCCGGGCCCACAATCTGAGCTCGGAGCGGTCCGTCCTGACCTCTTTTCTGTTCAATCCTAGGATGCCTGATGGTCTGACCCACCAGATGTCTTCTCCCTGGGCGACTCGTGACCTCTTCCATTTTGGCCATTTGGTGGACCCTATAACCCGAAAACTGCTCTCATTCCCTGATCTACAAAAAAAATTTAACTTGCCTAGCCAGATGATTTGTGGGTATCTGCAGATAAGACACTTTGCACTATCATTCGCCCCAAAGCTCCAATTCTCAGCGCCGGCGCCTTTCGAAAGGCTGGTTTTGGAGGGACCTGCTCGCCGCGGACTGATATCAGACATATATCAGCTGCTGAATTCTCGCTCTTTCCTTACCCAGGGTAGGCATGCATACATGCTTCGCTGGGAGAGGGTACTCGGGGAGGAGATTCCGGAGGCGACGTGGAGAACGATCTGGTCTCAGGCAGCTAAGAGCTCCCTCTGTACACTGTACAAGGAGAATGCCTATAAAATACTGTATTTTTGGTATATGACACCGGATGTTCTCCATGCTATCTATCCATCCAGCTCAGACAGGTGCTGGCGCTGCCAGGGAGCCAAGGGTACCTTATATCATATTTACTGGACCTGCCCCAAGATAGCACCGTTCTGGACGGAAACCCAGAGACTGTTATCTCGTCTCCTGGGAGTGCCAGTTCCCTGGTCCCCGAAACTATTTTTACTGGGAATATCGCCCCTGCAAATCCCCAAAACCTCCAAAAAACTGCTCAGGCATGTACTGACGGCCGCAAGGTGCCTAGTTGCCCTCCATTGGAAGCGCCTGTCTCCCCCCTCTCAAACTGACCTGTATGCCAGGATTAAGGATGTTGAGCTCATGGAAAAAATGACAGCCAGGTTGCAGGATAGATTGGAAATGCATGATGCGATCTGGGAGGAGTGGCACCGCTGTGAGGACCCGCCCTGAGCCATGGGTTGAGCCCCCCCTTCTCCCCTTATCTCCCTGCGTCTGCAGTCCCCCCTCTCCTTTTTCTTTTTTCTTCTCCTCTTCTCTCTTTTCTTGTTTTTTTTCTTCATCTCTCTCTTGACCCTTTCCTTCTTATTGTTGTTGTGTTATTTGTCCCTGTTTTGCAGGCGTTTCTTCTACGAGTGCTATGATATAATGTGCTGAAATTAGCTATGCACTGTATTCTCTACTCCTCTGCTGAAGCTTTTGTACAATTTTCTCTGCGGCACGGGGGTTACCCTGTGTCTAATAAAAACTGTTATTTGAAAAAAAAAAAAGATACGCCATTTACGTAAGGCGTTTTCAGGTGTAAAGATAAAGCTGCAACAAGATAGTGCAGCCAATGTTAAGTATGGACGTGGGGACCGCATCGAATTTTTCAAATCTTACGTCGTTTGCGTAACTCGTCCGTGAATGGGGCTGGACGTAAATTACGTTCACGTTGAAACCAATGAGTCTTAGCGGCATAATTTGGAGCATGTGCACTGGGATACGTCCACGGACGGCGCATGCACCGTTAGTAAAAAACTTCGTTTACGTGGGGTCACACTTAATTTGAATAAAACATGCCCACATCAAACACATTTGAATTCGGCGGGCTTATGCTGGCCCATTTACGATACGCCGCCGTAACTTAGCTTGGTGTATACAGCACTTGCCTCTGAGATGCGCTACGCTCGCACAAAATTACGCCGCTCTACGTGAATCTAGCCATGGATGTGTAGTTTTTAGCTGTGCATGTCTAACTTGCAGAAACTGCTTCCATTGAAGTGACTGACTCTTCTCTTTATCATTTCTAGATGCCCACACACACGATCGGATATTCCGACAATAACTGTGTGGTGGACGTGTTTTGTCAGACAATCCGGCCGTCTGTATGCTCCATCGGACAATTGTTGTTGGTATTTCCGACAACAAATGTTGGCTGTGCATGCTCTCAAATTGTCCGACAAAACATGTGTTCAGTCGGATCATCTGATTGTGTGTACACAAATCCATCGGACTAAAATACAAAGTACGAACACGCGTGCTCTGAACCAATGCTCAACAAGAGCAGAAGTTGCCCAAGGGGTGGCCGTAAAGTGCTGGAAAACCATGTGGTTTGGTGTATGTTGGCTGAAAATGTTCTGCCGTGTGTATGCATACCAGGTTCACACCGCCCTTTCGCACAAAAATTCATGGAAAGGTCTGATGGAAGTCTGATCGTGTGTATGAGGCTCCTGCAATGGGATGCCAGCAACTCATTCCAGATGATAATTCAAGCGTATAGTCTTACAGATCAGTTTCCACCTGTATCTGTCAAAGCTCACCCTACTGGATGAGTGCTTCTTGGGCTTTTGGGCTTTAGGTGACTGCTTCCTAAACTTGCAAAGCTCCTACCTGGACAGCAACATTTTGCATTTTTTACTTTAATCTGCACTCAGAAATGTACTTATTTTTTTAAAACTAAAACTGGAGTCCTGCTTTAAGTAAAAGTGGTGCAGCAGACCATAAACCTCCATCTTTTAATGAACTACTTCAATGTAGTAAGCAATTGTATACAATGATTTATTTTTTAGTACCACAGTTCATTTAGTCTCATCCATCTCCTAAACACAGAAGCCTCAATTAAACTATAAAATTTAAGAAATGGGTTAAAAGAAATAGAAAAATGAATAATATCAGAACTGATTAGCAGGGACTCAGGTCTATGTTTTGGAAATGGCTGAAAGGTTTTCAATTTGTTATTTTCTACACTTAAATGACTTCATACCATGGCAATCAAAACCAGTATTTCATAACTCAGCAGTTAACACCAGCTGCAAGGGGATAGTTTTAATTCATGCAAGGCTGCGTCATAGAATAAAGAAAATAAATAAATACCAATTATAATGTGATGCAAGGCTGTCTTTAATATTTAGTGGGCCCTAGGCAAATATTTTCTTTGCCCCTCCCAGACTCAAAATCACTTTACTGTAGCAGATCAGTTACTTACAGAGTGCAGGGTTAAGGGATGCGCTACAGAGTACAGGATTAAAGGGTCACTAAAGGAAAATTTTTTTTTTGCTGAAATGACAGGGTATAGAGACATAGGGCCAGATTCAGGTAGATGAGAGCATCTTTGCTCCAGAGTAACGCTTCTCATTTACGTTACTCTGACGACCCTTTCAGCGCAAGTACTGTTATTCACATAGCAGTTGCGCGTAAACTTGCGCCAGAGTAACGATAATGCGCTGGCGTAACCCGACGCAAGGGGAAGTGGGTGTGATCATATGTAAATGATGGGCGGAGCCCAGCGCAGAGGCTTACGTTCAGCGCATCAACCACGGAGCATGCGCAGTGAGTGAGGCTCCACTCGCCCCCTTTGTGCGCATGCTCACAACTTCCGTCGGCACCACTTCACGGGAAACGTCAGCGCAATGCCTTCCGTTGGGTGTTTAAATGCGCCCGTAGAAGCGCCATTCCGGCACTAAAGTATATCCTGCTCCCCCTCCCCGCAGTGATGTTACTTTTGTTCTGAGATGGCTGCTCCCGTTCCCCGCAAACACACAGGAGAAAGCTGAACTTTAATGGCCAGGAGCTGTCAGCCGTCATCTCGGCTATGGAGACCTATGATGTCTTCCTCCATGGCTGTAAAATTTGACAGACAAGCATGGACAGAGGTGTTGTCCTGCAAGTGGGGGTGCTCAGCTAGCTCTTCTCGTCGGTAACGCTGCTGTAGCTGCTCTCCTGCTGACCTGTGGCCATCTGGAGTAAAGATAAAGCAGCCTTTTGTAGAAATAACTTTGCGCCGGACGGACGAGATACGCGCGGCGCATGTAGCCAGCGTATGGTGCTAATCCGTTCGTGAATTGGGAAAAATCCCTCATTTGCATATTTGCAGGGGAAATCAATAGGCGCGACTGATGCGCCAAGCGAAATTAAGCGCTGACGATACTCTGGCGTCGGAACGTTCCGCCGGTCGCAAATGGCCCGTTATTGGGCGCATCTAGTTTGGTGGGTACGGGCACATAGAAACGACGGCGCATCTTCACAGTTACGCGGCGCATATCGAAATACTCCAGCGCAAGTGTTGCTGAATCTGGCCTTAAAAGTTAACTGATTCCTTTTCAAAATGATTAAAAATAGATAAAAATCAATCATATAATGTGCCTGCAGGTTAGTTTCACTTTTGAACTGGCTTCATGTTTCTGCAAAGTAGAAATAGACACACAGAACAAAAACAAACAAATCCAGGGCAGTGTTTTGTTTTTAAAATGAATCTGATTGGTTCTGGGAAGTTTTAGACACACAGTAATGACAGCTTAAACCACCGTGAGAAAGCTCCCTGTATGGTGGTTATAAGGAAACAGACAAGCAGGAAGTGTGGAGATCAGAGCAGGATTACAGCAACTTCAAAGTAAAAACGAACAATAAGGACATGAAACCAGTACTGCAGTAAGGTAAAGGAAGCTATTTAGCTAAAAAAAAAAATCCTTTAGTGATCCTTTAAGGGGTGCGTTACATACAGAGAACAGGGTTGAGGGGTGTGTTACATACAGAGTGCATGGTTGAGGGATGCACTACAGAGTATAGGATTAAGGGGTGCGTTACATACAGAGTGCAGGGTTGAGGGATGCATTACAGAGTACAGGATTAAGGGGTGCGTTACATATAGAGTGCAGGGTTGAGGGATGCGCTACAGAGTACAGGATCAAGGGGTGCATTACATACAGACTGCAGGATTAGGGGGGGTGGGAAAAAACAGAGTGCAGGATTAAGAGGTGCGTTACATACAGAGTGCATGGTTGAGGGATGAGTTACAGAGTGCAGGATTAAGGGGTGTGTTACATACAAAGTGCAGGATTAAGGGGTGTGTTACATACAGAGTGCAGGATTAAGGGGTGCGTTACATACAGAGTCCAGGATTAAGGGGTGCTTTATATACAGAGTGTAGGATTAAGGGGTGCGTTACATACAGAGTGCATGGTTAAGGGGTGCGTTACATACAGAGTGCAGGATTAAGGGGTGCGTTACAGAGTGCAGGATTAAGGGGTGCGTTATATACAGAGTGCGTGGTTGAGGGGTGCATTACATACAGAGTGCAGGATTGAGGGGTGAGCTACGTACAGAGTCCAAGATTTAGGGGTGCGTTATAGAAAGATTGCAGGGTTTAGTGGTGTCTTGTGTACATCCAAGTCCCCCCCCCCCCTCCCAAGTACAGCGCTTTCCTCCCCCTGACTTCAGTAGTTTAAACCCCCCTTCAATACATAGCATTCCACTGCACCATTCCACCCCCTTCTCCCCCTTCTTTCACTACACAGCATTCCTCGGCACCACTACCACCCATTCCCGCCTCCAGACTCCATTACCTAAAAACCACCAGAGCAGGACACCGGGCAGCACAAGAAAATCTGCAGTATGCATATCCATGGAGGAGCTTCTTATCCCCACCCCCAGGAGCCAGTAGAGGAGATCTGTCACTTGTAAATAGGGAAGTACTGCTTCTGTATTAACAAGTGACAGTAGCGAGCAGCTGCAAGTGACAGGCGCCGGAGCAAAACTCTGGCTGAAAAGAAAAAAAACGCTGACTCCAAGGGCATCTCAGCTGCTTTGGGCCCCCCACAATTGGCTGGGCCCTGGGGAGATGCTCCGTTTGCCCCACGGTAAAGACGGCCCTAATGTGATATAATGTGATACTAAAGCAGACGTAATAACTTTGTCTATTCTGATTACATGGGTAGTCAGTGGATCAGTATTAATAGTAATCCCTAGTGTATGTGGCAAGTAGCTATTCTGTTGGAGGCACAATCTACACAGAGGTCCTGATTACACCAGGGGTCCAGGGCAGTATACCCCAAAAGTGTCTTGCAATTTAAATATGAAGTAATCCCCCTCTGGAAAGGATGGCAGCTATGGATGCATACTATGGACAGAACATTAAGCCTATTTATACCATATATGTGAATGCTGATACAACAAATACCTTAAAGTGACAATAAACTATTACTATAAGCTCGCTGAAGTGACTAGACATAGCGCCAGGGCTGTCTTAATGAGAGGGCACACCTGGGCACTGCCCAGGGTCGCCAGCTGCATAGGGGCCCCTGCACTTTTCCCAAAGCAGCTGGTCCTTGAGTCCACGCTGCTCCTAAATTGGGGGACCCATAATGCCACTGAGAGTGATGGATACAAAGGGGAGGCAGGCTGGCAGCGGTGCGCCGTGCTGGGCAGAACGATACCTATTATTTCACAGCCAGCAGGGAGGGGCAGGGCCGGAACACCAGTGATGATCTGACCCCAATCCATGCAGTTTGAATGCTCGGGACTTGAAGACTGCAGGGTAGGAGTTGGAGTGGAAGCTGCTGAGTCGGCAGCACTGAGAGCCCGTCTATGAAAGTAGCAGTGTGGATGGTGTCATTGTGAGCCCAGCTGTCCAGCACTGTTTGCACCGAAAGGCTTGAAATGCCTGGAGGGATGCTCCTTCCCCTGCCCCACCTTCTGCCTGCTTAATTGGTATAGGTGAGTGCAGTGCTGGAGGTGGGCACAGAACAAAAAGTTTACATGTACTGTATCTCCACTGGAAAAGGGGGTACTACATGGATGGAAAAATGATGCTAGTGGATATCAAGGGTGTATGGGGGAAAACAATGCTGAGGGGGATCTGGAGTGTATAGGGGGTAGCAATTAGTGTTGAGCAGAATACGCCATATTCGATTTTGCGATACTGCGCGAATATATAGAAGAATATTCGCGAATATTCGCTAATATCGAATATTCGTGATATTTAATCCACGAATCCAGGGGTGGAGAGGTGGCAGTGACTAGCATTATTAAAAAACACTAATGATTGCGAAATTCTCATAAACGGAGATCATTTCCTGTATTACTAAACTAATATGCACTAAACACTAACTCTACACTAACTCTACTTAAAAGAAAGGAGAATAAGGGGGCAAAAGAAGGGCAGAGAAGATAATCGCGCAATATTCCTTTTGCCGAATATTCGAGTTATTCTGATTGGCTCTGATGCAAAAGAAGGGCGGAGAAGATTTTTGCGCAATATTCCTTTTGCCGAATATTCGAGTTATTCTGATTGGCTCTGAAGCGCCCTTCTTTTGCATCAGAGCCAATCAGAATAACTCGAATATTCGGCAAAAGGAATATTGCGCGATTATCTTCTCCGCCCTTCTTTTGCATCAGAGCCAATCAGAATAACTTGAATATTCGGCGGAGAAGATAATCGCGCAATATTCCGTTTGTCGAATATTCGAGTTATTCTGATTGGCTCTGATGCAAAAGAAGGGCCGAGTAGCTGATGCGATCCTTTTATGTTGCCGAAAATTCGCAATGCGAATTTTCGGCAACATAAAAGAATCGCATCAGCTACTCGGCCCCATGGTCTCTCTCTAATCATACCAGCAATGCTTTTAGACGTCGATGGAGATCACTAGGATGTGATCTGTTTTAAAAATAAATTTGAAAAAATACAAATATTCGCCATAGCGAATATTCGCCGCAATATTCGAGTTATTCGCGAATACTCGAATATGCAATATTCGTAGCGAATATTCGCAATGCGAATATTCGTGAGCAACACTAGTAGCAATGCTTGGAGTAGCTTGGCTGGCTATAGTGCTAAAGGTATCAGGGATGTGTAGGGGGTATCAGGGATGTAGTGGGGTCACAAAACAAGGGGTATCTTATGGTATATGGTTACAGTGCTGGGGAGAATATATAGGGTGTAGAGGGGTCAGAGTGCTGGGGAGATATCAGGGGTGGAGAGGGGCCAGAGCATTACTTTGTCCAGGGGCCCATGATGCTATTAAGATGGCCCTGCATAGATTAAGCATATCCTACTTCATAAGCTGCTTGTCTGATTGTAACTTACCACCGTGAAGGGAGGTGGTCAGTGACGTGCTCGCCCCCTCCTGGGAACTACATCGGTGCGGCAGGACGCTCTCTACGTGTTAGAGACTTCAAGGAGGTGTGAATTACTGGGCGCGCCGCAATTCATACTGGGAAATGTAGTTCTTACATGAACGAGCACCGCAAACCAGGAAGTGAACTAGAGAACAGGAACTAGAACGCCGGAGGTGATATAGATGAAGAAATTTAATAGGTATTTACTCGTTTTTTTAACAGAATCATTACACTATTCTGTCTGTCTACCTTGAAGACATTAATTTTAGGCAAACCATTTTTTTCCTTTACAACTTCTTTGAGGCCGCGTACACACGATCAAATCTATCTGCTGGAAACGGTCTGACAGACCATCTCAGCAGACAGATTTGATTGTGTGTACAGGCGAGCAGACGGATTTGTCAAGCAGACAGATTTTATAGCCTGCTTTAAAATCTGTCTGCTGGGAACCCGTCGGACCGATATGTCTGCTGGTTAGTACGCTAACCAGCAGACATATCTGCCCGCACATGCGTCTAATGGATTCGACGCATGCACGGAAGTGTTTTACTTCCTGGTGCGGTGACGTGGCGGCGTCAACATCACCGCGCTGTCTGTCTGCGGGGATTTTGGTTTGATCGTGTGTACATCAAACCAAAGCAGCAAGCAGACAAATCTGATCAAATCGGTCTGTCCGACCGATTTGAGCAGATTTATTTGGTCGTGTGTACTAAGGGTGACAAAACCCCAAAATAACTCACAGGCAATATTTGTTTCCATTGCGCGGATTCATTTATACCATTTCATACCTGCACTGAGCCATAGACTTCTGTTATTACCTGCGAGTTTTGTGAGCTTTCTGAAAGTGCACCAAACCTACAGAATATAATAGAAGTCTATTGTAAAGTGCAGGAAAGCCAAATGTACATTGTGTTGCGTTGTGGGTAAACCACAGTGCGTCAGTGTGAAAGCAGCCTTGGGCCCCATTCACACAGTCAGTCCGACCCAATTTGACCCTCCATTTACCTCTAAGGAGTGACAGATGTAAACTGACTTGTGTCCTACCTCCAATACGATCTACTAAAAAAAAGGGTTTAGTGGGCTGTGTCCATGTCCGCTTTGCATATGCAGAGCTGACGCGGACCTGCCATTGGCCTGCTCCGCTCATTGTGGCCCGCGACCGGTTAGCAAGTCGCTTAAGTGGCCCTTGTGCTTCAAAAGGTTGGGCACCCCTGCATTAAGATAAAGAACCTTCTGACTTAAGAACCACTTTATTTCACTTGTCTTGTGTGTGGTAATACACAGACTACACAGACATACCCAATAATTTAACTTTTAAAGGTACAATTATTTTTCCCTAAATACTGTAGCTTCCTTTACCTCAGTGCAGTCCTCCTTCACTTACCTCATCCTTTGATTTTTCTTTTAAATGTGCTTATTTCTTCTGAGAAACCCTCACTTCCTGTTCTTCTGTCTGTAACTCCACACAATAATGCAAGGCTTTTTCCCTGATGTGGAGTGTCGTGCTCCCCCCCCTCCCTTGTACCACAGGAGAGTCAGGATGCTCTCTACGTTGCAGATAGAGAAAGGAGCTGTTTGTTAGTGGGCGTCCTGACTCTCCTGTAGTCCAAGGGAGGGGGCGAGCACCTTAGCTATGAGTAAGCATCTAACCATGATGTGAAACGCGTCAGACAGCCTTTTCCCCTGCATGTCCACTTTTGGATAATTTTGCATTTTCATTGCATTGCATTGTGTGGAGTGTCATGCTCACCCCCTCCTTTGGTCCAGGGGCGGACTGACAACTCATGGGGCCCCATGAGTAGGCAATAGGAGATTATGGGGCCCCACAGTATACACACATACAGTATACATACACAGTATACACACATACAGTATACATATACACACAATGAAAAGTTACTGGAGAGGCGGGACAGCTATAATCTTGGGATTTTTAAAAAAACATACTGTCCCTGGTTTTACTGAGGCCGGCAAGCTTGATGGGGCCCCCTAGTGGCATGGGGCCCTCGGGTAGTGCCTGAATGGTCAGTCCGCCCCTGCCTTGAACTACAGAAGAGTCATGACCCCCACTAACACACAGCTCCTTTCTCTATCTGCATTGTAGAGAGCGTCCTGACTCTCCCGTAGTCTAAAGGAGGGGGCGAGCACGACACTCCACACCAGGGAGAAAGCCTTGCATTACTGTGTGGAGTTACAGACAGAAGAAGAACAGGAAGTGAGAATTTCTCAGAAGAAATAAGGACATTTAAAAGCAAAATGGAAGAATGAGGTAAGTGAAGGAGGACTGCACTAAGGTAAAGGAAGCTACAGTATTTAGGAAAAATTGTGCCTTTACAACCCCTTTAACTATAAACCAGGTAAATTCAAATCACCAATTTTATGCAATGTAGAATTTTCACACACTCATCTCTGCACACATTGAATAATTATCTGATATACAGAGCGTGATTATATGGCACTAGTGCTTATAATTTAATATCCTGCTGTGCTTCGAGTTCTTTGTAAAGTTGTTACTCCACTGCTCACAGGCATATATCAAATTAAAACAGATGTAATCTGCGTTGTAATGTGAAGCAACCTGCTCCCTGATTGGTGCATACTGTAGTAGAGGCTCGCCATACAAGAGGTGAGGCACAGCAGTATTAACATGACAACCAATTTTCATGCACAACCAATTTTTTTTAAATTACGCCCTTTAAAAAAAAAAACATTACTGTGGGAAAAGGCAAGATCTCTCATTAATAAATATGCTCTGTAACTGCACAGTAATACCAGATTTCTAATGAAAAACATATTAAAAACCCAGGATTTAGTTAGAGCAATATACAGATAGTATAAAAAAACATACCACACTGTTCCGGGTTCAAGCTGAGACCTTCTTGTCTCAAACCCGAAACATATAAGTGTATCTGAGTGGCGCTCAGCCATTCATAGAAAGTGATGTATTCTAGCAATGAATAGAAAGCTTCCTCTAATTGGCAAGTCAGAGGATGTGACATCATCAACCTGCCTCTTTGACTCAGCCAATCATAGGAGTAAGCCATTGGCTCCCACCACTGTCAATCACAGCCAGTCAGCCAATGAGAAGAGAGAGATGGGGACAAGCCCTGGCTCATTGGCTGTGATTGACAGCAACGAGAGCCAATGACTTTTGCTGTGGTCAATCAAAGCCAGTGAGCCAATGAGGAGAGAGAAGGGGCAATGCCAAGGCATGATTCTGTTTCTGAATAGACACACAGAGCAGTGGTTTGGGAACGAGCCTGCTTGCGTGCCCCATTGCAAGCTGCTTGCTCTGCGGGCACTTGGCAGAAGGGAGGGGCAGGGAAAGCCTGGCAGAGGACCCGAGAAGAGGTGGGTCGAGGCTGCACTATGCAAAACCACTGTACAGAGCAGGTAAGGATGGCACATTTGTTGTTTTAATAGAATTGTCTTTAATATCACTTTACCGACTTGCCGTCCACCCTATAGCAGTTTTAATGCGACAGGATGACAGCTGTGCACCGGATCACGCATATATATATACAGAGCTTTTTTTCTCAGAAAATAGGTGCAGGAACTCAACCACGACCCCGTTCAGATTTCAAAAACAGTAGAAGGGTCTTAAAGGGGCATTAAATACCAGGACTGCATTACATACAGGGTTCAGGGGGTTACACACAGAGTGCAGAGCTGTGACTTGTACATACAGAAACCAGACTTCTGTGTTTACAAGTAATTGTGGTGAGCAGGCACCAAAGGGTCTGAGTCAGAGGTGGTAGAACTGAGTTCCCCCAAGTTCCCCCTGAAAAAAAGCCATATATACATATATATATTTGATCCGGCACTTCAAGGTAGGGGCACCTGTGCGATGCCAGTGGCACGTTTCCGCTGTGATTACACACAATAGTAGCTGATTTGCAGGTTCTGGGTACTTGATATCTGCTGGCACCCGATGATCATCAAGCAGACACAGAATTGAGATATGATGTAAACAAAGCAGATCTCAGTTTTGACAGCTGGGAAGGGATGGAGTTTGTGTCCCTGCAAAGCAGGGAATTTATTCCATCTCTTTCGATAGTAAAAACACCTCACACAGTTCACATAAACACTGATTAGGCACACTGTTAACCCTTTTATCGCCACGGATGTTGCCTGTTTAGTGTTATAAAAAAAAAAAAAAAAGAGACGAGATCAAACACCACCAAAAGAAAGCTCTGTTATTGGTAAAAAAAAATAAACAAAATGTATTTGGGTACATCGTTGCATGACTGCACAATTGTAAGTTACATTAGTAGTGCCTTATTGCAAAAAATTGCCTGGTAACGAAGGGGTGGTAAATGTTTCCGGAGGAATTTTGGACTTTTTTCATCAGAAATTCCAATCGTGTGTGAGCCCCATCGGACTTTTTGTCGTTGGTGTTTAGAAATAGAACATGTTTTATTTTTTTCCGATGGAAAAAAAAAAACTATAGGAAATTCCTATCATCTGTGTGCAACTCCAACAGGGAAAGAACCCATGCATGCTCAGAATCAAGTCGACTCATGCTCAGAAGCACTGAACTTCGTTTTTCTCGGCTCGTCATAGTGTTTTACGTTTTGGACGTTCGGAATTTGGTCTGAGGCCTCGTACACAGGACCGTTTTCCTCGACAGATTCCATCAAGAAACTTGGTGGCAGAGCTTTTTTGCCGAGGTAAACGGTCGTGTTTATGTTTTTCGTTGAGAAAACTGTTGTGGATCTCGACGAGAAAAAAAGAGAACAAGTTCTCTTTTTCCTCATCGGGAGTCTCAATTTCCTCATCGTGTTCCTTGTCGGGCTGGTTTACGACGAGAAACACATTTGTGTGTATGCTTAGAAACCTGCCCATGCTCAGAATAAAGTGTGAGATGGGAGCGCACCTTCGGTATAAGTAGCATTTGTAATGGAGATATCACATTTGTCACGCTGTAACAGACTGAAAAGCGCAAATCGTCTCTTACCAAAATTTTAACACACAGTAACATGAAATTAGCAAAAGCAGCCCCAAGGGTTGTGCCAGTGGAATCGAACTTCCCCTTTATAGTGCTGTCGTAAGTGTTGTACATCACGCGTTTGAGAACGACAAGATTTTGTCTTGACAGTGTGTACGCAAAGAAAGCTTGTCAAGATTCTCGACAAGCCTCGTGTGTATGAGGCCTGACAGTGTGTATGCAAGACAGCTTGAACGGAATTCCGACAATAAATTCCATTGGATTTTAGGCCATCGGAAATTTCGGTCGTGTGTACGAGGCATAAGAGAGTGATTTACTAAGTAATCAGTCCATAGGAGAAAATCAAATAGTTCAAGTGTTAATCAAAAAATGGCAAATCAAGGGCGGCTGCTGTCCTCAGAGTTGGCTCTGTGTGTAGACAAGAAGAAGGTAGAGAAGGGAAGCAAGTGTAGTATTAAAAGGGATTTTAAAGGCAAGGATACAAACACACTTACAAGAGATAAAAGAATAATAGGCTCATCCGTATGTGTCCTTGGGAGGACCTTGGGTTTGGGTCTGCTTCCTGTGCGATGGTGCTCGGTCTGGAGCATATCCTGTGGCCACCAGGAAGAGGCTTGGAACTGGCGTAGAATGCACAGATGTGATGACACGGGCCGCGGGAACCGCTGAGGCATCACCACCCCCGGGCCCCCAGAAACCTCACACAGAGGTCCCCACCACAAGGAGCTGCTGTATTCCGGATGCCAAGGGGTATATGGATACTGTGTAAGTATATCATATAGATAAACTGTCACTTAATGCCCTTACGAGATGGTGTATATAAGGGTTTTTCATAAATCATAATTATAGGGGGATAAAAAAAACTCAGGACCTTGTATTCTGTACGGTTTGCAGCTGTCCATCCATGACTCTCCCAGGCACAGGGAGAGTCACGGAGAAACCCAGTTCCTCTACATTATATGCTCACACATTTACCCCTTGGCGTCTGGAATACAGTGGCTCCTTGATGTGGGGACCTCCGTGTGTGCTTTCTGGGTGCCTGGGGGTGGTGACGCCTCAGCGGTTCTCCCATCCAGGCAGAGACAACATTTCTTTATTTTAATTTCTACACGCCCTTTGGTATTCTAAGGCCGCATACACACGGAGGGACATGTCCGCTGAAACTGTCCGACGGACCGTTTCCAGCGGACATGTCTCCTCCGGATTTTCATCCGACGGCGTGTACGCACCATCGGATCAAAATCCCCGCTGGCAGACAGCGCGGTGACGTGGCGGTGACGTCACCGCACCAGGAAGTGAAAAACTTAAACGCATGCGTCGAATCCATTCGGCGCATGTGCGGGCAGATATGTCCACTGGTTAGTGTACTAACCAGCGGACATATCCGATGGACATGTCCCCGGCGGACAAATTTTAAAGCTTGCTTTAAAATTTGTCCGCCGGTCAGACATGTCTGCTAGCCCGTACACACGATCGGATTTGTCTGCTGAAACGGTCCGTCGGACCAGTTTCAGCGGACAAATTCGATCGTGTGTACGCGGCCTAAAATTTGTACGCCGGTCAGACATGTCTGCTAGCCCGTACACACGATCGGACCAGTTTCAGCGGACAAATTTGATTGTGTGTACGCAGCCTAACAGTCAGAGATAAAACAGACGCATCTCCTCTAAAATACCCCTGAAGAAAGGCTATTGACCTCAAATGCGTTGGGTAGAATGGAGACAGCAGAACCTCTGATTGCACAATTATGAATATTATGCTTGTAGAACAAGCAGTGTATTTTTTTTTTTTTTTTGTGAATGTCTTTTTTGTCTCTTTTTTTAATTGATGCAAATTCCATTAATATGTCCAAATAAATTAGTATTTTTAGCACATTAATGGTAAGGGTACCCACAGGAAGGGTATGGGGGATAAAAGTCTCCTGAGAAGCTGAATTTAAGGTAAAACATGTAGAGATGAATTGACTATACCAAGCAACTATGACTATATGTAATTGTGAAGCTCAATGAGATTTTCACACTTTAAAGAGGAGCTCCAGCCGTGGAAATTTTTTTTTTTAAAGTCAGCAGCTACTAACAGTGTAGCTGCTGACTTTAAATAAGGACACTTACCTGTCCTACTCGCCCGCGCTGACGGCCCCCCCCCGATGCCGGTCCCACGATCGTTCCGGGTCCCGCGCCGCCATTCACACTATGGGAAACAGGCAGTGAAGCCGTACGGCTTCACTGCCCATTTCCTACTGCGCCTGCGTGAGTCTCACGCTGGCTTGTGAATGGGCGCGCTGCTCTCTGAGAACACACACAGTTCCCAGGAAGCAGCGCGCCCCATTCACAAGGAGAAGAAGAAGAAGAAAACACACCGCGGTTCAGGAAGAGGCAGATTACGGACTTCCGCATAGCAACAGCTATTTCGGGTGAGTATTTATTTTTTATTTTTTTCAGGTTATTTTTTTTATTTTTTTCAAACAACATTGTAAAATGTTGTTATCCTGGGTGGAGCTCCGCTTTAAGTTATTGATTTATTGATGTTTTTAATGACATAATGGAACATAAGTCCAGTCCGTGATGATCTGACATTGCATTGCTTTTTTATGGCTTGCAAATCTGCATTTCGGAGAGTCTCAAATTTTAAGCTTTTAAAAAGGTTAAATCATTCTCCTTATCAACTAATTACACTTCTTCAGTTCCCAATGCATTATTTTAATCATTATTGTGGTCAGGAGTGTAAATTTTTTCTTTTCATTAAATTCTTTGATTAAATAAATGTGTTATTTAAAGGAGTTTTTTTTTGCTGAAATGACTGTTTACAGGGTATAGAGACATAATAGTTAACTGATTCCGTTTAAAAATGATTAAAAATAGATACAAATCAATCATATAATGTGCCTGCAGTTTCAGTTTCGTTTTTCATCTAGTTTCATGCTTTTGTGAAGTGCAGAGACACAGAGCCAATACAGGGCAGTGTTTGTTTTTAAAATGAAACTGATTGATTCTGAGGGGTTTTAGACACACAGTAATCACACCTCCTTGATTAGAGACCACAGAGAGAAGCTCCCATGAAACAGACAACCAGGAAGTGTGGAGATCAGAGAAGGATAACAGCAACGTCAAAGCAAAAATGAACAATGAGGACATGAAAGCAGGACTGCAGTAAGGTAAAGGAAGCTACTTAGCTTAAAAAAATCCTTTAGTGACCCTTTAACCAATTTATTGACTCAGCAGTGGTCCGTCCTTTATCTGACTTCTCAGTAAGGTTACAATAAAAACATATGCCTCAAAGCAAGCAGCTTTGCTATGTTTTTCCAAATCCAAAGTTCCCTAGAATTGTCTATCATGTATTTCTTTAAAAACACACATTAATATATTATAAAATCTATAAAAAAAAATGATCTTATAGTTTCCCTTTCAAAGCCATGAGCACATGTAGCATTTAGTCCGGAGACAAGTATTAAAAGGTAAGGTGTGTATAGATATTTGCCAACAATCTTCTTTTTTGCTGCTGTACTTAGGGCGCTGGGAATGTAAGAAAAATAATAAAACAAAGAAAACATATTTTTTGAACAGCAGTGTCAACAGAATTCCCAAAATGGATTTTTTAAATCTAAGCCATCACTATGGTTTTTTACAACAAGCATGTTCTGGGAGTTGAAAATAAAGTCTTATTCATCCAAGAAATCTCTAAAGACAAATCCTTATTCTGTGATATTATGACTGTTACGCCACACTGCAACGCATCGGAAAATCTCACATTTCTGTTTCAACTCTAATCGTTTGACATACAGATGTCAGAGTTCTGTTCCCCGGAGAATAAGAGGCGAATGGACCATTCTAATGAACCATGTTGTCAACTGAATGGTATGGAAGATGAAATCATTGTTACCATGGAAACCCTTAAGGAACTTCTATACATTGATAAAATAAAAAATAAAAAGCTTAACTGAATGGAGAGAGTAGACTGGGTCAGTAAGTAATGCAACTCTATCAGATATGTAGTGACTATTCTTAAAATATTCCATCTATTGTGTGAGTGCACTTTTGCTTCCATAAGGCGCCTGATATCAAAGCATTTTAGCTCCTTTTTGATCTGCTTTATGTGATATTGGCTGCTTTGTTGCTAACATCTTACTTGGCCTTTGGTTATAATTCTTGCCCCATGCTGTGACCTACATTGGTTGCCTGTTTCTTGACTTTGTGATATGGGATTTTTCTTCTAATACTCCTAACAAGAATGTTTATGGTCATAAAACCTACATTTTCAGACTTATGGTGTTATCAATGTATAAGTAAACATTAACATTAAATGTTTTTTTGTCTGAATTTCTCACTTCCTGTTCCTCCTCAGTTAGCTGTTCTGGCTGACTAACCCCCAACCAGAACATGGGGGCAAGCTTACTGAGGAGAAATAGGAAGTGAGAAATTCAGACAAAGAAAAAAAACAGTTAGAAGGGAAATCAAAGGAAAAGGTAAATGGACCAACAATGCACTAGCTTAAAGGAACCTATTTAGAAAATAAAAAATTAACCTTTACAACCCCTTTAACATGAATGACATTTGGTAAAGCACCGTGTAATACAACCAATTGCTTTTTTTTAAAACTGAGTACGTTTTCACCTTTTTCATCTCTGGCTGTATCTTGGTGTTGCTAACCACAAAAAAACCTGGGGGAATGCCCAGGGAAAAACCAAGCCTACTTACCGACCAGCTCGCAGAACAACCAATTAACCTGTCTAACAGTATAAAAACAGGGGTTTTGTCCGCACGCATTTGCAAACGCATGCGTAAGCCACAGAGCTGCACCAAGGCACCCTGTAATCTGTGGTCCTAACACTAAACAGTGAGTGTCCCCACAATGGAGGCACATGCCATTTAATGGATAGATAGGGGCAGGTGGACTGAAGAGGAGCCACCCCTCCTTAAAGGTGCAGGAGCACACCAAACACCCAGCATGTAGCATAATGGCTGCAAAGGTGTTGATGTGTTGGTGTGTTGCTGGTGCAATACAAGCACCACAGGTGAGACATAAACATGTCTACCACCCCATATATAGCTGTCCATAGCAGTAAGTAGCATTGGAAGGCTAAGGGCCCTTTCACACTAGCGGACGAACGGTCCGCTCATTACAAGTCCGTTTACGGACTTGTAATGGGTCCCTATGGGAGCGGATCCGTTAGCGGATGATGCATCCGCTAACGTCCGCTCGATCCGCATCCGTTTTTACGGACGGAAGAATGTCCTATTTTTCTTCCGTCCGGGCAAACGGATCGGATGCAAACGGACAGACGGTCCGTTTCCATCCGACTCCCCATAGGGGAGAGCGGAGGAGAGACGGGGCGGTCCCTGCACAGTGTGCGGGGACCGCCCCGTCCGCCCGACAGCTCAGCGGAGACCCCCCGCTGAGCTGACGGACACACGGAGCGGACCGAAAAACGGTCCGCTCCGTGTGAAAGGAGCCTAAAGCAGATAACAAAAACACCTGGGGAATGCCCAGGGAAAAATCTTGGTGTTGCCAGTCTTCTGTAGCTTTTTGCTGCCATTACCTGTTTGCATGCATGTATTGCAACAATGGCTGCATGACATTTCTCTGGGTAGGTTTACATATGTTGACAACTAAATTCTGATTAAGGGGACTCAAATGGAAGGCTGCGGGACAAGATGACAAATAAGGAGCACAACGTGGACAGTGTTGTCAATTTTTAACTGGAAGAACCTTAAACAAGAACCTTTATGGCAAGATTACAAGGTATTATTTTAATGAAAGCTGAACATTTATGGCTTGTTCACACTAAAGCATAGGCTTATGGAGAGCCATGCTTACCTGCATGGAGGTGCACAGGTGTTCCTGTTCCATGCATCCGCATGCAGGCAAGTCCATTGATGTCAATTGTGATGCATTCTGACCTCCGTGTGGGTGTGTGGGCAACTCCCTAAACATACACAGTGTATGCTCAAAGACAGGCGCCCGCACACACACCTGCACCCACAACATGGATATCAGATTTGGAGCAGCGACTGAGTTCATACAGCTGCTGTGCCCCAATTGATATTGAAGGGCATGCATGGAACGCTTCAGTATTCCCCAATGTGAGCAAGGCCTTAAAATGATGAAATATGACTTTCAATATTACATTAAAATGAAATCGGAGAGGCCACCACCCATAATATGAATAATAATATAAATGTATCATTGATGCTAGTAAATGTCAGTAAATGTTATATGTGATATGTAAAGGAAAAAATGTAATAAACAAAAATTAAACAAAAAAAAATGTGAGGTTTTAGTTATTGGGTTTACATATGCTTAAAGGGGGTTGTAAAGGTTTGTGTTTTTTCACTTTAATGCACACCTGACATCGACGGCCCCCCCAGCCCTCCCCATTTACTTACCTGAGCCTGTTCACCTGCTGTGCGCGTCCCCCGGCGTCCTCTTCTCCATGGAGTTTGGCCATTGATTGGATAGATTGGAAAGATTGATAGCAGCCCAGCCATTGGCGCTGCTGTCAATTACATCCAATGACACGGCCACCGGTGTCTATGAATGCAGCGTGTATGACAGAGAGGCTAACCCCCTTTGGGAGAGAACTTCCCAGATGGGGTTAGCTATTGCAGGGAGGAGCCGAGACAGCCGTCGAGGGACCCAAGAACAGCAGGATCAGGGTCACTCTGTGAAAAACTAACTGCAGAATGGAGGTTAACCACTTAAGGACCGCCGCATGTACATATACGTCGGCAGAATGGCACGTACAGGCACATTGGTATACCTGTACGTCCCTGCCTAGACGTGGGTCGGGGGTCTGATCGGGAACCCCCCGGTACTTGCAGCGGTCCCCGTGGCTGTGGGAGCGATTGGTGACAAGGGGACGGCTGTTCGTTTTTGTCCGCCTCCTCCGGATCATTCCCAGCCCATAGGCACATTAACCCCTTGCGATCACCCCCCCCCCCCCCCCACTCCCCTGTCACAGTGTCACTGAATGCAGTGATCACATATATACTGATCACTGCATTTAGTGTCAGTGTGACAAGCAGTTAGTGTTAGGTCCAGGGTAGCCCCCGTACCCCCCCTAATAAATGTTTAACCCCTTGATCATCGCCCTAGTTAACCATTTCACTCCCTATTGCCAGTGTAACTAAGCGATTATTTTTCTGATCGCTGTATTAGTGTCACAGTTGCCGCTAGGTAGCTATTTTTTTTTTTATTGCGATTTTTTTTTTGTGGCTGAATACATTTTGGCCTAAATTTTTTTACTAAAATTTAGTTTATTCGATTTTTCTTATAACAAAAAGTAAAAAATGTTGATTTTTTTTCAAAAATGTCGCTCTCTTTTTGTATATAGTGCAAAAAATAAAGGAAGAAAAGGACGCAAATTGTATGTTAAAGCGACGCAGTGCCGAATTGTAAAAATGCCTCTGGGCATTTAGCAGCATATTGGTCCGGTCTTTAAGTGGTAAAAAAAAAAGGAACCCATACAACACCTTTAAGGGGTTATTAGGGGTGCAAGTGTACAACTTGCCAGTGAAAATGTGCAGCAAGTTAATAGACTTACAATTCAGCACTGCCACAAATTTGTAGCAAGTTATCCTTGCTATCTGGGTATTTATTATCAAAGAATTGGGATTTATTTTTGCAATGGATTACCACTTTCACCATAATTATGCTTAGTTTTTTTCCTATTCACCTTTAGCGTTGTACTCTTGAGATATCTGCTGCTGATGTCTGTACTGTGACTCATTTGCTCTCCTAGCTTACTGTACCTTTCTAAATGCCTCCATTCATTTTTTGCTAAAAGCCCAACTCCACTCAAATGTTTTGTCTTTAATTTTAGATAGAATAGGGAAGGGTTAGAATGGCTGTTAGGCTTTCATTGCTGTTTGTGATCCTCACTAGGGGATATTTCCTCACTGTCTGTGGTCAGCTCACTATACTTTGCCCACATATTGTGATATGTGCTCGATAAATGTGCATTATACCCACTGAAGAAATAGTCCCTGCTTGCCACACGTACTGTAAATAAAGATGTGGAATGCTGCCATAACCCCGGTATTAAACGTAAAAATAATGACGTATTTTTACTATGGGCCGGTTGGTGGAGACCTCCACCATGATCAGATACACCGGTACAGTTACATGATACAATTTTTTTTCTTGGTTATTTTTTTTATTGAGTTCTGCATGGGTTCCTGCACTAAAAAGCAGAAGCCATTTCTGTTAATGTGATCTGAACTGTGTGAGGACTGAAAAGCTTGTCGGCTAAACTAAAAGGTATTCAAATTGTCAGTAACCTGCTAAGTCTATAAAAAAGGGGGGTGATAAGCGCTAACACTTGAGTGAGGTAAACACCCAGGGGAAAATCAAATGAGTGCCCTGTGTGGGCGTGTAATAATAGTAACGATAATGTAACACAATATAACACAATATAACACAAAGTAACAATGGTAAAAACACAATAATAAAAAAAATATATATATATATATATATATATATATATATATATATATATAGAAATAAATATAGAAATATATATATATATATATTTCTATATATATTTCTATATATATAGATATATATATATATATATAGGGCCAGATTCAGGTAGAGTTAGGCTGGAGTATCAGTGATACTCCAGCCTAATGCCGCGTACACACGGTCGTTTTTTGCGATGAAAAAAAACGACGTTTTTTAAAACGTCATTTAAATTGATCGTGTGTGGGCAAAACGTCGTTTTTTGTCTTAAAAAAAACGACCAAAAAAAAATTCCAACATGCTTGAATTTTTTGTGTCGTTTTTCAAAACGTTGTTTTTTGTTTCACAAAAAGTCACCGTGTGTAGCAAAAACGTCTTTCAAAACGACGTTTTTCAACCCGCGCATGCCCAGAAGCTAGTTATGAAGCGAGCTTCAATGGAAAAGAGTGGTGAACGTTACCTCGCTTTTTGTGAAAAAACGATGGTGTGTATGCAAAATTGTCTTTGAAAAGTGACGTTTCAAAAACGTCGTTTTTTACTTCACAGAAAACGTCGTTTTTTTTCATCGCAAAAAACGACAGTGTGTACGCGGCATTACTCTCACTTTGAGCCGGCGTTTCTGTTTTCTGTAAGCAGAAAACAAGAAACGCCGGGTTGGAGTTCCTATACGAGCGGCGTAATTGTATTTCGCCGTCGTATCGGAACTGCAATTTTAAAAATGGCGCTCGGGGCGTTCCCGCTGATTAACGCCGAGAATATGCTAATCAGTGAGAATCGGCAATTCACGATCGTATTCGGGCCCGACGCAGTGACTTTCCGACGTTTCCATAAGAGATATGCGGCGTAAAGAAAAACCAGCCCCCTAGTGGAGTATCCTATGTTAAGTATGGCCGTCGTCATCGCGTCGAATTTACAAAATTTCGCGACGTTTGCGTAAAACGTCTGTGAATGGGGATTGACGTCATTGACGTTCACTGACAGAATTTGGAACATGCGCACTGACGCAGTCGACGCATGCGCAGTACGTTCGCCGCGGGATCGTGCCTAGTTATAATAATACACGCCCCCTACCCGCCCAATTTGAATTCCGCCGGCTCATTTTCGCTACGCCGCCGCAACTTTAGGAGCAAGTGCTTTGTGAATAACAGTACTTGCTCCTAAAGTTTCGGCGGAGTAACGTAAATGAGAAACGTTACTCTAAAATAAAGATTCACCCATCTACCTGAATCTGGCCCATATTGTTTTTCTTTATTTTCCTTCATTTTTTATTTTCGTTCACCCTTTGCTATATAAAATATATAGCAAAAGAAAACAGTCCAAAATAGTGTCCAGAAATCTTCAACTGGTGATGATTAGGTGAAATGCCAGAATAGTGAGATAGTGATCCACTAATGGTCTCCCAGAACTCTCACCTTAACCCGGTAAGGGAAATGCATATAGCCCAAATTTATATATCTCCTGGACTCAGCCTCATCGCCTTCCACACTACGGTGTTCTCCCAATCTCCCTTGTAGCAGGTCAGTGCCCTCAATGGTGAATGGGGAGGGCTATGAAAATGCTTGTATGTCAAGGAGAAAGAAGAAAACAAAAGAAGTGCTCCAATGGTGAAGTACGTACAATAAGGGAATCATTTATTAAACCGCAAATTGAACTCTTAGGCCTCGTACACCCGATCGGACATATCCGATGAAAACGGTCCGTGGACCATTTCCATCGGATATGTCCGATCTGGAGTTTGATCCGATGGCGTGTA
This sequence comes from Rana kukunoris, assembly GCA_029574335.1. NCBI lineage: Eukaryota > Metazoa > Chordata > Amphibia > Anura > Ranidae > Rana > Rana kukunoris. The sequence continues at coordinate 120,633,248 of CM056058.1, read as the reverse complement.
CACACCATCGGATCAAATTCCCCGCCGGCGGACGGCGCGGTGACGTGTCGGTGACGCGGCGGTGACGTTGACGCCGCCACGTCACCGCTACGTCACGCACCAGGAAGTAAAACACTTCCGCGCATGCGCCGAATCCATTCGGCGGCGGTGGTGGGGGACGACATGTCTGCTGGTAAGTGTACTAACCAGCAGACATGTCGGGCGGACAGATTCCCACCGGATAGATTTCAAAGCATGCTTTGAAATCTGTCGGGTGGACAAATCTGTCCGCTAGCCCATACACGCGAGCGGAGATGTCTGCTGAAACGGTCCATCTAAATATGTTCATTTTAGGTGTTAGAACTACCTTAACATATCAGATGTGCTTACTTTTCGCAGACATACCTGGTTTCTCTCCCCTGGAGCAAAAACTATCACACACACTTTTTAGTGCGGTCCATTGGTCCATTGCCCTGTTTTGGCATACCCCGAAACGTTCCTTGGGAGCAAGTCCTTAAAGCGGATCTCCACCCTAAAGTGAAGTTCCGCTGATCGGAACCCTCCCCCCTTCCGGTGTCACATTTGACACCTTTCAGGGGGGAGGGGGGTGCAGATACCTGTCTAAAGACAGGTATTTGCAACCACTTCCGGCACGCAGTCTCAGGCAAAAGATGGGTTTTTCCCATTCTGTGCTGTTAACTCTCTGCTCCCATCACATAGCGGGAGCCAATCGGCGGGCGCAGCGCGACTCGCGCATGCCCCGTAGGGAACCGGGCAGTGAAGCCGGAGCGCTTCACTTCCTAGTTCCCTCACAGTGGATGGAGGGGGCAGCAGCAGAGAGACGAGCGAACGCTCGTCCTCTGCTGCGGATGCCGCTGGACTCCAGGACAGGTAAGTGTCCTAATATTAAAAGTCAGCAGCTGCAGTATTTGTAGCTGCTGGATTTTAATATATTTTTCTTAATGGGCCATCCACTTTAAGCAAATGGCAGCCATTCTGATCATGAAGAAGGTTTTTCACACTATCAGAGATACTATGCCTACCGTATTTTCCGGTGTATAAGATGACCTTTTGCATGTAAAATAATGCCCCAAAAGTCAGGGGTCGTCTTAAGCCGCGTACACACGATCGGTTCAAACCAATGAGAACTGACTGAAGTTTGTTTTCATCGGTCCGAACCGATCGTGTGTAGGTCCCATCGGTCCGTTATCCTTCGGTCCAAAAACAGATGGCTTGCTTTAAAATCAAACCGATGGATGGCTCTAATCGATAGGTCAAAACCGATCGTTCGTACGCACGAGCATCGGTTAAAAATCCATGCATGCTCAGAATCAAGTCGACGCATGCATGGAAGCATTCAACTTTGTTTTTTTCATCACATCGTTGTATTTTACGTCACCGCGTTCTGACACGATCGTTTCATGAACCGATGGTGTGTAGGCACATCAGTCCATCAGTCAGCTTCATCGGTGAACCGATGAAAACGGTCCGTCGGACCGTTCTCATCAGATGGACCGATCATGTGTACAGGGCTTTATGCACCAGTACCTGTCTGTCAGACGGCGGCCATCCATTATTCAAAAGCCGCGCCTCCTCCTTAAACTGTTCCGTGATAGGCGGAACACTAATTTTCCCAGCAGAGCCTCTGTTCAGTGTTCTGACTATCACGGATGCCTTCTCATCCTCGGCCTCGGACAAGATGACATCCATGATAGGCGGAACACAGAACAGAGGCTCTGCTGGGAAAATTAGTGTTCCACCTATCACGAAACAGCCTGAGGAGATCGTCGAGGCAGGGAATGGAATGGTACAGTGAGGTCGGCAGTTCAGTTAGAGGTTGTTCTGGTTACCCCTCAGCTTCCAGACAGACAAATAGGAAGGGGGTTGTCTTATACGGCGAGTATATCCCAAAACCAACATTTTAGCTGGAAAATTAGGGGGTCGTCTTATACGCCCAGTCGTCTTATACGCCGGCAAATACGGTATCTATGATCTGAAATGGAAACCCTGGTCCCCCTGATCACACCACCGACCATATGGCATTTTTTTTCCAATTCCTTTCTTTGAAATTACATTGAAATGCATTATTGCCTGTATCTTTCGTTTTGGCTCCCCGTGACCTTTTCTGTTTCACTACTTAATTTGCATGTGATTTCAATTGTTCTTTCTTATTTTCGAACAAAAGTGCCTCAGTAATGTGGAAAGGACTACTATTTCCCTTATTTGCATATGATCCTCTCTTATATGACTAACTTTTCACTGAGCTTATCTGATATAACAATCGATCTGTCTACCAGACCTTTTTGATTCTTGTCGATAATCTACTATCCATATCAGGATTATTGTAACTCATTTGTTATAGATACTCCACGATGTCACAGGATTTTTTATTTATTTTTTTCTATACCATTCTATGCTTTGTACTGGAACCTTGTTCTTGCTTTTTTATTCCTCCAATAAAAACAATTGTATTATAATTAATATGTTAATTTTACAGATGTATGTATGCTTTAGATGACATTCACCCTATGAAGAAGGACCTAGGGGTCTAAAACATGTCAAGCCTCATCTCCTATAGCTACGTGCAACAGCCTTTCATACCAGAGGGCATTTACATTCATGCCTGTATTTTTGTACTGCAATTGGTCTCACGTTTTTCTACAGATTATCAAATGTTTCTAGCAAACAATATTTTTTAAATACTCACCTGGTCTGTCCTAAAAATCCTGAGGGGTTATGCTGTGCTTATGAGTACTAGGTTTGTCTTTTCGTTCATTGGATTGGCCAGACCAGGCCATGCACACACTGTCAATCTTCTATCTTTTAGTATTAAAATAGTATTGCAGATAGGCTTTTGTTTTTTATTTGAGGAGCACAACTGTGCATTAGACAAAAGCAGACATAGAAAAATATCTTTACAGAATTTGTAGAGGAGAATCCCTTTACAGATCCACAGAGAAACAATTAGACTAAAATGGTCTATTAGTATGAATATTTAATTACATTTATCACACATTACACCCTTATTTATAATCTTGACAATCAATTGCTGAACATAAAACCATAAATGTATGCTTTGCATTTTTCTGTCTGCTGTTTGATTGTTGGGCATTTTTAGTGCATAGAAGAAAAAAAAAACACTCAGGGAAAATTTGCAGTAAAGTTTCAGACCCAATTCGTTCATGCAAGAAAGGCTTGATACATGCAGCTCGCCCACTTACATGCCTACAGTATAAAGGATTTTTATAGCTGTTGGAGTTGACAGTAAAGAAGAACAAAGGGAAAAAAACACACATTTTTGCATTATGATGGATGTGTGCTGTTTGAGCACCACAATCAGATAATAGGACAGTAAAGAAGGAAAAAGATATTTCGAAAAGTCTGCAGTCACATAAGAAAATCTGCTTAAAAGACAAAGGGCCAGATTCAGAGAGCGATTACGCCTGTCTAACTGGTGTTAGACAGTAGTAATTTCAAATTTAGCCCGCCGTATCACTAGTTTGAATCCTCAAACCATGATACGGCGGCGTTGGGCTTCGATCTGACAGGCTTACGTCTTCGTACGCCTTCGGATCTACGCTGCGATCTTTTTGCGGCCGCTGGGTGGAGTTCACGTCGTTTTCAGCGTCGGGGTATGCAAATGAGCTTTTTACGGCGATCCACGAAGTTACAAGCGTCATTCGCAATCGCGTACGTCATTTTTTCGCTACGTAAAGTTAAACCAGCTATTAGCTGGTCTAACGTTACGCGGCCCAAGTTAAGTATGGCCCTCGTTCCCGCGTCGACTTTCAATTTTTTTTTTTTTTTTTGCGTAAGTCGTCCGGGAATAGGAATGTCCGTAAACAACGCTACTCAAAAAAAAATGACGTAACGACGTGATTTCGCGCAATGCACGGCGGGAAATTTCTGAACGGAGCATGCGCAGTTCGATCGCCGCGGGGACGCGCTTAATTTAAATGCCTCACGCCCCCTATTCGCGTATTTTGATTCCTCCGGGAGAAATACACTACGCCGCCGTACCTTACGGGACAAAATCTCTCTGAATTCCTCCTAGAGCCAGGTAAAGTACGGCAGCGTAGAGTATCTCTGATACTCTGCGGGAATCTAATTCTTTCTGAATCTGGCCCAAAGTTCTTAACCACTTGCTTACTGGGCACATATACCCCCTTCCTGCCCAGGTGAAATTTCAGCTTCCGGCACTGCGTCACTTTAAATGACAATTGTGCGGTCGTGCGACGTGGCTCCCAAACAAAATTGGCGTCCTTTTTTCCCCACAAATAGAGCTTTCTTTTGGTGGTATTTGATCATCTCTGTGTTTTTTATTTTTTGCGCTATAAACAAAAATAGAGAGACAATTTTGAAAAAAAAACAATTTTTTTACTTTTTGCTATAATAAATAACCAATAAAAAAAAATGTTTTCTCAGTTTAGGCCGATACGTATTCTTCTACATATTTTTGGTAAAAATAAAATTGCAATAAGTGTATAGTGATCGGTTTGCGCAAACGTTATAGCGTCTACAACATGGGTCTTCAAACTATGGCCCTCCAGTTGTTCAGGAACTACAATTCCCATCATGCCTAGTCATGCCTGTAAATGTCAGAGTTTTACAATGCCTCATGGGATGTGTAGTTCCGCAACAGCTGGAGGGCCGTAGTTTGAGGATCCCTGGTCTACAAAATAGGGGATAGAATTATGACATTTTTTTTTATTATTATTTTTTTTTATTAGTAATGGCGGCGATCTGCAATTTTTTTCAGGACTGTGATATTACGGCGGAAACATCGGACACTTTTGTCAAATTTTTGGGACCATTCACATTTATATAGCGAACAGTGCTATAAATATGCACCGATTACTGTATAAATGTGACTGGAAGGGAAGGGGTTAACACTAGGGGGCGAGGAAGGGGTTAATGTGTGCCCTGCTAGGTGATTCTTACTGTGTGGGGGGAGGGGACTGACTGGGGGAGGTGACCAATGGTTGTCCCTATGTACAAGGGACACACCATCAGTCTCCTCTCCCTGACAGGACATGGAGCTCTGTGTTTACACATATATTTTTAACCACTTCAGCCCTGAGCCTCTTTTTGAGTTTTGGTGTTTACAGTTTTGGTGGTCGTTGAAATACTTTATGTCACACCGTATTTGCGCAGCGGTCTTACAAGCATTCTTTTTTTGAAAAAAAATACACTTTTTTGAATGAAAAAATAAAACAGCAGTAAAGTTAGCCCAATTTTTTTATATTGTAAAAGATAATGTTACGCCAAGTAAAATGATACCCAACATGTCATGCTTCAAAATTGCGCCCGCTCGTGGAACGTTGTCAAACTTTTACCCTTAAAAATCTCCATAGGAGACGTTTCAATTTTTTTACAGGTAGCATGTTTTGAGTTACAGAGGAGGTCTAGGGCTAGACGATCGTGGCAATATCTCACATGTGTGGTTTGAACACTGTTTTCATATGCGGGTGCTGCTCACCTTTTGTGCTCACCTTCTGCACATGAGCCTGAATGCATTTTTACACTGTTCTTTAAAAAAGATAAAAAAAAGAAAAATTAACAGCAGTCTTAGCCAATTGCTCGCACTGCTGCCTCTATGTCCAGTGAGAAGATAGAGAGGTAAGTATATGGGGGGGGGGGGTTCACACAAAAGTTTTTTTTACCTTAATACAGAGAATGCATTAAGGTAAAAAAAAAAGTCTACCTTTACAACCACTTTAAAGCAATTGTAAAAGTAATTTTTTTTTAAATAACAAACATGTTATACTTACCTGCTACCTTACCAGAGCGGCCCCAAACCTCCTCTTTTGGGGCTCCCCACTGGCACTCTGAGTTCCTCCTCTTCTCTGTACTCCCCCATAAGAAGCCACTTCCTATGATGGTATACCTGCAGGCTCATCCCTGAGCTGGGCTGTGTGCGTCTATAGACACGCAATGCAGCTCAACCTCAATCCATCCTCACAGCATTTGATTGCCATTGGCTCCTGATGCTGTTTCTGTTTAATCATTTTAGGTCCTCTGGTGCAGCCCAAGTTTTTTGTCTCAGTGGTTATACGGTGGACATATCTCCTTCCACTTCATCGTTTTTTTCTTCTCACTTGTCCCTTGTTTGTTTAGCCATGGCCTTGGTCTGAAGAAAAAGCAGATGACTCCATATCTGAAAAGACGGCGAAGAAGTCCGGGGCCCCCGCATGTAAAAGAGCTTAAAAGAAAAAAGCGGGGGCCCCGGCAGTACAGAACAAGATGGCGGTGAAGACTGTAAACCCCCTCGCAGGAGACGGCGAAGAAGCCTGGGGCCCCCCCTCGTAAAAGAGCTCAAAGAAGAAAGCAGAGTCCCGGCAGAACGCCCCCCGAAAGAGCGGAGAAGTCGGAAGAAGGCCCCCGGAGCTGACTAATAAATTACTAAATAAATTAAAAATCTGTGTAGTGTGTTTTTTTTTTACATTTTTTTTTCCTCCAGGTGAATGGGTAGGGGTACGATGTACCCCACACTAATTCACCTAGGGTGGGGGGGCCGGTATCTGGGGGCCCCCTTATTAAAGGGGGCTCCCGGATTCCAATCTGGGTGCCCCCTTATTACCTGCGGCCCCCCCACCCCAAAGCATCCTGCCCCAATGTTGATGAGGACAGGGCCTCTTCCCGACAACCCTGGCCGTTGGTTGCTTATTGGAACCTACCCCCCATGTTGACGGCATGCGGCCTGGTATGGTTAAGGAGGAGGGGGGGGGTTGTGCGCTTTCACTTGTCCTCACCCCCTTTCCTGACAGGCTGGGCTACGTGCTCGGATAAGGGTCTGGTATGGATTTTGGGGGGGACCTCACACAGTTTTTTCGGCGTACAGGAGTTCCCCTTAAAATCCATATCAGACCCGAGGGCCTGGTATGTTCCTGGAGGGGGAACCCATGCCGTTTTTTTATTTGAATTTGGCATGGAGTTCCCCCTCAAGATTCATACCAGACACAGTGCTTGGTATAGGCAGGGATCCAAGTCTGATCTCCGTTCAATATCGTGCCGTGGCTAAACGCAACCACAGCTAATCGCACTGTCCAAATGCAGCTGACCACTGTGCCTGTAGTCTTGAATTTCAGGAGAACATAAACATGCTTTTAATGGCAGAACAGCCGTCCGTGTGAAAGGGGCCTTACAATTATAACTAGATCCTGATTTTGAAATAGGGTGGGGACACCTGAAACAGTTTATTTTGTATCTATACATACTTTTTGATGTCAACAATAAAAGGCAAATTTTGTTTTGTGCCAAGGAACTAAGTGGTGCCCCATACATAAAAATAATGTGGAATACACTGAAGTCCTAAAACAAGTTTATTAGTTGAGTGCTTTCTTCTCTATCACTTTGATTACCAGTTTATAGCTTCATTACTGGAAGATGAAATCTTGTGGGAAAACTGAAGTTAACTTTTTAACAAGACAGTGGAACTGAAATCATTAAGAGTTTTAATGCCGAAACTTACTATCGTTGAGAACCTCAGATGTAAAACATAAGTATTATGCAACTGGCTTTTTCTTTGGAGCAAGAACATGAAGAGTTTTAAATATTGGAATTGAATTCTCCTATCTTTGTGGCTGTGTGTGGTGAATATATATATATGTCCTCTTTGCCCCCCCCCCAACAAATCCCAACAAATCCCAGAGCTCCGCTCAGGGTAAGGATGAGGTCAGGTTGTGAAAAAATATATATTTTCTCTTCTTTATCCCCTGAGAAATATGGCCTTTATCTCTTCTGTGGCCCCCAAGCTCCACTCAGGGCAAGGATAAGCTATAATTATATATTTTTTATTATTATTAGATTAGATTAGAGAATGAATGAATATATATATATATATATATATATATATATATATATATATATATATATATATATATATAGCGCCCTTGTACTTCCAAGTACAGACGCTGTTTAAATTTAGAGGGGGATGAGAGACTGAGGCGGCGTACACACGACCGAGAAACTCATCGGGCGAAACACATCGTTTTCCCCGTCGAGTTCCTAGTTCGGCAGTTAAAAAACTTGTCGAGCCAAATTTTCCCATTGCCCAACGAGGAAAAAGAGAACATGCTCTATTTTTGTCTCGACGAGTTTCCCGACGGGTTTGTCGGCGAGAAGTGTACACACGACTGGTTTCCTCGGCAGAATACGTCTCCCATCGAGTTTCTTGAAGAATTCTGCCGAGGAAACCGGTTGTGTGTACACTTTTCGCCGAGAAACCCATCGGGAAACTCGTCGAGCCAAAAAGAGAGCATGTTCTCTATTTCCTCGTTGGGCAATGGGAAAATTTGTCTCGACAAGTTTTTTAACTGCCGAACTAGGAACTCGACGGGGAAAACTATGTGTTTCACCCGACGAGTTTCTCGGTCGTGTGTACGCCGCCTCACTGAGCTCTCATCTATGTGAGTTGAGTTATGTTAGTGCTGTGGTGTGCTGTTGTTCCAGTCTGTGTTCCAACGATACCTTTCCATCTTGGAACAACAGGTGGCGGCAGTGGAGATCAGCGGGAGCGCCTTCGAGCAACAGCTAATCAGAGGAGGTTTTCCCTTGCGGGGCATGCTGGGGGAGGGTACTTCTTGAGGGTTTAGTGCTGTGCTGTTGTTTCATTCTGTTTTCCAAAGATACCTTTCCATCTTGGAACGACAAGTGGTGGCAGTGGAGATCAGCGGGAGCGCCTTCTTGCCAGCAGCCAATCAGAGGAGGTTTTCCCGTGTGGGGCATGCTGGGGGGGTACTTCTTGAGGGCGCCATCTTGGCATCGGGAGTTGGAGGTTGGATCGGGGTGTGGCACCCAGCTTTAGGGTGCGTGCACATCATGGGCCCTAGTGTTATGGCCTACCAGGCCGTTGCGCACGTGCTACCCGGAGTCTCTGACTCTGGGCCCTCATAGCCCGGAGCAACTAAAGCTGCAGAGAGGCCCCAGTGACTTACTGGGTCCTCACCTTTATGAGAAGATCCCAAGCGAGTTTTGCTGTTAAGTGGGGAGTCAGTCTGAGGAGAGCCCAGAGGCAGGCGATCCAACAAGGCCTAGACAAGCCATCGGGGATCCAGGTGACCGGACACTGGGAGTTTGTTTTATGGCAACCTGTCAGTCGATCACCTAAAATCAAGACCTACCTGAAGACAATTCAGGTAAACTACTTTGCTGAGAAGGCGCTGAAGGGGTTATGTGTGACCTCATACTGTGTTACTGTAGGGGGGTGTGGCTGTAGGTGTGACGTCATTGATTGTGATTCCCTATGTAAGGGAACACACAATCAATGCGGGCGCCACAGTGAAGAACGGCTCTCCCCGTTCTTCAGCTCCGGGGACCGATCGCCGGACTCCAGCGGCGATCGGGTCCGCGAGTCCCGCGGTACAGGTCATGGAGCTTCGGACCGGGTCGCGCGTGTGACCCCACGGCTGGCCTTAAAGGACCATGTACAGGTATGTGGATGTGCCCAGCCGTACCATTCTGCGGACGTATATCGGTGTGAAGGGGTCCTTAAGTGGTTTTCTGAAGAAATCCCTGTTTGTTCCTTGTGTCCGTGTGGTGAAGTCGAATAGGGTTTTCATAATGATCAACCAGCTGCAATGAAATCTGCTGGCTCTGCATCCCTTTAGATGTGATTTTCTATTGGGAGTATCTCACCAGAATGTTTACATTTTTTGCAGGGGATGAATGAAATCTGACTTGTGTCTTATGTCGCGTACACACGATCGTTTTTCAGGTTCTAAAAAAATTACGTTTTTTTTTTAATGTCATTAAAAACGATTATGTGTGGGCTTCAGAGCATTTTTCGGGTTCTGAAAAACGGGCAAAAAAAATAATTGAATTTGATCACCTCTGCGATTTTTATTTTTTGTGCTATAAACAAAAAAATAACAACAATTTTGAAAACAAACCATCATTTTTTGCTATAATAAATATCCCAATTTTTTTTTTTCAGTTTAGGCCAGAATGTATTCTGCTACATATTTTGGGTTAAAAAAACCGCAGTAAGCTTTTGTTGATTGGTTTGCACAAAAGTGTCTACAAAATAAGGGATAGATTTTTGCCATTTTTATTAATAATTTCAATTTTTACTAGTAATGGCGGTAAGCTGTGATTTTTAGCGGGACTGCAACATTGCGGTGGGACAGATCGGACACTTTTGACTCTTTTTTGTGATTAATGACATTTATACAGCAATCAGAGCTAAAAATAGTCACTGATTACTGTATAAATGTCACTGGCAGGGAAGGGGTTAACACTAGGGGCGATCAAGGAGTTAAGTGTGTCCTAGGGAGCTGTTTCTAACTGTGGGGGCAGTGTACTGACTGGAGGAAGAGAGAGATTGCTGAGAAGATAGGAGGAACAGGTGAAGGCAGGATCAACCAGGTTTATTTCACTCTACACAAAACAAATGATTTTGTGGCTGCGGTCCGACTCGAGACCGGATGCACGTGGATCAGTCAATGTAAGCAGATCCCTGTTCTGTCAAGGAAGTAGAGAGAGATCTGCTGTTCCTGTTCTGCCTCTCTGAGGAGCGATCGCGGGTCGCCGGCGGACAATGCGGCCGCCAGCCACGTGCATCAGCTCTCGAGTCGCACCGCAGCCACAAAATCATTTGTTTTTTTTTGTAGAGTGAAATAAACCTGCCTTCAGCTGTTCCTCCTATCTTCTCTGTGTCCCCACAGCAGACTGAGAATGTGTAGACCAGCTGGTCAATAATAAACATTTGATATTCAATAAAGATTTATTGGCAGTTGTAAAATTTAATATGCTCTTCTAAAACTGGTACCAAACCAATCAGGGATGGCCAGACACAGACTCGCACTGTAGAGAGCATACACCAACAGAAGAAGCCCCTCCAAAAGATCTTTCTCTGCGGATACCAAAGAACAGAGAAAATGGGACCACACAACAGCATTACAGTAATAAGGTTACTACTGGAACAACTGCAAAGCGCCTTTAATAAATCAACCCCATTGTGTGCACAGATTGTGGCGCATTTAGGGGCTTAGGCAAAAAAATGCCAAAAGCCCCAAAACATCAGTTTAGGGACAGCAGTGTGCATGAGGCCGAAGCTAAACATCAGAGATAGGCAGAGATAGAGATACAGTATGCATGTTCACACTTTCTCCTATTTTCTTTGGAATTGAATGCCCTATACCTAAACACAAACTGAGACCTAATGTACCATGAGAAACTGCATTTTGTAGGACTTTAAACCTTATATTTTAATTATCACCACCTTCAATAAATGAGTGAATATTCTGCAGGCAAAAAGGAAAGTCACTTTAATTATGTTATTCACTGAAGTGTAGCAGGTGTTACAGCATTTCCAATTTAAAGAGACGGTAGAGGAAGGCCTCTACATACATGTAAAATACAGCGTGCCTTTTATTATATAGCTAATTTTGGCCTGAAGTAAAATATATTATTATATGAACCAGCAATGTTTTACTGTATGCTTTTTCTGCTTTGACTCCCTGGTGTATGCCTAGAAAAAATTCTTGCAATATTCAAGGATGGATAAGCATGGAATATGCTGATTTAGTGTCAAACTAAAAAAAAACAAAAAAAAACAAATGTCAGCTGACCATTTTGTCATTATCTAACCACTTTCTTACTGGGCACATATACCCCCTTCCTGCCCAGGCGAAATTTCAGCTTTCGGCACTGCGTCGCTTTAAATTAAAATTGCGCGGCCGTGCGACGTGGCTCCCAAACAAAATTGACTCACAATAAAAAAGTAAATGCAACATGAATCATCTACCCTTACTCAAGAGGGCCATGGCCAGAAATGCTAATGGGGTGTATTTCAAAATAATTTCCTAACAAAATAAAGCATAAAGTCATGGAAGGATGGGGGAGTTTGCTTTGAATATTAAAAATGTATTGAAAAGTGTTTTTTGTTTATGGTGCTCATATGAAGTGAAGACCCACTTTCAGGACCATCATGTTCAATTCCATTCCTGTCAAGCCCATTTTTCAGTTTTCAGTACTGTGATACATTGGGGTTAGTTTACTAAAGGCAATAGGCAATAGTCTTGACTTTATTCTGGCAGTATTTTATTTTTGCAAACAATTGTTTACAAATGAAGAAACATGATGGAAAAAACATGGAAAAAACATTAGGGTTAAAAAACGGAGCTTGGTTATGGTCCACTAGATCACATTATATTTACAGGTTATATAGAAAAGGATCAGGAGGTGAAGGAATTCATGTACAGATGTGCAAGATAAGGCAGATGAAGAATTAATATACAGGTCAGACAGGATGGGTATGACATATACTGTCCTCAGGGCCCACTAACAGGCCAGGTTTGCAAGATAACTGAAATACGGTCAGGTGATATCATTTGCTGCTCAGTGATTGCAGTATTCTAGTCTCCCCAAGGGTAATACATCAAATCTGGCCTGTTAGTGGGCTCCGAGGACAGGGTTAATGACCACTGCTGTAGAGGGGTAATGATGGTAGAGCAGAGGCGGCTCTAGGCTTTGTGAGGCCTTAAGCAAAACTTAGACATGGGGGCCCAGAAGAGGCAAATTAGGCAGCCGTGAGGCCCCTGTGAGTGTGATTGCCTAATTTGCCTAATTAAAGAGCCGCCTCTGTGGTAGAGGGGTGGATTTCAGTGTTTTTGGTAGTGGTTTTATTTTTTTTATTTTTTTTTTACTGTGTGTTACCTGCGATTAGGGATGAGCCGAACACCCCGCGTTCGGTTCGCACCAGAACGTTCGAACAGACTGCGGGTTCGCGCAAACATTTAGAACCCCATTGAAGTCTATGGGACTCGTACGTTCGAATTCAAAAACGCTCATTTTAAAGACCAATATTCAAGTTATTGTTGGAAAACGTCTTTGAGAACCCGGGTCTTGCCCCAGGGAACATGTATCAATGGAAAAAAGTTTAAAAAACGGTCGTTTTTTCAGGATCAAGACTCCTGAAAAAACGACCGTTTTTAAAACTTTTTTTCCATTGATACATGTTCCCTCAGGCAAGACCCGGGTTCTCAAAGACGTTTTCACAGGCAAACTATAGACACCCAGCAGGTACAATATTTAAAGGAATTTTTCATTTTTTTTTAAGTTAAGCATCATTAAAATCACTGCTCCAGGAGCAGCGATTTTATTGATGCTTAAATAAAAATAAAATAAAAATTCCTTTAAATATTGTACCTGCTGGGTGTCTATACCTGTGATAACGTCTTTAAATAGCACAATCACCTGCCTGCCAGTAAATTAGGAAAAACTGATCTAGCTAAGCTATACAGTGTATAAATATATATACAACGCCTAGGGATGTATATATATCCTATACACACTGTAAATTAAGCTAAACTGACTAGCCTGCCTGCCTGCTCTATGTAGCTATCTAAAAAGACAATCTCTCTGTCCCTCTGACTGCTCTCATTAACAACCGCAACACACTACATGAGGCCGCCCAGCAGGCGGCCTTATATAGTGTGGGGCGTGTGCTAAAGCCCTGAGCCATAATTGGCCAAAGCCACCCAATTATGGCTCTCAGTTTTTTGTGCGCTGTGATTGGCCAAGCATGCAGGGTCATAGTGCATGTTTGGCCAATCATCAGCGCGCAATGTCACAGTGAATTATGAGCTGTTGCGCGTCACTCGAATTTGGCGCGACCCGTTTTGTTCGAATTTCGTCGACAAATCGAACAGGCAACGTTCGAGTCGAACATACGTTCGTTTCGAACGCGGAGCTCATCCCTACCTGCGATCAAGAACTTGTTGAGCTGTCTAAAAAAGTAATAAATGTGTTTTGTCAGAAAAGAACGCTTGATGCTTGCAAACACCTATAGCGTTAATGTTTGTTTAGACACATTTACATGTGTTTACACATGTCAAAGGTATTTCCTGCCAAAACTGTGATAGCGTTCACATTATGGAGCTGGTGGGCATGCCAGAACATCCAAAAGGAGAGACCACTTCAAAACATCCTCCCACCCGCTTAGCTGCAAGTGGTTAATATAAAGAAGGACTGCAGTTATCAGATACAAATATAATATTGAAAAAGTTGCAATGTTTCAGTAAACAAAATACCTTTTGCAATGTTTCAGTGAATACCTGCAGCGCTCAGTCGGGCAGCCTGGCTTTTATCTCTATCGATCAAAAAATGTGTTCATTTAGTTATTTTCAAGGTTAAAGGGGAGCTATTAGAAATAATGCATCTATGCTGCATTTGATTAAAAAAAAAAAAACATTAAAAAAAAACAAAAAAAACAATGCTTTTAAACATCACTTTGAATGGAATGCAATACAGGGCCATCAAGGAAGGATGCACTCAGTATGCTTTTTCGATTTAACATTTCCAATTGATCACAGACCATCAAATTTAATGGCGTGTCTTTTCCTCTACAGTCAGCACGGTAAAGATGGATTTAAAAACAAAAAACAAACAAAAAAAAAAAACAGGAGTAGGTTGTTCCAAATACTATACCTGATTTTTCTATTAGACATTAAAAGGCAATAAAACATACTAACTAATTTATCTAATAAAGCTTGTTCTAACAATAATAATTTATAAATGTGAGAAAGTTTTAGCAGTTACTAAGACATAAATATTTATATTTATTATATAGAATCAAATATTCTGGACAATGTTTCATGCATTTATTCAGGAGAATTAAAAAGCCAGTAATATATGCTTTAAGATGTGCCCAGTGCCTAGTCTACAGAGAATCACACAATTTATGAACCAGGATCATTTGGATTTCTAAATTGTGTGCTTTCTTCCAGATCAGTGATTTCCATGCTAATACTGCAAAACATCATCAGTAGGGTTTAGATAAAAATATGAAGTATCTGCTGAATAGTATTTTCAAAATAATAAGGTGATGAAAGATCAGTGTTTCTCAACCTTTTTTTTTTTTGTCAACTTTTCAGGCACCCTTTAAATTCTGGATAAATCTTAAGGCACGCCATTTTAAAATGTAAAAAACAAAACTAGGAGGGCCGATATACCGTCCTCGGATGAAGAGGGGTGGGGGGACTGCATCTCCTCGTACATTCCCTCTCTGATTGCTGCGAAATACAGGTTTATACAGTTCAAATTTCTTCACAGGGCCTACTATACCCCGGAGAGGCTGGCCCGTATATACCTGCTACGGGATCCTAATTGCCAAAGGTGTAAACAGGACATAGGTACATTCTGGCACATGGTCTGGTCGTGTCCGAAGCTCCGACCTTATTGGACGGCGGTTGCCTCCAGGCTGTCTGATGTGAGCGGGACGATTGTCCCGGTTGACCCGACAGTTCTGTTACTGAGCCATCTGGAGGATGTGGAGGGGGACAGGTACGATAAGCTATGCCTGACCTTTTCCCTATTTTATGCTAGGTGAGAGATTCTGCTGAAATGGAAATCTGAGGACCCCCCCCGCCTGTGCTTCTTGGCAGTGCTCGGTGGATTCGGTCCTGCCCCTGTACAGGTTGACTTATAAGAATAGACAATGCCCGGAGAAGTTTGACAAAATCTGGTCTGCCTGGACGGAGACCCGCGATGCCCCTAACCCCCCTGCAGACTGAATGACCAGGACAGTTGGCCCTCCCCCGACGGTTGTTGATTTTGTCCCCCCTCCCATGACGCTGTTGTTTGAGGTGGCCAAAGTATAATTGATAAGATATACTTCTTATGTATGTTTGACATCTACCCAATCTTCCTTGCTTGGGTTGTGCCCCTGGATGTGATGTTCACTTCTGACACTCTGATTTCTACGCTGCTGTAACTTCTGTAACGTATCTGTATTGTAATGCTGATTGGTCTAATAAAACTCTTTTCTGTTAAAAAACAAAACTAATAGTTTTACATAATGCAGCAACGGGCACACATATACGACACCCAGCATTACAGGTGATGCATTCTTCCAATGCAAACACACCTTTGCAAACTGGTACTGACTAGTATTTCAGTGTTTATATCTCCCTTACTTAGCTGTGACCCCAGGGCTGACGAAGAGGGCAGGGGAGGAGCAAACAATGTCCTCCTTATCAACTGATGACGTCATTGGTCATTAAGGTGCCGGTGGCTAGAAGGTTTTTAATAGCGCAGAAGGAAAACCTGTGGCTTTGTGTAACTAAAAGTTAGGGTTGATCCACCTGATGACTTGGGCAATTTTTTGGACATGGTGCCAAGGCACCCCTGAAAAAACCTAAAGGCCTGGACACCCTAGTTTAAAAAGGTTGTGATAGATAACTAAAAATAAATGTGTTAAGAGGGCAGGACTGGCATACAGGCTGTAATAGTAATACCAAATTGGGACCTGAGCCCTGGAAGATTAAATTCTGTAATGGGAGAAAGGAGCATCTAAACTATAGGAGACTATAGGAAACAGAAAAAGTGAGGTCTTAAGTGCACAGTCAATTATGGACAAGGAAAAAATGGGCTACATGGACAAGTTATGGACAATGCAGGGTATATTTGTAATTGTTGTTAAATAATGAAAAACATAATCATCCAACAATGTTAATACAAATATAACATTTCCTGTAACAACAATATCATCATCTTAATGTACAATATTACCTGTAACAACATGTGGTTGGGTGCTTTGGAGTAGCTGTGACAGAGGTTCAGCAAGCAGGTAGTATGGGATCCGAACAACATATTGCACTACCATGCTCTCAGCACTTCACACCATGCATCCTTCTACACTCAGTACACAACTGCATGAACTTCATTATACTCAGCACTCTGCAGAATGCAACATTTTACATTCAAAGCTTTGTAGCGTGCAAACAATTACATTTTTTTTTCTTTTTTCCTTTTAAAGTGTATTTTTGTGCGTGAACTCGAGAGAGAGGAGCCGGACTGCAGGAGTTGGGAGGTATACCACAGGCAGACCCTCCCCCCAGAGGCAATCTGCCATCCTTCTCCATGCCCCTGGGTGGCAATGGCGGGTGTGAGAGGGCCTCCCACTCACCCTGCCCTACCTGCTCCACTTGGGAGCCCAACTGGGGCCCAACGGGACCCCAGCGGGGCAGAGGGACTCCCCCTATGAGGGAGTGAGGAGGTCTAGCCCACCCAGCCAGCCCCGTAGGTCCTTTGCCTCTCTTTTTTTAGGAGACCGCATAGCCAAAGTGTGTGTGTGTTAAACCAATTTCGTGTGCGTGCAAGTGTGGTGGTAGTTTTTTTGGGGGGGGTGGTCGTACTAAGCACAGGCATACCTTGCATAGCACACCCACCGGGAGCCGGGCAGAGACCACTAAACTCAATTCACATGTAGCCGAGGCCGGGATCCGACAAACAATTACATTTAACACATTGTTTCATGCAATCTACTAACACACAGCACGTTTAAAAAAATGTACATTATAGAGAACGTAGATATGGAAGAGTAAATGTTATGTAAGGATTATGTAAGTAAGCCAACATAACTAGTTGGCCCCACAATAAATGTAAATTATAGAAAGAGTACACACTGGAGAGAACTGTAAGGCCCTGTACACACGATCAGACATGTCTGATGAGACTTGTCTGACGGACCGTTTTCATCAGACAACTCTGAACTTGTCTAAAGGTCTGATGTGCGTACACACCATCAGACCAAAATCGGATCAGACCAGAACGCGGTGATGTAGAACACAATGACGTGCTGAAAAAACGAAGTTCAATGCTTTCAAGCATGTGTCGACTTGATTCTGAGCATGCGCGGGTTTCAGGTTTCCATCAGACAGGTTTTAAAGCATGTTTTAAAACTTTGGTCCGCTGGAAAACGGTCCGATAGGCCGTACACACCATCGAACATGTCCGCTGAAACTGGTCTGCGGACCAGTTTCAGCGGACATGTTCGATCGTGTGTACGCGGCCTTAGAGGTAAAGCTGGAGAGCTAAAATAACTTAAGAGTCAGGATTCAAGATTCTTACAAATGCCATTTCTTGTTGGTACTCGTCAAAGACTATATGCAAGTACTAAGTATGGTATTTTTTTTTATCAGTATAAAGAAGAAACATTTTCAGAAAATATATACAATTTCAAGTCTTCATTAAGATCTTCAATCTCTGACCTTACACTATAGTTATACTTTATATTAATTTCTCTTACCATTGAAGACACTTAGAGGACAAAGATATACAGAAATGATAGAAGAGGTGGAACGTGTAGTATCTCTTTATAGTGTGATCCTTACACTACAATATTAATAGCAAGAGCCCCCATATTTGGGGCTATACGTTGTATAGTCTCATCAATTTTATTATTTTAGAACATCTAGTATTTGATAGTTTCAGACAGTTTTTCAGACTCTTTTGATTAAGACCTTTTGATCTGTCTTCATGGATAACAAGGTACATTTTTACATTTCCATCGTGCACAAGCTGCCTTGGATTGCTTGCATCTGATATCTCTGATCTAATCCTTGTGGATTTGGGCTCTCCTTCCACCCGGCCAGAATCTTTGCAGGGGATGTGCTTTCTTGTAAACTGAAATTCTGCTCATCTTGTTGTCATCATTTACAGTAGATGATGCCGTTTTGGAATCTTTCAGAAGCATGCCTTTCTTCTCTCTGCTAAAAAATAAATAAAAAAATAACCCAATTTCAGTCCCTGCAGTGAGTTTTTTCTTCTCATGCTTCAATGAGAAGGTAAGGTTAGCATTGTATCACCTTGTTTGTTTTACGAGAGTCTGCATGGGAGATACAACACTGTACATCTTCTCTCTGCTATAGACAGACCACAACCCACCAGAGATACAGCACTATACATCTTCTCTCTGTTATACACAGACTACGACCTCAAGCCTTTTGACAGGATTTTTCAAGGATTATCAATGTCAATTCCTGATATGCTAATGATAACTAGAAGGCACATTTTTTTAATTTGTATATAAAATAGAATAATCAAAATATGGAGCAAATGGCTTGTTGCAAACACGATACAGTTTTTATTTATTTTTCATAACTGCATCACTAGTATTCCACAGAGCTTTATGGAAAACACTGAAACATTCACAGCAATATCTGCCTCTGGGGAGATTTGCAATCTTATTTTTTTTACCACAGTAATGAGTACACAGTAGGGTCAAATTTGAATGGAAATCAATTTACCTACTAAAATGTAATAAAGTTGTACAACATGCTAGATAGTCAGGAAGAGTCTCTTTGCATACACAGGAAAGACATAGGGCCAGATTCAGCAAGACTTGCGCTGGAGTATTTCGATATGCGCCACGTAACTGTGAAGATGCGCCGTCGTATCTATGTGGCCGTACCCACCAAACTAGATGCGACAGAAAACGGGCTTTCCCCGACCGGCTTAACTTTCCGACGCCAGAGTATCGTCAGCGCATAATTTCGCTTGGCGCATCAGTCGCGCCTATTGATTTCCCCTGCAAATATGCAAATGAGGGAGATTTCCCGATTCGCGAACGGATTAGCACCATACGCTGGCTACATGCGCCGCGCCGGGACCCGGGACCGCTGAGTCCGGAAGACCTGTTTACCACGCGATTGCTCTGTCAAATGATGGAGCGATCACAACAACAAACCAGAGTCACGTCCAGTTCCTCTCTCCCCTCTCTCTACAGTATGAGAGGAGAGGGGGAGAGATTATTAGCGCTGTGATCTAGATCTGTAGTGCCCACAGCGCTGCTCTGTGCCCATTCCTGCCACATCCATACTCATTAATACTGTCACGTCGTGTCCAGGATTTGATCCCAGGGCCTAGTGTTCATGATGGTTTTCCTATATCCTAAACCACCAGCAAACTGGTTTTATGTTAGCATCCTAGTTATGTTCTTTTTCACAACTGGGGATGTTTGCTCCACCCTGGAACCAGCTGTCAGCAGTCTTCTCATTAGTGTCCCTATATATTTCCACTTCCCCTTCCTGTCTGTGCCTTAGGATAGGTTTCCGTTTATGCAATCGGTGCGTTGCACACCCCGCAATCGTGGCCAAACTGAGCGAGGTCATATGACGTCACCCCAGAACGAGAGCCACCCCACTTTGCCATCATTTTACTAAACAGTGGGCAGCAGGCGGTTGAGGGTTACACTAAGCATAGAGGGTAGTATATGGCTAAAGCCTAGTGTACACATGAGCTGAATGGTGGATGGAATCAGCCGGTTAAAAAAAAACTGGATGAGATTGGGACCGTGTGTACAGCAGCTGGCCCCACAGCCGGCTAAATGAGCTGAAGGGTCATGACCACAAAAGGTCTGCTGACTGGCTCCCAATAAGTACTCTCAACCAATGGCTGAGAGCCCTGGTGGGGGTGGGGCATGTCCCCCTGTCAGAACTCAATAGAACAGCAGGGAAGATCACTGTACTAACATCGAATTGTTCATTCAGTGGGTTGAATGAAAAAAAGCTAATGTGTATGAGACTTACGTACAAAAAAAATTAAGTTTATCTGAAGCCAAAACTTTGTTTTTAGTTCTGGATTGAATATAGAATGGTATAACAACTTTGTTGTTTTTTTACTTGTTCCATTAGGGATATTTCCCTTTCACTTCCGATCTTGAAACGCAACAGCAAATGAAAGCAGATCTGTCCAAGTAAAGGGAAACTTCAAGCTGTCACTTGAACATGTGTTCCCATTGGAATATTTCCCACTGTTTCCCATAGCTTCAGTCCCTGTGATAGTGGCCACCAACAAAAATTGGAGCAGGGAATCTACCCAGTAGGGACACAAGCAGCAACAAAAACCTGAATCCTTTAGTACATTCAAAATCTAATCCTTACTGCTATAAAAAATGTGAAAAACCTTAGGTACATTTTAATTTTAGGATTTTACCTTTCTGAAAACATTACAGCACCCTACCTAAGACCCCCCCCCCCCCCAGAGTTTTCAACCCTGATGCAAGTAATGGGCTTTCCCTTTGGAAAAGTTATGCAAATATCAAAATGCTGTCATTGGGCAGGTGTCAGCCTGGTGGAATGGGTTTTTCTAGGTAGCCTGCCTTTACATGCAAACTAGCCTAGATAATGCCCACATGTGATGCTGAGCCTTTATGATTAACATAACTGCCCAGTAAATGAAAGGTATAGACCAGGAACAGTTAGCCTGGGGAGAAAAGAGCTAGATGTTTCTGTATGTTCCCAGCCAGAAAACGACCTGATGCAGCTTCTAATGCACACAGCAAGAAACGGACTAAGCAGTTGCAGTACTGGAGAGGAGCCTGTACCATTGTGCAAGACTAAAGATAAGACTGGAATTCAGCCTGTCATTCATTTGTCAAGCATTGATCAATGCAAGCTCAACTCAACATGTACGCAGAAAAATACTTAGCAATGCATGTCAATATGCTATGCTCAAAGTTTGATGAAATGTGATGTTATCACATTTCAATGACATTAACAGATGAAAAATTACACTAATGCCGCATACACATGATCGGGTTTCTGATGGAGTAAAATCCGATGGAATTTTTCGTAAGAATTCCGATAAAGCTAACTTTCATCAATCTTGCATACACACTAACTCAGACTAAATTCCGACCGTGCCAAAACGCGGTGACGTAAAACACTACGACGAGCCGGAAAAAAATGAAGTTCAATGCTTCCGAGCATGCATCGACTTGATTCTGAGCATGCGTGGATTTTTCTCCAATGGATTATCACACGGACGATCAGAATTTACTATTGTTTTTTTATCCATAGGAAAAATTTAAAACATTTTCTATTTTTTTACAGCAATGGAAAAAAGTCCACTGGGGCCCACACATGATCGGTTTCTCTGATGAAAAAAGTCCATCAGACTTTTTTCATCGGAAAAACCGATCGTGTGTACACGGCATTAGAGAAGAAAAAAGCAAACGCTATGATGCCACGTAATAATACAACACTCTGTCCCTACAAAATGCTTGCCAGAGCGTGTGTTATATGGGCCATGACCAATGCCCATTGGTGTTATGTTGGCTTTTAAGTTCAGTTTAAAGGTGTGTTTGTTTCAGGTTAAGCATTAGGGGTAATCTTTCAGTGGCATAGTGTATTTATAAAGCAGTGAATATAACATTCACAAAACTTTTATTTCAGGTGATTTCATCACTAACATTTAAAACCCATGCACCAGGAAGATACATGTTTAGTGAATATTATATTCACTGCTTTACAAACATACACTCAAGTGTTAGAATGAATGGTCCAATGTATTAGGGGTTAATAGGGGTTAATTTTATAGGTTAGGAATTAGGTAGAGGAGAATTCCATACTAGGGTATGGGATTTCCCTCCACAGCAAACAAAACAGCAGAAAGGGTATCAGGTGAGTAGAGATGGCGCAAACATAACATTTTCCGTCCGCGAATGGCGAACGCAAATTTCCGCCAGTGTCCGTGAACGGGCGAACCGGGCGAACCGCCATGGACTTCAATAGGCAGGCAGGCGAATTTTAAAACCCACCCCTTTCTGGCCACAATAGTGATAGAAAAGTTGTTTCAAGGGGACTAACACCTGGACTGTGGTATGCTGGAGGGGGATCCATGGCAAAACTCCCATGGAAAATTACGTAGTTGACGCAGAGTCATTTTAATCAATAAAGGGCATAAATCACCTGACATTCCTAAATTGTTTGGAATAACGTGCTTTAAAACATTAGGTATGATGTTGTATCGATCAGGTATTGTAAGGGTTACGTCTGCTTTACAGTGACAGACCAAACTCCCCATTTAACGCACCGCAAACAACCGCAAACAGTCGCAAACTCCCCATTTGCACAAGGTTGGATATCAAGCTAGCCATGTCCGGTTCCTTGTCCTCACTGACGCCATTGAATGTCTCTTCCTCCACCCAGCCACGTACAACACCAAGGGTCCCTGAAAGATGACAACAAGCCCCCTGGGACGCCTGCTGTGGTTGGTCTTCCACCTCCTCAAAGCCACCTTCCTCCTCTGACTCCTCTTCTTCAGACTCCTCTCTCTGCGTTGCCGCAGGTCCAGCAATCGACGATGACAAGGCTGCTTCTGGTGGTGATGGTGACCACAACTCTTCCTATTCATGCTCATCTATGGCCTGATCCAGCATGTTGCCTTGGGTTTGACTGACCAGGTTTGTCACCTCCTCAAAAGGATGCATGAGCCTACAGCCATTGTGCATGAGCGTTCAGTAACGCGCCCAAAAAATACCCAGCTCCGCAGAGGCTGTCCTTTTTTTTTTAAATTAAAAAAAATCAGTTCTTAACAGATTTTATCTCTGTTTTGTCCCCTATCAGGAGCCGGTGTATGGAATAGATTTTAGGAACTGGGAGATGGAAAAAGATACTTGGTCGGTTGTCTTACTTCCAATTTGGGGCACTGCGGGTACGGCCTGCAATGTACTGTGCCACCAGATATGAGTGGTGTGTTTAAGTAGTACTATTCCTATCAGTTTAATCCCTGTTACATCCCATATCAGGGGCCGGTCTATGTAATAGATTTTAGGAACCTAGGGATGGAAAAAGATGCTTGGTTGGTCCTCCTACTTCCAATTTGGGGCACTGCGCGTGCTCTGTGCAATGTACTGTGCCACCAGATATGAATGGTGTGTTAATTAGTACTATTCCTATCAGTTTAATCCCTGTTAAGCCCCCTATCAGGGGACGTGTATGGAATAGATTTTAGACAACCGCAAAGAGTTGTCAATAGTTGACACACTCATGACATAAATTGTTTTCCTCTATGCGTCAATCTTGGTGTAGTGATGACTGTGCTCGTGCGCATGTTTGGGAGATTGCAGGCGACGGGGGTTTTTCAAAGCCTATGGTCGTGCTGAGGTAGTTCAGTGACAGTTAATTGACACAGAAAACAACGTTTCTGCAGTGTGGGCCTTTTTTTTAGATTAGTTTAGTTGTACTTTGCGTGCAAGCTACTGTGACACCAGATATGAGTGGCACTGTGCACTAGCAGAAGTTGGCAGAGTAGACGCTGTAGGCCTGACACACACGCCTGCAGACAACTAACTGCTATTCTACTAGGCCCCATGCACACGAGACGCTGGTAAACTCGAGTTCAGAGGCATTTGGGCATTTTTTTCAACTGCCCCTGAACACATTTAATGTTATCCTATGTGTCCATGCACACATTCACGTTTTTTTGCGTTTTAAAGCAGTTGGGTTTAGGCTCGTTTTTTCAGAAGCAAAAAAATGGGTTTAGACGCTTTTGGCGTTTTCGCGTTTCAGACGCAAATCGCGGCAAAACGCTGATAATCGCGGCAAAACGCGTTTTTAAAGGTGACCTTTTTTTTTCCATTAGAAATCTCAAAAATGATGGCAAATGATGAAAAAACATTAAAAAACGTAAACAACTGTAATTGCTTGCATTGCATTGTGGACAATCCACAGCTTGTGGCAGGTGACGTGGCCCGGTGACGTGACAAGTGGACAATCCACAACTTGTGGCAAGTGAAGTGGCCAGTTGACGTGACAGGTGACGTGGCCAGTGGACAATCCACAACTTGTGGCAGGTGACGTGGCCAGGTGATGTGAACAGGTGATGTGGCAGGTGACGTGGCCAGGTGACATGGCAAGTGGACAATCCACAACTTGTGGCAGGTGACGTGGCCAGGTGACGTGGCAAGTGCATAATCAAATTTCGAATTTTTCAATTTTCGTATTTTTCAAATTTCGAATTTCTCAAATTTCGAAATTTTCTAAATTTCAAAGTTTTCAATTTTCGAAATTTCGAAATTTCGAATTTTTCGAATTTTCAAATTTTGAATTTTCAAATTTTGAATTTTCAAATTTTGAATTTTCGAATTTTGAATTTTCGAATTTTTCAATTTTCGAATTTTTCAATTTTCGAATTTTTCAATTTTCGAATGAAATTCGAAAAATTCGAATGTCTAAATTTCGAAAATTGAAAAATACGAAATTCTAAATTACGAAAATTGAAAAATTCTAATTTTTGAAAATTCTAAATTCTAAATTTTTCAATTCTCAATTTTTGTATTTCCGAATTTGAATAATTCGAAAAATTCGAAATTTGAAAAATTTGAATTTCGCAATTTCGAAAACTGAAAAATTAGAAAATCAAAATTCCGAAAAGTCAAAATTTTTCAATTCTCTAATTTCAAATTTTCGAATTTCAGAATTTCAGAATCTGAAACATTTGAAAAATTCGAAAATTGAAAAATTGAAATTGAAAAATTCGAAATTGAAAAATTCTTGAAATTCGAATTGTTAAAATTTCCAATTTTTACAATTCTGAAATACGAAAATTGAAAAATTTGAAATTAGAAATTTTCGAATTTCGAATTTTCGGAATTTCGATTTTCGAATTTTTCAGTTTACGAAATTGCGAAATTCGAATTTTTCAGATTCGGAAATACAAAAATTTAAAAATTCGAAATTTGAAAAAGAGTTCAGATGTGTTTGCATTTGCTTCTCGTGTGCATGGGGCCTTACAGTCAAATATTTTTTTTTTTAAATGTAATCTACTATGACACCAGATATGAGTGGCACTGGTGACACTGGCAGAGGTTGGCAGAGTAGACGCTGTAGGCCTGACACACACGCTTGCAGACAACTAACTGCTATTCTATTACAGTCAAAAAATGATTTTTTTTAAATGTAATCTACTGTGACACCAGATATGAGTGGTGGCACTGGGCAAGTGGGCACAGTATACGCTGTGAGCCTGACACACACACTGGCAGGCAACTGCAATTAGATTACAGAGAAAAAAAAAAGCAGACTGATGTACTAGCCCTAAAAAGGGCTTTTTGGGGTGCTGTCAGGACGCTGTCCTAACAGCAGAAATCAGATGAGTCTTTCAGGACTGGAGTGGACACTGAATACACTGGCCTAGCTATCGATTTTCTTAATAAATCAGCAGCAGGTTCACTGTCCCTTCTCTCACTAAGACTGCAGCTTCCAAATGAATCTAAAATGGATGCTGTCCAGGAGGTGGGAGGGTCAGGGAGGGAGGGTATGCTGCTGATTGGCTGGAATGTGTCTGCTGGCTGTGAGGTACAGGGTCAAAGTTTGCTCAATGATGATGAATAGAGGGCGGACCGAACATCGCATATGTTCACCCGCCGCGGCGAACGCGAACAAGCTATGTTCACCGGGAACTATTGGCTGGCGAATAGTTTGGGACATCTCTACAGGTAAGTAGTCATTTTACTCCATATCCACTTATATCAAACATTCTTGCATACTGCATACAGGGCTGGTGTGATGTGCAGAACAAACAGACAGCTATCTTGATGGAGTAGAGGGCCACTGTAGAGGGAGATCAAAACCGGCAGCTCTCACATGCCGCTGTTAGATTATCAAGAGCCGACAGGCAAGATAGGGAGGGCGGGGCCTCAGAAATGGATTGCCTTACCTGCCTGTTTGTTCTGCACCCAACACAAGTTGGGTGCAGAACACAAACGATAATGAAAGTGCAAGAAACGAAAAAAACGAAACATCCGACATAAAAAATGCTTTATTTTCGTTTTCGTTGCGGTAAAAATTTGATATAGAGAAATTCGACATTACAGGGAAAAGATCCGACATAAAAAATGCTTTATTTTCGTTTTCGTTGCGGTAAAAATTTGATATAGAGAAATTCGACATTACAGGGAAAAGATTTGACATTACCAGTATCGGTATCGGGACCTATACAGAGTATTTGCGGGAGTACTTGTAAGATCCGTGTCACAGATCCGACATAAAAAATGCTTTATTTTCATTGCGGTAAAAATTTGATATAGAGAAATTCGACATTACAGGGAAAGATCCGACATAAAAAATGCTTTATTTTCATTTTCGTTGCGGTAAAAATTTGATATAGAGAAATTCGACATTACTGGGAAAAGATTTGACATTACCAGTATCGGTATCGGGACCTATACAGAGTATTTGCGGGAGTACTTGTGGATATTGAATACAATTATCATTGTTTTTTACTCATACGTACCTGTTGCCCTTTCTGCTGTTTTGATTGCAGCCTGACCTGCTTTTCATATATTTTTAACTGATTGAGGACAGCTTTCAATATTAAAAACTCTCAGGGAAAGTACAACACATCTGGACGTAAAGATGACAATATTATAAACTTTCTTTGCCTTCATATAATTGGTTTTAATTAGGTTAAGTGGTCCTTCACCACCCAATATTCAGTACAACATAAACAACTTAAACAAATTCTTAATCTTCACTGGAATGTTCTTCAGAATGACCCTCTTCTGGGTTCAATACTTCCTGAGAAGGCAGGGGTTGTGTTTAGGGGTGCAATGTCCCTTAGAAACAAATTAGCCCCGAACGTGTCAGACCCCCCATGTAAACCGGTTTTCTTCCCTGAAATTAAAGGATTCCATGCCTGCCGTAGATGCAACGTGTGTCTTCTCAATACTCTGACCCAAAGAAAAATTGACAGTTTCACATCTACTACTACTTTGGTCGTGTACCACATGAAGGAATTTGTCACTTGTGCTACACGCTACATAGTTTATCTATTGACATGTCCATGCAAAAAACAATACGTAGGTAGAACTATACGTACCTTTTCCATTAGGGTTAATGAACACATTAAAAGTATTAGAAAGAAGAAAACCAATCACAGCGTACCGAGACACTACTCAGAAGTCCACGATGGTAATCCGAAAGGTACCTGCTTTCAGATTATAGCCAAATTCACTCCCCATTGGAGGGGTGAATCGAAGATTAGGGGTGTCTCACAATTAGAAATGTTCTGGATATATCAGCTCAAATGTTTTTTCCCTTATGGGTTAAACATTGATTGGGACATTAATGCTTTTATTAATAAAGCCTAACCCCTACCTTATGTATATATATCTGCATGGTAGACTCTGATATTGCCCCCTCTCTTTCTGTCCTAGATGACCATTAATAACAATATTATTTAAGCTGTTTCCTATATGTACCTTTTTATTGTATTGTATTTTAATTTTATTTTTATTTTTAGGGTTCTATTTTGTATGTTCTAATCCAGTCTATTATCCCTCATTGCTTACATATATGTATTTTAGGTACTTGCCTATTTGTATGCATTTTTGTGGTCATGTTGGTTATATTAGGCTGTATGTGCCAATTAATTTAGAAATCGCAAAGGTTTTTTTACTTTGGTTTTTATTTTATTTACCATCTATGCATAACCCCATTTCCGGCATCTCCAGTTGGTATCCGGTTCCCATTCTGTCCGGTTATCGGATTATGATTGGCGCTGTATGGAACGCATTAGAGCGCCGCGTTATGACACCAATAAGCGCCACTTCCTGTATCTTGGGTTGCCATCCGATTTCCGGTTCCTCCGGCTATCGGATTGGTGCTGTATGGAACGCATGTGAGCGCCGCGTGATGACATCAGCGGGCGCCATGTAGATGCAGTAGCACAGTCCCGACGCTGACGCTGGTCTCAGTTGTGTCTTACAGATGATGTACCTGGTGTTGGATGCGTAATTGCGCCGTGGCGCCGCCACGGTTGTGCGTGGTGGCGTCATTTCGGCACATCTGTAGTGACACTCATTCTGAGCTGGATATAGGCTAAGGATTGTGCTGCTAGGGGTTGGGTCTGAGAGACACAGAAGTGTCCTCAGACAATCCACTGTATGCAATAGAGGTTTTTCTTTGTAAATTCATCAGCTGTTTGGAGTTTGTGTTCCAACATGCTGATGATACTCAGTATATATTGGCGTGGTGTGGATTAGCAGGTTTATGCCCCAGTTGAAGAGCCCTATAGCTCGAAACATGTAGGGTACATGGCCTGCAGCCACTTATCCATTCACCACGCTTCATTTTTGTGATCACCTGTACCTGCTCTTTCACCTGGCTTGTACTTTTTAATTTAATATTTTTATTTTGTATGGTATTGTTACATACCTGCTTTTATGATTAAAGCCGCTATACCCTATCATTTGGGTTTTAACCGCACTATGTGGAGCCTCCTTCTATTTTTTTCATGTGCTTCCATATGACTCCATACTCCATTGGGAACTTCCCTGTTATCCTGGAAGGGTGAGACTTAAGAAATTTAGAGATTCCTGGAGATATCATCGGATGTGCCTTACACAAATCACACCTGACTGAGGATCCATTCTTTGCCCATTTGACATACTACCAACGGTCTGTATGTCCACCGAATCCGGTAAGAGTGTCTAATTCTTCTGATCACTTTGGAATGTATGTTTGATCCTCTGCTTTCTTCCATTGGATTGTCAGCTTCCATCGGGACTACCCGCACCAGACTTTTTCTTAGTATTGTAGTGTCAATACTACCTGGACTTACCTGGAGCTTCCTTAGCCCTTAAGGGGCCCTATCTTCCCCTTACACGGTCCCTGCTTGGATTGCTTTTTGATGTGCATCTATCACATTTTATCACCATATGTTTATGTTTTACTATATAGCATATATCACCATTTATATTTTGGTGTAGAGATACACTCCCTCCTTTGTGTCGTCTGAGTGTGTCTTTTTAGCGCCACATTTTTTATTTTTTATATGCTTTTCATATATTTTTAACTGATTGAGGACAGCTTTCAATATTAAAAACTCTCAGGGAAAGTACAACACATCTGGACGTAAAGATGACAATATTATAAACTTTCTTTGCCTTCATATAATTGGTTTTAATTAGGTTTATGCTTTGAAATGAATTAACATGTTTAGTATAGTCTTTTACCTCATTCTATATATAGCAAGACCTCCTAAATAATTATGTAAATCATAATAATAAATGCAAATTAATTAAATCCACAGGCAGCTAAATGTTATCATGGAGCTTCAACCCATTAAACAAAGATGAATTCAATGTAAATTAAGTAGAACAGCTTGTTTTACAGATTTCTATACCAAATTCAGAATAGTCATTTAAACAAGAGATGGATTTGGGGACACTTTGAATCCAACAGTACCACAATGATAATTGAATTTTACAATAGTAGGGACTTGGATAATTTATTTCCAACTTAAATACAATCATTTGAAGTTAAAGACAATTTTTAAGTTTACCAAATGGGATTTCTGATTCCCAGCCCCTACTGTCCAAGCCATTTGAGATTCAATTAGTAAATGCAAAATTCCTCTGTTTTGAAACTACATATGCAACAAAAACTTTTTTTTTTTTTTTTTTTTTTTTATCATTAGATTTTTATTAAGGTTTTCACATAACAATGCAATATATTGCAATACAGTGTAGTTCAATGCAGTGAGATACATTACAATCGGAGCAGTTCCGTCAAGTTTAACATCATAGCAGGTATAAACTCAATGTAACGCAAGAACAAGCATGGTGGTCAAACAACACCATGGCCTTTTAAACAGGTTTTAACCAATCTATTATCTACGACTGGGTTTCGTTCTCGATAGAAGCCGCCTTGTGGCAGCAGGGAATAAGGTCAGGGTATCTTTGAGATGTGTGTTCCAGGGGAGGGCCGCCTCTAGCTCCAGACACCCCCAGCCGGGTTCAAGACTGTGTCCCGAGCCCCGAGGCGGACCCCCCTCAAGTTTCTAAATAAAAAGAAAAGAAAAAATGGATCCAGAGGTCTCATGGTAGGGCAAGCGGGCTCAAGCCATTACCCTCGTACCATGATGACCATAGTTGCCACTTCTTGGTTGCTTCATCCCTGCTCTTATCCCTGAATGCCAGTACTTTCTCATAGGTGCAGTGCAATTGGGTCGTTTGTATGGCATCCCCTATAGTGGGAGGCAAAGGATTTTTCCATTTCCTTGTAATGCTGAGCCTGGCAGATAACAGTATATGTAGGACAGTGTGCCTGGCCTGAACTGGAACTTGGTCCAGGTCGAGCGACAGGAGCGCTAGTCCCGGTTGGGGAGTGATCACAGAGTGAGAGGCCTCGGAGAGAACGCGGAAAACCGAAGTCCAGAATTGGGATAGACTAGGGCAACTCCATAGAGTATGAAGTAGTGTCCCTCGATGTCCACACTCCCTCCAGCACCTATCACTCTGAGTCCTACCAAATTTGGACAACCTCTCAGGAGTCAGGTACCACCTCTGTGTTATTTTGGTGGAGAGTTCCCAGAGGGTAGAGCAACTAGTGACCCTGAGTGCGGCTGTGCAGGCTTTAGCCCATTGTTGGGTGGTGTATGGACTACCTAAGTCTATTTCCCATTTGAGCAGGGCGGGTGATTTGGAAAAAGTGGTCTTCTGTTGGAGTGCATTATAGAAGAGCGATGTGCCCTTTCGGGAGGGCGAGGGGTGTTTGAGAAAGGACCAGGTGGACATAGGTATGCGACGCTCCCAGTGGGGAGAGGCAGTCAGGAAGTGTCGAGTTCTGATGTAGAGATATATGTCAGAGTTGAGTAAGTTGAATTCTCGTCGCAGGTTGGGGAACGATTTAGCCTTACCATTTGTGAAAAGATCATCGATAAATAGAATGCCTTTTTCACGCCAACGTTTGTAGGATATCATGTCTATATTAAATTGTAGAGTCTCGATCGGGATTTTTAAGGGGGTGGTTTCGGGGTAACCTTGACAGATGCGGACAAAATTGTTCCATGCATGTATCGTGGCAGACATAGTGGGGGAGATGAAGGAGGGGAGTTTAGTTTTAGAAGTGGTAGAGAGCAACCAGGGGGCAAGAGAGGAATTAGGGAGGAGAGCGGATTCCAACCTGCCCCACGGAGTTTGTGGCTCAGGGAGAAACCACTCTCTGGATTGTGTAAGGACCGAGGACAGGTAGTAATGGTAAAAGTCCACGTACAGTATCCTGTGCCTCCTGCTTTGCGGTGCTTAATAAGGGTGGAATGTGCACTTCTGGCCCTTTTTCCCTGCCATATGTAGTGCAACAAAAACTTTGAACATTCAATAAAAGGCAATGGACACAAGGGAAATAGACTGGTTATTGAACACTGACATTGTGGTTAAAGACCTAAAAAGTAAAAGGAAACTATATAATAATTGTTACATAACCCAATAATGTACCTGCCCCAAGCAATAGATTGACGAATCCCATCCACAAAGCTCTTGCAAGATACAAGACAACAGTCTATTAGTTTGTTTAGGACCCATATAATAATTAAAAAATCGAATAGGAATTACACACTCATATACATACACACACATCAGTCAAACCTGCTCACCCCCTGCCTTATTCCCTACACAGAGAATACATGGACAAATGATTTTCCATAGAGCAAAACATTATGAAGGAAGTTTAGAAAAGGATGGCATGTTGGTCATTTGTGCCTGAGCACGCTGATTGGCACACCTGAGATAAGAGGACACTCTGATAAAGGCGACTGACACAAAGGGGCACGCTGATAGGGAAACCTGACATACAGGGGTACTCTCATGGGGAAACCTGATTTACTGGGGCACTCTCATGGGGAAACCTGATGTACAGGGGCACTCTCATGGGGAAACCTGATGTACAGGGGCACTCTCATGGGGAAATCTGATGTACAGGGGCACACTGATGGGGACACCTGATGTACAGGGGCACCCTGATGGTGACACCTGACACAAGGAGGCCCTCTGATGAGGACAACTGATGTACAGAGGCACTCTCATGGGGAAACCTGACATACAGGGACACTCTGATGAGGACACTTGAATACATTTTATTCCCTATTGCGCATGCGTGAGGATCGCGGTGCGCTGTCACCTGTCCCCGCTCTCTCCTGGGAACAGTGTTTCCCAGAAGACAGCGGGGGGTGACGTCACAGGCTGGATTCCCCGCGGGGATCCTAACCCGGAAGTGGTGCAAATACCTGTCTCAGGCCGCGTACACACGATGAGACATGTCCGCTCAAACATGTCCGACGGACCGTTTGCAGCTTACATGTCTCATTGGATTTTGCTCCGATGGCGTGTACACACCATCGGATGAAAATCCCCTCGGTCTGAGGACGCGGTGACGTGGCGGTGACGTTGACGCCACCACGTCACCACTCCAGGAAGTAAAATACTTCCACGCATGCGTCGAATCCATTCGACGCATGCGCGGAGATTTCTGTCCGCTGGTTAATGTACTAACCAGCAGACATATCTGATGGACATGTCTCTGGCAGACAAATTTCAAAGCATGCTTTGAAATTTGTCCGATGGACAAACCTGTCCTCTAGCCCGTACACACGATCGGAGATGTCTGCTGAAACGGTCCGTCGGACCAGTTTCAGCAGATAAATTTGATCGTGTGTACGTGGCCTCAGACAGGTATCTGCACCCCCTCCCCCCTGAAAGGTGCCAAATGTGACACCAGAGGGGGGAGGGATCCAAAAAGCGGAGGTTCACTTTTTGTGCGAACCTCCGCTTTAATGTACAAATATGTACTGTATAACAATGATGGGCACTGGCAATTTGTAAGAAGAAGGAAAACACTGGCAACTTTTGAAAAGTATACTTCATATTAACAAATCAAAAATAGAGAATTATGAAAAAATCTGGAATGTCAAAAATGTGTGTAACTGAACCTTTTTCTTTCTCGTACATCACGGGACACAGAGCGGCATATTCATTACTATGTGGGTTATATGGAGTACCTTCAGGTGTGGACACTGGCAATCTTCAAACAGGAAGTCCCCTCCCTATATAACCCCCTCCCCTAGAGGGAGTCCCTCAGTTTTTTCGCCAGTGTCTTAGGTGTTGGTCACGGAATAGCTTTGCTCCACATCCTTGGGATTAAGGGCGGGCTAACCGGATCTGTCCAAGGAGCCTCAGTGCCAAAGTGGACAGTACCCGGGCCCCAAACCGTGGGGTTTTGCCTATAATGTTCCTCTTTGGAGGGCTGGACCCTGGGCCCAGGACTTGGAGTTTGCAAAACCATAAAGTTCCTGTTTGCCAGGGTGCTATATAGGTCCAGGACAGTGGGTACCTTCATAGGACCCCAGGGCCTGAAGGTCTACTACGCTACCCACGGAGATGGGAGAAGATTGGATCAGTTTGCTGGTCAAACATCCTGCAGCATGGAGCAGGTAAGGGGGAGCCTGCGGGACTTGGTTCGACAGCAGGCTCCCCGGGGTAACCTAAAAGGGGGGATAGCCTAAGTATGCTCTGCATGGGCAACCGTGATCACTATGTCTAAGAGAGACAGGATGACACCCTTTCTCCCCCCATCTCTAGGCCCCCCTGTCTAAATATGTGTTGCTAGCTAACCTGCTGTTCTTCCTAGGGCTAGTAAGGATCCCTAGGGGCCTTGAGAGAGTCCTACCTGGCCGGGGGTTTGAATCTGCCGCCTGTTTCTGCGTGCCTGGATCTCCAGCAGCGCGGCTCCTCCATGTTCCTCCTGTTTTCCGGCATACGCGCGCGCGCGCGTGCGCGCGCACGTCTTATTGACATTTTTCGCGCCGTCCAGACAGGAGGGCGGGGGGGGGGGCGGGCCGGCGGCGTCATACAGGGGCGCGCCTTTGTGCTGTTATAGACAGCAGGCCTTGTCAGTACTCAGTCTGAGGCTGATCTTTCAAGGAGAGGACGCAGAGCGGCAGAACAGTGACTCCCGGTGGCGGAAGAGGGGTAGTACATGTGGACTTTGTTCCAATGCCTTTATTGTTAAGCCAAGAATCCCCCTTATTTTGCAGCAGGTTGGAGGCTGGCAAACTTAAATTAGGGTCACTGTATGTTGTCAAAAGAAAATATATAATATATAATATATAATTATTTAAAAAAAAAAAAAAAAAAAAAAGAAAAAAAAAAAAAAAAAAAAAAAAAACCAACATACGGGCCCATCAGTTTTTGGGACACTAGTGATCTATTCTCCCCTAAACTCTGAAATTTGTACTCCTGGCCACTACAGTCTGTTGTGTGGGCGGAGTCCCTCGATTTTGTATTATGGCTTCCAAGGGTTCGGGGTCAAAGGGGACAAAAAAGACCAAAAAACAAAAGGGGTCCCTTTCTGATTCTGATATGCCGGTACTTTCCCCGCAGCTTATTAATTTAAGAAGCGCCTTGGATGAGCCATTAGGGGGATCTGGTGCGGAGGCTGGCCCAGATCAGCCCAGCCCTGTGTTTATCACAGAGGAGATGCTAGCCGTATCCCTAGGGGGGCTAGAAGAGAGAATAGCGGCATTGATCGCCAGAGCTATTCCTGGTAAGAAACGGGTTAGATCCCCATCACCAGGGGGTGTATCCTCAGATGCTGAGATTCTCTCTCCGGAGGAATTAGAATCACAGGAGGATCAACTGGACCTGAACCAAGAGGGTTCAGGGATGGAGGGGTCTACCTCTGAGGAACCATTTTCAGACTCCCAGACAGAGAGACTGTGGGTACAGTCTTTGACGGACATGGTCCGCTCGGCATTTAGTTTGCCATTGCCAGAACTTCAGGTTCCTCCGGTATCCTCTCTGGGCTCTTTGAAAGCCCCGTTAAGCAACGCAGTTTTTCCGGTCCATCCTCTCTTGGAGGAATTGATCTTTCGGGATTGGGTACGGCCGGACAGGGTTTTTCTGCCACCGAAAAGATTTGCGGTCATTTATCCCATGGAGGAAAAATTCTCCAAGAAGTGGAGGCTCCCAGTAGTGGATGCAGCCATCTCATGTGTGAATAAATCACTAACTTGCCCGGTGGAAAACATACATATGTTTAAAGATCCGGTTGATAAAAGATTAGAGACACTTTTAAAAGCATCCTTTGCTACGGCAGGAGCAGTGGTGCAGCCAGCGGTAGCTGCAATTGGAGTTTGTCAGGCATTAAAAGACCAGACAAAAGAGATGTTAAAGGACATGCCTACCCAACAAGCAGAAGAGTTTGCTGACATTCCCAGAGCTCTGTGTTTCGCGGTAGATGCTATAAAAGATTCCATCCAGCAGGCTTCTCGTTTATCACTATGTTTGGTACACATGAGAAGGCTCTTATGGTTGAAGAACTGGGCGGCAGAACCCCCATGCAAAAAGCTTCTGGCAGGATTTCCCTTCCATGGAGGACGACTCTTCGGAGAAGATCTGGATAAATATATTCAGACTATTTCAAATGGCAAGAGTACCCTTTTACCGGTCAAAAAGACATTCCGGGCTCCTACATTTAAAAGGCAGCTTTTTCCTGTCTCGGGGCCCTCTAATTCCAGGCAGTATCGACGGCCGCCTGCACGATCCAACGTTAACAGTAGATCGCAGGGACAGACCCCTGGGGGTAAGAAGCCGTGGTATCGCAAGCCGTCAAAGACAGCCCCTAAGTCTGCCTTATGAAGGGGCGCCCCCACTCTCACGGGTGGGGGGAAGGCTTCGTCTCTTCTCAGAAGTTTGGGAAGCCAAGATCCCCGACAATTGGGCCCGGGCATCTGTAACCACAGGTTACAGATTGGAGTTTCTAAGATATCCTCCGCCTCATTTTCAAGAATCAAGGCTACCAAGGGATCCAGCAAGGAAGGCCTCAATGCTGGCAGCTTTGGATCACCTGCTTTGCCAGGACGTAATTATAGAAGTGCCAGCCCAAGAGCAAGGCCTAGGTTTCTATTCCAATCTCTTTGTCATACCAA
This sequence comes from Rana kukunoris, assembly GCA_029574335.1. Classification (NCBI taxonomy): domain Eukaryota; kingdom Metazoa; phylum Chordata; class Amphibia; order Anura; family Ranidae; genus Rana; species Rana kukunoris. Next base: position 120,596,996 of record CM056058.1, on the reverse strand, counting down.
AGCCCAACGGCGATGTCAGGCCAATCTTGGACCTAAAGAGGTTAAACGCTTATCTAAGGGTGCGGTCCTTCCGGATGGAATCCATCCGGTCAGCAGCCGCTGCGCTTCAGAAAGACGATTTTCTGGCCTCCATAGACATAAAAGATGCTTACCTTCATGTACCAATCTTTCAGTCGCATCAAAGGTTTTTACGCTTCGCGGTGGGGCAGCGACACTTCCAATTCAGGGCGCTCCCTTTCGGGCTGGCCACGGCCCCCCGGGTATTCACGAAGATCCTAGCCCCAGTTCTGGCCAATTTAAGGATCCAAGGAGTCACAGTCCTAGCATACTTGGACGACCTTTTAATCATAGATCACTCACGGACGGGTCTGCAAAAGGCAGTAAACCTCACGGTTCGGTACCTCGAAGAATTCGGCTGGGTCCTAAACCAGGGAAAGTCAGCATTCCAGCCTACAAAGCAGTTGGAATACCTCGGCATGAGGTTAGACACAGAACATCAAAAGGTGTTCCTGCCCCTTGTAAAGATCAAGGCGATCAAGGGGTTGGTTCAGTTGGTTATAAACAAGAAAAGACCAACTATTCGCCTGTGTATGCGATTACTAGGCAAGCTAGTGGCCACATTCGAGGCAGTACCATACGCTCAGATCCACACTCGCGTCCTACAGGCAGCCATTCTAGCAGCCTGGGGCAAGAGGGCACATGCCTTAGAGTCCCCTTTGACGCTATCATCAAGGGTCCGACAGAGCCTGGCCTGGTGGTTGAACCCTCAGAATCTTCTAAAGGGAAGATCCTTCAGCCCTGTTGTCTGGAAGGTAGTTACCACAGACGCCAGCCTGGCAGGCTGGGGGGCGGTCTTCGAAGGGTTCTCCTGCCAGGGAACTTGGGTGAAAGCAGAGAGGCAGCTCCCCATCAATATCTTGGAAATCAGAGCTGCTCGCCTAGCCCTGTTGGCGTGGACCTCCAGATTAAAGGGGTTCCCGGTGAGAATCCAGTCAGACAATGCCACGGCGGTGGCATACATAAACCACCAAGGGGGAACCAGGAGCCAGGCCGCTCAAAGGGAAGTGAACTTGATTTTTCAATGGGCAGAGGTTCATGTACCCTGCATTTCAGCGATATTCATTCCCGGAGTGGACAACCTGCAGGCAGACTTCTTAAGTCGCCAGAGTCTGTTGCCAGGGGAGTGGTCTCTGCATCCCCAGGTCTTTCAGACAATCTGCCAGAGGTGGGGAACGCCAGACGTAGATATAATGGCATCCAGGTTCAACAAGAAACTAGACAGGTTCGTGTCGCGAGCGAGGGATCCTATGGCCTGCGGAACCGATGCGTTGGTTTGCCCTTGGCATCAATTCAAACTTCTATATGCATTCCCTCCACTACAGTTACTCCCCCGCCTGTTGCGCAAGATCAGAGTGGAGCACAAGCCAGTCATTCTAATAGCTCCAGCTTGGCCCCGGAGGGCTTGGTACTCACTAGTCCTGAATATGGCAGTGGGAGACCCTTGGACTCTTCCTCTACAACCAGACCTACTCTCACAAGGCCCGATCCTCCACCCTACATTACAGCGTCTAAATTTGACGGCCTGGAGGCTGAATCCCTGATTCTCAGGGGTAGGGGTCTGTCTAAGCAGGTAATCCCTACCCTGATTAAGGCTAGAAAGCCGGTCTCCAGGGTAATTTATTACAGGGTGTGGAGGAACTATATAGGCTGGTGTGAATCCAAAAGATGGAATTGCCGCAAATATACTATTGATAGGGTGTTAAGTTTTCTCCAGCTAGGAGTGGATAAAGGCCTGGCACTAAGCACAATCAAAGGACAGATCTCAGCTCTGTCAGTGTGGTTTCAGAGGCCGCTGGCCACCCACTCGCTGGTAAAGACCTTCTTACAGGGGGTCTTGCGTATTAATCCTCCTGTCAAGTCACCAGTTTGTCCTTGGGACCTAAATCTTGTCCTGTCCACTCTACAGAAACAGCCTTTTGAGCCTTTGGCTGAGATTCCTTTACTCTTACTGACAAGAAAATTGGTTTTCTTGGTCGCCATAGTTTCGGCCAGGAGAGTGTCAGAATTAGCAGCCTTATCGTGTAAGGAACCATATCTTGTTCTGCATAAGGACAGGGCAGTTCTCCGGCCCCATCCTTCCTTTCTACCAAAGGTTATATCCAAATTTCACTTAAACCAGGATTTGGTACTTCCATCCTTCTTTCCAAAACCTACATCTAGAAAGGAGGGGTTGCTGCATACCTTGGATATTGTCCGGGCCATGAAGGCCTATCTTAAAGCTACGGAAAAGATCCGGAAAACAGAGGTGTTATTCGTTCTACCAGATGGCCCCAAGAAGGGGCAGGCAGCTGCAAAATCCACCATCTCGAGATGGATTAGACAATTAATCATTCAAGCCTACGGATTGAAGAGGTTGCCCCCTCCGTTGTCGGTAAAGGCCCATTCTACCAGGGCCATGGGCGCCTCTTGGGCAGCACACCATCAGATCTCTATGGCTCAGATATGCAAGGCGGCAACGTGGTCATCAGTCCACACGTTTACAAGGTTTTATCAACTAGACGTGAGAAGAAATGCGGATACTGCCTTTGGTCAGGCAGTACTACAGGCTGCAGTTTGAAATCCTCGGGATCAGAAACACCCTTGGTTATATATAAAAAAAAAAAAAAAAAAAAAGAAAAAGGTTCTTCTTTCTTGACTAATTTGGAAATATTATTATGATTTGAGTTTAACTCTAAAATTGAATCCTTCTTTGGAAGATGTCTCCCTCCCCTCATTAAAGCATTGCTTTCGGACATCCCACATAGTAATGAATATGCCGCTCTGTGTCCCGTGATGTACGAGAAAGAAAAAGGGATTTTTAAATACAGCTTACCTGTAAAATCCTTTTCTTGGAGTACATCACGGGACACAGAGCTCCCACCCCTCTTTTGGGTGACCATTTTGGGAGGCATACTGCTTGCTACAAAACTGAGGGACTCCCTCTAGGGGAGGGGGTTATATAGGGAGGGGACTTCCTGTTTGAAGATTGCCAGTGTCCACACCTGAAGGTACTCCATATAACCCACATAGTAATGAATATGCCGCTCTGTGTCCCGTGATGTACTCCAAGAAAAGGATTTTACAGGTAAGCTGTATTTAAAAATCCCTTTTTTTGTCAGTACAATGGGCACTTTAGAATTTCAGACACTAACAAAAATGGAAAAAAATGTGTGACTGAACCTTTTATTTCTTGACATTACAGTGGGCACATTAGACTTTTAGATGCTAAAAATTAAAAAATGTGTTTTGAATTTCATTATTTACATTGGAGATTTTTCGGTCTTGACAATACACTGAACATTTCTTAGTTTTACTAGTATAAAATGTTTTTTTTTTATTCTACTTGAAAAAGCCATTTATTTTATTTGACTCTCCTAAAATATTTCCATTGAACTTTTTTGTTTTACAGAAAATGTCAATGCATGTGATGTGGTAATAACTATTCTATTGCTATTGTTGATGGCTTAGCATTACCCAGCATGGCCTTACCAAAATGTTTTAGACCCTTTTCTGGGGGATTAAAATCACATTAAATCGGAAAACAAAACAAGAAACAGTAAGGCCTCATACACACGATAGGATAGCCAGAGGACAACGGTCTGATGGCCCGTTTTCATCGGTCAAAACCGATTGTATGTGGGCCCCATAGGTTATTTAAACTTAGGTTAAAAAAAAGCCAACTTGCTTTAAAATTAACCTATGGATTCCTAACCGATCAAAAACGATCGTTAGCAGGCACGACCATCGGTTAAAAATCCACGCATGCTCAGAATCAAGTCGACGCATGCTTGGAAGCATTGAACTTAATTTTTTTAAGCACGTCGTCGTGTTTTACGTCACCGGGTTCTGATACGATCATTTTCTTTACTGATGGTGTGAAAGCACATCAGACCATCAGTCAGCTTCATCGGTTAACCTATGACAACGGTCCTTCAGACCGTTCTCATCGGATGGACCGATCGTGTGGACGAGGCTTTAGAGTAAAAAAAGAATTATGATTGAAAAATAAATGCACAATTCAGTCAGTCACGAGTGAATATTTGTTTTGTGCAGCATACTTCAAATTGTGCCTGTTGTATAGGAGAGGATGCCAAAGCAACATTTTATTTTTGCAGCTGGTATATTCTTCTTGGGTCATCATTTGAAAACACTGTTCACTGTTCACAGTCTCCAATATATTGCCATTTTTTTATTAACTCATCAAATGTAATATAACTTTAACATCTGCTTATGCTTTTTTTCTTCACAGAGAAGATGTTAGCCAGTTTTTTAACAGAAGAAAATTAGTGGTGTCATCTATACCTGCACATTTTCTACGCTATGAATTATTATTATTTTTTTTTTATACTATACTGTATTTTATTGATGGGTAGGTTTAACAAAATGGTTACTGCAGCACCTACACTGTAATAACAAAACAGAATATCATGTCAAACAGCCCTCCAATAAACAGCCTTCCAGATAGGATATACATAACATTTGCTGTCCAAGAGAACTTTATTTCTCTTGGATGGCATTCACAAATAAAGTACTTTGAACTTGGTCTTTTGAGAGCCAATGCATTTCTGATTCTGGGTTACTAGACATGTGCATTTGTTTTCGTTAGAATGCATTTTCGTCCAAAAATCTGTTTTTTTCGTTATCGTTTTAACAAACGATAACGAAAGTGCAAGAAACGAAAAAACCGAAAGATCCGACATAAAAAATGCTTTATTTTCGTTTTCGTTGCGGTAAAAATTTGATATAGAGAAATTCGACATTACAGGGAAAAGATCCGACATAAAAAATGCTTTATTTTCGTTTTCGTTGCGGTAAAAATTTGATATAGAGAAATTCGACATTACAGGGAAAAGATTTGACATTACCAGTATCGGTATCGGGACCTATACAGAGTATTTGCGGGAGTACTTGTAAGATCCGTGTCACAGATCCGACATAAAAAATGCTTTATTTTCGTTGCGGTAAAAATTTGATATAGAGAAATTCGACATTACAGGGAAAGATCCGACATAAAAAATGCTTTATTTTCGTTTTCGTTGCGGTAAAAATTTGATATAGAGAAATTCGACATTACTGGGAAAAGATTTGACATTACCAGTATCGGTATCGGGACCTATACAGAGTATTTGCGGGAGTACTTGTACTCCCGCAAATACCCCTGATGCCTATATAGAATGCTCGCCCCCCCCCCCGCCGCCGCATCCGCCGCCACCGGTGCCGCCGCCGCACCATCGCCGCATCCCCGCCGCTTAGTTAATACGGGCGGGGAAGATAACAGCTTTCATTTGAATAGCTGTATCGTTTCCCGCCGCGCCGCACATAGACACTCCCCCTTGCTCGTGATTGGACAGATCCCGAGCAAGGGGAGTGTCTATACGCGGCGCAGCAGGAAACAATACAGCTATACAAATGAAAGCTGTTATCTTCCCCGCCCGTATTAACTAAGCAGCGGCAGCGGCGATGCGGCATCTAGGTATGTGGAAACTGGCTGTATATATGGGGGATATGGAGGTGACATAGCTGCATATATGGGGGTGACATAGCTGCATATATGGGGGTGACATGGCTGCATATATGGGGATGACATGGCTGCATATATGGGGGTGACATGGCTACATATATGGGGGTGACATGGCTGCATATATGGGGGTGACATGGCTGCATATATGGGGCATATGGAGGTGACACAGCTGCATGAATGGGGTGACATGGCTGCATATATGGGGGATATGGAGGTGACATAGCTGCATATATGGGGGTGACATGGCTGCATATATGGGGGATATGGAGGTGACATAGCTGCATATATGGAGGTGACATGGCTGCATATGTGTGGGGACATTGCTGCATATGTGTGGGGACATGGCTGCATTTGTGGGGGGACATGGCTGCATTTGTGGGGGGACATGGCTGCATTTGTGGACACATTTAAAAAAAAAAGTATCGGTTTTCGGTATCGGCGACTACGTGAAAAAAAGTATCGGTACTTGTACTCGGTACTAAAAAAGTGGTATCGGGACAACCCTAATAGAAATAATAGATTCAACATTACAGAGAATAGATTTAGATTTCTGAGAAAATAGATTTGACATTATAGAGAATAGATTTTGATTTATGAGAAAATAGATTTGACATTATTACTAGTCATACAATATTAGAATTCTTGTAGGCGGAATATTCGAACGGAAATGTATGATTTGACGTAAAGGTTCGACAATCCGTCGAATATTCTTTTGACCATTCGACAAAAACCAAGTATTATTGGATTTTCGGACGAAAGCTATTCCAACGAAAAACAAAATAAATCAAAACGATTTTTGGGAGTAACTAAATAAATTTATTTTCCAAACGAAAAAACGAAACGAAATATTCCAGTCTGCACATGTCTATGGGTTACTGGAAAGCAACAACTGACCTTTCTTCATATTTTGACACTTCTAACTTGGATGCATGGAGAAAGTTACAGCATTTTTGAATTTTCTATCCAGACCTTATCTATTCTGTAGAAATACTTCCTTGTTTGAAAATGTGTGTCAAGGTCATGCATATAGCAAAAATGACACCCCAAAATACATTCTACTACTCCTCCCGAGTATAGTGATATCACCATGTGTGCAGGGGCGGACTGACAACTCATGGGGCCCCCGGGCAATAGGAAATTATGGGGCCCCCATACTTAGAGACGGCCCTCATCTTTTTTTGATGCAACATGAATGTGGGCAAACCCATGCGGAGAGGCACCAAGCTCCGTGACATGCTGAGTGGCTTAGAGTTGGTGACCCACTAAATTCACCAGAAGCCACTCATGGGCAAACAATTGCAGCCTCACTGTGCCCCATTAAATGCAGCCACTGTGCCCCATCAAATGCAGCCAACTGTGCCCCATCAAATGCAGCCAACTGTGCCCCATCACATGCAGCCAACTATGAACTATGCCATTAAAATGCAGCCAACTGTGTCCCATCAAATGCAGCCACTGTGACCCTCAGCACCCCCCCCCCCACATGGGGCACAGTTGGCTGCATTTGATGGGGCACAGATGCAGCCACTGTGCCATCAAATGCAGCCACTGTGACCCTCAGCACCCCCCCCCCTGTTGTCTGACCGACACTTGCCCCATCTTGGTGGCAGGTGAGGCAGTGGGTGACGGCGGTGAGATGTGGGAAGGGCAGTGGCGAGCTGCTTACTCCCTGCATCTCTTCTTTTCTCCTGCTAGGCATCCAATAGGAGCGCCTGTCCTTTCAGCCAATCACATGATGGGTATCAGACCCGCACTTCCTGATTGGCGGAGAGACCGTTCATTGTTAGAAAAACAAACATTAATTTGCTTTTCTAAACTGACCTGGATGGGCTCTGAGTGCTCTGCGCTCCAAGCCCACCCTAATGTGAAGCCTATTAGAGTCTATGGCTCTAATCAGGTGCTTAAACCCCCCCCCCCTGCAATTTAGGCACCCAGCGTCTTAAAAGGGGATGGACACCTGAATTGGGGGTAGCCATGGATAGATTCATGCAATGCATGAATCTATACATTCAACATAGCGGGGATGGTGCCCTTAATGGATGGACCGCGCCCTGGTATCCACACACACATGCACAGTATACATACAGTGTGTATATATATATAGTGAGAAGTGCCATGCTTCTGGAAGAAGGATGTGCTGAACTTCTCCAATCTCTGCTACATGTACTTACTGACTGACCACCAGTACACAGGCACAGCCTCCTCTCCTGTATTACCACATGCTATGTCTGTGAGCTGCTGGGGCACTACAAGAACCAGCATGGCAGAAGCAGTGTGTTTCAATCAGGATGATTTTTGGAAATATCTACAGTATATATACACACACACACATCAGCACTTTTTTTTTCCAAAAATCATCCTGATAGAACACACTGCTCCTGCTCCTTCTGCCATGCTGGTACTTGTAGTGCCCCAGCAGCTCACAGACATAGAATGTGGTAATACAGGAGGAGGAGGCTGTGCCTGTGTACTGGTGGGCAGGTGATGAGTAGGGACATGTAGCAGAGATTGGAGAAGTTCAGCACATCCTTCTCCCGGCACTTCTCTCACACAGAAAAACGATCTAACAGCAAGAGGAGCCCTGCTACACAGCCTCCCCCTCCCCCTCCTCACCAGGATAGGAAAGCACTGATAATACAATTCTTCCAGCTCAGCCAGCTTACCTTTTATCAGGCAGCAATCCACCCCACACTGCAGGCTGTCCCCTCCTCCCTCTCCTCTCCTGCAGTCGGCATCTCCTGCTCGTATGTCAAAAAAGCCGCGCTGGAGAAGGGGGCGTGTACAGTGTGCTCCCATTGGCTGAGAAGTCAGTGGAGAGGCGGGGCAGCTACAATCTCGAGATTTGTACATCAAAATGATGTCGGTAGTGGCCATTTCAGTAATAGATGTAAAAAAAACACTGATTCCAACAAACTGTTCCTACTTTTACCAAGGCTGGCAACCCTGATGGGGCCCCCTAGTGGCCATGGGGCCCTCGGTCCGTGCCCGACGGACCGAATGGTCAGTCCGCCCCTGCATGTGTGAGACTTTTACACAGCCTGGCCACATACAAAGGTGCAACAGGCCGGGAGCACCGTCGGGCATTCTAGGAGCATAAATTACAAATACAATTTACAACCTATTACACTTTTGAAGTGTAGGACAATTGAATTACCCACAAAGTTACCCCATTTGGAAAGAAAATACCCTAAAGTATATTCTATGAGGCATTAAGAGTCTTTCGAATGATTCATTTTTTTTCCACAAGTCTTCTGAAAACGTGGAAAGAAAATGAAAACAATTTTTTTTTTAAACAAAGTGGTCAATTTATAAAATATTTCTAGCATGAATATAGTAAAAATTATACGCCCAAAATACATTCTGCTACTCCTCCTGAGTATAGCGATACCACTTGTGTGAGACTTTTTACATAGCCTGGCCACATACAGAGGTCCAACATTGAAGTAGTACCTTCAGGCATTCTAGGAGCATAAATTCCATCTAATTTCATTCCTATCTATTACACTTTTGAAGGTTCTGTAGCACCAGGACAGTGAAAGAGTGGACCAGTGACCAGCTGCTAGAGATCATTTGTTTAGCTGTATGCTGTTTGGGGATGTTCAGCCTTTAATCCAAATATGTACAGAGCTGGCTCTGCCCTGTATCCAAAAGGGCCGTGCTGACTCTTCTCCCCCTTTCAGTGTTAATCAAGTCGCATCTCTGGACATAATAGAGTGTGTTGATTCTGTACAATCCCTTGTCAGACAGGCAATAAGTGAACTGCAGTTTGTACAACCACTACTCCAATAATAGTCTGATATTTTGCAATCAACCCCAGCCCGTCTACAACAAACCATCTCTGCTACCAGACACCTGCCTGCCCAAATGTCTTTTTCCCACATCACCCATGGCAACCCCATTTTCAGCCCAATATACTCTGCTTCCCCCCAAATACCAATACCCAGGGCCAGATTCTGGTAGAATCCGCGGCGGCGTAGCATAAGCCATTTACACTACGCCGCCGCAACTTACTGGAGCAAGTGCTGTATTCTCCAAGCAATTGCTCCATAGTTTGCGGCAGCGTAGTGTAAATGGCCCGGCGTATCCCTGCGTAATTTAAAGGGGGCGGCTTGTATTTAAATTAAGCGTGCCCCCGCATCGATCGAACTGCGCATGCGCCGGCCGGGAAAAAAGCCCAGTGCCCATGCTCCAGCTCACGTCGGAAAACGCAGTTGAAACCGACGTGAAAACGACGTGATCGTCACTTACGCAATGCCCTATTCGCGAACGACTTAGTAAAACGACGTAACCGACGGAAAAAGACGACGCTGACCCGACGCCATACTTAACATGGCATACGACGGAACTTCGTAAGCCTACCCCTTATATAGCAGGGGTAGGTTTACGCTTACGGAAACGACAGAAACGACGACGAGGCATGTTCGGGAATCGGCGTATTAGGCTCATTTGCATAGGCAAATGAGAAATCAACGTAAAGGCCACCTAGCGGCCAGCGAAGTAATTACATCTAAGATTTGACGGTGTAAGTGTTTTACACCTGTCGGATCTTCACTGTATCTATGCGTAAGTGATTCTATGAATCAGACGCATAGATACCTGGGGAAAAAAACAGAGATACGACGGTGTTTCCTGTGATACACCGTCGTATCTCTTTTGAGAATCTGGCCCCCTGTTTCTACTCACTGCACCTGTCCTGCCTTTAACCCACCTGCCTCTTCTCTGCTACCTACAACTACCCCACAAAACCTTGCTCTGGCCACTGTTCTCCCTTGCCATATCCCAGCCCTTCTCTTCAGTCTACTTCACCCCCTATCTATAGTCCTGTAGTCACCTACAGAACTTCAGTAGCTAAGCCAAAGAAGAAACTGAAGTTCTTTCCAACTCATACGATCCTGCCAGTAACCCAACCTGCCTCCACACCAGCCAATCTGCTCCAGCCTGCTTCCACACTGACCAACCTGCTCCAGTCTACCTACATGCCAGCTTATGCCTCCACTGTGGGGACGCTCATTGTTTGCAGCCATTGTGCTACTTGCTGTGTGTTTGGTGTGCTCCTGTACCATTAAGGATGGGTGGCTCCCCTTCAGTACACCTGTCCCCTTGTATTCATTAAAATGCATGTGCCTCCACTGTGGGGACGCTCATTGTTCAGTGTTAGGACCACAGATTACAGGGTGCCTTGGCGGGGATCTGTGGCTCACGCATGCATTTGCAAATGCGTGTGGACAAAACCCCCCCCACGCATACTGTTAGACAGGTTAATTGATTGTCCTGCAAGCTGGTCGGTAAGTAGGCTTGGTTTTTCCCTGGGCATTCCCCAGGTTTTTGTTGTTACATGCCAGCTTAACCTGATGACCCACCTAATCCTACCAACTCTCTGCCTGCTATCCAGCCTGAAGTTCCAGTGCCAAAATCCCCACCTAAAGTTCCTGTGCCGGTGTCCCCGCCTGAAGTTCCGGTGCCGGTGTCCCCACCTGAAGTTCCCGTGCCGGTGTCCCCGCCTGAAATTCTGGTGTCTGTGTCCCAGCCTGAAGTTCTTGTGTCCCAGTCTGAAGTCCCTCGGCCAGATTCACGGACAGAGGCGTATCTTTGTGCGGGCATAGCGTATCTCATTTACACTACGCCGCTGTAACTTTGAGAGGCAGGTGCCGTATTCACAAAGAACTTGCGCCCAAAGTTACGGCGGCGTAGCGTAAATGGGCCGGCGTAACCACGCGTTATTCAAAATAGGCAGGTAGGGAGCGTGATCCATATAAATTAATCGTGACTTCACGTAATTGACGCTCTTTAGGAACGGCACATGCACCGTCCTTGGACGTATCCCAGTGCGCATGCTCAAAATTACGCCGCAAATACTCAATGGTTTTGACGTGAACGTAACTTACGCAAAGCCCTATTCGCGAACGTTTTACGCAAACGACGTAAACAACGGAAAATGTTATGCTGTCCCGATGTCCATACTTAACATTGCATACGCCTCATATAGCAGGGGTAACTTTACGCCAGACTTACGCTTACACAAACAACATAAAAAAATACGACCAGGTGCAAGTACGTTCGTGAATTGCCGGCGCATCCTAGAAGTTACGCGCCGTATCTCGAGATACTCCAACGTAACTTCTTTGAGAATCTGGCCCCCTGTGTCCATGTTCCAGTCTGATGTCCCTGCGCCCATGTTCCAGCCTGGATATGGGGCTGTCTCTTTGCTGGTTATGGGGCTGTCTCAGAAGTGATATGAGGGTGTCTCTTTGCTGGATATGGGCTGGTTGAAATCACCTGGTAGTGTGTCTGAGTTTACTTTGGTAGGAGCTGGATATTTCTAATGTTTTGTGAATTTTACTACATTGCTTTAAATTAACACATTTCATACAAATTGCTTGTGTTGCCCCCCAAATGATACCTGTTCTGTAAAGCGGGCAGTGATAGGAGGTGTGGAAGGGTGGAGACAAGGGGCTGTTCTAGGGGTGGGTAGGGGGCGCAGATAGACATGGCCTAGGGGAGTTCCTGCAGCTTTTCTCTGTTCTCTGTTTTTAACCAGTTCAGATCCGCGCTATTGACAAAAGACGTCAACAGCGCGGACCTGAGCTGCCGGGGTCACGTCTTTGGACGTCAATGTTGTTGTATTCCCTGCGCGCGCCACTGGGTGGCGCGCAGCGGGGGAAAAACGGTGCCGTTGCATCGTCGAGGATTCAATGCATGTACCCGGCGGCCGCGGTGTCTGCCAGGTACATGCATTCGGCGGTGACAGAGCAGGGACTTGGAGCTCTGTGTGTAAACACAAAGCTCCATGTCCTGTCAGGGAGAGGAGACTGATCTGTGTCCCTTGTACATAGGGACACAGCATCGGTCACCTCCCCCAGTCACCCCCTCCCCCCACACAGTTAGAACACACCCAGGATACACATTTAACCCCTTTCTCACCCCTACTGTTAACCCCTTCAATGCCAGTCACATTTATACAGTAATTAGTGCATTTTTATAGCACCGGTCGCTGTATAAATGTGAATGGCGCCAAAAATGGGTAAAAAGTGTCTGATGTGTCCGCCGTGATGTCGCAGTCCCAATAAAAATTGCAGATTGCCGCCATTACTAGTAAAAAAAAATAAAAAAAATAAAAAAAATCATAATTCTGTCCCCTATTTTCTAGGTGCTATAACTTTTGCGCAAAGCAGTCGCTCATTGCGATTTTTTTTTTTTTTTTACAAAAATACGTAGAAGAATACGTATCGGTCTTACCTGAGAATTTTTTTTTTTTTAAATTGGGATATTTATTATAGCAACAAGTAAAAACAATATATATTTTTTTAAATTGTCGCCATTTTTTTGTTTATAACGCAAAAAATAAAAACCGCATGGGCAATCAAATACCACCAAAATAAAGCTCTATTTGTGGAAAAAAAAGGACGCCAATTTTGTTTGGGAGCCACGTCGCACGACCGCGCAAATGTCAGTTAAAGTGAAGCTGAAATTTCGCCTGGGCATGAAGGGGGTTTATGTGCCCAGTAAGCAAGTGTTTAATTAAAAAAATGTTTTAATACAAGTGAAGTTATCCTTTAATTCTTTGTTTGAAATGATGTATTATAAAAAAGATACAATTTTACCATGACCTCAGCTAGGTTTTTTGATGCTCTTCGGAGATGTAGGACCCGTGTAGATTATTTTTTCAAGTTTTAATTATTTCAATAGATACAATCTTTATCGAGTATACAGTATGCCATAATAACAGAATGCTAAACATAAATACTACCTACACCTATAGTATAATATAAAATCGGTTTATAGTTACAGTATTTAGAAGCTGAAGAGCATGATGGTTTTCATCATTATTTATTTTTCTGTGCATACAAATATGTATTACCTTCAAAGTAGATGTTACGATGATGGAAAAAACATCACAAGTAGAATAAGTACACTCTATGGGGCATATTTATAAAGTAGCGGATCTGACATTAGGCAAACATTCTCAGCAGATAATGTTTGGTAAAAGTCACATTCACTGCTTTAGAAATAGACCCCTTTGTAATGACTAGTTTGTAAACAGTATTCAAGACTAATTGTTGTCTTCAAATGTGTTTCTAAAACCTTTGTAAATATTACTTACAATGTGAAAATGTTTAAACCTTTTTAAACAAGTCTTATGTTTTGAATATTTGAAAAGAAAAGGCTTTATTCTTGGTTCTAAAAAAAAAGTCAGACATGAATTGCTTTAAGGGAAATAAAACTTTGATATAAAACAGTGTTCTTTCTGTGATGATTTTCAAAATGCACATTGTAAAGAAATGTTGGGCTAAGCTGGGTTGCAATATCATATCCTTGCTCACTTATTGGACCAAATGGGTGCCTAGATAATCTCTCTTTCAATGAGGACATGGTAATATGATATTGTCAGATTGATTAAAAATCATAGAGAGAAAAGAATACATATGGGCAACAGAGGGCAGATTAATTATCGAATTTGCTATTAGGAGGCAACAGACCATTTTCTAAAATGACTTGAAGTCTAAAATGATTATTTTTTACATTTTTCCATTTCATTTAAGACAAGGCTTACATTTGTATGCAGTGTTCATGTTTAAGTGATTCTTCTTTACAAAAACAATAGTTGGTGTTCATAACAGCGGTATGCCAAAGTTTGATCCAAACCGAGGGGGGGGGGGGGGGTTGTGAAATTGGTTAGATACGGGCATATTGGCAAAACGGATAAGTGCACATCAATTTAGAGTGCACATATATATTAACACTTTCACTGTCAGGTTCTGTGCTTCACATTTAAACTTAGATTGCCAGACCATTTTTTTTGTTTACCCTTTTATTTTTACTTACAACTTTCAGAGTTTAGAAATAGAAAAGACCACCAAAGCCATGCGTTTTCTGAAAGAAGATGAATTACATACCGTATATACTCGAGTATAATCCAAACTGAGTATAAGCCAAAGACCTAATTTTACCACAAAAAAACTGGGAAAACTTATTGACTCAAGGGTGAGAATGCAACAGCTACTGTAAGCAGAAATTAGGATCAACAATGCCCATTTGCAGCCTTACCTCACTGTGCTCATTGCAGAATCCGATCTGTGTACACGAGTCTGTGACATAGTGTTCCACCTATCATGATCGCCCTCTCATTCTCTCGTCTATCACGAACGAGAGGGCGATTGTGATAGGTGGAAGACTGAACACAGGCGGAACACTCGGTTTCCAAGCAAACACTGCATTCAGTGTTCCGCCTATCATGATCGCCCTCTCGTTCTCTCATCTATCACGAACGAGAGGGTGATCGTGATAGGCGGAACACTGAACACAGGTGGAACACTCAGTTTCCCAGCAAACACTGCATTCAGTGTTCCGCCTATCACGATTGCCCTCTCATTCGCGATAGACGAGAGAACAAAAGGGCGATCGTGATAGGCGGAATACTGAACACAGTGTTTGCTAGGAAACCAAGTGTTCTGCCTATCACGGAAAAGCACAAAGAGGAGCGCGATTTTTTAAAACTGCACGACCGCCGTCTATGTCACAGACTATGTCACAGACTCGGGTACACAGATCGGATTCTGCAATGGGCAACGTGAGGTCAGGCGGCAATGGACTGGCAGGTACTGACTCGAGTGTAAGCTGAGGGGGTCATTTTCAGCTAAAAAAAAGGGCTGAAAAACTCAGCTTATACTCGAGTATATGTGAATGAGATTGCATAAACAGTGATAGATCCAGGAATCCAATTTAATTACATTTAATTTACTTATTTCCAGCGCTGAATAATTTTCTATTATTTTGCACATATGCTCAAGTATATACAGTAATTAAAAGATCGCATTACTGACTTTGTAGGTCTTGTGATAGTTCTGTAAATGTCTATTCAAATTATATTTTTGTTTAAAATGCATCAAAATCATTATTTGCACATACATACATAATAAATCTTATATATTTCCAATTAACCACTTGCTTACTGGGCACATATACCCCCCTCCTGCCCAGGTGAAATTTCAGCTTCCGGCACTGCGTCGCTTTAACTGACAATTGCGCAGCCGTGCTAAATGGCTCCCAAACAAAATTGACGTCCTTTTTTCCCCACAAGTAGAGCTTTCTTTTGGTGGTATTTGATCACCTCTGCGTTTTTTTTTTTTTTTTTGCGCTATAAACAAAAAAGAGCGACAATTTAGAAAAAAAATACAATATTTTTTACTTGTTGCTATAATAAATAGCCCAATAAAAAAAAAAAAATGTTTTTCTCAGTTTAGGCCGATACGTATTCTACATTAACAAGAAAAAATTGCGCTTATCTAAAATGGTTCTCAAATATCAATAAAGGTGAAATGAAAACAAACACTATAGCAGGAAGGCAGCAGCTCTTATGCAAATCGCACTAAGAAGACAAGATAAAAACGGGGGGGTTAGAGCTGCGCCATGACATCCGGACACAGTGTGAACTGATAGTCCTCAATCCCAATAGGGTAACAAAAAGTTCTCCTCATAAATTCAAGATGAAAAGAGTCTGTGTTATATATATACAGCTTAGAGAGGTATGTATCTGCTTGGGGCGGGATGTAACAGTCACCACGTGATACACTGCACACTTCACTCTTCGGTGAGACCCAGCACCAGTTGTATTAGCAGCTTACCAGATGGACTATAAGTGACAGCAGTCGGCTATAGCCCAGCCGCGGCCTTTGCAGGGAAAATTCACTTCCTAGATGGAACACAGCAGACCCAGATTCCAGTCCAACGGCCAAACACCAGACACCACCACGCGGTCATGTGTAAAGAATGGCAAACATAGTGTAATCCCGCAAAGGTTATTTATTAAAACACAAAGTAAACACTACTCACATTGTATTGGAGTTTTGTAGACACACGGGATTACACTATGTTTGCCATTCTTTACACATGACAGCGTGGTGGTGTCTGGTGTTTGGCCGTTGGACTGGAATCTGGGTCTGCTGTGTTCCATCTAGGAAGTGAATTTTCCCTGCAAAGGCCGCGGCTGGGCTATAGCCGACTGCTGTCACTTATAGTCCATCTGGTAAGCTGCTAATACAACTGGTGCTGGGTCTCACCGAAGAGTGAAGTGTGCAGTGTATCACGTGGTGACTGTTACATCCCGCCCCAAGCAGATACATACCTCTCTAAGCTGTATATATATAACACAGACTCTTTTCATCTTGAATTTATGAGGAGAACTTTTTGTTACCCTATTGGGATTGAGGACTATCAGTTCACACTGTGTCCGGATGTCATGGCGCAGCTCTAACCCCCCGTTTTTATCACGTATTCTACATATTTTTGGTAAAAAAATTAAAAAAATCGCAATAGGCCACTGGTTTGCGCACAAGTTATAGCGCCTACAAAATAGGGGACAGAATATTTTTATTATTATTTTTTTTTACCCAGTAATGGCGGCGATCTGCGATTTTTATTGGGACTGCGACAATATGGGGGACACATCTGACACATTTTTGGCGCCATTCACATTTATACTGCGATCAGTGCTATAAATATGCACTAATTACTGTATAAATGTGACTGGCATTGAAGGGGTTAACACTAGGGGGTGAGGAAGGGGTTAAATATGTTGCCTGTATAGTGTTCTAACTGAAGGTGGAGAGGGGGTGACTGGGGGAGGTGACCGATCTGTGTCCCTATGCACAAGGGACACAGATCGGTCTCCTCTCCAGAGACAGGACGCTGTCTCTGTGTGAGCCGGCAATAAGAGATGATCTCATATGTTTACATATGAGATCATCTCTCATTGGCCGCGCAGATCGCATAGCAAACGACCACTCTAATTGGCCATTTGCCGCGATCTGTGATTGGCTGTGTCCAAGGGACAAGGCCAACACAGAATTTCCCCGCTGCGTGCTCAGGAGCGCGCGTGGGCAATGCCAAAAGGGGCGGACGTAAAAAGACGTCCTGTTGGAAATTTAGGTCCGCGCTGTAGCCGTCTTTCGGCTATAGCGTGGGCCTCAGGTGGTTAAATCTAAGGCTGCATACAGACGAGGATTCATGTCCGCTGAAACATGTCTGACGGACCGTTTCCAGCGGATATGTCTCCTCGGATATTTGGTCCGATGGCGTGTACACACCATCGGACCAAAATCCCCTCGGACGGATAACGCGGTGACGTTGACGCCACCACATCACCAATCCAGGAAGTAAAATACTTTCACGCATGTGTTGAATCCATTTGACGCATGCGGGAGATTTATGTCCGCTGGTTAGGTGTACTAACCAGCAGACATGTCCGACGGACAGGTTTGCAGTGGACAAATTTCAAAGCATGCTTTGAAATTTGTCCGCTGGAAAAACCTGTCCGCTAGGTCGTACACACGATCGGATATCGAATCTTCATGCCTCTCTATGTCAAATCTTTTCTCTCTATGTCAAATTTTCATGCCTCTCTATGTCAAATCTTTTCTCTCTGTCAAATCTTCATGCCTCTCCATGTCAAATCTTTTCTCTCTATGTCAAATCTTCATGCCTCTCTATGTCGAATCTTCATGCCTCTCTATGTCAAATCTTTTCTCTCTATGTCGACTCTTCTTCATGTCTCTATAATGTTGAATCTTTTTTTTTCTTTATGTAGAATAATATTGGACTAATAGAGTAGAGGTTAGGCACAATTAAGGCCGAATCTGTCAGGCCCCGTACACACGGCCGAGGTTCTCGCTGAAAATCAGCGAGAACCTCGCTGGAATGCACATTCCAGCGAGGACCTCGGCCGTGTGTACGGTCTCAGCGAGCTTCCCGTCGGGAAGCCCGTCGAGCCGAAATAGAGAGCACGCTCTCTATTTCCTCGACGGCCCGCCTGGAAGAATGGCTGGTTGCCATTCCCGACGGGCGGGTCGCCGAATCCGACGGCCGGGAGAGAACCTCGACGGGCGGAACGATGTGTTCTGCCCGTCGAGGTTCTCTGCCGTGTGTACGGCACCTCATTGAAGGCTTATGGTGTCTGTCAAGTGTTCTAGGAAGAAAAATAAAAAAAAATAGATTAGACAGAATCTTTAAAAAAATAAAATAAAATGTTGGACTCTTCATGTCTCTCTATGTCGAATCTTCATGTCTCTCTATGTCGAATCTTTTCTCTCTATGTCAAATCTTTTCTCTCTATGTCGAATCTTTTCTCTTTATGTAGAATAATATTGGACTAATATAGAGTTAAGGTTAGGCACATTCGACCGTAACAAAAACGAAAATAAAGCATTTATGTCGGATCTTATGGTTTTCGTTTTCTGTGCTTTCGTTATCGTTTGTTATAACAAAAATACCCGAAATTCGGATGAAAATACATTCGGACGAAAACGAATGCAGATGTCTAATGCTCATAAGTGAGCACAGAAGCTAAACAACACATTTCAAAGGAGTCAGAGGACTAGGTGAAGCACTGCAGCAAAACAGTAAGAATTACACGGGCAGGAAAATTGCAGTCTAAATTGTGACACTACTGTTCCCAGATCTAAAGTACTGAACTCAGCAACTTTTTCATTTACAGGATATACGTCCATTCTAAATACAGTCTTTATGTTATATGTGGAGGATTCAATTTGCTGTTGTCAGTGACTTAGAGATACTGCACCTGAAGCCACTTGATCTGAAGTGTAGAACTACTAGTTGTTATAGTCTGCAGAATGACAGAAAGAAAATTGTTATGTGGTAATGCTGATTTCAGATATACCTCTGAAGTTGTATATGTTTTGACCTTTTATGGAAATATAGGAATTTCTGATTACCAGTGAGAAACAGTGAAATACGTCTTTGTCTATGATAAAAATCGTATGGATAAGATACAACGTCTATGGGCTATGGACTATAGCTGTAATCAAATGATAAGTCTATCAGAAGAACAAAAGTTTCTGTAACTTGGCTTCTTATCTGTTAATGACAGCTGTATAATAAGCTGCTATGATGTCGCTTTGGTAGTATCTTAATAATAAGACTCAAAAGTCTGTCTTAGACCTTTTCAAAAGCCAAGCTACAAATTCACATAATGTGACTTTTAAAGAATATAAAATAGTAATAATATTATTTGAAAATAAGAAGATTGATTTTGAACTTTACCCATTTTGCTTTTGTTAGTTTGCTGTCTATTTTATGTTTCTATGATTGATCAAGTATAACCAACCAGGTTTTGCATAAACTGTCACCAATCATTTCAGAATATCTATTATGTTGGTTTAGATAGGTAAAGGTCCCTTCAAAAAATCTGGTTAGGTTAGTATTTGATTTTAAGGAGTTACAAATACGATTACATTCAACGATTACATTCTGCCGCCATCCTTTCGGGGTTCAATGCCCAGTTCCCTACTGCGTATGCACGAGTATCGCGGCGTGCCGTCACTGGTCTCCGCTTTCTGCTGGGAACAATGTTTCCCAGAAGACAGCGGAGGGGGGGGGGGGTGCTGACGTAAAGGGGCTTAACCAGGAAGAACCAGGAAGTGGTGCAAATACCTGTATCAGGTATCTGCACCCCCCTCCCCGAAAGGTGCCAAATGTGACACCCGAGGGGGGGAGGATTGCAAAAACCGGAGGTTCCCTTTTTGTGTAAACCTCCGCTTTAAGCCAAAGCCAACATAGCTGTGAGGCAGCGTGTCAGAGAAAGATTCAGAGAAAACCTGGAAAACATGCCAGTGCCCAGTATGAACGCTCTAATTCACATAGGCGCATGGCATGCATTGGTGTATCGGTGTACGAAAAGCGCAATGATTGCCAGCATCCAGTGGCCTATATAAGGATGGCAGTTCCCCTTATTAATTGCTGGATTATCGTCAGCCTTTGTATCCTGTGTTCCTGTGCCTTGTTCTTCTGCTTGATTACCCGTTACCGCCATGCTTCTGCCTCTGTTCCTGATTGACTTCCTGTGTTTGACCCCTGACCCTTCCTTCTGACTTTTCTTCCTGCTCAATCCCATTGTTGAGATCTGCCAGTTCTTCCAGAGATTTATCTGCTGTGTCTTACATATCTGCTCTCGAGTGTCGTCTCATCTGGACCAACAGGCAGCTTACTCATCGGCAGCCCATGCTTATTTGGGCATAGCACCCTCTGTCACCATGTTCAGGGGTACAAGGTGGGCCCTCTCTTCACCTCAGCCTCCGGTAAGGTACGTGACACAGCCATTTAGAAATATTACAGTATGTAACTATAGTTTCTTAAAGGAATAAAGGAACTTCATTGGACAGTTATTTACATATGCTACCACCCTACATTTTAATGGAAGCTATAAAAATAAATGTTCCATTAAAAATAAAGTTTAAAAAGCAAGCTAACGTGTTTGAGGCCTATTCTTTATTACTATTTTAGGCAGTTGCATAAACAAGTTACTCTTTATAGGTTTTCTTCTTTGCTAGATCCAGATTATGACTTTGATCTCATATTATTCAATGAGAAATTGGTGCTATTTTGAGATTTATGAGGAGATCAAAAAATGTGGGCCTACTCTGGGTGGAGAGGATTCATACTTTAACGTAAGATCAATTCAGAAATCTCCTACTTTGCTTTATGTTCTTTAACTCCCTTTCCAAGCAAATATTTTATATTTAAGTTGTAAAAGTTTGTTTTTTATTTTCTAAATAGGTTCCTTTAAGCTAGTGCATTGTTGGTTCACTTACCTTTTCCTTCGATTTACCTTCTAAATGTTTTTTTTCTTTGTCTGAATTTCTCACTTCCTGTTTCTCCTCAGTAAGCTTGCCCCCATCATCCGAGCAGTGGTTAGTCAGCCAGAACAGCTTACTGAACAGCTTACTGAGGAGGAACAGGAAGTGAGAAATTGAGACAAAGAAAACAAAGGAAAAAAACATTTAGAAGGGAAATCGAAGGAAAATGTTAGTGAACCAACAATGCACTAGCTTAAAAGAGCCTATTTAGAAAATAAAAAACAAACTATTACAACTTATAACAACTTATAACATTTTTGCTTGGAAAGGGAGTTAAAGAACATAAAGCTTAAAAGAATCGATTTGGAAAATAAAAAACAAACCTTTACAACTCCTTTAAGTATAAGGGAATAGAATCCAAATCATGGTTTTAAAGTGTTAGTAAACATAAGATATTTAGTGCTCTGTAAAATAAAATGTTAACCTATTTTCAGACATTCTGACATTTCTGCAATTGTCTGTGCTTTGGCTAACTTTACTTTACAAGAGGAAGCCATAACCCTTGTGTGTAGGCTAAGGCTACATTTTCTGGTTTGTATGGTGGCCCAAATATCTAGCTTCTCCACTGTCAACCTGCAATTTCCTTTAAAGGAAGGAATATAGTATAGATGAGTAAGAAGGTTGTTGTTTTTATTTGATGTTCACTAAATGAACAAGAGGGAGGAGTGGCAGAAAAGTATCATCTCTCTGTGGTGTTTATATTACTGTATTATCTATGTTTTTTTGTCTATGTCATATATGCAGAGCTGTATCCTGGCCTAGGCCAACAAGGCCCAGGCCTAGGGCAGCAGGTTGCAGGGGGGCAGCACAGAAAGAGTCTCCCCCGGCTTGCACTATTAGTGTAGCACTGTTAGTGTAGCGCCAGTCTTAAGGGGCGGACTGGGCAGAGAGGCAAGCATTCCGCAACTGTAGGGGGGGCGGAGCTTCTAATTTTGACTGTCCTATCATCCTGGACCACAAATCTTCCTCACTGTGCTATATATTTTCTGCTGTCAGGCCTAGGGCAGCACAAAACCTAAATACATCCCTGCATATATGAACCTAGTTTCTTTTTAATGTGGGGAATATTTTATTCCAGAAAAATGCAATGTCGATTTTAAAGGTGTTGTAGACTTTTACTTTTTTGTTGTTTTAACTAGGTATTAGTATAGTTATATTTTACATGTTGTTTGCTTGCCATACCTTGTAATGATAGGCTCATATGTTGTTACTAGTGTTGAGCGGAATACACCATATTCGATTTCGCGATATTTCACGAATATATAGAAGAATATTCGTGAAATATTCGTTAATATCGAATATTCGTGATATTTTATAAAAAAAAAAAATTTGCAAAATTGATTGCGAAATTCTCGTCCGCGCATGCGCGCGAACAACACGCAAAAACGGAGATCATTTCCTGGGTCTTTGCCAGTCTATTTTCGGATCGCTATTTTGGGGGGGGAAACTTTATTGGGGGGGGGGAATGTGAGAAAGGGGTGTTTTTTGTTTTTTTAGCAAGACAGGCACGCAGACAAAGACGCAGACAAAGACGTAGACAGCTACTAAACTAGAATAAAACTACTACACCTAAATTTTTATTTTATTTTTTTACACGGACAAAGACGTAGACTACGACACGGACAGCTACTAAACAGGAGCTAAAATACTACAGCTAAAACTTTTTTGGGTTTTTTTTTTTTTTTTTAGACTGAAGGATGCAGACAAGGACGAGGACTACAAATACTAAACTAATATGCACTAAACACTAACTCTACTTACACAAACTTATATGACTAAATTAAAGCTAAATGTTTTTTTTTTTTTTTTTTTTTACACTGACTGACAAGGACAAAGACGAGGACTACAAATAATAAACTAATATGCACTAAACAATAACTCTACTTACACAAACTTATATGACTAAACTAAAGCTATTTTTTTTTTTTTTTTATACACAAAACACAGAGACTAAACACACACTAAACTAAGCTACCTTAAAGAAATGTACACTTACACTAACTACACAGAAATCTATCTAACACTAAGCTACACTAACCTGGACAAAACAACACAAATCTGAGCTTTTAGAAAAGCTGTTGGGTCTTTTGCTTTGAAAAAAGCATTTGGTTTTAGAAGCAGGAAACTCAGAACTGAAAGCACTATAGGAAACACAATGCTAAGCTCTAAGATCGCAATACACAGGAAAAAACGCACAGAAACACTCCACTCTCTCTAGCCACCTTGTGAATCTGCACTGAAATACTGCTGGGAGTGATCTTATATAATGGTCGTGCAGGCAGGTTCCTAATGGTTGCTATGGAGGTTGCTAACCTCTGACAACTGTGGTAGGAGAACTCTGATTGGCTCTGATGCAAAAGAAGGGCAGAGAAAGTATTCGCGAATATTCGTAATACGAATATTCGCATTGCGAATATTCGGCAACATAAAAGGATCGCCTCAGCTACTCGGCCCAGGGTCACTCTCTAATCATACCAGCAATGCTTTTAGACGTCGATGGAGATCACTAGGATGTGATCTGTTTTAAAATTTGAAAAAATACGAATATTCACAATAGCGAATATTCACCGCGATATTTGAGTTATTATACTCGAATATGCAATATTCTTAACGAATATTCGCAATGCGAATATTCTTGATCAGCACTAGTTGTTACTGCAGTTTGTGGTGTCATGGTTGATCGATTCCTCTATCTCCATGTATTCATTCACCTAGCTTATCCCTGTTTTTCAAAAAGACAGGCAACTTTTCTTTTTTCGGGTCATGCAGTGTCCAATCCAAGTGTTGACTGTATCCTATCACTAATGTGGGTATGATAATGTAATAAAAATAACATGTAATGTAATAAAAACAACATCTTGCAGCTGCATCAGTGACCTATCCACCTGTAAAGACTCTGCTGGTTTGTGGCTATGTCAAACTAATTACTGCACCTGAGCCATAATTTCTTAGACTTCATATAGAGGTCATGTATTAACCTGTGTAGTTCCATGCTGCATGCTTAATGTTTGAAGACAAACAGAAACATCTGACACCGGAATGTGAAGATTTACATAACTATAGGCTATGTGCACAAATGGCCCAGTGATCAATGCACATTTTTACTGGTAAAAAATTAGGGCTGTGCAAATTAACTTTTAATTAATCGATTAATCTTGAATTTTTTGATCGATCAAAATCTTTTTGATCGATTAAAATTCTTTTGATTGGTACTCACCTCTCCGCCGGCTTCTGGGCCTTCATGGAGTTCCGTCGGAGATCCGGTAATGTCACGGACACCGGCGGGGCTTGCCGTGTCCATCTGAAGGGCTCCTTTGCTGTGCCTTCATATCTGCATGCCGGCGGGACCTTACTATCTGCCACACGCAAGGGCTGTTACGCTTCCCTCTAACTTCCCTCTATTAACCTGTGATTCTACAACCATCCACTGGGAGTTGTGATAGTTCCCTTCATGGGACATCTACATGCCGACGGACTGATGTTAACCTCTCCTCATCTGGATTCAGCAGTGGTATCGTTGTACACATTTGTATGCCAGTATCATACTTGGCTACATGTTTTTATGACTGCTTTTGGTACCGTTTGGTACAGTTTATGTAGCTACATCGATTTTGTCTCCAGTGCAATATTTATTTGGTTACCTACTTGAAGACTATAAAAGTTTTAATGCTATTCCCATCGAGCGCTGCTTTTGTGTGTTTTTTGTATCCTGCTATCCATTTTTCCAGTGGTTGGTAGCTGCACTAGGGATCAGCCGGCAAGGAGATCAGCTAAAAGTAGTTGGATCTGTATGTGCGTTATAATTAATCAAAATTAATCGATTAATTGATTAAAAAAAAAAAAAACGATTAATCGAACACAAAAATTTTGATCAGTAACAGCCCTATAAAAAACACAAGGTGCAGGTAAAGGGTTTACAATGGCTTTAAATGTGACTGTGTCTAAAATAAACTGAGGCCGCGTACACACGTACGAGAACCTCGTCGGCTAAACTCATCGTTCCGCCCGACGAGGTTCCCGATGAGCGGTCAGAAAAGCTTGTCGAGCCAAAGTCCTCATTGAATAACAAGGAAAAAGAGAGCATGCTCTCTTTTTGGCTCGACGAGCATCCCGATGGGACGCTCGTCGAAAAGTGTACACACGATCGAGCTTCTCGGCAGAATATGGATCCCAGCGAGCTTCTCGCTGAATTCTGCCGAGAAGCTCAGTCGTGTGTACGGGGCTTGAGAGTTTGCATTTTAGTTTGCTGCACAGAGTTAATCAAGATATTATTCCTGGAGTAGATATAATATTTTTTTCAAGGATGCCAACTGCTTAAATGTATGATTATATATGCTTAAGAGACATTCAATTCATGTAACATGAGATACCAACCTTGGAAAAAAGGGGTGATACTGCGCTGTCTAAATTCAATACAAAGGAAAAAATTGCATGCGGCTTAAAATGGTGAGATACTCACAACAAAAAACAGTGAAAATATAAAGCAAGCTGCGCAACTATGAGAAGCTCTATGGTGATGAAGAGCAATACCAAACAGTAAAAACATATATATAGTCCATCAATCTATTAATACAAATGGAGGAACGTCTGATGGTATAAAACAGCAATGACATTTCTTGTGTTCAAGCAGATGGTGACATCACAAACAGGAACCTCAGAGAAGTGAAACTGATAGGAAATACACCTTCACCGATGGAAAACACTGTCCCTTACCAGAGGGGAAGATCCCAACTAGAGACCTTCTGACCGCAGATGGCTTTTTCCCCAGCCAGGGGGTTCAATGGCACGAAATCCTATGGTCAACAGCTCCTCCCGTAGTAGACAGGTGGTCAATGTTGGTTGATGGAAAATTATAAGAAAAAGGGGTACATAGTGTAAAACCATTTACCATTTATTAAAATAAAATTAAAATTGCACTTACAAAAATGTAGGTAAAATATGCATGTAAATGTAGCCGGCCGGCTAGCGCAACTCGATATCTCCTGGACACGATTTGCGGTTATGGGCGTCAGCACGGGAGACGGCGTGCTGATGCCCATAACCACAAATCGTGTCCAGGAGATATCGAGTTGCGCTAGCCGGCCGGCTACATTTACATGCATATTTTACCTACATTTTTGTAAGTGCAATTTTAATTTTATTTTAATAAATGGTAAATGGTTTTACACTATGTACCCCTTTTTCTTATAATTTTCCATCAACCAACATTGACCACCTGTCTACTACGGGAGGAGCTGCTGACCATAGGATTTCGTGCCATTGAACCCCCTGGCTGGGGAAAAAGCCATCTGCGGTCAGAAGGTCTCTAGTTGGGATCTTCCCCTCTGGTAAGGGACAGTGTTTTCCATCGGTGAAGGTGTATTTCCTATCAGTTTCACTTTTCTGAGGTTCCTGTTTGTGATGTCACCATCTGCTTGAACACAAGAAATGTCATTGCTGTTTTATACCATCAGACGTTCCTCAATTTGTATTAATAGATTGATGGACTATATATATGTTTTTACTGTTTGGTATTGCTCTTCATCACCATAGAGCTTCTCATAGTTGCGCAGCATGAGATACCAACCACATAAGATGATACATTTTCATTTAAGGCTTTAACAAATGCAAGAAAGATACATTTTCTATATAATCGCAAATCTACATAATTTATTGTTTAAATTACACAAAAGTCTACTGCAAGTATGCATTTGAAGTTCATTAACCATGAAAAGGAAAATTACGTTTTAAAACATTCCTACCTTTGTACAAGGCCAAAGAAAATAAAGTTTTGATAGTTTCCTCTTAAAGTGTGACAGCCTAATCCTAATCACCACAAGTCATTCTGATTTACTTTAACAGCACCAGATAGAGCAGAACAACTGAAAACTGTACATTGTCGATCAATGTTTATTACTGTAAGCTAGGTGACATTACTAGGACACTGCCATGGACAACTACTCTAAAGACGAAATTAAGTACCATTTTTTTCTGTAAGTAATGAAAATGTATTTAACATAACCCTATGAGTTGGGCTAGCTGCAAAATATTATTATTATTGCTATTATTATACTAATCATATTTAAAATGATTAATATTTAAATTGGATGTGCTTGTTATTGCCTGTCCGTTAATATGATTCTCTCTGCTGGTTTCTAATTTGGCATGTTACTTCCTTTTTCCATTTATTTTTTTATTTTTTACTGAAAAAGCTATACAGTTTTGCTTCTGCTCTGCACTAGACCTATTAAGATTTTCCCTTTCTTCCCAAGTGTACGTACTGTATATTCTCGAGTATAAGTCGACCCGAATAAAAGCAGAGGCACCTAATTTTAGCACAAACAAATGGGAAAACTTATTGACTCGAGTATAAGCCTAGGGTGTCCATCTGCATGCCTCGCTGTGCCTCACTTTGCCTCACTGTGTCAATGTGCATGCCTCACTGTGTCCATGCCTCACTGTGTCCATGACTAGACCTATGTTTAACCCGGTACCGGGTCCCCAAATTTACAGTAGAAATGGATGTTTAATATGGGAGTCTATGGAAGGGATGCCTGACTATGAAAAATCGGTGCTTCCTGGCCGTATGACTCCCGGACAAAACTTTGTAGAGGAAGAGTGGGGCTATATGTGTGCCAAGTTTGGGGTTTAGGGGACCTTCGGTCGGCCAGTACCGGGTCCCCAAAGTCCGGGACATCAGGCGCAAAATGGTGACTTGCGTATAAGCCGAGGGGGGCATTTTCAGCACAAAAAAATATGCTGAAAAACTCGGCTTATACTCGAGTATATACGGCAATTATAATTTGCTTTGGATTTTTATTACATTGTGCATACTTAGGCCACAGAACACCAAATACCAAACACAGCTACTCTAGACAGCGGTTAATGCGGCACTATATATGTACTTTTTTAATGTGCACTATACAGATTGTCCTTTAAGAATTGCACTTAAGATGTGCAATTTCACTGTCATAAGACATTTTTATTTGAAAAGTTCATCATAAGTTTATGATTTACACAAAGCCTTGTTTACATAGGCAGAGCTCAATTCTGTGTCTCTGCCTGACGATCCAAAGATCAGCTTCTGCTGTGAGTAATCACAGAAGAAGTGGCCTGCTGGTGGCACGCACATGTGTCCCCTAGGCGGAAGAGCAGAATCACATATACAGGGCCTTGAAAAAGTTTTCATACCTTTTGACGTTTTCCACTTTTTGTCATGTTACAACCAAAAATGTAAATGCATTTTATTGGGATTTTATGTGATAGACCAACACAAAGTGGCACATAATTGTGAAGTGAAAGGAAAATAATAAATGGTTTTCATTTTTTTATTTTATTTTTTTGACGTGCATTTGTATTTAGCCCCCTTTACTTTGATACACTTAACTGGAATCTAGTGAAACCATTTGCCTTCAGAAGTCACCTAATTAGTAAATAGAATCCACCTGTGTGTAATTCAATTTCAATATGAATACAGCTGTTCTGAGAAGGCCAAAGAACACATCAGATAGGTTCGGGATAAAGTTGTGGAGAAGCAGTGTTAGGTTATAAAAAATATCCCAAGCTTTGAACATCTCACGGAGCACTGTTCAATCCATCATCTGAAAATGGAAAGAGTATTACACACCTGCAAACTTACCAAGACATGAACGTCCACCTGAACTGACAGCCCGGACAAGGAGAAGATGTTCTGGTCAGGTGAGACCAAAATTTAACTTTTTGGCCTAAAAGCAAAACTCTATGTACGGCAGAAAACTAACACTGCACATAACCCTTAACACACCACCCTCACCGTGAAACATGGTGGCGGCAACATCATCTTGTGGGGATGCATTTCTTAAGCAGGGACAGGGAAGCTGGTCAGAGTTGATGGGAAGATGGATGGAGCCAATTACCGGGCAATCTTAGAAGAAAACCTGCAAAAGACTTGAGACTTCGGCAGAGGTTCACCTTCCAGCAGGATAACAACCCTAAACATACAGCCAGAGCTACAATGGAATAGTTTAGATCAAAGCATATTTATGTGTTAAAATGCCCCAATGAAAGTCCAGACCTAAATCCAATTGAAAATCTGTGGCAAGACTTGAAAATTACTGTTTACAGACACTCTCCATCCAATCTGACAGAGTTTGAGTATTTTGCAAAGAAGAATGGGCAAAAATGTCACTCTCTAGATCAGGGGTCTCAAACTCAAATTACCTGAGGGCTGCAAGACAAGTTTTCATATCCCATGGGGGGCCGCATGCAAACTTTCAAACTTAAAAAACAGTACTGGTGTCAGCGGACGCATTATTAGCCCCCCAGCACTGTCAGCAGACACATTATTAGCCCCCCAGCACTGGTGTCAGCAGACACATTATTAACCCCCCAGCACTGGTGTCAGCAGACACATTATTAACCCCCCAGCACTGGTGTCAGCGGACACATTATTAACCCCCAGCACTGGTGTCAGCAGACACATTATTAACTCCCAGCACTGGTGTCAGCGGACACATTATTAACCCCCCAGCACTGGTGTCAGCAGACACATTATTAACCCCCCCAGCACTGGTGTCAGTGGACACATTATTAACCCCCCCAGCACTGGTGTCAGCGGACACATTATTAACCCCCAGCACTGGTGTCAGCGGACACATTATTAACTCCCAGCACTGGTGTCAGCGGACACATTATTAACCCTGACCACTGCACTGCACATGGACCACTGCACATGGACCACTGCACACGGACCACTGTACTGCCGACAGACCACTACACTGCACACAGACCACTCACTATCATGGCACAGCACATCAGGGTACAGGGCACAGCACATTAGGGTACAGGGCACAGCACATCAGGGTACAGGGCACAGCACATTAGGGTACAGCACATCAGGGTACAGGGCACTGCGCACATCAGGGTACAGGGCACAGCGCACATCAGGGCACAGTGCACATCAGGGCACAGGGCACAGCACATCAGGATACAGCACATCAGGGCACAGCGCACACCAGGGCACAGTGCACACCAGGGCACAGCGCACACCAGGGCACAGGGCACACCAGGGCACAGGGCACAGCACAACAGGCCACATCAGGGTACAGGGCACAGCACAACAGGCCACATCAGGGTACAGGGCACGGCACATCAAGGACAGGACATATCAGGACAAGGCACATGGCACATCAGGGTACAGGACATGGCACATCAGAACAGGGCATATGGCACATCAGGGTACAGGGCACATGAAACAGCACATCAGGGTACAAAGCCCAGCAAATCAGGGTACATGGGCCACAATCAGAGCACAATCAGGGCACATGGGGCATATTAGGGCACACCAGGGCACATTAGGCACAGCACATCAGTACAGGGCACATGGGGCACATCAGGGTACATGGCAAATGAGAGTACACGGGGCACAATCAGAGCACATCAGGGCACATGAGAGCAAATCAGGGCAAAGTTCAGCGTTTACTTGTTGTTTTCTTCAGATGCAGAGCAGTGCAGGAAGCGTCTGTCAGAGGTTCACTTTTCTCTCATGTCACGCTGCTACTCCCCGGGGCGGCCCCTCCTCTCTTCTCATCCATCCCCATTTGCTTGTGACATCATCTGGGAATGGACGAGAAGAGAGGAGGGGCCGCCGGGGAGTAGCAGCGTGACATGAGAGAGAAGTGAACCTCTGACAGACGCTTCCTGCGCTACTCTTCATGCACCTCGATCTACACTTCTGCGGCAGCCGCCCTGCCTGCGGGCCATTTATTACCGGTCCACGGTGCTCTAGATGTGCCTACTTCTTCAGGGATGGCCCCCGTTATCTTTGTGTTAGCTCAATTACTAGCAGCAGCCAGCCCGCTCTTCTATGCCGTCTTCTCCCTTCTTCTCTTCTTCCAATGTTAACGCGACGCTTCTTCCCACTGTAATGCCGGGTGCGCGGCTCGCACCGATTTATTTAGGCCTCTAATGATGTCACAGTCCCATCATGCGCTGGTACCTACCCACATGGGTACCCGGAGCATGATGGGACTGTGACGTCGTAGGAGGCCTAAATAAATCGGTGAGCGCCCCGCACCCGGCATTACACCGGGAGCAAGTGACGTGTCAAAAGCGAAGAAGAAGAAGGCCAAGGCAGAAGGCAGGAGGCAGAAGGCAGAAGAAGAAGGCAGAAGGCGACAGAAGCCCGGGAACCCCCCCGCCTAAGACGTCCGAGGAGAAGCCCGGAAGGGGGCCGCTGTAAAAGAGAGGAGAACTAGACGGCGGTGAAGACTGAGACCCCCCAGAAGACGTCGAAGAAGCAAGCCCCCCTCGTAAAAGAGCTAAAGAAGGGGGGGGCCCGGAGCTGACTAATAAAATATTTTAAAACCCTGTATTGTTTTTTTTTTAATAACACTTTGCCTCCAGGTGAATGGGTAGGGGTACGATGTTCCCCATATTCATTCACCTAGGGTGGGGGGCCGGTATCTGGGGGCCTCCTTATTAAAGGGGGCTCCCAGATTCCGATAAGCCCCCCGCGCGCAGACCCCGACAACCAACGGTCAGGGTTGTCGGGATGAGGCCCTGTCCTTATCAACATGGGGACAGGGTACTTTGGGGTGGTGGGGGCCGCTCAGGAGGCGCTCGCTTGTCCCCACTCTTTGGATACGGGATACGGGTCTGGTATGGATTGTGGGGGAACCCCCACGCCGTTTTTTCGACGTAGGGGGTTCTCCTAACAGTCCATAGCAGACCTAAGGGCCTGGTATGCCTACTGGGGGGGAACCCATGCCGGATTTTTATTTAAAATGTTGGCGTGGAGTTACCCCTCATGATTCATACCAAACGCTGCATGTAGAATTGGCGGGAATCCAAGTCGGATCCCCGTCACTTCTATGATGCGCTCGCTGGAATGTGCTTTTTCTATTCCAGCGAGGGCGAGATGTCGGCACCCTGTCGCCGAGAATCAGGGCGATGCTGTCGTTCTCGGTGACAGGTACTGTTATCCATTCTCGAGCAGAGGATATGGAGAAGAAAAAAAAAGCTCACTGATCCTTCTATCATGGGAGGCACCCACCAAATGACGCTCTCCCGCCGCGACAGCTCTTAAATAGCTGAGGGCGGGGCCACCTGTCATGTGTGCGGATGACCCCGCCCCCTCTGACGCAACGGGGAAACACCGCAAGGTTACCCAGTGACATGTACGGGTGACCCTGCCCCCCTCTGACGCAACTGGAAACCCACGTTGTTTTAAGGCTTATTTACAGTATGATAGGAATATGTAAATATTTGAGTTTCCACAGCATAACCACAGTTCTACTTTAAGAATGGTATTGTAGAGTCTAACAAATGTCCATTCCTGGCTGATCCTCCTCAGCTCATTGACAAAGGCAAAGCAAGCTACCTGTACCTTTGTGGATGCACAGATATTATCGAATAAGGTTGCATAATAAAGTTAAAAAAACAGTCTGTGTAAAAGCTGTGGGCTAGATTCAGGTACATCCTGCGGCTGCGTCGCGTAAGCTATTTACACTACGCTGACGCAATTTCCAGGAGCAAGTGCCGTATTCTTCAAACACTTGCTCCGTAATTTGCGGCGGCGTAGTGTAACTGGCCCGACGTAAGGCCACGTAATTCAAAGGGGGAGGCTTGTATTTAAATTAAGCGCGCCCCAGTGCCCGTAGGCCACTGCGCATGCTCCGTCGGCGCAGAAATCAACGTAAACGCCACCTAGCGGCCGGCGTATTATTGCATTTAGGATCCGACGGTGTAAGTGACTTACGCAAGTCGGATCCGAGCGTAATTCCGGGATATTCGAATTACGCCGGTGTATCTGTAGATACACCGGCGTAATTCTTTTGTGAATCTGGCCCTGTATGTATAGTGGAAAAGTAGGACTTAGGCTGAAAGAGCAGTGCTTTAAGTCTTAAGGCTGCTTGCCTGCATAGTCTATTTATGTTACGTTAAATGCACATATCTCCCTTCCAGCCAGTCACAGTTTGGCATTCTGACAAGCACTGTCAGGTATATAAAAATATAATAACAGCATGAACACCAATAATTACATTACGTATGCCTACAAAAAGGACAAAAACAATAAAGTCAGCTTTGATGTCTATTTATGTATTCACATAAAATAAGATAAAAACCAAACACAGCAAAGTCTACCGCTCATGGAAAACATCTAACTTAAAAAAACAACAACAACAAAAAAACACAACATCAAACAGAAAAAAATAACTGCTACATTTTCTCTTATATTATAATACACAGCTTTGTGTCAGAATCGGTCCACCCTCCCAAAGTTTTTGGAATGAAGTCTGTGTTATTCGTTGGAAATCTTGCCAATTTTCTACTTAATAGATGCACAATTTGATCATGTCCAAGTTTCAGCTGGCAGTTTTTCAGCTGTAGTTATTTGTCAAAAAGCTTAAGTGCCGAAAAGTGCTTGTGGACTGTTCTAAGGCCCCCAGGGTGGTCATTCTTAATCAAAAGCAGATAATTAAACTGTACTAGTTTTGCTCCAGCTGTAAGTAACAGAAATCATTATACGGATGGAGCTTTTCCTAGCACTACAAAATACGGCTTATGTTTAAAGATTTGCACTAGTCTGATACCCTTTTACTAGACTAATTCATTCATTCAAATACAAGAGGATATCACTATAAGCACAGAATTGTGACCCTATAAGCTAACTTTGTATTATGTTTCTGTGCTTTTCAAAATGACCCACCTTTGTATCTCTCAATGTCCCTTGTGCTTGTTCAGAACAATGGTTTGAGGGCCCATGCACATGGGGTCATAAAGCCCCGTACACACGGCCGAGGTTCTCGGCAGAAACCAGCGAGAACCTCGCTGGGAGCCGCATTCTGCCGTGAACCTCGGCCGTGTGTACGCTCTCGGCGAGCCCCACCCGTCGGGAAACCCGTCGAGCAAATAGAGAACAGGTTCTCTATTTGCTCGACGACCCGTCAGGATGAATGGCTGGTTGCCTTTCCCGACGGGCAGGTCGCCGATTCTGACGGCCGGCAGAGAACTTTGACGGGCGGAACGATGTGTTCCGCCCGTCGAGGTTCTCTGCCGTGTGTACGGGGCTTCAGACTATGGCTGGACAGGGTTAAATGCTGTACTGGGTGGTACATGTATTTAAGGCCCTATGTGTTAAGGGATGAATGACCATAATGCAGGTCTTCTATATTTTGGGCATATGTCCTTAAATGCATAGGGCCTAAATGCGAGTACCACTTATGCCGCGTACAACAATCGGAAATTCGTGGATTTTTTCTGATGGAATGTTGGCTCAAACTTGTTTTGCATACACACGGTCACACAAATCTTGTTGGAAATTCTGACCGTCAAGAACGCGGTGACGTACAAGATGTATGACGAGCTGAGATTAATGAAGTTCAATAGGCAGTTCGGCTCTTCTGCTTGATTCTGAGCATGCGTGTTTTTTTGTATACAGACGAGCGGATTTTCTGATAGGAACTTTTTCCGTTGGAAAAATAGAGAACCCGCTCTCAGTCTTTTGTTGGTTGAAATTCTGACAGCAAAAGCTTTATGGAGCATGCAAAATCTCAAATCGGACTTTTCTTGTTGGAATTTCCGATCATGTGTACATGGCATTAGAGTTCAGCCCTATACACAGTAGTGTATTTAGGATTTGTTCTGCCCTAGGCCTGACTAAACTCGTGCACCCCAAATTTAAATATGACCCACCTGTTCCTGTCAAGGCCACACCCCTTTATGTTTAAGACCTGGGCTAACATTTTCGAGTAGGGACACTAGTTCTTAGGGCCTATGGGGGGGGGCATTGGATTCCCTTAATTTGCATAGATTTCCTCTAACTTCCTGTTTGGTTATGGGGCAGGAAGTGAGGGGAAATCTCTTCAATGGGACAGGGCTGGTAAAACAACTGACAGGGACTATAACCCTCCCTTACTCAATCCAAAATGGGAAAAAAAAGTGTTGCCTATAGTTCTACTTTAATCACAAATTTCTGATCATTTTATGGAGAGGGCTAAAAAGATATAACCATGGTGCACAAGCCACAGGGACTCTTTCCGTGCTGCCCCCCTGAAAATTGCTGCCCTAGGCCTGGGCCTTTTTGGCCTTGGGCAGGATACATCGTTGCCTATACAGCCGCAGCTATCTATCTCCCCTCTCCTCCTTATAGGTATTTTTTTTTTAACCATTATGCTGTGTTTCAGCAAGGACCTTGCACCGACCTTATGGATGAAGTCTTAGGATGTGAATGCAGCAGTACTCTTGTACCAAAGGAAGATTCTTAAAAGATAGAGTTGTGCAACCAATATATAAATGACATTACCTTAAAAGGCAGAAGCTGACTTTGTGCTGTAAGGCTTGGCTGCTCTACCTAGAACTATAGTGTAACCACCACAATTTTATAGCCAATTAAACTGGCAAAGTTGCTTTTACTTGATAGCAAATTTAGTAGCAAAGCACAAATTTAGGTCCATAATTGTCAACATCCCAATCTTATCATGTCACAATGACTGTGTGGGATGCAGGGTGGGACTAAAAATCTTTGGGCTGGTGGACGCATACAACTAAGGGACTCTGTCATGATATGTGCAGATTTTTATGTGCTTAAAAAAATGTACCACATACTGTGATGTAGTACTGCAGCGATTTGTGGGCATAGTAAAAGCTAGGTCTTCCTTAAACACTTACTCCAAGTTTACTGTGCCTTTAAATCATTTGTTAGGGCCAAGGTCAAACGTTTTCCTTTACTAACAGGTGCACTTGATGTGAGCACTTCCCTTCTCACTCAACATATAGTTGGGTTGAAAACTGTTCAGCCATTCAGAGGAAGCTTTATATTCTATGAGTTGGCTGAGGCAGAGATTGTGATGTCATCCACCCATGTTTCCACCTAAACCAATCAGAGGAAACTGTGTATTTATTAATAGCTGTTGAGCAGTTCTCATACAAACTCGATTTTATCCTAGGAGTGGGATTGGAAGTCTCCATTCCTCTCTACTGGATGCAGCCCTGCTATCACGTACCTGGTGGAGACTGGAATGTGATGGAAGCCTCCCTTGCTCTTCCTGCCTACACTCCTGAAGGTGGTGACAGAAAGTGTAAAGGCAAGGAGTGGCACGAGTGCTGAGTAGCTGGCTGGTGATGTCCACTCTGTAGGTGGGTAGAGCTGGTAGTCACAGTCCTCGGAGCAGGAAGTACAAGCAGCTTGGCACAAGAGCATGGGACAGGAGCAGAACCAGGAGAAGACCAGCAGTCAGCGACAACCAGGCAGCAAGGTACCGAGTCAGAAGACAAAGCAAGTCCAGAACACAGGCCAGGATCAGGAACAGCTGGGCAAAGTGGTACCAAGTCAGCAGGCAGATAAAAACCAGTAAACCTCGGATAGGTGCTGGAGGTGTGGTAAGGAAGAAGGAACTTTGTTACATATTTTTTGGCTATGCCCTGGAATACTGAACTTTTGGACGGAGGTTCAGTGTATAGCGCAGAAATTTAGTAAAGATAAACTACCAGACGAATGGCCCTTTTATCTATTACAGGACTCGGGGCTGACGGTAAAGAAATACAGGAGTTCTATGGTTAATCACCTTTTAAACGCCGCCCGTGCCTGTATTCCAGGGACGTGGAAACATAAACAACCGCCAACGGTAAAGATGTGGCTCAATAGAGTAGAAGAAATGAATAGAATGGAGGACCTTGTATGGACCTCCAGACAGAAACGTAAAGTATATCTTGAAACGTGGGCTGAGTGGAACGAGTTCAGATACTCAGAACAAGTGAGGGCTCTGCTGGATGCATAATAAAGAAGGACCGGGTTCAGTGATGGGATGAAGTGAGAGAGGCGGGATGGGGTTATTTTTTTATTATTTTTTTTTTTTTTTACTTTTATTTATTTATTTATTTATTTTTATTTTTTTCCGTTTTCTTTTCTTTCTTTTTTGTTGTAGGGTTTTTTTTTTTTTTTTTTTTTCCTGGTTGGGGTGGTAGGGGGGAAGGGAGGGAGCTGGTATAGTAAGCTAGGACATAGAGGACATTTTTAGGGGCCGGTTGGCCTCCCCCTCCCTGGGGGGGGCATGGAGACCCCCCGGGGGGAGCAGGGGTTCACCCGGCGTTTGGAGGCGAAGGGTAGGGTACCCACGGAGGCGTGGGACATCAGAGGTCTAGACGGGGACCGGCGAGGGGGAGGGGGGAGGGGACGTGTTGAGACGCGCCTCCTTTCTTCCATTTCCGTTTTCCTTGTATTCTTTATTATTTTTTTTTAAAAGATGTGATCATGACTCGTGTGGGTGCCCTCTTTTTGGTTCTTCCTTTATTTCATTGTTAAACGATATGTATATATAATGTTTCTCCATTGTTCCTCGGTTAGAGGAATGGTTTTCCATCTGTATGTCACTTGGTATGCTTAAAATAATAAAGAAAAATTTAAAGAAAACCCAGTAAACAAGCCAAGGTCAGGATACCAGGTAACAGAGTTAGGGAACAAGCAGAGGCAAAGTCCAAAGGCGAGCCGGGTCATACATGAACAAACAGATGGCAGCAGATCAGGTCTTGGGAAATCAGGAATACGCTGAAGATCATAGGCGTGCGCACAGGGTGTGCCAGGTGTGTCTGGGCACACACTAATGACCATGTGCTGGGCAGATTCCCCCAGCTACTTGGCTGCAGAGAAAGCTGATATGGAGAATCTCTGTCATCAGTCCCTTTCTCTTCTCAAAAGCAAGACATCTGGGGTCTGTTTAGACCCCTGATATTTCACCTATGCCCCCATGGGGCTCAAAATAATAATAATAATAATAATATTATTGTAAAAAAAACAGAATATATTGTAATTTTTTTCATAAAATTGTAAAAAAATAATAATAAAAAATATAAAAAATAAACTGACATAAGTCTCTGCCCTTTGACATCGTCCACTGCTCTATCGTCACTTTCAATTGCCCTACTGCTTTGGGGTGTACACCCTAATGCAATAGGCTGCACACACCTATGCTGAAGATCATCCAGCAACTGTTTACAGTGACAGAGCAATTTAACTGCCACTGGGAGCCAAGTTTTTTAGTGGTAGAGATCCGGTTTACCTTTCACCTGCATCCTGTTGGTAGCATCCAGAAGGTTCACCTGTTAGTAAAAGAAATATATTGTTTGGGCCAGCTTGGCACAAACAAACTATTTAAAGACACAATAAACATGGAGTTAGGCTTTGATGATAAAGATGATCATGTTACTAACGTTTATGTCTTCCAGCATTGGCTTCCTTTGCACCTATCAGTATTTTGGCACATGATATTTCAAGTCTGCTAAAGAACTCGGTACTGGAAGACTTCTCTCTTCCAGATGCTTTGATCACAAGTTTTCCTGGGGTGCAGCTACAACATAGCTTTATATTTCACATCACCTGTCACTATCCGATCATTGTCTGAATAGTAAAGTATTATGACACAAGCCCAATGTATAGGATTGGCACAGGGGGCAAATCATCCCACAGCTCAATCCTCCCATGGTGAGGTGTTGTATATGATTGGTTGAACTCATTTTGGAAGATGTTCCACAGCATGCACAAATAAAAGCCTTTTAGATTTAAGATAGCTATAACATTAATTTACTGTGGTAGTGCAGGTATGTCATATGAAAACCAGATTTATTCTTCGTTGGCTAGTCAGTTTTGACAAACTTTGCAGTTTTCCATTATTTGTTTAATGTCTTAGCACATACAAATCCAATGCATACTTTTTGCCCTTGCTTTAATGCTCTGAATGACTTAGTAGCCTAATGTTTTATACCTGCAATCTTGCCAGGGATCGAGTACAGACTTTCTACTGCGAGAAAGAAAATGCAATATAAATGCCCTGAACCCTATTTGGTTTAATGAATGTAACTTTTTTGCTAACCGATGATATAAATGTTCAGCATATAGAAAAACAAAAGCTTACTGTTCTACAGCTTCTAATATAAATGACTTATGCAACTATAAAGATGCAGAACGAGTAGACACCATTGAGACAGGGATAAAAATGCAATATGAAACACACACTAAATACTAAGCCTAAAAGCACAACTTGTGTGATACAGCATTGTTCAGCGTTGCTTGGCACCAGAAAGCTAACTGAGTATGTAAAAATATCATGATGGTTGTGGATCTTCTGCATTCACTGTTTTTTTTTTTTCATAGCGACTGGTGTTGACGTACACTTTTACAGATTCTCTCTCATTGGCATAATAAAGCACACTGCCTGTCTGCATGGATTGATGGTGTTTGCCAAATGACATTTACCCATCATTTGACTGTCCTTGAAACTGATTAGCAACTCTACCTGGCTCATAATGATCCAATTATCCTAAATTGAAAACAATAGAAGTGATCATACACGGGTAATGATATTACATTATGTAGGATGCCATATGTTATGTGTATATTTATGTAGTGGCAGGAATGTTTCTCATATCAGTGGGAATCTGTCAGGTACAGGTTGTCAAGCAGCGTAACCTCATAATTGATGTGGATTCCAACATGGCACTTTAATAATATACATTTTTGGTTGTGTTTGTGTTTTGGTGTTTTCAATTAAAGAACTTTTATGAGCTGCCTGGCTCAGGATTGAGCATGTACAAGTGCCCACATAGGAAGTGGCTTCCTATGGGGGCACTCAGAAGGGTAAGGAGCGCTGGGGGGTGACCCCAGAAAAGGAGAATCGAGGCTGCTCTCTGCAAAAGCATTGCACAGATCAGGTAAGTATGGCAAGAAAATAAAAATATTTTAACTCCTTCTGTGAAAGAGTTATATGGGGTACTGATGGACTCTGTACCTTTTTTTTGAGGATGGGGCAAAAATCTCTGTGGGACCCATTTTTTCACATGAGCAGTTCTGAATCTGATAATTTCCCTTCACAAACCTCCACATCCCCTTTGGTGGGCTGGATGTAAAATGAGTTCTTTGGTCTGCTCAACACAAGAAAAATATATTATTTGAGGGTTAGGGGTCCCTAAATTTCGAACTACCCGGAGTTCAGCTCCAAAGGTTCAGTCTCGTCTTTTTAGAATGTATACTGAGCTGCACAACC
The DNA here is from genome assembly GCA_029574335.1 of Rana kukunoris. Taxonomy (NCBI): domain Eukaryota; kingdom Metazoa; phylum Chordata; class Amphibia; order Anura; family Ranidae; genus Rana; species Rana kukunoris. The sequence goes on along the minus strand of CM056058.1, from coordinate 120,556,794 downwards.
AATCAAGATAGCCATAGCCCAGCACCAAGAAGAAGCGGGATAAAAAAATGCCAACACTGGTGAGGGATATCATACCCTTCAAGGATAGGTAAGTATTGGAGACTTCAGTAACTTAAATATTCAGCTGATTGCAGGGCTGGACTGGGACAAAAATGTGGCCCTGGACTTCATTCAGGCCGTCCCAGGGCACAACACATCAGGGTACAGTGCACATCAGGGCACCGCACATCAGGGTACAGGGCACAGCACATCAGGTCACAGGGCACATCTGGGCACAACACGTACAGGGCACATTACATCAGGGCCCATCACAGCACATCAGGGCCCACCACATTGAGGCACACCACATTGAGGCACAGCACATCAGGGCACCTGGCACATCAGGGTACGGGGCACATCAGGGCACATAGCACATCAGAGCACATGGCACATCAGGGCAAAGGGCACATCAGGGCACATGGAACATCAGGGCACATGGCACATCAGGGACTGGGGCACATCAAGGCATGGGGCACATCAGGACACAGGGGAACATAGCACATCAGAGCACATAGCACATTAGGGCACAGGGCACATTATGGTGCACATCGTTTACCAGCCAGCATGCAGAGTAGTGCAGGAAGCATGTGTAATATGTTATCTCTGATGTCACGGCACTCACTCAGCTCCCCGGCGGCCCCTCCTCTTTTCTCGTCCATCCCCGATGATGTCACAAGCAAATGGGGATGGACAAGAAGAGAAGAGGGGCCGCCGGGGAGCAGTGTGGGTGCCGTCACAGGAGACAGAACATATTACACACTTTTCCTGTGCTACTCTGCATGCTCGCTAAATCTCGATCTACCCGTCAGGCGCCAGCTGTCGGTGATTGAAGGGTAGATCGCTGTGGACCTCCGACCGGCCCACTGAGCCATTGGCCCACCGGAAATCTCCTGGTAGTCCCAATGGCCAGTCCATCCCTAGCTGATTTACATAAACAAGAGCAATTGTATTACATTTTGTACTGGTTACCTTGTTTTGATATCAAAATGTTTTTTCAAGTTGGTATGTGAAATTTCTTTATAAATATTTCCTTATATCCATCTCCTTTAAAATTGCCATTTTCTCTTTATATAATAAAACAAAATAAAGAAAACACTCTACATCTTTTTATCCTCATTTAATTAGAGGTCCAGTTGATGTATTAAAACAAAGATTTAATAATTTTGTTATTGTGACATCATTAGAAAGAGTGACAAGGAAAATTTGAAAGACTATATATATTGACAGGTCCTTTGTTTGATTTATTTTCATCACCGAGCACTGTAATTCAGTGATTCATAAGCTGCAAGTGCCACACAAAAACAAGTAACAATTCACCCCGCTCAGTTTAAAAGACAAATATTGTTATTTAAATCTTTAACCTTTTTTATGTAGCCAGATATGCAACCTTAACTGTATATAACTACTTACTACTAACACTGATCTACAGCCATCTAATCAGTCTATGGATGGGAGTGGAGCATGCAATGTAATATGCACCCTGCCAATGTGGAGGAAAATCTACAGGAATCCAATTATGATTTGTAGAAATGATTAGTAAATGTTTAGTGTATTGTAAAACCCTCTAGCAAGAAGATAACTAGATATCCATACCCATATATCTGATCAAGCAGGACCCAACATTTTAAAGGAAGATTTGATCTGAGGTATTTCATTCTGAATTGGCTTAGGGAGGGTGAGAAAACCTTTAAAAATAACCTTTGCTTTGTCTAAGAAGGTGACAACACTGGTGTTTGGTAATTTGGCAGGTTGAGTTGTTAGTGGCACTGGATCTGAATAAAGCATTGATTTTTAAAGTGGACGTAAACCCTCTTTAAAAGTTATAGCATTTATAAACTATGGGATAGATTCATGGACTTTTTTTTATTGTTTTTACTAGTAATGGGGGCAATCAGCAATTTTTAGGGGGACTGCGACATTGTAGCTGGCAAATCTGACACTAAGTGACACTTTTTGGGGACCAGTGACAAGAATACAGTGATCAGTGCTAAAAAAAAAAAAAAATACACTGTCACTGTATAAATGACACTGACAGAAAAGGGGTAACACCAGGGGCAATAATGGTGTTACATGTGTCCTAGGAAATACTTTCAAACTGTGGGGGGAGTGGATGCACTGGATTAAAAGAGAGATCTGTGTTTCGGCCTAGCTGAAACATAAGATCTCTCTTTTACTCCCTGACAGAACAGTGGTCTGCCTTGTTTACAGACCGTCGAACAATCACAGCAGGAGCGGTGCGTGCATTCCCCCTAGATCACGTACACAAAATCACGTACAGACACATGATTTTGCACAGCCGGCCCGCCCTGCCACAGTATATATGGAGTGAATGGTCTGGAAGCAGTTAATGTAAGCAAATTTCGGGATATGTCTAAATTATAATCTTTGGCAGTAGCCAATGAGTACATCAGGGTTAAAAGAATAAAAAAATTAACTAAGTATTAAGGTGCCTACACACTCAGTCTTTGAATAATCCTACTGTTTTAATATTCGGTATACAGTGTGTGTATACACTGATGTCAGGGGTGATCATTGTGGGTGTCAGGGGGATCAGTGTGGGTGTCAGAGGGGATCAGTGTGAGTGTCAGGGGGGATCAGTTTGGGTGTCAGGGGGGATCAGTTTGGGTGTCAGGGGTATCAGTGTGGGTGTCATGGGGGGATCAGTATGAGTGTCAGGGGGATCAGTGCAGGTGTCAGGGGGATCAGTGCAGGTGTCAGGGGGGATCAGTGCAGGTGTCAGGGGGATCAGTGCAGGTGTCAGGGGGGATCAGTGTGGGTGTCAGGGGGGAACAGTGTAGGTGTCAGAGGGGGATCAGTGTAAGTGTCAGGGAGATCAGTGTAAGTGTCAGGGAGATCAGTGTAAGTGTCAGGGGAATCAGTGTACGTGTCAGGGGGATCAGTGTGGGTGTCAGGGGGATCAGTGTGGGTGTCAGTGGGGGGTCAGTGTAGGGGTCTGGTAGGTCAGTTTAGTGGCCAGCATGGATGGGCACTGGTGAGCCAGGCAGCAACCAGCAAGTGAGCCTAACACGCACCCCCCCCCCCCGCGCCGCTGCTGCCGCAAAGCTGGCTGGCCTTGGACTTCAGGTTGAAGCCCCTGGTCTTTTTCACACCCAGCAATGCCCCTGTCATTGTGGAATCAAATTGTATCATTTAAAAGCAAATTCACATCCATTCTACTGTTCATTCCACTAGGAAATTGAGTATTCAATCTGTATCCACCACACCTCCCGCTGAAGTTGAGTATTGTGTGTATACCAACCAACAGATCTTCTCACCTGTTCCAGACTACAAAAAGAAAAAGACTCCAGATTACCACCATGAACTGTTCTAAAGTGTTTAGACACATTTGAAATATTTTTTGCATTGCTATTAAGACTGTAATTGTAGTGTTCTCATATTCTAATACATAGATTGCGAATAGTGCATTCCACATAATGTACACTTCAAGTACTGCAATCAATTAGGTAGACAATCATCTTTGAATTACATTTTATAAACTTTTAACTAGATATGTTCTACCTGTTGAAAAAGAGATAACAGACTTGCTTTTTCTGTGTCTTTTCTTGCTGTATTTTTAAGTCCTGGCCTTCACTTTAAATTCTGTGAATTGCTGGTAGAAATAGAGAGAGCGCAAACAGAGGGAAAAGGAACAGGGCATGCGGTGGAGCTTTTATTTATTTATAATTTTCAAAGACCCAAAAAACTTCTGACACCTTCCATAGCCTGACACATTCTGCGCTACTTTTAATGATTGTTTTTTGTATTTTTTGCACAGTTGCTCAGGTGCTAGTTGAAACAGCAAAACACTTATTATTGACATGCACTGCTTGCATAGTAGTGTGGGTATGGGAATAACATTTTCCTTTTTTGTATATAGTAGACTTGAAAAAAAAAATATTTTTTAACATGTAGTTTATGAATTGGAGAGCTGTATTACTGATGAAAGCTACTGTAATATAAATGTGGAAGGAAAAAAATGGTTTGGTTTTTTAACTAGTGAGCTGAAAATACTGAGAGGAGACATCATGAAACTTTACAAGTAATTACCGTATTTGCTAGTGTATAAGGCGACTGGGCGTATAAGACGACCCCCTAATTTTCCAGCTAAAATTTTGGTTTTGGGATATACTCGCTGTATAAGATGACCCCCTTCCTATTAATCTGTCTTGAAGCTGAGGGGTAGCCGGAACAACCGCTGACAGGAAAAAATATTTTTCAAATATCCCTGTGCCCATTACATGCCTCACTGTGCCATTCCATGCCTCACTGTGTCATTGCATACCTCACTGTGCCATACCTTATCCCTGTACTGCGGGCGTCCATTATTCAAAGGCCGCGCCTCCTCCTTGTGCTGTTCCATGATTTTCGAAACACTCAGTTTCCCAGCAGCGCCTGTGTTCGGTGTTCCGCCTATCATGGATGTCCTCTCGTCCGAAGCTGAGGATGAGAAGACATCCATGATAGGTGGAACACCGAACAGAGGCTCTACTGGGAAACTGAGTGTTCTGCCTATAACGGAACAGAACAAGGAGGAGGCGCGGCTTTTGAATAATAGATGCCCGAGGTCTGACTGAGACAGGTACCGGCGTATAAGATGACCTCCGAGTTTGGAGGCAAGTTTTAAAGAGCAAAAGGTCGTCTTATAAGCCGGAAAATACGGTACTTTTTCTGAAGTGACTTGACATGAAAAATTTAACATACTTTTTCTTACAAAAAAAACAAAATTATTGATAAAAAACATTTATTTATATATGATTTGAACTTAATTTGTACAAACACTATATAGAAAAAAGATTATACATAAATAGTTATGTTGCCTGAACAAAAATGATTGGGATGAGATCAAAGAGTATTATTCATTTTTTGAGCAAGATAAAGGTGACATTCAATCTTTAGAACTTTCAAATCAGGAAACACAGGCAATGGGGAATTAGTGGAACTATGTGATGGAGACCAATGCTGCGTACATACGATTGGAAATTCCGACAAGAAAACCATGTATTGTTTTCTGACAAAATTTTGGCTCAAACTTGTGTTGCATACACACGCTCACACAAAATTCCGACCGTCAAGAACATGGTGACGTACAACACTATGACAAGCCAAGAAAAATTAAGTTCAACTTTTTTCCGAGCATGCGTCGACTTGATTTCGAGCATGCGTGTTTTTTTGCCCGTCAAAATTGCAAACAGACGATCGGAATTTCCTCCAACAACTTTTCCCGTTGGAAAAATTGAGAACCAACTCTCAATTTTTTCTTGGTGGAAATTCTGACAGAAAAATTCCGATGGAGCCTACACACGGTCCGAATTTTTGACCAAAAGCTCACATCGGACTTTTCCTGTCAGAAATTCCGCTCGTGAGAGGGGAGACACAGCTTTTCCCCGCAGGAATGTAGTCCCAAGGGAGGGGACGAGCACGCTGACTAACCCCCGGCCAGAACAGCTCGGATGATGGGGGCAAGCTTACTGAGGAGGAACAGGAAGTGAGAAATTCAGACAAAGAAAAAAAACATTTAGAAGGGAAACCGAAGGAAGAGGTAAGTGAACCAACAATGCACTAGCTTAAAGGAACCTATTTAGAAAATAAAAAACAAACCTTTACAACCCCTTCAAGAAAAATCATACTGTTAATGATGGTTCCTTTAAACAAGTTGCTAGCATGCTCCTATAGGCTTTTGAAAACTTCAAGACTGCAAATGCTTTGGAACTGCTATGATTGAGTGAAACTACCCAGGTTTGAATTGCCAGAAGGGGATAATAGTAGGGATGAGCTTCATGTTCGAGTCGAATGCATGTTCGACTCGAACATCGTATGTTCGATCGTTTGTCGAAATACGAACAAAACGGGTCTTTCGCGCCAAATTTGAGTGATGCGCCACGGCCCATAATTCACTGCGGCATTGCGCACTGATGATTGGCCAAGCAGGCACTATGACCCACATGCTTGGCCAATCACAGTGCCGTCAGTACAGAGAGCCGTAATTGGCCAAACCAAGGGTGGCTTTGGGCAATTATGTCTCAGGGCGGTAGTGTGTAGTGTGTTGCAGTGCTGGTTAGATATCAGACACAGAGAGAGTGTCTTTTTTTTCTAGCTAGATAGAGCAGGCAGACTAGTCAGTTAAATTTACAGTGTGTAGAGGATATATATGCATCCCAGGTGTTGTACATAATGTACTGTATTTGCTGGCATATAAGACTACCTTTTACACTTAAAAAAAATGGCCAAAAAGCAGGGGTCGTCTTAGACGCCGGGTCAGCTGCTTGGATGCCTGCTAGATGTACGGTAATACTGTCTGTAGCTTTGGCTACAGACAGTATATACCGCTTAGCCAATCCCAGTGAGCCATGTATTCAAATGAATACAGAGCCTGCTCGGATTGGAGTAACAACCTCTGCCAATCCGAGTAGGCTACATACAGTAGCCTGCTCGGATTGGCTTTGAGAATCAGAGAGGCATGGAGTGATGATGTTACAGCCTCTGCCAATCCAAGCAGGCTTTGTATTCATTAATAGAATACATCGCTCGCCGTGATTGGCTCCAGCTCCAGCTCCAGCAAGAATGAAGAAGAATATGGCTCCAGAAGAAAGAAATATGAAGCATCAGAATGGGGGTCGTCGGTACGGTGAGTACAGATAAAAAGTACAGATAAAAATTCTTAAAAAAATGTAAAATTAGGGGGTCGTCTTATACACCCGGTCGCCTTATACGCCGGCAAATATGGTATATTTATACACTGTATAGTTTAGCTAGATCAGTTCTTTCTAATTTACTGGCAGGTAGTTGATTGTGCTAGCTGCAGTATTCTCACATGGTGTATTGCCTGTGTCCTCTGCAGTGTGCACCATATAGCTACACAGGCATACTATAGACACCCAGCAGGTACAATATTTAAATTTTTCATCATGATGCTTAAATATAAAAAAAAAAAAAAAAAATGAAAAATTCCTTTACATATTGTACCTGCTGGGTGTTTATAGTATGCCTGTAAAAACGTCTTTGAAAACCCGGGTCTTGCCCCAGGGAACATGTACAGTATCAATGGATTTTTTTTTTTTTTTTAATGGTCGGTTTTTCTGGAGCAGTGATTTTAATGATGGCGTTTTTAAAACTTTTTTCCATTGATACATGTTCCCTGGGGCAAGACCCGGGTTCTCAAAGACGTTTTCCTACAATAACTTGCCTATGGGGCTTTAAAATGAGTACTTTTAAATTAGAATGTTCGAGTCCCATTGACGTCAATGGGGTTCTAAATGTTCGCGCAAGCGTTCGGTCCGTTCGAAGGTTCTGGTGCGAACCGAACGCGGGGGTGTTCGGCTCATCCCTAGTTAATAGAATCCTGCCTAAAATCCACTAAACCTGAACTTAACTGTGAATTCTATTGAATTCTATGTGTATGTGTGTGCACAAGGCCGTTCACAACATCGCCCCCATCTACATCCCCAACCTCATCTGCAGATATCACCCAAATCGTCCCCTCCGCTCCTCGCAGGACCTCTTGCTCTCTAGCTTCCTTGTTACCTCCTCCCATGCTTGCCTTCAGGACTTCTCCAGAGCCTTTCCTATCCTCTGGAACCCCCTGCCCCAGTGTATCCGATCAGCCCCTACCCTGTCCACCTTAAGAGATGCTTGAAAACTAATTTATTCAGGGAAGCCTATCCTACACCCACCAACAACTGTTCCCGAGCCACCCCATCAAATCATTCTCTGCAGCTATTACCTTTTGTACCACCACCCCCTCCCTTTAGAATGTAAGCTAACAAGCAGGGCCCTCCTGCACCTTCTCTATTGAACTGTACTGTAAGTGTGCTGTACCCCCTATACATTGTAAAGCGCTGCATAAACTGTTGGCACTATACACAGCCAATCTCATGGTTAAAAAAACATGGCTCTTTACAAAGATTGGGGTTGCGCCATGTCCTAGTAACATGGAGTGGCCACAATCAGTGCACTGCCTGCCCCGCAGGCGCATGAGAGCGGCCATTCTGGAATGCCATCATATGACATCGTCCCAGAAAGAGAGACGCACCGCCCTGCCGTTATTTGACAGTAGGCGTGCAGAAAGTGGTTAAACATGCAGAATTCGCCATGAACCCATGGTAGCAGCAAATCCAATCGTCATCTCTACATGCATTTGTACAAGACCTTAAAATTGGCAAGGAAGAGCGAAACACTGATCACTGGTCCCCAAAAAGTGTCAGCTAGTGTCCGATTTGCTCTTCGCAATATCGCAGCTACCCCCCCCCCCCACCGCGCGCGCGCCGCCTTTTACTGGGAAAATCAGTGTCCTGCTGCTCCCCTAGCTTTTATGCAGCTAAGAACAGAGAAAAAGTGAAAAAAGATGTATACAATGTTTTTTTAAATCTATACATACATTTTTGCCTTTCATTACTATTTTAAACTGAATGGGTTGTTTCACAAGGTGAGGATTTACAATAACTTTAAGCATATGTATACGATCAATAAGCCACATGGTAAACGATGGGTGCTGGAGCTATTATATATGTAATTAATATTTAAAAAATGCACTTTGGTACCAATTGTAAGGGATGTGTTGTTCACTGCATTAGACAATTAGACACAGAAGCACGCCAGATTGATCAACAATTCAAATGAGATAATCTCTTATACACAAAAGTGAAAATACATTTTTAAGCTTAGCAAAATTCAAGTGTGTTCCAATTCCTCAACATGTTGCCAATAGACAACATTTTATTATAATATAAGACCAGGTAGATGTAGAAATGTAACAGATCCCTTGAGATTTCATAATCAAAATTAGTTTTGTTTTTAGAATGCTTGAGCAAGGAGATGTTTAAGCGGATTACCTATAATTAATATACAAGTAATAAAGAAAATCCAAATGTTACCCATTTTAGCATTAAACATTTCATCATTAGTGAGAGATGTCCTGTGTAAAAATATACAGGTTAAATTACATAATAAGCACAACATAGGGGAGCGATAACATGTAAACAGTTAAGTTAATATTAAAATATTAACTAAGTATTAAATAAATGATAAACTAAAAAATCAATTATTAAGAAATATAATACTTGTTCGAGTTGTTTTACATTGGATAATGATAGTAGAGTTTATTCAGTCTCCATTGAAAGAACAATCGTGGATGAAAGGAAGATGGCAGAGACCTATACACCCCTGGGTTTAATTAGCAGGGTTCAATGGTGGCCCACATCCCATAGAACCTTGGAAAGAAGTTTAGGACTGCAGCATAGTAATCAATCTAGAAATCTGGGCACTTTATAGAAATCTTCCTGGGCACTGAGCATTTTGTATATGTTGGCATAAAGCCTATCACTGGAATAAAACATGCAAATCCATTGACTTGCTTGCTAGTTGAAGATTAGAAGTTAAGGCTGAACTCAAACCAGCTTTTTTATAGAATGAAGATTGGTCACAACTGCTGTGTTTATTGATGTGTCTTCATTGTGCCCTCATTTTAAAAGGGGATAATTTGCATTAAAACATATGGGTCAACATTTCTTAATTCCAATCATGTACATGGATTGCAAAGAAATCTGAGACACCTTAGGATCTTGGAAATTTCAAGCATTTGAATGTATACTATCATGGTTTAACATGACCATGAGTCTTTTATCACGATAGTTGTGCCTACAAGCATTGTTGCCGATTTTGTCTTGCATCACCTGTTATCATTTACTATCAGAGTCCTCCCAAGTCTCAGTGCCATTACTAGTATCACTTGCATTGTAAAGTTATCAGGAGTAAAAGCCCAATCACATACTACAGTTCCTAATGAAGTCTGATTGATGTATAAAGGGGCCAAATGGTCAGAAGCTGAAGTGAGTGCCTTTTTTTGTCTTGACAATCTACCCATTATTTGTGACAGAAACAAACAGTGCTCCTACATTGTCCCTTAATTGATGTAACTTGCAAATAAATGCAGAGCTGGTAATAAATCAATAAATAAACCGTTCCACAATGGGGACCCAGAGAATGATGCTTCTGCTGTGCAGTGAACTATCTGGCACCCGCTCTCACTCTGTAAACAAATCCCTCTTCCTATGAAGTCTACACTTACCAGATCTAAGCAAGTGAAGAGCCAGGATGGACAGTCTCATTAATCCTCCTTGTAGGCTGTTAGTAACGCTTCTGGGTGATTATGGGTTCGGTGTTTCAGGACATCGGGGAATGATTGGCTTGTCCCGCTGATCATTCCGTCTGTATTATCCACCGCCCGATCGTCCTCACACAGAGATCCCGAAGATGATGCTGATTGTGGTTTTCTCAATCACTGTGAAATCCCTTCTTTATGAGATTGGTAGTGGCAACCAAATGAGTCATCTTCCTCCAGATAGTGGACTACCCATTATTTAGAGAATGGAAATGGGGACACACATAGAGAATTATGGATGCTGCACAACCTAAAAGTATAGTTAAACTGGAAAATCCCCAGGAGTTTTTCTATCAGCAAAAAGAATATATATATATAAAAATATCAATGTAGAGGGGCGTGGCCGGCATCCTGAGGAGATGGCCGCACAGTGACCAAGCTCTGGTGCCACAGGATTTGACTATCAGCAATGATGATACTTTAATAACACCACCTGACACACGATGCAGAGCCAGAGAGGCATCGAAGGCATGAGGGGGAGGAGGAAGGAGCGTGAAGGGCCCTGCAGACTCACGGATTTCTATAGCTTATCTGGCACTCAGCTCTCTCAAGATGGCGCCGGCGCGACGGCTCACTCACAGAGGAGAACAAGGGCAGCTGCAGCAGTGCGGAATACATCCCAACAGCATGACCCCAGAGGTCCAGATAATGGAGGTCGCTCTCCCCAATCTGTTGCGGGTTCAACAGCCCTGTGAAGCAGAGAAGGAAGCTGACAGCGGAAGGAGACACAATGAGTGATTCCTCCCTTGACACTGACAATCAGGCTGATATTTAATGGCTTCAGTAAGAAGCTGGATGCCTTTCCTACAGTGGTCCAGCCTATTTTAGACTCTGCTCTAAAAGATATGCTCATAACCTTACGTGGCACATTACAGCATGACATGTCTAACTTCATGGATTGGATCACTTAGAGAATACAATGAGTGATTACACGCTAGCACACAATGAAGTAATTGATGCTCACGATGACCTAGCAGAAGAAATCCACAACATGAAAATCAAAATGGTAGACATCGAAGAATGTTCTCACCAGAAAAATGTGAAATTTAGAGGCATTCCATGATACGCTTGCCCCAGGGGAACTTCGCCCCTATCTGCAGAAAATGATAGCCAAATTACTTCCAGTGACAAAACCCCACAAATTGGTGATAGACAGGTCTCACCGCCTTTCAAAGCCATCTTATCTACCCAAACGTGTACCGAGAGATGCGATAGCTAGGATCCATTATTTTCACATTAAGCACCAGCTCATGTACTGTACTGCAAACGCAATTCCATGTTCTGGAATCTCGCTATATATAGACCTCTCACAGGCAACCATACAAGCCCATACAAGAATCTCCTCACCATTACCGAGATCTTGAGGAATAACAATATTCTCTACAAATAGAATTTCCAGACAAAGCTGTCCATTGAAAGGAACAACAAAACCTGGCTAATAACCACTCTAAAAGAAGGTCTGGAGTTAGTGAAGTCTTGGGGGCTCCTCCCACAAGATGAAGAGGATATCTCGGACCCGACGACACACTCATCAATTCTCAGGTTAGCACTATTCCAACCTCTGTACACTATCGGCTCATGGTTCTGCCGTTCATAAACTGCTGCCATATTGCATACTAAGATCCTGCTGGTTGGACATTTTACTCCCAATTGGATATGTGTACAGGAGACACCTGTACTCAAAAAATTCTCTCTCATCCAAGAGATTGGGACTACAACAATGCAATGCAAAGTTTCCAATTCCTTTTTCTCGTTTTATTTGTTTTTAGTTCAAGTTACCACGTTTGCCTTCTCTCCTGCCTGCAACTATATAGAAGAAAAATTGTTCGCTTGCAATACACCTATCTTCAATGGTACTTAAGTTACTATCGTTGAACCCGAAAGGTCTTAATAGCCCCTACAAGAGACGGCACTATGGAAGAAGACAGAAAATCAACGCTGTGATATTTTATGTGTACAAAAATCTCACTTCCTGTCTGTAAAACCTTCCAGTTTTACCCACAAGCACTTTCCCCATATTTATCAAGCCAATTTCAAGAAAAAGAAGGCTTCTAGTAGCAATAAGAGATTCACTACCCTTTAAGTTGAATGCATCGGTGATGGATGAAGAAGGTAGATATATAATCCTGATTGCGGAATTAAATGGAGCCCTATACACCCTGGTCAATATCTATGCTCCTAATAGTCACCAAATAAGGTTCATCAGAAGGATCTTGGCCAAAGTTTGCTCAACCCAAAAAGGCCACCTTTAATTTGCGGTGATTTCAACATCCCCATGGACCTCGAAATAGACACCCCCGCAAGGAACTCAGCTGGGAAACTGGCACTTAGACAATTCCTGCTGCAGGAAGATCTACATGACCCGTGGCGCGATCAACATACCACAGAAAGAGACTATACTTTTTTCTCTCATCCCCATAACACATATTCAAGAATTGACTGCTTTATTACAGACAGAACTCTTCTCCAGAAGGTATCAGGGACAAATATTTACAACATTGCATGGTCTGACCATGCCCCTATTTTGTTAGAAATCTCAGAGGGGTGCACAGGTAAACATACACCACTGTGGAGGAATAACACCTATATATTGTCTCACCCAGAATATGTAAAGGAGTTGGGGACAAAATTGGATGAGTTCTCTTTCTTTAATTCAGACTCCTCTAGTAGTATATTCAATCTCTGGTGCACTCATAAGGCTTTTGTTAGGGGAGTGCTGATCCAGATGTCCCCCCAGGGAGAGGAAAAGGAGGAAATTACAAATTTCCACTTTTCTTGCCGAAATAGCCTCTTTGGAAGCTCAGCACAAATAGTCTCCCAAAAATACCTCACTGTCCCGCCTTGTAATCCTTAGAGAGGAACTTTGAACAGTATTGATATCTGAGCATGATAAATATATCAAGGGCCTTAAACTAACAGCTTACTCACAAAATAATAAAGCAGGGAAAATAATGGCCATGCAATTGAAACAAAAAATATCTGGTGCGCTTGACTCATCAGATATAGCTCAGACATTCAAACATTCAGGGATTATTATGCATCATTGTACAATCTAAACGAAGACCACACCATCCCTCAACCCAATGCTGAGGTAATATCCAGGTTTCTAAAAAACATAAATTTACCAGTACTTGATGAAGCCTCACTGAAGCATCTTAATCCCCTTAAAGAAAGGCAAGAAATTATGAATGTCATCACATCCCTTACTTTGCGAAAATCACCGGTAATAGATGGACTTTCCTCAGAATACTATCAAACCCTTAATCCAATGTTAAAACCTCATTTGGTTGAACTATATAATCTAGCTGTTCTAACTGGTCGCAAGGAAATGTTAGAAGCAGCTATTGTGACTCTCCCAAAACCTGGAAAGAAGCCAAACCATCCACAAAACTTCATTCCTATATCGCTTCTAAATTCTGAATTAAAAATATACTCCAAATTGCTTGCTTACAGACTCTTAAATCTAACACCACTTCTTCTAGGGCCAGAACAAGTAGGGTTTGTGAGGGGGGGGGGGCAGGCTCCAGATGGTACAAGAAGAATGATCAATCTAATGCACAACACTGAGACTTGTCGGGTGCCTTCTCTTCTCCTTGCTCTGGATGCGGAGAAGGCATTCGATAGAGTTCATTGGAAATATCTGTTGCAAGTGCTAACTAAATTCGGGTTGTCTAGGACAATATATTAAACTATTATGACACTATACAATAACCTTTCGGCGAGCGTACATGTCAACGGCACCCTGTCCGGATTATTTGACCTTTTGAATAGTACAAGGCAGGGGTTCCTCTTATCTCCAATTATATTCTCCCTAGCTATCGAAGCTTTTGCTGAAGCCATCAGGAGTGACTCTCTTATCCAGGGACTGTGAGTGGGCCGATGTAAAGACAAAATAGGTTTGTTCGCGGACAATATAAATTTTGTCACTGTCAAATCCCCTCAAGTCCCTACATAGAACCCAACAACTGATAGAAGAGTTTGGGGAAGCATCCTACTACAAGCTCAAATCTAAAAAGTGTCAAATACTGGCATACGGGATTGTCCCAATGCCAAATTAACCAAATGAAAAGTGACTTCCCATATACATGGGGAGCTAAATCAATCACATATTTAGGTATCCAGCTGTCCTATCCCACTGGGTCGCTTTATGAAGCTAACTTCACCCCTCTATTGTCCAGCATCTCTGAAGATCTGAAACAGGTAGGTAAGACTCAACTATCTTTGGTAGGCAGAGTGGCTGCCTTTAAAATGCAAGTACTCCCAAAGATACTCTACCTGTTTAGAACACTTCCAATCCCTATCCCATTTTTCACAAAATTTAACTCCCTATTTAGGGACTATATTTGGCAAAGAAAAAAATCCAAGAATTGCCCTTTCCTCACTACAATGGATGAGAAAAAATGGTGGTATTGGTTTACCAGATTGGCAGGGCTACTATAATGCATCCTTACTAGATCAAACCAACTGAGGACAAATTATGGGTTGACATGGAGCAAAACTTTATGAAACACCAGGACTCCCTCTAATTCTATCAGCATCTCTTATGTCCCCCCCCCCAAGTAAACTCTTTGGTTCATCACCCCACAATTGAAGCCACCCTTAAAGCATGGCAAACATTACTCACCTGCAAAAAGTACACAGAAAACACATACAAACTAAATATCCCGATCAAAACATATGAATGGCTAATTAAAGACTTTGATATAAGAGATTGCCTTAAACGAGGTATAAACTTCACAAATATCTTACACCAAAGCAGCCTACCTAATGACGCTTATAGGTCAATACAAATCAGACACTACCACTCAACTACCAAATGCAAAGAAAGCATAGAAATTCCAAGCTCTGTTTGGGAATTCCTCCAAAGGAAGTCGAACAAATCGATCAGTGGAATTTCTTTCTTCTACAACTCACTAACTGGCCCTATATTAGTGACTAAAACACAAGACATGTACAAATGGGAATAAGATCTGTAGAAAGAATTCTTCATACTGTACGACAATGGTTAAAAGCCATACAATTGAGCTTTAGTATGTTTTCCTGTGTTGGGCACTGGGAAAATGTAAACAAATATATCATACTGTAGGTGGTAAATGGAAATCTTCTGATCTCCCAACAATGAGAGAAATATGCACGAGAATCAATATACAATGTCAATATGAAAAGTTACTGGCATTCAAAAAACTTACTGTAAAACACCCCAATTTATAAAAAAAAGTGGCAAGCTTGGTTCCTTCACTCAGAAGCAGCTAAAGACCTAAAACCTTAACAATTTAGTAGTTGCACTTAAATATTGGTATCACAACTTATATACTGATTAATGTGCTATTTGACTGAAACGTTGCTAACTATTTTTCTTTACTTCGTCCCTTTTGTTAAGTTATATACTATTCAACATAATATTGCTTGTCATTTTACATCATATTACATAATCAGGACCCCGAGCAATATGTTATGTTTCTGTACCCTGAAGTTGGCATAGCCCAATCCCAGTTTTATCCTATTAGGGATCCACTAATCCACTATCACTAGTAAGGATATAGAGGCATAACCGCTCCATGTCATGTTAAACTTTCATATGTTATATGTTTAAGTGTTGGTTCACAAAATATTGTCAACACATTTCTATAGTTTTGTATGTAGAATAAAAGCGGTTGTAAAGGAAAACAATTTTTTTCATAATAAGCATCCTTTACCTGCAGACATTCCTCTTTTCACTTCCTTATTGTTTGTTTTTGCTCAGAAGTTGCTCTATTTCTTCTCTGTTCTGTTCACTTCCTGCTTGTCTGATTGTTACTCACCACCGTGAAGGGAGGCTTTACTGCGGTGGTCAGTGACGTGCTCGCCTCCTCTTGCGAACTACATCTGTGCGGCAGGACGCTCTCTACACGTTAGAGACGTCAAGGAGGTGTGAATTACTGAGTGTGCCGCAATTCATACTGGGAAATGTAGTTCTTACATGAACGAGCACCGCAAACCAGGAAGTGAATCAGAGAACATAAACTAGAATGCCGGAGTTGATATAGATGAAGGAATTTAGTAGGTCTACCTTGCAGACATTAATTTTAGGCAAACATTTTCTTTCCTTTACAACTCCTTTAATGCATATTAATTCTGCTTTGTCTTTACTGTATCTGTACAAAAAATGTCAATAAACATATTTGAAAGAAAAAATATACATTTTATAACTTTTTTGATATATTATTTTTGCTGCTAAAAAAACTCTTGGGGATTTTCCAGTTTTTCTTGCTACCCATCATTTAGATTTTCCTGCATACCTTTAGGTCCCTTTCACACTTGTACGACTTCTAAGTCGCGGGATTTTACAGCGATTTTGCCGCGATTCGCGGCCGCGATTTTCCCGCGATTTTGCCGCGATTTGTGGCCGCGATTTCAATGAATGCCTGTGTAAGTGGCATCAAAATCGGACCAAAGCAGTGCAGGGACTACTTTGAAGTCGGCACTACTTAAAGTCATGCCAGTATGAATGGTGCTCATTGAAAATCATGGAGAATGACTTGTCATACGATTTTGCAGTACAAAATCGTGAGACAAGTCGTGAAAGGGGACTAAGCTGTGTTTTATTTTGTCTGCATGTTTGTCCTTGACACAGAGAATCCACCACATTCCATGACATTGGGTCTGACAACATAGTTTGATTCTGATAACAATCAAGGTCAACCTTGTGCTAAGCTATACAAAAACATCTGAAAACAAACTATTACATTGCCATTATGTTTAAACAACAATTCAGGCATTTCCCTCTAATTGTATAGTATACTGTAGGTTAGTTTATCGGAAGTGTGTAACAGAGAGCAAAAACAGGTTATTTGCAGTATAATGCATGCTGTTTATATAAGCACTTTGGACAACATTGCTTTTTCAGGGTGATAATTTGTATTTCCGTTAATAAAACTGCAGTATCATACACAGAACATAATTGCACAAGAAAATGACTTGCTCCAGACCTTAAGATTTGTAATAATGACATTGGTTTGTGTTTGTCTGCAGCAAAACAACAAAAATTGATACGCTGTAATAAAGAAAAATGTTTTTTTACTTAGCTTATGTATGTATGAATAAGCGTAAATGACAACACATTTTTTTATCATGGCTATTATTGTGGTTTTCATATACAATTGTGTGGCAGCAAATGATTACAAAAAGTTAACAGTTTGTCAAGCAAAAAATATGAAAGTGTATATTGATTTAGATATGTTCTGCTATTAACTTGAACATTTTTTAAAAGGCAGGTATGCTTTTATTCAAGAGACATATTCATTGTAATGGGATGGAATGTGTGGCATTTGACAGCCCATCCTGGTTAGTTTTAGAAGCCATGCATACTGTATTGAGAAAAAATGGAATGAACTAAATTTTTACTGCATGATCATACTGACTGACCAGACTAAGGACACACATTTGATGAGAAGCACTAAATGTAGGATTGTTCATAAATAACCACTTGTGCTCAAAATATGGATGACCACGATTCCTCCTGGAGTGGGCTGCAAATGTCTCCAATTTTGATATCACTTATAAGTGAGGTGACCAAATGGGCGATAGATATAAAGTATCATTGTGTAGTAACTTTATTAAAATTGGTTGGCAGTCTAAATAATTATAAATGAAGTATAAATGAAGAATGTTACAGTCACATTTATGGGTGCCTAAAAGCCAGCACCAGCATATACCAATTGTATGAGATGGGATATCGCTGCCACAACCAGCATGAAGCCAGCATGCATTCCAAGACTCGTTTTCAGATCCGCTGGATGTGACATCATACAGGACCTGGAAGTGACGGTACCATGCTCTGACATGCTTTTCGCTTGAATTTGCATCTTCAGGAAGTAAATTTAAACAAAATGAACTTTGGAGCGTCAGACAGGGTAGCTACGTTTTTTTTGTGGAAGGCGGCTCCCAACAATGCTTTATTTTAATTATTGTAAAATAAAAGCCCACCATAAGGTATAGGAGTTGATTTACTAAAGGCAAATAGCTTGTCCACTTTTCAAGGGAATGTTTTGTTAGCTCAGTCAAAGTGGTGAAAATGGCCATACCTGTCCTTTAATTTTGCTTTTAACATTATTCAGCTAATATAAGGGACTACATACATGGAGTACTTTGTTTCATTTTCCTTGGTGGCATGTAACACTAGTTGCAATATTAGACAAGGCAGATAGCAAAGAGATGACTGCTATGATAGTATGTGTCTTAATGCAGACTATTAAAACAGCGGTCTCCTTGGTAACTGCAAAGTTGGATGGCTGTGCACCCGATCTGATATCATAGTTACATAGTAGGTGAGGTTGAAAAAAGACCATCAAGTCCAACAGCATCCAGGAAGATTGGACAAAATACCACTTTTGGTTTGTTCCATTAGAAACTAAATAATGTTAAAAAAAAAGTGATAATTCATCTTTAGTTTCCACACCCAATTAATCCCTATGCATTTTTGCAAAATAGCAAACTAATGCCACGTACACACGATCCGAATATTGTACAAAAAAGTCGTCCGAGGAAGAATCGTCTGATAATAGGATCGTTAGAACAGGGCGGGACGAGCTGATCATGACAGTTCATCCGATATTATTTTATCGGACATGCACGAAAATTTTCCTCGTACGATACCAGATTGTACGATTCTCGTTTAGTCAGTATAGTTGTCGTCCGAAAATACAACACAAATACATTACAACACATGACATCACTTCCGTTTTTTTTTTTCTGCCGTACGAGAATTTTCGTGACTTTAGTAACCTATTCAATTTCTACTTGCGACTAGTAAACGAAAAAAGTCGGACAATCTGTCGTCCGATTTTCGGATCGTGTGTTAGGCAAACTGTCATTATTATCGCAAAAATGTCAGAAAAGCAAAAACTTAAACTTTTTCTTATCCCTCATACATTGAATGTGAATGATTGTTTCAGCAGGTAATATAAATGATTGCATTTGCTGAACAGTTGTACATACTCGCATGCAAACCTGTAACACAAGCATGACTGAGGCCGCGTACACACGAGGAGATATGTCCGATGAAAATGGTCCACGGACCGTTTTAATAGGACATGTCTCCCGGGATATTTTGGTCTGATGTATGGACACACCATAAGACCAAAATCCCCGCGGACAGAGAACGCGGTGACGTGACGGTGACGCCACGACGTGCGCAAACAAGGAAGTACAATGCTTCCACGCATGCGTACTAACCAGTGGACATGTCCGACGGACAGGTTTCCAGCGGACAAGTTTCTAAGCATGCTTAGAAACTTTTGTCCTCTGGAAACCTGTCCGCTAGGCCGTACACACGATCGGACATGTCCGCCGAAACTGGTCTGCGGACCAGTTTCAGCGGACATGTCTCCTCGTGTGTACGCGGCCTGAGGTCTTCATAATGAATTCCTGCTCTTTTGCATTTCCTTTTGATGGATCCGACCTAATAGAGGAACAATAAATCTTAGCAAATTTTCATCTCTAATGAATGAGATTTGTATCATATCTATGTCGTACTGTCTATCCAAACACAAAGAAAGTGCAAAAGCATGCTGAGGTGTTAGAATATTATTACAAATTTGCTGATTCGATAACTTGCAAAACTTGATAACTTTAAAAAAGGAAAAAAGCTCAAGGCTTTTTGACACCTACACAGGACATAAATGTTTTGTTTGTAGCCTAGATTTTGCCCTATCAATGAAACTGCAGATAGTATGAATTTTACTTTATTTCTAAGATTCTTCATGGCACAGTCAGCAGAAGAGCTATCAATAATAAGCACCTTGACTTCTTAATAGTCTCCTCTGGGTAACTGCCTTGGCCTATGTGGGTTTTAGCAAAGCTTTGCTTTTTTTTATCCACACATATAAATCTTTAAATTACTTTTTATTATTCAGGTATGTTCTCCTGAGAGAGAGCAAAGGTCTTAATGCGGTGAAGTGGAATTAAGCAAGTTGGAAAGACTACACCGAGCATTACTTTAACACTGTTTGAAATCCTTCTGTGCCAAAATAAAGACCAATTACTCACAGTGTAATGCCATTTAGTGACCGTATCATGTGCTTTCCAACTCCTGCTAAAGACACAAATGTACACAGCCCTACAATAAAGTGAAAGTTGAGTCTTAACTAAAAGTTTACGTATCCAACTTTATGAGGAGAAGATCTACATTATTTGAAAGAATATATGCTAGATATTTGTGTGCTTGCCTTTTAATGGGAATGCATATGGAAATAGATTTCAGGTGTGTTGAAAGTTCACATATATTCCTCAAATACCATAACTACTTGTTTTTCTTCTGAATTATGTTAATTCAAAATGCTGCTAGCTGTCTTTGTAAGTTAGAGAAGAGCTAAACCCTAAATGGATGCTAAATCAGTATTTATCAATTATTAAGCACTCACCAATTAATCATTTGCTTTTTCATAAAATATTTTCACAATTTTTGCATCTTTTTTTGTTTGTTTTAAACATGTTTTATTGAAGATGTATATCATATAAAATACAAAGAGACATAACTTGCATAATAGTACAATGAATGAGCCAAATCAGAGATATAGCATAAGAGAATTGGGAGGAAATGGGGGGGGGGGTTAAGATGGGTTTGAAGGATGGTAGTCGTAGAGGGGGATTGGCTAATGGTGTAGAGGTGGTTATAGAGGAGGTTAGAATGGCTAGGGAATCCCACTGGCAGGAGTCCAGTCCTGTCCTGTCTGGAAAGGGAGCTTGTTATGTTGATCACAAAAATAATACTCATTTATTTATGTGTTGGTATTAAGAAGGTTGTAACTATCAGGTGTTTGGAAGTGGAGCCAGCATGCCCAAGTTTTGGTAAATTTGGAAGGAGAGTCTTTTTGCCATGCAAATGAGTTCCTTCATGACTACTACTTTTTGTAAGCAAGTAAAACATTCTGTCAGAGATGGGGTATGGGTGGTGTCCCAGTGGACAGGTATGCACTGTGCTGGAGTGTAGTCTAGAGCAGTGTTTCTCAACTCTAGTCCTCAAGGCGCCCCAACAGGTCATGTTTTAAGGATTTCCCTCAGATGAAACAGCTGTGGTAATTACTAAGGCAGTGAAACTGATCCAATCTCCTGTGCAAAATAATGGAAAGCCTGAAAACATGACCTGTTGGGCGCCTCGAGGACTGGAGTTGAGAAACACTGGTCTAGAGTATAGGTTGTTACTTGAGTAACGATTGAGTGTATTTTGGACCAGAAAGGTTCAATCAATGGGCATTCCTACCAGATGTGCAGGAGTGTCCCTACATCTTGGTGGCATGACCAGCAGCAGTTGGATATGCTATTTTTGCATCTTAGTGCTGCTGGTCTCTCTTTTAAGCACTTCCTGTCTGCAATCAGTTGATCCAGTAGCAGCTGTGCTTCGTTGCTCTGGTCCAGCTTTCTAATAATGACAATGGTGGACCATGTCTGTGTATCTTCTGTTCTGTTGCATCAGCTTGTAGTCTCAAATTTGGAGCCCCTGTGAGAGAATGACAAGAGCACATTTGGGAAGCAGTTGTTAAATGCCTGAACAAGGAGCTTTGGAACAGAATCACCAGATATAATTTTAATACAAATGAAGTTTTAAAAATGTTGTGCAGTACATGACTTATCAGCCTTTCAATACATTTGTTCCACCAATTTAATATGAACATTTAAAGAAACCAATGTTTCTGGACTAATCAAGATGACTCAGTGGTTATTGTTTAATAGCGCTCGTCCATAATTTTTTTGTTCAATGTTTTTATTGAATAGAAGAGAAATTAAACCTTGGTATACAATAGTAATATAGCAAAAACACAGACAGATGAGTTTGAAGGCTGTTCGCTAAAACTACAGAACTTTTTAGAACATCAGATTCAGAGGACGTATTGTACATTGGATAAATAAGCATTGAGAACATTATACCAATAACAAGCTACAGCTGTCAGGGTTGTATACATGTACAGGCCAAATAGAAGCAGAGTGAAGGAGTAGTAAAGTCAGCATAACGTTGTTATGGTATTGCATAATTCAGTAACAAGACTGGTTAAACCAAGGGTTAAGTAACTCTTATGTACTAAACAATACGATCAAGTGTGATCTGCAGGAGAGTCACTGATCATAAAATTGGGGAGGAAGGATCTAAGTATTGTTAAAATTTTATAATTAATTATTAATATATAGGGGGTAATCTGAGGCTTCTGTGATGATCAGAAAAAGTAAGTTAGAACTGGAGAAAAAGGAATGAAGAAAAGAGAAGAGAGAAGGGAGTAGGGGGATAGATTGTAAGGAAAGGGGATAAAGAGGAGGAGGCAAGTAGTGGACGAGGGATGAATGTGTGTGTGTGTGTGTGGGGGGGGGGGGGCAATCCAGAGATTAGCTAGAGGGATGAGGCTTTACATTGTGTATCAATCATAATTTCAATACTCCGGATCCCCCTTTCCCCACCCACCATGACTTCTTTTTGAAAATCAAATTTAATGGGTGGAATAGTGAATAGGTGGGAGTTTATGGATACGAGTGTGACTATTGAACTATGCTTGACATTTGCTTATGAATATTAAAGTGATTTTAAATTCTCTTCTTTAACAGTAACACACAGGTTTATACTCACCTCCCTTCTCGGGTCCCTTGTCTGTGTTCCTCTATGTGCCCTCTATGAGAGCACTTGTGCATGATCACTCCCAAGCCTCGCTGTCTGCATCTATTGACTGGCTCTGATTGGCAACAGTGGGAGCCAAGGCTTTATAACCACTACAATGAGTATAACAGATTCAACCTTAATTAATTTAGACTTTCAGACGCATGCATTTTTTAACGAAACAAAATAAATAAAAACGAATTTCGGAAGTAACTAAGTTATTTTATTTTTTAGACGAAAATGAAATTCCGATACAAAATATTTCAGTGTGCACATGTCTAATGATTACAGAATGGCTTATTCCACAGATGGAGGAAGATCTGCACAACCTAAACTTTCAGCAGGAAAGCCGTCCTCATTTCCACTTGTATGCTTTCCAATAACTTATGTTATCTTACCTGATTGCTGGATCGGCCATGCAGGAAACAACGATTCACTAATGTTGCTCTGGCCTTCGTGATCGCCAGACCAAACATCCTGTAACTTCTTTCTCTGGGAGTACACCACAAAACTTGAACAACCTTAGACAACGAATCACAGAAGCAGTGGAGCCAATATCCCTGGACATGCTGGTACAAGTCTGGACAGAACTGGAGTACCGTCACAACATTTGTCTTGTCACCA
This sequence comes from Rana kukunoris, assembly GCA_029574335.1. Taxonomy (NCBI): domain Eukaryota; kingdom Metazoa; phylum Chordata; class Amphibia; order Anura; family Ranidae; genus Rana; species Rana kukunoris. Next base: position 120,533,356 of record CM056058.1, on the reverse strand, counting down.
ATAGGGATGAGCCGAACACCCCCCGTTCGGTTCGCACCAGAACCTTCAAAGGGACCGACCGTTCGCGCAAACATTTAGAACCTCTATTGACGTCTATGGGACTCGAACGCTCGAATTTAAAAGTGCTCATTTTAAAGCCTAATGTGCAAGATATTGTCGTAAAATGTGTTTGAGAACCTGGGTCTTGCCCCAGGGAACATGTATCAATGGAATAGTTTTTTCTGGAGCAGTGATTTTAATGATGCTTAAAGTGAAAAAAAAAAGAAAAATTCCTTTAAATATCGTACCTGCTGGGTGTCTATAGTATGCCTGTGAAGTGGCATATGTTTAGAACTGTCCCAGCACAAAATGAGATTACTATAAAAAAAAGTAATTTAAAACTGCTTGCGGCTTTAATGTAATGTCTGGTGCCTGCAATATGGATGAAAATAATTGAGAAAAATAGCACAGAAACAGACAGTACACACACCACATAGCTTTAGGTGCACACTGCAGAGGACACAGGCAGTACACACACCACGTATCTTTAGGTGCACACTGCAGAGGATACAGGCAGTACACACACACCATGTAGCTTTAGGTGCACAATGCAGAGGACAATTGCAGTAAACACACCATGTAGCTGTAGGTGCACACTGCAGAGGACACGGGCAGTACACACACCACATAGCTTTAGGTGCACACTGCAGAGGACACAAGCAGTACACACACCACATAGCTTTAGGTGCACACTTCAGAGGACACAGGCAGTACACCACATGAGAATACTGCAGCTAGCACAATCACCTGCCTGCCTGTCAGTAAATTAGGAAGAGCAGATCTAGCTAAACTATACAGTGTATAAATATATATACAACACTTGGGATGCATATATATCCTCTACACACTGTAACTGACTAGCCTGCCTGCCTGCTCTATCTACCTACAAAAAATTACACTCTCTCTCTCTCTCTCTCTCTCTCTCTCTCTCTCACTGTCTTCTCTCTCTTAACCACTGCAACACACTACACAAGGCTGACCTGTGTACGTTTGGCCAATTATGGCTCTCCGTTTTTTTGCAAGCTGTGATTGGCCTTTCAGCATTCGGGTCATAGTGCATGCTTGGCCAATCATCAGCCAGCAATGCACTGCAATGTCGCAGTGAATTATGGGCCGTGACACGCCACTCGAATTTGGCGCGAACGGCCCAAAACTTTCGTAGTTCGACGAACGATCGAACATACGATGTTCAAGTCGAACATGAGTTCGACTCGAATATGAAGCTCATTCCTAGTCACCAACAGGGCTTAAATAGAACAGTGGTAGTGTAGAGGTAAAACTTGGACAGTTTATGTGTCTTTTCATGTTAATACAGTTGTGTTAGGTTCATTAAGTTATTATTTATCTTTACTTTTGCACTATCCCTTTTGAATCACACTGTATTGTAGAATATTTGCGTTGGAAATATTTCAAATCATTAGTGTAATTAGGCAGTATGAGTCATACAAATGCCATTATGCACATAATAACTGTCAAAGTGTCAAAATAGGTGAGGCACGTATGTTTTAAAAATGTATAATTTATATCATTGAATGTGTCTCCAGATTTAAATACGTAAATAATTCACAATAAACACTGCTTTCAAAAGAGTAACTTTAGCAGATTTTTTATGTTTTTAATAGCTAGTGGAAGGGTCAAAACCTCTCAGATTTGTATCCCTGTCTATGTTCCAATGAATTGATTTTACCTCATTACCTAAAGTAAAATAGAAATCCCTGCTCTCAGGTGATACAAGAAAAAATACCTGCCTACCATACAAACTAAATGTAAAGTGCATAGCTGCAAATAATTTATTATACATGTGCATATTCAAAAAATGTACATTGATGTGGGTAATCATCACCAAATAGTGAGAAAAGAGCCAATGCTAAATAGTATAACATATAAATCTGGCAGGGCTGGGCTCTCAGCAGCTCCCTTCTCTGTGTTCAGGCTGCTCAGCTGTCAAATAATTGTCAGCACTCATCGTTCCACAGTGGCTCACCTGGTGATCATTTCCTGCTTGTCAGTCCAGCCTACAGCCAGCCCCTTCTGGATATTTAAACTGCCTTGTTAATTCCTTTTATGCCCTCGCCTTGGTCAAACATATCTGGAAATTCCCTGCTGTGTTTCTGTAAAAGACTGATGTCCCTTCTGTTTCCTGATCCTGTTCTCCTGCCACCAATCGACTCTGGGGTTGCAGGCCTGTTCATAGATAGTGCCTTTGTGTTTGAGCATTCGATTCCACTGCAGCTTTGTGCTACTCCACTTGCCATTGAGGTTATTTATGGGAGTCCTTTACAGTCTTCCCATGTAACTCATGAGACTGCTCCATTGACTATGGCCATAGGGGCTCTTTACTAAGAGATAGTCCAGTTTCAAGTCATTTCCTTACTTGATTACCCGGTGGTCATTGGTTATACTTGATTACAGAGGCATAATCCCTCTTTTGATTGGCATCGAGCTGAGATTCTTTCCTGGTCGCCACAATACAGCAAAATAGACATGTGCACACTGAAATATTTTGTTTCAGAATTTCGTTTTTGTCCAAAAAATTTATTTATTTAGTTACTCATGAAATTCGTTTTTATTTATTTTGCTTTGTTAAAAAATGCATTAGTCCGAAAATCCTAATTAATTAAGGTTGAATCTGTCATTGAAGGCTTATGGTGTCTGTCGAATGCTCTAAGAAGATTAGACGGAGCAGCTAAACTGTACGACGCCGCAATCATTTCCGGTTGAATGTTCCGCCTAGAAGCTATAGAAGAATTCTAATGTTGTATGACTAGTAATAATTATATTTATAAATTATTATTACTAGTTAACCAACATTCAAATTCTATGGCCCGAGCATTTGACCAGAAACTGCGTTGTACAGTTTTGCTGCTTGTTGAATCTTCTTAGAACTTTTGACAGACACCATAAGTCTTCAATGACAGATTTGACGTTTGTATGTTTTTCGCTCCTTCGTCGAGTCTTCGTCGTTCATGTTGAATGGTCTACCCAACACTGTGGCTATAATGTTGAATATTTTCTCTCTATGAACTGTTGTAGCAACGAAAATGAAAATAAAGCATTTTTTTATGTCGGATCTTTCAGATTTCGGATTCTGCATGTTCATTTTCGTTTGTTAAAATGATAACAAAAATACCTGAAATTTGGATGAAAACAAATGCACGTCTACAGCAAAACATGTTTTCAGAAAGTGGTTTAGGTCCTGTTCATGTCTTCACTCTCCTCTTTGCCAGAGGAGTACCGCAAATTTAGAGATGTCTTTGACAAAGGTCAAGCCTGTATTTTTCCTCCACACTGTTTGTATGATTGCGCCAACCTGGTGCCATGCCTCCTCATGGTCGGGTCGGAAGATAAAGCCATGGAGGACTATGTTGCAGATTCACTTTCTCGAAGGATCATTCACAAATCCTTGTCTCCTGCAGGTTTCGGCTGCTTCTTTGAGAAAAAAAAGAGTAGTGAGCTGAGACCTTGTATCGATTTTAGGGCTCTCAATCGCATGACGAACACTTATCCAATTCCAATGATTATGGAATTATTTGACCGCCTCAAGGGAGCAACGGTTTTCACAACGCTCAGTTTGAGAAGGGCATACAATCACGTGAGGATCAAGGGGGGCAACAAATGGAAAACTGTGTTTAATACTAGGAATACCTTGTAATGCCTTTTGGTTTCTGTAACACTCCTGCAATTTTTCAGGAATTCATCAACAATGTCCTCCGAGATATATTGCAGCAATGTGTAGTGGTTTATCTTGATGATATTTACATATATACAAAATACGTAATGACAAATTATGGTTTCCAGCCATCCATGTTGCCTGACACATTTGTTCCTTAAAGAATTCCTGCATTAGAGGAGCATCCCTGTGATCTCCGCTTCACTTGGGTGCAGGTCCAAGAGCCCTTGCAACATGCCAGTGATAGGTACAGACTCCATGCTGACAGCCGACGCCTACCTTCGCAGTCCTACCAAGTTGGGGACAGGGCCTGGCTGTCATCTCGTAACCTCTGACTTTGTGTTTCCTCACTGAAACTGGCACCACATTATATTGGTCATTTCTGTATTCTCCGTAGGATCAACCCAGTGGCCTATGCATTAGACCTTCCTTCCAACATGCATATTTCCGAAGTATTCCATGTTTTCTTAATAAAACCTTTGGTGTGCAACCGCTTCACTATCTCGGTACCACATCCTCGCCTGGTTCAGGTTGAGAACCAAGAGGAATAGGAAATACAATCTATTATTGACTCCTGTAGGTTCCATGGGCGCATACAGTACCTGATTCATTAGAAAGGGTATGGTCCAGAGGAACACTATTGGGTCTCATAAACCTGGTGCCCCTCTGAGGGGAGGGGTCATTGAGGAGAGGGTACTGCTAGGGCTGGGCTCTTAGCAGCTCCCTTCTCTGTGTTCAGGCTGCTCAGCTGTTTTAATTATCAGCACTCATCGTTCCCAGTGGCTCACGTGGTGATCATTTCCTGCTCATCATCAGTCCTGACCTACAACCAGCCCATTCTGGCTATTTAAACTGCCTTGTTCATTCATTTTCCTTGGTCAAACATATCTGGAGATTCTCTGCTGTATTCATATGAAAGACTTTGATTAGCCGACATCCCTTCTGGATCCTGATCCTGTTCTCCTACCTCTGACTAAGCTGATCTCTGGCTTCCTGATTTACTGGCTTGTCTGACTATCAGATTTGGCTTCCGACCCCATGCTATGTTTTGACTACGCTTACTGGTCTGTACCATTTTACCATTAGATTAAAGGGTGTGATTTTTACTGCATTTTCTGTCTCAGTCTGATTCATGGTTTCTGAAAAAATCAAAATGACAAGTGTCATTTATAGTGTCTATATAAGACAGGTGCTTAATTATTCGCAAAGGTGCTTAATTCTCTGGAAAGGTGCTTCATCCTCCACATCTTGTGGATATAACATCAAGCCAATGTATATATAAGTTTCTAAACTTCTGGTGAACTGCTAAAAATGAGAAACACCCACCAACCAGTGTTTTCCCCTGTGTACAACAGAGACTCTTACCAAAAATACATGACCATTAAGAAATAAATGGTTGATCAGCACAGAAAGGGTTAATTGCCCTGATCATTGTTGTACCACCCTGGAAGGCGCTCAAACATTCTCTCACAATAGTAACATATAAATAAAGGGCTATCAAAGGGTAATAAAATAAAAAAAACAATATTTATTAAAAAGCAAAATGTGCACTCACATATAGAAAAAGCCAAGAATGGTTTTATACACTGCGTGCATCTAATCAGCAAAGTTTCTCTTTCTGGTCCACCCTCTGTAAGGCAAGTGTGTCATATATGATAGCCCCACCCAACGTGTTTTGTCATAGTAGACGTCATCAGGGAGAGTGCCCAGAGGGTGGCATCAGACAGAGCCCATTTATAGTAAAGTGGAAACGGCAAAATCAATGTGCTCCTTATTAAAAGGTGAATATTCAATTAGGACAGTGCCGTGCCATACAGCTGCCGCTATACATATTACTAGACATGTGCAGTTTGTTTGCTTATGAATTAAAATTTGGACACATTTTTTGTTTTTCGGAAATCCAAATGTATTAAAATTTCCAAATTACAATAGTACCGAATTTAAATGTATCTAAAATAATGAAAACATAATTGGATGGAATTTGATTTGATTCAAATAGTTTAGGAAACAATTTTAAATAGTTTTAGAATTCAAAAGTTTTCAAATAAGAATAGTTTTCAAATTCAAAAAGTTTTAGAATTTATAAAGAAAATAAAAATAGAATAGAAAATAACGGCAAATAATAGAAAAAAATTGATTTTAATAGAGTAAACAGAACAAAATAGAAAAAAAAATAGAAAAAAAAAATAGACCAGACTATAATAGAATAAAAAATAACAGAATAATAAAAAAAAACATATTTTGTACTTTTTGCTATAATAAATATTCCCATTTTTTTTTTTTAAAGATAATTCTTTCTCAGTTTAGGCCGATATGTATTCTTCTACATATTTTTGGTAAAACAATTGCAATAAGCGTATATTGATTGGTTTGCACAAAAGGGGCATAGTTTTATGGCATTTTTATTATTATATTTTTTTACTAGTAATGACGGCGATCAGCGTTTTTTATCATGACTGCAACTTTATGGAGGACACATCAGACACTTTTGACACATTTTTGAGACCATTGCACTGATTACTGTAAAAAATGACGCTGGCAGTGAAGGGGTTGGATTGGATTGGATTAAATACTTATAGAGCGCCAAATGCAAGTTGTGATACTCGCGTCTAAGCGCTTACCAACAAGCTAAAAAAAAAAAAAAAACAGAAATATAAAAAGAAGGGGGGGGGGGTGTCGGGGCACAGCAAGCCTATCCCTACTCCCTGACAATGGACCGCAGCCTAGGATTAAGGCAGCGTCCTGCTAAGGGCTTGGAAGGGCAGGTCTCTATCTATAGGCTTGTGAAAACAAAAGTGTCTTCAAGCCCTTACGGAAGGCCATCAAGGAGGTGGATGCTCGGAGCTGATGAGGGAGCTGGTTCCACAGAAAATTCCCCAGTGTTTGGAGCCGGCGTCCACCTTTTGAAGCTAATTGGCTAGATTTAATAATTGCTAACAGAGCGTCAGTCGAACGAAGCTCTCTGGGTGGACAGTAATGTTCTGTCATATTTGATAAATACATCGGACCTAGTTGCCAATAGGCCCGAAACACCAAACAGAGTGCCTTGAACTCAACCCGTTTTACTATCGGGAGCCAGTGTAAGTTCTTTAGTACCGGGGAGATGTGATTCCGCCTTGGGCAGTTTGTAACTAATCTTGCAGCATGGTTCTGTGTAATCTGCAATCGTTTTATCCACTTCTGTGGGAGCCCTAGGAAGAAAATGTTAGAACAATCCAACCACTAGGTGGCGCTGAGGGGGTTAAGTGTGTCCTAGGGAGTGATTCTAACTGTTAGGGGGAGGAGCTACCAGTAAAACGTCACTAATAACTGTTTCCAATTATGGGGAACAGTAGATCAGTGACATGTCTCTACGCAGAACAGGGGAATGTCTTGTTTACAAAGGCATCCACCTGTTCTGCCTTTGCCGACCGCAATTGCAGGCCGACCGTGAACCTCAAGTTCCCGGGACCCGTAAACCGACTCAAGAGGCACATTTAAAGGGATGTACAGGTATGCCCACTTGCCTGCCCGTGCCATTGTATCGACGTATATGTGTGTGCGGCAGTTGGCAAGTGGTTAAGATAAAAAAGGCTTTTGCCTTTACAACTCCTTTAACTGGTTGCCGACCGCCCGCCGTCATATTACTGCGGGAAGTCGGCACGCCTGGGCAAGAGCCCGTAGCTCTACATCGGCTACTTTGTGGTCACTAGGGGGCGTGCACGCGTCCCTGCTCGCCCCCGAGTCCCGCGCGCGTGCCCGGCGGGTACGAAAGCCGCCGGGCACACGCGATCGCTCGGTACAGAGCGAGGAGCGGGAGCTATCTGTGTAAACAGACAGCTCCCGCTCCTGTCAGCGGGGGAAACGCTGATCTTCTGTTCATACAATGTATGAACAGAAGATCAGTGATTTCCCCTAGTGAGGCCACCCCCCCATACAGTTAGAACACACCCAGGAACACATTTAACCCCTTCCCGCCCCCTAGTGTTAACCCCTTCACTGCCAATGGCATTTTTATAGTAATCCAATGCATTTTTATAGCACTGATCGCTATAAAAATGCCAATGGTCCCAAAAATGTGTCAAAAGTGTCCAAAGTGTCCGCCATAATGTCGCAGTACTGAAAAAAAAAGCTGATCGCCGCCATTACTAGTAAAAAAAATATATTAATAAAAATGCCATAAAACTACCCCCTATTTTGTAAACGCTATAACTTTTGCGCAAACCAATCAATAAATGCTAATTGTGATTTTTTTTTTTACGAAAAATATGTAGAAGAATACGTATCGGCCTAAACTGAGGAAAAAAAAAGTTTTTTTATATATTTTTTGGGGGATATTTATTATAGCAAAATGTAAAAAATATTGCATTTTTTTCAAAATTGTAGCTCTATTTTTGTTTATAGCGCAGAAAATAAAAACCACAGAGATGATCAAATACCATCAAAAGAAAGCTCTATTTGTAGGAAAAAAAGGACGCCAATTTTGTTTGGGAGCCATGTCGCATGACTGCGCAATTGTCAGTTAAAGCGACGCAGTGCCGAATCACAAAAAGTGCTCTGGTCATTGGGCAGCAATATGGTCTGGTGGTTACTACCACAGATTCTCCACAAACCACTGACTTCAAACTCCATACCAACAAATAACCAAAGGAGAATCATGTCTGAGGCCTCATACACACGGCAGAGACAGAGAATCTCGTCATAAAAGAAACATAGTTTTCCTCAATGAGGTTCTTGACAGGCTTGTCGAGAATCTTGTCAAGCTTTCCTTGCGTGCACACTGTCAAGACAAAATCTCGTCATTCTCAAAATTCCATTGGCGCCACCCTTGGGGCTGCTTTTGCTAATCTCATGTTACAGCGTGTTAAAGCGGATCTCCACCCTAAAGTGAAGATCCGCTGATCGGAACCCTCCCCCCTCCGGTGTCACATTTGACACCTTTCAGGGGGAGGGGGGTGCAGATACCTGTCTAAAGACAGGTATCCGCACCCACTTCCGGCCCACAGTCTCGGGCAAAAGACGGGCTTTTCCCGTTGTATGCTGGGAACTCTCGGCTCCCAGCACACAGCGGGAGCCAATCGCGGGCGCAGCGCGACTCGCGCATGTGCCGTAGGGAACCGGGCAGTGAAGCCGGAGCGCTTCACTTCCTGGTTCCCTCGCCGTGGATGGAGGGGGGAGCAGCAGGGTGACGAACGAACGCTCATCCTCTGCTGCGGACGCCGCTGGACTCCAGGACAGGTAAGTGTCCTAATATTAAAAGTCAGCAGCTGCAGTATTTGTTGCTGCTGGCTTTTAATATTTTTTTTTGGTGAACCATCCGCTTTAAGTAAAAGTTTGGTGAGAGACGATTTGCGCTTTTCAGTCTTTTACATCGTGACAAATGTGCTATCTCCATTACGGACGCTACATTTACCGCAGGTGCGCTCCCGTCTCATAATTAATTCTGAGCATGCGCAGGTTTCTAAGTATACACACAAATGTGTTTCTCGTCGTAAACCAGCCCGACGAGAAATACGACAAGGAAATTGAGACCCCTGACGAGAGAAAAGAGAGCATGTTTTCTTTTTTTCTCGTCGAGATCCATGACAGTTTTCTCGACGAAAAACATACACACGACCATTTTTCTCTGCAAAAATGCTCTGCCACCAAGTTTCTTGATGAATTTTGCAGAGGAAAACGGTTGTGTGTACGAGGCCTGATTCTCTTGAAACACAGCTGTGTGACATTGATGGCACCACAGTGTTCTTTTCTTGGTCCTCTTGTTTCAAAAGTCTTGCTAAAATGTTGTCGACCCCAACCACATAATTCTGAATTAGCCATTCAAGGAGCAGGATGTTGCTTGTTATATAAAAAAGGTTCTTACTGTAATATCTTATTATTGTGTGAGTAGTAGTACATGTCTATAGACCATTCATTACAGCTATCCTTGAAATGTGTTGTTTGAAACCTTAGCTCCAAGGCATCTATGCCTTGCCAACATGACTTTGTTACAAATCTGTTGTGTAGAGTTAATTTGTCTGTCCATCTTTGGTATCATCTTCAGAGATTGCCCTTGGACTCCTTGTCTCAAATAACCTTATAGCAAATGCTAAGGGGGATTTCTAGAAGCCCACTGCTTTTGATCTCTTGGTTGACTGTCATAATAAATAGATTTGTTTTAGGCATTCTGTGGAACAGAATATTACTGGATGTCAAATTGTGACCCCCACTTTAGGCTATTAATAGAAAAAAATACAGATATGTATTCAAACACGTATATGTTGCTAAATTTTTTTTATAGATTTATCAAAAAGTTGTCAGAAAAATTAAAACAAGATTACTTAGACCTTAGTTAGGCCTTATTATTTAGATCTTATTTGTAGCTTATTGTTATTTTAATATGGCATTATATAATAGTTTTTATAAAGCACAAATGATGTGATGAACCTGATAAAAAAAAACAGCTGATAACGCGTGAATACACACCTGATGAATGTGCAAATTGCGTGAAAAATCAACCAAAATAAAGGTAATAATAAAAAATAATAATAAAAAAAAAGTCCACAGACTGGTAAGATAAGCTTGCCTGATAAAATGACTGACAATTTCCCTGCTGTTTTTATGGATCAATCCTGTCCACAATCCAATTTGTAATAGACTATAGGTGTTCTCACGTTTGTTCCTCTTTAAAGTGCCTCATGTAGCGTGACTCTCAAACAAAACAAGAGAAATAAAACATCACTAGGTCTGTGGTGTACAAAATAAAACTCACATTTGATCATATGAGGCAAGCTTATCTTACCAGTCTGTGAATGTTTTTTTTTATTATTATTTTTTATTATTATCTTTATTTTGGTTGATTTTTCACGCAATTTGCACATTTATCAGGTACATTGTATTGATGTGTTATCAGCTGGTTTTTATCACATCATTTTTTCTTTATAATAAGAGGTTGATTTTAGCGCATCATCACTCATTAACCACTTCCCGCCCGGTCAATAGACAATTGACTTCCGTGAAGTCGTTGTGAAATCCTGACTGGACGTCTATTGACGTCATGCAGGATTTCATGCTGGCGCGCCCGTAGGGGCACGCAGAGCAGCCGTCGGTGATGCGGCGTGTTAGTCTGACACCCTGCATCTCCGATCTCGGTAAAGAGCCTCCGATCACGATGTAAACAGGAAGAGCCATTGATGGCTCTTCCTCACTCAAAAAGGGGAGAGCCGATCGGCAGCTCTCCTGACAGGGGGGGTTCGCGCTGATTGTTTATCAGCGCAGCCCCTCCTCGGATGCCCACACTGGACCACCAGGAAAGCCCACACTGGACCACCAGGGAAGGACAGTAAAAAAAAGACAGTAAAAAAAAAAGAGAATAGATGCCAATTAGTGCCCACAAATGGGCACTGACTGGCAACATGGACCCCTCAGTGTCCATCAGTGCCACCCCTCAGTGCCGCCTCACCGATGCCCATCAGTGCCGCCTCACCAGTGCCCATCAGTGCCACCTCATCGGTGCCCATCACTGCCACCTCATCGGTACCCATCAGTGCCACCTCATCGGTGCCCGTAATCGAAGTAGAAAATGTACTTTTTTACCAAAAAAATTAACAGAAAAAAATAAAAACTTTATTTTTTTTCAAAAATGTCGGTCTTTTTTTTAGTTGTTGCGCGAAAAATAAAAATCGCAGAGCTGATAATAATAAATAGTTTGGGTACAGTGTAGCATGACCGCGCAATTGTCATTCAAAGTGCGACAGCGCTGAAAGCTGAAAATTGGCTTGGGCAGGAAGGTGCGTAAGTGCCCGGTATGGAAGTGGTTAATTCATAATACATACATTGTCAGAACACTTATTTATGGTTGTGGCTTTTATCATTTATCTATCTTCTATTTATAATTAATTCTTTGTTTGAATTTGGGTTTTTATCAGCGCTTGAGTCAACTTATTATCATATAAGGCCTCGTATACTCGACGGGCCAATTTTCTCCATTCCCGTCGAGGAAAAAGAGAACATGCTCTCTTTTGGGCTCGTTGAGTTTCTCAACAGTTTCCTCGCCGAAAAATGTACACACGATCGGTTTCCTCGGCAAAACACGTCTCCCAACAAATTTCTTGCTGGATTCTGCAGAGGAAACCGGTCGTGTATACAAGGCCTACTGTAACAGTTTGTATTGTTTATAGCAATGAGTGAATTGACCTGGTTTTGGTTTACAAGAGGACCTACAAACCCAGCTTGTAAACCACAAATGCCAAATATAGTAGCAAATCCCATGGAGGTCTATGGGAGCTGAATCTTGTCTTCTTTTTCTGGCCTTTTTTCAAGACTGAAGCGGCGTACACACGACCGAGGTTCTCGCTGGAAACCAGCGAGAACCTCACTGGAAGCTGCATTCCAGCGAGGACCTCGGCCGTGTGTACACAGAGCGCTCGCCCCGCCCGTCGGGAATCCCGTCGAGCGAAAAGAGAGCACGCTCTCTTTTTGCTCGACGGCCCGCCTGGATGAATGGCTGGTTGCCATTCCCGACGGGCGGGTCGCCGATTTCGACGGCCGGAACGATGTGTTCTGCCCGTCGAGGTTCTCTGCCGTGTGTACGCGGCCTGAGGCCTCGTACACACGACCGAGAAACTCAACAGAATCCATCAAGATACTTGGTGGGAGAGCTTTTTTGCAGAGGAAAATGGTTGTGTGTATGCTTTTCATCGAGAAAACTGTTGAGGAACTCGAAGAGGAAAAAAGAGAGCAAGTTCTCTTTTTCCTCGATGGGAGTCTCAAGTTGTGTTCCTCGTCGGGCTGGTTTCCGACGAGAAACACGTTGGAGTGTATGCTTAGAAACCCGCGCACCTTCGGTAAAGAGTTTGTAATGGAGCACATTTGTCACGCTGTAACAGACTGAAAAGTGCAAATGCCTCTTACCAAACTTTTACCTAACACGCAGTAACATGAGATTAGCAAAAGCAGCCCCAAGGGTTGTGCCAGTGGAATCAAACTTCCCCTGCCATCGTACGTGTTGAAGTCACCGCGTTTGAGAATGAGGAGATTTGGTCTTGACAGTGTGTATGCAAAGACAGCTTGTCAAGTTTCTCGACAAGCCTAACAAGGAACTCGTCGAGGAAAATGATGTGTCTTTTCCGACGAGTTCCTCGGTCGTGTGTACGAGGCCAAATTTGCAAGCTTTTGTTTAAAAAGGGTTGCTGGGCACTGCTATATGTATCAATAAATTTACAAAAATACTGTTTAGTTAGGAGAGGGTCTTTAACCACTTGACAAAATCCACACGCCGATTTACGTTGGCAGCATGGCTGGGGCAGGCAAATGGGCGTACCTGTAATTGCCTTTAAATTTGCCCGCAGGTCACGCAAACTCAATGTTCGCTGGAGGCCTGTGATCGTGACACGAAGGGGCAGAATGGGGAGATGTAAACAAGGCATTTCCCTGTTCTGCCTAGCAACATGACAGGGATCTACTGCTCCCTGTCATTGGGAGCAGTGATCTCTGTCATGTTTTAGTAAGCCCCCAAGTGTTTAACCCCTTCCCTGCCAGTGTCATTTATACAGTAATCAGGGGCTATTTGTAGCTCTTATCGCTGTATAAATGACAATGGTCCCAAAATAGTGTCAAAAGTGTACGAGGTATCCGCCATAATGTCGCAGTCCTGATAAAAATCACAGATTGTCGCAATTACAAGTAAAAAAACAATTATAATAAAAATTACATAAATCTATCCCCTATTTTGTAGACGATATAACTTTTGTGCAAACCAATCAATATACGCTTATTGCAATATTTCTTACCAAAAATATGTAGAAGAATACATATCTGTCTAAACTGAGTAAAACATTTTTTTTATATATATATATATATATATATATATATATATATATATATATATATATATATATATATTTTGTTTGGATATTTATTATAGCAAAAAGGGGCTCTATGTAGTTTTCTAGCAAATAAATGATGATTTTTACATGTAGGAGAGAAATGTCAGAATTGGTCTGGGAGCTCCAGAACGCCTGAAGGTGCTTCCTGCATGTTGGGCCTCTGTATGTGGCCACGCTGTGTAAAAGCCTCACACATGTGGTATCGCCATACTCGGGAGGAATAGCAGAATGTGTTTTGGGGTGTAATTTGTGGTATGCATATGCTGTGTGTGAGAAATAACCTGCTAATATGACAATTTTGTGAAAAAAAAAAGAAAAAAAATCTTGATTATGCAAAGAATTGTGGGAAAAAATTACACCTTCAAAAAACTAAAACAACTGCCTCTTTCTAAATACCTTGGAATGTCTTCTTACCAAAAAGGGGTCATTTGGGGGGTATTTGTACTTTTCTGGCATGTTAGGGTCTCAAGAAATGAGATAGACCTTCAGTACATCAGGTGTGATCAATTTTCAGATATTGGCTCCATAGCTTGTGGACTCTATAACTTTCACAAAGACCAAATAATATACACCCATTTGTACTTATTTTACCAAAGATATGTAGCATTATACATTTTGGCCAAAATGTACGAAGAAAAATTACTAATTTGCTAAATGTTATAACAGTAATGCAAGGCTTTCTCCCTGGTGTAGAGTGTCGTGCTACAGGAGCGTCAGGACACTAACACATAGCTCCTTTCTCTATCTGCAATGTAGAGAGTGTCCCAAATCTCTTGTAGTCCAAGGGAGGGGGCAAGCACTACACTCCACACCAGGGAGAAAACCTTGCATTACTGTGTGGAGTTACAGACAGAAGAACAGGAAGTGAGGATTTCTCAGAAGAAATAAGGACATTTAAAAGCAAAATGGAAGGATGAGGTAAGTGAAGTAGGACTGTACTAAGGTAAAGAAAGCTATTTAGGAAAAAAAAATTGTACCTTTGCAACCCCTTTAAGCAAACAAAAAAGGAAGCTCAGGACTTCTCGGGGCTTCTGCTATCACTGCCAAAGAAGGAGATCACACGTAGGTGTAGATTTACTAAAGGCAAAAAAAATGTGCACTTTGCAAGTGCAATTGCACTTATTTTCACCAGAGCATAGTTAATGTGTGAGGCTTCACTTTGTAAAGAATACCCAATTAGATACAAGGAAAAAAAAATGCATTTTTACTTGAACATAATTTGATGATGGAAATCAGCAGAGCTTTACCACATTTACTAAAGGATCACTAAAGGAAATTTTATTGTTTTTGATGAAATGACTGTTTAGAGGGTATAGAGACATAAAAGTTAACTGATTCCTTTTAAAAATGATTAAAAATAGATAAAAAATCAATCATATAATATGCCTCTAGTTTCACTTTCATTTTTAAACTGGTTTTGTGTTTATGTGAAATAGAGAGAGAGACAGAACAAAAACAAACAAATCCAGGGCAGTGTTTTGTTTTTAAATTGAATCCCAGGGCAGTGTTTTGTTTTTAAAATGAATCTGATTGGTTCTGAGGAGTTTTAGACACACAGCTTGGACCACAGTGAAAAGCTGCCATGAGATTTTTCATAAGGAGCCAGACAAGCAGGAAGTGTGGAGATCAGAGCAGAATTACAGTAACTTCAAAGCAAAAACGAACAATGAGAACATAAAAACAGCACTGCATTAAGGTAAAGGAAGCTATTTAGCTAAAAAAAAATTCCTTTAGTGATCCTTAAGCTCTGGGGAAAATAAGTGCAACTGCACTTGCAAAGTACAAAGTCTATGTACCTTTAGTAAATCCACCCCTTCAAATAATAAGCACAAAGATTGGACATATATTGGACAATGGGGTGTTCTCTGTGTCATAGCTGATATTGCTTTCGTATTTTTAAATGTATATAATAAAAGCTGATCACCACTGTTTAGTTTTGATTCATACTACATCAGTCTATTTTGTTCTAGCTTAATAAAAAGCAGATGTTTTATGGAACGAAAAAAAAAAGCAAATGTAAGGTTTTCTCACATTTCTTAAATCTTGATTCTCATTATAGAGCACTTGTCTGCCTTTATTTCACCATGTGAATCATGGTTTACTAAGGAATGATAAAAATAACTAGAATGTGTGAATGTGGGGTTGCTGTAGCTGAACAGTTTTGCTTTGTCATCCATTCCCAACTCAGTTATACTAATATACTGCAACAATACCACATTTTTAATGATTATGCAAGAACTTTTCTCTTGAATATCCATACCTAATATTGTATTTAGTATTTCAAAAAAAGTAGCACGTTCAAACTATTTCTTCATAAATTATAAAAATGTCCACATATATAAATATAAAAGGATATTATAAACATTTTGAGTATGTTTGACTGCAGGAATGCTAAAATTAAAAGGGCAGATTTATATAACCCAACCTATATTACTCCAATACTCGCTTCCATTCATGGAAACCCTCACTCTGCAGCTGCAAACAAATCCCCAAGACATGGTCCATATTCTTCTTTGCTATTTTAACCTCTGGGCCAACTCCTTGCTGGACCCCATCGCCGACGCCTGCATCAACCATCTGGAAGGACTAGGTCTGCAGCAATTAATACTATGCACTCATGCATCAGGCCATACGCTCGATCTCATTTTCAAACAAGATTTTGAAATTGACATCTTGGAAAATGAGCCATTACCATGGACCGGTCACCATGCCATTAAATTCAAAATCACCAATAACGCCAGGCCAAAAAAAAAGAAAAAAACAATGACAACTCACTGAACTAGATCTCAGAAGAAGCTCCACTCGGAAACTCTTCAAAACAACACTAAGGAACAAAATAAAAACAATCCAACAAAAACAAACTGCCACAGAAACACTTGACGCAATCAACAAGGCGCTACTTCAGTCAGCTGACTGGGTGGCACCAAAACGCAAAACTTGCATCCGGAAAAACAACTTCAGCTGGTTTAATGACCAGCTGACGTTGCTAAAGCAAGAACGTAGAAGAGCAGAAGCTGCATGGAAAAGGAGCTCCACCATTTACAAGACAATAACAAAGAAATATCATAAAGAAATCTTTATGGCCAAAAAAAATCACTTCTCCAACATTATCGCAAATGCCCTAAACCGCCCCCGCGAACTCTTCAAGCTGGTTTCGCAGACGTTGAATCCAGCTTGTTTAGAGGCCCCCAATTCTGATTCACAAGAATTTTGCAACAAACTATCGGATTATTTCATTAATAAAATTGAAAAAATCTGCAAAAGTATTCAGCAAAATGAAATCGTCACTAATCCGCCCCCAAATCCCAAATCTAATATCCTCATAAACCTGCCACAACCACCAAAATTCTCCCTAAAACCCATCACCATCAATGCCACTAAAAACATCATTGGGACTCTGCGTAACAGCACAGCACCCAATGACATCATTCCCACTAAACTGCTGAAAGAAAGTGCCGATATACTGGCACCAGCTGTCACGCAGCTCATAAACCAATCATTCAAGGAGGGCATGGTGCCCACCTTGCTGAAACAAGGTACAATAAAACCAATCCTAAAAAAAAACACCCTTGACCCCAAAGACCCAAACAACCGGAGGCCCATAACAGGTCTAAATGTTTTTTCCAAGATAATGGAGAAAGAAGTTGTACAACAGCTGCAACTGCATTTAGAAACCCATAAATTACTCGATACGTTCCAATCAGGTTTCCGTCCGGGTCACGGAACAGAAACGGCGCTGCTCAAAATATGGGATGACGCTCTAGAGGCCGCAGATGAAGGAGAATCTTGTCTCCTGGTCCTGCTGGACCTAAGCGCAGCCTTTGACACGGTAGACCATGGACTACTACTCGCTAGGCTAGCTGAAGTGGCCAAAGTCGCAGAAGTGATTTACCCTGGTTCTCCTCCTTCTTGGAAAACCGATCACAAACGGTGAAACTGGGATCTTTCACTTCTGAAAAATGTACGGTATCATGCGGAGTCCCTCAAGGATCTCCCTTGTCACCCGTATTGTTCAATATCTATCTCCGCCCCCTCTTTGAAATCATCAGCAACCAGAAGCTACTCTACCACTCCTATGCAGACGACACTCAGCTGTATTTCCACATCTGCAACAAAAAGGATCATTGTCTTGGACTAGAGAAATCCCTCACTCTTATAGATAACTGGATGACATCCAGTTATCTTAAACTCAATGGTTCTTTTTTTTTCATCAATATTTTATTAATTTCAAAACAAGAAATGTAAAGAGGCAGATTACATAAGAGATAGGATACATCACCCAATCAGGACAATGTAATGTGACTAGATATAGAACAGACAATAACAGTTGTTATATCTTATGCTTAACATAGAAGAAAAAATAGCAAGTCCAGTGCAAGAGTATAATAAGTAGAACAGCGAATCTAGAACCTGCTCAGAATGTGTGAACTGAAGAAAGAAGAATGGGGGTGCATAGAGTAGGGGGGAGGGAAGAAAGGGGTAAAGAGGGAAGAGGGGGGAGAGGAGGGTGGGAACCCAGACATAGGACTGTGTATCAAAGGGAAGAGAAAGCAAAAGTATACAACATATTACATCTCATCAGGAACACTGGTAAACAAAATTCAACCTCAGGGTTATTACATCCACTTAGCAAAGTAAGTAAGGTAAGGAAGGTATCGAATATTCGCAAGGTCGGCCAGGGGGGGATCGAGGGAAGGGGACACCCGGCAGGCCATCTAGAGCATATAAGTGGACATATCAAACAATCAACCAGGGGGGGTCACCTAGTTGAGAACCTGAAGGGGCAAGATAGCAAATTTTGTTGTTCGGAGACAGACAGATGAAACTTGATAAAGGAGTCCCATTTCTTGTTGAAACTGTCTCTCGATTGCGAGGGATGCGTATGTAAGTCTAAATTTTCCCTGTACAATAAAGTCCTCAGGCTTTGAATCGCTGCAGCAAGAGATGGGTGGGTAGACAAAATCCAATGGTTAAGGATCGTCCTGCGAGCCACCAGCAGAGTGAGGAGGATCCAGTGCCGTGTACCTTGAGAAAAAAGATTGTAGGCCCCAGACTGGGCCTTATCCTCTGGTGGGCAGCCAAATAATAACAGCCTAGGCTCTTTTTCCAGAAGGCAGCCTGTCACATCACGTATATAGAGCAGAATCTTAGACCAGAAGGCTGTAACAGCAATACAGTTCCAAAAATGATGTAGCAAGGTAGGTCTATGTTGGAGGCACCACGGGCAAGCAGGACCTATATCAGGAGAGTGCGTTGTGGAGAAAGGGTAGTATGCTCTGTGCATCAATTTAAATTGTGTTTCTCTCCAGGATTCACACGGAGTAATACGTCTAGTGAGCCCATAGCCCCGAATAATGTCATCTATATCTATTTGATTCGGAATGTCTACAGTCCAAGCAGACATAGAAGTGTGGCGTAGCGGTTTTGCAAACCGTAAATTAAGGGGGGAGTAGATATCAGCTATAGAGTACTTTTCGTTCGCAATCAGCTTGTCCAAGAAGGATGGTTGGAATCTAATATATTTTTTAGGGCACACCTTGTTAACAAAGTCCACATATTGCATAACCGGGAGAAAATGACCTGAGGGTAGCGAAAACTCCTCTGCCAGTAATGTGAAAGGTTTGGGGTTGCCAGATAAGTCTTGGAACAGAGAGCATACTTTGGTTAGGCCCTTGTCCTTCCATTTAGAGAAAGGTTCGTAAAGGGGACTGGGTGAGAACATAGGATTGCCGTGGATCGGAAGGTGCCTAGAAACATGAGGGGAGAGACACAGTTTTTTCCTGATCTCTCTCCAGGCCACTACTGTGTCTCTGAAAAGAAGATTCTGTTTGATGGGGTCAGGTAGAGTTCGGAGCGAGCTGTGAAGAAGGGTGGCTAGATTTATGGGGGATACCATGGCGGATTCCAGGGCATAGTTGGAGTACCGTGAGGAACCTATTAACCAATCTATTCCAATCCTCAATAGACAAGATAAATTATACAATCTGATATTTGGGAGACCCACGCCACCCTCGCCCTTCGGGAGATGGAGTTTAGACATAGCAATCCTTGGCCTACCTTTCTTCCAAATGAATCTAGAGATAGCTTTGTTCAAAATTTGGACATCTTTATGTTTCAAAAGTAAAGGCAAGATCTGTAGAGGATACAGTAGGCGGGCAAAGCTCACCATCTTTAACAATGAACATCTCCCAAAGAACGAGAGCGGCAAATCTGCCCACGTTTCCATTTCATTGACTAGTTTGTCGATTAAGTGTGGATAGTTCAGATAGTACAGAGAGAATGGTTCCTTGCCAATTTTTAACCCTAAATAGGTGATATGACGTTCCGCGATCCGAAGGGAGGAGCGAGGGGACGAGCGCTGGTAAGATGAACGTAGCCCAAGGGGAAGAATCTCGCTTTTAGTAAAGTTCATTTTCAAGCCTGAACACTTGCGGAATGAGTCAAATATCATCTGGATGATGGGGATGTCCTTCTGGGGGGAAGTGGAAAAAATAAGTATGTCGTCGGCAAAAAGAGCCACTCTCATTTCCTCATGTCCAAAAGGCAACCCATGAAGGAGAGGGGTAGCATTAAGAAGACGTGAGAGGGGCTCTATGGCTAGATTAAAAAGTAAAGGGGAAAGGGGACAGCCTTGTCTCGTGCCTTTATGTAATCTAAAGGAGGGTGATTGGATTCCTGCTGCAGACACTGTGGCCGAGGGAGCTGAGTACATGTTGTGAATGAACGTGCTAAAAGGGCCTACCAGTCCAAATTTGAGCATGACCATGGAAAGCCAGCGGAAGCTGACATTGTCGAAAGCTTTTTCGGCATCTAATGTAACTATCACTACATCTTGTGATGGGTGAGATTTTGCATATTCAAGAGCCGCCAGTACCTTGCGGATGTTGGCAGATGCAGATCTCCCTTTAGTGAACCCTGACTGCGCCCGGTGAATAAGTGATGGCATTATGTCCCCTAGCCTAGAGGCCACAATTTTAGATATTATTTTGGAGTCGACATTCAATAGAGAGATAGGACGGAAAGAGCCCGGGTCCAGAGGGTCCTTCCCCTTCTTGGCAATAAGCTTGATGTTGGCTAGATGACCAGTGGGGAGGTATGGTCCACCAGTCCAAATGTAGTTGTAGACAGATAGTAGAGTAGGAGCAATTGTTTCTAGCATCATCTTAAAGAACTCAGGCGAGTAACCGTTTGGGCCCGGGGCTTTGCCATTGGAGAGACCACCTATAGCTCCTCTAATTTCATCTAATGTGATGGGGGCATTTAGTCGGGTCAAAAAGTCCGGATCAATTTGCGGCAGAACGACACCATCTAGCCATTCCTGAGCCATGTCAGTATCTATGGGTTCTGGACCATATAAGAGGGTATAATATGTCTCTAACGTCTTATTGACATCTTGTGGTTCTGTGGACAGCGAGCCGTCAGGGTTGCGCAGAGCTGTGATATGAGTTGGGGTGTATGCACCTTTGGTGAGTCTCGCAAGTAGCTTCCCGGCTTTGTTGCCAAATTTGTGATAGTGTAGCTGTGAGGCAGATAGCTTCATCAGCTCCACTCTTTCTGCCCAGGTGTCAAACTGGTCTTTAGCATCTCGCCAGGCGACCAGATTGTCATCAGTACGATTAGCATTAAGGATCGATTGGGCTGTCCGAACTTTCATACTAGCATCTATAAATTGCTTTTGAGTGTTCTTCTTGTAGGCCGATGTAAATGATATAATCCTCCCCCTAATATAAGACTTACCCGCCTCCCAGAATAAGTTAGGGTCGTCTAAGTGCTGAGTATTGTTGTGCGCATATTCCGCCCACGCTTCTGACATCATTGTCTGGAAACTCTCGTTTTGGGATAGAAAATTTGGGAACCGCGATTGCCTAGCCCCTGAGTTGACCTGAGGAGTGTATATTGAAACCGAAATAGGAGAGTGGTCAGAGATCACCAAGTCGTGTATATTCGAAAGGCTAATCTTGGGCATAAGAGAGAGAGTGCACAGGAAATAGTCCAACCTAGCGAAGGAGCCATGGACAGGGGAGAAAAAGGTGTACTCCTTGTCCAGAGGGTGATGGAGCCACCATGTATCGACTAAGTTGAGTGCCTGTATCATATGCGATAGGTATGTAGAACGGGACAAACGGGCCAAGGATGGGGGAGAGCGCACGGCGGATCTATCTTCCCGATCGCAGAAAGTGCAATTAAAATCACCCCCTATAAGATGTGGGACGTCCCCATCTGCTGCCAGTAGAGACGCTAGTTTAGTAAAGTACGCCTGGTCAGGGGAGTTGGGAGCGTAAATATTAGTTACCCTTATCTCTCCCGATGGGAGCTTGAGGTGGACAGAGATCCGTCTACCATCTCCATCACTATTAACCGAGAGGAGATCATAAACTAGATTCTTGTGAAGTAAAATGAGTGTCCCTGCTTTGCGTCCAAAAGAGGCTGAGCCTAATACCTTTCCTACCCACAGCTTTTGCATACGGGAAAAATCTCTTTCTCCCAAGTGTGACTCCTGTATTAGAGCAATATCAGCCTTAAGCCTTTTTAAGTGCCTGAGAACTTTCATACGTTTGATGGGTGACCTTAGCCCCTTAACATTCCAGGAAACTACACAGATCTGAGCCATGGGTGGCATAACATGGGATGATCAATACGAGAATGTAAGTGTGAATTACCTGGGTCAGGGCGACCTTGCACGTTTCGAAAGTGGGTGTAAATTTGTAGTGTTCGGTGGTAGGACCATTGGAACCATCCTCTCAGCAGGAAAAGGGGCACAATCACGGGAATAAAGAAAGGTAAAGGAAGAAAGTTAGAAACAAGGGAAAAAAAAACATTAATTCGAGACTTCTCTTTTTTCCGCATGCATTCCCACCGCCGGATGTACCGTCAGACCGCCACCATGGGATACTAGTAGAATCCAACACTGCGGCGTTTTTTTCTTTTTTTTAAAAAAAAGTGTTAGAAGTTAAGAAATATCAACAATGTGGTGTTAAACATATTGAGCAAAACCGCCCCCAAAAAAATAGAAAAAAAAAGAAAACATGAAAAGGCTCAGCAGTGGGGATGCATGGTGACCCTCTAAGAGGGGAGACTTAACACAATATAGGCACAGCAACAATAAACATAGTAAACATTGAACCAGCGTGTGTCATCAGGGTGGGTATAACTAGCTATGGCAGTTCCAACGAGAATACATACAGCAGCATTGCTATTGGATCATATCCACAAGGGCAGTAGACAACCTGCGGGACTAGAATCAGGGGCATCATCCCAGCCGTAGGGCTACCCCCGCATGACCCAAAAATTCGAGAAGACATAAGGCTGCTTTGGAGCCGCACGGACCAATCCGGTTCCTCTTGGCCTGGGCCAGGAAATATGAGCTTTTTGTAATCAGTCAGATTCTTGGTGGCCCTGAGCGGACGCGTGCTTGAGGCGTTTTGGCGGGTCCTTCCTGGGGCTTCTCTGATCCCTGGGACCTTGCTTAGCTCTGTCAGCGTAAGTGCCTGGTGGTATCTTGTCGGCTGCGAGTGACTGAAGATAAGCGCGGGCTTTATCCAGAGATTGCAATGTGAGCTGTTCTCCGTTCGGGGCTTGTAGGCGAAGGATAGCAGGGTATGCCAGCGTAAAGCGAATACCCCTCTTGTGTAGTTCCGCGCACACTGGTTGGAACTCTTTGCGCTTACGAGACACCTCCGCCGAATAGTCAGCAAAAATCAGCAACTTGTGTCCCTCGAACTCCGCCGACCGAGCTCTGCGGAAGCTCTGCAAGACGTCCATGCGGTCAGCGTAATTTAGATACCTCGCAATCACCGGCCTAGGGCGGGCACGATCCTCAGACATAGTGCCGAGACGATGGGCTCTCTCCACCACACACCTCCTACCTAGGCCCAGGGATTCAGGGAGGGCGGCGGAGCATATGTCCAGCAGTGAGGCCGGCTTGTATGATTCCGGCTGGCCAATAATCCTCAAATTATTCCTCCTGGAACGGTTCTCCTGGTCTTCCATGCGTTCATGAAGGTGCTGTAGATCTTGGGTGAACCGTTCCAGGGCGCCGCTCATATTATACTGATCGTCCTCTACTGAGGAAATGCGCTGTTCTGCGGTGGTTAGCCTCAGAGAATGTTCCCCAATTTCTTTGCGGAGCTGCTGAATGCCTACTGCAACTGCACGTTCAACAGCTGCTGTGATGGTGGGCGAAAGCAGTGCCGCCACAGCTTTAGCAATCCGCTCATGTGTGTCTCCCTGCTACACACAGCCAGTAGCTAGAGTATCCATGTCCTCACTTAGCGAAATGCCCTGATCAGGACATCCCTGTACTGGCTGTACCTGGGCATACTGTGAAGAAGGAGGTACCTCGTGTTGCGGCCGCTATATTGGACGCGGCTGTGGCTTCCGATGGGACGTCCGTGCCGCCGGGATCTTTGGATGTCCGCGGCTGTGTCAGGTACCGCTCCAAGCCTTGCGGGTAGGGCTATGCGTGGGCGCAGTGAAACGCCGTGTTCCGGGGCAGTGCCGGGGCTTTGTAAGCTGGTTATTCGGCGGTCTGAGCGGAGCCTCCGGAGCTTGCTTCCCCTACATGCGGCGCCGGAACCAGAAAGCAAACTCAATGGTTCTAAAACAGAACTTCTCCTGTTTCACGCAAACCGGAAAAGTCACCCCGCGTCCACTTGGACCCCCCCGCCCATTCTGGGTAAAACTATCACCCCTAGCACCAAAGTCAAAATTCTCGGAGTCATTTTCGACTCCTACATGACAATGGATCCACAAATAGGGTCTGTAGTCAGTGGATCCCATCATCTGCTGCGCGTACTACGTCGACTCACCCCCTTTATCCCAAAAGAGGACATTGCAGTAGTGGTGGGAACAATCATCAATTCCAGACTCGACTATGCAAATGCCCTCTCTCTGGGACTCCCAAAATACCAAATCACTCGTCTGCAAGTTGTTCAAAATATGGCTGCTCAATTAGTCACTGGCATAAAACCATGGGAATCAATCGCACCTTTGCTGAGATCCCTTCATTGGTTGCCAGTAAAAGACAGAATCACCTTCAAGGCACTCTACCTAACGCATAGGTGTATTCACGGAAACGCCCCCCAATATCTATGCAAAAAAATAAAAGCCCATAACCCAAATCGCATTCTGCGATCCACAAATCAAAACCTGCTCCAAATACCCAAAGCCAGATACAAGTCCAAAGGAGATCGGAGATTTGCAGTCCAGGGACCTCGGCTGTGGAATGCACTTCCAACCACCATCCGACTGGAGTCGGACCACTTGGCCTTCAGGAGAGAGATTAAAACCCATCTCTTCTGAGGTCAAGGAGTTTCCTTACCCAAGGAATTCAGTTTGCATGTGTTGCGCTTTATA
This sequence comes from Rana kukunoris, assembly GCA_029574335.1. Lineage (NCBI taxonomy): Eukaryota > Metazoa > Chordata > Amphibia > Anura > Ranidae > Rana > Rana kukunoris. The sequence goes on along the minus strand of CM056058.1, from coordinate 120,508,447 downwards.
CGTTTTTCACTCACTCACTCACTATATTGCTCAGATTGTGCCAATATGTACATTTACAAACTTTCCATGTTTCTCACCATTCCCTCGGCAGAGACGCGCTATACCTCTCTGCCTGGGGTTCTCAGCTCATGGTTGGAAAGATTCATAGCAGCGCAGCCATTGGCTCCCGCCGGGGAACGGGGCAGAGTCCTACATTCTGCGTCTATGGATGCAAATGCTGAACTCGGGAGCGTGCCCACAAGGTCACCCCCGGGAGAGCGCTTCTCCTATGGGATTATATGATCCTTTGAGGATCTGATAGCGCCACTGGGTGACCCCAGAAAATGATGATCAGGGCCACTCTGTGCTAAATGTACTGCATAGTGGAGGTAAATATGACATATTTGTTATTAAAAAAAAAAAAGAAGCTTTACAATCACTTTAAGTGAGACAGCCTTATGAAGCATTGCAGAGCATAGGGAGTCAGAGATGAATTCTGTTTGCTTTCTTACCCTAAATACTTATTTACATGGCAACACTGAAGTTAGACTATTGATTAGATTTTTTAGATTCATTAAGTCCAATTAAAAATATCATCATGACACCATGTTTAGATAAACAGTCAGGACCAACATAAAACAGAGATTTTGAGGCCACTAGGGACCTCTTCCTCAGGCAGAAGTCACAATTAAGAAATATATTACAAAGTATAAGGTCATATCTGGTGTCCTAAAAACCTAACATGTTTTATTTTTATTTTTTACACTAATAGTCTTACTGGATACCACCATATTTTCTTTCTGTTATTATTTACCTACAAAGCTAGAGCTAAACAGCTCATGTACCAATCAGAACTTTGTTTTGTTTCATGTATTTGTTATTACTGTTTCTTTTCTGATCCTTGTGATTTTTTCATTTGTAGTTTTTATCCTTTTTTTATCCTTCATATGTTTCCCTATATCAGTGCTTCATTAGTGCACTTCGAGTTTATAAGGTATGCATTGTTCCTTAATCTCCCTGGCGGTATGATTCTTTCAGATTAACTCACTTAAAGCGGAGTTCCACCCAAAATTTGAACTTCCGCTAGACCCACTCCCCCTTACATGCCACATTTGGCATGTAATTTTTTTGGGGGGGGGGGGGGGTGGGGGCTTCAGGAGGAGTGGGACTTCCTGTCCCACTTCCTGCTTCCGCCGAGGGGCTGGTTAGGCGATTAAGCTTAATCGCCTTCAGCAGCCCCTCCCTGTAGGCGATCGCATGGGACACATGACAGGTCCCATGTGATCGCCTGTCCAATCAGCGGCGAGCCGCTCCACTCGCGCATGCACAGTGCCGCTCGCGCATGCGCAGTGGGTGCCCGGCCGTGAAGCCGAAGGCTGTCAAGGCCGGGTGCCCACAGTTGCGATGAGGACGCTGGCCGGGGAGGGGGGGGAGAGGAGCGGAGCCCCGGTCGGCGTGTCGCTGGAACGCTGGAGCAGGTAAGTGTCTGTTTATTAAAAGCCAGCAGCTACACTTTTTGTAACTGATGACTTTTAATAAACATATAACTAGGCTGGAACACCCCTTTAAATCTGTCCAAACAAGAGTCTAGTAGATATCCTGGGTATGATTAAGTTTGAAACACAAAATCATGAATTATAATATAATAAATAACTATAAATAATTATAACAAATAATAATGTAATAATAATAAAAATTATTCAATAATGTAATCAAATCAAAAACACAGAAATTTGCTCAGTTGCAGAATTGTCACTGTCAATTACTTTCAGTGTTTGATGACGAATTTCCCCACAAATCACCATCGCTCAATTCTGCAAGTGATTCTAATTTATTATCGCTGTTTTCTAGCTGGTCTAAAACCACTTTTGATGTAAACTGTCACTTTTTGGTTGCTATGGACAATCTCCAGTTTCCAGGCACGTGCGGGTAAAGGCAGGTGTCCCAATACTTTTGACAATATAGTGTATATAAAAAAAGGTGTTAATTAACTTTTTCTCTGAAGCTTTTTACAATTTGTAAAAATTGCAATTGGGACCCCCAAAAATACAAACCAGACCACCATCATCGTTCATGAGGACTAAAGATGCAAACCTTCTCCACCCTATTTAAAAAAAATAAAAATAAACCTTTTGTGTACAGCGACACTTTAAACAATTTGGTGTTCATACTGCTAGAAGTTGTTACATTATTTTGAAACTTTTATTTTTAACACAGTACTTTGCCATTATATAACATTATACGATTAGTTAGTGAGTAAATACCACATTAAAACTGGAATATTATGTAAATATTTAGTAAATAATGACTTGAAAATATCTAAATACATTCTGCGCAAACAAACTACACATCCTTCTGCTTATCTGTTTCTATTTTAATAGGCTTTGCTGCACAAACGTGCTTTTAATAAATATGCCTCATTAGGAAAGAAGAGAGCATTCTTAGCAGCCAATTCTTACAGGGAGAGGGAGCAGACTGCGATGTTACGCTGTTGAACAGAGAAAGCCTTCACTTATACAAGCTGCTAAATACAGATGGAGATGGCAGCCCCCATGGGAATGTTCAGAAAAATAAAATAAGGGGATTCATTAAAACTTAATAAGTTTACTAATAGTGTTAAAAATAAAAATTAATCAATTTGTTGTTGTAAGTTGTTTTGTTTACTTCATTATCTCATCATATGAATTAGAGATTATGAAAAAACAAAAAAAACAAAAACAAACACCAATGAGCACATAAACAGATTTATATTAAAAATATAAATCAATGTAACAATATGCAAAATTGAAAGCAATATTGGGAAGTTTACCTTCTAGATAGGATACATATAGTGGGTTCCAGATTGCATGTGGTGTGTAGATGTCCGGACACATTTTCCCTAAATACAGCATGCGATCCTGCAACTGTCAATTCACTATACTTTTTTTTGCGGTATTCACAGCAAAATGCTTAAACTGTCAGTAAATGACGCATGAAAAGGTGTTAAGGTTAGTTTACAAAAGGGAATAAATAATTAAATGCACGCAGTCATTAAGTATTGGTCCAGGCATGCAATATTTAACCACTTCAAACCCGGTAGATTTTGGCTGCTTAATGACCGGGCTATTTTTTGTGATACGGCACTGTGTCCCTTTAACTGACAATTGCGCGGTTGTGGGATGTTGTACCCAAATAAAGTTGACTTACCTTTTTTCACACAAATGGAGCTTTCTTTTGGTGGTATTTAATCACCTCTGCATTTTTTTTTTGCGCTATAAACAAAAAAAGAGCGACTATTTTGAAAAACAAAACACAATATTTAGTACTTTTTGCTATAATAAATATCTCCAATTTTATTTATTTTTTATCCATTTTTTTCTTAGTTTAGGCCAATATGTATTCTTATACATGTTTTTGGTAATAAAAATCACAATAAGAGTATATTTATTGGTTTGTGCAAAAGTTATAGGGCTAGATTCAGGTAGGAGCGGCGTAATTCTTTAGTGTCATTTGTTTCTCTGACACTTTTTAAACAGGTTTTTATTTCTCTCTGCTAAGGAAAGTGTTTAATTGTGATCAGGTGAACAGGTTTTTTCTTTTTTTTTTCTCTGCTAATCAGTGGGGAGTGTTTAATTGTAAACAGGTGAAGAGGTGAGTATAAAAGTCTCAGTCAAACTCCCATACGGAGCTGGCTCCCAGTTGATGTTGCTGGCTTAAGTGATTTTCTAAACAGAAGTGGGAAGAGTTAAACAACAGGAGTTGGGGCGTGGCTTGGCGCGCGACGAGGATGGCAGCTTGTTGAGACGGCTCTCCGGCACACACGGCCCGTTAGCAACTTATACCCGGCTGTAAGCTCCCAGATGCCTAGCAAAAAGCTCCACTCCACTCCCTCTTCCCGCACGAGGCGGAATCCGGTTCCTTCCTCGGCTAAAAACATCGCCGAGCTCTTCAAGCCGAGGCAATCGGGTCGCGGTGCTATTGCTGGCGCCAAGATGGCGCCGATCCAACACGAGGAAGACTACAGTGATGACTCCCAGTCTGCGCCTGAGAATGCTGCACGGAGTAAGTCTTCCCCTGACCACCCCCTGACCCTCGCAGACATGTCAGTGATTGCAGCTGACATTAAAGCCACCTTCTCGGCAGCCCTCACAGACTTGAAGACAAGCATGCTGGTGCTCAATGAGAAGATGGCGGCCACGGAAACGGCGGGGAAACGCAGGGACAGGGCGATACATAAGATAGAACGGATTACCATGGCCCATGCCCAGCACCTAATAGACATGAACCGCCATATAGAGGACCTCGACAACAGAGGCCGCAGGTGCAATGTACGTGTAAGGGGCATCCCGGAATCAGTGGAACCAGACGAAATTGTCATCACACTGAGAAGTGTCTTTAACAGCCTGCTAGAACGACAGGAAGATGCAGACATTGGTTTTGTGAGAGCACACAGGGCGCTGCGGCCTAGAGGACCTGATACGGCGCCACCGAGGGACATAATATGTTGTCTTGAGAATTACACCATCAAGGAGGACATTATGCGCAAAGCCAGAAGGAGTGACAACATTATCTTTAATGGCTCCTCAATCATGCTATTCCAGGACCTGTCACAGATAACACTGCGCAATAGGAGAGCTCTTCGCCCCCTGCTGGAGAGGCTTAGAGAGAAGGAGCTCAGGTACACCTGGCGATTCCCCTTTGCGCTGAATGTTATATACAATGGGCGCCAGTTCACACTTCGCACTCCGGCTGATCTTCCTGAGTTCTGTGAAGCCCTTGATCTAGGTCAGGTGGACTTGCCTGAATGGTATGCGGAATTCCTGCTCCCGCCGCAAGCATGTAGCCCGCCTGGCTCGCCGCTCTCCACCCCGGACAAACGGCAGGCGAAGAGGCCCAAACAAGCCCGTAGTGGAGGTTCAAGAAACGACACCCCGGGTCGTTCTACTGATGCGCCCAGGAACAGAGATGAGGAACCGTGAGTACTGACTTTGTATCCTGAGACTTGGCCCCTGATGTTTTACCCCCCCCAGTTGTTCTCCTCCCGAACTACCCTGTACTCCCCCTGATCCGAATTTGCACTCTCGGCAACTGTCCCCTCCACGTTAACCCTGTTATCCCCCATGTCGCGGCCCTGTTAACCGGACTCCCTTCACTGCGCTACTGAAAGACACGTCGGACACTTTGAAAACTCCCGCAGACGCCATTATCAACCGCAGCCTAAATGAGATGGGAACTTCTCACTTAATAATGTACCCTGCCCTGGACGTGGCTCTTTTTCTTGGTACGGGACCGTTGCTGCCTATTAGGTTTTTTGATCACCACCTGCACTTGGAGGGGGGACCCCCTCTAACCGACATGGTACCACTCATACAGTGATGGGAGTCTGGTATTCTAAAAGCTTGTGCCTCAAGGAAAGCTCTTTTTTTTTTTTTGTTTCTTTTGGTGTTCTTAGTTACCAGGGTTATCAATGCCTTATAATGTCTCAGCTCACTGTTAATCGCTGTATTTTTGTCTTTTATTTCTCCTGCTTTTTCCCCTTCCTTTTTTTTTTTTTTTTTTTAAGGCATGTTATCGCTGTTGAGATGCAGTGAGGGGGGATTTCCGCGGAAATACCGTTGTTATGCACTCGGGGGCGGGGGACTCAAACCAGTTGCTTTTAGCTGCCTTCTCACTCCTGCTTACAGGAGCTGTCTACAAGAAGGCCGGGTATTTGTTTAATATTTGTTTAATATTTTGCCTGTTGGATCAATTTGATCTAGATTAATAGGGCTGTGTGTGCCGCCCGCTGTTTTACATCGCCTATCTGGAATTTACTGTTACTGTTCTTGTTCAGATAGTGATTTTTCTGGGGTGCTGTCGCTCCACTGTCGCTGCCTCTCTAACACCCCGCAAAGTGCTCTGACCTCTTACTAGGGTCGTAGGGCACACTCTACACCTCGGATAGACTCTCCCTGACGGGACTGATTTTGGTCTCGTGGGGAGATCTTCTATTAGGTGGCCTCTCCTGATTCTGTCTCTCCACTCCTATACCTACTGATCTCTCTATTTCCTTTACCTATACCAACCCTTGGCTTTTCCCCTACCAATTTCCTCTACCCCGAGTTACTAAAGTACTTTAGCCTATCTACTGTGTTTTGATGTTAATGGACTCAAAGGTGTGGTTGCTAATTTGTCTATTGCAGTTGTACTTCCTTAGATTGCTCCTCCGACCGGCTCTGCCACCTGAACTCCCCAGAATGGCCTACTCCTCCCTGGGGAACCACCCTCTGGTGATCTCGCACAATGTTAGGGGCCTGAATGTGCTGGAACGTCGCTCCTCCCTACTAAGAGAACTAAAAAAAGGTAGGCCCCATTTTGTTTTCCTCCAGGAAACTCACTTTAGGACCAACCATGTCCCTAGGCTCTCCAATGCCCACTTTCCGGATGTGTTCCATGCGACCAACAATGACTCAAAATCAAAAGGTGTGACGATATTGATTAGCAGAGATGCCCCATTCCAGATCACGGACCAGCTAAGCGACCCTGAGGGTCGGTTTCTTTTCCTTAAGGGCACATACAGAGGATCCCCGTTGACGCTAGCGAACGTATACTTCCCGAACAAGGCTCACGGCGTATTCTGCCGGAAAATTGTTGGGGAACTTGCGGGATTTGCCAATGGCTGTATTATTTTGGGGGGGGGACTTCAATGTACCCCTGAACCCCCTTGTAGACACATCCAACGGGAAGTCGTGTATCACCTATAGACTCCTAAAGCGACTTAAGGTGATGCTACAGTCCCTCCAACTAGTTGATTCGTGGCGTTTCTCGCATCCAGAGGGACGTGACTTCACTCACTTCTCAATCCCACACACGAGATATGCTAGATTAGACTATATTTTTGTCACACAACGTGACCTTGCGAGAGTGACGGGAGCTCACATAGGCATCCAGACATTCTCAGACCATGCTCCAGTGTCACTCTCCATGGATCTGCCGCGTCCCTCCCGACACTCGCCTACGTGGAGGCTCAATGCATCCCTCTTGACTGACCCGACTACGCTCCCCTCTATAACTGAATCCTTGACGGAATTCTTTACACTTAATGCCATCCCGGGCTCAGACCCACTTACGGTCTGGGAAGCCCACAAGTGCACCGTTAGAGGGGTCTTGATAGGTCTTGGCTCCAAGCGTAAAAAGGATAGGGAGGCCTTAATGCTCAAATTGACTGCCCAAATTAATACCCTAGAAGCCCTACACAAGCAATCGCTCTCCATTGACTCAGCTAAGCAGTTGCTTGACTTGAGACGAGAATTGCAGCAGCTGCTAGACTCATCGGCCAGACGTTTGTTATTTTTCAAAACACGACTCTACTACGAATCGGGAGACAAGACCGGCAGGTTCTTGGCGAGGGCGCTCCGTGAGTGCTCCTCCGCCAACAATATTGCGGGCATAAGACGAGACGATGGGGGCTTGGATGTGACAGCCGAGAGGATCGCGGAGCATTTCCACGACTTCTATACCAAGCTCTATAATCTCCCTCCACAACACAAACAACCCTGCATGACAGGCGATAGGTCACACATTTTGAGGGAATATCTGCTCAAGAGTGGCATTCCGATGCTCTCGGCCCCTGATATTGCTACATTGGAGCAACCAATTACAACGGAGGAGATAGGTGTGGCGATCAGACAGTTGAAGTCTAATAAAAGTCCGGGACCGGACGGTTATTCTGCTATTTACTATAAAACCTTTGCAGACCGCCTTACAGATCCCCTTAGAAACGCCTTGAACTCACTGTCCTCACCGAGGCAGGTGACCCCGGATTTCCTCTCGGCCCACATAGCGGTAATACCAAAGCCTGGCAAGGACCCCACTTCGTGCTCGAGCTACCGTCCCATTTCACTCCTCAATCTGGATGTGAAACTGTTTGCCAAGATCATTGCCACTAGGCTTAGCCCATTGCTCCCTGGGCTAATCGGTCTTGAACAAGCAGGCTTCATGCCGAATCGGGAAGCCAAAGATAATGTCACAAAGGCACTGTTGCTTACTCACGCGGCGAAGGTGTGGAAGATCGAGGGCCTTCTCCTATCTACGGATGCGGAGAAGGCCTTTGACCGGGTGGCTTGGGACTTCATGACGGCGGTGTGCGACCACGTGGGCTTTGGCCCGCACGTGATGGCATGGATTGCCGCGCTCTACCAAAACCCATCGGCACGGCCTAAAAATCAATGGTAGTCTCTCGGATAAAGTCGTCATCGCCAATGGGACAAGGCAGGGCTGCCCGTTGTCACCCCTGCTTTTTATCCTAACGCTAGAACCTTTTATTAGGACGATCAAACTAAACACATCGGTAACTGGCTTCCGTGTGGGAGACGGTGAGTTCAAAATTGCGGCCTACGCAGACGACCTTTTGTTTTTTCTGTCTGATCCCCACATATCGCTCCCCAACCTAATGAAGGAATTTGCCCACTACGGGTATTTATCCAACTTATAAATCAATTACGCGAAATCGGAAGCTCTCAACGTCTCGCTGCCGGAAAGACTACTGACACTGACCAAAACAAACTCGCCCTTTCGTTGGGAAAGCGGGGCCCTTAAATACCTGGGGGTGTGGCTGACCCCACATGTCCGAGATGTCTTTGATAAGAACTTCACGCCGCTCCTTAGGAGTTGCGAAGAGGAACTTAGACATTGGGGCTTGCGACACTTCTCCTGGTTCGGCCGCGCGGCCATAGTTAAAATGGTGATACTACCTAGGTTCCTATATCTGATACGTACCCTTCCGATCGCAATCCCGCGACGCTTCTTCTCCTCGCTAAATTCCATCCTACTCCGCTTCCTTTGGAACGGAAAGAAGCCTAGAATCAAATTACTTAGTCTAATGCAACCTAAGGAACGAGGTGGGCTGGGTTTTCCTGATTTCAAACTGTACTACCAAGCAGCTCACTTAGCTAGGATTCTTGACTGGCATTGCCATGGACACGCAAAAGACTGGGTAACAATAGAAACTGAGCTTAGCCCCGTAGCACTCCTGTACTCGCCATGGATCGAGTGGCCCCGGTGCCCAATGCACCTTCGCAAAAATCCTATCACAGGAACCACCCTGGGAGTTTTTCACTCGCTCTCCAGAATGAAGAAACTCTCCTCCTTTCCTAGCCCACTCACCCCTCTGGCTGACAATCCTGACTTCTCCCCGGGCATGCGCTCCTTGACATTCAGGTCGTCGCCCACCTGCGACCCGCTACTGGTCGGTAACTGTTATAATGGGAATAAACTTAAAGAGTGGCCCTCACTCAAATTAGACAACAATCTCCCCCATATGAAACTGTGGTCATATTTTCAGTTGCGCAGTTATCTGAATGGATTCAAGAACTTGCCCGACCTATTTAGACCACAAACGGTCCTGGAATCTACCTGCCATGCGCGGGTCCCAGTGGACAGGGCCACCTCGGTGGCATACACGTGGCTGAAATGCTTAGACGGGGTAGGTCTGGACAGACAGAGACGGAGCTGGTCGGTGGACCTAGGCCTAACCTTCACAGACAAGCAATGGCAAAATGCCTGCATATTGGCGCACAAGTGCTCCATCAGCACGCGGTTGCAGGAGACAAGCTATAAATTGTTATCCAGGTGGTACAACACACCAGCGAGGCTCCATAAATGGAATCCCACGAAGTCGGACATCTGCTGGAGGTGCCAATCTGAGGTAGGCTCGTTGTTCCACATTTGGTGGACATGCCCCTCGATTTCTACCTTCTGGACGGAGATTTGTGATATAATCAAAAGGATCACAGAGACATCCCTGGAGTTGTCTGCTGCCTGTTGTCTGCTACACCTGTCCTCCGCCTCACTTTCTCGCTACAAAAATTCCCTAACTAAACACCTGCTAAATGCGGCTAAGTCCTTGATCCCCCTCCACTGGAACACCACTAGAGTGCCTTCCACTCAGGACTGGCTACGCAGGGTGGCGGAGGTGTGTGAGATGGAGGACACGTTGGCTCAGGACAGAGGAACAGCTGAGAAATTCCTTGACACCTGGCGACCATGGTTCGCTTACCGATTTTCACATGACTATGAGTCTATGATGACCTGATGACACACTTGAGACATTATTGGGTCTTCTGGCTCCGAGAGTTTATTATGGGCACCCACAGCTGTAACGGTTGTCGGCCGTACCATACATACACAGTGAATTTCAGTACGGTACCCCACCTCCCCCACTCCCCCTCTCTCTATCTTGTTATTTTCCACTTCCCTCCTTCCTTCTTCTAAGACTTTTTTTTTTCTTTTTTTTTCTGTAATCTGCTTTTGGGCTCCCTGATCAACCTCAGGAGGCACGCCTGTGAGCTGATACCTTAATGACACGAATATTTAGAGCCTTATCAATGCATGTGATATAACATTTATTCCCATTGTTGTGTGGAATCCACAACTGCATAGGCACCCTTGTTAACTTTTCGAGATTTGTATCTGCTTCTGTACCAAGCCTGACTTATACACAGTTGCATCTGTGGCGAGCCTTCATACATGCATATCTTGTTTCTTGTTTCTTTTGACCTTTAGTTAATAAAATCTTTGAATGTGAAAAAAAAAAAAACAACAGGAGTTGAAAACAGAAGTTAAGACAGGAGTCTTCTAAACTGTAAGTAACATCTTAAACTTCCTACAAGTAATTATATTGTAACTGGGAAATGTGTGCTAGCAGGGTTGAAGGTTTTGCTCAGTGCACAGTGTGTCACATGTATACAAAATTGGTGCAACAGCTCCAGGATGGATACCGCTGTGACAGATGTGAGCAGGTTGCCCTTCTGGAAGCTCGCATTAGAGATCTGGAGGAGCAAGTTGCAACACTGGGCAGAAAGGACAACCTTGAAAGGGGTCCTCTGCTCGCTGAGCAGGTGGTCAGTAGGGTTAATGTGGAGGGTGGAGGGGCAAGTCAGGATTATCAGATAGGAAGATGGGTTAATGTAGTTAGAGGGAGTGGAAGGGGCTTGCAGACAAGGAAGGCCAATCCTGTGTTTGTGCATCAAAACAAATTTGCCAAGTTGGGTGAAGATGTGGAGGTGGCTAACACAGAGGTGGCAGCCCTAGATGTTACTGCTACCCCTAACAGCCGGGAGAGCAACCCATCTAGTAGAAGTGGTGAGGGGAGTGCAGGTAGGCCTAGACAGTTGGTGGTAATAGGGGATTCTATAATCAGAAGGACTGATAGAATAATTTGTCGCCAGGATCGCCTCAACCGAATGGTTTGCTGTCTCCCTGGTGCCAGGGTTCGGCATGTGGTGAACCGGGTGGATAAATTACTGGGAGGGGCTGGGCATGACCCAGCTGTCTTGGTCCATGTTGGAACCAATGACAGTATACATGGAAGGTGGAGGCTCCTTAAGAATCAATTTAAATAACTAGGCTGCAAGATGAAGGGAAGGACCTCCAAGGTGATATTCTCTGAAATATTGCCTGTGCCATGCGCAACACAGGAAAGGCAGGGGGAGATTAGAGAGCTGAATGCATGGCTAAAGACCTGGTGTAGGAAGGAGGGATTTGGGTTTCTAGAGCACTGGGATGACTTTTCAGTGGGGTGCAACCTATATTCTAAAGATGGTTTGCACTTGAATGGAAGGGGGTCTGCTGTGCTGGGGGAGAGGTTTAGGGGAATGCTGGAGGAGTATTTAAACTAGACTTGAGGGGGGAGGGTGAACGTGAATTACATCGGGCACACAGGTCAGTTAGGGGTCAGACATTAATGGAGAGTGGAATGGGGATAGATGGAGGTGGGGTTATGGCAGGTGACAAGAAAGTTCCCATGTTGCAAACAGCCATTGGAAATTATAGTGCCATTTGCACTACTAAAAATTATATGAATCATATGAAAAACGCCAGCGAAAAATGTAACAATACATTTAAGCCTTCCAAGCAAAACAGGTAAATTGGAAGCTCTGGTGCATGAGGAGAGCTATGATGTAATCGGTATTGCTGAAACTTGGCTTCAATCCTCACATGACTGGGCTATTAATATTCCTGGCTATGCTCTCTTTCGGAAAGACAGGGTAAAACGGAAAGGTGGAGGGGTCTGTCTCTATGTGAGAAGTGACCTCAAAGCAAGCGTGAAAGAGAACCTGGTTGATGGAAAGTGTGATGAAGTTGAAGCATTATGGGTGGAACTGCATACAGATGTGCGTAGTTCAAAGCTAATCATTGGAGTTTGTTATAGACCACCCAATGTTAATGAGGAGGTGGAGACTCGGCTCCTTGCACAGATGGAAAGGGCTGCAAGGGCTGGGACGGTGATAATAATGGGGGATTTTAACTACCCAGAAATTGGAAGTGTTTTACTTCCTGGTGCGGTGACGTAGCGGTGACGCGGCGGCGTCAACGTCACCGCCGCGTCATCGCCACGTCACCGCGCCGTCCGGCGGCGGGGAATTTGATCCGATGGTGTGTACACGCCATCGGATCAAACTCCCGATCGGACATATCCGATGGAAATGGTCCGCGGACCGTTTTCATCGGATATATCCGATCGTGTGTATGGGGCCTAAAAGGCTAAAGATAAAACCTATGTGGCTCACGGTCAAAGTTAAAAAAGCTATAAACAATGAGAAAATAGCTTTTAAAAAATATAAAAATGAAGGAACACTAGTGTCGTTTAAATGTTACAAAGAATATAATAGAATATGTAAAAAGGAAATCAAGGATGCAAAAATTCAAAATGAACGACAGATTGCAAAAGATAGTAGGACAAACCCCAAAAAATTCTTTAAATATATTAATAGTAAAAAGGTCAAGTCTGAGCATGTAGGCCCTTTACAAAATAATCTAGAGTGGGTGACTGAGGACATAGAGAAGGCAAATGTATTAAATGCTTTCTTCAGCTCTGTGTATACAATGGAGAATGGGGGAGCTAATGTCGATATAGGGGGTGGGAGTGACACAGCCCCAAATCCACAATGGCTCAAAAGTGATATGGTCCAGAAATATTTAGACAGAATAAAGGTGGATAAAGCACCTGGACCAGATGGCATCCACCCACGGATCCTAAAAGAATTGAGCTCTGAAATTTCAAAGCCACTGTATCTAATATTTAGGGACTCATTAATGACAGGAATAGTACCACTGGATTGGCATAAAGCCAATGTGGTGCCCATATTTAAAAAGGGAACAAAGTCTTTACCTAGTAACTATAGACCTGTTAGTTTAACTTCTATAGTTGGGAAGATACTGGAACGTTTAATAAAAGACCACATGGATGAGTTCTTGCTGGAAACAAACTATTTAAGCAGCAGACAGCATGGATTCATGAAAGACAGAAGTTGTCAGACAAACCTGATTTCCTTTTATGAAGAGGTGAGTAAAACCCTAGACAGAGGCGTGGCAGTGGACGTGGTATACTTGGATTTTGCAAAAGCGTTCGATACAGTTCCCCACACACGGCTCATGTGTAAGGTAAGGTCTACAGGATTAGATATACCAGTTTGTAAATGGATAGAAAACTGGCTGAAAGACAGAATTCAGAGAGTTGTGGTTAATGATTCTTACTCTGAATGGTCCAAGGTTATCAGCGGTGTACCCCAAGGTTCAGTGTTGGGTCCCTTACTTTTCAATATATTTATAAATGATATTGGGTCTGAGATCAAAAGTAACATTTCTGTCTTTGCAGATGACACCAAGCTATGCAGTGGAATAATGTCCTTACAGGATGTCTCCAATTTACAAGCCCACCTCAATGCTCTGTCTAATTGGGCGACTAAGTGGCAGATGAGGTTTAATGTTGATAAATGTAAAGTTATGCACTTGGGGGCTAAGAATATGCATGCATCATACATGCTAGGGGGAGTACAACTGGGGGGATCTGTAGTGGAGAAGGATCTGGGTGTTTTAGTTGATCATAAGCTCAATAATGGCATGCAATGCCAAGCTGCGGTTTCCAAAGCGAGCAAAGTCCTTTCTTGTATTAAGAGAGGTATGGACTCCAGAGATAGAGATATCATTTTGCCCCTGTACAAATCATTAGTAAGACCTCATCTGGAATATGCAGTCCAGTTTTGGGCACCAGCTCTCAAAAAGGATATCGGAGAACTGGAGAAAGTGCAGAGAAGGGCAACCAAACTGATAAGAGGCATGGAGGAGCTCAGCTATGAGGAAAGATTAGAGGAACTGAATTTATTCACTCTTGAGAAGAGGAGAATAAGGGGGGATATGATCAACATGTACAAATACATAAGAGGTCCATATAGTGAACTTGGTGTTGAGTTATTCACTTTAAGGTCAACACTGAGGACAAGGGGGCACTCTTTACGTCTGGAGGAAAAGAGATTTCACCTCCAAATACGGAAAGGTTTCTTCACAGTAAGAGCTGTGAAAATGTGGAACAGACTCCCTCCAGAGGTGGTTCTGGCCAGCTCAGTAGATTGCTTTAAGAGAGGCCTGGATTCTTTCCTAAATGCACATAATATAACTGAGTACTAGGTTTTGTAGGTAAAGTTGATCCGGGGTAAATCCGATTGCCTTTCGGGGGATCAGGAAGGAATTTTTTCCCCTCCGGTAGCAAATTGGATCATCGCTCTGCTGGGGTTTTTTGCCTTCCTCTGGATCAACTGTGGGTATGGAGTTGGGTGTATGGTAGGATGTACTGTGTTTTACTTTGTTTTATTTTTTTTTTATTTTTTTTTTTTTATGGTTGAACTGGATGGACTTGTGTCTTTTTTCAACCTGACTAACTATGTAACTATGTAAATTCTAAACGTGCCTAACGTATGGTATTTACACTACGCCGCCGCAACTTTATTCTCAAAGCACTTGCCTGTAAAGTTGAGGCGGCATAGCGTAAATGGCCTGTCTTAAGCCAAATTAGGCGGGTAGGGGGAGTGTATTATTTAAATAACGCGCGATCCCGCGCCAAACGTACTGCGCATGCGCCAGCCGTGAATTGATCCCAGTGTGCATGCTCCAAATCACAACGTCAATACGCAATGTAAACAACGTGAACGACACTTACGCAAAGCCCTATTCACGAACGTTTTACGTAAACAATGTGAAAAAAAACGCCGGCACGCTGTCCATACTTAACATTGGCTGTGCCTCATACAGCAGGGTTAACATTACGACGGACCTACGCTAACGCAAACGACGTAAAAAAATAGCGCCGGCCGGGCGTACGTTCGGGAATCGGCGTATAGGCTCATTTGCATATTTTACACGGGAACGCCACCTAGCGTCCAGCCTAAATATAAAAACAAGATTCGACGGCGTAAGAGACTTACGCAAGTCGGATCTAATGGAAATCTATGCGTAACTGATTCTATGAATCAGTCACATAGATAGGAGGGCTCAGACGCAGAGATAAAACGGCTTGTCTGGAGATAAGCCATCTTATCTCTTTCCTTAATCTGGCCCATAGTGTCTCCAAAATAGGGGATAGATTTATGACATTTTTATTATATATTTTTTTTACTAGCAATGGCTGCGATCTGTGATTTTTATCGATACTGTGACATAATGGCAGACACATTGGACAATTTTGACACATTTTTGGGTCCATTGGCATTCATACAGCGATCAGTGCAATAAAAATGCAACGATTACTGTGTAAACGTCACTGGCAGGGAAGGGGTTAACACTAGGGGGTGATCAAAGGGTTAATTGTGTTCTCTATTGTGTGTTCTAACTGTAGGGGGTGGGACTCACTATAGGAGATGACAGATCGTGGTTCCCAGCTTTTAGACCCCTTTCACACTGAGCCGCTCAAAGCGGCGGCGGTAAAACTCTAGCGCTATTTTTACCGCCGATGCTATGGGCCGATGCTATCGGCTGCTAGTGGGCGGTTTTACCCAGCGCTAGTGGTCAAGAAAGGTTTAAAACCGCCCGCAATGTGCTGCTGCAGCAGCGCATTGCCAGCGGTATAGCTACGCTGTCCCATTGTTTTTAATGGGCAGCAGCGGTGAAGGAGCAGTAAACACACCGCTCCTTCACCGCTCCAAAGATGTGGCTTGCAGGACTTTTTTTACCGTCCATAATCTATTGCCCGGGGGCCCCGTGAGTTGTCAGTCCGCTCCTGTGCACTTTGGAAGGCTTGTTCTTGGACCTCTCTCTGCTTGATTCCTGATTGAGACCTTAACTACACTACTATTTGATCAGCGTGGCTAGAGACTATGGGATTGATTTACCAAGGGAAAAAAAGAATGTGCAGATGCTCCAGAGCTTAATAAATAGGATAAAGCTTCACTTTGTAAAGAATACCCAATTGCATGCAAGAATAAAAAAAAAAGAAGTGTTGCTTGTACATGATTGGGTGATGTCAGCAGTAGTGTTGCTCACGAATATTCGCAATGCATATTCGAGTAATCGCGCAATATCTCGAATATCGCGGTGAATATTCGCAATTCCAAATATTCGGATTTTTCAAAATTTATTTTTAAAACATATCACATCCTAGTGATCTCCATCGACGTCTAAAAGCATTGCTGGTATGATTAGAGAGAGACCCTGGGCCGAGTAGCTAATGCGATTATTTTATGTTGCCGAAAATTTGCATTGCGAATTTTCGGCAACATAAAAGAATCGCATCAGCTACTCGGCCCTTCTTTTGCATCAGAGCCAATCAGAATAACTTGAATATTCGGCAAAAGGAATATTGCGCGATATTCCTTTTGCCGAATATTCAAGTTATTCTGATTGGCTCTGATGCAAAAGAAGGGCGGAGAAGATAATCGCGCAATATTCCTTTTGCCGAATATTCGAGTTATTCTGATTGGCTCTGATGCGCCCTTCTTTTGCATCAGAGCCAATCAGAATAACTCGAATATTCGGCAAACGGAACATTGCGCGATTATCTTCTCCGCCCTTCTTTTGCATCAGAGCCAATCAGAATAACTCAAATTTTCGGCAAAAGGAATATTGGGCGATATTCCTTTTGCCGAATATTCGAGTTATTCTAAATGGCTCTGATGCAAAAGAAGGGCGGAGAAGATAATCGCACAATAGGAATATTGCGCGATTATCTTCTCCGCCCTTCTTTTGCCCCCTTATTCTCCTTTCTTTTAAATAGAGTTAGTGTAGAGTTAGTGTTTAGTGCATATTAGTTTAGTAATACAGGAAATTATCTCCGTTTATGAGAATTTCGCAATCATTTTCGCATTAGCGAAATTTCTCAATTTTTTTTTTTGGATAAAATATCACGAATATTCGATATAAGCAAATATTTGCGAATATTCTTCTAAATATTCGCGCAATATCGCGAAATCGAATATGGCGTATTCCGCTCAACACTAGTCAGCAGCACTTTCCCTCATTTACTAAGCTCTATGCTGTTAGTGCTGTTAGCCCTATGTGTTACACTTCAAGAAACTGCACAGACAAAAATATATGCTAAGCAAGAAGAATACATGGAATAGGTGGTAGTAAAAAGCGTTTACACAGACAGTGAAATTTAGAAAAAATTGGGAACTTTGCATTCACGTTCCTCTTTTTTTTACGTTTATTTCAAAGAAATATATCATGAGAAGCTTCAGACAGAAGTTGCCATTCTCAGATGTATCTCTATCTGAGTGATCAAACACCATTTCGCACTTTAAAGGTAGTGTTGAGCGGAATACGCCATATTCGATTTCGCGATATTTCACGAATATATAGAAGAATATTCGTGAAATATTCGTTAATATCGAATATTCGTGATATTTTATCAAAAAAAAATAATTTTGCGAAATTTCGCTAATGCGAATGTGAAATTGATTGCGAAATTCTCGTCAACGCGCGAAAACGGAGATCATTTCCTGGATTACTAAACTAATATGCACTAAACACTAACTCTACTTACACAAACTTATACGACTAAACTAAAGCTATTTTTTTTTTATACACAAAACACAGAAGGGCAGAGAAAGTATTCGCGAATATTCGTAATACGAATATTTGCATTGCGAATATTCGGCAACATAAAAGGATCGCCTCAGCTACTCGGCCCAGGGTGTCTAATCATACCAGCAATGCTTTTAGACATCGATGGAGATCACTAGGATGTGATCTGTTTTAAAAATAAATTTGAAAAAATATCGCAATATCGAATATTCACCGCGATATTCGATTTATTCGCGAATACTCGAATATGCAATATTCGTTACGAATATTCGCAATGCGAATATTCGTGACCAACACTATTTAAAGGGTCACTAAAGGAAAAAAAAATGTTTTGCTAATATGACTGTTTACAGGGTACAGAGACATAAAAGTTAACTGATTCCTTTTAAAAAATGATTAAAAATAGATAAAAATCAATCATATAATGTGCCTCTAGTTTCACTTTCGTTTTTAAACTGGTTTCATGTTTCTGTGAAGTACAGAAGACACACAGAACAAAAACAAACAAATCCAGGGCACTGTTTTGTTTTTAAAATGAATCTGATTTTGAGGAGTTTTAGACACACAGCTTAGACCACAGTGAAAAACTGCCATGAGATTTTTCATAAGGAGCCAGACAAGCAGGAAGTGTGGAGATCAGAGCAGAATTACAGCAACTTCAAAGCAAAAACGAACAATGAGAACATGAAAACAGCACTGCATTAAGGTAAAGGAAGCTATTTAGCTAAAAAAAAAATTCCTTTAGTGACCCTTTAAGTCATGTCATTGGAACAATTGACACCTGTACCAAACTTCATAGCACCATGATGATTGGACTATCTAATTAGAACAGGGTGGTTTTACTAATCCTTACAATTTAAAATCAAGAGAAAACAAACTTTTTCAATTGATGACTTGAATACAGTAAAGAGAACATAAAAAAACAGTTGTAAGGTATAGGACATGTCATAAGATCGAAGCTCAAGTTTACATTGGCATCATCTCATAAATGAATATGGTATTTTTTAAACAACAAATTATTGGGACTTTAACCACTTCCTGCCCTCCATATAGCAATATGACGTGCACAAAGTGGTTTCATTATTATGACTGGATATCATATGACATCCAGCAGGATAAGCCGCAATTGCTTGCCCGCTAGAGGGCGCACAACGCGGCGATCGGTGGTTTGTCAGTCTGATACACCGAAACTCTGATCACGTAGGCTCTTTACCATGTGATCAGCTGTGTCCATTCACAGCTGATCACAGTGTAAACAGGAAGAGCCGTATATCTTCTTTTCCTCCACTCGCACTGACAGGCGCAAGTAGAGGAGATACAGTAAACAAGTAAAATGCGCATGAAGTAAATACAGCAAGAATTCTTTGGTAGTACAAAAATAGTAATAATAATAATAATAATAATAATAATATACAAAGAAGTGTACAGCATAAAAGAGTCCAAGCTCAAGGGCGTACATATGGGGGAGAATCCAGAGATGGATGGAGGAATGTTGTTACAGGGGTCACATTTACGGTCTCAGGGCTGCCATCATAAGGAAACAGAAACCATGTTCCAGTACTGTGAACAAAAAGCAAGGGAAGAGGCGCCTCTAAGTGTAGATGTTTAAAACAATTTTAATGAACAGGTAAGTACAGGCAACTCACATTTCGTGAAGTTCAAATAGGCATTGTACAAAATCTACTGTATAGGGAGAAGTCATCAGGTCAGTCCATCTGCTTGTTTTCCTGCTGGGGCACTGTGCTGTGTGAAGACATCTTTCACCGCTGTATAGTGTTGATAGCCGATGATCTGCCAATATGGTTCAGGCCATCAGGATGGTTCCTGTAAGGACTGCACAAGCGCAATCCTTGCCGACGGAAATCTCCGAACCTCGGCCAGCATCTAGGGCGACATGGAATTTGAGGAAAGTGGCCAGTCGGCCTCACGTCCTCGCTTTGCTCGGACGGCTTGCTCGACCTCCTGGCTCTTTTTTAAACATCCTCCAATCCACGGGGATGTTAAAAAATGAGCCTGGATGCCGGCCGAGGTTCGGAGATTTCCGTCGGCAAGGATTTTGCCTGCGCAGCCCTTACAGGAACCAACTGGATAGGGGAACCTAACGACAAGTCACTGGTGGCGGTGGGGGAGCTTCAGAGCAAGGCTGGAGATGTAAGGATCACAGCAGTCGGAGGGCAGTGACGTCACTGGCGTGCGACGCGTTTCCGAGCAGGCGTACTGCGATGATGCAGCAGTCGCGCTCCTTTGTCAAGCTGACTATGTGGGGAATGGAGCCGAGTTGTATAGGAGGAAGGGGCGGTGACGGTGGGCGCGTGGGGGTGTGAAACAAGGTGGAACAAGAACGTATCAGGTGAGGGCGTCGGCGAAAGGCACGGGGCTGTCATATGTATTAAGACTTTGGGGAGGAAGGAGATAGGGGCGGACGTGAACGTGACGTGCGGGGGGGAGGGGCCGGAGTGTGCACAGTGTTAACTATAGAGAGGCTGGGGGAAGAGGGGGGGAAGGAAGTGTCAGCAAAGGACGTTGCGGGGAGCCGCACGGTGCAAAAGCACATAAACAGAGCGGATTACAAGGCAAATCAAAGTTAAAAAAACAGCAACAAGTTAAAAACGAGTTAGAAGAGAGCCGTTCGGCTACTCTCCTGACAGGGGAAGTCTGTGCTGATAATCATCACATTGATTATCAATGCAGACAGATTAAAGATGCCCACCCAGGACCACAAGGGATACCCACCCAGAACCACCAGGGATGCCCACCCAGGACCACAAGGGATACCCACCCAAGACCACCAGGGGTGCCCACCCAGGACCACCAGGGTTGCCCACTCAGGACCACCAGGGATGCCAATCAGTGCCCAATAGGGATGGCACTCTGTGCCCATCAGTGATGTCTGCCAGTGTCTCCTGATCAGTGCTGCCTAACAGTGCCACCTGTTAATGCTGTTCATCAGTGCCTATCAGTGGCACCCATCAGTGCCCATTAGTACCCAGTGCCGCCTATAAGTGCCCACCAGTGCCATCCATCAGTGCCACCTATCAGTGCCCATCAGTGCCACCCATCAGTGCCCAGTGCCACCCATCAGTGCCCAGTGCCACCTATCAGTGCCCATCAGTACTGAATATCAGTGCCACCTATCAGTCCTCACCAGTGCTGCTCATCAGTGCCATCTATCAGTGCCCATCAGTTCTGCATATAAGTGCCTCATCCTCAGTGCCCATCAGTGCCACCTCATCAGTGCCAATCAGTACTGCCTCATCAGTTCCTGTCAGTGCACCCTCATCAGTGCCCATCAATGAAGAAAAAATAGCGGTGCTTTACCGCCGACGCCTTGGTGTGAAAGCGGCCTTAAGCAGAACTCCAGCCTAAAATAACAGTAAACAAAATGAATAAAATAGAAACTATCTTTTGCTGCAATTTTACTATTAAACCCAGAGGATTCCACTGCAGTATTTTTGTAAACCAATGTCCTCGGTCCAATAGTCAGTATCATTCAACCTGCTTTCTCTGAACCCAGGGTGTCCCGGACCTGTCCCAGAATGTTACTTCCTTGTTATTTAACAGTCAAAGGAGAAGCAGCACAGTGATCAGCTAGTTTCTCTGCCACTCTGATCTCTATTCCTATCAGCATACTCGTGTCAGCACATGAACCGATTCTTTCTGGTTTCTTGTACTGCTTCTTCCTCTGACACTCAAGCTCTGCTGTTCACAAACTACAAGTGGCTGATACCAGGCTATATCCAGGTATTAACACTGCTTGCATTTTAAAATTCACATTTAGTGATGTATTAAAGATTACTGAGCTGCATGTACACAGGTAGTTTTTAATTGCTGAGAGGGAAACTGTTAATCTGTTTCTTGTATTTTTGCAGCACTTCCCCTCTCTCTCTCTGTACTGTAAATAAATAGTGGAGAAGGAACCTGCCCACAGACGCACAGCCTTCTGCAATGTAGGAGGATTGCTGAAACTTGCAGTCCTTTCTGGAGATACCATCAATGGACTCTGCCAAGCATGGACTCTTTCCTATGTAGGTATGCTGGGGCAGCCACAAGCCTTAGGGACTAGGAATCTTAGGGAATCGACTGCACTTCATGTTGAACTGTTATCTTGTGATTCTCATTATGCCACATTATTCAAGTAACGTGTTTGAAACTGTGCCTGATCTTAAGTTACTCAAGGGGAGTAATTCAAGAAACCGGCACATATAGTCTACAGCATGGGTCTTCAAACTATGGCCCTCCAGTTGTTCAGGAACTACAATTCCCATCATGCTTAGTCATGTCTGTGAATGTCAGAGTTTTACAATGCCTCATGAGATGTGTAGTTCCGCAACAGCTGGAGGGCCGTAGTTTGAGGATCCCTGGTCTACAGCTTGGATTACTAAAAACATTTGGGTATAAAACCTGGAAGTTGCAGGTACAAGAGCTCATACAGTGTGAAGTTACTGGGATTACCAAGGGTAACAAAGGGTTCTCTAGCAACCTGTTGTTAAGCATGTACATGTGGCAGGTGAGATAGCCTGTTGTAGGGAGTTCTTGTCGGCACTACTTTGGTTGCGAGCCATCTCCTATAGCAACGGGAGCAGATCTGCACTGCCAGGGCCCTTAGATTGTACTCAAGTGTGGAAGAGGAAGTGAAAAACATGCATGGAGTCCACACTAGGTGCATGGTCGGGACTCCTTAACATTTCTGGGAGTGAGGTAGCAGTGATAGACTGGATAGGGGGCGATAGCAAGGGCTCTTCCCGTCCCCCGTGAATACACAAGTAACCAAGTAACCATGGTTTATGTTTAGCACATCGGAAGAGTCGAATCAAGTTTAATTGCCTTTGGCTCTAAAATGGCATAATAACTCGTTTTATAATGTAGGCGGCAGAGCTTGCAAGACAAGTTTTTGTTTTAATTTCACAAATTACCAGTGGAGTAAATTGTAAATGCTTATATCTATCCATAACATTCAGTTATGTGGAAAGAAAACTCCCCCACACAAATAATTGCTTTAAAAATAATGAGTAAATATTCCCTTCTGGTAACTGCAATATTTTATCTACGTTATCTTTTGAACCAAGCCAAAATAGTGAATACTAAGGATAAAACAGATTTATTTATGCCTTATTGAGATTCTCAGATGCACGCTAAGAAAATTGTTCTGATGCAAATAAATAACTTCTGCATAGATACTATAAGTAATACTATAGAAAAAAATATAGAAATGTGTTCCCCATAGTAGTAATGAATTTATATTAAAGTGTTACTAAACCCAAAACAGTAAAAACAAGTGTCTATGCAGTAAAGCATACTTTATACTCACTGTGGAAGGGGTTAATCCTCCTCATTGTGTAAAAGGACTTTTTGATCCTGGCTTCTCTGATCCCCCCCTCCTTCCACTGGCCCCTGATAACTTTATGGTAATACAGAGTCTATGGAGTCAGGCTGCACATGCTCAGTTTGGTGTGTATTGCTAGAGAGGTTTTCTTTTTTTTCTTGGGTGGGTGCATGTGATCAGCACAGGTTAAAAAGCACTGTCCAGAAAAAGGGTCTGGGGCCTTGCAGTCTAATAGGACAGTCAAAAACTCCTCTTACAAGCTTCAACCAGTGCTTGGCTGGACATTGATAGAAGTCACAAGACTGCTCTAACTGCTGATGAGAAAGGGTATTCAGCAGTTTACATTTACTAAAATAATTGCATTTCCATGTTATGTGTACTGTGAAAGACCAGATAGAGTGAATGCAGGGTCCGGGGGTTTAGTAATACTTTAAATAGACTGACTGCTACAATATATATATATATATATATATATATATATATATATACTCAAGAGTTTGCATATCTTTGGAAAATTGGCTATGTACAGTATGAACCATTTTAACCACTTGCTTACTGGGCACATATACCCCCCTCCTGCCCAGGTGAAATTTCAGCTTCCGGCACTGCGTCGCTTTAACTGACAATTGCGCGGTTGTGCGACGTGGCTCTCAAACAAAGTTGACGTCCCTTTTTCCCCACTAATAGAGCTTTCTTTTGGTCGTATTTGATCACCTCTGCGGTTTTTATTTTTTGCGCTATAAACAAAAAAGAGCGTCAATTTTGAAAAAAATACAATATTTTTTACTTGTTGCTATAATAAATAGCCCAATTAAAAAAAACAAAAAAAACATTTTTTTCTCAGTCTAGGCCGATACTTATTCTACATTTTTGGTAAAAAAAAAAAAATCGCAATAAGCGACTGGTTTGCGCAAACGTTATAGCGCCTACAAAATAGGGGACAGAATTTTTTTTTTAGTATTATTTTTTTAATAGTAATGGTGGCGATCTGAGATTTTTTTTGGGACTGCGACATTATGGCGGACACATCGGACACCTTTGACACATTTTTGGCACCATTCACATTTATACTGCGATCAGTGCTATAAATATGCACTAATTTCTGTATAAATGTGACTGGCATTGAAGGTATTAACACTAGGGGGTGAGGAAGGGGTTAAATGTGTACCCTGCATAGTGTTCTAACTGTAGGTGGAGGGGGGTGACTGGGGGAGGTGACCGGTCTGTGTCCCTATGTACAAGGGACACAGATCGGTCTCCTCTCTCCCTGACAGTGACAGGACGCTGTCTCTGTGTGAGTCGGCAATGAGAGATGATCTCATATGTTTATATTTGAGATCATCTCTCACTGGCCGCACAGATCGCATAGCAAACGACCACTCTGATTGGCCGTTCGCCGCGATCTGTGATTGGCTGTATCCAAGGGACACAGCCAGCTTAAAATTTCCCCGCTGCGCGCTCTGGAGCGTGCGCAGGGAACGCGCAAAGGGGCGGACGTCAAAAGACGTCCTGTTGGAATTTCAGGTCCGCGCTGTAGTCGTCATTCGGCTATAGCGTTAAAGAAAACATGAGTGAACAGGGAAAACACATTTATTTTATTTCTTATGGGATTAAAACTGCAGGTCATAACAGAATAGCACAAGTAAACAATTAAAATGACCCCTGTTCAAGTCTGCATACTCTTAGTTCTTAATACTGTGTATTGCCCCCTTTTGCATCAATGATAGTATGCACTTGCAGTCTTTTGTATTAGTTGTCCATGAGGCCCTGAATTCTTACAGGTGGTGTAGCTGCCCATTTGTCTTGGCTAAATGCCTCCAGATCAGTCAAAGTCTTTGGTCATCTTGCATGAGCCGCCCGTTTGAAATCACTCTAGAGTGGCTCGGCCATATTAAAGTCAGGAAACTGTGATGGCCACTGCAGAACCTTCACCTTTTCTGATGTAACCACTGGACGGTCAAATTGGCCTTGTGCTTAGAGTCATTGTCGTGCTGGAAAAACCAACAGTGTCCCAAGAGCAGCATTCATACAATAGAATGCAAATTGTCTGCCAGTATTTTCTGATAACATGCTGCATTAGTCTTGCATTTGTCTTGCCATCAATCATGCTTTTAGAGCGCACACACCCCCAAAACAGAAGTAAGCCACCACCATGCTTCACAGTGGGGATGATATGCTTATCGCTCTAGGCCAAACATAGCGCCTATGATTGTGACCAAGAAGCTCTATTTTAGTCTCATCACTTTATATTACAATGTGCCAGAAGTTGTGAGGCGTGTCAAAGTGTTGTTGGGCATATTGCAAATGGGAATTTTTGCGGCATTTGCACAGCAAAGGCTTCTTTCTGGCAAATTGACCATGCAACAAATTTTGTTAAGGTATAGTCATATTGTGCTCTTTGAAACAACCACAGCAGAGCAGCCTTTATTTCTTCTAAGGTTACCTGTGGGTTTCTTCTTTGTATCCCAAACAACTCTTGTGGCAGTTGTGGCTGCAATCTCTTAGTCTACCTGACCTTAATTTAGTATCAAGAGATACCTCCCTGAATCCCCCCCCCTCCCAGAGGATTAACTAGTGGCAGTATTCTGATACCCTACACAATATAATTATCCAAAAAATCAACCATGTAACAATGAAACACATAATTTCTATTAGCCCAAATCAAATCAAAGATTAAAAGGGTGCATGGCATGCTCATAGATGTCCACTCTTTGAAGGAGGTCCCGCCAGGCACCAGAGATTTCAGTCGATCACATGGCTTCCTGCCACCCACATCTGCTGCCTAAACATGAACGAGCATCAGTACACCCTGCAAAATGTCCCACAAGCGGAAAGACAAACCCTAGCTGCAAAAACTTTCAGCCTTCTTACTGCTGGCCAGCAGCAGGTTTCAACATGACACTGGCTGCCTCTCTGTTACTGTGTCCAGCACCGATCCTGGCTCCTCACAGTTCAGCTCCAGTGAAGTGCAGCTTGCAATAATGCAGTCCCACCTGGACTCATCTTCTCCTCTGGCTCCTCCAATTTTTATACTAGAAACCCAGTGAAGTCCAAACCACACCTGGCTCCTGAGGTGAGTACTGCCTGTGGATATGAATTATGAGGATGGGGAGAAAACAGACCCTAACTCCAACTTTCTTACTACTAACCAACCCATATTGAATACCACCATGAAGAAAATGTTATTGTCTCTCAGATCTTCATTATAGGCTGACATGGTATCCTGTATAAGTTAATTTAAAGATAAAGTGCAGAAATTGAGCAACAGAGTAAGCCATGTGCAACAAACTATGGATGACTTTATATCCTCTTTCAGTGCTTCATAATGATCAAAAATAAATTTCATGGCTAAAAGCCAAAGTAGCGAACCTAGAGGATAAGTCTCACTGCAACAACCTTAACATAAGGGGCATGTTTAAATCAATTTAACCCACTCAGCTGCCTGGATTTATCCCAGAAATTTTCTGAGCCATCCTGCCTAATGCTTCCGCAGCTGAGTTAATAGTTGACAGAGTCCAAAACCTTCTTATCTCTCTGACAATGTGCCTAGAGAAGTCATACTCCATGTACACTTCTGTCACATTAATAAACAGATTTAAGCAGCATTTCACAAATGCAAAGTGATACCAGAACAATTCCCAATGCTGAAAGTGTTTTCTGACCTCTTGCAAAATACTCTGCAACTTTGAAAAAACCTGATCCTTATCACTAAAGCATTGCAAAACCATAAAATCATCTACTGTTGGAGCCTTCTAGCTAAGCTCAATATCACCTGCAATGACACTTATTTCACGGCAACTTCATTGGAAAAAGGTCTTCATCTTCTGTGAAACTAGGGAATTATTCCTAAGGAAGATTTCTCCAACGCTCTGTCTCCTGCTATGCTCCAGTCAGACTGGCAACTAGTCTTAGGCCTCATACACACGACCGATGAACTCGTCGGAAAAGACACATTGTTTTCCTCGACGAGTTCCTTGTTAGGCTTGTCGAGAAACTTGACAAGCTTTCTTTGCTAATCAAGACCAAATCTCCTCGTTCTCAAACGCGGTGACGTACAACACATACGACGGCAGGGGAAGTTCGATTCCACTGGCACAACCTTTGGGGCTGCTTTTGCTAATCTCATGTTACTGCGTGTTAAGAAAAAGTTTGGTGAGAGACGATTTGCACTTTTCAGTCTGTTACAGCGTGACAAATGTGCTATCTCCATTACAAACGCTACTTTTACCGAAGATGCGCTCCCGTCTCATACTTTATTTTCCTAGTCGTGTTTCTCGTCGGGCTGGTTTACAACGAGAAATGCGTTTGTGTGTATGCTTAGAAACCCGCGCATGCTCAGAATAAAGTATGAGTTGGGAGCGTGCCTTCGGTAAAAGTAGGGTTTGTAATGGAGATAGCACATTCGTCACGCTGTAACAGACTGAAAAGTCTCTCACCAAACTTTTACTTAACATGCAGTAACATAAGATTAGCAAAAGCAGCCCCAAGGGTGGCGCCAGTGGAATCAAACCTCCCCTTTATAGTGCCGTCGTACGTGTTTTGTACGTCACCGCGTTTAAGAACAACGAGATTTTGTCTTGACAGTGTGTATGCAAAGAAAGCTTGTCAAGATTCTCGAAAAGCCTAACAAGGAACTAGTCGAGCAAAAGGATGTTTCATTTACAACGAGTTTCTTGGTCGTGTGTACGAGGCCTAACATAAGCAGAAAAACAAGAAACCACTGCAGGGACGCACCTGACCAAACCAATCCCATTTCTTCCCTGCAATCTTCAAGTACCTGGCTACATCCTGTATTGCTCTAAATCCCCCCAAATGACAGCTTGGTCTGCGCCTGGAACCTTTGTTGGAACCTTTTTTTTACTATCCATCACAATTTCTGATTCAAAATCACTATTGGCCTTCACCTCCAGTTACAGAGCCACTCACTGCATCGGACACTGGGAATTGACTAACAAAAACTACCCAGAGATGATATCAAACTCGACACAGGTTAGACAAATTATATCCTTCACAGTTGCCCCTATGTTGGAGGAACTACGGATTATCGGGCTCACTATATCATATTCTATGGCAATGTAAAAACCTCACCAACTCTTGGAGAAGAATTGTACAAATATTCTCTGCAGTAACTGGTATTTTGATAATTTCTAGAGGCCATTCCAACCCAATTCCACACTAGTGTTATCCATATACTGCTAGCTGCTAGGTACACCATTACTAAATACTGGAAACAAAATCTTGCTTCTAACCCCCCAGAAACTCAAGATGAGTAAACCCCACTACATCTATAAAAAATGGCTAGCCACCAGACAGGATAAACTCCTCATCTTCTTCAAAGTGTGGAAACCTTGGGCTCAGTGGGCTAATCAGAACGCTTTTACCCTCTGACTGCTGTGTCTCATAAACGTTCACTGTATTTCTACCTAATTTCTACCTAAAAGTGTTAACCTGAAGTTATTTTACTTTGTTTCTTTTTATCTGAAAAAACAATGCAAATTAAATGAGGAAAACAAAAAAGCAAAAAGAAAAAAAAGATTAAAAATAAGATTCTCTCCATCACCTCATTTCTCATTCTCTCCTATTGGTTGGCTATTTTTTCCTTAATCGCACTTAACAATCACTTCCACAAATGTCATGCTAATCTTAGAAACTTGGTAAATAATACTAGAACAATTAAATTCCCTGGATTGGCACTTGGATTGTTTCAGTACATATAATACAGAAGTGGTTAATTTATTTTTATTTTTATTTTAGATCTGAGAAATAAAAAAAAATACATGAAACTTGTAACCAAAATTATATTCCTAAAAGTCTGTTCTATATAATTAGGTACAATTGTACAGAAGCTGAGGTTTTTGAATAACAAAGTGTGGAAATTACTGAAAGGTTTTGCAAAAAAAAAATATGAAAAAATAAATAATAAATATAAATCCTTTCATTACTGACTTTGGGGCATGGATTGGATAAAGAGAAATGGGAACATCTTGAAGGGGAATGCATTTCTGAATACAATTCTGACAGAGCAAACATACAGTACTGTATTCATATATAGGTAAAAAACTTACTATTGAAGATAGGATTAAAAAAAAAAAAACATATTAATGTATGCTAGGTCTGGTGGGCAGAAGGGTGGAAAGAGTCTACCATAACAGTGCAACCTACCACTGGTATAAAGCCATGGACGCTCAAGAGCCAAGCTGGAGTCTGCCAGCGCTCCCGTGTGATGTCACCGCACTATGAGGGCAAAAGTGCCAAACAAGTGGAAACTGACAATCAAACCAGCCTGGAACGCAGGAGAAGCTCTTTGCCGTGAAGTGGTGTTTCGCACGCATGTGCTTTGTCAAGTCAATAACTGGTTTCTATAAAGAGCTGCACCAGATTTTGCACTCTCCGTTTTTAGTAGATCAACCCCACAGTGTAAACGGGGGCCTAGATCCTGGCTATTGGTATTACAAATGTGTCTGTTGAGAACATACAGCTTACCAAACCTAATTTATTTTATTTTACTAATAGCCTGTGGAGTGTGCAACAGGAAAAAGTACTAATGACTAGAAGTTGAAAATCAATGCACAATTAACCACCACTGCATTCACAGTGTCCCTAATCACTGCCACAGCTGTCATATAATTGATTTTCTAAAGACAGACTGTGCACTTTTCAAATTGCAGTTGCCCTCTGCAAGTGCAGTTGCTCCAGAGCTTAGTAAATGAGGTAAGGCTTCACTTTGCAAAGAGTTCCCACATCACGTGCAAGGAAACTGTAATCTTTGACTGCTCCCCAACCTTTATCTGCAAGCTACAGCTCAGATACGGAAGACTGATTGTCTGTTTATTCTGCCACAGAACCCAAGGAATGGCCAGGCAGCATCAAAATCTACTATTGCATGTTGGATTTGACAAGTCATTATTCAGGCCTATGGTTTATAAAAGAAGATTCCTCCTTTTCAGGTGAAAGCGCACTTGACTAGAGTAGTTGATGCTTCATGGGCAGTGCATCACCAGGCCTCCATGGCTCAGATCTGTAAGGTTGCCACTTGGTTCTACCAGGTAGATGTGAGAGTGTACGAGGATGCCGCCTTCGGGCGTAGTGTACTGCAGGCAGCAGTATAGATCCTCTGGCCCAATGGGGGTCCTTATTTCTGATCTGTGTCTCCCTCCCCTCAATGTAAGCATTGCTATGGGACATCTTATTAAGTAATTAAGGCTCTGTGTCCCGTAATTTATGAGCAAGAAAATATAATTTTTTAATACAGCTTACGTGTAAAATCCTTTTCTTGGGAATACATCACGGGACACAGAGCTCCCGCCCCTCTTCGGAGTTAAACATGGGACACTTATTGCTTTGCTACAAAACTGAGGTACTCTCCATTTGGGAGGGGTTATATAGGGGAGGAACTCAATTATAATTGGGTTTGCCAGTGTCCAACTTACCTGTAGTGACTACATAACCCATTAAGTAATTAAGGCACTGTGTCCCATGATGTATTCCCAAGAAAAGGATTTTATAGGTAAGCTATATTAAAAATCCTTTCTTTCCGATGCAAACTTCTCAGGGCCCAGGCAGAAGCGAGAGATGTTGTAAGAAAGATCATCAGAAAAACAGCCAAGCATTCTTAATATGGTGGATGAGAAATACTGTATGGCATAAACTTTAATTATATTCTATTTGTGCAATGTCTCTATTAAACATACTAATGGTTTCCTATTGAAGCAATGAACAAAACATGCTAAAATCATGAATGTGTATCATTGCTCATTGTCTTTCACCACTGTTTTAAACTTACATATAGGTTTTTGTAATGGCTTGTATTTAAAAAAAATATTTTTATTGCAAAAACTTGAATTGGCTTCTTAAAAGTCCTATTTATCTTTCAGTATGGTACACAGAACATAGACAAAAAAAAGAAGAAAAACAAAATGGTGTCTAGCATAACTGCACTCATGTGCTTTGCCAGTTTAATAAACATTATTTTTGGAAGATGCTTATTTGTCAAAAATGTATGTACCTTTAAGTATCATTTTAATAGCAAATATATTGTCAAATCAATAAGCCCATTCCTAAAGCATAAACAAATGTCTGGTCTATAAGGGGTAAGAACTGCAAGAGCACAAGTGGTTAAAGGATAAGTCCAACTTTGTAAAAAAATAAAGATTAATGCACATCTTTTTGCAGGTAAAAAAAAATTGCATTTTTTTTTTTTATTAGGATCCTGCAAAGCATTGCCGCCCCTCAGCAGATTGCGGGTGCAATACAAGACTCCTGCAGATTCGCTGTATAAGCTCTGTGCTCATACCCTCGTACAATGACAGGAAGCAACAATGAATTAACTAGAGCGCTCAACAGTGCCCTAGTAGTTCAGTGAGAACTACCGTGTTTCCCCGAAAACAAGCCCGGGTCTTATATACATTTTTTCGACAAAAGACCCAGAAGGGTTTATTTTCGGGGTAGGGCTTGTCATGTGCTGTCTTCTCTCCCCATCTCCTGGAACAGAGTAAAAAGTGCCTGTAAAATCATGAAATGCACTGTATTACAGCCCCCATACAATGTAAAGTGTGCACCGTGCCCTCCTATAGCGCCTTCCTTGGTTCTTCCGTGACCCGCCTGATCAGTCTTCCATGCTCTGAGCACTGCAGAGGTAGGGGGGCTCGAGATCCCCCACTGACAGCTGGCAGAAGGAGAGCAGCGGGGAATCAGCTGAGAGCCGCTTGGCACATTCATGTACCGCCTGAACGGTCTTTTCCCACTCCGAGCACTGCAGAGGGAGGGGGCCCCCCGAGATCCCCTGCTGACAGCTGGCAGAAGGAGAGCAGCGGGGAATCAGCTGAGCGACGATTGGCGCTTCCATGTACAGCATGAATGGTCTTTTCCTGTTCTGAGCACTACAGAGGGAGGGGGGCCAAGATACGTGCTGACAGAAGAATGGAGAGCAGCTGGGATCAGCTGAGCAGCGCTGCAACAAAGGTATTTACCAAAGAAACATACACAGTCTAGACCACACAACCCCAAACTAGGGCTTATTTTCGGGGGAGGGCTTATATTGCAACCTTCTCCAAAAATGATAGTAGGGCTTACTTTCGGGGGAATGTCTTATTTTCGGGGAAACACGGTATAAGCTGACTTGTAGTTAATTTATTCAGAGATCTCTGGCCATGAGGGTGGACCCCGCATGTTCTTTATTTAAATTGTGCCAGCGAGTTTGGGGAAAAGATCCCCGTCTCACTGTTGCTAGAGGTGGCGGGTAAGGGAGAGGCTGCAGCAGTGGTAATATGTTACATGTTCCACCCTAAACATGGGTGGGGCATGTAACATGTTCCCTAAGGTGAACATATCCTTTAAATAATGTGTGAAGTGCCCATGACAACCAGTCAGAAGTCATATAAAGCTGATCTGACTATGATAAGTTGGAATTTAGTTAATGTTGCCTGCCATACTTGTACTGTATAACATAACAACGTTCAAGGGTTTAAAAAATTACTTTTAGAATATTTCACTGAAAAAATTGTTATAGAAAATTCTGCTCATCTAAATAAACTATTATTCAATCAGCTTACTTATTGCTTCTTCTATGCTCACCTAAAAGACACAGCAACAGACCTAATTATAATGATCACTACAAACATGTCTTCTAAAGTGTGACCTCCTAGTTCGATCTTCTCTAAATTGCTGTTTTGAGTTGAGATCACTTTGCTGACTGGCAGAGGAAGGTTAAGGGAAAGACTCATTTGCACTTTCATTGGCTTGCTCCTAATTTATTTATGTAAGCTTTCCATTTACTAGAAGAATAAAATGTGAAGTTTGGAACTGCAATAATTAAGCACTATTCTGGTTAACAGTGTAAGGCGGCGTACACACGACCGAGGTTCTCGCTGGAAACCAGCGAGAACCTCGCTGGAAGCTGCATTCCAGCGAGGACCTCGGCCGTGTGTACGCTTCTGGCTCGCCCCGCCCGTCGGGAATCCCGTCGAGCGAAAAGAGAGCATCGCTTCATTTCGCCGATTTTCGAAACGAATTAAGGCGGCGTACACACGACCGAGGTTCTCGCTGGAAACCAGCGAGAACCTCGCTGGAAGCTGCATTCCAGCGAGGACCTCGGCCGTGTGTACGCTTCTGGCTCGCCCCGCCCGTCGGGAATCCCGTCGAGCGAAATGAGAGCACGCTCTCTTTTTGCTCGATGGCCCGCCTGGATGAATGGCTGGTTACCATTCCCGACGGGCGGGTCGCCGATTTCGACGGCCGGCAGAGAACCTCGACGGGCGGAACGATGTGTTCTGCCCGTCGAGGTTCTCTGCCGTGTGTACACGGCCTATTAAGTATGCTACTTTTCTGCTTTAACCAGAGATCAAGCCAAAATTGATGATTGAGTTTTGGGCAGATAGTGTTTGACTGACTTATTGGGGTTGATTTGCTAAAGGAGTGTTAAAATAAAGTGAGTCTATATTTTATCTCAATATCCAATCAAGAGATTGAAGTATCGAAGTGAACACGGCTACACCTCAGTCACTAGGAAAAGTCAAAGTTCTCTAATCCTTTAGTTAAATAACTTCAACTGACTGACTTATATCTGTTAAAAGAGATCCACTATCTGTCTATCAGAAAGAAATGCCACACATTCCCTGTTTATATAGAGCAAGAGGATGAGAGTGGCAAACTGCAGGGATTGGTCCAGATATTCATTTTCATTTGTCACTATAAAAGAGTTTTATTAGTTAAGATGCCCAGAAGCTACGAGTTTTCATCCAGACAATTTAACTGAGTGGGCTTTTAACTGCAGTTTATAAAGAATTAAAATCCAGAATTAACACCCATTTAGATTCCCCTTGCAATATAAATCTAAGCCCCCGATAAGGGTGGGGGTGATAATGGGTTGTGCATAAACCTTGAAACCAGCTGTCAACACTTGATAGACTAATTTACTGTGATTAATTGAAATTAGGGCCAATCCCTATGGTTTGCCACACTCATACTTTCAGTGCCGGTTCACACTGCTGCGCTGTGAAATTGTTCAGAATGGACTAAAAAAACCGAGGTGCGAACTTACTGCAAATTACTGCGATTTTGATGCAAATTTCAGGAGTGGAAAATAGCTGCGATTAATGTCTCTAGCCAATGGAATCATAATGTAAAAAAAAAGGTGTTAACTTCCTGTTTACTTCCTGGTTTTTGTGGAGAATAGTATGATGGAATTTGCACATATGTGAACCATCAAATGCGATTCCAGAACGATTTACATTCATGTCTATGGAGACTAAATTTGCAATGCAACACTCCAACACACAAAACCCTTCTTTTCATCGCATCACATTCGGGGAGTAATCGCAGCGCATAGGTGTGATTGACCATCATTGAAAACAATTAATTTCTGGATGGCATGTGAATCTAGTATTTGTTTAACCACTTGCCGCCCGCCAATGTCATATTGGCTGCGGCAAAGTGGTTTCAATATCCTGAGTGGACGTCATATGACGTCCTCGGGATATTGAGCCGATGCGCTCCCCTAGGTGTGCACATCGCGGCGATCGTTGTTGCAGGGTGTCAGTCTGACACCCCGCAACACCGATCTAGGTAAAGCGTCTCTCACAGAGACACTTTACCATGTGATCAGCCGTGTCCAATCACGGATGATCACGATGTAAACAGGAAAAGCCGGTAATCGGCTTTTCCTCACTCGCGTCTGTCAGACACGAGTAGAGGAGAGCCGTTCGGCTGCTCCTCTGACAGGGGGGGTTTGTGCTGATCGATTATCAGCACAGCCCCCCCGAGGATGCCCACTGGACCACCAGGGATTCCCACTGGACCACCAGGGAGGTAAAACAAAGTAATGTCCCCCTAGACCACCAAACACAAATAATATTGGATGCCAATCAGTGCCGTAATGGATGGCAATTAGTGCCCACAATGGGCATCGCTGATTGTCAGGCATTGTTTGGCACTGATTGGCATCCATTAGTACAACACATGTTGGTGCCACCTATCAGTGCCCATCTATACCCATCCATGCCACCTATCTCTGCCCATTCGTGCCGCCTATCCGTGCACATCCGTGCCGCCTATCTGTGCCCATCTGTGCAGCCTATGTGTGCCCATCTGTGCCACCTATCCGTGCCCATCCGTGCCGCCTATCCGTGCCAATCCATGCTGCCCATCCGTGCCGCCCATCAGTGCTGCATATTAGTGCCCATCTTCAGTGCCCATCAGTGCCACCTTATCAGTGCCCGTCAGTGCAGTACCATCAGTGCCCATCAGTGAAGGAGAAAATTTACTTATTTACAATGTTTTATAACGGAAACAAAAAAAATATATTTTTTTCTAAATTTTCAGTCATTTTTTTTTTGCAGAAAATAAAAAAATCACAGAGGTGATCAAATACCACCAAAATAAATCTATATTTGTGGGTACACAATGATACAAATTTGTTTTGGGTACAGTGTAGGATGACCGCGCAATTGTCATTCAAAGTGCAACAGCACTGAAAGCTAAAAATTGGTCTGGGCAGGAAGGTGTATAAGTGCCCCCCCCGGTATGGAAGTGGTTAACGCATCGCATTCGGTTTCAACTCGCACAAGTGTGAACCGACACTCACTCTATACAAGCTGACTTTCTCAGGGACCCAACTGGGGTACCACTGGGCAAAATATAACTGACACAGAAATAATCTGATAAATTCAGTACCTCTTACCAAGCCTGGAGTGCCGTGCTCCACCACCCACATTCTGAAACACTCTCCATGTTAATAGAGTGTGTGTATGTGTGAGAGGTTGGGGGGAGTAGAGATGGGAATTATTGCTGGTAAGTTTTGCCTTTAGAAATTACAGAGAAGCAGTGGGTTCAGCACATGTGTTTTTTGAACTGTAATTGAAATTAAAATTTTCGATGAAATGACCCTTAGGTCTTTCTAACTTAGCTACTAAAATCAAATTACTATTGCAGTCCTCTTTGTACTCTGATTTGAATTTTTGAATTGCAATCATAAACATAAGGGCTACTCAGGATCCCCAGCAGGTGTCTGTAAATAAGCCAGCCAGAGGATCCCTGGTTATGTCACCCAGAGTCCCTTGGCTGATTTGTCTACAAACACCAGCCTGGATCATGTCAACTAATGGAGTTAATGCTATCATCACTAAATTACACATCCCCAGCTGGTGTTTGGGAACAAAGCAGGCAGGGAATCTTTAGTTACACCTTATTGGTTATTACAGATCCTGCTTCATGCAGTGTTTTCGGTCTTACTGTATCATAAATGCACGGTGACCCAATGTCACAATATCCTGCCGCCCATCAGTGTTTAAATAATATGCTTGAGTTTTACGACCAAAAAAAGATGTAGCTTCTGCTGAAAAATACCCAGAAGCCAGGGAGACTTTACTACCTTATTCTTTATTTTGCATTTTAGTCTCCCCTGTTGTCACTCTGTTTAGGCATTTGGTTTTGCTTTGCTTGCATTTGTACATTCGGTAGAAGGCAAAGCGCTTAGCTTTCCAATTTCATTGCAGATGCTTTCTGGACATTCTCGGAATTTGCCCCAGGCAGAAGCAGTTACACTTGTTTGCCTCGAGCACCTTTTTATCTTTTTTCACCGTCTAGAAATTGGCATAGGTTTCTGTTTCCTATTTATTTTGTTGATACTGATTTTCCATATTAATATACAGTCCACCAGGAAATCCACAGGTCTATTTCTAATTTTTGCCATCTCTGAGGTATTTTTTCTTTTAGGTATTACAAATTGGAAGGTGTTGGCATTTATCATATTGATTTTCTTCACCTCTCTGATTTTGGTTTGGTTATTATAATATGGGTTTATAATCCATGATTGATGTGGCCATAGTATTGGGGAAGGGGCAGGTTTTTGTTAATATAAAAACCTGGCTGGTAGGTATAGTTGCCCCCTATTGTGGGTGGACAGTGTGGTTAAAGACTTTAATGGACTGTTATATTCAGCTGGAGTATTTGTGACTGAGCTTAAGTTTGATATTTAATTCCAATATTTTTTATTTAGTATGTCAATGATCCTTCTAGTAGCATCCCAGGCATGATGAATTTTATTAAAACCAATCTGAGTTCAGAAATTGGACTATAATTGCTGGGTAAGGATGCATTGTTCTCCAGTTTGGGAATAGTGGTTATTACCACTTGTAGCATCGCTTTAGGAAAAATACCAGTGGTTGAAGCTTTGTTATAGATAATGACCAAGTGAGGGGCTAGGGTCGATTTGAATTACTGGTAATTTTGGTTTGGAAAGTCATCAATACCAGGTGCTTTGGAAGAGGGATTGCCTTTTGGGGATTCCATAGAGTAAATTTGTTGATATCATCCGTGACATTTGTGAAAAAATATGTGCCCAGTGCTTTGGTCACAATTTGGACATGATCAGAGTCAGATAGTAGATAAGTATTTATTCTCCATAATAGGGGAGGGCAGTTTTTATGAGAGCTAGAAACCATTGTGATAGGACCAATGGTTTCTACAGTGGAAGAGATAATATATGGGAGGGTAAATCAGTCTGTAATGAGCATACTTTATCTATTCTAAAATAGGAGTGATGGGATGATAAAAAAAAAGTATAATCTTATTTCGAGATACATTTTGAAATTTAATGCAAAAAAAAACACACAATGCATAACTCAATTGTTTGTTAAAATATAAAAGATGATGTTACCAAACATGTGACACTTTAAAATTGTTCACGCCTGTGGCGATGTTTTAAAAAGTCTAGTGCTAGAATTATTGCCCATGATCTGATGTGTGTGGCAATACCTTACATGTGTGGGATGATACCTCACATGTGCGGGCTAGCACCGGGGGGGGGGGGGGGCGGGGGGGTATGTGGGCCAGGGCAGTTAAAA
Source organism: Rana kukunoris (assembly GCA_029574335.1). Classification (NCBI taxonomy): domain Eukaryota; kingdom Metazoa; phylum Chordata; class Amphibia; order Anura; family Ranidae; genus Rana; species Rana kukunoris. The sequence goes on along the minus strand of CM056058.1, from coordinate 120,470,494 downwards.
ATGTTTTTTAATTATTATTTAATTATTATTTTTTTTACACTGCTCTTTTTGTCACTTTTATTGTCACAGGAAAGTAAACAGCAATATGATATGTGCAATGTGATAGATACTCTTAGTGGATGGATCTGGAAGCTATAGGACCCCAAGTCGCACCTCTGTCCTTGAAAGCATTCGAAACACCAAGATCAATGTTTTTGAATACTTTTAATTTTCTATGATAAGTCTATGATAAGAAAGGATGTAACCTGTGACCTAGTAGACATCTAAACTCTTAAGCCTCGTACACACATCCAGATTTCCCGACGGGAAAATTGCAAGGACAGCTTTTGGCCGGCAATCCTGGCCGTGTGTGTGCTCCGTGCAGTTTTTCCAATGGGAAAACTGCCCAAAAACCGCCGGACAAAAAAAGAGAACTAGCTCTCCTTTTTCCCGCTGGGAAAAATTGGCAGACTTTTGCCTGGCAGTTTTTGGTAGTTTTCCTATGGTAAAAGCTGAGATGCAGCATACACACCTGTCGGGAAAACCTCTTGTGTGTAGGGGGAAAGACTGACTGAGCAGGTTCTCGGCTTTCGCCTCAGGATTTCCAACGGGAACTTTTCCCGTACGTGTGTACAAGGCATTAGAGAGATCACCGTGCATATGAGAGTCCCCCCAGTATACAATTTAAATACAAAGAAGGGGGAAAAGAGGAATACAAAGGCAAGCAAATATGTAGAAAAGCTGAAGAAAATTAGTCCAGTCTCCTAGGGCCCTAGCAAAATAAAATAAAAAATATGACTGAATGTTGAATACGAGGGCTAGCCTAAATTATTTTTGTTTGTCCCACCCCCCACTGCAGGTAACAATAACCTGACTGTATAAGAAATACTATGATTTATATGCCCTTCAGTGGCTGATAAAGAAAAGAGAATAACACAGTAGGTTCCAAGAAACTGAAGGAATGGGCTGTGTATTCAACATAAATTTCTGATTGAAGAGCCCTTAGTTATCGAATAATACAACATTAAAACAACCACTTTAACACCTGTGTGGATACACCTCAGGTAAGTGTTTTAACATGTAAAATTATAAATGCATTTATTCTAAGTGCAATATGGAATGACTCAAGATGGATGAATCATGTTGCTATTTTACAGTCTATTTTGCACTTTAGACTTATATTGTTCTGTTGGTGGCCTTTTGTCCTAGCACTGTTTAACTCGAAGAAAGTCCACTTAGAGAATTCTTATAATTAATGTTTTAATAAACTGTTTATGGTCTAAAGGTCTTGTGTGCACAACAATTAACACTGGGTCAATAAAAAATAAATAAACAATCTTGTAATTAGTAAGTCAGCCAGAAAATGATTGTTTTGTTTTAGAATTTATATTTTTATTTTGTTAAAACTGTATGGCCCTGTACACACGGGCAAGAATCTCGTCAGGAAAAAAATGTAATTTTCCCTGATGAGATTTTTGGCAAGAAACTCTTGCCGACCGAGTGTACAGACTCTCATTTCAAAAGAACCATGGTTCTCTTGAAAGGAAAGAACCCAATGACATCATCACGTACAACGAGCATGCGCTCCTCACATTCGATGCCGTCGCCGCTATCTTGCTTTACACTACCTATGCTGTGGAAGCTACCGCACATGCGTCAAAGTCATTTCGAGCAACAGGTAAGTATACACACTCTCGGGTTTCTCATCGGTAAACAGGACGACAAGAGTCTTGACGAGAAAAAAGAGCGCAGGTTCTCTTTTTTTCTCGTCAAGATTCTGGCCAGATTTCCTGACGAGAAACCTGAAAGCCTCATACACACAAACAGTACACTCGGCAAGAAGCAGTTTTCTTCCTGTTTTTCGCCGAGAAAAACGGTTGTGTGTACGAGGCTTTAATGTTTGTAAGGCATTTTATGATTTACTTAAAATTGCCCTGATGTTTATGAAACAACACACAATATGTTCTGGTTATACATAAACTAAATCTGTACTTTCTATATACATTCTACTGGCACTTTCCTGCATAGACTATGTGTATGTTTCTTGCCACATATGTAAATACATTTACACAGTATAAGTCAGTCATAGGATCCGCAAGCATGTTAAAATACAGGTATAGCACTTTAAAGTAAGGATTATTATGTAAATGCCTCTGGTGACTTCTGATCAAATTTAGAAAGATTATTATTATCTGCATACGAACACCTTTGCCAGTGCTTATACAAATATTTATCAAATAAATTAAGATTTTGTTGGGTAAAAACCTTTACTACAGAAAGTTTTAAATGCCACAGAATTTAGGAGCAAGATCATTTTTTTGTTACCTTATCGTACAGTAACAAAGCATGCTTAGAAAAGCTAATAACCATACATGGGTCAATCTTGACAATGCAAATAATAAAAAGGGCAAAATTCTAGGAGTTCGAGTTACATTTGGCAAGCTCCTTCGGCGTTGGTTACCTTCCAGATACTGACAACGGTGGGAGTGTTTTGTGCTGTATATGTCTGCCTTTTGATCCTTTCAGCTGCAGTTGACAGGTGGGGAGTCTCCACCATTTTTATGAGCTGTACAGCGTCTGTGGTCTTGCTGTCATTCAAAAACTCTCCAGACATTGCCCAGGCTACTTTATTAGCTTTAAAGGCGTGCTTATCCGAGACACATGCAAGTGCATTTATTGTCAGTGTGCTATCTCTTTCATTAAAGGGTTCATTGTACTGGGATTTTGCGTTGTTTTTTTATTTCTCTGTGGATAACGTCATTCAGTATGTTATAGATGTAGCATAAACCTTCATCCTGGTTCTGCTGTTTAACCCAGGTTCTGATCCCAATTTTTTGCAAAGCAGCCAGTCACAAGGTATTTTGAGCGAAGTGCACAGAATGTCTCTCTGTCTTTTACACAGTGAACAGGCAGATACTGTATTTTTTGTGTTTTTTATTGTTTGTAGAACTGGGATAAGGATTAGGGTGGGCCTTGGGACGCCCAGAACTAACAAACTTGATTGAGGACACTACCTAGAATTTTTTTTAATTTTATAGGATAGTCTTCTATGTAAAACAAATTTGAACAATTCAGCACAAGGGGGATCCCCCAATGAAAACAACCCTGACCAGCAGGTATAGAACAGTCCCTCCAACAAAAAGGGGCACAATGGCGACAGTCTCTATGCCAGGATTTATCTTAGACCTATTCACTTTGTCACTGGCTACTTGGATGCCTTGGAAGGCTTAAAAGCCCCCTGCTGGTCAATTTCCCAACCAGGGATTGACTCAGGCCTCATACACACGACCGTTGGTGGCAGAGCTTTTTTGCTGAGGAAAACAGTCGTGTGTATGTTTTTCGTCGAGAAAACTGTTGTGGATCTCGACAAGAAAAAAAGGGAACAAGTTCTCTTTTTTCTCTTCGGGAGTCTAAATTTCCTTGTCGTGTTTCTCGTCAGGCTGGTTTACGACGAGAAACAAGTTTGTGTGTATGCTTAGAAACCCACACATGCACAGAATAAAGTGTGAGACGGGAGCGCACCTTAGGTAAAAGTAGCATTCGTAATGGAGATAGAACATTCGTCACGCTGTAACAGACTGAAAAGCGCAAATCATCTCTTACCAAACTTTTACTTAACAAGCAGTAACATGAGATTAGCAAAAGCAGCCCCAAGGGTGGCGCCAGTGCAATCGAACTTCCCCTTTATGGTGCCGTCGTACGTGTTGTACGTCACCGCGTTTGAGAACGACAAGATTTTTTCTTGACAGTGTATACGCAAAGAAAGCTTGACAAGATTCGACAAGCCTGACAAGAACCTTGTCGAGGAAAACAATGTTTATTTTACAACGAGTTTCTTGGTCGTGTGTACGAGGCCTAAGACTGTATTGTGCAAATAATTGAAAAAACTTGATCCCAATGATCAATCGAAAGCTGCAATTCTCATGCATAATATTAATACAATAAGCGTAAATTGGAAAGGAATAGAATCATGCTTACCATGTGATTCAAATTAAAGTGAAAATAAATTAAAATATGTGACCTACCTGTGTTTAACAAATAAAATCAGTCCTAAACAAAAGCAGTGTTTGCACAGAATAAATAAATTAAATAAATACGTGTAAAGTCCACAGTGGGTTAATTGATAAATCCAACAGTGAAAACACAGCTATAATGCAAACACAGCTTGAATCCAGTAGGCAGCAGGCACATTCAATAAATCTTAGCGATCACCTCACAGCCAGTCCAACCATCAGATGGATGTGCGTGGTACTTCATCTACAGAGAGTCCATAGATCGGCTCAATCGCAGTCACCACGGGGGTCCTCAATGGTGGTCAGCAGTCGCTGATCATCAATAGAAGAGGAGGGGGCTTCCTAGGTCCAGAGTCCAAACAAGGGGATTCTTCAGCCTGATGGAGGTGGGAGTGACTATACGATCAGCTCAAGCTCTACCTCCTCCACCCAGTATGTTCCAGCACTTTCTGGAAAGACAGGGCGAGACTGGAAAGTCTGCAGCTGCAGAACCCAGAACAGACCGAGTCAATCAAATCCAGCTCCACTGACTACATCAGAGCCCAAAAATAACAAAATGTACCTATAGCCTCTTAGCACCTAACTAGGATGGTGCTATAAAGAGATAAGGAGGTGTTCTGTCGTATGAGGGCAACACAGATACTCTATGTGTAGAGAAACAAAAAATACCACTATAATACTCCTATCACTTATATCATCCAACATGACATGCAATGAGCTATAAAAAATGGCAACCAACCTCACTCAAGACGCCGACTCACTGTGACCAAAACCAAAACAGGTAATGTAAGATGACTCCACCCACAGAAGAGGTCTATCAGACACTGCTTCTACAATTCAAAGTTCAAACACAGAACCACCCTACTAACAGCACCAGGCTCCAACTCCAATATGTTTCATCCCAGATGGACTTGGCAAAGAGATACCTGACGCTGCAGCTCCAAGCCATAAATACTCTGACCCAATCCAAATGAGGGATAGATCACAAGAGAACAGCATTGTAAAACCAGCATCCGAACACAACTAAACAGACTACCAATGTTTTTTATGCTGATTAACAGCATTAAGATATCACAATATCTACATAACATTATTTTGAAATTCCTTGTAAAAAAATTGCATAACTTTCTATAAATTATTTGATTTAAGAGAGAAACAAAACATTTTACAGCAAAAAATCAAATAAAGATAATACTTTGAAAAAAGTAATAATATCAAGTTACATTTCCTTTGCAAGATTCAGATTGTGCTTTACAGCTATTAAATGTAAAATCTTTGTTTAGATAACGGCAGCCATAAAACTGAAAGCAATGTAGTTTTGTGAACGACTTTGGCAAGCGGAAACATCTTCAATGCATTAGGGTATAGTGAAAGCTCAATCAATCAAACTGATTAAGCTTTCAAGCTGGATAATGCAAATGGAGTGTTGTATACACTCTCCAATGATAGTACCATAATTCCCTAAGGATGCAATCACTAAGTTATCTGCAAATTTCCCTCCACCTGCAAAACTTTAACACAACCGTTACCGCAAGTTAGTCCATTAAAGTTTGCATTGTTAAATGGTATTTTTACTTTAGCAATTGATTTTTTTTTTAATCTTGCTATATGTTATGTGTTCTCATTCACACATCATATCTATTTTTTTATTTTTTTTTGTTATAGTTCTTACCTTTTAGATGTTTGTCTGTAAATGTGAAGCCTGACTGCAAGTTTTTTTCAAATATATTAGAGTAAATCTGTCCCAAGTCCACGTGTGTCCACGTCACAAAACATTCACTGGTTATGAATCTATCACTGTCTTTTAGACTTATTTATATTTATTTTTTATATTATTTATATTTGTTTTTTATATTATATATTTGGTTTTCATTAGGGTTGTCCCGATACCACTTTTTTAGGACTGAGTACAAGTACTGATACTTTTTTTCATGTACTGGCTGTTACCGAATACCGATACTTTTTTTAAATGTCATGTGACAGTTCTCAAACCACAATACAGACTAAGGATATTTTCTTTAGCATTATGAAGAACTCTAACTCAAGAGTTATAAAAGAATAAAAATAAGTAAAAATAAATAAAAATGTTTTATTTGCTTGTCACGCATTAGTAAAAAACTCAAAGAATTTTCACAGAACATGTTGATAAATACAAAACAAGTATCGGCAGAAGCATCGGGAGCATTTGCGCGAGTACAAGTACTCCCGCAAATACTCGGTATCGGTCCCGATACCGATACTAGTATCGGTATCGGGACAACCCTAGTTTTCATGATATAATTATATGGCATGTTTCTTTTATAGCCACTGCTTCGTTTATGGCTCCTACAATTTTTTTTCCCATGAGCTAATTTTCATTTGTATTCTTATCTACATTTGCAAGAGCTGCTGGTCCTTGTAGTCCTCACCTGTGGCTCTCTCCAGCTTTAGTAAATAAACCCCATTGTGTACTTAGAAAGTGAGGTATGCCTGTATCCCCTTTTGTGATGGCACAGCTGTCATCTTAGAAGGTCACTACATTGCTTTGTGAACGTCTTTACTGACAAAAGATTTGTTTCAAGAACAGGCAGAGAGGACATTTTTCACATGTATCTTTCTGGTGACACTGGTAAATCAGACAGTAAAGATATTCCTTCTGATTCTATTATTTGCACGTCAGCTGTTGTGATTTTTTTCTGTTTTACTCTGGTCAAGGTGAATAAAGACATTTCTGCCATTTGACATGTGATTCGTAGCTTCTGAATCAACACACCATACCTGCAAATAAGAGGTAAGACATTTGGATTGAAAAACATATTCATTATCTGAAGAAAAATCAGCTTCTTCCTTCACACTCGTGGCCTTATGTAGTTTAGTCTGCTTTTGCATTCTAGCTTTCCAGATTCTGCAAACTAGATATGTGCATTCCCGTTCGTACGAATGTTATTTTCATACGAAAATGTTCATTTTCGTACCCGCGGGATAATGTGTACATACGAAAATGGTAAAGCACCAAAATACGAAAACGACGGGATAACGGATGAGCCGCATAACGAACGACCGCAAATACTAACGAACGATCCGACGGGAAAAAAACGACAAAACGAAAATGGCAAAATAACGAAAATGAAATCTGTATCAAGAGGTTTGCAAAATGAAGACAAAGAAAAATGGATAGCCGCACTCCAAAACCTGATGGATGGTCTTTTATTCAATAGACAACATGTACAAAAATAGGGTCACAGCAGTGGAAACAAGGAACAGCCGACGCGTTTCGCACTGGATCAGTGCTTATTCATGGCTAATGGAGCATTAAAACTGTTAGGTATATATAGAACATAGGGTGAACATGTTTATAATGTGCTATTATTTATACATTATTTTTTTTACTTACTTATTATTTATACATTTTGATTATTGGTTTCACATTTGTGTGTATTTGTTTGTTTTTTCTTGCTTTGGTGTGCACAGGTGTAATGTAACTATCTCATTGGCATCAGGGGTTGTCCTAATATCATAGGCTCCTCCCGGGCAATTAATTGAGATTGGTCACATGTTCACCCTATGTTCTATATATACCTAACAGTTTTAATGCTCCATTAGCCATGAATAAGCACTGATCCAGTGCGAAACGCGTCGGCTGTTCCTTGTTTCCACTGCTGTGACCCTATTTTTGTACATGCTGTCTATTGAATAAAAGACCATCCATCAGGTTTTGGAGTGCGGCTATCCATTTTTCTTTGTCTTCATTTTGCTTAGTGCACCGCCAGCACCCTCGGTATCCTGCACCACCTGTAACCATTTAGTGATCCCACCTGGAGCGGTGACTCCTTTCTCTCTATCAAGAGGTTTGCATTGTGTATTTTGTTTGAATCCGTTTTGTGTTTGTTTTCAGTTGTATGTTCATTGTTCAATGACATCTATAACAAAAGAATTTCATTATGTATATTGAATGAATTCCTTTTTCTGTTTTCTGTGTATTCAAAATACTGAAGGCAAATTTTTTGTTATAGGTGTCATATCAACATACGAAAATCACAAAAGAAACGTGTTCAAATGCAAATCTTTTGTTTATGTTTTTTTTTTGAATGGCCAGAGAGTTAGGCTGGCCATACATGATACAATTTTCTGTGCAATTTTCTTTAGATTTACCTTCAACTATGTAGTGCAAGGGCCTGCCTGATTGCATACAATTGGAAGTGTTGTTTAGTTTGACCTCATATATGGTTTTTGGTAAATCTAAAAGAAAATTGTACAAGAAAATTGAACATGTATGGCCAGCCTCAGTGACTGAAAGCAGCTTCTCTTTTGTGCAGAATAGTGAGTACACTTGTACAGTAAAGCCTAATAGACTTTTCTGTGGATTTTCATATGAAGGGAGATCAGTTGGCCAGACTTCTGAACCCAAAAATGGTTTTCTGATGCAGTTTAAAAACAAACGAATTTTCTGAGAACGATCGGAAAACGATCGTTTTTATGTTTGTTGTTAAAATAGTCTGACCAAGTGTATGGGGCTTAACAATATTAATTAACAATAGTTGCTTTTTTCTGTGCACATGTCTACTGCAAACTGCTTTTAAATGATCTTATGTCTTATGTCTTGCACATAAAACATTCATGCATTTCTTTCTGCATGTTACTGCTTTTATTCCTATTTTTTGTCTTTAAAGCAGACTCTTCGACAGAAGCACAGTCACTATTAATGCTTTCTGTTTTATGTTGTGATTCCCGTAGGAAAAATTGTATAATCATAATGAATTGGTAATAGATATAACTTAATAACTCCAATAAGTTAAATATGATTTATAAATGCGATACACAATATGATATATTATGTATTATATAAATGATATATAATACATGATTTAAGCCAGGGATCCTCAAACTACGGCCCTCCAGCTGTTGCAGAACTACACATCCCATGAGGCATTGTAAAACACTGACATTCACAGACATGACTAGGCATGATGGGAATTGTAGTTCCTGAACAACTGGAGGGCCGTAGTTTGAAGACCCCTGATCTAAGCGAAAAGAGACATAGGCCCGGATTCACAGAGCACTGACGCCAACGTATAGCAAGTTACGCCAACGTAAGTGCAAATGTGCGCCATCGTATCTGTGCGCCAGACCCACAAACAGAGATGCACCTAAAACCAGGCTACACCCGCAGACGTAATTTGCTTACGCCGACGTAGGGTGGGCGTATATTTAGGCTGGGTGGCGCTCCCATTGATTGGCCATTCAAACATGCAAATGAGGTAAATGCGGCGATTCACGAACATACGTGCACCCGACGCAGGCTACGCGCGGTGCGCGTAAGTTGTACGTCCGGCGTAAAGTTATTCCCCATAAAGGAGGTGTAACTCAGCAACAGACATGCTCAGGTCTGCAACAGGGAACACAAGCCTGCGTATTATACGTTAGACGTGTATCTGGCTGGGCGTAGGTTACGTTAACGGCGTACACAGTGATCCGGCGTATCTTAGGCAGTTGTTCTGACGTGGTTGTGAGCATGCGCAGACTATATTCACATCACAATGCATGCGCAGTTCGCTATACGTACTTGTCTGTCGCTCGGCCCATCATTTGCATGGGGTCACGCCTCAGTTGCATGGATCACACCCACTTCCACCTATGCCGGCCTGCTCCTTTGAAACCCACACCACGCTGGTGCAACGTTGGGAGCACTGGCTTTATGAATTCCATGCTTGCCTCTTTGCGCTGCGCTGGTGAGCGTACAGGGGATACGCTAAGGCGGCGTAATGTGCGCCTGCTGTCTGTGAATCCGGGCCATAATATATAATGATAATCATATTGACATATTTAATATTGGTAATTGATAAACATGATTATTACAGAGAAAGACCATTTTTTTTAATTCCTACTGTATAATGCTTCTGTGTACCCAGTTTATTACAGATTCTTATCCTGTGTACCTGTGACCCTATGCACTTTAGCCTGCTTCCTGCCCTAGTGATTCCATGCACATCAGCCTTCACTCCTGCTCCAGTGTTCCCTATGCACCCCTGTATTCCTCGAACATCCCATCGCCCCTGTGTTCCACTGAGTGCAGGACCTATGTGCTGCAAGAGGCTCTCTCATCTCCAGTGATTTCAGCAATCCAGTTCTGCTAAATAGCTTTGCAGTCTTACCTTCTTGTGAGTCCAGAAAGCATATGTTCTATGTACTAGAAGACAATGGCCAGTACCCCAATGCTTCTTTCCATCTGGTCATTTGTAGACTGCGTGGGTGTGATTGAGAGATACAACCTGGGTGCAATCCTGCAGAGAAACCTATCACCTCCCGTAGTGCTCTAACAATGACCAGGAGCACTTTAGATCCTGCATTTCAGGCACACTGCCACTAAGTGTGAGGGCTGCATGGTGGGTCCAGAATCCCTGACCATGTTCAGCAAACCCTATCTTCCTTGTAGTTAAATCAGCTGTGTAGGGTGCTAAGTTCACAGCAATGCATTTAGCATTGTCACCCTGTTGGAGAAAGGTGTGCTTACTTCAAGGTTTGCCAGGTATATAACAAAAACTGCAGTTGTGTTTTGATTATGTACAGTATATGTTTAATATTCATATTTAATTATTTCTGAATATACAGTAGTTTTACTTTAAAAGGAGACTTTTTACTTTGAACTTATCTTAGTAAATAAAAATGTGTTTACCCCATCCATCCAGTCATGTTAAAGACAAATGAGTTTGTTTGTCAGTTTAATATAGCTTTACCCTTTTCACTAAATTAACCCCTTCACACCTTATGCCGCATACACACGATCACTTTTTGTGATGAAAAAAAACAACTATGTTTTAAAAACGTAATTTAAAATGATCGTGTGTGGGCAAAACGTTGTTTTATGTCTTCTGAAAACGACCAAACAAAAAATTCGAACATGCTTCAATTTCTTATGTCGTTTTTCAGAATGTAATTTTTTGTGTCATTTAAAATGATAGTGTGTGGGCAAAATGACGTTTAAAACAACATTTTTAAACCCGCGCATGCTCAGAAGCAAGTTATGAGACGGGAGCTTCAATGGAACAGAGTGCCGTCGAACGTGGTGTACATAACCGCGCTTTGCAAGAGCATTTTCAGAAAACGATGGTGTGTAGCCAACGCCGTTTTTTAAAATGAAGTTTGAAAAACGTCGGTTTTGTGAGATAAAACAACGTTTTTTTACATCACAAAATGTGATCATGTTTTACGCTACATTAGGGTAAAACAAATTCGAATGTCTAAGCTCAATTTTGCAATTGTGACATGTGTTAGTAAAGCTGTACATAATATCACAACTAATACAAAAAACAAAATCCTATCAGCGCAAATAAATGGTGACAAAATATATGTGAAATATGTAGGTGAGTGATAATTACAAAATACCCTCCCATACCCTCCCACCTGGCTGCTGCAAGCACAGAAAACATATTTACTTCACATAGGTGATACAAATAACAATGTGCGCTACATAATAATAAACTATGTTACTCTATGTTGGTATTCAAAAGAATAAGTGATCAAAACATGCAAAAAGCAAGATACAAGATGCACAATCAATTATTCAGAGAGGGCGTTGATGAGAACCTTCCCCCAGTGTGAATTTTGCCAATTCCCTTAATTGGAATAGTAAAAAATAAACAAACATTCATGTAGTGACATAAATAATCAACGTGATTTAAAAGTCCAAATAGTCCTTAATATCTTCCAAATGAAGATTACACCGATCAGTGCAAAATAAATCAAAAGTGCTGGTGCTCTCCTCTACCTCAAAATCCTAGCCGCTCACCTTAAGCTCTGGCCCCTGTTTTACCCGCAGGTCAGATATAGCAGATTCTCTCTCAGGGTTTTAGGTGGATCAGCCTGGCGTGGAGCTCCTATTTCATTCGTGCTCTGGCTAACAATCAGTAAGAAACTTCCTTCAAATGAATTTGGTGAACAGAGAAATAAAAAGCACCGTATCTAGTGCTCTGTGTGCCAAAGGTTAATTTCCTCAATAAAAACATTAAAACATAACTCACAAACGAAGAACTTAAGCAGTGCGGGCTCAGGATGCATAAAAAAGATGCCCACAGGATGATGTCACCACTTCAATTGTGAGTAATGAAAGGCTAGAGTTCCCCCATAATATCAATGCATTATAAGGCTTGCTAGAGTTCCCCCATAGGGATTAATGCTTGTATGAAGATGTATGCTTGAGCTTCTAGGATTAGTTACACAAAAGCTAAGAACCTTGCCAATGTTATTATGTACTAGGCGAAGAACCATAACACAGATAAGAAAGAAGTACTCGGGCACATAGAAGATTTCTATATTTTACACACGGTGTATAATTGTGACAAATATTACTTGTATAACCCAATTACTTAAATATGATTGGCTGGGACAAGGGTATTCCTTTATTGTATGATTATATTATGTACAAGTACGTATGAGAAATAAAGCCTAGTCTTGACATACCATATCTCCGTGTGGATGTATTGACTTGCCGATGCATGAGAGAGTTCCATACATCCAGATATTCCTAAAAAACCTGGGTCTAGTTGAACCAGCAACCTTACAAGTAACATTACAGGGCCAGATTCTCAGAGGCGTTACGACGGAGTATCTCAGATACCCCGTCGTATCGCCTTTTTTTTTTAGTCGTATCTATGCGTGTGATGCTGTGCATCACTTTTGCATAGATACGCTTCTACATCCGACAAGTGTAATCCAATTACACTTTCGGATCGTAGGTGTAATGACAACTCCGGCCACTAGGTGGCCTTTACGTTGTTTTTTCATTTGCATATGCAAATGAAGTAGTACGCCGATTCTCGATCGCTTTTACGCCGCCCCGTCGTCGCGTACGTCGTTTTCGTTCGCGTAAGGTTACCCCAGCTTCTATGTGGAGTAACCTTACGAGGTCCCGTCGGATGCCGTCGTGTCCCGTCGGATGCCATGTTAAGTATGGCCTCGGGACCGCGTCGTGTTGTGCATCGTTTACGTCGTTTGCGTACGTCGATTCTCAATGGGGCTGGCGTACGCTGCGATTACGTCGTTTACATTGAGAAAATGTGACGTCCTTTGGAGCATGCGCACTGGGCTTTTTCCCCGGCCGGCGCATGCGCAGTTCGTTCGACGCGGGGGCGCGCTTAATTTAAATACAAGCCGCCCCATTTGAATTGCGCGGGTTTACGCTGCGCGATTTACGCGACGTAAGCGAAACCTACGGAGCAAGTGCTTAGAGAATAAAGCACTTGCTCCAGTACGATGCGGCGGCGTAGTGTAACTGGCTTACGCTACGCCGCCGGAATTCTTAGAGAATCTGGCCCTTAATGTTTATATTTTGTGACAGGAAGTCAGGTAAATCTGTGGGTGTTGTCACAGACGGGAGATACATTTCTGCCTTGTTTAGACAATTCACCAATTACTATTAGGTGTCGGCTGCAGAAATAGCCAGAAAGGTTTAGGGTGTTGGAAAACTTCAGCTGTTCAGAATGAGGCAATTAGGCCTCTATAAGTTATTCAAAGGTTGACTACTGATTGCTGCATCCTGAGGCTTTTTGAGTTAAGGAGAGCAGTCAGAAAGACTTCTGAAGAGGTGAGGTGGTTGTTGATTTTTCTGTGTAATAAAAATCAAAAAGACTATTGTTTTTTCTGCTGTATGACCAGCAGTGTCTGCCTAGCAGTAGGCTGTGCCAGACTCCATAGGTAGGTTCCTGTGTGGTGAAGGTAGACGCCCCAAGTGGCCAGGGTTTATTTTATGTTTTGTTTTGTTTATGCATTGGATGCTTGCACTTGTTTCCAGTAATATGGAAGAATAAACCAAACTCTTTGGGCCAGATTCACAGAGCCCTTACTCCTGTCTAACTGGTGTTAGACTGGAGTAATTTCAAATTACGTGCGTTTTTTAGCTAGTTGGAAACGTCAAACCATGAATAGACGGCTGCGGGCTTTAATTCGACTGGATTACGTGTTCGTACGCCTTCACATCTACGCTGCAATAAAATTGCGGCCACTGGGTGGACTTCCCGTCGTTTTCCGCTTCTAGGTATGCAAATGAGCTTTTGCCGGCGATCCCCGAAATTACGATCTTCATTCGCAATCTCTTACGGCACCTTTAGTCATCTTTTTTTTGCGTAACACTATACCAGCTTTTTGCTGGTCTAATATTAGACAGCCCATGTTAAGTATGGCCGTCGTTCCCGCGTCAAATTTCTACGTTTTCTGACATCTTTTATTATTTTTTACGTAAGTCGTCCGGGAATAGGAATGTTCGTAAACGACGCTACTCAAACAACGAATGACGTAACGACGTGATTTCGCACAATGCACGGCGGGAAATTTCTGAACGGAGCATGCTCAGTTCGATTGCCGCGGGGACGCGCCTAATTTAAATGCTTCACGCCCCCTAATCGCTTATTTCGAATACGCGGCGAGAAATAGACTACGCCGTCGTAGCGTACGGGCAAAAATCTACCAGAATTCGATGTAGAGCCTGGTAAAATACGGCAGCGTAGAATATTTCGATTACGCAGCGCAATATTAAGTGTATCTGAATCTGGCCCTTTGTTTTCAACCATCTTCGACTGTCTCTCTGTATAGTTCAGTGTGTAGTGAACCCATCCAGGGGGTCACACACCCCCGCTACCGAGCTAACCCCTTACAATATATATATATTTATACTGTATACAGTGTATGCCCTTATTCTATTCACTGTACTGCACATTGCTATGGCACAGTACAATAGCATTTCCTGTGGCTGCATATGCTCCTGCAAGACAAGACCTTGTTACAAGAATGGGAAAGACTACTGTCTACAGTATTTAAGTCCATCGCTGGGTATATGTAGAAGTACCGTATATAATTGAGTATAAGCCGACCTGAGTATAAGCCAAGGACCTAATTTTACCACAAAAAACTGGGAAAACGTATTGACTCGAGTATAAGACGAGGGTGAGAATGCAGCAGCTACTGTAAGTGGAAATAAGGGTCAACAATGCCCATTTGCAGCCTGACCTCACTGTGCCCATTTGCAGCCTGACCTCACTGTGCCCATTTGCAGCCTGACATCACCGTGCCCATTGCAGCCTAACCTCACTGTGCCTATTGCAGCCTGACCTCACTGTGCCTATTGCAGCCTGACCTCACTGTGCCTATTGCAGCCTGAACTCTTGTGCACACTGCAGCCTGACCTCACCATGCC
The DNA here is from genome assembly GCA_029574335.1 of Rana kukunoris. Taxonomy (NCBI): domain Eukaryota; kingdom Metazoa; phylum Chordata; class Amphibia; order Anura; family Ranidae; genus Rana; species Rana kukunoris. The sequence continues at coordinate 120,455,338 of CM056058.1, read as the reverse complement.
CATTGCAGCCTGACCTCACCGTGCCCATTGCAGAATCCGATCTGTTTACCTGAGTCTGTGACAGTTTTAAAAAATTGCGCTCCTCCTTGTGCTGTTCCGTGATAGGCAGAAAACTCGGTTTCCCAGAAAACATTGTGTTCACAATTGCCCTCTCGTTCGTGATAGACAAGAGGACAAGAGGGCGATCGTGATAGGCGGAACACTAAACACAGTGTTTGCTGGGAAACCGAGTGTTCCGCCTATCACGGAACAGCACAAGGAGGAGCACAATTTTTTAAAACTGCATGGCCACCGTCTATGTCACAGACTCGGGTACACAGATCGGATTCTGCAATTGGCAAGGTACTGACTCGAGTATAAGGCGAGGGGGTAATTTTCAGCCCAAAAAAAAAGAGCTGAAAAACTTGGATTATATACGGTTCTTAAAGAGAATCTGTGGCTTTGCCCATTTGACCCATTCCCCTTTCTCCTAGAAAGCAGTTTAAGTGGCTTGTCTCCAGGCCCCAACACTCTCATGTGGGGAAGAGGAGTAGATCATTAACCACTTGTCTACTGTGGCAATATTTTTTATTTTTTTTGCATACATGTTAAAATATTAATTTTTCTGGTGGAAAGTCTTAGAACAACTAGAGCTTAAGATGACCAGACAGGCAATTATTTTCTGTACTGTAATGCCACATTCACATGATCGAACATTCCTACATCAAAACAGTGGATTTTTTTCCGACGGATTGTTCGCTCAAACTTGTTTCGCATGCACACAGTCACACAAATGTCAGAAATTCAGAACGTCAAAAACGCGGTCATGTACAACACTACAACGAGTCGAGAAAAATGATTCCAAGCATGCGTCGAATTGATTCCGAGCATGCGTAGGATTTTGTGCGTTGGAATTGGCTACAGACAATCGGAATTTCCGACAAGAACTTTTGTTGTCAGAAAAATTGAGAACCAGTTCTCAAACATTTGTTGTCGGAAATTCTGACAGCAAATGTCCGATGGAGCCTACACACTGTCGGATTTTCTGACACCAAGCTCACATCGAACATTTGTTGTTGGAAATTCCGATCGTGTGTACGCGGCATAACCATTGTAGAAATATATACCTATGCCTGCACAAAGGGATTGGTCATAAGACAGCAGCATACTTCTAATTCTTTATTGTTCTACACAAGAGGCTATAAGATAGGGACCTATTCACAAATAGGTTTAAAAAATAAATTGAAATCTCACTATGTTATAACAAGCCATTGTGACCATTGGAGACATTTTTTAATCAGCATCCACTGATATAGATCAGATAAGGTCTAATGTCACATGAGATACCTGAAACTGGGAGCAAAACTTGCTTTTATCAGGACCTTTACAGCAACCCTTGCATCGCATATCATTAAACTGAGGCCTTGATAAATGTAGATCCAGACACATGCACTTTGTAACAGGTTTCCTTCTCAATTTTAAATAATGTGCTTTCATTTCTAGAAGTTGTCCTTACTGCCTACTCTGGCAAATAAATCAATTTCTCTTGTAGTAATTTACTAGCTAAGGATTTGTTGAAGAAAAGGACTAGTGACATGTAACGTGTTTCTTTTTAATCTGCGCTGAAAGCTGGGTGACAGATCAGATCAATAGACAGCAAACAAGGTTTGCCTATTACTGATAACATTTAGCATGAACAGTCTTTATAAGTGTGAGAAAATGATTAGATTTGTAAGTGTGGTTGAAAGTACACAATTTTGTAGTTCATTTTAATTATTGAAAAGAAATGGGTTTATAGTGAGAAAGCTGTAATAACTTTTTCCTATATGAGAAGTACAATAATTGTAAAAAAAAAAATACATAAAATGTATTTCCTGTTTATTACCTCTTCGATTGTTATGTCAATGTTTATCATTTTAGCATGAATTAATAAATGTATACATTTCCTTTTTATGTGGTGCTTAAAGACTAAGGTCACATTTTGTTCCCCCATAAATTTCAGCTTCCCTATATACCATGATGACATTAATGTACCTTTGCTGCAGAAAAGTAAAAACTTTAAAGCGGTTGTAAACCGCATATACATTTTTTTTTTAGAACCTGCAAGGCAAAAGCCATAATGAGCTATTATGCACCGCATAATAGCTTATTATGAAATACTTACCTCGGAACGAGGAAAGTAGAACTTAACTGGTCCACGCCGAGCGAGATGTCATCTTGACTCGGCGTGTCTTCCGGGTATCGCCGCTCCAGCGCTGTGATTGGCTGGAGGGGGAGATTTCAAATCGGCAGGGTCCGGCGGATACCGGTCCTTTCGCCGTGGATAACCCCCTGTGCATGCGCCGCTGCAATCAGTGGCGCATTGCGAGGGGAATATCTCCTAAACCTTACAGGTTTAGGAGATATTCTGTATACCTACAGGTAAGCCTTATTATAGGCTTACCTGTAGGTAAAAGTAAAAATGTGGAGTTTACAACCACTTTAACTATATTTTAGAGCAGAGTTTACCTCAGCTTTTAGTGTCTCCTATAGAAAACTCCCCCATTACTTTCTGGCATCCATCCTGGTATTTAGGAAAGGAAAACTATTAGAAGGAAGTACTTTAGCAGCTGAGATCATTAACACACACCTGTCCTCCCCCTCTAGGAGATTTCTCCCACCCCCTCCTGTAGACATTGCCACATTGCACATTAGAAGGATGGATCATTTGGAATGTGTAAAGGTCTAAGGCCGCGTACACACGATCAAACATATCTGCTGAAACTGGTCCGCAGACCAGTTTGGGCGGACATATCCGATCGTGTGTACGGCCTAGCAGACAGGTTTCCAGCAGACAAAAGTTTAAGCATGCTTTAAAACTTGTCTGCTGGAAACCTGTCTGTCGGATATGTCCACTGCTTAGTACGCCTAACCAGCGGACCGAAATCTCCCGCATGCGTCAAATGGATTTGACGCATGCGTGGAAGTATTTTACTTTCTGGTTTGGTGACGTGGCGGCATCAACGTCACCGCCACGTCACCGCACTCTCTGTCCACGGGGATTTTGGTTTGATCGTGTGTACACACATCAAACCAAAACATCCCAGGAGACATGTCTGATGAAAACAGACCGTCTTCATCGGATATGTCTCCTCGTGTGTACGCGGCCTTAAAAAGCAAGCCATGATAGTGCCCATAAGTGTTGGAGCTGTTGTTATAACAGTTTGTTAAACTGTCTACTTCTCTGCCTTTTCCATTAGTTGGAGCCGCTGTCAAATGGTATCTGTCCCAACAAGCAGCTTCCTCTCTATGACTTCTAAAACTATAAACATAGGGAAAGATGAATCAGACACAGACAAAGGCTACATTTGCACCAGCGATTTAGGCCAGTGTGAATTGCAATTGCCTCATTCACTATAATGACAGGTCACCACCAGACTCAGCAATTCATACCTCTCCACACAGCTAGCATTTTCCTTTGTCCAGCAGTAGATATGTGCATTCCCGTTCGTACGAATGTTATTTTCGTATGAAAATGTTCATTTTCGTAACCGCAGAATAATGTGTACATACGAAAAAATTAAAGCACCAAAATACGAAAACTACGAGATTACGAATGAGCCGCATAACGAACAACCGCAAATACGAACGAATGATCCGACGAAAAAAAAACGACAAAACGAAAACGGCAAAAGAACAAAAATGACATCTATAACAAAAGATTTTCATTTTGTATTTTGTTTCAATACATTTTCTGTTTGTTTTCAGTCCTATGTTCATTGTTCATATGACATCTATAACAAAAGTTTTGCATGCTGTATTTTGTTTCAATCCCTTTTCTGTTTGTTTTCAGTCCTATGTTCATTGTTCATATGATATCTATAACAAAAGATTTGCATTCTGTATTTTGTTTCAATCCTTTTTCTGTTTGTTTTCAGTCCTATGTTTATGGTTCATATGACAATTATAACAAAAGATTTGCATGCTGTATTTTGAATCCAAAATACGAACAGAAAAAAGGAATTTAAAATACAGAATGCAAATCTTTTGTTATAGATGTTATATGAACATACGACTGAAAATAGCAAAAGAAAAGGGTTTCGAGATACTGCAAATCATTGACGAAAATTCACGAAAATTATTGTCTAACAAGTAACGAACATGAATTAAACAGAATAACGAACCATTCCGCATGTACGAAAATAAAACAGTAACGAAAATACGAAACGATCGGAATACGAAAAATTTACGTCATACGAAAAACGAACGGGAACAAACAGGAAAACGGGCGGCTTACGAAAAACTAACGAAAACGAAAAAATGGAATGATACAAAACAGAACAAAAAAAAACGTTTTTTTTTTCTGTGCACATGTCTATCCAGCAGCTATCACCCCAGGTAATCATTGGCTGTTTGGAGCACAACGAATAGCTACAGCCACCAGCGACCTGTTATTATAGTGCAAATTCTGGATGGACCCGCTGCACACTGCAACACCCTTCCCAGAAAACTATGCAATGAAAAACAGGGATATTTAGTTCACATATATTGCAATACATGTTTAAGCTGGCCAACTGTGTCAAAGTAATTCCTCTTAGACCCATTTTACACTGGGCCAGTGGTTCTGTTAGCGGTAAAGTGCCGCTAATTTTAGCTGCACTTTAATGCTGTTTAAGAGGTGCTTTTTGGCTGCTAGTGGGGCACTTTTAACCCCCGCTAGCGGCCGAAGAAGGGGTTAAAAGCGCCTATGTTGCAGCACTTCCAAAGCACTTTTTCGGTGCTTCAGAAGCGCTGCCCATTCATTCCAATGGGCAGGGGTGGTGTAGCAGCGCTGTATACATGAACCCTCAATTAACTTTAACTATATATTTCTTTCCATTAGCATAACTCACCACCAAAGAACAAGCCAAAATAAATTCTCGTACTCCTACGATCGCAGAGATACCCCTATGTGTATATTGTTTGTTGTTTGGACCCATAATAGGGCCCTACCTTAAACACACTGATCTTTTATCCTGACATTTGATACTGACCTTTGACCATGACCTTCATCCAACCCTGACCCATACACTGACCTAGATCAAACCCTTAATATTTTTTTATTTTTTTTTAAATTTTACACAAACTTTTGTTGATATTATTTCTCCTCTAGCAAGGAGAAAGAGATAACATGTATATTTTTCTCCATTCTAGACAACAAAGAACACAGAGGTGGGCAGTTACTGATCATTGTGATAGCCAATCTTAGAATATCACAGTGATCATGTGATCAAGATTTGGTCCTCCCAACTCGCAACTGTTAGTACGAGACCCCAAACTGTCAATGCTGGGAGCTCGCTGTGCAGTGTACTACCAGCACAAACACATATGCAGCCCCCACGGAAAAAGACCCACTTTAGTGAGGCAGCATATGCTAGCTGCAATGGATTAAGCTTCTGGAATGCATTGACAAACTGTCTATTGGTAGCATATAACCAGCTTGAATGCACTGATTATAACAGACTCAGAAGGATCAGAAAGAGGCCACGTCACCATCTACAGTGAATATTGAACTGAGTAACTTGCAATGTGAAAATGCTAAGGGCCTTGAGACCTTAACCAAACACTGGACTGAACTTGAGACTGCTCTTCCTTTAACCTATCATCCATACATAAATGATGTAACAGCATTACTTTTTATTGTTTGAAATTGTGAGTGTGTTGTTGTACACTAGAACTCTATGTAGGGTTTTATTATTATTACAGTCAAGCATTTTATAAACCCCATGACACGACATTTATTGATAGTATAACTTTACAGCAGATCATTTATTTTCATTATGCAGCTCATAAAATCATGAACCTAGAAACCATAAAGCAGAAAACTCTGAATCAACATTAACAATTTTAAATCTTACGCTGCTAGCCTTAGTAATTAGTTAGGAAGGTATATTATATTTACGTGCTTTACCCATTTCAGTACTGGGCACCTTTACTAGATATGTGCGTTCCCGTTCGTAACGAATGGATTTTCATACGAATTTGTTAGTATTCGTACATTCATATCAATTCGAACATCCGAATAGCTGAAAGACCCAAAATACGAAAATTACGGAATTACGAATAAGCAAAATAACGAACAAACGAAAATACGAAAGTACGAATGGACAATCTTACTAAAATACGAAACACCGAAAAAGCAAAAGAACGAAAATTACATCCATAACGAACGATTTGCATTCCGCATTTTAAATCCTTTGTCTGTTAGTATTTTCATTTGTGTGTTTTGTAAATCTGTTTCTTTGTCTGTTCGTAAATTTGTGTACTTGTAAGTTGTAACGTTCTTTCGAATGGGCAGTGTAGTTAGTAAGTGATGTATCTTACTTAATATCTTAGCCAATCAGCTTATCTCTTTTGTGCTGAGTCACCTTGTTGGCAAAAAGTCTGACCGTGTGTACGGGGCTTAAGAGAAAGTATATCTTAATATGGATTAGCCGTGTGTTGCTATGTATTTACGAAAGTACAAAATTACGAATCCATTAAACGAAAATTATTATCTAACAAAATTACGAATTTCGAATCAACGAACATAAATTAGACAGAATTACGAATCATTCAGTATAAACGAAAATAAAACTGTTACGAAAATACGAATGGATCCGAATAGGAAAACTTGCGTCTTACAAAATACGAACGGGTCCGAATAGGAAAACTTGAATCTTACGAAGTTACGAATCTTTACGAATCTACGAAACGAGACAAAACGGAACAAAAAAATACGAAAATTTTTGTTGTGCACATGTCTAACCTTTACCCTCTTCCTGCGCAGGCCAATTTTCAGCTTTCAGCACTGTCACACTTTGAATAGCAATCGTGCGGTCATGCAACACTGTACCCAAACTAAGTTTTAATCATTTTGTTTACACAAATAAACTGCACTACAAACAACAATTTTTTTTTTTTTTTACTTTCTGCTATGATACATATCCAAAAAAATATATAAACTAAATGTATTCATCAGTTTAGACCAATATATATTTTGCTACATATTTTTGGTAAATATGTTGCGTCAGGTGTGGCCTAGCTCGCGGCTATTTAAAAGCTGTCACGGCGGGTCTCGCATCATTCGGTGGGCATCTCCCATGGAGGTAGAGGCATGTATCGTGGAAGGATTACATCGCTGGATTTTTTTTTACTTTTTTATTAAAGGACTTGTCTCAAGTTGTGTGTGTGTGTTTTTTTCCCATGTTTGTAATTTTTTGGGGTGACATGATAGGGGTAGGCATCTGGGGGTCCCCTGGGACCACCAGATTCCGATAAGTCCCTTGCCCGCAGACCCCCACAACCACAGGGAAAGGGTTGTGGGGATGAGGCCCTTGTCCCCATCAACATGGAGACACCCTCCCCATGTTGAGGGCATGTAACCTGGTATGGTTCATGAGGGGGGGTGCTCTCTCACCCCCCCCTCTTTTCCTGCGGCCTGCCAGGTTGCCTGCTTGGATAAGGGTTTGGTATGGATTTTTGGGGAACATCATTTTTCTTTTTTTTGGGGGCACTGTGTTCCCCTTTAAATCCATACCAGACCCTGGTCTGGTATGGATTTTGAGGGGGACCCCTACGCCATTTTTTTTTATTTGGCGCAGGGTTCAACTTAACCACTTGCTTACTGGGCACATATACCCCCTTCCTGCCCAGGCGAAATTTCAGCTTTCAGCACTGCGTCGCTTTAAATTAAAATTGCGCGGTCGTGCGATGTCCCTTACAAACAAAATTGACGTCCTTTTTTTCCCCACAAATAGAACTTTCTTTTGGTGGTATTTGATCACCTCTGCAGTTTTTTTTGCGCTATAAACAAAAAAGAGCGACAATTTTGAAAAAAAACACAGAATATTTTTTACTTTTTGCTATAATAAAAATCAATTTTTTTTTTAAAAATATATTTTTTTTCTCAGTTTAGGCCGATATGTATTCTACATATTTTTGGTAAAAAAAACAATCTCAGTAAGCGTATAGTAATTGGTTTGCGCAAAGGTTATAGTGGCTAGGAAATAAGGGATAGAATTCTGACAATTTTTTTTTTTTTTTACTAGTAATACGGCGATCTGCGAATTTTGTCAGGACTGCGATATTGCGACGGATACATCGGACACTTTTGACAAATTTTTGGGACCATTCACATTTATACAGCGATCAGTGCTATAAAAATGCACTAATTACTGTATAAATGTGACTGGCAGTGAAGGGGTTAACGCTAGGGGGTGAGGAAGGGGTTAAATGTGAGTCCTGGGTGTGTTCTAACTGTGTGGGGGGAGGGGGGTGACTGGGGGAGGTGACCGATGCTGTCTCCCTATGTACAAGAGAAATAGCATCTGTCTCCTCTCACTGACAGGACGTGGAGCTCTGTGTTTACACACAGAGCTCCACGTCCCTGCTCTAAAACTGCCGATCAGCGGGTACCTGGCGGACATCGCGACCGCCAGGCACGCGCATCGGCATCTCGGGGACGCGCCGGGTGCGCGCCGCTATCGGCGCACGTGCGCCCCCCAGTGGCCGGAAAACACGATGACGTCAATTGACGGCAGCTTGGATATTCAGATCCCCTAAGCTGCCGTCAATTGAGCATACACGGGGACTGAAGTGGTTAATATCCATACTAGACCTGAGGGGCCTGGTAATGGACTGGGGGGGGGGACCCATGGCATTATTTTTAATGACTTTTATCTGAATTGCCGGGACCCGCCAAATTTCATTACAGCCGCAAGTAGTTTTAAATTACTTATTTTCTTTAGAAATATCATTTTGTGCAGGGACTGTTATAAACACAGGAAAACGGTGCCACTTAACAGGCATACTATAGACACCCCCAGGTATGACATTTAAAGGAATCTTTCACTTTTATTGTTTCACTTTAAGCATTTTTGAAATCACTTCTCCCAAAAAAACGGCTGTTTTTAAAACTTTTTTTTTTACATTGATACATGTCGCCTGGGGCAGGACCCAGGTCCCCAAACACTTTTTATGACAATGCAATGCATATAAGCCTTTAAAATGGGCACTTTTGATTTTTTGTGTTCGTGTCTCATAAACTTTAACAGGGTTCCGTGGCTTTCGAATTTTACCCAAACTCAGCATATTGTTCGGTGTTCGCCAAAACACCCAAACAACCAAAGTTCGGCCTGAACTTGGGCCGAACCATTCGCCCATCCCTAGTTAAAAGTATAGTAAAAAAAAAAATAAGTTTGAATAAAGAAAAATAATGCAGCCACCACATCTAATCTAATGACGGGATGGGTAGGGTTGGATGTAGAGAGGTGGAAAATCTAAGGATCTCTGTTCCTAGGTGGTGGAGGTTGGACCAGTGGCAGATAAAGAGAAATATTGTATCAGACCTAGTATAACATATATGTTTAAAGATGCAGTCCCTGCTGATTTTCTGTGGAAAAGGTTGTGTAGGCATTGATGAGGATTGGAAAGCATGTCAGCAAAGGGAAACCCTCAAGAACTAAAAGCATCTCAGACTTTTGTATAAATCATAAAAAAAAATGTATCTGTTCACATAAAATAAGTCATCATGAACCAAGTCAAATCCAAGTTTGTGCAAAACTATTTTCTCATCTTTAGTCTTTTCATTACACTATTTTCATGGTATTATAGGTAGCACCATAACGAGAAAATACATCTGCCAGTAAAAGGACCCTCATTAGTAAATCTTTATAAATGTGCATAGAATGTTCACATTCTGCTATCCTTGTCATGAATTCTTCACAACTCGCTTCTGCTTATTTAATGCAACTAGAAAAGGCATAGGCAAAGGTCAAATAGAAGAGCACAGTCACATCCAAAATTAATATTAAACATCTCTGCCATTGTCAAACATGTTCAAGTGCCAAAAAGACATCTTTATTGAATTAGCAACAGACATAAAAGTAGCACATGAATATATAAAAATATATAAATACCACAAGTGACATTGGTTTAAAGCTTTCCTATCTTGTCTTAGTTAACTTTTATAATACTGTGTTCTATTTGTAACTATCTATCTATCTATCTATCTATCTATCTATCTATCTATCTATCTATCTATCTATCTATCTATCTATCTATCTATCTATCTATCTATCTATCTATCACATCACTTGTAAAAATTTATAGCAAAATAGGTCAAATAAAATTGATCTACATGCATTATGAAATCGAAATCAAGGCAGATACAATGCAATTCAATAAAGTTACAGTATATTGCTGTTAATCTAACACTATGGATAGCTTCAAGATGAAAAAACACAGGCATAACATCATCTATAATTTGCTGCTTCTTTAGGCTGCATTCACCTTCAGCGATTTGAATCACGGGCAGATTTGCCACAAATCTGCCCGCGATTTGAAAGCGCTGATGTGCGTTTGAGATGACATTCGTTTTAATGACACCTGAAATCGTGGCGCTGGTCTGTCACGATTGCCGCATGATAAATCATGGTAACACACATTGCGAGAAGCATGTTGTCCAAAAGAAGCTAATGAACTTTTTTGGGGCAACATGCTTCTCGCAATGCATGTTTCCCTTGATTCCAGCGATTTATTGCACGACAATTACGGGGGAACCATGCCACGATTTGAGGTATCATTCAAATGAATGGCATCTTAAATTCGAGTCCTGTGATTTGTCATTCATACATCAGCATGTTTAAGCAGTGTGCTTAAAGAGGAAGTAAACCCTGATGGGTTTTGCTTCCTCTTCTTTTTCCTGCAAAGGTAAAGAATAATGGGCTACTGTGATTGCAGGAAAGAAATTCTCTGTGTATGGCCGGCTTTAGTCACTATGCCATATGTAGAAAATAGGGATGGGCTGAACGGACCCCTGTTTGGTTTGCACTTGAACTTTCGAACACCGCGAAGGTTCGGACACGAATAATGAACCCCATTAAAGTCAATGGGACCCAAACGTCAAATATCAAAAGTGCCCATTTTGAAGGCTTAAATTCAAGTAATTGGGCATACAATGGTTATAGGGGTCCGGGTCCTGCCCTGGGGGACATGTATCAATAAAAAAAAGTTTGTGAAAAATAAATTTTTTAAATGAGCAGTGATTTTTTCATTTTTAAAGTAAAAGCCTAAAAATGAAAAAATCCTTCCAATATAGCTCCTGGGGATGCCCTTACTTAAACTGTAAAGTGGCAGATGTGTACAATGTCTAGAATCTGTTGCAGAATGTAATTGAATTTATAAAGCCAAAATAGATGCAATTTTTCCTGCAAGCTGCCTTTATTTTGCTCAGCAACAATTGGGGAGCCAGTGTATATGATGGGGCCACAATGTAGTGCACTGGGAACAAGATTAGAGATTTTTTGGATACATTCTGGTGTCACTTTGGATAGAAATAACGGTTGCGTTAAAATTGGTCTTTGGGTGTCGTGGTGCCTTTCCACCCTAACCCTATTATAGAGGTACTCTCGATGAAAGCAAGAATTTGCCTTGCTGTAAAAAAATTGCAATGATATGCACCTGTCAGACAGGTACTGAAAAATTGGTCTTTGGGTGTCCGTGTTGCCTTCCCACCGTAACCCTATAGAGGTTAACAACATGGATTAACAACATGTTCATCCCCCTGGTGACACATCCTGGGTTTGGGGTTCTTGCTCAGGTTGGTGTTCTTTCTGAGGTGTGGGGTTCTTGGGGTCAGAGGAGTGGTGCCCTCCCAGTCTTCTCTCCCCTTTGAGAATGAAACAAAAGCTATACTTAGCACACAGATATTTGAGGGCAAAAATAGGAATATGAAACATTGCTTGGAAGTGGGGTATAAGTGTCTGTTTAGGTAGAGTTCCAAGCTAAAGACATTATTTTTCCAAACCCAAATCTTTACTACTCACTTTTTTGGGACAAGTTTCACACACGTAGACACCACAAGTATCCACTGGAGCACCTGTGTGGGACACCCTAAAAGGGTTGTTCTGGTGGCCCACTATCAGAATAGGGTACTTACCAAGGCCGAGATGCCGAGAGATGTTCACTGTTGCGACTAAGCGCAGTCCGCCCCCTGGAGGTGGCACAGAGGGTGGATGGCACCAAGAGGCACAAGCTACCAGCAGGCAGGGTAGAGCTTGCGTGGAAGTCCTGTAGAACAGGAGAAGTCTGGTAGAAAGTCCAGAGCAGGCTGAGGGGGTCAAGGCAGTGGATACAGGAGGCAAAACTGGGTCACATGCAGAAGGTCAAAGCACAGGAGACTGAAGGTGAATCCGGGTCACAGGCAGAGGGTCAAACACAGAAGGCAGGAACAAAGTCTGTAAAACAAGCCAAGGTCAGGTCCAGGAGAAGATCAGAGTAGGTCAGGGTCAATCCGGGTCACAGCAGGTAATCAATCAATAGGAAACAGGAACTCAGGCACAGGAAGCTGAAGACAAACCAGCAATTTCCTCTGAGCATCTGCTTCAACTTTGAAGGCAGCCAGGAAGTCATGTGGTGCATGTCATGTCACAGCCAGTCTGCAGCTGAAGGTTTCTTTGACACTCACACTCACTGTGAACTTATCTGCCATCTAGTGTTCAAAGTCAAATATGTTTCTTTACAATATGTTTCTCTGACACCCACACTAGTGCTCCTAAGTGCAGATGTGTAAGCAGCTGCTGAGTGTCCTCTCCTCTACCCTGATTCAAGTTTTGCATTTCATTCTAGTTACAAACACATCATCTAGACAACAATGTAATAACATTTATGGAATACAAACAGGCATGTCTAAATACATTTTTACCCTGTATCTTCCGAAAACATCGTATGTAGTGGGCGAACGATGTGTCTGTAACAACCGATTACTGTGCCCACTCAATTTTTTAAGATTACATTTTCTAAGGTCCAATAGTAAAAAGCAACAACATGGAGCAACATGCAAGTTCTGAAATACAATAATAGGGACAGAGAAGTACTTACTTTTTTTCAAGCATTCTCTTAATACTCCTTAACTGCTCCGGCTTCCTCAGTTTAGGGTCAGACCACCTCTTTCTAAGCTGCTCCTTTGATCTTTTCACCCCAAAATGTCTCTTCAGACTTTTGCCAACTTTCTTCATGATTTTGTCCCTCCTTGGATTAGGGTGGGTATACGGCCCATGCTTGCCATCATAATCCAACTTTCTGAACATGTCCACCGTTTCCGCAAAGGACATGTTAGATGCCTTGTATCTCCTCCTTGATCATGACGTTTCCTCATCAGACTCTGGGATTGTCTCATCATTCGACAAATTATTAATTGCAGACACCTGCTCGTCAGACTCCGCCATGTCGCGCGCCAAAAGAGAAGGGGCGGGGAACATTAGAGAAAGAATGTCATGGGCAGGCGACGTGTGCGGAGTGTCATGCATGCATAGTGTATATAAAGCTTAAACACATGTGTCGTACCTCTGTGTGGAGGTAGGAGTAAAGCGACGAACGTCAGACCGAAGGTATGTTTTTTACTTGGGACATCAGTGGCCTATACTGCATAGAGATTGATGGCCTATATGGAGATAAAGATTACTAGATTTGAGTATTTTTGGCTTTTGTTTTGTCTTGCAGAAATATGTAAATGTAAACACCCCTTGTAATAGAAAAAAGCATGACAGGTCCTCTTAAATATGACTTAAAAAAGACCTCAGATCTCATATTTAGACTTTTTTAGACGTTTTGACGTCACTTCCGCCCAGCAGAGCTATAGGGACGGGTGGGGGCCATTTTGCCCTCACTCACATCCCCACACAGACAGCCGAAGGACCCGATCGCCTCCGCCGCTACCGAGCAGCTGCTGCCGTTACCGAGATATCCATCTTTAAAAACAGGACGTATATATACAGAGGGCGGGCGTTAAGTGGTTTTAAGGTCCTGGCTTCTCAAAGGTCAGGAGCAGCAGCAGGGAAGGTAAATGCCCCGAAATTGTGGTACTACAACAGATTGTCCTTTCTAAATGACCACCTTGAAGCAAGGCCATCACTCTCTAGTCTTCCCTCCAGCCTTCCCTCCAGCCTTCCCTACAACCAAGCTGAGCCTTCTCTGGAGCAAGAAGGGCCTTCCATCCTGGAAAAAGAACAGGATGTGGCCATCTGGAGCCAGGTATAGTATTTTCTAAACATTTATTGTGGAAAAATTAATGCTGTAAAATAGATGTTAATATGGAAATAAAATACAAATTTTGATCAAAAAGTGTTTTACATATCAATAGACAGTAGTGGCTCAAAAAGTTGGGGAGAAAAAGGATTCACAAATTGCACCAGGTTCTCCAGGGCTGCCTTCTATTTATTTTCTTATATACCAGAATAAATGGAATTTATTTTTACAGTTAATACTTGCCTATGTGTTTTTATTAAACTAAAAAATGTAGCTTGTGAGTAGGCAGGTAACTTTAAAATATAGACAATTGACGTCCAGGGAGGGGGTTGTGAAATCCTGACTGGACGTCTATTGACGTCCAGCAGGATTACATAACGATAAAGAGCCTCCGGTGGATGCCCACACTGGACCACCAGGGAAGCCCACACTGGACCACCAGGGAAGGGGGCAGTAAAAAAAATGAGAAAGATGCCAATAAGTGCCCAGAAATGGGCACTGACTGGCATCATGGGCACTGGGATAAACAAGTGATGCCCAGTAATGCCCTCAGTGCCACCCCTCAGTGTCCATCAGTGCCACCCCTCAGTGTCCATCCATGCCCAGTGCCCACCTATCAGTGCCCATATGTGCCATCCATAAGTACCCATCAGTGCTACCCATAAGTGCCGCCCATGAGTGCCCATCAGTGTCGCCTATGAGTGCCCAGTGCCACTTATGAGTGCCCATCAGTGCCGCCTATGAGTGCCCATCAGTGCCGCATACCAGTGCTGCCTATCAGTGCCCATCAGTGCCGCCTATCAGTGTCCATCAGTGCCACCTATCAATGTCCATTAGTGCCGCCTATCAGTGCCCATTAGTGCCGCCTCACCGGTGCCTATCAGTGCAACCTCATCGGTGTCCATCAGTGCCGCCATATCAGTTCCGGTAATCGAAGAAGAAAACTTACTTATTTACAAAAAAATTACAGAAAAAATAAAGACTTTTTTCTGTCTTTTTTTAGTTATTGCGCAAAAAATAAAAATCGCAGAGGTGATAAAATACCACCAAAAGAAAGCTCTATTTGTGGGAATAAAGTAATAAAAAAAATGTTTGGGTACAGTGTAGCATGACCGCGCAAAAGCTGAGGCAGGAAGGGGGGGGGGAGTGCCCGGTATGGAAGTGGTTAAATTGTGGTAACTTGACACAACAAAATTAAAAATCAAATCATGCAGATCACTAGAAATGAAATAATTAAAAATGCAGATCTGTATATAAAAAAAAAACATATATATATATATATATTTATATATATATATATATATATATATATATATATATATATATATATATATATATATATATATATATATATACATATTAAGGAGATCTTGCTCTATAAAATAATACCAAAATATTCATGAGATTAACATTAAAAATGTTTCAAGAACAGTGTCAGAACTCTGTGTGAATATCAGCAGCAAAATAAGTTCATTATTGTTCTAATTTTTGTACCATTCTTACTTTCAATAGATTTTTATTTTTTCAAATAAAGGATACAGATAAATTATGACCAAAGGCTGAAATTACAACATCAAAACATTCTACAAACCGGGCATAATGACAGTAACAATGACTCAATTGATTTCAAATTACCCAACTGTGGGTTGATTAAAGGAATCCAGCGAGCTTAATAACAGAGGAAGGGGCGGAAAAAGAGGTGTATATGGTGATCTTGCGCTCAGGGGAAACCTGCCTGTCCCGGACACCCCTAATGGGATCAATCTGTGTCCCAGCCAGGCGCCTCCCAATCCGCCTCCTCCTATAAAATTATTTGATGGGAAATTAGAGGGTTCGAATTTGGCTTCATTGAACCTCTAGCTCATACTAACGAAATAAGATAGGCCTATAGTGTTACCAAATTGCCCATATGAATAACCGGACGAAGAACAAAGAACATTACCTTCTGGTCATACAACTGTCTTAAAAGAATAGAAGTAAGAAAGAGAGAGAGAAAAGTGGGGGTAAGAAAGAGGGAAAGGAAGGGAAACATGAGCCTAACTTGTACTGCAGGATGCAGGTTGCGTGGGGTGTACCCCAGTCGCCAAAGGTATACCACAGTGGGATGCCCATGATCCCCACACGGCTTCAAATTTCTGATTCGTGTTTTGAAAGAATGCTGGCCAGTTTTTCCTGCACCATGATCCACGAAATCTTGCGTTTTATTTCTGCAATGGAAACCCTGGGCTGTCTCCAAGCCCTTGCGATGGTAATTTTAGCCCCGAGGAGCATAAATCGGATCAGCTTCTGATTGGGCTTGGATATACCCGGAATCCGAGCATTTAGGAGAGCTACAGAAGCCGTTCTGGGGACCGAGCAACCAGTAACTGTACAAATGAGGTTAAAAATCCTCTTCCAGATTGGTCTGATTCTGGGACATTCCACCAGACATGCACCATCGAGCCCAGGAGCTGACAACCTCTAAAGCAGCTGGGATCTGATGATGGGTAGATGGCCGCAAGCCTGGCGGGAGTCATATACCACCTCATAAGGACCTTTAAGTTTGCTTCCATCAGGGAAGTATTCAAGATGCCCTGAAAAGAATCAGAACAAGCTGCCTGCCAGGTCTCCAACTCCCACCCTATTTGGAGGTCTGCCTCCCAAGCCGTCATATAAGAAGACTTCTCAGTCGGGCGGGTGAGTGAAGAGTAGATGACAGATATTCCTCCCCTTTGTCCCATGGTCTGCCCGCACCAGAGCTCATAATCTGTAAATTTGGGAGGTAGAGGCCTATCCGTCCATAAAGTGTGTAGGAATTGTGATATTTGTTTGAATCTGAATTTTTCAGTGTCAGGGATGTCCAATTTAGTCACACAGTGGTCTAGTGTAAGAGGGCCTTTGGATGTAAAGAATTGTCCTATGCGGTACAGACCCTTATCCAACCACCAACTGAATGCTTTCCTGTCCATTCCAGGTGGGAAATCCGGATTTTGGAATACACTGGCTAGAGGTTGACCTTTCGAAACCAGGGCTGGAAGGTGACGAAATCTATCCCAAAGGGCGTAGGATTGAGACAGGGAGGGGGATAAAATGGGTGGTCTTCTCTTTTGGGGGCACCAGAGTAAGTGTTCTAGGGAGAACCGAGGGACAGCATGACCCTCTATGTGGACCCAGTCTGGTTTGTCCAGTTTAGAGTAAACTACGGATAGTTGAGCTAGTCTGGCAGCTACGAAGTACTTATATAGGTGCGGTAGTCCTAGTCCTCCTCTTTTCCTATGGTTATATAGAGTGTTTTGGGGGATTCTGTAACCTGACTTGCCCCAAATGAATTTGAGTATTTTGCTTTGTAAAGTCTGCACGTGATCTTTTCTGATGGGAATGGGAAGGGAGCGGAATAGATATAAAATTCTAGGAAGTAAAGTCATCTTTATAGAGTTAATTCTGCCCAGCCAGGAAAGATCATACTTAGCCCAGTTATTCATGTCGGCTGTAAGTTTTTGTATAGGGGAGGATAGTTTATTTGTGTAAAGGGATTCTGTCCGAGCTGTTAAGGAAATCCCTAGATATTTGATAGATGAGGGACACCATTCAAATTTGAATGACTGTTGGAGGAGGGATACTGTAGGAGGTGGAAGGGATACGTTCAAGGCTTGTGATTTGGCATAATTGACTTGGAGACCTGAGAATTTAGAGAATTCCGAAATTACCTTACAAAGGTTTGGTAGGCAAGTAATAGGAGAAGTTAGAAATAGTAGTAAGTCATCGGCAAAGAGCCCACATTTATGAGTTTGATCTCCACATGAAACGCCTCGAATGTCGGGGTTCTGTCGAATGGCTATCGCTAGGGTTTCAATTGCCATTGCGAAAATTATTGTGAGAGGGGGCATCCCTGTCTGGTACCCCTTGCTATGTCTATTGGAGAAGAGTAGTACCCTTGGATTCGAATTTGGGCCTTTGGTTTAGAGTAGAGAGCTTGTATTACCCCCATAAATCTTGGGCCAAAGCCCCATCGTTCTAGTAGGGGGAGAAGATATTGCCAGGACACAGAATCAAAGGCCTTCTGCAGATCAAGAGATAGGAGAAATCCTTTTTGTTTCGGACCTCCGTCCCAGTTGGATTGCAAAATTGAGACAATGTCCACTGCCCTTCTCACTTGATCTGGGCCTTGTCGACCTGGAATAAATCCGACTTGGTCCTTGTGAATATATTTATTAATGAAAGAGGAGATACGGAGAGCTAGAATTTTTGTAAGAATTTTTAGGTCATTATTTATCAGAGAAATGGGGCGATAGTTACAGACTTCTTCTGGGTTTTTATCCGGCTTTGGGATAACCGTAATGTATGCTGTATTAAGTTGCGTACCCAGAGGGGTGCCTTGAGTTTTGGAATTAAAAAAGTTTGTCATATGTGGGACTAGGGTATCTGCAAATGACCTATAATAGAGGGCCGACAGTCCATCTGGGCCTGGGGCCGAGCCCTTTCGGAGGCCCTTGATTACTGTCGCCACCTCTTCAACCGAAAAGGGTGCTTCCAGCCTGTCTCTATGTTCTACGTCTAAGGATGGGATGGGTAGGCTGTCCAGAAAGTTATCAATCGAATCCCTGGGAATCTGTGGAGGGGCACTATACAGGTCAGAATAGAATGTTTCGAATGCCTCCAGGATCTTTTTAGGGTTGGACGTAGGTTCTTGACCTGCCAAGCGTATTTTGGGTAAGGAGTGAAACCTTGTTTAGGGGACAATTTGGTCGCTAACAACTGGCCTATTTTTCCTTTTTGGGTGTAAAATTTATTGCCACTCCAGCGGAGAGATCTCTCCGCCTTCGTTGTGAGGGCTAAGTTAAGTTCTAATCTCAGCTTGTCAATATTCTCTAGTAAGGCTAAAGATGGTTTCTTTTTGTGTTGTGCCCTTAGGGTCCTATAAGACTTCTCCAGCCGAACAATTTCTGCTTCGTGTTCCCTTTTGATTCGCGTGGAGATTTGAATGATCTTACCTCTAATAGAGGCTTGATTTTTGTACCATTCTTAAGAAGATTTGAATGACAGGTCACAGCATTAACCACTTCAGCCCCGGAAGGATTTTCCCCCTTCCTGACCAGATTCGGCACTGCGTCGCTTTAACTGACAATTGCGCGGTCGTGCGATGTGGCTCCCAAACAAAATTGGCGTCCTTTTTTTCCCACAAATAGAGCTTTCTTTTGGTGGTATTTGATCATCTCTGCGGTTTTTATTTTTTGCGCTATAAACAAAAATAGAGCCACTATTTTGAAAAGAATGCAATATTTTTTACATTTTGCTATAATAAATATCCCCAAAAAATATCTAAAAAAACATTTTTTTTCCTCAGTTTAGGCCAAAAGTATTCTTCTACATATTTTTCGTAAAAAAAAATCGCAATTAGCGTTTATTGATTGGTTTGCGCAAAATTTATAGCGTTTACAAAAAAGGTGGTAGTTTTATGGCATTTTTATTAATATTTTTTTTTTACTAGTAATGGCGGCGATCAGCATTTTTTTTCGGTACTGCGATATTATGGCGGACACGTCGCACAATTTTGACACATTTTTGGGACCATTGGCATTTTTATAGCGATCAATGCTATAAAAATGCATTGGATTACTATAAAAATGCCATTGGCAGTGAAGGGGTTAACACTAGGGGGCAGGGAAGGGGTTAAGTGTGTTCCTGGTGTGTTCTGACTGTATGGGGGGGGGGGTGGCCTCACTAGGGGAAATCACTGATCTTCTGTCCATGCTAGTGTTGCTCACGAATATTCGCATTGCGAATATTCGCTACGAATATTGCATATTCGAGTATTCGCGAATAACACGAATATCGCGGCGAATATTCGCTATTTCGAATATTCAAATTTTTTCAATTTTTTTTTTAGAACAGATCACATCCTAGAGATCCCCATCGACGTCTAAAAGCATTGCTGGTATGATTAGAGACCTTGGGCCGAGTAGCTGCAGCGCTCATTTTATATTGCTGAAAAATCGCAATGCGATTATTCGGCAATAGCGATATCGCGCGATTATTTTATATTGTAATATATCACGAATATTCTGAGCCAATTAGAGTGCTCCATTCCGCATTTCTCGAAATTTCACAATTATTTTGTATTGTAATATATCACGAATATTCTGAGCCAATCAGAGTGCTCCATTCCGCATTTCTCGAAATTTCGCAATTATTTTGTATTGTAATATATCACGAATATTCTGAGCCAATCAGAGTGCTCCATTCCGCATTTCTCGAATATTCGCAATTATTTTATATTGTAATATATCACGAATATTCTGAGCCAATCAGAGTGCTCCATTCCGCATTTCTCGAATATTCGCAATTATTTTATATTGTAATATATCACGAATATTCTGAGCCAATCAGAGTGCTCCTTCCGCATTTCTCGAATATTCGCAATTATTGTGTATTGTAATATATCACGAATATTCTGAGCCAATCAGAGTGCTCCTTCCGCATTTCTCGAATATTCGCAATTATTTTATATTGTAATATATCACGAATATTCTGAGCCAATCAGAGTGCTCCATTCCGCATTTCTCGAAATTTCGCAATTATTTTGTATTGTAATATATCACGAATATTCTGAGCCAATCAGAGTGCTCCATTCCGCATTTCTCGAATATTCGCAATTATTTTATATTGTAATATATCACGAATATTCTGAGCCAATCAGAGTGCTCCATTCCGCATTTCTCGAATATTCGCAATTATTTTATATTGTAATATATCACGAATATTCTGAGCCAATCAGAGTGCTCCTTCCGCATTTCTCGAATATTCGCAATTATTGTGTATTGTAATATATCACGAATATTCTGAGCCAATCAGAGTGCTCCTTCCGCATTTCTCGAATATTCACAATTATTTTATATTGTAATATATCACGAATATTCTGAGCCAATCAGAGTGCTCCTTTCCGCATTTCTCGAAATTTCGCATTCGCAATTCGCGATTCGCATTCGCATTCGCAATAGCGAAAATTCGCAATAGCGAAAATTCGCAATATTTTCATTTCCAAAAAATATCACGAATATTCGTATTTAGCGAATATATCTCGGAATATTCGACTATATATTCGAGATATATCGCAAAATCGAATATGGCATATTCTGCTCAACACTAGTCCATACATTGTATGAACAGGAGATCAGCGTTTCCCCGCTGACAGGACCGAGAGCTATGTGTTTACACACATAGCTCCCGGTCCCCGCTCTGTAACGAACGAGCGCGCGTGACCGGCAGCGATCGCACCGGGCGCGCGTGCGGGCCGCCGGCGCCGTGTGCGCGCCCCCTAGCGGCCGCAAAAGATAGGACGTAGAGCTACGTGCTCTCGCGTAGCAGTGCCGACCTGCCGCAGTAATATGACGGCGGCTGGTCGGCAAGTAGTTAAGCTGGACCAACATGGGCTGGCTCAAAAGGAGAGCATACAGTTCTCTTGCTGTGTTATATTGTCTTCCAGGTCCACACCGTCCCTGGGCAGCAACAGCCATGGGATTGGCTAAGGTGGAAGAGCTGTCAATGGGCGGCCAGACGGCTGAACATCCCGCCCTGTAGGAGGTTATAAAAGGTCCAGGCGCGGCGGGCTTATCAGACCGTTCCGGTCAGCTGAGCAGCACAGACCTCTGTCATGAAGCGCCTTTTGCTCAGTGACCGTGAGGCACTGCTACGCCAGCTATTGGAAAAAGCAGAGAGCGAGGGAGGAGAGGAATGGCTGTGTCAATGCCTTGGGGAGGAGAGTGTCTCAGCTCCTCCTGCGTTCTCTCCCCCTGTGCCAAAGAAGGGCTCTGCTATGACTGGAAGCATTCCCAGGAAGCAGCCTGGTGGAAAAAAGAAAGCACAAAGTGCAGCTGTTTCTCCTTAGGTAACAGGTCTGAGGAATACCAGGTCTGTGACAAAGGGTGCATCTTGGAAACGGGGGTGCAGCGCTACTCCCCCCCCCCCAGCAATGGAGGCGAGTGAGCAGTCAGTATTGGTACATGAGGAGGAGAAAGGTATGTCTCCTGGTGTTTCTTAATTTTCAATGCTTATTACAGTAACTTAAGGGGCACATGCTAGTGGTGCTGATGATGTTACACAGAGTGCACAGGTGTCTGGTGCTAGCAATACTGCACAGTTATGGAATGTAATGGAGAATTGTTCAGGGGCACAAGTTATTGTTGCTGAGCAAAGTATTCAGCTGCAAGGTAATGCAGTACAGGAATGTCAGAGAGCACAGGTGTCTGGTGCTGATTATAGATTGCATGCTGACAGTGAGTTAAAAGACAATTATGACATGCAGTACATGAATGATGTTGGTACTGTTTGGAAGGATTTGTGTACCCCTGCTAAGCAGGACACCAGGTAAATGATCCCATTCAAAGGTGTCAGCCCTCCAAATTTTATTAACCCTGCGGTGCCTATCAGCAGTGGCAGTGGGGGAATCTTCCTTTAACCACTTAAGGACCCCCGCACGCACATTTACGGCCACAACATGTCTCGTACAGGCACAAGGGCGTAAATTTACGTCCTCGCCTTCGTGCGGTTCGGGGGTCCCATCGGGACCCCCTCCGCGGCGTGCGGTGGTCCCCCTGGCTCTGGGAGCGATCGCCGACGAGCGGGCGGATGTCCGTGTTTTCCGCCCCCCCCCCCGCGATCGCTCCCAGCCAATGGGAGCGATCCCCCTTCGTGTCAGTTCCTCCTCCTGTGTTTACACAGGAAGGAGGAAATGATGTCACCTCTCATCGCAGCGGTGTTTCCCACCGCTGCTGATGAGAGAAGACATCCACAGTAAGTGTGCACCAACACAACACTGACACACACACACATAGGCACATTAACCCCTTGTGATCGCCCCCCCCCCACCCCCTTGTCACAGTGTCACTGAATGCAGTGATCTAATCACTGCATTTAGTGTCAGTGTGACAGGCAGTGTAAAAGTCAGTTAGTGTTAGGTCCAGGATAGCCCCCCCACCCCCCCTAATAAAGTTTTAACCCCCTGATCACTGCCCTAGTTAACCCTTTCACTCCCTATTGCCAGCATCACTAAGCGATCATTTTTCTGATCGCTGTATTAGTGTCGCTGTTCCCGCTAGGTAGCTTTTTTTTTTATTGCGATTTTTTTTTTTTTACTAAAGACATGTGGCTGAATTCATTTTGGCCTAAATGTTTTACTAAAATTTAGTTTATTTGATTTTTTTTTTAACAAAAAGTAAAAAAATAGTGTTTTTTTTCAAAATTGTCGCTCTATTTTAGTTTATAGCGCAAAAAATAAAAATCGCAGAGGCGATCAAATACCACCGAAAGAAAGCTCTATTTGTGGGAAGAAAAGGACGCAAATTTTGTTTGGGAGCCACGTCGCACGACCACGCAATTGTCTGTTAAAGCGACGCAGCGCCGAATTGTA
Organism: Rana kukunoris; assembly: GCA_029574335.1. NCBI lineage: Eukaryota > Metazoa > Chordata > Amphibia > Anura > Ranidae > Rana > Rana kukunoris. Next base: position 120,431,949 of record CM056058.1, on the reverse strand, counting down.
AAAACACCTTGGGTCATTTAGCAGCGTATGTGTCCGGGTCTTAAGTGGTTAAGGAACACCTGCCTTGTGCGCTATCTCCACTAGGCTTTCACCTGCCTAAAGCAGTGAAAGAAAAAATCTGGAGGGGCGAGTTTCTTGATTTATTGTCATTGCTGCCCGCTTCTAAAGATTTTTAGAAAAATATGATAGGCAGCCTAAGATCAGAAGACGATAGGAGGCGGGCTATTACAAAAACGTTCCAGAACTGGCTACAAGCGTTCTGCATATACGCTTCATTAATGGGCGAACGCTTCCCTGGTAAGTGCTCGGGTTTCTTCCAGAACGTAGATATAATTGCTGAAGCATTCCGACATTTTGGTAGGTCAGCATGGTTTACGTATGATGAAAATTTCAGTCAAAAGCTGGCAGTCCACACCTCATTACATTGGGGGTCTAAGGACGTGGGGTTATGGCTAAACCTCATGTTGCCAGCAAAACCTCAGTTCATGGCCAGGCCCATAGCCGTTGCTCAGAATGCTCCGCGGAAAGGCTTTTGCTTCGCCTTTAATGAAGGGCAGTGCAAGTACCTCACGAGTTGCAGGTATAAGCGCGAGTGCTCATATTGCAACGGGGCACACCCAGCTTGCAGGTGTTTTCGCAAGTCATCCATAACCTCTTTCCAGTCACTTCCCAGGGACGGTCATGGAAAAGGTACCGACCCCAGTGAGCTTAATAAGAATGCGCCCATGGTTAGAAGGTTACCCAGACCACAAGATGGCGGGCCTCTTAATTAAGGGTTTCACTAAAGTTTTTTTGGTCCCTTCCTTTAAGGGCTCAGGTTGTGTAATTTTTCCAAATTTGTTATCGGCCCGCACACATGAGGAGGTGGTGCAAGAAAAAATAGCTAAGGAGCTGGCTGACGGCAGGATTGATCCACCATCTTTCGTATACCCCCGACTCTTCCCTGAATGATGAAGCAGCGGATGTACTGGCACCAGTATGTTACGCATCTTTGGATGAAGCCTTAGTCATGTTACGACGAATGGGCCGTGGGTCCTTATTGGCCAAAGCCGACATCAAATCGACTTTTCACCTTCTTCCAGTACATCCTCAAGGCTTCAATTCTTTGGGCTTCCATTTTCAAGGTAAATTTTTCTTTGACAAGTGTATGCCCATGGGGTTTTCTTTGTCATGTTTTTATTTCGAAGTTTTTCCCACTTTTTTGCATTGGGTTTTATCCAATAATTTTCCCTATGGGGCGTCCCTCTTCTGAGGCTTTTCGCCTTTGCAGCTAGAGTTATTCCCATGGCAAGAGTATTCTCGCGCAGGTTTTTTCTGTCCATTAGAGGTGTTAGCAATCCACGTGCTCATATCCGGCTGACTAAAGGGATTAAGGAAGATATCAGGATATGGGATTCCTTTTTAAGCAATTTCAACGGTTCAACGGTTCCACAGTTTGGCAACTGTGGACCAGCAGTCAATTGGAATTTTTCACTGACGCTGCCGGTTCAGCGGTGCTTCAGTGCCTTTCTGAACTGGCATTGGTGTGCAGACAAGTGGCCGGTTGAGTGGTTGCAAGAGGAAATTCTACAGAATTTGGTTCTCTTGGAATTATTCCCGGTTATAGTGGCAGTGGTAATTTGGAAGGATTTCTTTGTGAACAAAAGGATACTCGTTCACACTGATAATAAAGGGGTCTTCTTTGCTGTGAACTCATTATCTTCCAAGTCCGAACCAGTATTGAAATTGTTGCTTTTTTTGGGTTTGCATTGCATGTGTTTTAATATTTTGCTGAAAGCGGAACATATTGCAAGCATTCATAATAACATTGCCGACACTTTATCTCGTTTGCAGTTCGAGAGTTTTCGGAAGCTGGCTCCAGCTGCGGATCAACATGGAACCCTTTGTCCAGATTTCCTCTGGGGCTTGATACGGGATTGATACTCTGTAACCTCAGGAACTCGGTATCAAGTAAGACCTGGTGAGATTACAAAGGCTCATGGTCAAGATGGTGTTCCTTTTGTCATAATCTTGGTGTGGATCCTATGGATGTCAGTCCCTATGTGGCGCTAACCTTTTTATCTTCTCTTATCCAGTTACGCCTTAGTCCAGCTTGGGGTTTCTTTCTTCCTTAAATTTGCAGGTCTCCCAGCTCTAACCTCCTTTTTCCAGGTGACACAGGTGCTCAAAGGTTTTAAGAGATCCAAACCTGCTATCGATAATAGGCGTCCCATTTCAGTCTCTTTGCTGTCTGATCTCCTTGGGTCTCCTTATGAGGTATGTTCTTCGGAGTTTGAGTCCCTGCTTTTCAAATCTGTTTTTTCGGTTGCTTTTTTTGGAGCCCTCAGGATTGGGGAATTTACGGCCGTAAACAAGAGCTCCCTGCCTTTCCTTAGGTCAGACCACATTTTTATCAAAGAATGTCGTCTGCATATTTTCCTCTGTAGGTCCAAGTCCTTTCCAATTGGGAAAAGTCGGTGATTCTCTTTGTCTAGCTCTCCAAACATATCCTTATGTCCTGTTCGGCTGGTTAGTGAGTATATGTTCGTCAGGCTTTCTTCTGCTGCCCCCTTTTTTGTTCACAAGGATTTGTCCCCTTTAGCTAGGTTCCAATTTTCAGCTGTATTGTCTTCTTGCCTGAAACACTTGAATTTGTCTGGTTTTCGCTTTTCTTCCCATTTATTTAGGATCGAGGTGGCCACCACTGCCGACTCCCTGGGTTTCTCTGAAGATAAGCTGAAGAAGTTAGGTCGTTGGGATAATACTAGATACAGGTTATATGTCCATCCGGACCTTTTAATCTTGTAATTCCTCTCTTTCAGATCACGTCAGGAAGGTTGTGTGGATTGTAGGTCATTCATATGTGTTTTGAGCCGCCAAGCATTCGGAATCCAGACCCTACCCCACCAATTTAGGTCTCGACTCTAACTCATTTTTAGTTTTATGGTCCGGTGTTAGGGGCCTTCGTTGGCGGCAGATTATTGAACATTTATTTTACTTGGCCAGCATTTGGCCCCCCCCCCCTCAAATTTTAGTTTTACATGCCGGAGCTATTGACCTCGGCAAATTCGGGACTTGGGATCTGCTGTGCGAGATTAAAAGAGATCTTAATGCGATAAGGCTGATGTTTCCTTTCTCTGTTTTGTCATTTTCGGAGATGATCCCTAGGTTGCTGTGGCCTCCTCCGGGTGGTTTGTTCTATCTGGACAGGATTCGGAGGAGACTCAACCGGACCATTCATAGCTTTCTGATGGCGACTGGCGGTGTGTCATTTAGCCACTCGGAATTAGAAGGATTTATTCCGGGCTTGTTTCGTAACGATAAGGTTTATTTGTCGCCAATAGGCCTCGATATGCACGTTTTTTAAGCATACACACGACCGGTTTTCTCATCGAGATTCCAGGCAGTTTTCTCGACATAATAACACAAACGGTTTTCTCGGCAAAAAGCTCTGCCAGCAATTTTCTTGCTGCTTCTGCCCGAGAAAACCGTGCGTGTGTACGAGGTTTAAGTCTAGAAAGTTTTCATTTTCAAAAGACTCATGTGGTTTTACATAATAATATGAAAGAATACTGAACAGTGCAAAGTTCAAAAGCATCAGCCCGTACATTCATGGTAACAGTTTTTTTTTTTTTTACTTTTGAAACCCAATAAAGGGGTTTAATGTATTTGATTTATTAATTTTTCACTTATAGTCCCTTCAGGAAAGTTATTCAAAGATGGTATAGCTTCGTATTAGAAGAATTCTGTCACCTTTCAAACATTCTATTCATATATTCTTTATCAAATGGGATGGCTGTAAAAATTAATTATCTTGTGTGATTTAGTCTCTGTGGGTGTGGGAAAGGTTTACATCTCTATGAAGCAGTTTAAAGCTGGTACTATCGTGATGAATGTTATCACAACTTGTGGTACTATTCAAAGGAGTAACAGACAATCCATGGAATGGCAAGTACTGAAAGCATATAATAATCTCCTACAATGATTTTTCCCACATAGGCGTTTTTAAAGTATTAAGATATAAATTAACCTCCCTGGCGGTCTTCCCGTGTGTGGCATGGGGTGAGATTTTTAAGCTACGATCGGTAACCCCGTGCCACACACGGACTTGCCTCGCTGGATGCAGAAAAGAGTTTACTTACCTTTTCTCTGCGATCCAGCGATGAATCCCCGCAGTACACGGCGGCCGGATGTCCGCCTGATGCTGTGTGTACCGCCGATTCCCTTCCCTGCGAGCGTCGCGACGTAGGGGGGGGAACGGCGCCAAATTCAAAAAAGTAAACAAACACTATACATACAGTACACTGTAATCTTATAGATTACAGTACTATATGCAAAAAATACACACCCCCCATGTCCCTAGTGGTCTGCCCTGTACACTACATGTCCTTTTATATAATAAAAACTGTTCTTTCTCCCTGCAAACTGTAGATTGCCCATAGCAACCAAAAGTGTCCCTTTATGGCAAAATTTTTTTAGAGCAGCTAAAAAACAGCGATAATAAATCAGAATCACTTGCAGAATTTAGCGATAGCGATTTATGGGGAAATTCGTCATAAAAAAAAAAAAATAATGACAGCAAAAATTCTGCAACTGAGCAAATTTCAGTGATTTTGATTTGATTACATTATTGAATATTTTTTACTATAATTATAATATTATTTGTTATAATTTTTTATAATTATTTATTATATTATAATTTTTAATAAAAAAAAAAAAAAAAAATCATACCCGGGATGCCTATTAGACTCTTGTTTGGATAGATTTAAGTGAGTTATTCCTAAGAATTACAAGCCTACAGTATAAAACGCCAAATTCCCTTGCAAATAATGGTACCACTTTCAGCACCTAAAATCTGAAAGAATCATACCGCCAGGGAGGTTAAAGCAGAACTCCGGGAAAACATTTTTTTCCATGTCCATGTTGCTGATCTCCTACCTTCACTATGCCATCTATATTCTTCTGAGCTCTGTAGTTCCTCTGCAATAGCCTGTTGATCTTGCTGAAAAAACTTTATTGCCCAGTGATTTCCTGTTTGTAAGACCGCTGGCTGCTATTCCTCCTGTACCCTCAGCCAGTGGTCTTTTCACTGCCCACCAGTAGTTCTCTTAAGCTGAGCAGGGATTTCTATTTCTATCCTGCTCGCCATAGTGGCACCCCCGGTCTGTGCCGCCCATAGAGGTGGTGTCCTCCTCCTCTTCTCCCTCCTCCTCCTCCCTGCCAGCACCACTCTCACTCTGTCCAGTGCAGAGCAGGGATAGTTACCAGAGATTGTCCACATGACAGAGCAGAGATCTCAGAGATCTCAGGCTGACAGGTCTTGTATGTGAGATGTCGATCGCCGTATTGTCTCGTCTTCTATAAAGGCATTGGAACAGTGCGTTCTCTATCACAATGGCAGTTCGGGAGGGAACGCAGCCAATCCATACACCATATGCAACAAAGGAGACCGAATCATGGCATAGTAACATATGAACTCGGATTTAATAAAAATATATAAAAACCTACTTACAAACATCAAAGTAAACTGGCACGTAAAATCAGATGCTGGCCGGCAAAGCAGGAGCCCTTCCTCCTGACGTAGAATGCGGTGACATCACTGCGTTCTACGTCAGGAGGAAGGGCTCCTGCTTTGCCGGCCGGCATCTGATTTTACGTGCCTGTTTACTTTGATGTTTGTAAGTAGGTTTTTATATATTTTTAATCCTAATCTGAGGATCTGAACTCTGTGCTGTGGCTCCATATACTTGGCTCATGCCGCTGTGGATTATGTTATACTACTGGTATTTATCTGGTATCTGGTATTTATCTGCCATTCGGTAAGCGGCTTTCCATGTGGCTTTCCATGTGGTGGTGGTTCACAAGGATAACAAGTGCACTAGGGTGATGTCCGTTGTAATTCCTGTATCTGAGACGTCTATCAAATTTATTGGACTTCTTTTTTGATATATGGACTTTCTTATTTATGTTGGCGCAATCTTCTTTTCTTTATTATATATGTAGCAGAATTATTTTTTGATTACATTTATGAAAAAAAATAAAACGATTTTATTGGATTTCTTTTAAAATAGAAAGAAGAAAATATTGTTTTTTTTATCAGATTTTCCGCTCTTTTTCTGCTTATATCAAAAAATAAATGAAGTGAATAAATACCACCAAATGAAAGCTCTATTTGTGTGAACAAAATTATAAAAATGTAATTTGTGTACAGCGTAGCATGACCGCGCAATTGTCATTGAAAGTGCGAGAGCGCTGAAAGCTAAAAATTGGCCTGGGAAGAAAGGGGGTGATAGTGCCCAGTATTGATGTGCTTAAAGCGGAGGTTCACACAAAAATCAACTTTCTGACATTAGATCCAGCGTACTGCTAACATCTGCAGTATGCTGGGGTTTTTTTTTTCCGTTTTATGAGCCGTTGTTATCCGGCTCCAAGCCGGGAATCCTGCGGGGAATGGGCGTTCCTAAGCCAAGAGGAGTTGATTGACGGGCTGCTAAGGCATGTCACGCCTTCCGAAAATACCCAAAGTGACACTCAGGTATTTTCGGAAGGCGTGACATGCCTTAGCAGCCCGTCAATCAACTCCTCTTGGCTTAGGAACGCCCATTCCCCGCAGGATTCCCCGCTCGGAGCCGGATAACAACAGCTCATAAAACGATAAGTACAACAAAAAAAACAGCATACTGCAGATGTTAGCAGTATGCTGGATCTAATGTCAGAAAGTTGATTTTTGGGTGAACCTCCGCTTTAAAGATTGTTGCTACATTGGCTTTTCTCCAATCAGATGGTACCATACCAGTCAGTAGACTATTCGTAAAAATTAGGAAAACGGTCTGACAATTACTTGTCTGAGTTTCTTAAGGACCCTTGGTTGCAAGCCATCTGGTCCTGGTGACTTATTTATGTTAAGTTTTTCAAGTCTGTTTCTGATTTTATCCTCTGTTAACCTGGGGTGCTTCCTGTGACTTGTCATGAGGATAAAAATTGCAGTTTTGGTTAGTGAAATCCCCCATTTCCCTTGTGAAGACTGAGAAAAAGAATGCCATCTTGCCATCCTTTTTTAACCAGAATCCCTTCATCATTTTCTATGGGGCCAATAGGATCTGTCCTCCATTTTTTACTATTTATGTACTTAAAGAATTTCTTGGGATTTTTCTTACTCTGCTCCACTATTTGCCTTTTGTGTTCTAGCCACCTTGATTACACCCTTACATATCTTATTGCATTCTTTGTACAGTTGGAATGATCCCTCAGGCTTGGATTTTTTTTTAAGGTCTTCTCCTTTGCTTTTATATGAAATGTAGCAATGACATTAAGCCACCCAGGGCTTTTATTAGCTCTTTTAAACATATTACCATTTGGGATGCACTGGTAAATACCCTCTTTTAACATGCCCCTAAAGCACACACATTTTTCCTCCCTGTTCATTGTTCCTAGGATTTTATCCCATTTAATATCTTCTAGCAAGGATCGTAGGGAAGTTGGCTCTTTTGAAAATCAGTGTTTTTGTATTCCGCTTATGTCTCCTATTTGTGTGCTTTATGCTGAATGATTTGACCTGTCATCGTTGTTTCCTAAGTTGCACCATATTTCTACATCTGTGATCAGGTATGTATTGTTGGTAATCAGTAGGTCTAGTAACGTATTGTGTCTTGTTGGCACATTTACCATCTGACCCCTGAAATTGTCCTGTAAGACATTTAAGAAATGGCCAGCCTTAGATGCATGCACAGTTCCTTCCGCCCAGTCTATGTCTGGATAATTAAAAAAATCCCTCATTATAATGACACTTCCCATCCTTGCCGCCATTCCAAACTGTGATAGGAGGCCCATCTCCCCCTCCTCCCTCATGTTTGGGGGCCTATAGCAAACCCCCAGTATTACTTTCTCTTTGGTTTCCTACCTTTGTAACACTACCTATAAGGATTCTACCTCTTCCCTTGCTCCATTAGTGATACAGGCACCCCCCCCCCCCTTTATAGAATAGAAAAATGCATATCCGAGAGTCTGAAGGGCTGTACACCCCAAATAATTGGAAAAATTGAAGGATTCCCCCAAGGGTTTTTTTTAGCAGCTAGATATTCAAATCACAAAGGTTTTTATATAGTTTATAATATTTTAAAAATTTTATTGGACAAAATTAGTACAAGAATAAGATTTCAAATATAAGTTCTGGCTATAGGTGTGTACAATCATATTCCATTGCAGCTGTCAATTATTACACAGTACAACTATCAATTGACAGTACATTACAAGAATGATATCCACACAAACCCCTGTCATGTTTCAACATATTCGGTCATAGTCTTCTTCAGGGATTTTTGGGTTCTAAAAATATATATCAAAACATCCATATGTTCAATACCTCATATTCTGTAAACATTTGTGCATGTGATATATTTAGTAAATTGATAATTACCGCTCAGGAAATGGAGCTCTACCCTATAGGGCAGCACAGTGGTGTAGTGAGTAGCACTCTCGCCTAGCAGTAAAAAGAGTTGCCGGTTCGAATCCTCCAATGTGTATGGACAAATGTAATTTTAATCCCCTGCCAACAAAGGTATATCACTCTGATGATGTGCAGGGAAAAGTACTATATCTATTAATTATAAAAAATAACAATAAATAATATTACCATAGTATCTAATGTAAATGGACTCTAGTTCTTATTAAATGAGGTGTTGGCAAAATAGAACGTTAGTTCGGCATTCCAAATAAAAGCAATTATTTCTAGGACTGTGATCTTTCATGTGCAACAGCTCTCCTGGGATCATCTTGGAATCCTCTGGAGGCTGTGCCCTTTATATGGTGTCTCCCATATTATGACTAATTAACCACAGGCGCCATCCATTTATCCCCCTCTCTTGGAGTACTGGCCGTCATTAAAACAACAGATGTGGGGCTCCCTCTGCCTTGTGGATGGCCGAAGCCTCATGCCGCGTACACACGATCACTTTTTGCGATGAAAAAAAACGTAATTTTATCTCACGAAACAAAACAACGTTTTTCAAACTTCATTTTCCAAAACGACGTTGCATACACACCATCGTTTTTCAACAAAGCTCTAGCAAAGCGTGGTGACGTACACCACGTTCGACGGCACTCTGTTCCACTCTGTTCCATTGAAGCTCCGTCTCATAACTTGCTTCTGAGCATGCGCGGGTTTAAAAACGTCATTTTCAACATCGTTTTGCCCACACACCATCACTTTTTATGACACAAAAAACAACGTTTTGAAAAACGACACAAAAAATTCAAGCATGTTCGAATTTTTTTTTGCTTGTTTTTTTGAAGACATAAAACAACGTTTTGCCCACACACGGTCATTTTAAATGACGTTTTTGAAAACGTCGTTTTTTTTTCATCACAATAAGTGATCGTGTGTACGCGGCATTAGCCACTGCCGTTACCTCTGCTGCACATGCAAGCCGCTGTTACTCTGTGCCTGCGCAAGGTCCATAAACCGCTCACCCCGCCCATGATCGCCCAGCGGTGATCAAGGAACGCTGCCAAAATAATGACGCTCCCCCCAGTGGCCAAAATTGGCACTGCAGTGGGAGCGTAGTAGGCAGGGAGTCCCGTGGAGAACCACGTCTCTCTACCTTGCTGGGGAAGCCTCAGGCCCCGTACACACAAGCAAATATATCTGTTCAAATCGGTCTGACAGACCGATTTGAACAGATATGTCTGCTGGCTGTTTTGGTTTGATCGCTGTACACACGATCAAAGCAAAATCCCCGCCGGCAGACAGCGCGGTGACGTGGCGGTGACGTTGACGCCGCCACGTCACTGCACCAGGAAGTAAATTACTTCCACGCATGCGTCGGATCCATTCGACGCATGTGCGAGCAGATATGTCTGCTGGTTAGCGTCCTAACCAGCAGACATATCGGTCCGACGGGTTCCCAGCAGACAGATTTTAAAGCATGCTTTAAAATCTGTCTGCTGGCCAAATCCATTGGCTCGCCCCTACACACGATCGAATCTGTCTGCTGAGATGGTCTGTCAGACCGTTTTCAGCAGATAGATTTGATCATGTGTACGCGGCCTCACAGAGACTGGACTCACCCCGAGAGGCACAGAAGGGGCCATGAGGAGAGAGGATAAAAAAATAAACAATAAAACAACAGTATCCAATTCCAATACAATAAAATACAATAAAAGGCATTATATATGTATTCACAATGTTATTTATACAAAAACATGATGATTTTAGTGAGCCTGAAGCATGTTAAATATTCAATCTTTCTTTCTATAATGAAGAAATGTTTTAATTAGTTAACCACTTAAGCCCCGAGCCTGTTTTTCAGATTCTGTGTTTACGAGACTAAAACATTTTTTTTGCTATAAAATTACTTAAAACCCCCAAACATTATATATATATTTTTTCTAACACCATAGAGAATAAAATGGCTGTCATTGCAATACTTTTTGTCACACCGTATTTGCGCAGTGGTCTTACAAGCGCACTTTTTTTGGAAAAAATTCACTTTTTTAAATTAAAAAATAAGACAACAATAAATTTGGCCCAAATTTTTTTACATATTGTGAAAGATAATGTTACGCTGAGTAAAATTATACCCAACATGTCACGCTTAAAAATTGCGCCCACACGTGGCATGGCGTCAAACTTTTACCCTTAAAAATGTTGATAGGCGACGTTTAAAAAAGTCTACAGGTTGCATTTTTTGAGTTACAGGGGAGGTCTAGGGCTAGAATTATTGCTCTCGCTCTAACGATTACGGCAATACCTCACTTGTGTGGTTTGAACACCGTTTTCATATGCGGGTAATCAAAGTAATCAATTTGTTGCTTTGCCATCAGGAGAATGCCAAAGGTAAAGAAAATGCAATTTGAAAAACACGGATCACCCAAATAAAGGGTCCCAGGAGGGACTGAAGACATAAGATCCAATTAAGCTTTGTAACAGGTCAATAGCTGAAAAGGAACTTTAGCATTAATTATGTTCCATTGGGCAAAGCTAGCATCTAAATAGTAATACCAAAAATTAGGAAGGTCGAGCCCCCCAGAACCTGTGATTTTTGAGTGTATGTTTAGAGAATCTGGGGAATTTGTCAAGCCAGTGAAATGTATTAATTTCAGCCTGAAAATTGTCAATAAAAGATTTTGGAATTGAAATTGGCAGAGCTCTAAATACATACAGCAATTCAGGGAGAATGCACATTTTTACAAACGTGACTACCCTGAAAAGAAATGTGATAAGAACGCCATTGTTTTAAAATCTGACAGAGGTGCGATATACTTGGGAGGAAGTTAGCATTAAACAAAGAGGTAATTTGAGGCATTAAGGGTAACACCACGATAGGAGATATAATCCTTTGTTCATTTGAATCACTCACACAAGGCAGGGGGAAGATTAACAGGCATTACGAGCAGGGCTGGTGCAAGGATTTTTGACACCCTAGGCAAAACCTAATTTTGCTGCCCCATCAGCTCCTCCCTCGACCCCACCCCTTGTGTCCTGCCCATGTGACAGGTGGTGGCACTATACAGGAAGCATTGTCTCTGCTTCCTCTAGCGCTGGCTCCAGTGCTGCACTGCACCTCTAATTACACTATCGGTCAGACCGGGGAGACTGAGTTAGTTACATGCTGCAGCCTGCAGAGCATGCAGAAACGGAGGGAAACCAATGGCTGGGGCGCCCCTAGGCAGCAGTGCATCCTAGGTGGTTGGCTAGTTTGCCTAGTGGTAGCACCGGCCCTGATTACTAGGGGCCAGATTCAGGTAGATGGGCGAATCTTTAATTTGGAGTAACGTTTCTCATTTACGTTACCCTGCCGAAACTTTAGGAGCAAGTACTGTTATTCACAAAGCACTTGCTCCTAAAGTTGCGGCGGCGTAGCGAAAATGAGCCGGCGGAATTCAAATTGGGCGGGTAGGGGGCATGTATTATTATAACTAGGTGCGATCCCGCGGCGAACGTACTGCGCATGCGTCGACTGTCAGTGCGCATGCTCCAAATTTTGTCAGTGAACGTCAATGACGTCAATCCCCATTCACGGACGTTTTACGCAAACGACTCTAATTATTTTTTTTTCGACGCGATGACGACGGCCATACTTAACATAGGATACTCCACTAGGGGGCTGCTTTATCTTTACGCTGCGTATCTCTTATGGAAACGTCGGAAAGTCACTGCGTCGGGCCCGAATACGATCGTGAATTGCCGATTCTCGCTGATTAACATATTCTCGGCGTTAATCAGCGGGAACGCCCCAGGCGCCATTTTTAAAATTGCAGTTCCGATACGATGGCGAAATACAATTACGCCGCTCGTATCGTAACTTGTTTTCTGCTTACTGAAAACAGAAACGCCGGCTCAAAGTGAGAGTTATGCCGCGTACACACGATCATTTTTTGTGATGAAAAAAAACGACGTTTTCTGTGAAGTAAAAAACGACGTTTTTGAAACGTCACTTTTCAAAGACGATGTTGCATACACACCATCGTTTTTTCACAAAAAGCGAGGTTACGTTCACCACTCTTTTCCATTGAAGCTCGCTTCATAACTAGCTTCTGGGCATGCGCGGGTTGAAAAACGTCGTTTTAAACAACGTTTTTGCTACACACGGTGACTTTTTGTGAAACAAAAAATGACGTTTTGAAAAACGACACAAAAAATTCAAGCATGTTGGAATTTTTTTTTGGTCGTTTTTTTTAAGACAAAAAACAACGTTTTGCCCACACACGATCAATTTAAATGACGTTTTAAAAAACGATGTTTTTTTTCATCGCAAAAAATGACCGTGTGTACGCGGCATTAGGCTGGAGTATCACTGATACTCCAGAGTAACTCTACCTGAATCTGGCCCTAGGAGTTTAAAAAGATTAAGGGCCAGATTCTCAGCGGCGATACGACGGAGTATCTCAGATACCCCGTCGTATCGCCCTTTTTTTTGCCTCGTATCTATGCGCGTGATGCTTAGCATCACTTTGGCATAGATACGCTTCAACATCCGACAAGTGTAAAACCATTACACTTGCGGATCGTAGTTGTAATGACAACTCCGGCCACTAGGTGGCATTTACGTTGTTTTCTCATTTGCATATGCAAATGAGGCTAGTACGCCGATTCCCGATCGCTTTTACGCTGCCCCGTCGTCGCGTACGTCGTTTTTGTCCACGTAAGGTTACCCCAGCTTCGATGTGGAATAACCTTACGAAGTTCCGTCGGATGCCGTCGGGTGCCGTCGGATGGCATGTTAAGTATGGCGTCGGGTCAGCGTCGGCATTTTCTGTCGCTTACGTTTTTTTACTAACTCGTTCGCGAATAGGGCATTGCGTAAGCGTCGATCACGTCGTTTTGACGTCGGTTTCAACAACGCTTTCTGATGTGAGCTGGAGCATGCGCACTGGGCTTTTTCCCCGGCCGGCGCATGCGCAGTTCGTTCGACGTGGGGGCGCGCTTAATTTAAATACAAGCCGCCTCATTTGATACGCGGGCTTACGCTGGGCCATTTACGCTACGCCAACGCAAACGACGGACAAATGGTTAGGGAAACGGCACCGCCTAGTCATGCGGCGGCGTAGTGCAAATGGCTTACGATTGCAAGCGAAATTCTATGAGAATCTGGCCCTAACAGTCAACCCAGGCAAGGCAGGGAAATAATTTAAGACCGATAATAGTTTAGGTAAAGAAATACATGGGTTAAAAACTGCATGATGTCATCAACATACAGTATAGATATAATTTAAAATGTGCAAACCTATTAGTATAGTCATGAATGTCGTGGTCTAGAGACAGTGGTTCCATTGCCAGGGAAAATAATACTTTTAGGATAATCTTGAAATAATTATGATATACAGTAGATTAGTATTAAATATGCTTAGTGCTGTTTACTATACAATTCACATTGTAGAGTTCCCCAGATTTTAGTACTAAGTAGTACTAAGTGGGGAGGAATAAGAAGATAGGAGGGTTGACAAAGAGTACAAATTATAATATTATATAGAACTATTGGCCCGGTTGTCTCCTCAACTCCAGTAAATGCTATTATCTGTCTCCCAGTATACCATTTTAAGTTCTCACTTTGTGTACCTGATCTAAAAGTATGATATATATAAGGAACATTTTTTCTTGTTTTTAATGAATTATTTAAAATGTGTATGTAATAAAAATATAATAAAGAATAATAAAAAAAAAAGCGTTCCCCAGATTTTAGAAGTGCTAGCCAGCAAAGGGATGCACATAACAGCTGTTGCTTTTTTTTTTTCTTAATGAAAAAACTATTTTGCATGCATTTATAGGCCATATGCCATATTAAAATACCCCCTGTCTCCAAAGTGTAATCTTACTCTAACTGCGTTTGTGTTTTTTTTTTTTTTTATATATATATATACAGTACACATGGCAGTCAGCTTAAAGGATCACTAAAGGAATTTTTTTTAGCTAAATTGCTTCCTTTACCTTAATGCAGTGCTGTTTTCATGTTCTCATTGTTCGTTTTTGCTTTGAAGTAGCTATAATACTTCTCTGATCTCCACACTTCCTGCTTGTCTGGCTCCTTATGAAAATCTCATGGCAGATTTTCACTGTGGTTCAAGCTGTGTGTCTAAAACTCCTCAGAACCAATCAGATTCATTTTAAAAACAAAACACTGCCCTGGATTTGTTTGTTTTTGTTCTGTGTGTCTTCTCTACTTCACAGAAACATGAAATCATTTTAAAAACGAAAGTGAAACTAGAGGCACATTATATGATTGATTTTTATCTATTTTTAATAATTTTTAAAAGGAATCAGTTAACTTTTATGTCTCTATACCCTGTAAACAGTCATTTCAGCAAAGTATTTTTTTTCCTTTAGTGACCCTTTAAAGGCCAATTCAAGGTCAAGAAAAAAGTGATAGATGATTCTACCATGAAGTTTGTCAGTTTTGAGTGGACTAAACATGTAGCGGCCCCCCGGTTACAAACAAGATAGGGTCTGTAGGTTTGTTCTAAAGTTGATTTTAAATATAAATCAAAACGGGCACATTTTTTAAGTGTAGCTCCAGGCAAAAAAAAATAATGCTAGGGCTCTTTCACACGGAAGTTTCTTTTTTTCTTTCTGTTTAGTTCAGTTCGGTTCCCTTTTTTGGGAGGGTGAAAAACGAATGTGGAGGTACATTTTGACATCTCTTTTCATGTCCATGGACGTCTTTTTTACATCCGTGAATGTCCGTTTTCCATCAGCAGATGTCCGTTTTCCATCAGCAGATGTCCTTTTTACATCAGCAGATGTCCGTTTTTCATCTTTTTCTATTGCTTTTTTTTTTTTTCAGTTTCCAATCCGTTTTTCATCCTTTTTTTATCTAATCTCCCATGAGACTTTGCTCTTCCCCAGCATTCATTGTGTTTCACATTCTGCTTTGTGGTATATTTGGGTAAAAAACAGATGTCAGCGGATCAGATGTAATCGTATCACCTGCTAACATCCTTTTAACGCCTGTTCCGTTTTTTATACAGAAGAAAAAATAGGGCCCTTTCACACGGGGATGTCCGTGTGCGGGCTCCGCTTTAGCTCAGCAGGGATTGAGGGAGCAATCCCCGCTGAGCTAAAGCGGAGCCCGCACACGGACAGGCAGATGACAGGTCTGTCTTCGCACACTGTGCAGGGACCGACCTGTCAGAGCGCCGTTCTCCCCTATGGGGGATCGGATGACGAGGGACCGTAGAATCCGTTGTCACCCAATCCAATCCACCAGATGGAAGGAAAAGTAGGGTTTTCCTCTGTCACACTTTGGCAGATCGAAGCGGGTCAGATGTCAGCAGGCATGTCACCGCTGACATCTGTGGCTCCATAGACGAGCACGGAGTGCCCGTTCAGGTCCGCCTAAAAAACTGTGAAAGGGCCCATAGGGTTTTCCTCCGTCATCATAAACGAAACATAGCAGAGATGGATGTCATTGTATGTCAACAGATGTACAGCCGCTGACATCCTCTATCCCATAGGGATACATGTATGTCCGTTTTTCATCCAAAAATGGATGGATGAAAAACAGACATACTGAAAGTCTGTGTGAAAGAGCCCTTAAAGGATCACTAAAGGAAAAAATGTTTTAGCTAAATAGCTTCCTTTACCTTACTGCAGTCCTGGTTTCATGTCCTTGTTCGTTTTTGCTTTGAAGTAGCTGTAATACTTCTCTGATCTCCACACTTCCTGCTTGTGCTAGCTTTTCACTGTGGTCCATGATCAAAGAGATGTGAATACTATGTGTCTAAAACTCCTCAGAACCAATCAGATTCATTTTAAAAACAAAAATTGTCCTGTATTTGTTTGTTTTTGTTCTGTGTGTCTCTTTACTTCACAGACACATGAAACCAGTTTAAAAATGAAACTGAAACTGTAGGCACATTATATGATTGATTTGTATCTATTTGTAATCATTTTTAACCACTTAACGCCCGCCGCACGACTATGTACGTCCACAGAATGGCACGTACAGGCAGATGGGCGTACATGTACGTCCCTGCCTTCTAGCGGGTCGGGGGTCCCGATTGCGTGCGGCGGGTGGCTTACCTTTGGGAGCGATCCGTCCTGAGGGGGCGGCTGTTCGTTTCTGTCCGCCCCCTCGTGATCGCTCCCAGCCTATCCCGCGAGCCTCCGCCATGTCACTTCCTCTGCCTGTGTAATGTAAACACTGGCAGAAGAAGTGATGCAGCTCTCCTCTCGGCGGTATTTTCAATCCACCGAGAGGAGAGAACACTCACAGTAAGTCGCACCTAACACTACACTGACACCAGTACACATAGGCACATTTAACCCCTTGCGATCACCTCCCCCACCCCCTGTCACACTGTCACTAATAGCAGTGATCATATATTTATTGATCACTGCATTTAGTGTCAGTGTGACAGTTACTGTGACAGACAGTTAGTGTTAGGTCCAGGGTAGCCCTGTACCCCCCCTAATAAAGTTTTAACCCCTTGATCACCGCCCTAGTTAACCCTTTCACCCCCTATTACCAGCGTCACTAAGCGATCATTTTTCTGATCGCTGTATTAGTGTCGCTGTTGCCGCTAGGTAACTAATTTTTTTTTATTGAGATTTTTTTTTACTAAAAATATGTGGCTGAATACATTTTGGCCTAAATGTTTGACTAAAATTTAGTTTATTCAATTTTTCTTATAACAAAAAGTAAAAAATATTGTTTTTTTTTCAAAAATGTCGCTCTATTTTTGTTTATAGCGCAAAAAATAAAAATCGCAGAGGAAATCAAATACCATCAAAAGAAAGCTCTATTTGTGGGAAGAAAATGATGCAAATTTTGTTTGGGAGCCACGTCGCACGACCGCACAATTGTCTGTTAAAGCGACGCAGTGCCGAATTGTAAAAACGCCTCTGGGCATTTAGCAGCATATTGGTCCGGGGCTTAAAGAGGGGGTTCACCCTTAAAACTACTTTTTTTTTAATTGATGTACTTACTTCTTAATAGATAATTTAATTTTCGTCCTACCACAGTGTACGGCGCCGCTATATCGCGTCACGCCTTCCGAAAACAGCCGACTAGCACTCGGCTGTTCTCTGCGCCTGCGCACAGACCCAGGAGCTGTCTGCGCAGGCGCTGTATACAGCCGAGTCCTATGTGGCTTTCTTCGGAGGGCGTGACGCGGCTATATACGGCGCCTGCGCAGTCAGCTCCTAGGTCTGTGCTCAGGCGCCATATAGCGGCGAGAACAGCCGAGTGCTAGTCGGCTGTTTTCAGAAGGCGTGACGCGATATAGCGGCGCCATACACCGCGGTAGGACGAAATCTAAATGATCTATTAAGAAGTAAGTACATCGATAAAAAAAAAAAAAAAAGACAGCCTACTGGCGCTGACGCCAGTAAGCTGGATGGGATAAGAGAAAGTGGTTTTAAGGGTGAACCTCCACTTTAAGTGATTAAAAGGAATCAGTTAACTCTTATGGGCCAGATTCAGGAACACTTGCGCTGGAGTATTTGGATATGCGCCGCGTAACTGTGCTGATGCGCCGACGTTTCTATGTGCCCGTACCCACCAAACTAGATGCGCCCAATAACGGCTCATTTGCGACCGGCGGAACGTTCCGACGCCAGAGTATCGTCAGCGTTTATTTTCGCTGGGCGCATCAGTCGCGCCCATTGATTTCCCCTGCAAATATGCAAATGAGGGATTTTTCTCAATTCACGAACGGATTAGCACCATACGCTGGCTACATGCGCCGCGCGTATCTGATCCGTCCGGCGCAAAGTTATTTCTACAAAAGGCTGCTTTATCTTTACTCCAGACGGTCACAGGTCAGCAGGAGAGCAGCTACAGCAGCGTTACCGACGATAGGAGCTTGCTGAGCACCCCCACTTGCAAGGACAACACCTCTGTGTGCCAACATGCCAGGGGCACTCGTGGTCCTAGAACTACTGATGGGTCCCCTGGAACCAAGAAGGCGGGCACGTGAGAGGATATACCGCACTCGTATGAACCTCTTTGGCATGGGGGATGAGGAGGTGTATCGCCTCTTCAGATTCAGCCCTGATGCAATACTTGAACTAACCACAACCCTGCAGGATGACATCACCAGCCCAACACACCGATCACAAGCAGTGCAGCCACTGGTGAAGGTCCTGGCAACACTCCATTTCCTTGCCAGTGGATCATTCCAGCGTACAAGTGGAGTGGTGGCTGGGATGTCACAGTCCTCCATAAGCAGATGTGTGCACCAGGTTGTCCCTGCAATCCTCAGACGCATGTCCAACCAGTTCATCAGACCCACCACTGAGGAGCTGCGGCAGAAGGCAATGACAGATTTCTACAACATTGCCAGATTCCCACGCACTGTGGGGGCCATTGATTGCACACATGTGGCCCTACAGCCCCCCAGTGCCACAGAGCACATATACCGCAATCGGAAGCATTGGCACTCCATCAACGTACAGGTGATAGCTGATGCCCAACGCCTCATATGGCACGTCCGTGCCAAACACCCCGGGTCCAGCCATGACAGTTTCATATACCGTCAGAGTCCCATCCCAGCAGAATTTAACCAGAACATGTATGGGGACAGCTGGCTGGTTGGTGAGTGACATGGGAGTCAGGCATGACTATCCCCTCCCGTCATGCACAACAGAAATCGCACATGCATGACTAACATTCTCCTGTCTTTTACCTTACAGGTGACTCTGCATATGCATTGGGACCCCATCTAATGACTCCTTTCCGGAACCCCCAAACCAGAGGAGAGAGAAAATACAATGAAGCACACATCAAAACCCGTGCAGTGGTTGAGCAAACATTTGGGCTCCTGAAGTCCCGTTTCCGATGCTTGGATAAGTCTGGGGGGGCCCTATTGTATTCCCCTACCTTTGTGTGTCAGATCATCGGTGCATGTTGCATACTACATAACTTTGCTATGAAAAAAGGCCTGCATATTGACATACGTGATGACCTGACCCCCGACCCACACAGTCCCCCCCTGCCAGAGGACACCCAGTCTGCTGATGGAAGAGCAGTCAGGAGGGTCCTCGCCGTAGGCATCTTTGGACACTAACCCAAAACATTAATTACACAGACAGTGCACGCGTGTACACCACTGATGTCCCTAGATCACACACACCACATGCACATCGCATTGGATTAGCCCAAGTCCAGCATGTAGGAGTTGGGAGCAGTAACGCCAGCGTCAAGGCCCCAATGATGTCACTGTCCATTCACACACCTTTCACACGTCATTCATTCAGCCGTGGGGTTCACTTCACCACCACGGCCGAGGGTGACACCCCTTACTTTCAGGAGTGCCACCCTCTCACATTCACACACCATTCACACTGTCCCCTGCACTCCTGACCGTGTGCAGTACAAAAATAAATTAGAAAGATCATATCCTGATCAAAAAAGAAAATAATCTCATAACCTGAGAAAAATAAAAAATAAACTCATGACCTGAGTATGTGAAAAATAATAATATAAAACCAGCAACAAAAAAAAGGCCTCATCGGGGATGCCGGGGGCTTCTTCTGGGGGCCCCTCTCTGGCTCCGCAGCTGCCTGGATGGAGTGGGTGGGGGTGGGGGGGCATCTGGAGGTGGCTGATCCCCAGGTGGGCCACTCCTGGCAGGTGTGGCCTGCGTGCCCTCCAAGGCCCTGGCTATCCGTCCAAGGTAATTGTTCGTCTGGGCCTGCATCCGGAGCTGACGGGTCACCTGGTAATGCTGGGCCCGCCGACTCAGCCTCCCCTGCTCCCGGATGGCAGCACTGTTGGCCTGGACGGCTGCAGTGAGGTGCTGGATATCCCCCTGCACCTCCCCCAAAGTGGTGACCACTGCAGCGCAATTAGAGCTGACATCCTGCACTGCGTTGCTGAGGTTGGCAACGGAGCCCAGGCTGTCAGACACTTTCTGCAAGTGCACCGCTATGGCCCCCATTTGTTCTGTCTGTCTGGCGTGATCCCTCGCCAACTGGTCCTGGACACCATCAGACACCCCCCTGGTCTTCTGGGTCGCCTTCCTGGGGCCCGAAGATGGATGTCCTCGGGTGGAAGGAGTCGCCCTTGAGGGGCTTCCAAGGATGGGGGAGGGGACGACAGACGGGCCAGGAGAAGGGGAGGAGACAGACAAAACCAAAGAAAAGTCCTGCTCTGCCACAGCAGGATCTTCCACAACCACCTCGGCAGGTGTGGTGTGGCCACTCTCCTCCTCCACAACCTCTTCACCACCCAGTGGCTCGGGCACATGATGGCGTGGGGGGGATGGGGTGGAATGCAGGCTGACAGATGATGGCCCAGCTCCGTCATCTGTGGATGACACAAAGCAGACACATGTTGGTGGTCCCACACACTTGGCACATGTACCCCCCCCCCCCAAATGCAAAACATCAAATAGGGGATTAAAAAACACTTACCTGTCCTTGTGCCTTCCTCCACGGAGTCATAGCCTGCGACCCCCTCCACCTGCTCCCTCTCCAGGCACCGAGCAACCACCTCCTCCTCTGCGGTCAGGGTGACAGGACATGGGGGACCACCACCTGTGCCCCTCTCATACCTCCTGATGGAGGCCACCTTGTCCCTCACCTTGCGCCGCAGGTCATTTATTTTCTTTTGTATGTCCCCAGCAGTCCGGGTGGAGTAGCCCAGGACATTGACCCTGGCAGCAATCGACTCCAGGATGCCCTGCTTCCTCTCCCGGCTGGTCTTGCGGCTTTTTTTGCCATGGAGAAATTCATTCTCCGTCTCCATAGCCGAGATAATGACAGAGACCTCCTGGGTATTAAAATTGAGGTTCCTCCTCTCTCTGGGGGTAGCGGGAGCAGCCATTACAGAGCAAAAGTATCTTCCCTGGGGTGGGGGGAAACGGAACTACTTTTGCGCCGGAATGGCGTTTCCGCCAGCGCTTTTAAGCGCCCAGCGGAACGCATTGCGCTGACGTTTCCCAGGAAGTGGTGCCGACGGAAGTTGTGAGCATGCGCACAAGGGGGCGAGTGGAGCCGCACTCACTGCGCATGCTCCGTGGATGATGCGCTGAAAGTAAGCCTCTGCGCCGGGCTCCGCCCATCATTTACATATGATCACACCCACTTCCACTTGCGTCGGGTTACGCCAGCGCATTATCGTTACTCTGGCGCAAGTTTACGCGCAACTGCTATGTGAATTACAGTACTTGCGCTGAAAGGGTCTTCAGAGTAACGTAAATGAGAAGCGTTACTCCAGAGGAAAGATACTCTCATCTACCTGAATCTGGCCCTATGTCTCTATACCCTGTAAACAGTCATTTCAGCAAAAAAAATGTTTTTCCTTTAGTGACCCTTTAAGGTTTTTTGCTAGCATAGGGAAGGGCTAACACCATTTGTTTTGTTTGTTTTTTTCAGAAAATGTTATCTCACTTTCTGTCCCTTTGACAATTGGATTTTGAAAATTTGGGGTTCTTGTGGAAACAACGATTGGTGATAAAGCTTGAAAAAGAGCCTCTGGAAGTACAATATAGTAGGAAATGTATAGGGGTGTACCATCATCCAGATTAGAAGTGTAAATAAATTGATTCTGAGGTCCCAACTACAGAACCAAAGAGGGGAGTGGGGCCAGGGTTGGACTATTGCGGTACTAATAATCAAGATACAACATATACAAACAAGCAAATAAAAAATTGAAAGGACATTTTATTGAGTACAAAGTAAAATAGAACACAAGTGAGGTTAAAAGACAATCAACTTGACCGGTTTCGCGGCTAGGGCCGCTTCATCAGAAGTATGTCTATAAACAGGAAATATAAAATGGCAAAACATCAACAATTATATATTGAACAACTACAAAGAGATAATAATTAATACATGGGAGAAGGATTTCAGCTGCTCACCTACATTGGTGATAAAGCTTCAGTGGAGACACCTTTTTCCCATGATAACTGCTACAGGAGTGAATTTACCTTGCTAGAGGTAGATTTCCTCTCACTTCCTGTTGTCTCCCTCTGTTTGTAAGTAGGAGTCGTTTGTAAGTCGGATGTTTGTAACTCAGGGTATCTGTTTTTCTTAAAATACTTTGTATTTCAATAAAAATTTATTTAACTAGCTGGATCATTTAATAAAAAATAAATTTATATTCCCCTATTAATATAGAAACAAGAATATATTAATAGTTTTAGGTGAGCAATTTGTAGATATAGGGTGTTGATAAAAAAAAAAAAAGCAGATTGGCCTGCAGCTGTTTACCAAGATAGAAATCCGACCATTAGTCATTTCCTCAAGGTTAAAATGTTTAAAGAAAATAGCTTTGCTATGCTGACATGGATTAATGTTGCCAATTTGTGCTTGCATTCGGCATGGAACCATTGCATTATTTGTACTGTAGTTCTAATCTGGTTCTTGCTTTGTCCTAGAGATATAATACTAGTAGGAGGCAGTTTGTAGTAAAAAAAATAGAGAATTTGACATCTTGAGCACTTATCACAAAACATATGCAGCAAAGCTGAACTAGCTTTGTATACCTGCCTTTACGTGTGTTAATACTTTCTTGGAACCATGCATGAAACGTACCTTGCCAGATACATAATCCACAGCTTTCTATTTCACAGAGCTTATTCAGTAATGAACCGCAAACACTAGTAGTGATGAGAAAACTGCAGTAACCTTTAGCAAGCAATTAAAAGATAAAGAAAAACATATTCAATACATTTCTGTAATACATGTACAGTACATACATTGCCCCATGTTAAATATCTTAAAACGCTGCTTGTTGATTGGCCAGAAATCTTTTTTGGACTGACAATACAGTCCATTTTTTTTTTTGACTGAAACCCCAAGTAGCGTCTTTAGTCTTGCCTGTTGGAGAACAGAATTTCATCTATTTCTGTCTTTCTGTATTTATTTCTTTCCCAGCAAAATAAATATTCTGGCCCGGATTCAGAAAGGACTTACGCCGACGTATCACCTGATACGCCGCGTAAGTCCACGGATGCACCGTCGTATCTATGCGCCTTATTCTTGAAATTAGATA
Source organism: Rana kukunoris (assembly GCA_029574335.1). NCBI lineage: Eukaryota > Metazoa > Chordata > Amphibia > Anura > Ranidae > Rana > Rana kukunoris. The sequence continues at coordinate 120,408,535 of CM056058.1, read as the reverse complement.
CGCCTGAATTTTGGCTTAATCCGACCGATGTAAGTCTCCTACGCTGTCGGATCTTGGGCGCATATTTACGCTGGCCGCAAGGGGCGCTTCCATAGATTTAGGCGTTGAATATGTAAATGAAAAAGATACGCCGATTCACAATCCCTGTAATCTACGACCGTTTACGTAAGGCTTACGTCCGGCATAAAGTTACCCTTGCTATATGAGGCGCATGTAATGCAAAGGTATGGGTAAGGGAACGACGCCGTCAAATTTTACGCCGTTTACGTAGTACTACGTGAATAGGGCTGTGCGTAGGTTACGTTCACGTCGTAGGCGTATCTTAGGCAGCTATTTCAATGTAACTGTGAGCATGCGCACTGGGATGCGTCCAAGAGCCAACGCATGCGCAGTTAGTTTTTTGAAGCTCAGCCCATCATTTGCATGGGGTCACGCTTCATTTAAATATATCACACCCACTTCCAGCCCACTTCCACCTACTTTGACTTACGTCAGCTTACGCCGACAACTAAACGCTACGCTGACGCAACGTGGAGCGCATATTCTTCGTGAATAGCAGGCTTGCTTCTCTACGTTGTGCCGGCGTAGCGTAAAGACGATGCGCTATGCCGGAATAAATATACGCTGCTCTATGTGATTCTACACCTCTGCCTTGATTCCAGAGTCCAACAACATAATGTATGTGTATACTACTGCTTAATATTTTAGCCTCTTCAGCACCAGAAGTATTTACCCCCTTCCCGCCAAGGCCTTTTTTTGCTATGCGGCACTGCGCCACTTTAACTGACCTTTTGCACTTTAACCACTTAAGGACTGCCGCACGACGATATACGTCGGCAGAATGGCACGGCTGGGCACATAGACGTATATATATGTCCCCTATAGGAGCCCCGCTGTGGGTCGCACACGTGACCTGGTCCGAATCTCCGTGACCGCACCCACGGGACCCACGGACCTGATCGCCGCCAATGTCCCGCGATCGGTCACAGGAGCTGAAGAACAGGGAAAGGTGTGTGTAAACACACCTTCCCCGTTCACTGTGGCAATGTCAGTAATCGTCTGTTCCCTGATATAGGGAACAACGATCACTGATGTCACACATCCAGGCCCGCCCCCTACAGTTAGAAACACACATGAGGTCACCCTTAAGCCCATACAGCGCCCCCTAGTGGTTAACTCCTTCACTGCATTATCATTTTCACAGTAATCAGTGCATTTTTATAGCACTTTTCGCTGTGAAAATGACAATGGTCCCAAAAATGTGTCAAAATTGTCCGATGTGTCTGCCATACTGTCGCAGTCACAAAAAATACCACCAAAAGAAAGCTCTATTTGTGGGAAAAAAGGAGGCCAATTTTGGGAGCCACGTCGCACGACCGTGCAATTGTCATTTAAAGAGACGCAGTGCCGAATTGCAAAAAGGGGCAAGGTCCTTAACCTGCATAATGGTCCGGATGTTAAGTGGTTAAACAAAAATAGATCGACAATTTTGAAAAAAAAAATGTTTTGCTATAATAAATATAAAAAAATTATAAAAATATTTTGGTAAACAAAAAAAAAAATCGCAATAAGTGTATATTGATTGGTTTTCACAAAAGTTACAGTTTCTACAAAATATTTTTATTATATATATTTTTAATATATCAGGAATATTTTGTAGGACTGCGACATTGCGGCGGACAGATCACACACTTTTGATAATTTTTTGGGACCATTGACATTTATACAGTGATCAGAGCTAAAAATAGCCACTGATTATTGTATAAATGTCACTGGCAGGGAAGGAGTTAACACTAGGGGGCAATCAAACACCTACGGAGGTGTTTCTATCTGTGGGGGGAGTGGACTGACAGGGAGTAGAGAGATCGCTGTTCCTGATCACTAACAGGGATATGTTTGTTTACATTGAAGGATTGGTAAGCCGCAAAAGTGACGTCATCGTGGCTCCGGCCAATCACAGCCGGACCCGCGATACCCGGAACTAACTCCGGGATCATATGTCATTGTCCGGTGTTGTGTTGGGCACCACAGCGGGGGCTTTGATAATGAGCTAGTAATAATTATGTCGTTTGTCTTGCAGGTGTTAGTTTTTTTTTTTTGCAAAATGGGTTAACAAACACTTTAATAGGTTACCTTAACACAGCATAATTCAGATTATAATGCACAAATTGCAAAAATGTGGACCCGGCCTTAAATATTTCAAAACTGGATTTTAATAGTTTATATTATATTTTATATTATTTGTATTTTACAAATAAACATTTATTATAGGCTATAATCACAAAGCAAAGACTTTTTAGTTTGTCAGAAAATGTAATTTGATTTTGTTGTTAACTAATCGCTGTTATAGTTCACCAAACATTGACTGCTGCTTTACTAAACAGATCTAGTTGCTAGACATACTAGTGTTACATATTTCATCTGCTGACATTAAAATATTAATATATTCAGCTTACATTATATTCCTGTTCATTTCGCTAAGCCAATATACTGTATATCAAACTAAAGCATTAAAGCTCATAAATAATGTAAAACTGTGTACATAAAGATAAGAGAACATGTAAATATCCTCTTTATCAATGGTTCACTTTATTTGCCCCTGAAATGTTTTTTTTCACAGCAGAAGAACATGAAATGTGTGCTAAGCCACATTTGTGCGTTGTGACGGCGCTTTAACGGCGCGATTGGTCCAGCTAGGTGCCCGTCTTTGTCAGTGTCCCTGCCCCTTTGTTTTTGCTACAGAACTGGGATCTGATATTCGGGTATCTGCCTGGATGTTTTGATAGAGTTGATGCATGGAGGCGATGTGGGTTGGGCACCCATTGTGCGATCTATGCAGAACTGGTAGCCTCACGTCCTCTCCTGGCCATGTTTGACACCCGCCTTTGGGGCGGGGCTGGACGGCGCTCTTTGGGCTTTTTCCTTGGTGGTGGTTTGCCGGCCGCCTTGAGGGCATTACCAGAGGAGTGTCAGGCCAGGTGACACAGCTCTGGTTATACCTGCCTGGGGCTGGAGGAGGGGCGGAGATGTGGGTGGTTATCACCGCATGTTCTCTCCTCCTAGCATGCTTGGGCGTTTTTTTTTGCTATGACTATCTATTGTGACCACGCCTTGTGAATATGGGAGTGGTTTATAGTGTGTCATGTGATTGGTTCATTTGTGGAGGCTGCGAGTCCAGCAGGTCCAATCATGCACCTTGATTAGGAGATTGGCCTGATTGTCTCTTCCTGGTCAAGTCAGTAGGGTTTTTTATATTTATATGTGTGAAATATGGGGGAACAGGTTGATGCCCCAGTTGAAGTCCCTTTAGGACGAAACGCGTAGGATTTGGTTTTCACCATTTCTCATATTGCCCCTTTTATTACTTGTGATCACTTTTAATATATACCTGTGGTTTTATTATGATAAAACCTTTATTTTTTGACCTGCACCATTGGGGCTGCGTTTTTCTTCTCTCCCCCATATGTTGTTTGGAGCCTTCCATCTCTGCCTTGTCCCATCTCCCAAGGGGTTATACCATCACCCCCCTCATTAATTTGGGGTTAGACATCTTGGATCATTCGGGACATTGTGCATCCATGGCCCTCCACTGAAGATTCATCTTACTCGTTGATCCAGTTTGAGGGAAGCCGAGCAGATCGTGCCCTGAGAGTGTTTATGCCTTATTGATCTGTTGTCACTGACAGACAGATCCATGCCTTCTGGTAAACGCATTTATATCTTCATTGAATTTAAGAAAATTATTGTTTGCCTTTGAGGATCTACGTGGTCATTCCATCATCCATTTATTCACAATTTTTTTTGATGGACTTTTGGGTTGTGATTGTGTATAACACTAGTTCATTCATTTACCCCACCTTTGTTTTTGTTACCTTATCACTATTTCAGTACAGTGATTTTGTACCTGTTATCCATTTAGAGAAATCATTGGCCCAGATTCACGTACATCTGCGCATTATTGGACCGGCGTAGCGCACCGCCTTTACGTTAGACTTGCGCAATTTTGCCGCGTAATCACCCTATTCTCGTAGCTTTTGCGCAGGAAATTGCGCATACGTAACGTTTTTCCAGAGGCGTAAGGAGGAGTAATACAAATTGGGAAGGACGTGGGCGTGTTACATTGAAATGAGCCGTGACCCCATGCAAATGAAGGGCCGGCCGGCTCGCGCATGCGTGCTTGAACGAGACCATGTCAGCTCCGATGTGCGCATGCTCACAACTCGGGAGCGGCGCAATCAGTCAAATTGGAAATGGACTAGGGCAACGTTGTGAACTACGCAAACAGCATAAATAGACACACACAAACGCACTTCCTTTGCAAAAGTACATCCCTTTGTCCTTTCCCATTTAACAAAGTGCTTTGGTTCTTGTTGTTCGTTGCGGTGTGTTTTGTAGTTGTCAGATTAGTGTTCTGTGTAATCAAGTGGTTGTTAGTAGATTTTTGAAAGTGGTTTTTGATAAGTGTTTGAGAGACTGTTTGTTTGATTGATATATTTATTTTTGTTTCTTTTTCTGCTGTATTTTTGTTTTGTTTTTTGGGGACTGTTTCTTGCTGAGTCGTTTTCTCTCTGTGTGTGTTTTTTTTTGATTGGTTGTGCTTGTTTGTGTGCGTGAATTTTGTTGACTGGGACTTTTTTTTTTTGGAAGGATGAGTGAGAGAAAACGCAAGCTGAATTTTACAGTTGTGGAAAAACAGATTCTTGCCCGGGCCATTAGCGAGTATGGGCGTTACCTCCACGGCCCAGAGAGTGCCAACACCACCCCGGCCAGGAGGAGGGAGATATTGGATAGGATCACTGACCAGGTGAATTCTGCGGGGCAGGGGGAGACACGGACCAGGTCTGGGATTGACAAAAAAATCAATGACCTCCGGCGTCTGGTCAAAAAGAAGTTGGCCAGAATGCATGCCCATGCCAGGGGCACAGGAGGGGGCCCACCATGCCGTATTAGGCTGACAGCGGAGGAGCGTGCGGTGGCCCTGACCTTTCATCGGCATGAAGTTGAGGGCCTGCCCGGCTTTGACTCCAGTCCCCAGCCCGTGGTGCCAGGTAAGTTGTTTTCTTTTTTAATATCAGGTGTGTAGCATGTGTGGGGGAGGCGGTGAAAGGGAATATGTGGCAAGTGTGTGGATCCTCCAACCTGTGAATGTTTTGTGTCATCCACAGATGTGCAGGAGGGTGCAGGGCCATCTGGCCTGACTGCACCAACCCCAGGACAGCAGCCTAATGAGGCCCCCCCCAACAAGGCCGGAGTCCGCGGAGGAGGTTCAAGAGGAGGAGGACAATCATGAGGAGCAGGACAATCATGAGGAGGAGGAGAATCATGAGGAGGAGGAGTCCATGTCAGGCACTGGACGTTTGGGTTTTGAGGACTCCTCCCCTCTGGCTGCCAGCAGGCAGGCCTCCCTAAGGGGGAGCCCCCCCCTCCTCCCCCAACATGGCTCCCCTCACAAGGGCCTCCCCTTCTCCCCGGCCACAAGCATCAGCTGGAGGCAGGATGTCATCCCAGACCACCAGGGGGTTGGCCGATCTTCTGCCTGCCACCCTGAGAAGGGACCAGTTCCTCCAGACCCGCGATCTGGGACAGGTCAGCCAGACATTGGTGCGGATGGAGGAGAGCCTGTCCTCCATCAAGGATACGCTGGGGAACCTGGACTCCCACTCCCGGGCTTTCACAACCTGCCTAAATGAACTGCCCTTACCCTGGCTATCCAGGCCAACACGGCAACAGTTGGTGCTGCCCTGGACAGAATTGCCGTGGCCTTGGAGGGCAGGCCACCAGGTGGGCAGAGATCAGGGGCTGATCCTCCTTCCCCGGTTTTACCCCTTCCCCATGAGTCTCCCCTTAGAAGCCGGGGCCGTGGCCGGGGGCGCCCCAGGCGTGGCTCACGCAGAGGGCAGTAATTTGTTTTTCCCCCAAATTTTTTTTATTTTCAAATTTTTTTTATTTTTTTTTGCTGGAAATTTTTTGATTTTGCAGGTCATTTTTTTTTTGGGGTTGTGAATGCTGTGTGAATGTGGGGGTGACATTCCTGCCGGAAAAGGGGTGTCACTCTCAATTTTGGTGGAGAAGGGTTCCCCAGGACCAGGGAGAAGTGATCCCCAGGTCCGTGTGAATGGTGTATGAATGTACAGTGACATAATTGGAGCCTTGGCGTGGCGTTGCTGCTCACAAGTCCTGCATGGTGGACTGGTGCCAATCCAATTTGATGTGGATGTGGGGTGTGTGTGCTAGGGACCACAGTGTTGTGCATGAATGCATTCTCATTGTGCCATGATTAATGTGTATGTTTAACGTGCAAAGATGCCCAATGTGAGCTGTCTCCTGGCTGCTCTTCCCTCAGAAGACGGGTTAACCTCGGTTAGGGGGGGATTGTCTGGTTCAGGGGTCAGGTCATCACGTAGGTCAATCTGCAGGCCCTTTCTTTCTGCAAAGTTGTGCAGCATGCAACATGCACCGATGATCTGGCACACAAAGTTTGGGGAGTACAAGAGGGTACCCCCAGACTTATCCAGGCATCGGAAACGTGACTTTAGGATGCCAAAGGTGTGCTCCACCACTGCTCGTGTTTGAACATGTGCTTGATTGTATCTTTCCTCTCCTGGAGTTTGGGGGTTCCAGATAGGAGTCATAAGATGGGGTCCCAGTGGATATGCAGAGTCACCTGTAAGGGAAAAGACAGGAGGATGTTAGTCATGCATGTGCCCCTTGTGATGTGCATCATGGGAGGGGATAGTCATGCCTGCCACCCATGTCACTCACCCACCAGCCAGGTGTCCCCATACACGTTCTGAACGAATTCCATTCGGATGTGGCATTGATTGTATATGTAGCTGTCATGGCTGGACCCTGGGTGTTTGGCACGGACGTGCCATATGAGGCCTTGGGCATCGACTATCACCTGTACATTGATGGAATGCCAATGCTTCCGATTGCGGTACATGTGCTCTGTCTCCTGGGGGGCTGGAGTGCCACATGTGTGCAATCAATGGCCCCCACAGTGCGTGGGAATCTGGCAATTCTGTAGAAATCTGTCATTGCCTTCAGCCGCAGGTCCTCAGTGGTGGGTTTGATGATTTGGTTAGCCATGCGTCTGAGTATTGCAGGGACAACCTGGTGCACACATCTGCTCATGGAGGACTGTGACATCCCAGCCACCACTCCACTTGTACGCTGAAAAGAGCCACTGGCAAGGAAATGGAGTGTTGCCAGGACCTTGACCAGTGGCTGCACTGCATGTGAGCGGTGTGTTGGGCTGGTGATGTCATCCTGCAGGGTTGTGGTTAATTCCAGGATGGCATGAGGGGTGAATCTGAAGATGCGATACACCTCAGAATCACTCATGCCAAACAGGTCTATGCGGGTGCGGTATATCCTCTCCCGTGCCATCCTCCGTGCCATCCTCCGTGCCCTCCTCCTTCTTTGTTCATCTAAAGTCAGTAGTATAGCTATGCGCGACGATGCCCCTGGCATGTTGGCATACAGATTGTTGAGCAACACGTGTGACTGCTGAGCTGCTCACTAACAGTGTTGCTTTATCTAACAAGTAGACTTTTTTTCTTTTTTTAGACCAGCTTTTATCAGCTCTAATTTTAGACAGTGAAAAAAGAGAAGGTCAACTGCGCTAAGGCAAGCAAAGAAACAAAAAACACAACAAAGCAACGAAGTGCTGGTGATCTAAAATGAAATTAGAAACTCAAAAAAGCTGCACCTGACTGTAGTTACAAATACAGATAAACAAATAGCAAAAAAGAAAACAGGATGCGCTGAAACTTATTATTAACAAAAAAACACACTTAGTGTCCATGGGTAGTCATCATAAACTACTAAACCAAAAATAGTGTCCATAAGTGATAAACTAGAGGGTTAATGTCCAACTGATCCTATTTGGACCAGTAATGAATATATTAATGTAATTGAAGAAACACCAGTGAAAAAAATTGTGTTGTTGACAATAAAACGTGGTGACATTCAAGGAAGTGCTGATAGTAGATCCTCCACCATACGGAAAGTACTAACTGCTTACCGGAACGCCGGTGGTCTCTTAACTAAAAGAAGACCCCAGAAAGCATATGAATATCCAGTGGAGGAAGATGGTAGACCAGGTGAAATATCGATCCCCTTCAGAATGGACACTCGGAACCAAAGGCCAGGGAAAACAAAAAAGGCCACAATAGTGTAACAACGTCTTAAAAATTTATTTTAAAAGAAGCCAAAAACACACTTACATAAAATAAAAGCAAACAGGCATGTCAGTGGTATGCTGGGACTCCGGCCGGAAGCGATCCATGCAAAATACTTGACCCGTCCAAACGAGGTATGGGAAGAGGTAAAACAGCGGGGGATGAACCGATGAGAAACACTATCCCGCCCTGTGGCTTCTTTTAAAATAAATTTTTAAGACGTTGTTACACTATTGTGGCCTTTTTTGTTTTCCCTGGCCTTTGGTTCCGAGTGTCCATTCTGAAGGGGATCGATATTTCACCTGGTCTACCATCTTCCTCCACTGGATATTCATATGCTTTCTGGGGTCTTCTTTTAGTTAAGAGACCACCGGCGTTCCGGTAAGCAGTTAGTACTTTCCGTATGGTGGAGGATCTACTATCAGCACTTCCTTGAATGTCACCACGTTTTATTGTCAACAACACAATTTTTTTCACTGGTGTTTCTTCAATTACATTAATATATTCATTACTGGTCCAAATAGGATCAGTTGGACATTAACCCTCTAGTTTATCACTTATGGACACTATTTTTGGTTTAGTAGTTTATGATGACTACCCATGGACACTAAGTGTGTTTTTTTGTTAATAATAAGTTTCAGCGCATCCTGTTTTCTTTTTTGCTAATTTTAGACAGGACATTTTGCTGTTGCGCACACTGCGTCGCCTGCGCTGCCCCAACGTTGTTTTGTGGATCCCCGTAAGTCCCTCATTAGCACGCGCACATTTAGACTTACGCACGCGCATCTCCTGTTGCGCAGGCGTAATCGCTCTGTGAATCTGGGCCATTGTCTTTATGCCGCATTCACACTACTGTTTTTCATGACGAGAAAAATGCAATTTTTTTAACTGGTAATTAAAAACAATCGTGTGTAGGCTCCAGAGCATTTTTCTCAACGTTTCTCAAAGTTTTTCACATCGTCGTTTTTCTCCTCGTGAAAAATGGTCGTGTTTACGCTTTAACGAAGGCCAAAAAAACGTGCATGCTCAGAAGCAAGTTATGAGAAGGTAAATTTGCATAATCAAGCCCAAAGAGTGGCGCCATTCTAATGGAACTTCCCCTTTATAGTGCCGTTGTACGTTTTGTACGTCACCACGCTTTGCTCGAGCATTTTTTTCATGATCGTGTGTATGTAAGGCAGGCTTGACAAGAATCACGCTGAGAAAAACTTTTTAATTTTAATATCATATTCTCTAATGAAATGTGTTTTAGAATACAAGAACTCACAATAAATTTGAATCAGTCTGTTCGATGTTTTGTCATATTGGGCCATGACATGAAAAATGTTGAGAATCTCTACTATATGTAACTCTCCTGTGCTGTAATATGTCTTCAAGACCCAAGATTGACCTTCAAAGCTAGCACGGCTAGTCTGCAGGCTCACATCATTGCTCTTGCTTCTCTTCCTGCTTCTGCATTTACAGGGTATGTAAAAACACAAACCACTGAAATGATAAATGCTCGATCATTGTTTAACCACTTCCCGCCCGGCCAATAGCCGATTTACGGCCGGGAAGTGGTTATGAAATCGTGACAGGCCGTTCTCAAACGGCCTGCACGATTTCATGCCGCATGCGCCCGTGCGGGCGCGCAGTGCGGCGATCGGTGATGCGGGGTGTCAGTCTGACACCCTGCACCTCCGATCTCGGTAACGAGTCTCCGGCGGAGCCTCGTTACCACGTGATCAGCCGTGTCCAATCACGGCTGATCACGATGTAAACAGGAAGAGCCGCCGACGGCTCTTCCTCACTCGCGTCTGACAGACGCGTGTAGAGGAGAGCCGATCAGCGGCTCTCCTGACAGGGGGGGTTCGCGCTGATTGTTTATCAGCGCAGCCCCCCCTCGGATCGCCACACTAGACCACCAGGGAACTAAAAAAATACAAAAAAAAGGGCAAAAAAAAAAAAAAAATGACAAAAAAAAAAAATAAGTCAGCAAAAAAAAAAAAAAAGGGGGCAGTAAAAAAAAAGATGCCAATCAGTGCCCACACATGGGCACTGATTGGCAACATTGATCCATCAGTGCCACCCCTCAGTGATCATCAGTGCCACCCCAGTGTCTGTCAGTGCCACCCCACAGTGCCAATCCATGCCCAGTGCCCACCTATCAGTGCCCACCTGTGCCGCCTATCAGTGCCCACCTGTGCCGCCTATCAGTGCCCACCTGTGCCGCCTATCAGTGCCCACCTGTGCCGCCTATGAGTGCCCACCTGTGCCGCCTATGAGTGCCCATCTGTGCTGCCTATGAGTGCCCAGTGCTGCCTATGAGTGCCCATCAGTGCCGCCCATGAGTGCCCATCAGTGCCGCCCATGAGTGCCCCATACCAGCGCCGCCTATCAGTGCCCATCAGTGCTACCTAATCGGTGCCCATCAGAACTACCTCATCGGTGCCCATCAGTGCCACCTCATCGGTGCCCATCAGTGCCACCATATCAGTGCCCGTAATTGAAAGAGAAAACATACTCATTTACAAAAAAATTAACAGAAAAAAATAAAAACTTTTTTTTTTTTCAAAATCTTCGCTCTATTTTTAGTTGTTGCGCAAAAAAAAAAAACGCAGAGGTGATCAAATACCACCAAAAGAAAGCTCTATTTGTGGGGAAAAAAGGACGCCAATTTTGTTTGGGTGCAGTGTAGCATGACCGCGCAATTGTCATTCAAATTGCGACAGTGCTGAAAGCTGAAAATTGGCTTGGGCGGGAAGGTGCATAAGTGCCTGGTATGGAAGTGGATAACTTATGGGGAAGGTGCACAATGGAAGTCATCATTAACTATATAAGATGCAAATGTTCCTCGCATTTATGAATCTTAGTTAGTAGAAGAAACCTCATTAAAACCAACTTTCAGCATGTCTATTAAAAACCAAGGGCCAGATTCATTTGCGCAGAAATTTGCACCGGTGTAACGTAAATTCCGAGTCGTAAGGCGGAGTAATTCAAATTGGGAAGGACGTGGGCGTGTTACATTGAAATGAGCCGTGACCCCATGCAAATGAAGGGCCGGCCTGATCGCGCATGCGCACATGAAGCAGATCATGGTCAGCACCTCTGTGCGCATGCTCACAACTCGGTAACGGCGCAATCAGTGAAATTGGAAGTGGACCCGGACAACTTAGTGAACTACGCAGACAGCTTAAATAGACAGACACAAACGCCCTTCCTTTGCAAAAGTACATCCCTTTGTATCCCTCCCTATACAGCAAGGTGCTTTTGTTCTGTTGTTTATTAGCGTTTGTTTGTTTGTTTGTTTGTTTGTTTGTGACGTGTCTTTGGGATATTTGGGGACTGTTTTGCAGAGTGATTTTTGTCTTTTCTGGGTTTTCTTTTTTTTTTTTTTTTTTTTATTACATTTTTGCTGGGCATTTTTTATTTTTGCTGGTCAATTTTTTATTATTTTTTGGTTCTGTTTGTGAATGATTTTGGAATGTGGGGGTGACATTCCTGCCGGAAAAGGGGTGTCACCCTCATTTGTGGTGGAGAAGTGATCCCCAGGTCCGTGTGAATGGTGTATGAATGTACAGTGACAAAATTGGAGCCGTGGCATGGCGTTGCTGCTCACAAGTCCTGCATGGTGGGCTTGTGCCAATCCAATGTGATGAGGATGTGACGTGTCTGTGCTAGGGACCACAGTGGTGTGCATGCATGCATTCTCATTGTGCCATGATTAATTTGTGTGTTTAACGTGCAAAGATGCCTAATGTGAGCTGTCTCCTGGCTGCTCTTTCCTCAGAAGACGGGGTAGCCTCGGTTAGGGGGGGATTGTCTGGTTCAGGGGTCAGGTCATCACTTATGTCAATCTCCAGGCCATTTCTCACTGCAAAGTTGTGCAGCATGCAACATGCACCGATGATCTGGCACACAAAGTTTGGGGAATACAACAGGGTACCATGGGGGGTTCCGTATAGGAGTCATGAGATGGGGTCCCAGTGCATATGCAGAGTCACCCTGAAGGGATAAGACAGGAGGATGTTAGTAGTGCATGTGCCCCTTGTGATTTCAGCATCATGGGGGGGACAGTCATGCCTGCCACCCATGTCACTCACCAACCAGCCAGCTGTCCCCATACATGTTCTTTTCGAAATCTGTGGGGATGGGGCTAGGATTGTATATGTAGCTGTCATGGGTGGTGTCATGTGTTGGGCTGGTGATGTCCTTCTGCAGGGTTGTGGTTAATTCCAGGATGGCATGAGGGGTGAATCTGAAGATGCGAGACACCTCAGAATCACTCATGCCAAAGATGTCTATGCGTGTGTGATATATCAAGTGAAGAGTGAGGGGCTTGTATCAGATTAGATTATTATATCCATCAAGGTTTTAAAGGGCTATTGAAAGATAGTGAGACCGTGTTTGTAATTTGTATGTATGTTATGTATTGATGTATATATGTATGTATATTTTTTGTAAAAATGTTTATAAAAGCAAATAAAAAGTTTTTGGAAAAAAAAAAAATCCCCTCCCGTGCCCTCCTCCGTGCCCTCCTCCTTCTTTGCTCATCTAAAGTCAGTAGTATAGCTATGAGCATGGATGCCACTGGCATGTTGGCATACAGTTTGTTGGGCAGCAAGTGTGACTGCTCAGCTCCTCACTAACAGTAATGCTTTAGCTGACATGTAGACGGATTGTCTAATTTTATTCCACCTTTTATATGGACTAATTTTAGACAGGACGTGCAGCTGTTGCGCACAGCGCGTAGCCTGCGCTGCACCAACGTTCTTTTGTGGATCCCCGTAACTCCCTCATTTGCATATTTGAATAGCAAATCAATGGTGTGTCTAGCGCAGTTTTGCGCGGACGGATACGCCGGTCTATCGAAATTACGCCGGTCCAAAAAAAGTAGATTTCTTGCGTATCTCGTTTTGGGGATGCGGCGCATCGAAACGCATGCACAAATTTAGACTTACGCCGCGCATCTCCTGTAACGCCGGCGTAATCGCTCTGTGAATCTGGCCCCAAAAGTCTTACCTAGCTTTGCAGCTGCATGCCAAAAGTCATGCCAAGGTCAAGTGTCAAGCTGCCTCTGTATTAGATAGTTCAAATAATAAATATTTTTAAAAATGCAGTGAATAATAATTTTATATAAACTATGTAGTAGTATTACGTTTTTGTCTGTTCATTTTCTGTAATGACAAATCTACAGTATTTAAAAGAGAAGTCTTTTTTTATAGAATTTTTAATCATACTTGCCTTGGTGGATGCAACCTCGGTCCGATGCTGCTTCTCTCCCCTACTGGCTCCAATGATACGTACAAACGACTGTTTTTCGCGATGAGAAAAATGAATTTTTTTTTTTAATGTCATTAAAAACGATTGTGTGTAGGCTCCAGAGCATTTTTTGCGACGTTAAAAATGGGCATTAAAAATTTAGAACGTTCTCTAAATTTTCATGTCGTTTTTAACGTCATTTTTAACGTTGTAAAAAATGGACGTGTGTGGGTTTTAACAATGTAAACATAATGCGCATGCTCAGAAGCAAGTTATGAGATGGGAGCGCTCGTTCGTAATGGAGATAGCAAATTCATCACGCTGTAACAGACTGAAAAGTGTAAATCGTCTCTCACCAAAGTTATACTAACACAAAATCAGCAAAAGCAGCCCCAAGGGTGGCGCCATCCGAATGGTACTTCCCCTTTATAGTGCCGTTGTACGTCACGTGTTGTATGCTTTGCTAAAGCATTTTTTTTCACGATCATTTGTAGGCAAAAATGTAATTAAAAAAGATTGTGTGTACGCGGCATAAGACTGAGATCTGAGCGTTCAAAGACCACAGTGACTTGTACCCACTTGTAAATGCCCTTCTTAAATCTGTGTCTTCCGTTTCCATGGTGTGGGCTGGCTGCTAGCACCAAAGCAAACAATTATGCTGTATGTGATGGTTGCCCACCTGCACCATGGAAATGAATAATGCAGTGCAGCAGATAGGGCCAGAACACTTTCAAACCTGGCATTGCTAAGGCTTCACAGTGACCTTGTGGCCCCTCCACTTCCTCATATTGACATAATTGATTCTGGATGGACACAACTGAAGCCTGGGAGGGTGCACCCCCATCCTAGCCCTGATTACAGCTACTAGCACTTCTGAAAGGCATGGGTGACCCAAGGGTTAACCCCTTCTCTGCCAGTTACATTTATACAGTAATCAATGCATATTTATAGCATTGTTCACTGTATAAATGTAAATGGTCCCAAAAATGTGTCAAAAGTGTCCGATGTGTCCGCTATAATGTCCCAGTCCCGAAAAAAAAAATCACAGATCACCGCCATTCCTAGTAAAAAAAAAAAAAAAAAAAAAAAATCATAATTAGGTCCCCTATTTTGTAGGCAATATAACTTTTGCGCAAACCAGTCACTATACGGTTATTGCGGTTTTATTTTTTATTTTATTTTTACCAAAAATATGTAGAAGAATACGTATCAGCCTAAACTTAGATAAAAAATATATATATATTTTTTTAAATGGGATATTTATTATAGCAAAAAGCAAAAAATATTGTGTCTTTTTTCAAAATTGTTGCTCTTTTTTTGTTTATAGCGCAAAAAAATAAAATACCACCAAAAGAAAGCTCTATTTGTGGGGAAACAAAAGGATGTCAATTTTGTTTGGGAGCCACGTTGCACGACCGCGCAATTGTCAGTTAAAGCGACGCAGTGCCGGAAGCTAGAATTTTGTCTCGGCAGGAAGAGGGTGTAGGTGCACAGTAGGCAAGTGGTTAAAGGAACCTATTTAGAAAAAAAAAACCAATAATGCATGTCCTGCAATAAGGTTAAGAACGTTTAGGTATTAGTATTGACCCCTCACCCCCCTTAAACCTACAGTACCTAGGTCCTTACTCAATCCAGTGGTGTGCCTATCAGTAGCGGCTCTGTCCCTTCTTCTCGCTCTCACAAGCTTGGCTGACAGTCAAACCCAGTGATAAGGAAGTGGGGGGGGGGGGCAGTGCAGAGTCGCAATGTCTGTGTTTATAGATGCCAGCAGTGTGGCTCGGTAACAAGCCCACAAGATTGCTATGATAGGAATCAGCTTCCTAAGTTGACGCACTGAGAAGAGGAGGAGCCAGGAGCGTCAGCAGAGGGACCTGAGAAGAGGAGGTTCTTCTATTGCACAGAGCAGAACACTTTACAATCACTTTAGGGTGATTTGCAGGCGATTGAACTTTGTGGGGGAGCCTTTAACAAAGCGGACCTTCTATTTTCATGGCTTGTTAAAGGGATTGTAAAGGTTATTTTTTTTTAAACTAACAAACATGATATACTTACCTCCTCTGTGTAAGAGTTTTGCACAGAGTAGGCCCTATACTCCTCTTTTGGGGTCCCCCAGTGGCGCTCCTGGCTCATCCCCCGGAAGTTCTCTTCTCCACAGAGTCTGGCTGTTGATTTGATAGATTGATAACAGCGCAGCCATTGGCTCCTGCTGCTGTCAATCACATCCAATGACGCGGCCGTATGTGTCTATGGATGCAGCGTGTATGACAGGGAGCGCGCCCGCAAGCTAACCCCCTCAGGACAGAGCTTCCCAGTGGGGGTTAATTATTGCAGGGAGGAGCCGTGACAGCTGCCGAGGGACCCGAGAACAGCAGGATTGGGGCCACTCTGTGCAAAACAAAAAGCACAGTGGAGATAAGTATTGTTTAATACCTAATATTTAATATATTTTTTTTAAATGTAAACTTTACAACCCCTTTTAGGTAAAAAAAACTTGAGGGTTTACAACCCTTCTAAAAGAATTTTCAGTTAGCAACAAATAGGAACTATGCCCTGTAAAAAAATGCCATTCTCACTACTTTACCCCCTCTCAATATTTTATTTACCACTGTTTCCATCACAAACAATGCACTCTTCCCTAATAACACAATTGTCACATAATTACTTATGGGTATCTTTATTCTCCCATTCTTCCATTCACATATATGCTCCCCTTGGTTGCCACAGAATATCTCATCTGGAACTTCTGCCTCCGCAGACTGTGGGGGTTATAGGTAAGCAGCTCAATCCTTTCTCCCTTTCCCCCCCACACACATTACATTATCATGTCAGGCTTGACTGTATCTCTATGCCGTCCAATTGTTTATTTATTGTTTTTTGATTGTTTGTAAATTGATTGCAGATTGCTCTCCTGATGAAGCAACAATGGCTGCGAAACTAGTTGAGACATCCCCCAGTGACTCCTATCCCCAGTGTGACCTCCCCCCTCAGGGGTTGACTACATCTGGATTGTCACTATTTTTATTGTATTTTTGTTTGTACTTTTTGTTTCCTTCTTTATAATTACCTTTACTCGTACATTCTTATAATTGTCTACCGTACTGCGATAGTCCAACTTGCCCGCAAACCCCTCCTTTTTTGTTTTTTTGGGGGACCAAAGTCCAACTTTTTTTCACCCTGGAGAATAAAATGCTGGTTGTTGCAATACTTTTTATCACATCGTATTTACGCTGAGTTCTTAAAAAGCGCACTTTGTTTTGGAAAGAAGTCACTTTTTTTAATTAAAAAATAAGACAATAGTAAAATTAGCCCAAATTTTTTTATAATGTGAAAGATAATGTTACGCTGAGTAAATTGATACCCAACATGTCACTCTTCAAAGTTGCGCCCGCTTGTGGAATGGTGCTTTTACTCATAAAAATCTCTATAGGCAACGTTTAAAAAATTCTATAGGTTGCGTTACAGAGGAGGTCTAGGCTAACATATGCGTTCACTTCTATGCTCAATCTTGTCGGGTCGGGGTGCTTTAAAATATTTTTTTTCTTATTTATTTACTTTATTTTATCTATTTCGACACTTTTTTTTTTCAATTGGGTCACTTTTAATATTACAGGGAATGTAAAGATCCATTGTAATAGAAACATGCATGACAGGTCCTCCTAAATATGAGATCTGGGGTCAAAAAGACCTCAGACCTCATATTTGGACTAAAATGCAATAAAAAATAAGAAAAAATAATGTTATTCTAAAAAAAAAAAAAAAAAAGTCCCTTTAAGTGCTATGGGTGGAAGTGACGTTTTAAGTCTTTTTTAGTCCTGCAATGATATAGAGATGGGTGGGGGCCATCTTCCCCTCACTCATCTCCATACACAGCAAGGAGAGAGACGCGATCACCTCCGACGCTTCCGATGGCTCCGGTAAGCCGCTGAGGGCACCAAAGAGAGGAGGGAGGCAGATAAAAGTGATCTCGTGGCATATCTGCCACAGAGACCACTTTTAACTTGTAGCGAACCACCCGCTGAAGAAGAGGATACCGTACCATAACAATGCTATTTTTCCTCAAACAGCTGACGTATTCCTGCGGCGGGCGGTCCTTAAGTGGCTATTTATCAGAATAGTTTTGATGTAATTACCACTACTATTATATAGTGTTCTTATAGATGCTTGTTTAAAAGCAGTATTGTATATATAAACACAACTACATTAAAGGATTCTTAGGTCCCTTTCCCACTGACGGACCAATCTGGTCTGCCTAACGTTTTTTTTTTAGTCGGACCAAATCAAACCATCCAGCGTCCGATCCAATTTTGTCTGCTAAAAATAAATGGATGAGGATCCGTCTCCCATATCTCCAGTGGATTGGATCAGATGACAGTTGGATAGAAATGGACAGGTGGTCTGTTTCCGTCTGACAGCCCATAGAGGAGTGCGGGCTGTGTCTGCGCTGCACCAGCGGAGCAGACATGGACCTGTCATCCACCTTCTCAGTGGGGATCAGCAGAGAGTTGAGCGGAACGGATCAGCTGGCAGACTCCACCAGTGTGAAAGACGCCTAATTCTCATCAGATATCATCTATGCAAGGATTAGACAATTACAGGAGAATCAGAATGAGTCAAAAGAGGACTATTTTATTTTGGACCAACAATAAGAAACTTTTTAAAAACCTCAGCCATCATACCATTTGTTTTATTTATTTTTAATAGCTGTGATTATTTGACTAAATCATATCCTGCCATGTACATATTGACTTTGTGTGGGATGAGGAGTTAAAACTCCTGAGGCTAGTAGTAATAGGAATACAAAACAGTGGAATAATATAACTGATAAGGTATATGAACTGAAACAGTTATTATTTAAATTGTGCTTGATGTGGGCTGTAGAATAAATGTTATAAGATAGGACTATCTAATCTCTGCTTCCTTTTCATAGTGTATCTTGAAACAACCTTTAATGTGTTCAAATAGTGATTGTAAATTCAAATTTCTTTTTCAATAACAAACAGATTTATACTTATCGTATATACTCGAGTATAAGCCGACCCAAGTATAAGCCGAGGATCTAATTTTACCACAAAGGAACTGGAAAAACGTATTGACTCGAGTATACGCCTAGGGTGAAAATGCAGCAGCTACTGTAAGTGGAAAAGAGGGTCAACAATGCCCATTTGCATGCCTCATTGTGCCCATTGCAACCTCACTGTGCCATACCTCACTGTGCCCACTGCAGTCTCACTGTGCCATACCACACTGTGCCCATTGCAGTCTCACTGTGCCATACCTCACTGTGCCCATTGCAGTCTCACTGTGCCATACCTCACTGTGCTCATTGCAGTCTCACTGTGCCATACCTCACTTACCCATTGCAGTCTCACTGTGCCATACCTCACTGTGCCCATTGCAGTCTCACTGTGCCATACCTCTCTGTGCCCGAGTACCTGCAATCTTGACAGGCGTCCATTTTTTTAAAGTCGCAGCTTCCTCTTGGTGTTCCGTTCCGTGATAGGCATTTGACACTGTGTTCTGCCTATCACGGAGGTCCGCTCATCCTCGGACTCAGTTTCCCAGCAGACACTATGTTCAGTGTTCTGCCAATCACAGACATTCGTTGGTAAAGCGTTCCATAGTCTGGGACCTTGGACCGCGAATCTTCTATCTCCTTTGGACCTGTAGTTAGCTTTCGGTATCTGGAGTAGATTTTGATTGGTGGATCGCAGGACGCGATTGGGATTATGAGCTTTTATTTTTTCGCATAAATAATGGGGAGCATTCCCATGAATACATCTATGCGTTAGACAGAGAGCTTTAAAAGTGATTCTGTCTTTTACTGGTAACCAGTGAAGGGATCTCAGTGAGGGTGAGATTGATTCCCAGGGTTTTTTCCCAGTTACAAGTCTAGCGGCCGTATTTTGAACGACTTGTAGACAAGCGATTTGGTACTTTGGGAGTCCGAGGTAAAGGGCATTTGCATAGTCCAATCTTGAGTTTACAATTGCTCCCACCACGACCGATATGTCTTCTTTGGGAATAAAAGGGATGAGTCTACGTAGTAGGCGCAGCAGATGGTGAGATCCGCTGACAACTGACCCTATTTGTGCGTCCAATGTCATGTAGGAGTCGAAAATGACCCCGAGACTTTTGACTTTGGCGCTAGGGGTGATGATTTTCCCTAGAATGGGTGGGGGACTTCAAGTTGTTACAGGTAGATTCTTACGCTTGGCGTGAAACAGGAGAAGTTCTGTTTTCGCTCCGTTGAGTTTAAGATAACTCTTTGTCATCCAGTCCTCTATCAGAGAGAGGCATGTCTCTAGATTGAGGTGGTGATCCTTTTTATTGCATATGCGGAAATACAGTTGCGTATCGTCTGCATATGAGTGATAAAGCAGTTTTTGACTGCTAATAATTTCAAAAAGAGGACGAAGATAAATGTTGAACAACACCGGCGACAGGGGGGATCCTTAAGGGACTCCGCATGACACCGTGCGTTTTTCAGAAGTGAAAGGTCCTAGCTTCACTATTTGCGATCGGTTTTCCAAAAAAGAGGAGAACCAAGATAGATCGCCTTCTGCGACTTTGGCTACTTCAGCTAGCCGGGTCAATAAAAGCTTATGGTCTACTGTGTCGAAAGCTGCGCTTAGGTCCAACAGCACCAGAAGACAAGATTCTCCTTCGTCTGCGGCCTCGAGAGTGTCGTCCCATATCTTGAGCAGTGCTGTTTCCGTCCCGTGTCCGGGGCGGAATCCTGATTGAAATGGATCAAGTAGGTTGTGGGTATCTAGATGCTGTTGCAGCTGTTGTACCACTACTTTCTCCATGACCTTAGAGAGAGCGTTTAAGCCTGTTATGGGGCGGCGGTGGAGTGGATCCTTGGGGTCCAGGGTGGGTTTCTTCAGGATGGGTCTAATTACGCCCTCCTTCAACTGGGAGGGTACTATGCCCTCCACGAAAGATTGGTTAATAAGCTGCGTGATAGGAGGTGCCAGGATGTCGGCGCATTCCTTCAGCAGCTTAGTAGGGATGATATCGTTCGGCGCAGTGCTGTTACGCAGAGTACCGATGATATTTTTAGTGGATTGGGTAGAGATGGGTTCCAGCTTGAACTTACCTGGTTGTGGTGAATTACTACAGGTGTTGTGTAAATACTTATGGGGGGGCTACGGGGGGAATTGTTTTGCTGAATGCTTTGCCGGATACCCTCAATTTTATTGATGAAGTAATCTGATAATTCATTGCAAAATTCTTGTGTGTCGGAATTGGGGGCTTCAAGACATCCTGGATTCATGGTCTGAGTGACCAGCTTAAAGAGTTCGCGGGGGCGATTCAGGGCGCTATTGATAGCCTCAGAAAAATAGTCTTTCTTGGCTTTAAAGATTTCCTTATGATATGTCCTTGTTATTGCCTTGTAGATGGAAAGATTATCATCTGATGGGTTTCTTTTCCAGGCGGCTTCTGCCCTTCTGCGTTCTTGCTTCAATAACGCCAGTTGGTTGTTGAACCAGCTGGAGTTTTTTTTTCGGATGTGGGTTTTACGTTTCGGCGCTGTTAAGTCAGCTGCCAGTCATAGGGCTGTGTTTATGGCCTCCAGTGTTTCTTCAGCCGTTTGATGCGGCTGAATTGTTTCTTTTTTTTTCCTTATTGATGGCACAGTGTTAACAATTGATGGGCACAGTGGTGACAATTGATGGCATGGCATAGTGGTGACAATTGCTAGGCACAGTGGTGACAATTGATGTCACAGTGGTAACAATTGATGGTAGAGTGGTAACAATTGATGGCACAGTGAGGACAATTGATGGCACAGTGGTAACAATTGATGGGCACAGTGGTAACAATTAATGGGCACAGTGGTATTAATTAATGGCACAGGGGTAACAATTGATGGGCACAGTGGTAACAATTGATGGCACAGTGGCTGCATTTGGCATGGTACAGTGGTGACAATTGATGGCACAGTGGTGACAATTGATGGCACAGTGGCTGCGTTTGATGGCATGGCATAGTGGTGACAATTGCTGGGCACAGTGGTGACAATTGATGGCACAGTGGTAACAATTGATGACACAGTGGTAACAATTGATGGCACAGTGGTGACAATTGATGGGCACAGTGGCGATAAATGATGGGACAGTGGCTGCGTTTGATGGCATGGCACAGTGGCTGCATTTGATGGGCACAGTGGCTGCATTTGATGGGCACAGTGGTTGCAATTGATGGGCACAGTAGCTGCGTTTGATGGGCACAGTGAGGCTGCAATTGCTTTTTTTCTTCCGTTTGTTTGCGCCCCCTAAAAAAATTCTGGATAAACAGAGAATAAAAATAGAGATCATGATTCTGAAGTAAAACCCGGCTGATTTTTGCAGTTTTTCATTTATTAAGTTATAACAGCTCATCGCAATGCAATACATATATATATATCCCCCAAAAACGAGGCCTGCAGATACCTTTTTTAGGATGGTTTCGCTCTCTGTATTTCCGAGTATCTCAAGAGCCATTCGTACTGCTGTTATGTGATTCAAATTATGACGTCGCTTCCGTCCTTATTGTGTCCCTGTCAGTAATCTTGCGCCTGATCCACTGCACCATAGCCATTCGTTGCTGTGTCTGCAGCTGCTGTTCTCTTTCACTCCCCTTTTGTGATGTCTTCTTAAGTCACACCGGGGAGTATCAGGAGGAGGGTAAGGAGCTAAACACTGCAAGACTTCTCCTCTGTGCCGGACAGAGGGGAAGATCTCACAGACTGCATTCCGGCAAGCTTTAAATGCCGGTTTAGAGAGGCTAATGTCCGGCCCTGTCTGTAAGCTCATAGCAACTGCTGCCCGTTTTTCATCTGAAAATAGACAGAATAAAATGCTCATGTGAAAGGGCTTCAAGAGAACCATATAATAAGGGTTCAAGAGATCCATATAATATGGATCATATTTAATGTATAGTGTTTTGTTTTTGGAAACCAATCCAATTGAAGACAAAAAATAACACCAAAAGGCATGTTTTTAAGGTAATAAATGTGTCTTTCTCGAAACAATTACTGTGGAGAATCAATCATTGTAATTTAAAACACATGCACCAGGCAATTCAGGGTAAGTAAGGCCCCGTACACACGACCGGTTTTCTCCGCAGAATCCATCAAGAAACTTGATGGGAGACGTATTCTGCCGAGCCAAAAAGAGAGCAGGTTCTCTATTTTCTCGGCGGGAGTCGAATTTGGATCATCGAGTTTCTCGTCGGGCTGGTTTCCGACGAGAAACTCGAGCGTGTGTATGCTAAGAAACCTGCGCACCTTCTGTAAAAGTAGCGTTTGTAATGGAAATAGCACATTTGTCACGCTGTAACAGACTAGAAAGTGAAAATGTCTCTTACCAAACTTTTCAGTAACATGAGATTAGCAAAAGCAGCCCCAAGCGTTGTGCCAATGGAATCAAACTTCCCCTGTTATTGTATGTGTTGAAGTCAATGAGGAGATTTGGTCTTTAACGTGTGTACGCAAAGCAAGCTTGTCAAGTTTCTCGACAAGCCTAACAAGGAACTCGACGAGGAAAACGATGTGTTTCGCCCGTCGAGTTCCTCGGTTGTGTGTACGCGGCCTAAAACATTTTTAGGGATTACCTAAAGGCCGCGCACCCTGAACCAATAAACTAAATATAAAATATTTGTGATTTAAGGAGACCTCTAAGGAACAGCTAGTAGTGAGTGCTGTATTCAGAAAGCACTTGCGTGTAAATTTGAGGTGGCGTAGCGTAAACTGGGCGGCCTAATTCAAATTCGGCAGGTAGGGGGCGTCGCCTATTTTGATTAGGTACGTCCACGCGCTGCGTACTGCGCATGCGTCGACCATTGTAAAATCCCAGAGCGCATGCTCCAAATTATGACAGTGTTTTCGACGTGAACGTAATCGACGTAAATCCCCATTCACGGACGAGTTACGCAAACGACGTAAACATTTTCAAATTTCCCGCGGTCACGACGTCCATACTTAACATAGGATGCGCCTGCTATGGGCAGCTTTATCTTTACGCCGGGAAAACCCTCTTACGTAAACGGCGTAAAGTGACTGCGTCGGGCCGGCGTACGTTTGTGAATTGGCGTATCTCGCTGATTCACATATTCTCGGCGTAAATCAGCGGGAACGCCCCGGCGGCCATTTTAAAAACACATTTAAGATCCGACGGTGTAATACAATTACGCCTGTCGGATCTTCAATGCAAACCGGCGTATCTTGTTTTCCGAATACAGAAAACAAGATAAGCCGGCACAAAGTGTGATACGCCGGCATAACTCTTTCTGAATCTGGGCCTAAATGTGCTTAAAAGCATATGTGAATTTGTAAGTACACAGATTAAAAATATGTGCTAAAACACTAATGTGAAACGACCACTTGTAACAAAATGTCCATATGCAAATAAAGAAACCACCACTGGAATCTTCAGTCCACATGAGTGATGAGAATCCTTGCAAGCTGGGTGAGATAAATTAGCATCTTCCACCACCACCAGGCAAACAATGTACTCACCAGACCAATTTGACACCCATTACAGGTAGTCAAACCATAGATAGCAACGATAATATGCCTTCTGAAGAGAAACCGGTCCTTGGCACGATAAGCTCCAATGATTGATCATATGTTAAAAAAGCAAATTGAAGGGGCTTCTCATGGTGTAGTATATAAAAAAAGAATTATTCCATACTGCGCATTGATATAAAAACAATTAAAACGTTCTGCTGTTTGCTTTCCACCTGCGTTCCAACTAATGCAAGAGACATATCACGTGCCCTACAACCCGACGTGTTTCGTCAGTAACATTTGATGTCATCATGTCCCAAAAGGTTGCAGGTGAGCGGGGAGAACTCCTATTGCCTAGTCCAGCGATGGGCAAACTACGACCCGCGGGCCGTATACGGCCCAGCAGACCTTTTAATCCGGCCCCCACCGGCAATCTCCTCTTGCCGCGATCGCCGCTAATTGAGGCCGCGGCATTGCGGCCTATGCTTCAAAGGGGGCTGGAGCGAGGCGAGCGCAGATAGGCTGTGGGCGCTCCGCCTCCAGCCGCCTCTCGCCCAGTGGGATTGGGGAATTCGGAGTGACATTTATCTGCCTGCCCAGCGCCGCGGTACAAGAGAAGGGGGGGTTGCGGGGGGGTTGCGGGGGGGTTGCGGGGGTGACACCCCGCGGGAAACCATCCATTCCCTCCTCTCACAGCCACGGCCTGTTAGCGGTGCTCGGCACACAGGCACAGCCGAGTGAAACCGCTGCCACCTCCCCCTCCTCTCTGTGTGTACGGAGGGGATCTTATGTCCATGTGCCGTGATCGTCGCTGCGCTGATCTGAGGTACTGAATGGGGAGGGGGGTGTTTGCACCTGGGGGGGTGTTTGCACTGGGGGTTTGCACTGAGGGGGGTTTCACTAAGGGGGGTGTCTGCACTGAATGTGGTGTGAACTGAAGGGTGTCTGTGTAACATGCAGGGGGTCCAGAGCTGTGGGGCCATGCCATCAAACACAGCCATTGTGCCATCAATTGTCACCACTGTGCCATGCCAAATGCAGTCACTGTGCCATGCCATCAAACGCAGCCACTGTGCCATCAATTGTCACCACTGTGCCATGCCATCAAAAGCAATCACTGTGCCATCAATTGTCACCACTGTGCCATGCCAAATGCAGCCACTGTGCCATGCCATCAAACGCAGCCACTGTGCCATCAATTGTCACCACTGTACCATGTGATCAAACGCACCACTGTGCCATTAATTGTCACCACTGTACCATGTGATCAAACGCAGCCACTGTGCCCATCCATTGTCACCACTGTGCCATGCCATTAAACGCAGCCACTGTGCCATCAATTGTCACTACTGTGCCATGCCATCAAACGCACCACTGTGCCATTAATTGTCACCACTGTGCCATGCCAAATGCAGCCACTGTGCCATCAATTGTCGCCACTGTGCCATGCCATCAAAAGCAATCACTGTGCCATCAATTGTCACCACTGTGCCATGCCATCAAATGCAACCACTGTGCCATTAATTGTCACCACTGTGCCATGCTATCAAACGCAGCCACTGTGCCATCAATTGTCACCACTGTGCCATGCCATCAAAAGCAATCACTGTGCCATCAATTGTCACCACTGTGCCATGCCAAATGCAGCCACTGTGCTATGCCATCAAACGCAGCCACCGTGCCATCAATTGTCACCACTGTACCATGTGATCAAACGCAGCCCCTGTGCCATCCATTGTCACCACTGTGCCATGCCATCAAACGCAGCCACTGTGCCATCAATTGTCACCACTGTGCTATGCCATCAAACGCAGCCAATGTGCCATCAATTTGCACCACTGTGCCATGCCATCAAAGGCAATCACTCTGTCATCAATTTTCACCACTGTGCCATGCCAAATGCAGCCACTGTGCCATCAATTGTCACCACTGTGCCATGCCATCAAAAGCAATCACTGTGCCATTAATTTTCACCACTGTGCCATGCCATCAAACGCAGCCACTGTGCCATTAATTGTCACCACTGTGCCATGCTATCAAACGCAGCCACTGTGCCATCAATTGTCACCACTGTGCCATGCCATCAAAAGCAATCACTGTGCCATCAATTGTCACCACTGTGCCATGCCATCAAACGCAGCCACTGTGCCATCAATTGTAGTTTTGTAAAATACATTTTTTTATGCTTTTCTACCTTAAATTAATCAAAACATTTAATGTTACAAATTTAAATGTAATTTATATTAATTCACACCTACACACCGTCCATCTACTCTTGGTCCGGCCCCCGAGTCCAATATATGAACCCATTGCCCTCGAGTCAAAAAGTTTGCCCACCCCTGGCCTAGACGGTCATAGCGGAAGTGGAAGCAGGTACCCCCACACCAAAAGAAAAGAAAAATAAATCCAAAAGTGGGAAAGGAGGGGAACTTTCCTTTTAGGGTGAAGTTTTGCTTTAAATGCTTTATAAATATGGCAAAAAAAAAACAGTAGCATAATGATTATCACAATTGGCTTGCAGCACTCATTTATGCCGTGTACACACGATCGGTTTTTCAGATGAAAAAAGTCTACAGAAAAAATGATTGTGTGTGGGCCCTATCAGACTTTTTTTCCATAGGTGTAAAAAAATAGATAACATGTTTTACATTTTTTCGATGGAAAAAAACTGATAGGAAATGTCGATCGTCTGTGTGGAATTCCATTGGAGAAAAATCCATGCGTGCTCAGAATTAAGTCGACGCATGCTTGGAAGCATTGAACTTCATTTTTCTCGGCTCATCGTAGTGTTGTACGTCACCGCGTTTTGACGGTCGGATTTTAGTCTGATAGTGTGTATGCAAGATTGATGAAAGTCAGTTTCATTGGAATTCAGACGAAAAGTTCCATCGGACTTTATTCCATCAGAAATCCGATCGTGTGTACACGGCATTAGTCTTGGGCTTTACATGTTGTCATTGTGTTGGAAAGGTCCCTAATTTCATCTCATAGATAAAAACGCAATGTTAGGTTCATTGCTTTATGATCACATTGGCTCAGGTGTGCATGATGATTGTGAGGCTGTGAAGAGGCGATCATGTAATAAACTGAGTGCCATAAATTAGCAACCTCATTTGGGAGCAAGGCTAATGTAATTGATTTTTCATGTACTCTGTAAAGTATTGTGTAACATGTCAATGCAATAGGCTAAAAATGAATACAAATAATGAAGAAGAAAAACAATCTACTTCTGTTTTGTAATGGCTTGTTGGCACCTTATTATGTAAAAGATATCAGCATCACATCAGATGAAATTATTATCTCATTGGAAACAACAGTCTAGCTGTTTTGCACTGGCCAGGTGGCACATCATTATTTTAAAAATAAATCAGCATCGCATTGGATTAAAGTATCATCCCGCTGTAATATAACAATAAGTAGGAAATATCTATAGAGTGTCATAAATGTGCCTTAACCACTTAAGCCCCTTTTTGCGATTCGGCACTGCGTCACTTTAACTGACAATTGCGTGGTCATGCGGCGTGGCTCCCAAACAAAACTGGCGTCCTTTTTTTCCCACAAATAGAGCTTTCTTTTGGTGGTATTTGATCACCTCTGTGTTTTTTATTTTTTTGCGCTATAAACAAAAATGCTTTTCGCTATAATAAATATCCCCCAAAAATATATAAAAACACGTATTTTTTCCTCAGTTTAGGCTGATACGTATTCTTCTACCTATTTTTGGTAAAAAAAAATCACAGTATGCGTTTATCGATTGGTTTGCGCAAAATGTATAGCATTTACAAAAAAGGGGTTAGTTTTATTGCATTTTTATTAATATTTTTTTTACGACTAATGGCGGCGATCAGATTTTTTTTTCGTGACTGCGACATTATGGCGGACACATCGGACAATTTTGACACATTTTTGGGACCATTGTCATTTTTACAGCAAAAAGTGCTATAAAAATGCATTGTTTACTGTGAAAATGACAATTGCAATTTAGGAGTTAACCACTAGGGGGCGCTGTAGGGGTTAAGTGTGACCTCATGTGTGTTTCCAACTGTAGGGGGCGGGGGGTGGACGTGTGACGTCATTGATCGTCTTTATCCAATATCAGGGAACAGACGATCAATGACACTGCCACAATGAAAAACAGGGAAGATGTGTTTACACCCACCTCTCCCCGTTCTTCAGCTCCGGTGACCAATCGTGGAACACAGGCGGCGATTGGGTCCGCGCGGTCACGGAGCTTCGGACCGGGTCGCGAGCGTGCCGTCGGCACGTACAGGTATGTGATTGTGCCCAGCCGTGCCATTTTGCCGACGTATATCGGCGTGAAGGGGTCCTTAAGTGGTTAATCTAAACATAAAAATACTGAAATTGCATAGATTTTATTGAAATACATTGCAAGACAACCTACTGCAAATGCAAAATGTTATTTTAAACATAGGACTGATACTATATAGCTAGGATTTGCTTGAAATAGGAATTTCGGAAATGTAATGGCTAGAAGCAGTAGAAGGGTATTATAAAAAAAAATAGGAGTTTTACCACTCCTGTCTTGGTGTCACATTATTGATTCTTCCATAAATATTAGAAAATGAGAAAGGGAAGCACTCACAATGCCAAATCCGTAAATTAGTGAGGAAAAACATAAAGGGTTACTCCTTACAGTAACCATTGGTCAGACTTTGAAGGCATGGCAACAATGGAGAAATGGCAAAAAATAATATTTAGGAAAAAAAGGGGGGAATCAACTGCGCTAAGAAACAAAGTGATATGAAAACAACCGAGTGCTAAATGTAATAGGGAGCTGCTAAGAGCTCAAGGGAAGCTGCACCTGACTGTACTAACAAACACAGTAAAAAACAATTGGTAAAAAAACAGGATGCGCTACTAACATAAATCAAAAACAAAATGAGTGTCCACAAGTGATAATTCAAAACCAAATAAGTGTCCACAGGTGGTAGTCATAAGACTAGTGTCCATTAATCCAATCAAAAGACACAAGTGGAATCCACGGTTATAAATGAAAAAGGTCAACACCAGTGCAAAGGAATGTGAATAATGTTGATAAACAGGGTGACACTCTAATTCAAAAAAGTGCTGATAGAAGATCCTCCACCTTGCAGAAAAAGATGGCCGCTTACCAGAACTCTGGTGGCTCCTTAATTAAAAGAGAACCCCAGATAGCGTATGCTTATCCACTAGGAGGGAGATGTAGGGTCAGGTCACTTGATGATCCCCATCGGCAGCAGAGCAGGATTGAATCCTCGGAATGGATTGCCAAGGAGAAACAAAAAGGGCCACAATAGTGTAATACCGTCACTTTAAAATTTATTAAAAAGACAAAAACTTACTTACATGGAACAATTAGTAAATAGGCGTGTCAAGTTATGCTGGGATTCCGGACGGAAATAGTCCAACAATACAAGTACCCGTCCAAAGAGGTGAGGAAAGAGGTATACAGCGGGGGATGATCCGGTGTAGTACAGTATCCCGCCCAACCGGTTTCGCGAAAGATCGCTTAGTCATGGGGCACGGGTGACACACCAGATCATCCCCCTATAAAGGTAATCCAGGTGGAAATGTAATGGCGTTGGCGCGAACGTCAATACAGGTGCGTGCGCGCGCATACCGACAGACTACAGCACGGGCTCGTCTGTATCGCGATGCGCGCGCGCATCACAATCGCTTGTATATCGAAAAACGTCTTGTTATTAAGCAGCGACGAACCTAAAAGGTATTCCGAAAAATCAAAAATCATATAGTTACATTCGGCGCAAAGTCTCAAAGGTAGCGCATTAGATGCTGGTGAAAAAAGAGCGTCCCAGCTGGCCATCCCGCCAACGGACTGCCCCTTACAGGATGAGCCAATCAGACTACATCTCTAGCTCAATGCTGTATGGTCACCAAGGTGGCCAATCAGCTCTAAAAGCAAAAATATGTAAACAAAACCAAGCCTCATCTTGAGAATTGTCACATTTTAAACGCTCTGATTGGTCTACGGCTCAGAGTCTCATACTGCTCAGGCAAACAGATACAGACACAAACCTATAACGGCTGTTCTTAAGAAATAAAATATAAAATAAATAAAATTTAAAAATTAATGGGATTAAAAAATGATCTTAAACAAGATCTATAGAGTAAATACTCGCATTCTACAAAACCCGGACGGACGGACCGAATCAGGCTGAAAAGCAAACACAGCATATGTTGGAAATACAGTGGGTAATCGTCCCTCATAATGCTGTTGCAATTTAGCAGTGTCCCAAACTGTAAAAAGGCCCATAAATCTTGCACACCAATCTATTACTAGTAATCTTACAGTTCATCAGTGTACCAAACTATGGACGGGCACGCAAATTTTGCACACCACGCAACCCATTATCTTAAGTTGCATATTTCTAGATTAGTCTCTTGCCACCAAAGAAAACCAATGTTAGAAAATAATATGTAGTCAAAAGCATATATATCAATAATTATCAAATACCTAGCCACTATAATGAACTCTAAACCGGGGGTGCAGAAATTCGGTGAGAATTCCAGTATTGCATGTAACCCTGAAAGAGTGTATTGCAAAACTACTGAATTAAGAGTTATTAATGAAAGCATTAATATCTGTATCAATATTTAGGCCGAACGGAATATATGTTTTAATCCGGTGTATCCAAGCCATTTCTTGTCTGGAAATTTCTCTGACTAGATTACTGCCTCTCCAATGGGGGCGATATTTGTCAATCCCTTTTCGAGGGGTCTCTGTTGTGTTTGAGATCGAAATGTCTCGAGACAGAGTGTTTATCAAAACTGCTTCTTATCTTGGCAATGTGTTCGTTCAGTCTTACTGAAGGGGCTCTTTTGGTTTGTCCTATATATTGTAGAAAACTAAGAAAAAACCCCCAATGGAGTGGGACTAGGCCAAGTTCAGATAAAATATACTTTAATACATAGGTTATAATATGGACCCAGTCACATACATATTGGTGTCTATAGAAAAGGTGACCTGTATGGTCCGTTACCTCTCTGTGATGATCACATAGTAGGCAAGGAGCATCAGGGGTTGGAAAGAAGCACCCAGTGAAGGAGGTAAAGAAAAATTACAATCACATAACAATACAGTGTATGATACAACATAATAAAACAAGCACAGTCTCCATGGAACAAAGTGGAGAATGCCCGACGCGTTTCTGGTCTCTTGATTTAGAAGAGAGCCGTCATCAGGGGCCAGGGAGTTGTACCGTATAAAAATTATTTCTCAATTCTAAAGATAACAAAAGACAACAAACATAGGGCACACAGTCAAAAACACAGCATGTTTTAGATCGATATATGGCACAGATTGTATAGGTATGAGTTGTAGCTTTATTTGCTAAACCACCTACCACTGGCTTATGCGGAGAGAGAGGTCCCTAACTTGGGATGGTAATGGTCACGAGTGGGTTCGAAAAAAGAATCACTGGGGGGTAATGACCCTTCCTGTATCAGTGGTCACACTCCTAGGAGAGACAACAAAGAGAGGGGGGGAGAGAAAATCATGATGGGATATTAGTTGGTTCTACCCTGTATATCGGATAAGCAGGAGAGGTGTCTATCAGGGATTCTATCCGAAGGTTGTGGTCTCCTTTTCTATGTGTCATATGTAAAGTATCAAGATATTTACCCGGTATGGGAGGGGGGTGGTTGTCTTTCAAAAACACCCCCTAAAGTTCTGTGTGGTACTTGTCACGTGATCCCTCTGGATCAAACAACTAAGACCTAGAAAAGAGAGATATACATGTAGCCAAACTGATCATAGCCCTCCTGTGAAAACACATTGGTAGTAAGATAAAGTGGAGTATAAGACTTACGATTGTCTCGAAGTGTCCACCGGTTGGTAGCGTTATCCCTGGTGTGCATAGGGTGCCCACCTATTGCGAGTGTTGCATGGTTTTAAATAGGGTTTCCCGAATGGGCGCCGGGTGCGCGTTGCGTGATGTAATCACGCATTGCGTCCCGTGTTGCGTAGCGCTGCATTGGTCATGTGACCAAAGCGTGTAGAGTGTCTGGTCACTTAGAACCTGACGTGAATTCTGACGGTGCCTCTCCATTTGTGCGTTGGGTCCCGCGCATAGTGATGACGTCAGCGCGTACCGTGCGTTGACGTTGGGGGTATCATATAGGTCACATGACCGCGGCGTCCTATTATGCTTTAACAGGAGAAACTAAGGCACAGAGGCTGAGTTTAGGAAAATGGTCGTGCTGAACCTGCCATTGGACGTTTTAAATCTTCAAAAGTCTATGGCGGCACCATATGGGTCACGTGACCGCAGCGTCCTATTGTGTTTTAAGGAGGGGAGCTCGGGCACCTAGGCTGAGTCAGAAAAATGGGCGTGTCAGGCCCACCTTTAATTTTCGCAAGTAGTGTCAGCAAACAAGGTAGTTTCGTGGGAGGTTCAATTCAAACCCAGGTCATGACCACTACCAAATCACCTAATGGGAAAGATGGGGCCGAGAGGAATTATAGTAACTGGTGCATCTGTGCCATATATAAGGGCATAATAAAAAGACAATGTATGAACAGATACACACATATAAAGGGGCCAGGCATACAATCTACTAAGATGTTAGGTGTAGATGTTGTTGACTTTTCATGTTACTCTGGGGGCTACATTTCTTATTTCATCAGTTGTTTAATTTTATTCTGTGGTTTGTGTCCATTATTTATCACAGTCTTTAACCTTCACCCTCCCAAACACCTGATTTGTAACCCTCCAAGAAGGGTCGATAGCTGACTTTGCTATTTAAGCCTGGGGGTGACGTAGCCTGTAGGGCTACTATCCAGCGGGTCTCCCGCTGGAGTAGTAGTTTATCCCAATCCCCCCCTCTTGGGTTGGGGTGGATTCTGTCTAGAGCCAAGAACAATGTTTTGGGGGTTTTGCCTTGGTGGACATCTCTCGAGTGTCTCCCCAGGGGGAGGTCAGGATTAGATGTTTTTATACTTTTTATATGTCTAGAGATCCGTTTCCTCCATTCTAGTTTTGTTTTACCTACGTAGAAACAGCCACACGAGCAGGTTAGCAAGTACACAATCCCATAGGTGTTGCAGTTCGCGAAGTGTCGCGAAGTGTCGCGGTTTGTACTGATAGCCATACCCAGCTAAACCATGTTTAGGGGCAAGGAATTTGAAACCCTAATGGGTCAATACAAAGAACATGGGGCAAAAGAGGCCAAAGGATCAGAAATGACAGCTCTGTTCTCCCAACTCAAAACTCTGGTAGAGAAGAAAGTAGCAATGTTTTGGCAAATAGACAACTTTGAACACTACATCCTAGAAGAAATTAACCCTTTGGGATTAAGAATACAAATCTTCCCTTCAATTGAAGATATGGACAACATCTTTAAGAAAAGATGGGAGAATAATCTACAACAATGCACCAAGCTCATGATGCGCCTGTTGATCGAAGAATATCAAAAAAGAATATTGATCTCTGATAAAGAGATAGACAACCTATATATTCAACTGGAACCCTTTAAGGACATAGATACGTATAAAGAACAGGAATCTACGATTAAGGCACACATTGACACCACGGCAAAAGATCTCATCACCAAAAAGGAGCAAAATTTCTGGAGGGATAAGACGGCATTCAAAGAGGGAAAAGCCTATCGTTGGCACGCACGTACAAACAACCAAAAACGCCCCCAAAAAAGAACGATTTTTAAAAAAAGCAAAGGGGTGGAAAAACGAATTGGGATCAAACTCCTCCCTCAACTCTTTATCCTCTGCCCACTCACAAGTAGGTACACGGGGTACCAAGAAACAAAAATGGACCTCGCCCGAAAGGGGCAACGAAAATAAGAAATACATAAGCGACAACGGTCCTGTCTCACATTCTAACCCAAATACTCGAAGTAATGAATACAATTCAACTAGAGTGGATGCAACGAGTACCCAACTGAACCGGGGAAAAACAACAAAGGAAACCCACCCCCCAGCTAATCGGAATGATCAACAATGACATGGGGTTGCCCTTGGATACCATGCGGACCCTATGAGCGTCATCAACCTCTCCCAGTATGTCCTATCCGAGGATGAGGTGACAATCTTAAACAAAGGTTTAACTTTCTGTCCATCCAAAGATGCTGATACCTTCGAGACAATAAAAGATCTACATCTTTTTGCTCGAAAACTGATCTTGAAAGGTCTATATGCCAAACCAATTAATACAAAAGAACTCTCTGCCAGAGAAGAACAGGCTTTAAATGACTTAATAACTCTGCTAAACGAACAAAGTAACAGCGACCTAATTGACAGGATTGACTTGAATGCGATTTTGGAAGAACAACTAACCCCAAAGGAAGGGGGTCTCTCATCAAAGTCCTTACTCAAATGAAAATCAAACAAATTTCCACCATTGACCCTCAATCCAAATCTCAATGCCTTTATAACAATGGCAAGTAAAGACATTCTGAGATTGAAAACAAAACCAACACCAGACAATATTTCCACTCAAGAAAGGGCGGCTTTGAAGAAACTTGCCGATCAAAAACAACTAACAATAAAACCCTCGGACAAAGGGGGCAACATTGTCATAATGAGCAATGAATTCTATCAAACGATGTGCCTAAATATTCTTTCCAATCCAGAATGGTACAGACCCATAATTGAAAGATTTGATAGTGACTTCTTCAAAATGGTTGATAAAGCATATGTGGAAAATACAATTACCCAACAAACATGGGAGTTCATCAGAACCGATCATGCCAAAATACCAACATTTTATAGCTTGCCTAAAGTGCATAAAAACTTATCTAACCCCCCAGGTAGACCGATCATCTCAGGACGAGGTTGCATTACTGAGCGATTGAGCCAATTTATTGATGAACAACTTAGACCACTGGTAACCAATCTACCATCGTATATTAGAGATACCACTCACCTTCTCCAAACCCTTGAAAACCTCACAGTACCGACTAAGGCACTCCTAGTCACAGTAGACGTGGAGGCCTTATACAGTTCTATACCTCACACAAAGGGTCTGGAAGTGATTGATCACTTCATTCGGCAATCTCATAGGGATGACAAACCCCTACACAAATTTATTGTGCAAGCTCTTGAGTTCATACTCTACCACAATGCATTCTCGTTCAATGGCTCCCACTTCCTCCAGATGCAGGGGGTTGCGATGGGGACATGTTGTGCCCCATCGTATGCCAACCTGTATCTGGGGGAGTGGGAGAGCCATTTCTTGTCTGCCGAAGGGGAAAACTCGCACACATCCAACATTTTAACATGGCACAGGTTCATTGATGACATTTTCATGATATGGGATGGCACGACCGAAGACCTTGCCATCTGTATCAGGGACATGGGTATCAATGACTTTAATTTGAAGTTCACTAGCATCCAGAACAACCAAGTGATTACGTTTCTTGATGTCACCATCTTTAAAACCCTTGATGGACATCTCTCTAGCTCGCTGTTCCGGAAAGAAACGGCCGGAAACACCATCCTACAAGCCTCAAGTTTCCACCCGGAATCTCTCGTACGTTCAATCCCATACTCACAATATCTCCGTATAAGGAGGAATTGCTCGGACGAAGATCTGTTCATAAAGGAAGCAGACAATTTAAAAAGAAGGCTCTTACAAAGGGGATATTCCCACACATGTTTGAAAAAAGCTTTCAGAAAAGTGAAGAGTCAGGCAAGATTAGACATCCTGTTTCCTCCCAAGAAAATTGTCAACACAGAAAAAAACCAATGCCTACCTACAAGAATTATCACGACATACAACAATCAACACAAACAGATAAAACGGATAATTAAAAAACACTGGCACATACTACAAATCGACCCAATCATCAGCCAATTTATCCCCATTCAACCCTTAATCACGTACAGACGGACCAGATCCATCAAGGATTCTCTAGTTACCAGTGAATATACTGGAACTTTTAGAGGAGATCCGTGCAAACGATGGGGTACTTTTACCTGCGGAGGGTGTGCTCAATGCCAACATATTAATACCTCAAAAAACATCAAACTCCCGAATGGCTATCAGTACAAACCGCGACACTTCGCGAACTGCAACACCTATGGGATTGTGTACTTGCTAACCTGCTCGTGTGGCTGTTTCTACGTAGGTAAAACAAAACTAGAATGGAGGAAACGGATCTCTAGACATATAAAAAGTATAAAAACATCTAATCCTGACCTCCCCCTGGGGAGACACTCGAGAGATGTCCACCAAGGCAAAACCCCCAAAACATTGTTCTTGGCTCTAGACAGAATCCACCCCAACCCAAGAGGGGGGGATTGGGATAAACTACTACTCCAGCGGGAGACCCGCTGGATAGTAGCCCTACAGGCTACGTCACCCCCAGGCTTAAATAGCAAAGTCAGCTATCGACCCTTCTTGGAGGGTTACAAATCAGGTGTTTGGGAGGGTGAAGGTTAAAGACTGTGATAAATAATGGACACAAACCACAGAATAAAATTAAACAACTGATGAAATAAGAAATGTAGCCCCCAGAGTAACATGAAAAGTCAACAACATCTACACCTAACATCTTAGTAGATTGTATGCCTGGCCCCTTTATATGTGTGTATCTGTTCATACATTGTCTTTTTATTATGCCCTTATATATGGCACAGATGCACCAGTTACTATAATTCCTCTCGGCCCCATCTTTCCCATTAGGTGATTTGGTAGTGGTCATGACCTGGGTTTGAATTGAACCTCCCACGAAACTACCTTGTTTGCTGACACTACTTGCGAAAATTAAAGGTGGGCCTGACACGCCCATTTTTCTGACTCAGCCTAGGTGCCCGAGCTCCCCTCCTTAAAACACAATAGGACGCTGCGGTCACGTGACCCATATGGTGCCGCCATAGACTTTTGAAGATTTAAAACGTCCAATGGCAGGTTCAGCACGACCATTTTCCTAAACTCAGCCTCTGTGCCTTAGTTTCTCCTGTTAAAGCATAATAGGACGCCGCGGTCATGTGACCTATATGATACCCCCAACGTCAACGCACGGTACGCGCTGACGTCATCACTATGCGCGGGACCCAACGCACAAATGGAGAGGCACCGTCAGAATTCACGTCAGGTTCTAAGTGACCAGACACTCTACACGCTTTGGTCACATGACCAATGCAGCGCTACGCAACACGGGACGCAATGCGTGATTACATCACGCAACGCGCACCCGGCGCCCATTCGGGAAACCCTATTTAAAACCATGCAACACTCGCAATAGGTGGGCACCCTATGCACACCAGGGATAACGCTACCAACCGGTGGACACTTCGAGACAATCGTAAGTCTTATACTCCACTTTATTTTACTACCAATGTGTTTTCACAGGAGGGCTATGATCAGTTTGGCTACATGTATATCTCTCTTTTCTAGGTCTTAGTTGTTTGATCCAGAGGGATCACGTGACAAGTACCACACAGAACTTTAGGGGGTGTTTTTGAAAGACAACCACCCCCCTCCCATACCGGGTAAATATCTTGATACTTTACATATGACACATAGAAAAGGAGACCACAACCTTCGGATAGAATCCCTGATAGACACCTCTCCTGCTTATCCGATATACAGGGTAGAACCAACTAATATCCCATCATGATTTTCTCTCCCCCCCTCTCTTTGTTGTCTCTCCTAGGAGTGTGACCACTGATACAGGAAGGGTCATTACCCCCCAGTGATTCTTTTTTCGAACCCACTCGTGACTATTACCATCCCAAGTTAGGGACCTCTCTCTCTGCATAAGCCAGCGGTAGGTGGTTTAGCAAATAAAGCTACAACTCATACCTATACAATCTGTGCCATATATCGATCTAAAACATGCTGTGTTTTTGACTGTGTGCCCTATGTTTGTTGTCTTTTGTTATCTTTAGAATTGAGAAATAATTTTTATACGGTACAACTCCCTGGCCCCTGATGACGGCTCTCTTCTAAATCAAGAGACCAGAAACGCGTCGGGCATTCTCCACTTTGTTCCATGGAGACTGTGCTTGTTTTATTATGTTGTATCATACACTGTATTGTTATGTGATTGTAATTTTTCTTTACCTCCTTCACTGGGTGCTTCTTTCCAACCCCTGATGCTCCTTGCCTACTATGTGATCATCACAGAGAGGTAACGGACCATACAGGTCACCTTTTCTATAGACACCAATATGTATGTGACTGGGTCCATATTATAACCTATGTATTAAAGTATATTTTATCTGAACTTGGCCTTTAAAGTCCCACTCCATTGGGTTTTTTTTCTTAGTTTTCTACAGTTACCAGGGATGTGGCCAGTTTCATAGTGTCCGGATGTGTAAAATCCTCTTTCCCTTTGTCTCCTATATATTGTAAGCCGCATGGACATTGGATAAGGTAGATAACCCCTTTAGTTGCACAAGTGATAAACTGGTCAATTTCAAATGACTGTTGAGTGGCTGTAGTCTGGAACGAACAGATCTTTCTGTCTCTACAGCTATTAAGAGTACAGACCTGACATTTTTTACATCTAAAGTATCCTATCAGGTTGTCGAAAAAGTCCTAGATACTTTGGGAGGATCGTGCACGCTTGGAGATATTACCAATGGTGGAGACACCTTTAAAGATCACGTTCGGTCTAACTGGGAGAATAGGGGCCAGGACCTGGTCTGTTGCGAGAATATGCCAATGCTTCTGTATCAGTTTCTTTACACTGAAGTGTTGTGCTGAAAAAGTAGTAACAAATGGTAGAGCAAATCTATCATTTGGTGCTCTCTTATCTTTATCAGCCAGTAACTGTAATCGGTCTACACTTCTCACCTTCTCCAAAGATTGGTGTAGAATTTGTTTGTCATACCCCTTTTCCTCAAACCTAGTTGAAAGTATGGATGCCTGTCTCTCAAAGGTGAGAGGATCAGAACAATTGCGTTTTAGACGCATATATTGCCCCAAAGGTACTGATTTCAACCAAGTGGGGAGATGGCAGCTGTCTAGTGGAATATATGCATTCCGATCTGTTGGCTTGAAAAAAGTAGATGTAACAAATCTGTCTCCCTCAACGGTGATCTGAAGGTCTAGAAAGTGGATAGTATGTTGGCTGATCTCAAAGTTAAACTTGATGCCCCTGGTGTTCTGATTTAGACCTGACATGAAGTCTTGTAGATCAGCTTCACCATATTCCCACAGGAGGAGGACGTCATCGATATACCTCGACCAGAGAAGAATCTCTGGACGGCGGCAAACATCGATGCCGTCCTCCTCCCACTTGGCCATAAAGAGGTTGGCCAAGCTGGTGCCATATTTTGCTAACCTTGTCATCTCTAAGTTCTAAGCTTATGAGATCTAAAGTGAAATTTGATGATAACACTACAGTTTTGCTTACTGTTCTGTTCTCTTTGATGGAGGGGAAGCTGAAAATAAGGACCTTCGATGCAAGGATCTCCCTGCCACTACATTAATTTTGTGGATCAGAATTTTGTTAACTTCTGCTACTTTTGTGAATATTTCCCCACCAATAATCAGATTATGACTAAGGCCTAATGTTCTCGTTTGCATTTGTTTACTGTCGCTTGTCAATAAACAAAAAAAAATATATTTTTTAAAGAGCAATGACTAGAGTGCAGATTACTGTATCTTTTCCTCAATCATCAGTTCACCAGGCATCAGGGATACAGCTTTAAATTGACTCAGCAAATGCCTGATTCCCCTGCATGATAGTTGCCTTCAAGTAAAGAAACAGAACAAGGCATGGTAGATCAATTGCAAGAAGGCTAAAGGCTTAAAGGGTTTGTAAAGAAAATACATTTTTTATCTTAATAGCTTCCTTTACCTTAATGCAGTGCTGTTTTCATGTCCTCATTGTTCATTTTTTGCTCCTAAGTTGCTGTAATTCTTCTCTGATCTCCACACTTCCTGGTTGTCTGTTTCCTGATAACCACAGTCATGGGAGCTTTCTCTCTGTGGTCACTAATCAACGAGGTGTGATTACTGTGTGCCTAAAACCCCACAGCACCAATCAGTTTAGTTTTTCCAAACCATCACTGCCCTGTATTGGCTCGGTGGCTCTGTACAGCAGAGAAGCAGGAAACATGTAAAAACGAAACTAGAAACTAGAGCTACATTATATGATTGATTTTTATCTATTTTTAATCGTGTTTAAAAGGAATCAGTTAACTATGATGTCGTTATACCCTGTAAATAGTCATTTCAGCAACAAAAAAAAATTCCTTTACAACTCCTTTAACTGGTGACAGATATATTTTCCTATGCTTGCCTTTTATGGACACAGTTTCCGCAGTTTTACAAACACTCTTTGCTAAAATATGTCTATTACAGGATGGCCATATTTAAAAGAGAAGTATGTTTTTTTTATTAAAAAAATCTTACTAACCTAGGTGGATGCTGCATCTGTCCCTAACCATTTCTGCACTGAGAACCAAGCCACTGAACATCGCAGATGGCTCAGTTTTCACAGATCCCTGAGAGGAGAGCTGCTGACTGTCAGTCAGCGTATCTCCTTTCTTCTTCTCCACACTCTTTGGAGCTCTGAGCTGTGGATGGATGGGGAGCGGCCGTTTCAGCATCTCAGCAGCTCACTGAGACTGCCATCATTTAAGGCAGCTGGCGGATCCAGACTTGGGATGACGCGCTGCCTCGACTGATGGCAATGACATCAGTGGAGAGCGGACTTCAGACTGCTCTCTGCTAATAATGGGTCACAGGATTGCAAAACGAATTGTACCCCTGTGACCCAGAGGAAAAGCCCAGCCTAAAAGCTCAGGCTGGACATGTCCTTTAATAATGTATTGCAAAATACAGTGGCTATACGCAAAGTGCACCATTATATACTGTATAGAGTCTACCAGAAATAAATATACTTGATTTATAAATGTGTAAACGTGATGTGACTAGGAATGTTTCAAAAGGATTTAATGTTACAGATTTATCTTGTGTCAGGGTCCCAGCGCTCACAGCGCTCAATCTGTGCACAGGCACGTTAGAATCGCGTCACGGCGCGTGCCCGGGACCAATCGCAGGCCTGACAGCCCTACTTAAGCCAGTCCCTGTCTTTGCACAGGTTTCTGGTTTATCGTCAACTCTGAGTAAAGTTTTGACACTTTGATTTGTGCCCTTTGACCCGGATTTGCTTGACCTCGGCTTGTTTTGTGGACTTTGCTGCCTTCCTTAATCCTCTGACCTCGGACCGTGATCTGGATTTGCCTCTGTCTCCTGCCCTTGAACTTTGGCTTGCACCTCTGGACTTGTCTTAAGCCCTGTCCTGAACCCGGACTTCAACCTGTACCCCGGATCTGCTACCGTCAGTCTGTTAGCTTCTGAGCTGTGTACTGGGACTATACCACTCTCACCTGCCTTGGTGACCATCCAGCTCCTGCATCCCTTCTCAGCCGCTGATCTTCAACAACCTGCACCCCACCTACTACTCCGCTGGTACCGGTACCTCCTTGTGCCTCTGCCTCCTGTCTCAAACTCCAGGGGGCAGGTGCGCTTGGTCGTAAAGGTGAGCCGTCCTCAGCATCTCGGCCTTGGTAAGTACTCCTGCTTCTGACAGTATAAACCAGCCAGATGTCTGAGGCCGACAGGGCGCGCTCTCCGTTTGAGACACTCTACCTGCAAGTGTCCGCACTCACTGACGCAGTTCAAAAGCTTCAAGATGGCTACCTCCAAATAGATGGTCGTCTTCAACAACTGGCCGTGATTCCTGGACCCTCATCTCCACCTGCACCACCATCCTCTGGAGCTGCAGCACCTCAAGCCGCCTCTAGCTCGGCCGTAGTGGTGACCCACCCGGAACCACGTGTGCCTATCCCGGAACGTTTTTCAGGTCAGCGCCGGAAATATCGGGCTTTTAAGAATGCTTTCTCTCTGTACTTATCTCTTCAGCCCAGAACCTTTTGTTCAGAGACTGTGAAAGTGGGTTTCGTCATATCTCTCCTCTCGGAAGAACCACAAGCCTCGGCTCACACTTTAATGGAGCAACAGAGCCCAATCCTCAATACGATAGACACCTTCTTCGAACACATGGCAAAGTTATATGATGACCCACAGCGCACGGCTACTGCCGAAACTATTCTCCATAACCTCACCCAAGGTAGAAGGCCCATTGAGGACTATACAGCCGAGTCCCGAAAATGGTCAGCCGACACAGGCTGGAATGAGGCCGCTCTAAAATACCAGTTTCGCCAAGGCTTGTCCGAGTCTCTTAAGGACGAGCTGGCCCGGACTGAAATTCCAGCCACTCTGGAAGATTTGATCCAAACCGCCACACAGCTGGATCGATGCCTGAGAGAATGACGTTCTGAGTGGTATCAAATTCCACTCCCTACCTGGGCCCATCCAAGACCTACACCGATTCCATAGCCGCCGGTGGCTCCTCAAAATGTAATCCTCCCGGATCCTGAACCTATGCAAATTGGAGAGGAGGTCTGGCTGTCTGCTGCTAATCTAAAATTACCGGTCCCCTCTCGAAAGTTGGGCCCAAGATTCATTGGCCCTTTCAGGATCAAGCGCAAGATCAACGAGGTGGCCTTCGAACTCTCTTTGCCGGATTCCTACAGGATTCATCCAGTTTTCCATGCCTCTCTCCTGAAACCTGTTACCCCTGATCCTTTCCAAGGGAGAGAAGAGCCTCCGCCTCCACCAGTAGAGGTCGAGGGAGAGAAGGAATTTGAAGTTGAGTCCATCATCAGCTGTAGAAAAAGAGGTAGACAACTCCAGTATTTGATTAAATAGAAGGGCGCTTTCCCCGGAAGATAACTCCTGGGAACCTGCAAGAAATCTGCATGCTCCACGTCTAATCCACGCTTTTCATCAGGAACACCCAGAATTGATGTCCAGCTTGGGCGTCCGGAGTCCACCCCTTGGGGGGGAGCACTGTCAGGGTCCCAGCGCTCACAGCGCTCAATCTGTGCACAGGCACGTTAGAATCGCGTCACGGCGTGTGCCCGCGCATCTGGGGCGCGCGCGCATGCGTGGCGCGGCAGCACGGCGCGTGCACGAGCGCACAGATGTGCGCGCCTCCTCCCGGGACCAATCGCAGGCCTGACAGCCCTACTTAAGCCAGTCCCTGTCTTTGCACAGGTTGCTGGTTTATCGTCAGCTCTGAGTAAAGTTTTGACACTTTGATTTGTGCCCTTTGACCCGGATTTGCTTCCCGACTCAGCTCTCGCCTGGAAACCTGACCTCGGCTTGTTTTGTGGACTTTGCTGCCTTCCTTAATCCTCTGACCTCGGACCGTGACCTGGATTTGCCTCTGTC
Organism: Rana kukunoris; assembly: GCA_029574335.1. Classification (NCBI taxonomy): domain Eukaryota; kingdom Metazoa; phylum Chordata; class Amphibia; order Anura; family Ranidae; genus Rana; species Rana kukunoris. Next base: position 120,365,384 of record CM056058.1, on the reverse strand, counting down.
TCCTGCCCTTGAACTTTGGCTTGCACCTCTGGACTTGTCTTAAGCCCTGTCCTGAACCCGGACTTCAACCTGTACCCCGGATCTGCTACCGTCAGTCTGTTAGCTTCTGAGCTGTGTACTGGGACTATACCACTCTCACCTGCCTTGGTGACCATCCAGGTCCTGCATCCCTTCTCAGCCGCTGATCTTCAACAACCTGCACCCCACCTACTACTCCGCTGGTACCGGTACCTCCTTGTGCCTCTGCCTCCTGTCTCAAACTCCAGGGGGCAGGTGCGCTTGGTCGTAAAGGTGAGCCGTCCTCAGCATCTCAGCCTTGGTAAGTACTCCTGCTTCTGACAGTATAAACCAGCCAGATGTCTGAGGCCGACAGGGCGAGCTCACCGTTTGAGACACTCTGCCTGCAAGTGTCCGCACTCACTGACGCAGTTCAAAAGCTTCAAGATGGCTACCTCCAAATAGATGGTCGTCTTCAACAACTGGCCGTGATTCCTGGACCCTCATCTCCACCTGCACCACCATCCTCTGGAGCTGCAGCACCTCAAGCCGCCTCTAGCTCGGCCGTAGTGGTGACCCACCCGGAACCACGTGTGCCTATCCCGGAACGTTTTTCAGATCAGCGCCGGAAATATCGGGCTTTTAAGAATGCTTTCTCTCTGTACTTATCTCTTCAGCCCAGAACCTTTTGTTCAGAGACTGTGAAAGTGGGTTTCGTCATATCTCTCCTCTCGGAAGAACCACAAGCCTCGGCTCACACTTTAATGGAGCAACAGAGCCCAATCCTCAATACGATAGACACCTTCTTCGAACACATGGCAAAGTTATATGATGACCCACAGCGCACGGCTACTGCCGAAACTATTCTCCATAACCTCACCCAAGGTAGAAGGCCCATTGAGGACTATACAGCCGAGTCCCGAAAATGGTCAGCCGACACAGGCTGGAATGAGGCCGCTCTAAAATACCAGTTTCGCCAAGGCTTGTCCGAGTCTCTTAAGGACGAGCTGGCCCGGACTGAAATTCCAGCCACTCTGGAAGATTTGATCCAAACCGCCACACAGCTGGATCGAGCCTGAGAGAACGACGTTCTGAGTGGTATCAAATTCCACGCCCTACCTGGGCCCATCCAAGACCTACACCGATTCCATAGCCGCTGGTGGCTCCTCAAAACGTAATCCTCCCGGATCCTGAACCTATGCAAATTGGAGAGGAGGTCTGGCTGTCTGCTGCTAATCTAAAATTACCGGTCCCCTCTCGAAAGTTGGGCCCAAGATTCATTGGCCCTTTCAGGATCAAGCGCAAGATCAACGAGGTGGCCTTCGAACTCTCTTTGTCGGATTCCTACAGGATTCATCCAGTTTTCCATGCCTCTCTCCTGAAACCTGTTACCCCTGATCCTTTCCAAGGGAGAGAAGGGCCTCCGCCTCCACCAGTAGAGGTCGAGGGAGAGAAGGAATTTGAAGTTGAGTCCATCATCAGCTGTAGAAAAAGAGGTAGACAACTCCAGTATTTGATTAAATAGAAGGGCTATCCCCGGAAGATAACTCCTGGGAACCTGCAAGAAATCTGCATGCTCCACGTCTAATCCACGCTTTTCATCAGGAACACCCAGAATTGATGTCCAGCTTGGGCGTCCGGAGTCCGCCCCTTGGGGGGGAGCACTGTCAGGGTCCCAGCGCTCACAGCACTCAATCTGTGCACAGGCACGTTAGAATCGCGTCACGGCGTGTGCCCGCGCATCTGGGGCGCGCGCGCATGCGTGGCGCGGCAGCACGGCGCATGCACGAGCGCACGGATGTGCGCGCCTCCTCCCGGGACCAATCGCAGGCCTGACAGCCCTACTTAAGCCAGTCCCTGTCTTTGCACAGGTTGCTGGTTTATCGTCAGCTCTGAGTAAAGTTTTGACACTTTGATTTGTGCCCTTTGACCCGGATTTGCTTCCCGACTCAGCTCTCGCCTGGAAACCTGACCTCGGCTTGTTTTGTGGACTTTGCTGCCTTCCTTAATCCTCTGACCTCGGACCGTGACCTGGATTTGCCTCTGTCTCCTGCCCTTGAACTTTGGCTTGCACCTCTGGGCTTGTCTTAAGCCCTTTCCTGAACCCAGACTTCAACCTGTACCCCGGATCTGCTACCGTCAGTCTGTTAGCTTCTGAGCTGTGTACTGGGACTATACCACTCTCACCTGCCTTGGTGACCATCCAGCTCCTGCATCCCTTCTCAGCCGCTGATCTTCAACAACCTGCACCCCACCTACTACTCCGTTGGTACCGGTACCTCCTTGTGCCTCTGCCTCCTGTCTCAAACTCCAGGGGGCAGGTGCGCTTGGTCATAAAGGTGAGCCGTCCTCTGCATCTCGGCCTTGGTAAGTACTCGTGATTTTGTCATCTTGTATCTTGTATCTGGACAGACTTACATTTTGACTTTTTATCAGTTTAAGAGAAATGTAATATAAGTTAAATTGGCACAGTGTCACGATGCCGAAGGTTATTCTTTTTGGTCCAAACATGAAAGCAGAGCAATTTGTACTCATTTATTTTTTAAAGGGCATTTTTTTTTAACAGGCTCTGCTATACACATTCTGTATATATCGATTAATGTATGTACAGGTAGTATTGTTGATTACAAATAGTTATTTTCCTTTGTAGAGAATGAATGCTGTCTGCCAGGGCGCAGCACAAGTAAAGTAAAATTAAAATCTGCATGCTTAATGCATAAATTGATTTATAATTCAATTTGATGGTTTGCAGAGTATAAAAACGGAAAGGTTGAAAAGAGCCTGAAGGTGGAGATTAGTACTGCTTCTCAGCAAAAAGCTGACCTTAGAAATTTGTTCAGTGTGTACTTTAATTACACAGAATTTCTAAAAATCATACTGTGCAATTAATCTACTAAAGAATTTGTGAGGTTCTCAAAAAAAGGAGTTACATCCAAATCTGTTTAGTTTATTTTGGCTGAAGGTTATTAAGTTTTCAACTTGTCACTGGACTCATCTCAACTTTAAGTCTCTGCCCAATCTCTGAAGGACTTGCATATTTTACAGTTTGGCGGACTGCTTGTGTGCAGGACTGTTTTTATGCCGCGTACACATGGTCGAAATTTCTGACAAAAAATGTTCGATGTGAGCTTTTGGTCAGAAATTCTGACTGTGTGTAGGCTCCATCGGACATTTGCTGTCCGAATTTACGACCACAAAAGTTTAAGAGCTGGTTCTCAATTTTTCCTACAACAAAAGTTCTTGTCTGAAATTCCAATTACCTGTATGCAAATCCTATGCATGCTCGGAATCATTAAACTTGATTTTTCTTGGCTCGCCGTAGTGTTGTACATCCAGTGTTGTAAGTAACGGCGTTTAAATAAACACCGTTACATAACAATTGGCCTCCAAGGGGTAACTAGTAATATACCTGATTACTTTTACCCCATCGGCAACGCCGTTGCCGTTACATTGGCGGCGGTACCGAGTTACATTGAGCAGGGGGCGTGGCCGGATGTAGAAGCGGTGTGTGCGGTGTGGGAATGAACCAGCCCCTCCGCTCCATACCCCTCGCCTATGCCCGAGCCTTTCCCTCCAGTGACAGCAGTGGGGCCTGGAGACCTGGTTCATTACCCACACGTAGCGCCCCCCCCCCGGGAATCGGCTCCTACCTTGCTGTGGATCGCGGGTGCTGCGGATGGCCTTTAGGGAGCCCGGATGGTAGTACGGCGGTGAGCGGTGTTAGAACCCGGGGAGTCGGGGGGTGTCGCTGGTTGCGGAGCATGGGGTCGGCAGCAAAAAGAGCCGAGTGGAGTCCCGTCGGAAATCTCGCGAGACTTCAGCGAAGCCACAGCTACAGTCAGAGCCAGACCTGGAGCTAGCTGAGTGGAGAGAGAGAGAGCTCCGGTGTACTCTGCTGCACCCTACTGGGGAAAAAGCAGACTGCAGTGAGTATGAACTTTGTGCTACTGGCTGAGTTGACACTGTGACTGCTGCTGCTGATATTGCTTGTAATTGTAAAGCTTAAAGGACTCCAATTATCTGTCTATAAGCCTGTTATATATTTATAGACAGATAATTGGAGTCTTTTAAGCTTTACAATTAGGCAAAGTAATATTTTTGAGGGGATATAATTCTCAGTTACTTTGCCGAGTAACTAGTTGCTTTGCCAATAAAGTAACTGAGTCACTAACTCAATTACTTTTTCAGACAAGTAACTTGTAATTGTAACTAATTACTTTTTTTTTTTTTAACCATATAGATTTTATTAAGAAATAGGAGAATACACAAACATTTATGTCACAGCAGCATCGGCAGGTATAACAGTAAGATCAAAAGGAATTACAAAGCGGTATTACATATGAGATACAGGTATAAATTAGGCAAGTACCATATGATCGAGGCAATAGACCCAAAAACCCAAGACATATCTTCTAGATGCAAACCCTTCGGAGGGAAACAGGTCACAGAGTGGCAGGGAGGGAAGGCGTCAGGTAATACCTATTGATATGCATAAGGGGTTTCCAAGACCTGACGTTTACGGCTAGCTATGGCACCTTGCCTGTCTATATATGCCCAACAGCTACCGCTCAGGTTCCCCTCTATACAGGACATGGGTGGGCTAGACAGCCGGAGACCATCCCGCCCTCCCAACCCCGTAAGCCGAGGGTACAAAATAAGGGGTAAAGGGAAGAAAGAAAGACCTCCAGACGAGGGAGAGGGGAGAAAAAGAAAGAAAAAAAAAAACAAGGAGGGGAGGGGCAAACCAGTGGGAACAAGCGAGATGCAGAAACGCAAGCCTGAGAGGGCAGGAGAGTAAGCTCACCGCCCCCCTCGTCCACAAGACACTGGAAGGAGTACACCCCAATGAAAACCAGGACCATGCGTCCATTAGGTCAGAATCATTGGTCATCGGTCAATGCACGAAACTCCGCCGAATTACGGAATTCGAACCACCCGTTCCAAACACAAGTGAAAGCGAGGATCCTGTCTTGTGTAATGCTTATTAGCTCCTCCATCGCGGCCAATTGGTTAATGCGTGTCACCCATTCTTTGATAGAAGGGGGCACAGCAGATCTCCAGTGAACGGGGATACACAGTCTAGCAGCATTGATCATGTGTATCGCTATTGAGTTACGAAACGTTTTCTTGGGAAGTTCAGAAAGGTGAAGTAGATATTGTGCTGGGGAAAACTCCAGGGGAAGTTCAGACACCACCGCCGTCACCTCATGAACCTTCTGCCAATATGACAGGATCAATGGGCATTCCCACCAGATGTGGAGGAAAGAGCCCAATGCCTGTCCACATCTCCAGCACCTGTCTGACACCGAGGGGGCAAATTTGTGCACAACATCTGATGTCCTATACCATCGAGTCCTGATCTTGTAGCCATTCTCTTGAATGTGCACACTTGGCGAACCCTTAAAGATAAGCCAGTTTATCCTCTCCCAGGCCTTCGGCTCAATCGATCTTCCCAACCGGGCCTCCCAGAAAGCTCTTTCGGCTTGCAGAGCCTCAGGGGGAGTCTGAAACAGAGACGCGTACAATATCGAAATAACATGTCTCTGGGGCGAGGAACTCAAGCAAAGCGATTCAAACACAGTAGATGACCTTGTGAAGCTTCCTCGTAACTTGGGGTTGTCGAGGAAGTGTCTCACGTGGAAGTAGGCGAAAAGCGGGAATGTCTTAGTTGGGGATCTCATTTCCAGTTCTTTTTTAGACAGAAACCTATCACCTGAAAAAAAATGTTTGGCCAACATCTCTGCATGTGGCCATTCATCCATCAAGTAGCGCCTGTCTCGCCCCGGCAGAAAATCCGGGTTACCTCTAAGAGGAGTCAGTCCACACATCGTCCCAGAGATCGGCTGCGTAGAGCAAGCTTTCAGAAAAACCGACAACGTCACCCCTATAAGTGGGTGCTCTTAAACATCAGACGGCCAGTGTCTGCAGGAAGTCCAGGGTAGTTTCCCGAGATCAGATCCCACGATCTGACTTTCCAGTCGTACCCATCCTTTACAGTGGGAGTGGACTCGCCAGTCCACCATTCGCGCTAAGTATGTAGCCCGGTAGTATCTTTGCAGGTCCGGGAGGCCAATACCCCCCTCTATCTTTGGCAACACCAGTTTCGCCCAGCTAATTCTAGGGGTTTTGGATCCCCACAGAAATTTCCTGCATAGTCTTTTGTACATTGCGAAAAAGGAAGGTGGTAAGGCGACCGGGATCGTCTGTAGTTTGTATAGGAGTCTGGGAAGCACCGTCATTTTCAAGATGGCGGCCCGTCCAAACCAAGAGATCGAGGGAGAGTCCCATTTCAGTAAATCCTGTTGTATGGACCTCAGCTCCGCGGAGAAGTTTTTCTCATATAAATCCGAGAAATTCCCTGGAAGCCGAATGCCCAAATATGTGATATCATCCGATTTCCACCGAAAGGGCAAGTGATCTTGGCAGCGAGACACCAGTGCCGAGGGTAGAGAAACATTTAAGGCAAAGGACTTTGAATAATTGATTTTCAGGTGGGAAATACGACGGAAGTGTTCGAATACTTGAAGTAGGTTTGGAAGGGATATCAAAGGGGCCGAAAGGAAAAGCAAAATGTCGTCGGCGAAGGCAGCGAGCTTGAATTCGGTGTGATCTGTTTTAACACCCTGTATGTCCGGGTGCTCCCGAATGCAGCGGAGGAGCGGTTCCAAAGTGAGGATGTACAGTATGGGGGAAAGGGGACATCCCTGTCTGGTGCCATTGTGTATGGAGAAGGCCTCCGACAGGTGACCATTGACCCGGACTCGTGCTCTAGGGTTCGTGTACAGTGCACCTACCAGGGCCCTCAACCTTGACCCCAACCCCAAGGCCTCCAAAACCGAGCCCATGTAGTCCCAGGCCACCCGGTCGAAGGCCTTCTCCGCATCTAATGATAAAAAAAAAACTTCACTTTTAGTAGAAGTGAGCCAGTGGTGTAAGTTTGGGGCCTTGATGGTGTTGTCCCTGGCTTCTCTGCCCGGGACAAACCCCACTTGGTCAAGGCCCACCCAGGCCGGGACATGTAGAGCTAGTCGCGTCGCCAGAATCTTTGAAAAGATCTTCACGTCTACATTTAGGAGTGAAATCGGCCTGTAACTGGCTACTTCAGAGGGGTCTTTACCCTCCTTAGGAATTACCGAGATATACGCTTCCAAAAGGGTGTTAGAATTATGAGATGGGTCTTCTAGAGAGTTGAAGGCCCTGTGGAAGCCTGGCGCCAACAGTTCTGGAAAGCATTTGTAGTATTGTGCCGTCAGGCCGTCCGGACCCGGGCATTTGCCTGGTTTGGTAGCTTTTAGGGCTTTCTCCCATTCTTCTGTTGTCAGTGGAGAGTCTAAAATTTGCTGGTCTTCCACAGATACCGCTCGGGGGCAGTATTTCTGCAGAAAATCTTTCGTCAGGGACTCCCTGGAAGCCGACGAACCTACCCCTCCCTCCCTTGCCTTGATATTATAGAGATCACTATAATAGTCCTGGAATCGATGAGCAATATCCTCCGTCTTCGTAAGGATCTTGCCGTGCTTATCTTTCACCTGGTGGATAGTGGTGGCAAGAACACGTTTTTTGCGTGTACTTCGCTAGAAGCCTGCCCGGCTTATTCCCTTGCTCAAAAAATACTTTCTGTGAGAATAGCATGCGTTTACGTGCTTTTTTATATAGTTCCTCCCTTAGGAGTGTCCTAGCTTCCGCAAGGTCCGCCGCCACCTGGGCCGCCCTGGATCCTTTATGTTGTGTCTCTAGTCTAGAAATTCTGTCTGTGAGCTCCTGGATAAGGGCAGCATGTTCCCTTTTCCTTCTCGCTGCGATGGACAACAAGTGGCCTCTCACCACGCACTTGTGTGCCTCCCAAATAGTCAGGGGCGACATATCAGGTGTGTTATTCAGCCGAAAGTACTCCTCAATCGCCTGTTTGATGGTAGCACAATCTGCGGCATCTGCAAGTAGAGAAGCATCTAGCCTCCAAACTTTCGTACGTGCCTCCCTCTGTGGGAACCGTAAAGTCAGCGTAACTGGGTGGTGGTCGGATAACACCATGCTCTCTATCGTAGCATCATGCAGGTATGTAAGATCAGTCTGGGAAAGAAAAATGTAGTCCAGCCTCGAATACCGTTGGTGTGGCGGCGAAAAAAGAACGTGTAATCTCGACCTCTGGGATTCAACGTGCGCCATGTATCATGGAGAGCCAGAGAGGCCAAGCCAATTTTCGCTTGCCTCAAGGCCGAAAAGGGAAGGGACGAAGCCCCTGTAGAGGTATCGAGAGTAGGATTTAGGGCCATGTTGAGTTCCCCCCCCGAGAATTAGGAGGCCCGATTTAAACGCGGTAAGTCTCAAAAGCGTCTCCTTCAAAAAGGAAACCTGTTTAGTGTTGGGGCAATACACATTAGCAAGAGTTATAGACCTGTTTTTCCACAATCCCTTGAGGAAGATGAATCTCCCTTCAGGGTCAACCAATTGATTAGTGAGGCAGAAAGCAAGTGACTTTGCGAGTAAAATCGCCACCCCTTTTGTCTTGGAACCAGCACAAGTGGAGTGGAAAACCTCAGTGTAGCGTTTATTAGTGAGGCGTTGAATGCTGTCCGATCTGAAATGTGTCTCTTGAAAAAAGACGATTTGAGCTTTTTGTTTATGAGCTTCAGCAAGAAAACTGGAACGTTTCTCCGGGAGATTAAGTCCCTTAGCATTAACCGAGAGAACCTTAAGCGATAGAGGAGCTAGAGAATGCATCACAGAAGCCATGGTAGCTCAACAGGTGCAATACCAACCAAATCCCCACGTGGACGAGAAGGGCTGCGAGTGAGGAAGGGGTGGATAGAGGGGGGAGGAGAGGGGAAAAAACAAAAAAAACAAAAACAAAGGGGGGGGGGTTGGGGGATAAGAAGGAGATAGATGGAAAGTAAAGCAAAGAGGAATGAGTGGACAGGACTTGCTACAAGAAAGGGACCCAGAGACTGAGACCCTAGGGAGATAGTCTACCCACCTCAAACTGAGTGCCTATCCAAATCCCGGAAAGGAAACCCTACGTTAGGGTTATCCGGGTACAGTAAACCGGAGGTAACCTAAGCCCTGCTAAGCTACATGAACAGAAAATCCAAAATTATACCGGGAGAGACAGGGGGAGTACCAGCTTCTCCTGCGGCGGGGATGAGAGCCTGTACCCGAGAACTACCACCCACCCCGCCGTCCAGCCCCCTGACTCCAGGTAGCCGTAATCCAATAAAGGAACCCTCTGTCAGGTACTAGGGTAGGAGGAATGGCCCGCAAGAACACCCCCACCCGCAGGCAGCGGGTTCCCACCAACCCCCTCCCCCCGAGTATCAGTTTCTCCAACACCACCTTAATATGGATTCCACCTCCCCTACACCTCGGCGTGCCAACATCAGGAGGAGGTGCGCCTCATGCTGCTCGGTTTGTCAGACATATCCCCTGACCGACCCGGCCCAAGAGGGAATCACCCCTATCTGAAGGGCTTGTTTACCCCATCTAGGATTGGCCCCTCCCTATCTTTCCGGGAGGAGGTTCCAGGGTCCTCGGAGTCCAGAGGCCCCACCAAATATACATTAACAGCGAGTCAAGATATATCACATATCAGTTAACTTAAGGAAAAAGACATTTCACAAGACATTAAATAACTGTCCCTTAGAGGGTAACACAACGGATGAGGAGCTATACTAATATCTCTATGCCAACATTCAAATGCCCCAAAAGGGGATTCAGACAACTTGAATCCAACATGGGGAAACCACAATCAACTGCAGTCAAATTTTGCATAGGTATATTGTAGCTTTGGGAATGTCCCTAAAACCCACGTGCTCCGCCCAAGGCGGAACCCCAGGGGCCTCAGGGATCCCCAACATCCAACATCAGAAAGGCCTTTCCAGGTAAAAATTCCAGCGACACACACTTATCCCCACTGCATACTCCTCCAATCCCCCACCTCGCACAAATCACTATATTACCAGCACACTTTGGATATGGTCACCACCCACATTGGCAGGAAAGGGAGGAACGGGGGAGGGAGGCGGAAAGGGGGAAGGAGAAGAAAAGAAAAGTAAGAGGGGGGTGGGAGGAGCGAGAGAGAGAGAGAGAGAGAGATCAGGGGAGGGAAGGGAACAGGACGGGGGAAATGGGAGGAGGGGGGAAGGAAGGTGAGGGGAAAGGGAACCCAGGGAACCCCCGTAACCCATGTCAAAGGCTCATCACGGTGTAACAACAAAGTAATAGACCTCCACTCAAGTTCAACGTGGGTACAATGAGCACAATGAGCGTTCAAATAACAGAAAGCAAACAACAATAAAGGAACCCCCAGAGTGAGTGAAATGCTCAATGGACCTCAGCAGATCGGTGTAGTATCAGAGGGGAGGTAGGTCAGGTAGCAAACTCCCATGTAGCTCATGTTCATAGCATCAGGATACTAGGCTCCAACGTAGGAAGGGGTCAAGAGCGAGTGAAACAAAAGCCCGCCTCCATACCACGCTACAGTACAATTAAGGAGAAAGGGAGAGCTGTTCCAATGCTCCGATAAAACTTGTGATGGGTTTACCACCTAGTGCCCCAAAGCTCGGGGTGTGTTTGTCATACTCTCCAGCGAAGGTCCGTTAGGCCCCATAAAGAACTTTCCTGAACACAAAGTAAGGCCTAAAGATTCAAGGATACATGGGAGTCATACAAGGGGCAATCTTGGGGTGACCCGGTGTCCATCCAAAAGTTAGGAGTGTGGGTAATAATAACAAAAAAAAGGGGGGGGGGAAAGAAAAAAAGGGGGGGACAGTCAGTCACAGGGAGATGCTGGGGTCAGCTTACCGCATCCTGTAAGAAGCTCTCAATGCTCCGTCCGCCGCCGTACTGAGGATGGCGACACTCGTGGGCTCTCCTCAGTTTCCATGTCCCCTCGGAACCTGGGGGGAGAGACATCGGATGACCTGCGTCGTCTTTGCCGGTTCTTCCGGGATCTTGTGGTGTCATCACTCCGGGTGGGGATCCAGGGCTCAGGCTGGAAAAACGTGCTATACCAATCTGGTACATTGACTACCGGGATGCCAAGTGTATCGCAGAATTGCTGTAGGTCTGCCGGCGTACTCAGAGCTGCCGTGCGATTACCCGCTGTAGCCTGCAGGCAGGAAGGGAATTTCCATTTGTACAAAATGTGCCTGTCCCATAGAATCTGTAGTAGGGGTCTCAGGTCCCTTCGGTGCTGCAGTGTGATGGCAGATAGGTCCTGGTACAGCTGAATGCGTGCCCCCTCATATTCCAAGTTGGCGTGAGTGCGCGTAAGGCGCAATATGTCTTCTTTTTGGACAAAGCTAACCAGAGCGCATACTATATCCCTGGGGGGGTCTGTGTCTCTGCCTCTGGGCCTGAGCGCTCTGTGACAGCGCTCCATCTCTATGGGGGCATCAGGTGGTCTGCCTAGCACCGTGTTAAAGACAGCCCAGACAGCTTGTTGAATGTGCTGGGGTCCCTCCACGGACTCCGGGATACCCCTGACACGCAGGTTCCTCCTGCGTCCCCTATTGTCCAAGTCCTCTAAATGCCTGTGCATCTCCATGTGGTGGTGGGCATGGGAGTCAGAGGCCCGCTGTACTTGCTGGATAGCCGCCCCATGGGACATGGCAGCTGCTTCCACGTGTTCTACTCGGGTGGTGATCGTTTTGATCTCGCCCTTTAGGTCTGCAATGGCAGCAAGCATGGCTGTTTTAATGTCCAGTGCGACTTGCTGTAGGTCCGCCATACAAAGCGGGCGCGGGGTACATGTAAATGACGTACCTTGAGCCAGTCCTGAGGCGGCCGTGGAGGAGGCTGCGGGCGGCTCCAAACTCCAGTCCGCGGCTGGAGATGCGGCCTGCACGTTCGTCGGCTGTGTGCGGAACATCGCCGGTATGGTCTTGCTCAGCTGAGTAGAGGGATCGGGCTGCTGCCAGGTGGTTGCCTGGTTCTTACCCGCCATCGTGGCAGGTTAGATCAGAGGGATACCGCCAATTGAAGCGAATCTCAGGGTCTGGACGGCGGAGCTCTCTTGTTAGGCAGCCATCTCGTTCCGGATCCAGGCCACGCCCCTCTAATTACTTTTTTAAAGGAAGATGAACAACACTGTGTACATCACCGTGTTCTTGATGTTCGGAATTTCCAACAAGATTTGTGTGACCATGTGTATGCAAAACAAGTTTGAGCCAAAAAAAATAAAAATATACGGTTTTGTTGTCTGAATTTCCGATCGTGTGTACGCGGGATTAGACTGATAATTCACTACTGGATGTGGCATTTAATCTGCTTTTAATGTAGAAATACAATTGTACAGATCACCAAACAAGAGGCAGGAGAAATTGTTTCATGTTTTCAGTAAATGTTCTATTTTTTCTGAATGTAGCCACAAATGTTTAGAGGTAGACAGATGTGGCTGATGCATTAAAGCAGGGGTTTTGTGGCAGGTCGTTTTTCTTTTTTTTTTGAGCATTCTATGGGGATTAACAATTCAAAGGTACACTCACTTCTTTGGTCTCTTCAATTATCCGCTGTCCGTTTTCGTTTGAAAAACTGAGTTATAAATTGGTTCCTGTGATTTTCTATTTTGCTTGTGGGCATTGTGAAGCCAAAAAGCAAGCATTTCCTGGAAGCTGTGAAATCTCTCGAGATTTCGCTGCACGGCGTTACACAATGTATCTTGGGAAGACACTGTGACACTGTGCTCCCAGAATACATTGCAGCGAAGTCCCAACTTGCATTGCGGCATCGGGGAAAGGCTTCAAAAAGCCTACTCCCGCGGGAGGGGAATCCCAGAATTCTAAATTAGAATCAAAATAATACGGTATTTATCTATTTATAAAAACAGTCACCTGGCTTTTAATGATGTATATCGTGCATTGATTGATTAAGAATATAGTTGATATTTTGGGTGAACCTCCGCTTTAATACTAAAAGAAATCTGCAGATGGTGCCAATAGCAACCTTTCACAATTCATATTTTATTTCAAAGAAACAAGGCTTCTGATGTGAGATACTATAGACAACATTTTTAATGATGTACTCATTTGCTTTGCTGATGTTTTACTTCACTCAATCTTTTGTTAGACTTTACATAGAGTTAGTTTGGGGCCAGTTTGGCCCCAACAAATTGTGTCTCTCGCTAACATGTGAGGCTGCTGGATGTGGGGTATAAACTGTATGTAGCCGTATACAAAGCTTCCTCTGATTGGCTGAGTCAGAGATTGTGACATCATCAGCCCACCTCTCTGACTGCCAATTAGAGGAAGCTTTGTATTCATTGATAGGATACACCGCTTTCTGTGAATGGCTAAGCATAACTGTGATAGACTCTACAGTGTTCCGGGTACGAGACTGGAAGTCTCGGCTCAAACCCGCAACACAGTGTGGTATGCTGTATGTCAGCATTATACCGCACTTCCAGCAGCCTCACGTGTTAGTGAGGAACATAGTTTGTTTAAGTCGAACTTGCCCAAACAAACTATGTAAAAGTCTAACAAAAGATGGAGTTCAGTTTTAATCAGGTCAATGAGAGAAACAAAATATGGAAAATGCTAACAGTTTGGGAGCTAGATGGTGCTCCTTCTAACCCTACAGCACCAGGTACTGACCCATGATGAATACCTTCTGCTGGTTTGGTGATAATGCTGTGGTGGAAATTGCTTTGTAATTTGGAAGAGCCTTTGTCTTTCCTGAGGCTCAGCTTTAAAATGATTTAATATGATTTGCGACAGGTGTAAAGTGCAGCATGCAGACAAAAGGTTTCCTCACAAACATGGCGATGTGCTGCTTTTTAATACTGTAATTGTCATATACGTCCCAATGATTCAATAAAATAATATTAATTATGTAAAAAATATATATTTTACATATGTTTCTCTGAGCCTTATGTGTCTTTAAAAAAATACAAATTATTTAGGTAGGCAAGTTATTAGCTTAAGCATACTAACAATGATAAATATGGTATGGGCATCAAAACATCAGATAACTGGAAATGGCATTAAAGGTCCTTTTAGATCTGTTTAGAGGGCAGGAAATACTCAGCAATGGAATGCAAGTTCGGGGAAAAGCTATAGGTTATTGCATTTGGAGATCGTCATAACCTGTTGCACATTTAAAGAGGAAGTAAACCCTGATGGGTTTTACCTCCTCTTTTTTTCTCCTGCAAAGTAAAAGCATAATGGAATAGCATGCATCACATTCTAGCCCTTTACGAAGCCCACAATGTCCCTGCTGTCCCTGCTGGTGGCCACATCCATCTTTACCCGTCTTCCTTCCAGGGCTGTGGACTCCGGTTCTGTGGCTGGCGGGAGTCACAGGACATCACTCCTGCGCAAGTGTGCAGGACCCGCCGGTCACGGCACGGGCCCTTAAGAAACGTCAGGATCATGCCTTTTCTTCAGTGCGCATCCGTGCAGGTTTAAGAGATATTTCCAGTACCTACAGGTAAGCTTTATTATAGGCTTACCTGTAGGTAAAAGTGGTGTAACTAGGTTTACAACCACTTGAAAACTTTTGAAAAGGCTTGATTTTTTTCTGAAATAACAGATATGTTATACTTACCTGTTCTGTGCAATGTTATTTTACAGAGTGGCCCTGAATGTCAGTTTTTGGGTTGCTTTATCGTCAGTGCTGTCCATTCCACCTCTTCTGTGCCTGCTCTCATAGAAAATCATATGCTATGGGGGAGGACATATCGGCGCTCTCCAAAGCCAGGGTTGTTTTACAAGGTGATCATTTGCGATCACTTTAAAGCGGGCTCCACCCTAAAGTGGAACTCCCACTGATCAGAACCCTCCCTCCTCCGGTGTCACATTTGACACCTTTCAGGGGGAGGGGGGTGCAGATACCTGTCTAAAGACAGGTATTTGCACCCACTTCCGGCCACACAGTCTCGGGTAAACTTCGGGCATGACGTCACCTCCCATCTCCCCCCCCCCCGTTGTGTTCTTGGAACAATCGGCTCCCAGAACACAGAGGGAGCCAATCGGCAGGCGTAGCGTGACTCGTGCATGCCCCGTAGGTAACCGGGCAGTGAAGCAGGAGTGCTTCACTTCCTGGTTCCCTCACCCAGGATGGCGGGGGGTCAGCAGAGTGACGAGCGATCATTTGTCCTCTGCTGCGGAAGGAGTTGGACCCCAGGACAGGTAAGTGTGCGAATATTAAAAGTCAGCAGCTGCAGTATTTGTAGCTGCTGGCTTTTAATATATTTTTTTTCAGCAGACATCCGCTTTAAGTATAGAGACTCCATTGTCTTTATAGGTACTTTCTGTCTAGCCCTCACCAACTTGTCCTTGTACTGCAGGATAAATATATTTTCATTATTTTTCTTTCACGCTCTTCTAAGTATGGGAAGTGTGCTGAAAAAACAAACATAAACTTTAGTCAGTAGTGATCTTCCCTCCGGTAAAAAAGCAGCAAGAGAAGAAAGTGATGTAGGAGATTTGCAATAATTGATCTGCAATGATCTGCTCTGTAGGTATGTGAGAACAACAGGATAAACTACACTGTTTTCCTAATTCCTATAGATCATATTGACAGTTAATTAAATGCCTATTTTTATTTTTTTACCATGGGGTTGAAAATAAGCACAGCTGCTAGTAGTTCCCTAAACAATTATATTTAACTTCATATCCACATATCCAGCCAGTTTCCTAATACAAGAATACAAACCTACCTACATTAAGGGCTGACAGTGAAGATTTACCTATAGAGAAACAGCAATGCTTTAGAGTATGTAAAATATATTTAAAAAACAAGTAGACAGCAAAGGGAAGATTTGAATCAAATATTGGGATTACTTATGGCACCACACCTTGAATATGTAAACATGAAAAGCACTTGCCAATCGCATACTGTAAATATACAATGGCAAATGGCTCTCCTGCACCAGATCACGTATCTAGTACTCCAGATTTAGGGTGCGTGCACGTGCTGCAGACAGCCTGCTCTTACTGTGATTAGACACAGCGGGACCTGATTGGTGAGTACGGCGCACTCGATGTTTGGGTGGCACCTGCCGATGCTTTGGTACAGTGACAAAATGGAGGTCTGCCTCCACAAGGCCGATCGATTTTCTGTCACTACAGAAGACATGGATATCCTGTGTCTCTGCTAAGCAGAGGCACCGTCCCATGCCTTCTCCTAGTGCATACACCTCCCCACAGTAGTAAAGCACATCTTAGGCACACAGCTAACCCATTAATTGCCTCTAGTGTTAACCCCTTCCATTCCAGTGTCATTAGTACAGTGACAGCACATATTTGTTTTAGCACTGATCACTGTATTGGTGTCACTGGTCCCCACAAAGTGTCAAAAGTGTCAGTTAGTATCCTGACTGTCTGCTGCAATATCGCAGTCCCGCTGATCTCTGCCATACTAGTAAATATAATAAAAATAGCCCCAAGTTTGTAGACTCTATGGCCCAGATTCAGAGAGAATTAGATTCTCGTAGCGTATCAGAAATACACTACGCCGCCGTTTTTTTTCCTGGCTCTACGTGGAATCCAGGTAGATTTTGTCCAGTAAACGACGGCGGCGTAGTGTATTTCTCCCGTCACAATCCATCTACGCGAGTAGGGGGCGTGAAGGATTTAAAATAGGCGCATTCCTGCGGCGATCGAACTGCGCATGCTCTGTTCGCAAATTTCCCGCCGTGCATTGCGCGAAATCACGTCGTTACGTCATTCGTTGTTTGAGTAGCGTCGTTTACAGACATTTCTATTCCCGAACGAGTTACGTAAAAAAAAAAAAATTAAATTCGACGCGGGAACGACGGCCATACTTAACATGGGCTACGCACCGTTAGACCAGCAAAAAGCTGGTCTAACAGTACGTAAAAAAAATAGACGTAAGCGATTGCGAAGACCGTTCGTATCTTCGTGGTTCGCCGTAAAAACACATTTGCATATCCCGACGCATCAAAACAACGCAAACTCCTCCCAGCGGCCGCAAAAATATCGCAGCGTAGATCCGAAGACTTACGAAGACGTAAGCCTCTCGGATCGAAGCCCGAAGCCGCCGCATCATGGTTTGAGGATTCAAACTAGTGATACGGCGCGCAAAATGTGAAATTACTCCTGTCTAACACCAGTTAGACAGGCGTAATTGCTTTATGAATCTGGGCCTATAACTTTTAATATACACTTAATGGTATTTATTTTACCAAAAATATGTAGCAGAATACATTTTGGTGTATATTAATGAAGAAATTATTATTATTATTTAAAAAAATGTATTGGATATGTTTTATAGCAGAACGTAAAAAAAATATTTTTTTTTCGTAAATTGACGGTCTTTTTATGGGGAAAAAGACATACCGTATATACTCGAGTATAAGCAGACCCGAATATAAGCCGAGACACCTAATTTTACCACAAAAAATGGGAAAAGGTATTGACTTGAGTATAAGCCTAGGGTGTCCATCTGCATGCCTCACTGTGCCTCACTTTGCCTCACTGTGTCCATGTGGATGCCTCACAGTGTCCATGCCTCACTGTGTCCATGCCTCACTTTGCCCATGCCTCACTGTGCCCATGCTTCACTGTGCCCATGCCTCACTGTGCCCATGACTTACTGTGTCCATGCCTCACTGAGCCCATGCCTCACTATTCCCATGCCTCACTGTGTCCATGACTAGACTGACATTTAACATGGAGTCTATTGAAGGGGTGCCCGGCTTAAAAATCGGTGCTCCCCAGCCATAGGTCCCCCAGACAACAAACTTTACACACTTGTAGAGAAGAAATTGGGCCAAGTTCTGGGTCCAGGGCACCTATGCCCGGCCAGGAACTGGGTCCCCAAAGTCACCAGAGAAATTACCGTTTAACATAGGAGTCTATGGAAGGGTTGCCCAGCTTTGAAAAATCATTGCTCCCCGGCTGTAGGTCTCCCGGACAACAAACTTTTCACACTTGTAGAGGAAGAGTGGGGCTACATGTGTGCCAAGTTTGGACGGCCGGCCAGTATCGGGTCCCAAAATTCCGGGAGATCAGGCGCAAAAAAGGTAACTCGAGTATAAACCAGGGGGGGCATTTTCAGCACAAATAAATGTGCTGAAAAAATTGTCTTATACTTGAGTATACTGTATATGGTACATTTTGTTTAGGTACAGCTTTGTATGTTCAAGCAATTGTCAGTTAAAGTAATACAGTGCCGTGTCGCAAAAAATGGCCTGGTCATGAAGGGGGGTAAATGTTCCCGTGTTCTGAGGTGAAGTGGTACCAAAACACTGTCAAACCCAAATAAAATAACTTTATTACAACATACTAAATATTAAAACATCTAGAATCCAAAGAATTATAGTTAGCATATGATGCCTCCCTATTGCCTGCTTATAGATATTACCCACAGGAGCATAAATCCCCCTAAATTAGGTTAAAATAAAATAACTTTATTACGAAGAATAATCGCATACGTTAATATAATTCGTGATATTAAAAAAAAAAAAAAAATTTTCGCCAATGCGAATCTATGCGAATCTAATGCAAATTTCGCGATTTTTTTTTTTTTATAAAATTCACGAATATTTGATATTTACGAATATTCGCTATATTTTATATGCGATGCCTATTCGAAATTTCCTATTGCCGAATGCGATTTTATTGCGAATATTGCGAAATTTATGCGAAATTTGAAAAATACGAATATTCGAAATAGCGAATATTCGCCGCGATATTCGGATAGCGAATATAAATCAATATTCGTAGCGAATATTCCTGCGAAATTAGCAACACTAGTTAATACTCTAGCAGCATGTAATAATGTGGTACACATTCGGGATGCTTCCACTGTGGTGAATATACCTCAATGCGTTTTATGGGAAAAAGGAGCAGGGGAGAACTTTAAAAAAATGGAAGACGTGCTGAGGGAATTAAAATGGTACTTTGAGACTAATGACACCCAGAATGTAACCTGGGGGTAGTATGGGAGGCCCACAAGGCAGTGATTAGGGGCGTCTTGATGAAACATGGGGCAAGGATTAAAAGGGAAAGAGAATGGAAAATAACAACCCTCATGACAGAGATTACACATTTAGAAAGAAGGCCACAAACAGAGACCTACCCCAGAGGTAGAGTGAGATCTTATGGCGGCCCGCAGACAAATGACTGAACTACTCCTATACAGAGCAAAAAGGGCGATACAGAATGGTAGAAGGCAGAATTATGAATATGGCAATAAATGTGGGAAGCAATTGGCAAACTCACTGAGAGAACAACAAGTAAAGACTTTTAGTTCTATGATTATGGGGTCAGGAGGTGAAGAACATGTATTACCTAGAGAGATTGCGCAGAGATTTAGTGACTTTTATAGTACTCTATATAACTGGCAAACAAGTCCCCAACAACATGAGGCAATGGGAAACTACATAGAAACATCAGGTATCCCGACCCTAATGCCGCGTTTGCGATGAAAAAAAACGACGTTTTCTGTGAAGTAAAAAACAACGTTTTTGAAACGTCACTTTTCAAAGACAATTTTGCATACACACCATCGTTTTTTCACAAAATCGAGGTTACGTTCACCACTCTTTTCCATTGAAGCTAGCTTCATAACTAGCTTCTGGGCATGCGCGGGTTGAAAAACGTCGTTTTGAACGACGTTTTTGCTACACACGGTGACTTTTTGTGAAACAAAAAACGACGTTTTGAAAAACGACACAAAAAAATCAAGCATGTTGGAATTTTTTTTTGGTCGTTTTTTTTAAGACAAAAAACGACGTTTTGCCCACACACTATCAATTTAAATGACGTTTTAAACAGTAAATGACGTTTTAAATGGCATAACAGTAGAGATGAGCCAAGAAATGGAAAAACCTATAACCTTAGAAGAACTACAGGAGGCAGTGAAAAAAGGGAAAGGAGGAAAATCACCGGGAGTAGATGGGTTTACCACTCAGTACTATAGACTTTTCCTCCCAGTATTCGGCCCTTTTATGGTTAGAATGTTTAATGACCTAGGTGATACATGCTCTTTTCACACTGAAACTCTGAAAGCGGTAATAGTGGTCATACTTAAGGAAGGAAAGGACCCCTCCCAATGCGGGAGTTATAGACCTATCTCAATACTCAATGAAGATCTGAAGCTTTTTGCTAAGATCTTGGCAGGACGTATACAGCAATATATACCTGGGCTCATTCACAAAGACCAGGTGGGTTTTGTGCAGATGCGTGAAGCTAGGGATAATACGGTTAAGACCCTGAATTTGATCCATTTGGCTGGAGCTTCCCGAACCCCATGTGTTTTCCTCGGTACAGACGCGGAAAAAGCCTTTGACCGGATAAACTGGCAATTCATGTTTATGGTTATGAGACACATGGGGTTTGGCAATAAGATGCTACAATGGATCGCAAGCAATTATAACCACCCAACGGCACAGGTTAGAGTGAACGGAATAGTGTCGCCACCCTTTAAGTTGTCAAACAGGACAAGACAGGGATGCCCGCTATCCCCTCTTTTATTTGCGATTTCCGTGGAACCTTTATTAAGCAGGATTCGATTGAATCCAGATATTAAAGGAGTGTCTTTTGGAGGTGCAGAATATAAGATTTCGGCTTATGTAGATGACATGATGTATTCTTTGTCGAACCCGAGGAAATCACTCCCTATTGCAATACCAAAATCCTTCTTTAAGCAGATGCAAACTCTTTTTAACAAGTTCATATGGGCCAACAAAAGTCCAAGAATTAAGAGCTGCATACTGTCTTTATCAAAACGAGATGGAGGCGTGTCGGCCCCAGAAATTTACAGATACTATCAGGCGGCTATCCTGATCCGGACTGGAGTAGACATGGTGGTGAGAAATTATGGCCGGCTTGGAGCAAGCCCAGTGTAGCAGTATGCTCCACCTGGCAGCGTGGTGCTACAGAGAGCTCCCGATAACTACTAAAAAACATCCACTGATAGGCCCTACACTGCAAGTGGCCTGCAGGCTATTTGCAAAGGGGAGACTGTGCACTTTGGATTCACCACTCTACCCAATTCTGGGGAAACCGCAGTTATAAACAGGGTTGATGAAGGGACCTTTCAGGGGATTAATAGAACAGGGCCTGGTACAAGCATCCCATTTTTTGAAAGAAGGCTCATGGCATACTATGCAGGAGATGTTAACGGGTGGGATCCCCTATCGATTGGATATTTTTAGGGCACTGCAACTGCGGCACTTCCTGGACACTTTGAAACCCCCAACTAGATACGAGCGCAAATTAACAAGGTTTGAGGGGTACTGTTGTGGGAGTGGAGTGCTTCGGCATGCCCTCTCAAGAATTAGCAAATTATTGAACGCGCCGGCGGAGGATTTCCAGAGGTGAGGAGGTGGAGTTGGAAAGACCCTTTACAGTAGAACAAAAGAATAAAATACTCTGGAATATATTCGAATCATCAGTCTGTGTGAAGACACAGGAGATGAATTACAAGATACTATCTCAGTGGTATCGTACCCCGGTAGTATTAAAGAGGTGTTTCCCAGACACTTCGGACAGATGTTGGAGGTGCGGTAAGAAAGATGGAACTTTATTACATATTCTGTGGTCCTGCCCGAAGATTTTAAGTTTCTGGATAAAGGTTCAGGGAATAGTGCAGAAATTCAGTGAAGAATTACCAAATGAGTGGCCCTACTATTTATTACAGGACTCTGAGCTATCGGTAAAGTGTTATAGGAAATCCATGGTCTGCCACCTTTTAAACGCAGCCCGTGCCTGTATTCCAGTGATGTGGAAACAGACACAACCGCTTAATCGAGTGGAAGATATGAACAGAATGGAGGATCTGGTTTGGACCTCCAGACAGAAACGTAAGGTATATCTTGATGCGTGGGCCGAATGGAACGTGTTTAGATACTCAGGAGAAGGGAAGGCTTTGATAGATGCGTAATAATGGAGGGACCTGGCTCTACGGATGGTGAGGAAGGGGAGAGGGGAGGAAAGGGGGGGGTGTTGTTTTTTTTTTTTTTGGGGCTTGCTTTCGGCTATGGTTTGTTTGGTAGGGTGGGATTGGTTAGGCATGACAATGCGGAGAGTGACACAACAAGGGGCGGCCCAACTGCCCCCACCCCCTAGGGGACACTTGGATCCCCTGGAGGAGGGGGTTCATTGGCTTGATGGAGTGAAGGAAGGGTACTCACCGATTCAAAGGTTACCAGAGGAGCAGACGTTGGATTGCGTGTTAAAAAGAGAAGTGACATGATGCGTTCTTAAAGCGGATCTCCACCCTAAAGTGAAGATCCGCTGATCGGAACCCTCCCCCCCTCCGGTGTCACATTTGACACCTTTCAGGGGGGAGGGGGGTGCAGATACCTGTCTAAAGACAGGTATCCGCACCCACTTCCGGCACGCAGTCTCGGGCAAAAGACGGGCTTTTCCCGTTGTATGCTGGGAACTCTCGGCTCCCAGCACACAGCGGGAGCCAATCGCGGGCGCAGCGCGACTCGCGCATGCGCTGTAGGGAACCGGGCAGTGAAGCCGGAGCGCTTCACTTCCTGGTTCCCTCGCCGTGGATGGAGGGGGGAGCAGCAGGGTGACAAGCAATCGCTCATCCTCTGCTGCGGACGCCGCTGGACTCCAGGACAGGTAAGTGTCCTAATATTAAAAGTCAGCAGCTGCAGTATTTGTTGCTGCTGGCTTTTAATATTTGTTTTTGGTGAACCATCCGCTTTAATATATTTATTGTGTTTTTTTTTTTTTTTTTAATGATGTGATATTGTACCATGTGGGTATTTCTGTAGATTTCATTATTAAATGATGTAATGACTCCATGGCCAGAGGAACGGCCCTTTGCTTGTATGTCACTTTGCATGTTTGAAAACAATAAAAAAGAAAATTGAAAGAAAAAAATGGCAATAATACAAGAACTATTAGGCCGCGTACACACCATGAAATAAATCTGATCAAATCGGTCTGACAGACCGTTTTGATCAGATTTGTCTGGTGGGATATATTGGTTTGATCGTGTACACACAGCAGTGTACACACAGCATGCTTTAAAATCTGTCTGCTGGAAAAAAATGTCTGCTCGCCCGTACACACGATCGAATTTGTCTGCTGAAACGGACCGTTTTCAGCAGATAGATTCGATCGTGTGTACACGGCCTTACAGTTTTGAGGTCCACACCACCACCATAAAAGTGATTTGCAACTCAAGGACACGTAGTGTCATTCCCAGGGGAAAGGTGTGGGAGCAAAAAATGACAAGGAATAATAAAAAAAAAATAATATATTTAACTAAGGCCTCGTACACACGATGAGATATGTCCGCTCAAACTTGTCCGACGGACAGTTTAGAGCGGACATGTCTCATCGGATTTCGGTCCGATGGCGTGTACACACCATCGGATCAAAATCCCCGCCGGCAGACAGCGTGGTGACGCGGCGGTGACGTTGACACCGCCACGTCACCGCTACGTCACCGCACCAGGAAGTAAACACTTCCGCGCGCATGCGTCGGATCCATTCACAGGATACGACGCATGTGCGGGAAGATATGTCCGCTGGTTTGCCGTACTAACCAGCGGACATATCCGACGGACAGGTTTGTAGCGGACAAATCTGTCCGCTAGCCCGTACACACGATCGGATTTGTCTGCTGAAACGGTCAATCGGACCGTTTTCAGCGGACAAATTTGATCGTGTGTACGCGGCCTAAAAGGTATACCGAGGAGCCCTCATAACCATAAACTGCTTTAACATTAATAAAAACATCATAGGCAGAAGTACACACCCATCAAGAGGAGGTTACACATAATCTGGGTGTAAGGAGAGCCTAAAAGAATGCCCAAAAGAAATATAGTGGGAGTGGGTAGGTAGTTCTCAATTTGCTAAAAATCTACATAATATCCAATGTTGCATTTCCTAAAAAAAATCTTTGTATATGTCATGTATCCTAAATAAGTCAGGTAAGGAGAGGGGATGGAAAAGGAGGAGGGGAGGGAGAGAAAGCAAATAGGGAAAGGTAGAAAGGGAAGAGAAAGGGAGAAAGGGAAGGGAAAGGGAGGGGGGAAAGTGAAGGAGAAAGAAAAAAGGGTAAAAGAAAGGAAAGAAAAAAGGAAAGAAGAAAAAGGCAATGGAGAAGGGGAAGGTAATGGGAAAGTAGGGGGAGGGAGAGGGATGAAAACAGAAATGGAGGGGGGGAGGAAGAAGAGGGATAGGGAAGTAGTAATTGTGTATTTAAACCAGTTTTAATGACTTATGGGTAAGGGATTCCTTAGAGTAGACTAGGACGTCAGGCGTAGACTCTGGGGCCCAGATCCAGAAAGGAATTACGCCGGCGTATCTCCAGATACGCGGCCGTAATTTCAAATGTGCGCCATCGTATCTTTGCGCCGATTCTCAAAGCAAGATATGCTGGAAAACATGGCTTCAGTCGTCCGGCATAACATGTCTACACCGGCATATCGTGGGCGCATAGTTACGCTGGGCACATTAGACGTTCCCATTAACATTATGCAAATGAGCTAGATACGCCGATTCACGAACGTACGTTTATATATACGCCGTTTACGTAAGGCGTATGAGCGGCGTAAAGTTACCCCTGCTATATGAGGCACAGCCAATGTTAAGTATGGACATCAGAACAGCCTCGAATTGTATGTCGTTTACACCGTTTGCGTAAGTCGTACACGAATAGGGCTGTACGTAAGTTACGTTCACGTCGAAAGCATTGAGTATTTGCGTCATTCATTCGGCGCGTCACCATTCATTTACATACAACACGCCCACTATCAGCCTACTTTGAATTACGCCCACTTACGCCGGCCCATTTACGCTACGCCACTGTAACTTAGGACGCAAGTGCTTTGTGAATCTAGCACTTGCCTCTCTAAGTTGCGGCGGCGTAGCGTAAATAAGATACGCTACGCCCGCACAAAGATACGCTGCGGTACGTGGATCCGGGCCTGGGAGTGCATGAACCAGAGGGAATCATCAGTAAAATCTTTTTCTTAAAACATGACATTAGCTCTGATCAGCACACACCTTTATAAATCACCAGTGCAAAATCAAAGTGGTCTGGGAAATAGGAAAGGATAGTATAGGTTGTGTATTTACCCCACCCCTGTAAACTTGTAAATGAGAAGGGGAGAGTATCATCTAGACTTCCTATTTACTTTTTTAATGCGCTAACCATGGCTTGTGACTGGACAAGACACTGTGCTGCCAAATATCACGCTTTTTTGACTCGTGAAATTGTATTGTGAAATTGTGTTGGCTCCTTAGATAGTGGTGTATGCTTCTGATGCCTTTGACTCACTCACGAGAGATGGTTACAAACTAATAATCTGTTCATT
Organism: Rana kukunoris; assembly: GCA_029574335.1. NCBI lineage: Eukaryota > Metazoa > Chordata > Amphibia > Anura > Ranidae > Rana > Rana kukunoris. The sequence continues at coordinate 120,340,135 of CM056058.1, read as the reverse complement.
TGGCACCTTGTCAAATATTTTCTTAAATAACAACTTTATTTTTTAAATGTGTCCTCCCTGCCTATTTGGCCACAATCCTTTAGACCAGTGGTTCTCAACCTTCTAGTGCCGAGACCCCTTGATAAAATTTCCCAAGTTGTGGGGACCCCTAACAATAAAATTATTTCCGTAGCGTTGGTTGTCAGCACCCAAGGTAAGATAAGTTGTTTGCGCCCCTAACCAACGGACATATAGCGATACCTGAGTCCCTTCCACCCGTACAGTATTAAAACCCCTTGTGGTACATTTTAGGATGTACCACTCTTTCTCTTTGTTCTCCTTTTTTTTCCCCTTTTATATCTCTCTATCCTAATCTCTTGTCCCTCCCCCATCCCTCTCTAGCTGTCTTTCTTGTTCTTTCTCCTATTCTTTCTCTCCCTTATTCTTTGTTCCTCCCCCTCTATTCCTCTTCCTTCCATGTATTCTCTATTTGTATTCCTCCTCTTACTTCCTTTTAGGGGGGGGGGGGTGGGATGAGTGGCAATATTCGTGGGGAGTGGGATGAGTGGCAGTACTCGTGGGGAGTGGGATCAGTGGCAGTGCTGGGGGGAGTTCTGATCAGTAAACTTAGGTGCTCTTGATCAAGGTAATCTTCTGATCTGAGAACTGTAGTGGGGGCTTTTAATGGCAACTATAATCACAGGTAGTGTTGTTCACTTTGTCTCTGGCTTCACTGTGTCTCTAACTTTTCGGTGTCTTGCAGCAGTGACACCTATGCCGAAATCAGGATATAGTCTCTATCGGAGTTGCACACAGATGATAGGAATTTCCTATCTGTTTTCTTTCCATGGAAAAAAATAAAACATGTTCTATTTCTAAACACCGATGGAAAAAAGTCTGATGGGGCCCACACACGTTTAGAATTTCTGATGAAAAAAGTCCATCTGACTTTTTTCATCGGAAATTCCGATTGTGTATACGTGGCATAAGAGTTGATCTCTTAGGCGCCGTAAACACGGCCGAGGTTCTCGCTGAAAACCAGCGAGAACCTCGCTGGAATGCACATGGGACCACAGGCATTATGCATAACCAACCCAAGCAAACATGCAAAAGAGGAAATAACACCCCAAACACCATTTCTTTCTTTAAATTTTTTATTAAAGTAAACATATATATTGGAAATTCGCATACTATTTTATTGTTGGAATTTAACTTGGCCACGGCCTGATTCATTGGTTTTTTTAAAATGTCCATTCAAATAATAATCTTTCAAAGATATTGTACTCATACCGTAAATAATTCAACTGATTACATTTCCATAACCATCACGCACAGCCCAGCCACTTAGACTCAAGCTGTATATCCATGAGATCAATTTAAATCTCCCATCAGGCAAAACTGCCTATCACTGTACAACACTACCACATGAATCTGGCCGCGACGGGGGGGGGGGGAAGGGTGGGAAGCTCCGTCGGCTGGGTCCTCTTGGATCAACAGGGGGGCGCCTGCCTGTCACGGAACCGGGCCTATATATAGGCCCGAGCCGGTCTCCAGAACTTTCTACCTGGGTCATCTGATCCCTTCGACCAATCACAGCTCTTACCTGTCCTGGCTCCTGGGCTCTTTCAGCACAGCTGCACCGCTCGATTGAGCCCCTTACCTGTATTAGTGCACCTGCTCTGACCTGCAAATGACCCCCCTTAGCTCAACCTATATCCTAGCTGCCTCTGCCGTGGACCCATAAGGAAAGGAGAGCCTAATTGGCCCTCTTTCCTTTCCCATGGGACCACAGGCATTATGCATAACCAACCCAAGCAAACATGCAAAAGAGGAAATAACACCCCAAACACCATTTCTTTCTTTAAATTTTTTATTAAAGTAAACATATATATTGGAAATTCGCATACTATTTTATTGTTGGAATTTAACTTGGCCACGGCCTGATTCATTGGTTTTTTTAAAATGTCCATTCAAATAATAATCTTTCAAAGATATTGTACTCATACCGTAAATAATTCAACTGATTACATTTCCATAACCATCACGCACAGCCCAGCCACTTAGACTCAAGCTGTATATCCATGAGATCAATTTAAATCTCCCAAACGACAGGAGGGGACGGGTCTCCTGACACCCTCCTGTCACCCCTACCCCAGACCGCGGCCTCCTCTATGCATGTTTGCAACTCCATATTAAAAATATCCAGGCCTATATCCGACAGATGTACCCCATCCGCCCTGTACAAGCCCGGATACCCACCTTCCAACTCAAAATGCCTAACTGAGATACCTAGGCCTAGCGCCAAAAAATTTTCTATAGCTCTATTCACTCGTTTGCGAACTCTCTCTAACGGTTTCAAATTAGCAGAATTTAGCCAACAGAAACGCGGGATTATTTCTGAAAAAATTAACAAAGTTCCAGGGGAGAAGTGACTCAAAAACACAAACACATCCTTCATGTCATTTATTAAATCGTGAGTCTTCCACTTCCCAATATCATTCCCCCCCAGATGCAGAACCAGCATGTCTGGAGGGGGAAATAGCGTAAATAACCTGTTCAATTCCGTCATTAAATTAACCCATACCATTCCTCTGCGACCAAACCAATGAATAGTGAACGATGAGGGGTTCAGGCCCAAATTCTCCGAATACGTCCTATTAGAAGCTCTTTTCTGTGCCCAAAACACAAAAGAATGGCCTATAATCCATATGGTATGATGCAGACCTGTAATGAGATAAAATATTAGTAAGGACGTATGTACCGTTTGAAAACATCTGATTTCCATCTACCTAATTTTTTAATGGCATCCTCCTCAAGACCTATCCTGGCGGCCTCTGTAGCCGCTTCGATCCTAAATGAATGCGATGTGATTCTGGCTACCTTGATATGACTGTGTGAGATGCATTTTTTTAGCACCGCTAAAATTGATATATAGAAACCGGGGAACCATCCTCGTGTATGAACAGGAGTCCCCCATTAGGTGGGCGGATCCTCACATACTCGTGCAGCCTGGTTATCGGGCAAATATCCCTGTTTATGTATTTCCTTAATGAGATCCAAGCTCCTTTGCCCCACGTGTCTGTCTTACCGTGCCTTATAAATAAACTTACGTTCTCTTCCAGCAAAGAAACCTTGGATATTAGGATCCCGGAGTTGCCAAGCTTAGAGGCCGGTAAGAGCTCAGAAATCCTACATGCACTGAAGAAGGAGATAACAAAAATTGCTTTAAACAAAACGGCCTCGTAGGCCGTGAAGCAAATTGCAGAAGTAGCCCCGCAAATTTGCAACAGCATGGCTGGGGTAACAGGCGATCTAGTATCCTTCCTAACGGAACCTTTCCTATAGCCCTTCATGATTTGTTTTATTGAAAAGAAACTAAGGCAAGGTGGCCTGCCCATAAGGCACAGAAAAAATGAAACTCCAGCTAAAGTCTTATAAATGTTGGACCAGGAGAGGCGCCTCTGAATCAGCGAACCCAGAAACCGCAAAACCAAGTCTTCCGAGTGTTCTGAGACAGATAGATTTAATGAACCCAGGAAAGTTGACCATAACAATCATGCGGAAACGTAGCTTCTCCAGGTAGACGGGGCCACCGAATTCTTGAAAAACGTCCTCATTAAATCAGAGCCCATAAGTGGGATGGGCAACTCCACCCCCTCGGCTCTGCCCTTGGCAGTAATTTGAAAAATCGGTCCATCTGCAGACGAGAAAGCGCATCAGCAGCATTATTTACCTTACCGGGGATGTATCTGGCCTTCAGCCAGATGTTCCGCTTCAGACACAGGGAAACCAAACGCCGTAGGAACGTAACCACTGTAGGGGATTTAGACGACAAAGCGTTAACTGCAAACAACACACCTTTGTTGTCCGTGCTAACCATCAGTCTTTTATTTGAAAAGGACTCACCCCATAGCTCCAAAGCCACTATTAACGGGAACAGTTCAAGTAACACTATGTTTCTAGTAAAACCCAGCGTGACCCACCTATCCGGCCATGTCCCTGCACACCACTGAGTTTCCCAAATTACCCGGAAGCCAACTGATCCTGCTGCGTCTGTTTCTAACAAAAAAATTGTCATCTGGTCTGAAATCCTGTTGCCACACCGCCTTACCATTGAAACAATCCAAGAACTCCGACCAGACCAACAGATCTTGCTTGATGCATGCTGTTATCCTGATGTGAGCAGAAGGATTGCTTATGCCTGATATTGCTGCATATAATCTCCTTGAGAACACCCTGCCCATGGGCAAGATCCTTAAGGCGAAGGCTAACTGACCCAAGAGGGATTGCATTCCCCTTAAAGTCACCTTACCCCGCCTCAGGAATAGCCTTATTGTCTGGGATAACTTATAGATTTTGTCCTCAGGCAGCCTGCATTCCATACTGGCAGAATCTATGGTTATGCCCAGAAAATCAATACAGGTTGTGGGATGAATCGTTTTGCCCTGGGCCAGCGGGACACCAAAGTTACCGCAGACCTGGTTAAAAGCAGATGGAAGGGCGGAGCAATCCGCAGACCCACCTGCTCCAAAAAACAAAAAATCATCCAGATAGTGGATCAAATCATCCGAGCCAGACACCCTGCTGACCACCCATTCCAAAAATGTTGAAAAAGCTTCGAAGTAGAAACAGGAAACTGAACAGCCCATGGGCAAAGCTTTATCAAAATAAAATTGCTCTTCAAAATAAATGCCCAGGGAATTAAAACCTATTGGGTGTAAAGGAAGTAAGCGAAATGCTGATTGTATATCCGCTTTCGCCATTAACGCATTTCTACCTAACCTGCGCAATATCTCTAAAGCTGAATCAAAGGATGTGTATGACACGGATAACTTCTCCGCGTCAATTTGGTCATTTAGGGAATCACCAAAAGGAAATGACAAATGATGTATTAACCTGAATTCCGCCGGTTCTTTTTTGGGGACCAGTCCTAACGGCGAAATCCTAAAATTAGCAAAAGGTGGGAGGGCAAAGGGACCTTCCATTCTACCCGCCTTCACCTCCTTTAGAAGCTTCTCTCTTACAACCAAGGTGCATCATTCACAGATTTCAAATTTTTTACTAAAATACACCCTGAACCCTCAAATTGTGGTAAGAGAAAACCCTCCAAGAAACCTTCAATTAGCATTGCCGCCATCTGCCGGTTTGGATAAACTCGCAACCATGGCAGCATGCTTTGGAGACTCACCGGGGTGGCTGCTTTTGGAAACGCCATCCCTTGTATTGGATTGTAATTTCCGAAAACACTTGGAAATTGGATGGCTCCCTCCACAGAATGCACATTCATGCTTGTATTTACAAGTATTCAGCCATTTGCAGTGTGAATCATTAAACGCAAAACACAGGCCTATTTTATAAGAAAAACTCGCAGAGGGCTGAGAGGGTGCCACCGAGCTTGTCCGCGAAAAGGACTGCTTTTGGGGCAAAAATAAGTTGAGCCAGAGGCCCACATCCTTTGATCCCCACTGCAAGGAAGGCTGAATTGCTAATTTCTGGCGGAAGGCCTCATCATATGACAGCCACGCCAGACCACTGAAACCCCTATACGCCTCCAAGATTATGTCAAGGTGCTGAAACAGGAGAGGGCTTTTATTAGGATACTTTTCGCATAAGACACTAGCATAAATAACAAAAGCCTGCAACCAAGCATAAAAGGATTTAATTGCTGGCTTTTTATCCTCTGCTCTTTCATCCTTACTTTCAAACCTTGACACAACCTTGGCCGGGGGGAGAATAGAAGAAAATTCAATATATTCCCCTCTCCATATCCTCTCCTTCATGTTCAATGGTAAGTGAAAACCTAGTGGCGATAAAAAGCATGGCATGCATTCTTTGGCACTGCTGTCAACTGAATCTATTACAGTGCCCTCTTTAGCTCTTGCAGCCATAGGCTGGGGAACAATATTCAAGGCATTACCTGACCATACCCCAGCTTCACTAGGAACCGTAGGACTGGGCATACTCGATTTCATTACATTAATCAGCTGCTCAATAGATGCAGTCAACATTGACAGTGATGCTGGATTGCACTCACCCTTTCCACTCTGTGCCAGACTCATCCCCGGGGCTGTCATAGGCACCTCGCACCGCGCAGATGAACCGCCGGTCTGTTGAGCCTGTCGTGGCTGATGCAGGCTTGAATCACTGCGCGCTCCCTTGCCACTTCCTCTGGCTGGATGGCCGCCGCCGCTCGCATCCTGTTGCTGAATTCTCCCCTTGGCTGGTGCTGCTGCCTTCTTCTTTCCTTTTCCCCTCCCGGCCTGGGGGGGTGCTGACACTGGGCGCAGGTCCCTATAAGAAAGAGAAAAAATATCCCGGATACTTTCGCCGGCACTCAGAGGATCCGGGCTCACGCTCCTCCCTTGCTCACGCCTCCTCTTGCTGGTCCGCCTCGCTGGTCCGTCCTCCTTACTGCTGCCGTCTGCCTCCAAAACCTTCGTAAGGAAAGGTGCGGTGACTTTTTCTCCCTCGAGCGAGCATGGTATGAGGTGAGGTGAATCCCTCCCGCTGGGCCCCGCGGCTGGCTCCATTTCAGTGCTGCAAACGCTGGCTGGCCGTGAGGTTGTAGGTAGGGACAGGCATAGCCGAAGCCAATCTTATCCCCCCTCGTGCTCCGCGCGCGATATTAGTTGGCGTAGCAGGGTCTCCATGGTGACTGGAATTTTCAGCAAAGCTCCGTCGGCTGGGTCCTCTTGGATCAACAGGGGGGCGCCTGCCTGTCACGGAACTGGGCCTATATATAGGCCCGAGCCGGTCTCCAGAACTTTCTACCTGGGTCATCTGATCCCTTCGACCAATCACAGCTCTTACCTGTCCTGGCTCCTGGGCTCTTTCAGCACAGCTGCACAGCTCGATTGAGCCCCTTACCTGTATTAGTGCACCTGCTCTGACCTGCAAATGACCCCCCTTAGCTCAACCTATATCCTAGCTGCCTCTGCCGTGGACCCATAAGGAAAGAAGAGCCTAATTGGCCCTCTTTCCTTTCCCATTCCAGCGAGGACCTCGGCCGTGTGTACGGTCTCAGCGAGCTTCCCGTCGGGAAGCCCGTCGAGCCGAAATAGAGAGCACGCTCTCTATTTCCTCGACGGCCCGCCTGGAAGAATGGCTGGTTGCCATTCCCGACGGGCGGGTCGCCGAATTCGACGGCCGGGAGAGAACCTCGACGGGCGGAACGATGTGTTCTGCCCGTCGAGGTTCTCTGCCGTGTGTACACGGCCTCAAACAATTTGCAGAGGAAGGAATAGCGCTAATATCAAAACTTTCATGGGCTTATCATCACTGTCCTAGGCATCTTAGAATGGGATTAGTTGTGTGGCTCCTTCCTCCTCCTATATCCACATAATGATGAAGGGCATATGAAGGTAATTTTTACAGATATGACATGCTATTAAAATTAGCTTTACATTTAAAAATGAATATTTTATCATGTTCATGCTGTGAACAAATTCATTTTGATTTCCTATGCCTCAATTCCGCTCTCCTATATACAAGGATTCAGTTGGAGGAGTTGAGTGTGGCCTTTCACTTTTGACTTTGAATATTAATCAGAATAGCAACATCTTTCAGAAATGCATAAGTAAAATCATGAAGAGAGATCATCACACTCTTCATTATAAAAAAGGAAAAAAAAAAAAATGTCTTACCCTAGATTGAGTGTGTACATGAGTGTGTACATGACTATGCATACTTTTAGGCATATATCTCCTATGCTAAATGTTAAAAATAATTGAAATTTCACCTAGGTTAACTTTTACATGTAGCGAAAATTGGATGTAAAACCTAACATTATGTTTTTCCTTGGGAAGAATGAATAGGGATGTCACATAGAAAAGCTTACAAAAGAATCTCTTTTCTTTATTAGTCACATAATACTAACAATTTCTTCTTGCTGTGACTGTTAACCAAGGAGAGTTTAAAACCCTTCAGAAGAGAAATAGGCATTTCATTAAATATTTGGAGGAATAAAATGTATTTATTAGACTTACAGTACTGTATAGTCGCCTATTTTTTTTTTTTACATATTAAAAAAAAAAAAATAATCTACCAGATTTGAATGAGACAATACAAGTGAAAGATTTTCTGGTCCAAGGCTGGTCATGAAGATTAAAGGTTGATCAGAGGTGCTGGCATGAACTGAGTGCTCTAAAATATGTCATAAAGTTTGTCCGGCTTTGCCTAACATTCCAGTTGTGGATAAGAGGAGAAGCAAAGAGATGGATAGCGAATAATAGGCAGGAGGTTACTACATTTACACATAATGGCCCGGATTCACAAAGACTTACGTCGGCGTATCTCCAGATACGCCGCCGTAATTTCAAATGTGCGCCGTCGCATCTTTGCACCGATTCACAAAGCAAGATACGCCGAAAAACATGGCTTCGATCATCCGGCGTAACTTGCCTACGCCGGCGTATCGTGGGCGCATAGTTACACTGGACGCATTCTGCGTTCCCAAGTAAAATATGCAAATGAGTAATATACGCCGATTCACGAACGTAGATGCACCCGGCCGCTTCATATACAACGCTTTGCTTAAGGCTTACGACTGGCATAAAGTTACCCCTGCTTATATGAGGTGCAGCTAATGCTAAGGTATGGGCCAGGGAACGGCGCCATTGAATTTTACGTCGTTTACGCCGTTTACATAGTACGTGAATAGGGCTGGGCGTAGGTTGCGATTACACGTCATAAACATTGCGCGCCGACGTCACTTAGGCATTCTATCCAACGTGATTCTGAACATACGCACTGGGATATGTCCATGGACAGCGCATGCGCCGCTCGTTCGGCCCATCATTTGCATGGGGTCACGGATCATTATACTAAAACACACCCACTGCCTAGCTATTTTGATTCACGCGGACTTACGCTGGTCCATTTACGCTACGCCTAAGTTGTGGCGGCGTAGCGTAAATAAGATACGATACGCCCGCACAAAGATACGCCCAGGTACGTGAATCCGGGCCTATCTGTATTTGTTTACACTACTTAAGAGGTCAATTATGGCCAAGAATAAAAATTAATCATTGGGTGAGCAAACAGTGAATAAAGCCTATTTATTTGGTTATTTGGTTATTCATCCAGGCCTTGCTATTGTGGACCAGTTTACTTCTCCTGTTGGTAATTTGGTGATCTCAGACCTGCTTTTTATTCTAGGATACCCTACTCCCAGATTTTTATATTCAGGGTCATGTTACAATTTCAGGACTGATATATCTTTTTAACCACTTGGCGCCAGCGCTTTAGCCAAATGACGGCTACAGCGTGGACCTGAATTTCCGGGAGGCCCTCAATAGACTCGGGTGATCACAGATCCGAGTAAGGGGCCGATCCCTGCCCCTTATCACGTGATAAGCTGTCAGCCAATGACAGCTGATCACGTGATGTAAACAAAAGCTCGGTAATCGTCTTTTTTCTCCTCATGCTGACAGCGAGAGAAGAAAAAAAAGCCGATCACTGGCTTATGTGCAAGAGACAATGGTCCTGAAGAGGAGGGAGGCAGATGTGCCCACAATTACCACCTGCCAGTGCCCACAGTGCCCACCAGTGCCACCTATCAATGTCCACAAGTGCCACCTATCAATGCCCACGAATGCCACCTATCAATGCCCATGGGTGCCACCTTTCAATGCCCACTGGTGGCAATCAGTACCTCATCAGTGCCACCTAGCAGTGCTGCCTATCAGTGTAACCTACCAGTGCTGATCAGTGCCCTACATTGCCACCCATCAGTGCCCATCACTGTCACCCATCAGTGCCCATCACTGCCACCTATCCGTGCCCATCACTGCCAGCTATCAATGCCACCTATTAGTGCCACATCTCAGTGCCCACCAGTGCCACCTATCAATGCCCTTCAGTGCCACCCATCAGTGCCACCTCTCAGTGTCACCTCTCAGTGCCCACCAGTGCCACCTATCGGTGCCCACCAGTGCCGCCTTTCAGTGCTCACCCTTGCTGCCTTATCAGTGCCCATCAATGCAGCCCATTGGTGCCCATCAGTGCAGCCTCATCAGCGTATATCAATGAAGGAGAAAAATTACCTGTTTGCAAAATGTTATAACAACATATAAACAAATATATATATTTTTAACAAAAAATAAAAACCGCAGAGGTGATCAAATACCATCAAAAGAAAGCTCTATTTGTGGGGGAAAAATTATAAAAATGTCATTTGGGTACAGTGTTGTATTGTCATTCAAAATGCATCAGCACTGAAAGCTGAAAATTGGTCTGGGCAGGAGAGGGGTTTAAGTGCCCAGTAAGCAAGTGGTTAAGGTAAACCCTCCTATAATTTTCAGCCTAGGAAGCTGCCATTTTGCCTCTGTTTAATCAACAACTGCCATGATGCTGCACATGTGATCAGTTATGACACCAGCCATTGGACTGTTTGACAACTTGGTTAAGAGCACAACCAATGGGAATGATACATTTCCGGCACGTGCCGTAAATGAATCTGTTTTATGGATAGATTTACTTCCACTTTAACTGCCACCAATCAGATTTAAACCTGACTTGGGAGTTTCAATCTGATTGGTGATACAGAAAGTAGAGAAAAATAACATTACACAGTACATGTTTCAAGAAGTACAGTTGTACCATAAAGTCAGCTGTGTGTGCAGTGAATTTGAGAAAACTCAGGTAAAAGTGAATTGCGTTAACTTTCATGCAGTTCGATTGATATCATTTTCTGCTTGGAAATGCTCTTCAGCATGCAGACACCATTTTTAAGCATTCATATAAGCATAACATCCATCATTATAAAAACAAAATATACTTAAAATTGTATATTACAGCTTTAATGGTAAAGTTGGTAACGTAAGTCTTTCAATGTAAATGCTATCAAAAGAAAACCACACTAAAATGTTTTCCAGGGGCCAAGGAGAGCTGAGCTAACTCTGATATCAATTGGTCTGATGTTAAGTTTGTATCCATAAATTGAATTCAAAATTTTGGTTGATCTATCAATTTTCAACAAGGTTTTTTTTCCTTTGCTCAGAACATTTGGCATATGGTCTTCCTTGGGGCAGAAAGGTGACAAGTCTGCAAATCAGCAATATTTTTTTTTTTCTGGCTGGGTTGGTTTTCCGGATCAGATGGGTGCTCAATGAGGGGATTCAAAAATCTTAATGCTTTCATCAAGGATACTTTACTACATTTACAGTAAATTAAAAATCTATTTTTCAGTAAGTTTTCCATGATGTGTCAGTGTATAATGATTTCTTAAGTGGATTTTTGTGAATCTGTTGCAAAATGTCTTACATAGATACTCTGCCAGTAATGCCAGTTATGGTTAAAGGGGCTGACAAAGTTAAGCCACTGCCGCTTAATTAGTAGTAGTGTTTTCAGACTGTTGTGTACTCTATGTGATTGTGGGCTACCACAATTCTGTTCAATTGGAATTCTTAGCTCAGTAATGAATATAATTGTCTTTAAGGCCTCGTACACACGATAAGTTAACCAGAGGACAACGGTCTGATGGACCGTTTTCATCGGTCAAAACCGATCTTGTGTGGGCGCCATCGGTTATTTAACCATCGGTTTAAAAAAAGCCAACTTGCTTTAAATTGAATCGATGGATTCCTAACCGATAGGACAAAACCGATCGTTAGTAAGCACGACCATGGGTTAAAAATCCACGCATGCTCAGAATCAAGTCGACGCATGCTTGGAAGCGTTGAACTTCATTTTTTTCAGCACATTGTTGTGTTTTACGTCACCGCGTTCTAACATGATAGATTTTTTAACCGATGGTGTGTAGGCACATCAGACCATCAGTCAGCTTCATCGGTTAACCGATGAGAACGGTCCTTCAGACCGTTCTCATCGGATGGACTGATCGTGTGTACGTGGCTTTACACTGGTAATTAATTTTAAACCCGTCACTGTATAACAATAAAATAATGCAAATGTTGCCAATACTATTTTCTTAGTTATTACAAAAACATTTTGAAACTTAAGGCAAACTTAGCCCAAAAAAAAACAACAGTTTTATGTTTAATCAGCTATATGCAAAACATTCAAAGACTTTAAGACCACAACTGGGTCTCATTAAATTGTTTTTAGTTTAGAAATGTGTGACTGTTAGGCCGTGTACACACGACCAAATCTGTCTGCTGGAAACGGTCTGCCAGACCGTCCCAGAAGACAGATTTGATCGTGTGTACGGGCGAGCAGACGGATTTGGCCAGCCGACCGATTTGAAAGCATGCTTTCAAATCTGTCGGCTGGGAACCCGTCCGCCCGACATGTCTGCTGGTTAGTACGCTAACCAGCAGACATGTCTTCTCGCACACGCGTCGAATGGATTCGACGCATGCGCGGAAGTGATTTACTTCCTGGTGCGGTGACGTGGTGGCGTCAACGTCACCGCCACGTCACCGCGCCGTCTGCCGGCAGGGATTTTGGTTTGATCGTGTCTACACGATCAAACCAATACGTCCCCAGCAGACAGATTTGTTCAAATCGGTCTGCCCGACCGATTTGAACAAATCTGTCTGCTCGTGTGTACGCGGCCTTATACTTTTCACATTCTTTCTTTTTAACTTTCTTTTTAACTTTCTTATCTGCTAGGCAGTTTTGTTTTCCTTCTCTATCCCAGGATGGCAGATTACCGCATATACTCGAGTATAAGCCGACCCGAATATGAGTCGAGGCACCTAATTTTACCACAAACAATGGGAAAACTTATTGACTTGAGTATAAGTCTAGAGTGTCCATCTGCATGCCTCACTTTGCCTCACTGTGCCCATGCCTCAGTGTGCCCATGCCTCACTGTGTCCATGACTAGACTAACGTTTAACATGGGAGTCTATGTAAGGGGTGCCCGGGTTTGAAAAATCAGTGCTCCCCATCTACAGATCCCTACAGGTCCCCCAGACAAAAAACGTTGCACACTTGTAGAGGAGAAATGGGGCTACACGTGTGCTATGTTTCGGGGACCTACGACCAGCACCAGGTCCCCAAATTCACTGGAGAAATTACCGATTAACATGGGAGTCAATGGAAGGGGTGCCCGGTTTTGAAAAATCGGTGCTCCCCGATCGTTGGTTCCCCTGGACAACAAACTTTGCACACTTGTAGAGGAAGAGTGTGGCTACATGTGTGCTGGTACCGGGTCCCCAAAGTCTGGGAGATCAGGAGCAAAAAGGTGACTCGAGTATAAGCCGAGGGGGGCATTTTCAGTGCAAAAAAAAAGTGCTGAAAAACTCAGCTTATACTCAAGTATATACGGTAATTAAGTTTAAGATATGTTTAAAAGAAAAGACCATCTCTCCTCTGATCAGCATTTATTTTAAATTTTTTCATGGGTTCAGGTTTCTTGGGCAGTACCCAATTCCCTTTTTTTTTTTTTTTTTAACAAATAAGCCTGACTAGCTTCTGTGGCCCTAGAAGAGCAAAGGGTGCCTGGGCACTGATCAAATTATGAAGTGTTCTGTTGCTTCTAAACAATACTTATATGCTAAAGTTACTTTAATGATTGATTTGTCATATTCTACCTTTAGTTTTAATATCAGCTCTGATTTGAGGAATACAGCTGCTCATTGAGAAGGAAGGTCCCACAGTGACTTTTTATTACGCAGAGATAAGAATAATATATGGGATATAAAGTATATTTTGCGGAGATACGTACAATATAAAGTCTTACTAATATGAGTCATTATAGATAACAGATAGATCTTTTAAATAATTGATGTACTTTTTGGTCCAACCTATTTGCTGCATGATTTGAATTCCTCTCCCTAGTCATTTAAATGAAACAGACAAATTAAACTAAATAAATTATTCTTTGAACCCAATCCTCTAAAATAAATTACTTTTATGTAAAATCACTTAAATATCAAGGTAATTAAATTGTTATATTTTCTCTTGCTTTCATTTAATTCTAATTCTAATTAAGAAATGATTCAATAGCAATATGTATCCTAGTCAGGAAATTATTTTATACGGTAAGACTCTTCTATAGCCCTTTGTAATTATTATGTGATTTATTACCTATTTATTTTCAACAGCTACCCACAAAAAAGTTTTTAGAAATAAGATAACATTAAAAGAAGTCACTTTTTAAAGGACAAGGTCCAAATAATAACCAATCAAGTGCAAATAGTATTAAGATTTTTAATTATTAAGACGTTTTTTTCACTTTTAATACCTAATTATAACACAGCTTCGCCTTTTTACTACACAGTGGACATCAATATACATACTTACTTTTCATAGAAAACAGTATCTATGTCTTTGGTAATTTAGGGATGGGCTGAACACCCCACGATCAATCCATCCGATGAGAACGGTCTGATATGACCGTTTCCATCGGTTAACTGATGAAGCTGTCTTATTGGCCATCACGCCTACACACCATCGGTTAAAAAAACAATCGGGTCAGAGCGCGGTGACGTAAACACACGCTGGAAAAAATGAAGCTCAATGCTTCCAAGCATGCGTCGTCTTGATTCTGAGCATGCGTGGATTTTTAACCAATGGTCATGCCTACTAACGATCGGTTTTGACCCATCGGTTAGTTATCCATCGGTTAAAAAAGAACCAACTTGTTTTACATTTAACCGATGGATAACTAACCGATGGGGCCCACACAATATCGCTTTGGTCCGATGAAAACGGATCCATCAGACCATTCTCATCAGTTTAACCTATCATGTGTACGTGGCCTAAGTCTGCCTGTAAAGTGGCACATCTGTGTGATTTGTTTTACAGTGACATAGCAAAATTAAATTTTTAAAGGAAATGGTATGGATTTTGAGGGGTACTCCAAGCCAAAAAAAAAATGGAGTTTGGCCAATTATGGCTGTTGCAGCAGCGTGCTGTGATTGACCAAAGCATGCAGGTCACTTGCATGCTTTGGCCAATCATCACACATCAATGCACTGCAATCTCGCAGTGCATTATGAGGCGGTCCACGGCGCTCAAATTTGCCCCAAACACCCCATAATGTTTGTTATTCAGCGAACAGGTAAACACCCGGCATTCGAGTCGAACTTACGTTAGAATCGAACATTGGGCCCATCCCTAATCGAAAACACTTTGTAATGGTTCCATGCTCTGATTACCCCCAATGGAAATGCCAGGCCTATTCACGAGCAGTGAAGAATTTAGTAACCTTAACCAGTACTCTAAAACGTATCTTCTCAATATGGCTACACTGCTTCCTAAGCACTGTGGTTGATATTATTCTTATTTTCTGTACATCCCCAAAATCTGATCTTGTGAAAATACAGTCCTTTGTGTTCTTAGAAATGCCCTTCTTATGTCACATAGAGGGAGGTTGTAGAGCATGAAGTCAGGTGGAAGGGTCTGTAAGCCTTTTGCCAAGAACTTTAAGATGCTGGCTTCACTGGATTATGAAAATGTCAGCATAAGGTAAAATGAGGGGGGCTCTGACCTCTGGCAAAGACAACTCACTGATTAATTGTACCTATTTCTTGTAGTTGCTGTGGAATTACAGTGTATCTCTACTCATTACACTCAGTGTTGAGTTGTATTGCTTTCTGTGTCCCCACTGGGGAAGTTTACTCCTCTATTTTTTTAGCTGCAGTATTCTCACGTGGTGTATTGCCTGTGTCCTCTGCAGTGTGCACCATAAAGCTACACAGGCATACTATAGACACCCAGCAGGTACAATATTTAAAGGAATTTTTCATTTTTTTTTTAATTTAAGCATCATGATGCTTAAATAAAACATAAAAATAAATAAAAAATGAGTTTAAATAGTGTACCTGATGGGTGTCTATAGTATTCCTGTGAAAACGTCTTTTGAGAACCTGGGTAATTTTTTTTTTTAAATTGTCGTTTTTTTCTGGAGCAGTGATTTTAATGATGCTGTGGAGTGATTTTTTTCCATTGATACATGTTCCCTGGGGCAAGACCTGGGTTCTCAAACCCGTTTTCCGACAATAACTTGCATATTAGGCTTTAAAATTAGCACTTTTGAATTCGAACGTTCGAGTCCCATAGACGTTAATGGGGTTCTAAATGTTCGCGCGAACGTTCGGTCCGTTCGAAGGTTCTGGTGCGAACCGAACGCAGGGGTGTTTGGCTCATCCCTACTGTGCAGTAATTGTGAAGCCCTAATGTCATGGGTAATGAGGTTTGGGTGATAAAAATCACTGTAGCTGTACTACGATTTGTGAGCCTATCTCAAACTACAGCCTATAGCATTGTAAACTAATCTAATTGGGTCTTATTACCATGTTCTTTGACCATGAGTGAAAGCTTTAACGCCATAACAAAATGTATTGCTAAGTAGTAAGAAGGTCTAAATTAATACACAGCAACCTATCTATAGTACAGACAAAGGAAGAAAATCTAAGGTTAAATATAGGAATACAGAGCATGGGTTAGATTCACAGAGCCATTACGCCGGCGTAACAGGAGATGCGCGGCGTAAGTCTAAATTTGCGCATGCGTATCGATGCGCCGCATCCCCAAAACGAGATACGCATGAAATCTACTTTTTTTTGGACCGGCGTAATTTCGATAGACCGGCGTATCCGTCCGCGCAAAACTGCGCTAGACACACCATTGATTTTCTATTCAAATATGCAAATGAGGGAGTTACGGGGATCCACAAAAGAACGTTGGTGCAGCGCAGGCTACGCGCTGTGCGCAACAGCTGCAGGTCCTGTCTAAAATTAGACCATATAAAAGGTGGAATAAAATTAGACAATCCGTCTACATGTCAGCTAAAGCAACACTGTTAGTGAGGAGCCGAGCACACTTGCTGGACAACAATCTGTATGCCAACATGCCAGGGGCATCCTTGCTCATAGCTATACTAATGACTTTAGATGAGCAAAGAAGGAGGAGGG
The DNA here is from genome assembly GCA_029574335.1 of Rana kukunoris. Lineage (NCBI taxonomy): Eukaryota > Metazoa > Chordata > Amphibia > Anura > Ranidae > Rana > Rana kukunoris. The sequence goes on along the minus strand of CM056058.1, from coordinate 120,323,330 downwards.
CACGGAGGAGGGCACGGGAGAGGATATACCGCCCCAAGAGACAGAGCACATATACCGCAATCGGAAGCATTGGCATTCCATCAACGTACAGGTGATAATGGATACCCAAGGCCTCATATGGCACGTCCGTGCCAAACACCCCGGATCCAGCCATGACAGCTACATATACAATCAGAGCCCCATCCCAATGGAATTCGAACAGAACGTGTGTGGGGACACCTGGCTGGTTGGTGAGTGACATGAGTGGCAGGCATGACTGCCCCCCCCCATGATGCACACATCACAAGGGGCATATGCATGACTAACATCCTCCTGTCTTTTCCCTTACAGGTGACTCTGCATATGCACTGGGACCCCATCTCATGACTCCTATCCGGAACACGTGCAGTGGTGGAGCGCACCTTTGGCCTCCTGAAGTCACGTTTCCGATGCCTGGATAAGTCTGGGGGGACCCTGTTGTATTCCCCAAACTTTGTGTGCCAGATCATCGGTGCATGTTTCCTGCTGCACAACTTTGCAGTGAGAAAGGGCCTGCAGATTGACCTACGTGATGACCTGACCCCTGAACCAGACAATCTCCCCCTAACCTAGGCTACCCCGTCTTCTGAGGGAAGAGCAGCCAGGAGACAGCTCACATTAGGCATCTTTGCACGTTAAACACACACATTAATCATGGCACAATGAGAATGCATGCATGCACACCACTGTGGTCCCTAGCACAGACACATCACATCCTCATCAAATTGGATTAGCACAAGCCCATCATGCAGGACTTGTGAGCAGCAACGCCACGCCACGGCTCCAATTATGTCACTGTACATTTATACACCATTCATACGGACCTGGGGATCACTTCTCCCTGGTCCTGGGGAACCCTTCTCCACCACAAATGAGGGTGACACCCCTTTTCCGGCAGGAATGTCACCCCCACATTCCAACATCATTCACAACACAAAAAAAAAAAAAAATGGCCAGCAAAAAAAAAAATTAATTCCAGCAACAACCCCCCCCCCCCAAAAAAAAAAAGGTCCAGAAAAATAAAAAATAGGGGGAAACCAAATTAATGCCGCTGGCGTGACCCACGTCTGGGGCGCCCACGGCCCCGGCTCCTCAGGGGAGACTCATGGGGGGGGTAACCTGGCGGCCTGCCCTCCAAGGCTACGGCAATTCTGGTCAGGCCAGCACTTAGTGTTGCCGTATTGGCCTGGATAGCCTAGGTGAGGGCCCTCACATCTTGCCCAACGTCTGCTGTAGTAGTCTGCAGTTCGTTTAGGCAGTTTGTAAGAGCCAGGGAGTGGCAGTCCAGGTCCCCAAGCGTATCCTTTATGGAGGACAGGCTGTCCTCCATCCGCACCAAAGTCTGTCTGACCTGTCCCAGATGGTGGGTCTGAAGGGCCTGGTCCCTTCTGAGATTGGTGGGCAGAACCTCGGCCACCCCCTGGTCTTCTGGGATGACTTCCTGCCTCCAGCTGATGCTTGCAGCCGGGGAGAAAGGGAGGCCCTTGGAGGGGAGCCCTGTTGGGGGAGGAGTGGGAGGGGCTACCCCTTATGGAGGGCTGGCTGCTGCCAGCCAGAGGGGAAGACTCCTCCAAAAACAACAATTCACTGGCTGACATGACATCCTCCTCAAACTCCTCCTCCTCCAACTTCTCCTCCAACTCCTCTGAGGACTCCGGCCTTGTCTGGGGGTCCTCATCAGGCTGGTGTCCCGGGGATGGTGCGGTCAGGCCAGATGGCCCAGCACCCTCCTGCACATCTGTGGATGACACAATACATTCACAGGTTGGAGGATCCACACACTTGCCACATATCCCCCCCCCCCACACATGCTACACACCAGATAGGAAATAAAAAACCTTACCTGGCATCACGGCCTCCTGACTGGAGTCATAGCCAGGCAGGTCCTCCACTTGTTGTCTATTAAAGGTGTGGGCCACCGCACGCTCCTCCGCTGTCAGACTAACAGGGCATGGTGGGCCCCCTCCAGTGCCCCTGGCATGGGCTGCCATTTTGGCCAGCTTCTTTCGGACCAGACGCCGGAGATCATTGATCTTCTTTACGATCCCCTCGCGTGTCCGGGTCTCCCCCCCCCCAATGCATTTACCTGGTCGGTAATGTTCTGCAAAATCTCCTTCTTCCTGGCCGGGGTGGTGTTGGCACTCTCCGGGCCGTGAAGGAAACGGCCATATTGGGTAAGGGCCCAGGCATTAATTTGTTTCTCCCCCAAAGAAAAATTGCTCTTGCGCTTCCTCTCAGTCATACTCATACAACAACTCTCTCCCAAACAATCACCAAAAATCACACACAAAAACAAGCAGGAAAAATCAAGCAACAAAACAAACAAACAAAATCTATCAACCAAAAAGTCTCACAACCAGTCAACAAAAAACACTATCAAATATATTCTACAAAACACTAGATCAAACAGTCAACAAATATCACAAAGACAAGTCACAACGCAACAAACGCGAACACACAACAGAACAAAAGCACCTTGCTGTATAGGAAGGGATACAAAGGGATGTACTTTTGCAAAGGATGGGCGTTTGTGTCTGTCTATTTATGCTGTCTGCGTAGTTCACTAAGTTGCCCGGGTCCTCTTCCAATTTCACTGATTGCGCCGTTCCCGAGTTGTGAGCATGCGCACAGAGGTGCTGACCATGGTCTGCTTCATGTGCGCATACGCGATCCGGCCGGCCCTTCATTTGCATGGGGTCACGGCTCATTTCAATGAAACACGCCCACGTCCTTCCCAATTTGAATTACTCCGCCTTACGCCTCGGAATTTACGTTACACCGGCGCTAATTTCTGCACAAATATTACGAGGATACGGTGATTGCGCCTCTACATTGCGCCGGTCTAACGTAAAGGAGGTGCGCTACGCCGGTCAAAATATGCGCCAATGTACCTGAATCTGGCCCTATATTTCTCAAAACATTAAAATACAAAACAGCGAAACAAACAAAAATAGAACAAACATGTAAAAATTGCAATGGTAGGTGTCCTAATATTTACCAGTGGGGTTGTGTGTGGGCCCAGATTAGATGCATCTCTTTTCCTTCTGTCATCTCAGTTTCAAACTTAAACTAATAAAGACCCATTTCTCATAGAATTGCACAGGCACACTCTGATTGGTGGAACTATCTTACCCTTTACCTTCTGGGCGTATCTCATCCAGGATTGGACAATTCCCCCATCCTTTGACTTAGTATAGCTCAGCCCCTCACTAGCACCTCCTCTCTTGGGAATTAATCCAGGTCTTTACCTTCTCTTGAATGGGGCATTAGTTATGCAAGGTCATATCCTGGGCAAATTGTCCACTCCTGAACAGATGGCCATATTCTCTACACATCAGAGCCTTTTATGAAGTGGATGAAAGGGTTAGTTAACCAAGGGGTTCAAGAGGCCTGATCTAGTTAATTATCTCAGCCCTGTAAGATCTCCGATTAAATCTTGTCCTTTTCTCTCATCTGAGTTTATGACTGGTAAATAGCAGAGCCTCTCCCATATCACACACACCTTTACATTCCTGCACTTCAAAAGGAACTGGTAAATCAATTTAGCTCTGTATACTAAAGCCTGTCTTCTCATATATGTGAAACTATATTAACCCATAAAGTAAAAACAACATTTTATACCAACTAATCCTTTCCTGTTCAATATATTTATATACACACAAATATTCATAGTTGCTAATGGAGATTAAACATAAACTCCTAAGAGTCGGTTCACACTAGGGCGACACGACTTCCAGCACGACTTTCAGAAGCAACTTCAACACGACTTGAGCATGAACCACAGGGCGATCTGGGGAGATTTACAACACGACTTGAAGTCCTTTTCAGGTCAGGAGACATTCCAGTGGCCAATAAAACAACAATCAGCTCTGGGAGAGAGAGGGGGAGGGAGAGGTTTGCCTGAGAAATGTATGTTATCTTCCTGGAAAGTAGCTTCAATTAAAACAGTGATCAGACTTGGAAGCGACTTCCATTGAAATCAATGGGAACAAATCGCCTAGAAGTCTGATTGAAGTAGTACAGGAACCTCTTCTGAAGTCAGAGCAACCTCAGTAGTGTGTATTAACACCGCTCCCATTCACTTACATTGCTTTTCTGGACAGCGCGACTTGGGACGACTTGAGACGACTTCAAGTCGGATCCCAAGTCGCCCCAGTGTGAACCGACTCTAAGGCAACAGTGTGGTATGGATTTTAAGAGGGTTTTTCAAGATTTCCTCTACAGACAAGATAGATGTAAATTAAGTTGCTGGTTGGCAATCGATCTGGGTTTGGCTAAAGCGGCATTTCATATTACATGTAGCCACATCCCATCCACTGCCTGTCATCACCCAGTCGGGAGAGGTGTTGTTTGGAGCCACAGCCATCTAGCCACTTCTGAAACCTGCTAACGATTATGTTCCAGCCTAAAGCTGCACTTCCATCAAGAGCTTCAATTAGCCACATGCCTGCCGAGGTCTGCAGCCTCACAGTGATCCTTTTAGAGGTCTTTATGAGTATTTGACATGCCTTGATCCACTTTTATCTTATGAGTGCATTTTTAATGTCTTTTATACTTTTTAAAATAAATTGCTACACCGAAATGGAGACACCCTCTTTTGTTTTTTGTTTTATCATACACACATTGTTACCGTTATAAAGAGTGTAGCAATAGAAACATAATTGCTTCTCAAGAAGCAGAGGAGGAATAGAAAGGCTGGTAAGGTGCTTGAACTATAACTGCTACTATATCCAATAGGTACCGCATATTACCTGGAGTTACCACAAATATATGGTTTGAATACCCTTTTTAACAAATGTGATTGAAAGAATTTGTGAGTAAACCATATTCACAGACTCTCTCTCTTTTTATTGGTTTCAATTGCTATATAGGAGGACATTCAACATCATTATATACAGTAGCCTTTGTGGCCTTAGATTAGCAATGCCATTAAAGGCTTTACACAGGGAACATCATTGTTAATGACTGGAAATGGTCACCAGGGCCAATCCTAGGCAGGGTGCACAGGGTGCATTGCACCCAGGTGCCTGCAGAGTTGCCTGCAGAGGTGCCAGAGTTCTCCCCTCCCTCCTTCTCTCCTTGTTTGTGTCCGTCCAGAACTAATGTGTGAGCATAGGGCAGCCCGTCCAGCCGTGCTCGGGGGAGGGGCCGCTCCTCTTCCTGACAGGAGAGTTCTAGCTTTCAGTGGCTGCTGAGTACTGATGTGCAGGAATGAATTCCTCACACTGGGAGTCTTGGATCCCGCACTGTCTCCACCAACTCCAGTTGGAATGCCTCCCACTCCCATCTCTATCTCAAGCTGTTCAGAGAGAGAATAGAGGTGAGTCACAGTGTTCAGTGTGCTGTGTGCTGGGGGGTGGCATCCCCAGCATCCCTTTACACATGCTCTGGGCTGCCCCTGCTCTAGATGTTTTATGGCATGATAGATTGCATAGGATACACATCCCCTGCCCATTACTGCGCCTAGTCCATCTACAGATGGAGATGTAAAGGGGAGGAGTTAGTAAAATGACAACACCCATGTGGGGGCGCCAGAAATATTTCTGCACCCAGGCGCCTGTGACCCTAGGATCGGCCTTGATGGCCGGTGGACTTATAGTCCCTTTCTCAGATTATAGACTTATGGTGTATGCTATCTCACTTATTTAATGGGTTTCCCTGTAGCACAGTATTGCATACATGGAGATTGAATTTCCACATTTGTCTCACACCATTATAATGATGAGCTGGGAAGAATCTGCTAATAACCTTGATTTGGATCTTATATAATTTATGGGACAATGCAGCAATTGTTATGATCGTGGGAGATTTTAATGAGCACAGGATACGTTTCCAATTGGATTATTTGTTTTTAACCCTTTTCACTACCACAGGAGTTTTGTGTTTTTTGTTACTTATTTAATGATTTGTATCAGTATTCATGTCCCTATAAAGTGCCACATCCAAACTAACTAGACAGAAGTGGACTTTAACCCTCCTGGCGGTATTCCCGAGTCTGGCTCGGGGTAAGATTTCTGTACCAAAAGTGGTATCCCCGAGCATGTTTTAAAATCTGTCTGCTGGGAACCCGTCCGTCCGACATGTCTGCTGGTTAGTACGCTAACCAGCAGACATATCTGCCCACACATGCGTTGAATGGATTCGACGCATGCACGGAAGTGTTTTACTTCCTGGTGCGGTGACGTGGCGGCGTAAACGTCACCTCCACGTCACCGCGCTGTCTGCCGGTGGGGATTTTGGTTTGATCGTGTGTACACGATCAAACCAATTTCTCCCAGCAGACAAATCTGATCAAATCGGTCTGACAGACCGATTTGATCGGATTTATTTGGTCGTGTGTATGCGGCCTAAGAATCACTATTGTTCCATAGGTATATGTAATGCAATTATGTAATGCCTCACTGCAGCCAGCAGCCATATTGTAAGTCATGGTTAGAAAAAAATGGCCCAATAAAACAAACATATATACTAAAGTCTTACCTAAAAAAAAAAGACAGTCACATGGAGACACGTCCTGGCATCCAAACACTCGGGTGGATCTCAGCCATGGCTCCCAGGGTGTTCAAATATACTCCTCTCCCTCCAATCACAGCCAAAATGTGTTCAGCTGTGCCTGAGAGGGAGAAGGAGATCAGGAGCGCGACCGGCACAGAGGGCTTCTCCTGAGGACAGCGCATGACTGCCGGAGTAGCTGAAGGCCAGAGGAGGTGATAAACCATCTGTAGTCTCCATAGGGAGCCGCCACGGGTTGCTTATTTAGAGTTACAGAGGAAGGTCTAGTACTAGAATTATTGCTCTCGCTCTAACATTCACAGCGTATGTAATCTGTGTGTATCTGACACTGATACTAGCCATTGACCTCACCAGCCACTGGCCTCAGCGCATGTCCATGGTGTAATTAATATGTGTTCTGTTTTATTGGGATGAGGTGGCAACTTTAAAAACTCCTCCTGAGAATGGGGATACCATATGTGTGAGACTTTTTGAGATGCAGTGAAATACCAAAATTAATTGCAAAACTTTTTTTTAACCCAGCCCTCTTGAAAGTTACCGTGATTTGTGAAATAATCATAATAAATGGGGCATTTATCAACAGTACAAAAAGTAATACACCAGATTTGCACCGGTAAATATAGGTATAAAACCACAAATAGATTGTAGATTAATTTAGGATTCAATGCAACTGACTATTAACCTTGTGACAATGAGAATAGTATTAATTTTCCTCTATTTTAGAGGTCATGATTAAATAATTTGCATTTTATTGTAGTGCTCATGTCTTTAATTAACCATTCTCATAAAAGAATAATGAATTACAAAAAAAAAAAAAAAAAATCCAGAAAAAAATGACAGACAGTTTGGGGCAGAAAACTTGTTCAAGGACAGCTTGTCTCAAAAAAGGTTAATTACTGTAACTTTTGTGGTGGTCATAAATTAGGGAAATATATTATCCACTGTTAGTCATCATTAGTGAATAAAGTTTTCAGGAAAGTCAGAAGCTCCAAGGTCTTAGCCTCACCATCTTTAAAATATTAACGTTTTTCTGTGACAGTAATGCCTTTCTAAGCATAAGAGAAATTTTAATGACATAATTTTTTACAAACTAGCTATAACAATTGAAAATAATAGTCCAGTCGGATTGATAAAATATTGCCACATAGGATTTTTTAGCCACTTTAAATAAAAAAATAAAAAGACAACTGTTAAAAAAATGTACAAAATGTATTCATCATGATTTAAATAGTACATAAAACCAATATGGTAATTAATACAATATACATAAAGCACAACCACCGTGCTCAACATTCAGTAGGCAAGTGTAACTGCCTTATCCAAGGTTTACATCTCTGCATTTTTGCGGCCCACGTTTGCCCGGGCACGGCAGCCCTTTTACTCGAATAAGCTGCCATGCCTGTATTTCCTGCAGAAAAAGGTTCAAAATGCACCCCATATTGAAGTTTTCTCTGTGGTTCCTGCATTCCTGCAAATGTGCTAAATTTTTACATGCGTTTTTCCGCACCCAAAAATCCAAACCAATATTACATTTGTAGCTATAATAAGTGTAAATTAATTTTAGCGACAAACAATCAATAATGATTGATAAACAATCAAATTCAGTAATACGCTTGGATCTAAGCTCATATACAATCTTTTTTTTTTTATTCAAATGGTTTGGACACAGATTTTGACCCCTCTGTTTTATCCTAGATAAAAGGTGGTTCACAGAAAGTGTAATTGTGATTAATAGTGCAAAAAAAGTGCAAATAGTGGCCATCAATTAATTCCAACAAATAAACTAAATAAATGTGTAAGATAATATATATATATATATATATATATATATATATATATATATATACTGTATATATATATATATATATATATATATATATATATATATGGCAGTGCAAATAATTCACAGTCCAAAATAACACACAGCAACAAATGACAAAAATGATTAATGTCTCTATCCTGAAGCTTTCAAAGTGACTTGTGCATGAATCAACCACAGCTTAATTGCAAACAGGTGAATTCTTCCCTCTCATTTCCACACTCACCAGAAAGACGTCCCCCTGCAGGGGAAAATCACATTTAGCCCTGGTTCACACTGGGCTGCGGGAGTGAAATTGCGCAATTTCAGCTTAACTCGCGCGATTTCACTCCTTCTGGCAGTCCCGATTTCGGCGCGATTTAGGAGACATCTGTGCAGGTTTCTGCACAGATGTCAATGTAAATCGCGTCCTGAAATCGCAAAAAGTAGTACAGGAACTACTTTTTGAAATCGGTGCAGCACCGCAGATGCGGCGTCGCACCGATTAGGACGGTGTCATTGCCGGCAATTGCCCCCGATTTGAGATGCGATTTCACATGTGAAATCGCATCTCAAATTGAACTAAATCATACCGAGTGTGAACCTGGGCTCAGCCCTGGTTCACACTGGGCTGCGGGAGTGAAATCGTGCGAGTTCACATGTGAAATCGCATCTCAAATCAAACTAAATCGTACCCAGTGTGAACCTGGGCTCAAGCAGAGTTGTCTCTGGTCTTGGTGCCAATAAAATTGCCTCCTCCGCAGATTTGAATCATATTATACATTCTAATATGGATGGGTGGGAAAGATTGATACGCATATGGTAAATCCATAAGATAAAGGTTTTATTCAATCAGTTTAATACAGTATCTCTAAAAACATGCACTTACTATAGTGATATAGGATCAGTAAAAAAAAAAAAAGGAAGTGGCGTGATTGTGCTCCACGCTCCAGCTTATGCGTTTAGTCATCAGACGTCATCAGAAGCTGCGATTTGCCACGGAGACCACTTTTATCATAAAGAGGACCGTCCTCCATTTCAGAAAATACCAGGGATATGGCAGCTATCTATATAAATCCTGTATAATAATAACAATAATAATAATAATTAGAATGAACACAGACAATCTCATTCAGTAATAAGCATTTCTTTAGAAACAGGTACATCTCTGCTACAAAGTTTATTAAAATCCCTGCAATGTACAATGATCACCAAAAGGGGATTTTTTCCAACAAAAGCATAGTTAAGTGTAAGTGATAAGTGCCAAAAATCAGTCAGAAGGCAAATTTTTATAAAGCATTAATTTTTTAAGCCGATAATGAGTAAGGACAAAATAAAAAAACAATGCATTTCAGGGGTTAAATTGATACATTTTAGGTGGTATAGGGTGCCCACATCCCCACCTGTGCTGGTGGGGATGTAGACTGAAGGGAATACTTTGGTCAATGAAAGCCTTGTCAAAACACTTGTTTCTCCACATCCCTTCCATGCCCATCTCGCACTATAAACACAGTGCTCTCCCTCATCTTTTCAATGCTGAAAAACGCATTATACCAGATTATTGGAAAACCCAGCACATTCCGAGCAAGCTTGACTGGGTTGGAAAGATGAGGGAGATCATGGAGGCATAGGACTGGCTTGCTACTTGTAAAGGCACTTGAGAATGATTTGAACTTACCTGGACAGCCTGCAAAGACCACATACATATCACAATTCCAGTTTCGTCTAGCCTGGACATTGCTTTATTGGCCTTGGCAGATCCAACATTTAAGCAACTTGTCCAAACGAACCAAAGTACTATGGTCGACAGCCCTTCTTAGGCTGTGTCTAATCAGCCAATGAACCAAGTGCAAACTTTTCTGTACCTTTGGTACATCTTCATCTTATTCCTTTTTGTTATTTCCTTTTTTGCTCTCCTTTGTTATAATATCAAACTGTACACTAAATAAAGATTATATATATATATATGTGTGTGTGTATATATATACAGTGCGGAAAATAAGTATTTGAACACCCTGCTATTTTGCAAGTTCTCCCACTTGGAAATCATGGAGGGGTCTGAAATTGTCATCGTAGGTGCATGTCCACTGTGAGAGACATAATCAAAAAAAAATCCAGAAATCACAATTTATGATTTTTTAACTATTTATTTGTATGATACAGCTGCAAAGAAGTATTTGAACACCTGTCTATCAGCTAGAATTCTGACCCTCAAAGACCTGTTAGTCTGCCTTTAAAATGTCCACCTCCACTCCATTTATTATCCTAAAAGGGATGCACCTGTTTGAGGTCATTAGCTGCATAAAGACACCTGTCCACCCCATACAATCAGTAAGAATCCAACTACTAACATGGCCAAGACCAAAGAGCTGTCCAAAGACACTAGAGACAAAATTGTACACCTCCACAAGGCTGGAAAGGGCTACGGGGAAATTGCCAAGCAGCTTGGTGAAAAAAGGTCCACTGTTGGAGCAATCATTAGAAAATGGAAGAAGCTAAACATGACTGTCAATCTCCCTCGGACTGGGGCTCCATGCAAAATCTCACCTCGTGGGGTCTCAATGATCCTAAGAAAGGTGAGAAATCAGCCCAGGACTACACGGGAGGAACTGGTCAATGACCTGAAAAGAGCTGGAACCACCGTTTCCAAGGTTACTGTTGGTAATACACTAAGACGTCATGGTTTGAAATCATGCATGGCACGGAAGGTTCCCCTGCTTAAACCAGCACATGTCAAGGCCCGTCTTAAGTTTGCCAATGACCATTTGGATGATCCAGAGGAGTCATGGGAGAAAGTCATGTGGTCAGATGAGACCAAAATAGAACTTTTTGGTCATAATTCCACTAACCGTGTTTGGAGGAAGAAGAATGATGAGTACCATCCCAAGAACACCATCCCTACTGTGAAGCATGGGGGTGGTAGCATCATGCTTTGGGGGTGTTTTTCTGCACATGGGACAGGGCGACTGCACTGTATTAAGGAGAGGATGACCGGGGCCATGTATTGCGAGATTTTGGGCAACAACCTCCTTCCCTCAGTTAGAGCTTTGAAGATGGGTCGAGGCTGGGTCTTCCAACATGACAATGACCCGAAGCACACAGCCAGGATAACCAAGGAGTGGCTCTGTAAGAAGCATATCAAGGTTCTGGCGTGGCCTAGCCAGTCTCCAGACCTAAACCCAATAGAGAATCTTTGGAGGGAGCTCAAACTCCGTGGGGTAGATTCATGTAGATCAGCGGATCTTTTGATCCGCGTGATCTATCTGTTTTACGATCCGCCTGCGCCAGTTTTTGAGGCAAGTGCTGTATTCAGAAAGCACTTGCCTCGTAAGTAGCCCTGGCGGATCGTAAATCCCCCGGCGGAATGCAAATTCCGCGGCTAGGGGGAGTTTACTATTTAAATTGCGCGCGTCCCCGCGCCAATCGTACTGCGCATGCGCCACCGGCTAAATTTCCCAGCGTGCATTGCTTTAAATGATGTCGCTAGGACGTCATTGTGTTCGTCGTTAACGCTATTAACGTATGGCCGTATTCCCGGACGACTTACGTAAACGGCGTAAAAAATTCAAAATTTGACGCGGGAACGACGGCCATACTTAACATAGGATCCGCCGCACTTACCCCGCATATAGCAGGGGTAACAATCCGACGGAAAAAGGCGAACGCAAACGACGTAAAGAAAAAAAGTTGCCCGGGCATTCGATTCTGAATCGGCGTTTCTGCTCATTTGCATATTCGGCGCGAAGAAGAACGGAAGCGCCACCTAGCGGACGGCGGGAGAATGCAGCCTAAGAATCGACAGTGTAACTCAGTTACACCAGTCGGCTCTAAGGGAGATCTATGCGGAACCTGATTCGAGGAATCAGCCGCATAGATCCGAGCGTCGGATCTCACAGATCCGACGGTGTATCAGTACATACACCGTCGGATCTCTACATGAATCTACCCCCGTGTTTCTCAGCGACAGCCCAGAAACCTGACTGATCTAGAGAAGATCTGTGTGGAGGAGTGGGCCAAAATCCCTCCTCCAGTGTGTGCAAACCTGGTGAAAAACTACAAGAAACGTTTGACCTCTGTAATTGCAAACAAAGGCTACTGTACCAAATATTAACATTGATTTTCCCAGGTGTTCAAATACTTATTTGCAGCTGTATCATACAAATAAATAGTTAAAAAAAATCATACATTGTGATTTCTGGAATTTTTTTTTTGATTATGTCTCTCACAGTGGACATGCACCTACGATGACAATTTCAGACCCCTCCATGATTTCCAAGTGGGAGAACTTGCAAAATAGCAGGGTGTTCAAATACTTATTTTCCGCACTGTATATATATATATATATATATATATATATATATATATATATATATATATATATATATATATATATATATATATATATATATATATAAAATGGGAAAACAAATTCAGAGTTTTAACCACTCCCGGACCACCCGCTGTCATTTTACCATTGAGGGGAAGATTTATTTATTTTTTGAAGCATGACATGCTGGTTATCAATTTACTTGGTGTAATATCATCTTTCACAATGTAAAAAAAAGATTGTGCTAACTTTACTGTTGTCTTATTTTATAATTCAAAAAAGTTAATTATTTCAAAAAAGAGTGTGCTTGTAAGACCGCTGCACAAATACAAAAAGTATTGTAACGACAGCCATTTTATTTTCTAGGGTGTTAGAAAATATATATACAGTACAAACCAAAAGTTTGGACACACCTTCTCATTCCAAGAGTTTTCTTTATTTTCATGACTTTGAAAATTTTGAAGGCATCAAAACTATGAATTAACACATGTGGAATTATATACATAACAAACAAGTGTGAAACAACTGAGAATATATGTCATATTCTAGGTTCTTCAAAGTAGCCACTTTTTGCAGCAGACACATCTCTAGAACAACTGGAGACTGTGTGAATCATGGTAGAATATCTGCTAGGAAACCACTACTAAAGAAAGGCAACAAGCAGACGAGATTTGTTTGGGCTAAAGAACACAAGGAATGGACATTAGACCAGTGGAAATCTGTGCTTTGGTCTGATGAGTCCAAACTTGAGATCTTTGGTTCCAACCACCGTGTCTTTGTGCGACGCAGAAAAGGTGAACGGATGGACTCTACATGCCTGGTTCCCACCGTGAAGCATGGAGGAGGAGGTGTGATGATGTGGGGGTGCTTTGCTGGTGACGCTGTTTGGGATTTATTCAAAATTGAAGGCATACTGAACCAGCATGGCTACCACAGCATCTTGCAACGGCATGCTATTCCATCCGGTTTGCGTTTAGTTGGACCATCATTTATTTTTCAACAGGACAATGACCCCAAACACACCTCCAGGCTGTGTAAGGGCTGTTTGACCAAGAAGGAGAGTGATGGGGTGCTGCGCCAGATGACCTGGCCTCCACAGTCACCGGACCTGAACCCAATCGAGATGGTTTGGGGTGAGCTGGACCGCAGAGTGAAGGCAAAAGTGCCAACAAGTGCTAAGCATCTCTGGGAACGCCTTCAAGACTGTTGGAAGACCATTTCAGGTGACTACCTCTTGAAGCTCATTAAGAGAATGCCAAGAGTGTGCAAAGCAGTAATCAAAGCAAAAGCTGACGACTTTGAAAAACCTAGAATATGACATATTTTCAGTTGTTTCACACTTTTTTGTTATGTATATAATTCCACATGTGTTAATTCATAGTTTTTATGCCTTCAGTGTGACTCTACAATTTTCAAAGTCATGTTTGGAGGTTTTAAGTCATTTTCTTGCAAAAAAAAAATGTTTTCAACACCAAATCTCAAAAAAAAGCTTGATCCTTAAGGTGTTAATGTGCTGTGAGGTGGGTTGACAGGTTAGGCAAAGCAGACTAGATTAAAAAATCAATCTCAGAACCATGTACTCCTCACACAAAGGGAACTAATGGTACAGCACACAACTACCAAACATAACAGGATTATTTTCTCTGCAATGTCCCTGTTTTTGTATCTTTGTTTTTTTCTGTCTTCACTACTGTCTTTTCCATAAATAGTGGTCCATGGACACAAACAGAAAGGAATCATCCCTACTAGTATCTACGCTTTAAAGTCAAGCTGCCAATAATCCAATTTTGTTCTGCTCCTTTAAAGCACATACAGTAAGTGCACAAAATGGAGAATCTTTATCTACTAAAATCCTATGCAAAAAAAATTGTGGGTCCACATTCATATCAATTGGCCAGAACCAGAACTAAACTCTCTCATTCAGTGTTCACTATTTTTAATCCTTATGCTGCTAGCATGAGTAAATAGTAAAATATATGAGTTTTAAACTGTTGTATTTTTTACATTTCTTCAGTTACTTCCTGGTTTCCAGGCCGAGGCAAATGATGCCATACATCCCAAGAGTCTTGAAGATGGGAGAAGGGATTTTCTCAACAGAGCACACCATCTTGCGTCCATTCCTGAGCTAAGGCCTGGTGGATTCCAGGAAGCATGCATTGCATACAAGCACATTATGTGAACCTTACATGCAAACAAAGGCCCAGATTCAGAGAGCCATTACGCCTGTCTAACTGGTGTTAGACTGGAGTAATTTCCAATTACGCACGTTTTCTAGCTAGTTGAAAACCTCAAACCATGAATAGACGGCTGCAGGCTTCAATTCGACTGGATTACGTGTTCATACGCCTTCGGATCTACGCTGCAATAAAATTGCGGCCACTGGGTGGACTTCCCGTTGTTTTCCGCGTCTGGGTATGCAAATGAGCTTTTGCCGGCGATCCCCGAAATTACGATCTTCATTCGCAATCTCTTACGGCACCTTTAGTCATTTTTTTTTGCGTAACACTATACCAGCTTTTTGCTGCTCTAATATTAGACAGCCCATGTTAAGTATGGCCGTCGTTCCCACGTCGAATTTCTACGTTTTCCGACGTCTTTTATTTTTTTTGACGTAAGTCGTCCGGGAATAGGAATGTTCGTAAACGACACTACTCAAACAACGAATGATGTAACGACGTGATTTCGCGCAATGCACGGCGGGAAATTTCTGAACGGAGCATGCGCAGTTCGATGGCCGCGGGGACGCGCTTAATTTAAATGCTTCACGCCCCCTAATCTCGTATTTTGATTACGCGGCGAGAAATAGACTACGCCGCCGTAGCGTACGGGCAAAAATCTACCAGAATTCGGTGTAGAGCCTGGTAAAATACGGCAGCGTAGAGTATTTCAATTACGCAGTGCAATATTAAGTGTATGTGAATCTGGCCCAAAGTCCTTGTCGTACCTACTGGAGGCCGCATTCATCTTCAATCCATCTTCAACCATCTTCCTTCCAGATCCGCGGACTTCCGGCTGTGTGATTGGCTAGAGTCCCGTGACTTCACTCTCACACATGCACATGGGAGCTGCCGATTATTGGACAGGGTCCTGAATAAACGGCATGGGCGGCCGTTCCTTTAGAGCACATGCGCCGATGACGTCATTGGCGCAGTATACAGTAAATATCTCCTAAACGGTTCAAGTTTAGGAGATATTTACAGTATCTATAGGTAAGCCTTATTACAGGCTTACCTATAGGTACAAACTTTAGAGGAAATGTACTTCCTCTTTAAAGGAGAAGAGCAGTCAAACCCTAAATATACTTAAACCTGCTCCCATCCCTATTTTAAGTCTATTCTAACTACCCTGTAAAAGAAAGATATATATATACTTCTCTATGCTACTTTTTCTCTAGTCCAGTCACATGATCAGCTCCCAGCACTAGCTTCAGTGTAGAGGAGGGGCAGCCGACAACGGATGCCCCATAGTAAGCCTATGGGTGAAGTCCCCACCCAGGCTCTGCAGCTGTTGTTGGCAAACTCTCCTTTTCACTGAATCCGGCCACTGGGGAGATCATGTGATGGGATCAGAGCGCCTAAAGTATAGGTAAGCATAAGCATCTTTCTTAACAGGGTAGATAGGATAGGCTTAGAATGAGCGCGTGAACAGGTTTAGGTTAAAAAACGATTTGACTAGACTTCCACTCAAATGCTACATGAATCATCTGCCTTTACTCAAGGTGGCCATGACCACAAATGCTAGGTGATTTTTTTAGTAAAATAAAAACATGGAGACATAGATGGATGGTGAGTTTACTTTGAATACTAATAATAAATTAAATAGCGCGCACCTATTTGCAAGTGGGGGAGCCAACCAGAAACAGGCAGAATGGAGATCTGCCAGTGTAAACACACAGATCCCCATTCTGTTAGGGGAGGAGAGACAGATCTTCTGTTCCTAGTAATTAGGAACAGCGATCTCTCTCCTCCTTCAGGCAGCCCAACCCCCATATGGTTAGCAACACCTTCCTGGGAACACACTTAACCCCTTGATCGCCCCCTTGTGTTAACCCCTTCCCTGCCAGTGACATTTATATGGTAAACATTGTTTTTTTTTACCTCTGATTGCTGTATAAATGTTAATGGTCCCAGAAAGGTGTCAAAAGTGTAAGATTTGTCCACCGCAATGTCGCAGTCCCGCTAAAAATCACAGATCACCGCCATAACTAGTTAAAAAATGAAATAAGATAAATCTATCCCATAGTTTGTAGATACTATAACTTTTGCGCAAACCAATCAATATACGCTGGTTGCATTTTTTTTTTTACCAAAAATATGTAGCAGAATACATATTGGCATAAACTGAGGAAGAAATTCATTTTTTTACATATTTATTTTTTGGATATTTATTTTAGCAAAAAGTAAAAAATTTATATATTTTTTTTAAATAGTTTTTTTTGTTTATAGCATAAAAAATAAAAGCCAAAGAGGTGATAACATACTACCAAAAGAAAGCTTGAATATAAATCCCATCCCATGCCTGCATTTCTGAATGCTACAGAGGCCAGTGACCATCAGTACCATGAGGCATTAGTGCTATAATAAGGGAACCTTTATAATCAAAGAAATAAAAGAACAAACAGATTCAAAGATTATATTTACACACATAAAGTATGTCATCGCCTTTATGCACATCTAGACATCCTTTGATGTTAATTGAAAGCACAGAAAGAAAGATAAAGCTAAACCAATTATGGTTTTGCCATAACAGCTAGGTTTATCATAAGAGTCTCAGTATTAAATCTTCTTGAATGCATAATCCTCACCCCTCTAAGCACCTTCTCAATTCTAAAGAAAATTTGTTTTAGCAGGTTGGCTAAAATATATTAAGGAAATGCTGAGGGCTTAAGGAATGTGCCTATTTACTTACAAACAAAGGATACATGGCTTTTGAGATGAATGTAACACATATGTGTTTGAAGATACATTTCACAAAAGTGGATTTGATGGATGGGATATTAAAGGTAACATGCAATAACGTCTGTTATATAATGTTTTGCAGCCAGATAAAAATATAGAAAGTGGTTATAAAGTGAAACTAAAAATAAAAATGAGGCCTCCTACACATGACCGAGGAACTCGTCAGGAAAGACACATCGTTCTCCTCGACGGGTTCCTTGTAAGGCTTGTGAGAAACTTGACAAGCTGTCTTTGCGTACACAGAGTCAAGACCAAATCTCCTCGTTCTCAAACACGGTGACTTCAATACATATAACAGCAGGGGAAGTTCGATTCCACTGGCACAACCCTTGGGGCTGCTTTTGCTAATCTCATGTTACTGCGTGTTAGCTAAAAGTTTGGTAAGAGAAATTTGCACTTTTCAGTCTGTTACAGCGTGACAAATGTGCTATCTCCACTACAAACGCTACTTTTACCGAAGGTGCGCGGGTTTCTTAGCATATACACCAACGTGTTTCTCGTCGAAAACCAGCCCGACGGGAAACACAGCGAGGAAATTGAGACTCCCGTCGAGGAAAAAGTGAACTTGCTTTATTTTTTCCTCGTCGAGTTCCTCTGACAGTTTTCTAGATGAAAAGCATACACACGACCGGTTTCCTCTGCAAAAAAGCTCTCCCACCAAGTTTAATGATGAATTCTGTCGAGGAAACCAGTCGTGTGTATGCAGCCTGAGAGTTGCAGAGATTACATGTTTAAGATCTAGTGGAAGGACAGGTGGAAGAAGAAGAAGGATAAATTCAGTGTTCACATCTGTACTTGTTAGTAGAGAAAATCATAAGTGCTTGGAAAAATCGTTCTAAGGCCTCATTTAAAATTGCTTCAAAATTGTGCCATTTGGCCTGCATTTTAAAAGAACTATAAATGCCAATCAAATTAGCAAATCACAAAATAAAATGAGTACCTTACAGCCCTGTATGCACCGCTGCATTTGTACTGCTTTGCTTTCCTTTAGAATTTATACCCCATGTCCCATTCGTGGTGCTTTAAAGCATCTATAGAGGTCTTTCACAATGCTTTTTAAGAGCACCTGCAGCTGATGGGCACTTACAGTCAGGTCCATAAATATTGGGACATCGACACAATTCTAATCTTTTTGGCTCTATCCACACCACAATGGATTTGAAATGAAACAAACAAGATGTCCTTTAACTGCAGACTTTCAGCCTTAATGTGAGGGCATTTACATCTAAATTAGGGGAACGGTGTAGGAATTACAACAGCTTGAATATGTGCCTCCCACTTTTTAAGGGACCAAAAGTAATGGGACAGATCAGACTTTCACTTTTTAATACTTGGTTGCAAATGCTTTGCAGTCAATTACAGCCTGAAGCCTGGAACGCATAGACATCACCAGACGCTGGGTTTCATCCCTGGTGATGCTCTGCCAGGCCTCTACTGCAACTGTCTTCAGTTCCTGCTTGTTCTTGGGGCATTTTCCCTTCAGTTTTGTCTTCAGCAAGTGAAATGCATGCTCAATCGGATTCAGGTCAGGTGAATGACTTGGCCATTGCATAATATTCCACTTCTTTCCCTTAAAAAAACTCTTTAGTTGCTTTCACAGTATGCTTCGGGTCATTGTCCATCTGCACTGTGAAGCGCCGTCCAATGAGTTCTGAAGCATTTGGCTGAATATGAGCAGATAATAATATTGCCCGAAACACTTCAGAATTCAGCCTGCTGCTTTTGCCAGTGGTCACATCATCAATAAGTACAAAAGGAACCAGTTCCATTGGCAGCCATACATGCCCACGCCATGACACTACCACCACCATGCTTCACTTATGAGGTGGTATGCTTTGGATCACGAGCAGTTCCTTTCCTTCGCCATAATCTTCTCTTCCCATCACTCTGGTACAAGTTGATCTTGGTCTCTTTGAAGGCTTTTTTAGATGTTGTTTGGCAAACTCTAATCTGGCCTTCCTATTTTTGAGGCTCACCAATGGTTTACATCTTGTGGGGAACCCTCTGTATTCACTCTGGTGAAGTCTTCTCTTGATTGTTGACTTTGACACACATACACCTACCTCCTGGAGAGTGTTCTTGATCTGGCCAACTCTTGTGTAGGGTGTTTTCTTCACCAGGGAAAGGATTCTTCGGTCATCCACCACAGTTGTTTTCCATGGTCTTCCGGGTCTTTTGGTGTTGCTGAGCTCACCGGTGTGTTTTTAAGGATGTTCCAAACAGTTGATTTGGCCACACCTAATGTTTTTGCTATCTCTCTAATGGGTTTGTTTTGTTTTTTCAGCCTAATGATGGCTTGCTTTACTTTTGAAATTAGATTTTTATTGTGAATTTTACAACAATACACAAATAGAAGTCATAGATAACATATAACATAAGAGTCCGGAACAGACCAAGGTTCAGCGATCAAGGCAAGGGTCCACAATCACCTCACAGCGTAGTGGTCACATAAATGCATACAATAAATCATAACGTACAGGTCATCACATCGTAAGCCCTTCTAACAACTGGACCGGAGCATTCCAACTAAAACAATCGTAATAAAACATGTTTAATAAATGAAGACTCCTGTTATAGAAGAGGGTGGGTATCAAGTAGAACACATACGGAGAAAGAAAAACAAAAAAAAAAGGAAAAAGTATAGAGGGAGGGGAGTAGGGTCATGGGGGGGGAGATGGACTTCAACAGTTGAACAATGTAGATTAACAATCAATAGTCATACCAGGGCATTGCAAGAACCTCTGCTGGCACTGCATTATCATTAGGAGTCAGTTAACCGAGGCAAGTACCCTTTCTATCCCACTCGCTCCACGACTGCCATTTTCTATCAAAGCTTATCCTCTGGCCAGCCTTCGAAGCTATAAGAGATTCATACACATGAGAATCACGAGTAAGTGTGAGCACCTCTGAGAGGTTAGGGACTACATTGGATCTCCAGTTCCGAGCGATGAGTGTTCTCGCTACCAGAAGGAGGTGTGTCACAACCGTTCGGAGCTGTGGGGGGAAAGAGTCGATATTCAAACTCAGCAGGGCCAATGCGGGCTCGGGCCGAGTGAATACTCCTGTGATCAATGAGATGGATTTAAATACACTGTTCCAGAAGCTTGTCAGGTGTTTACACTTCCAGAAGACATGTATGATGTTACCCACCTCTCCACAACCCCTCCAGCACAGAGGAGAGTTGTCTTGAGAAAACTTAGACATCCTGTATGGCGTAAGGTACCATCTCAGGGACATTTTCTGGGCCAGTTCCCAGTGATTGGTGCATTTGGAAGCCTTGTATACAGAATTGAGGGCAATCCGCCACTGTGATTCAGTATAGGTGTGGCCTAAGTCCTTTTCCCATTTAAGGAATGGGGGGGACTTGATAAAGGAACGTCTGCACTGGAGGAGATTATAGAAGAGGGGGATTCCCTTGGAGGTGGGGTTGGAGGACGTGAGGAATTTCCAGACAGGGTCCGGAAGAAAAATTTTGTGATTCCCGATAGAGTCTAGGAAGTGAGATACTTGGCGGAATTTATATTCATCTGCCGGGGGGAGGTTATAAACTGATTGAAGGGTCTGGAAGGAGGACATACGTTCGTTGCTGTATAAACAAGAGATATGGGTAATACCCTTGTTCTTCCAGCTCCGAAGCCCAATGTTGGGAATGGCGCTCTCCAGGGTCTCAATGGGAACTGGCACTTCTATCAGAGTGTCCTGGGGAATAGTTAGGCTACCCAAAGCCCTCCAGGCCTCCAAAGAGGCCCGAATGGACAGGGGAAGCTGGTGTAGAGGAAGAGGTCTCAACTTATCTAGAAACAGCATGGAGATCAAGTTTCTGTTAGGACTAAATGACTGTTCAATACTGCACCAGGGGGTCACCTGGGGATGTGTAAACCACGATTTAAGTTGGTTTAATAGGGAAGCCCGGTGGTAGTCTTGGATATCTGTGAAACCCATACCGCCCACCGATCTGTGTTTAGTTAACAGCGTCTTTGAGCACCTGGGTTTACGTGCACTCCATACGTAGGTCCTAAGGATGGCATTAAGGGACCGGAGGTGGGGGGGCCTAACAGGTATAGGGAGTGTACGAAAGATATACAATATCTGGGGTAGTAAAAGCATCTTGAAAGAAGCAAGGCGGCCAGACCAGGAGAGCTCAATTTTGGACAAGCGCAGTGTCTCCTTAGTAAGTTTCTCTATTAACAGTGGGTAGTTAGCCTCAGCTAATCTATGGGGGTCTGCAGTGATTTGAAGACCAAGGTAAGATATGCTTTCCCTGGCCCACGCATAGGGAAATGCGCTTTCTAGGTGGGCCCGGGCAGCGGGCGGTAGGTGTAGAGGCAGGATAGTGGACTTGGAGGAGTTGACTCTATAATAGGAAATATTGCTAAAAGACTGTAGAACTTTCTGGACGTGGGGAAGTGAATTAGAGGGGGATGTTATGGATAGGATAATATCATCGGCGAACA
The DNA here is from genome assembly GCA_029574335.1 of Rana kukunoris. NCBI lineage: Eukaryota > Metazoa > Chordata > Amphibia > Anura > Ranidae > Rana > Rana kukunoris. The sequence goes on along the minus strand of CM056058.1, from coordinate 120,301,262 downwards.
GATTGATTTTGTGTGAAGTACCATGTATTGGGAAACCTGTGATCTGGGGGTGGGCTCTAATTTTTTCGGCCAGTGGTTCAATGAGGAGGTTGAAAATTGACGGGGATAAGGGGCACCCCTGACGTGTGCCATTTGAGATAATAAAGGGTCTGGAAAGGTAATTGGAAGTAAAGACCTGGGCGGAAGGATGGGAGTAGAGGGCTAGGATCGCAGAAACAATAGGGCCCTGAAAACCAAATTTAGATAAGGTATGCGACATATAGGTCCAGTGGACCCTGTCGAACGCCTTCTCCGCATCCAAAGAGAGGAGCAGAGAAGGCGTCCGAGAGGTCCAGGCATGCTGCACCACGCCAATGATCCGGCGAGTGGCATCTGACGCCTGTCGACCCGCTGTGAAGCCAGATTGGTCAGGATTTATTAGGAAAGGGATAACAGAAAGAAGCCTTTGGGCCAAGATCTTGGCATAAAGCTTGACATCGGTGTTCAAGAGTGAGATGGGGCGAAAGTTGGCAGGGGTATCAGGAGACTTGCCAGGCTTAGGGATAGTGACAATATAAGCTGATAGCATCTCAGGTGGGAAACCCGACGAGGATACAGCTTGTGAGAAGACTGAGCACAGTGCAGGGGCCAGAGTCCCACCGAATGTTCTGTAGTAGTCGTTCGGAAGGCCATCAGGGCCGGGGGACTTACCCAAGGGCATCTTGGAAATTACTTTCTGAATTTCTGCAACTGTAATGGGGGCATTCAGTGTTTGCAGTTGGGAGGGGGACAGGGTTGGGAGGGACAGGTCCGCTAGAAAAGCCTGGATATCATGGTCTGAGGGTTGTGGGGTATTACCATCGTCTTTTATGTTGTATAGGGATGAATAATAATCAGCAAAGGAATTGGCGATATCCCTGGGGTCATACAACTTGCTATCATCGGTCGGGTTGCGAATGAAAGGAATCTTTGCACGAGTCCTCTGGTCTTTCAGACGCCATGCTAAAAATTTGCCAGCCTTATTCCCAGAGGAGTAGTGCGTCAACTTCAGGGCCTTTACATATCTATTGTGGGATTCCAGAAGCAGGCGTCTAAGGTCACATCTAAGACTAACCAGTTTGTTTGATAGACCTGGAGTGGGTGAGGCCTTATTTTGGGCTTCGAGAGATCTGATCTCCTCCAGGAGCATGTCTATCTTCAAAGTTCTTTGGCGCTTCAATCTCGAGCTGAGTTGAAGTAGAATTCCCCTGATGAAGGCCTTGTGGGCGCACCACAGGACCGACGGGTCCGACACAGAGCCCTCATTTAACTCGAAAAATTCTATCAGATGTTTGGTAATGTCGTTGACCTGCGCCTGCGTCTGGAACACTCCAGAGTTGGCCCTCCAGATATATGTGGGGCTGGGGACCACCTCCTCCGCCAGGGAGATAGAGACAGGTGCATGGTCTGACCATGAGATGTCGTGGATGGCGGAGGAGGAGGTCGCCGTAAGCATAGCCCTATCTACCAGTACCATGTCAATACGGGAGTAGGAGTTGTGCCTATTAGAGTGAAATGAATAATCTCTTTCACCAGAATGTTGACACCTCCAAACATCGTAATAGTCCTCTCTGATAAGAGTAGGGTGGAGCGAGGGAAGAGGACGTTTGGATTTTGAAGTTGTGTCAATACTGTAATCAACTGTCATATTGAAATCACCACATATAATGACATTACCCTTCTTAATAGCAGTAATTTTTTTAAATACTTTGTTCACAAATCTGACCTGATTGGTATTCGGGGAGTATAGATTTACAATGGTATAAGCACGATTGTTAAATTCCCCCACAAGAATCACATATCTACCTGCAGGATCAGATAGCACCTCCCCCAGTTTGAATGACACCGAGTCTCTAATTATCGTAACAACCCCCCTATGTTTCCTATTGGGGGCAGAGGCAAAAAACAAATGGGGATAGTTCTTGTGCTTAAAGGTAGGGAGTTTAGAGGAGAGGAAGTGGGATTCCTGAACACACAGGATGTCCGCCTGCATCTTCTGGGCCTCCTTCCACAGTGCCGCTCGTTTTGCAGGGTGATTCAGTCCATGGACATTGAATGAAACTATGTTAAGTACCATGGTGGAGGGGGGTAATGAAGAGATAGTACCTCAGGTCGGAAGAGGGCGACGAAGCTCAGATGAAATCCAAGGCGTTGCTTCTGGGGGCCAAGGTTTCGCCATTCCCTGGGAAGTGAAGGAAGTCCATCTCTTGACATGGGGTAGGAAAAAACAAGGGGGGAGGTAAAAATAAAAATAAAAATTGAAATGAAAAGAAATACAAAGCCACATGGTTGAGTGGCAATCAAACAGCGAAATAGTTCAAGCATAGCGAACAGGGTAAGTAAAAAGGGAGATTCAATGTAGAATCCGGGAGCAGAGACACTGCTCATGTAACACAGAGGGGGAAAAAAGTCATCATTAGTAGGTAACAGGTAGAACAAAAAAATTTGACCGTAACCGAGGCACTTAGGAGGACTTTTTCTTGTCCTTTTTCTTGCGGGACACCAGGTGCCATGAATCCTGAGTAGAGATTTTGGAGGCTGTAGGTTGGTCACCATCCACCTGCTCTGGGACAATGTTCCAAGCACGAAGGAGAGCCAGGCCCTCCGTGAGGTTGTTGACCACAGAAGAGTGATTATCTCTCGTGACAGTGAGCTTGGCTGGGTAACCCCACCTGTACACAATATCATGATTGCGCAAGGCCTTAGTGACTGGTAGAAGGGCCCTGCGCCTCTGCATAGTGAACTGGGATAAGTCCGCGAACAGCTGGATAGAGGCGTATTGGGCAGACGGGTTCTTATTCTTCCTGAAGGACATCATGAAGCGTTCTTTTACTTGAAAGAAATGTACCCGCATCAGAACATCCCTAGGGATGCTATCTGGGAGGTGTGACGGCTTGGGCAGACGATGAATTCTGTCTATAGCCAGGTCCGCGTCTGATAAGTCAGGGATAAGTGACCTCATGAGGTCTTGAGCATATTGCTGTAATTGGTGTGGGAGGACAGATTCAGGGACCCCACGGACCTTAACATTGTTCCTCCTGGATCGGTCCTCGAGGTCCGAGACTTTAGCTTTGAGCCATGAGATTTCATCAGCTTGGTCATTGTGGGCATCTACTAAGTTGTTGTGGGAAGAAGCAAACTCCCCCATTTTCTGTTCAACATGCTCTACCCTTCCCCCCAGCTCCTGAACATCTGCTTTGAACCCTCTCATGCAGTCCATCATGTCAGCGTGGAGGGAGCTGCGGAGGGACACCAGCATATCTCTCAACACAGTGTCAGACAGGGGTTTGTCAGCGGTGGGGAATGTATTGATCGCCTCCGCGAGCTCCCTAGTGTCATTCAGGGAATCCTGTGCACTGACCTGATTGCTGCCCGAGCACTCGGGGGACAGTCTCGGCTTAGATTTAGCTGGGCTGCGTGACAGCGGTGTGGAGGCATCTGGGGATCCGTGCGCCGCTCCCTGTTGTGGATCCGGGCTGTTAGGGGATGAGCCGGAGCCGCTGGAGGAGGATGGCGAGGCTCCACCGGCGCCATCTTGGATTAGGCCGCGAGGAGTCGGCGGGAAGAAGTGGGGAAGCTTCTGGATTTGGGGCTCGGTTTTTCTTTTACGGGCCATCCCGGGGGTCCAGGCAGTCCGGAGGGTCGATTCAGGTGCGTTTGAGTGGCGGATGTTGCCTCGGTTCGTAGATTTCCCTACTGTTGGCACGGAGCTCACTGCTCAGGCGTCCATGCAGGAGCTCGGTAGCCACGCCCCCCCGATGGCTTGCTTTACTGATAGTGACAGCTCTTTGGATCTCATAGTGAGAGTTGACAGCAACAGATTCCAAATGCAAATAGCACACTTGAAATTAACTCTGGACCTTTACTTGCTCATTGTAAATGGGATAGTGAGGGAATAACACACACCTGGCCATGGAACAGCTGAGCAGCCAATTATCCCATTATTTTTGGTCCCTTAAAAAGTGTGAGGCACATATACAAACTGTTGTAATTCCTACACCGTTCACCTGATTTGGATGTAAATACCCTCACATTAAAGCTGAAAGTCTGCAGTTAAAACACATTTTGTTTGCTTTAATTTCAAATCCATTGTAGTGGTGTATAGAGCCAAAAGGTTTAGAATTGTGTAGTTGTCCCAATATTTATGACCTGACTGTATGCAGAGATTTGGTATGCTATATCCCAGTATGCATTGGGAAAGCAACAAGTGAAATGGAAAGATGTCCTCAGCAGTCACTTAGATCCCTTTTACACTGAGGCAGTTTTCAGGTGCTTTAGCGCTAGAAACAGCCTCTGAAAAGCACATAAAAACCGCCTCCCATTCATTGCGGTGTGTATTTTTACACTGGGGTGGTGCACATGTGTGTGCCCTTCTTCACGGTCCAAGCAGTACTAATACACAAAGCAGAATGTTAAGTAGGACAATCTCTGAGAAAGAATAGTGCAAAAAAAAGATAGTTAACAAGATAAGGCAGGAAGAAAGCAAGGGGGAGTAACAGTCACAGAGGTTCTAATGATTTAGAACAGTGTTTCTTCAACCTTTTTCCAGTCGGGGCGCCCTTGAAAAGTATTTTCAGTCTTGAGGCACCCCTGTCCAAGACTTAGTTCACGTCGATGTGTGTTGCAGAACACGCGCTCGTTCTTGACACAGACAAATGCTCTGCTCTTTAGGGGTGCCATTGTTAATTATGCCCCATCCATTGGCAAACATGGGTTGCTTTTGTTATGGCACAATTTAAAAAAAAGGGTCTGGGACTTCTTTCCCGCATTACTGCGGGTAGGGAAATGAATGGGCTGCCCTACACGCAGCACGCATCCACACAGAGCTTGTTCACATGTCAGGCTGGAGGGGCAGTAAAACCACATGGTTGAGCTGTTTTTACCACCCCCAACTTTTGCCCCTTTAGCTGAAGAGGCAACAGCTGGGGGTGTAAACATGCTGCAGCTGGAGGTATACCCAGGGATAATGGGGCTGCACTGCAACTACCCCGCAACTGTGTGCATTGCATTTACAGGCTTAAAACAGGTGGTGAGGAGGCAAGATATGCCTCTTTACTGGCTGACAAATGCCCCTGAAAAGCGATATGAACACAAATTGCTTTTCAGAGGAGCAGCAGTCCTTGCTATCTCGAACCCTACAAAAGTAGTTCTGATGGTACAGGAATAGGGGGGTCAGGATTAAAAGTAACATACACAGTGTGTGTGTTTGTACGTGTGTGTCTGTTTGTGCGCGTGCACATCTGTCTGTATGTATGTTACTTTTAATCCTGACCCCCCTATTCCTGTACCATCAGAACTACTTTTGTCACACACACACACACACACTAACAGACATGTGTACACATACACTGAAAGAAGAACTGTCAGAGCTGCACAACAACCAATCAGATCAAGAGTGCTGTAGCTATGAATGGAGGATGTGGGGTGTCAGTGACCGAGACAGCTGGTTATTTATAGCAGAGCCCCCCTCACCACCTTACCCTTGGCCTCGCAGTCAGCGCAGTACTTGTTGTCCTCCTCCCTCAGCATACGAGACAGGATGGCCTGCCTGGTGCTGCTCATTCAGCTTCAGGGCCTTCTCCCTCTGAGCGGGTGGCCATGTCTGCGGGCAGGGGAGCAGTGTTGGTCACGGTGACCCTACTCTTTCTTCCCCCTCAAGAAAAAGCGTGCCAGGCAGAGTTCAGGACGGTACTCGCGGCTCTCACGTCACAGAAGCAGTGCGTGCGTCCGACCCTCCCATAGCAACCGATGACGTATTCGGTTGGCAAGACACGGTCGGGAGGCCCGCACAGCCAGCACAGCTTCCCGAGTGCCGGGAAATGAGTTTTACACGGCGGACCGACACCGCTGTAAAGTCAAATGATAACGAACTGCCCAGCAGTAGTGTTGCATTAGATGGCAGCCATAGCTGCCAATATTTGGGGTCATTTTGCCGCGGCACACCTGGGGACTCTTCGTGGCACACCAGTGTGCCGCGGCACACTGGTTGAAAAACGTTGATTTAGAAGACCCAGGTCCACATGTAGCCCGATATCTTTAAAATAGAATTATCATTCTTAGTTCAAAAGTTTTCCTATAATGACTAGTTTTAAAGTTCCAGCTTTACACTAAAAAATACATATCTTCCAAAGTTTGATCTGGTTGTGAGAAATGATATCCTACAGGTGTGCCTAAACATCTTTCTTATGTTCCTTGATGGTGTGTCTGTGTACATTCATTTTAGTTTCTGGCATTTTTCGCCAACATGAGATTATTTTTGATGGGGACACACCCCAAAACCTTGTCCTAAAAATGTGGATGTTACTGCCAATAAAAAATGTATAACACAGACATTACTCAATTGTTCCTAAAAAAAATGTGTTAAGTTTTGGTGTCTTGATGGTTACAAATGTTTGAAACTGGAAACTCATCATCCAATTATCTCATAAACTTGAATCACGAGATTACTTGTCCTTTCACTTTATACAGTGGCGTTGCTAGGGGTGCGGAGGAAACTGAGGAAAAAAATGTTTTTTGGAAAAAAATTGGGATATTTATTATAGCAAAAAGATATTGGCCCGGATTCACGTAGATCGGCGCATCTTTATGCCGGCGTAGCGCATCTCATTAATGCTACGCCAGCGCAACTCAGAGAGGCAAGCATGGTATTCAGAAAGCAAATGCTCCCAACGTTGCGCCGGCGTAACGTAAAGTCGTAGGCGTAAGCCGGCGTAATTCAAAGTAGTAAGGAAGTGGGCGTGTTCCATTTAAATGAAGCGTGACCCCATGTAAATGAAGGGCCGCACGAACGGCGCATGCGTCGGCTCTTGGACGCATCCCAGTACGCATGCGCAGAATCACGTTGGGACAAACGCCTAAGATACGTTGAATCACCGAATGTAACCTACGCACAGCCCTATTCACGTAGTACTACGTAAACGACGTACAATACGACGGCTGTTCCCTCGTCCATACCTTTGCATGACTTACCCCTGCTTTATGAGGTGTAACTTTACGCCGGGCGTAAGCCTTACACAAACCACGTATCTTTTCCGCCTGAATCGATGTATCTCCCTCATTTGCATATTTGCAATGGGGCGTCCAGCGTAACTATGCACCCAAGATACGCCGGCGTAGGCAAGTTACGTTGGTCGGATGAAGTCAGTTTTTAGGCATATCTTGGTTGTTTGGATACGGCGCAGAGATACGACGGCGCATCTTTACACTTACGCGGCGCATCTCGAGATACGACGGCGTAAGTGCTTTGTGAATCCGGGCTATTGTGTTTTTTTTTTAATTGTCGCAAAAAATTTAAACCGCAGAGATGATCAAATACCACCGAAAGAAAGCTCTATTTGTGGGGAAAAAAAAGGGCAATTTTGTTTGGGTGCAACGTCGCATGACCGCGCAATTGTCAGTTAAAGCGAAGCAGTGCCGTATTGCAAAAAATGGCCTGGTCCCCTTCTGGGGATGTGGTGGATAAGGTAATGTAAATGAACTATGCTATTCAGAGACTGAAAATCACTCTGATATATACTGTATAATTTATTGCAGCTTAACACAAGCACTAGAAATGAAGGCAGTAAAAAATTGCAAATCATTTAGAGCTAACCAATCCTTATGCCAATAAAATCTGGGTACAAAAGAATGGCAGAACATGCAGTGCATTTAAAATAACTGTTTGTTGTGCACAACTATGATGAAAATCCTTAGTAAATAGGCTTTATTGTAAGAGGAGGCAGCCTGCCACTTTTATAATGAGCCATTCAGTGCAGTAAATGTTACATATGACTGTTAAAGAGAATAGAACTGCCAGCCCAGCTGTGCAACATATCTTCTTTATAAGCACTGCACAGCAAATTAATGTGAGAGCTCATCTTTTAACCACTTCAGCCCCGAAAGAATTTACCCCCTTCCTGACCAGAGCATTTTTTGTGATTCGCCACTGCATCGCTTTAGCTGACAATTGCGCGGCCATGCAACGTTATATCAAAACAAAATGTATGTCCTTTCTTTTGGTGGTATTTGATCATCATTGTGATTTTTATTTTTTGCACTATAAACAAAAAATAGCGACCATTTAAAAAAAGCAATGGGCCAGATTCAGAGAGAATTAGATTATCGTAGCGTATCAGAAATACACTACGCCGCCGTTTTTTACCTGGCTCTACGTGGAATCCAGGTAGATTTTGTCCAGTAAACGACGGCGGCGTAGTGTATTTCTCCCGTCGCAATCCATCTACGCGAGTAGGGGGCGTGAAGGATTTAAAATAGGCGCGTTCCCGTGGCGATCAAACTGCGCATGCTCCGTTCGCAAATTTCCCACCGTGCATTGCGCGAAATCACGTCGTTACGTCATTCGTTGTTTGAGTAGCGTCGTTTACGGACATTTCTATTCCCGAACGAGTTACGTAAAAAAAAATTAAAAAAAATTAAATTCGACGCGGGAACGACGGCCATACTTAACATGGGCTACGCACCGTTAGACCAGCAAAAAGCTGGTCTAACAGTACGTAAAAAAAAAATAGACGTAAGCGATTGCGAAGACCGCTCATATCTTCGTGGATCGCCGTAAAAACACATTTGCATATCCCGACGCATCAAAACGATGCAAACTCCTCCCAGCGGCCGCAAAAATATCGCAGCGTAGATCCGAAGGCTTACGAAGACGTTTGGGGATTCAAACTAGTGATACGGCGCGCGAAATTTGAAATTACTCCTGTCTAACACCAGTTAGACAGGCGTAATTGCTTTGTGAATCTGGGCCTCTGTTTCTTGCATCCCTTAGACCGGGGGTCTCCAAACTGCGGCCCGAGGGCCAGATGTGGCCCTTTGCTAGCCTTTATGCGGCCCTTGGGGCACAATTCCTTCCAATGATATGAGGTTTTATTCCTCCCATTAACACCAACAATTTGGCACTGTATCTTCCACGGATACCAATGATGGAATACTATTCTTCCTACTAATAAGAGGAATACTCCTCCTATTGACCACCAACCCTGAGGCCATATTTATTCTCACTGATTTTGGGCCCGTGACATTTTCTGCCCTTGCTGGCCACAATCCGGCCCTCTTAAAGTCTGAAGGACAATAAAGTGGCCCTTTGATTGAAAAGTTTGGAGACCCCTGCCTTAGACTAAAGTTAGACCATTGAGAAGAAATACTGGTCTGACATGTTATTATAGTATGGCACAAAATATGTATGTGTCTACACATCTGCTAACCTAATATTAAAAGCTTTTTTTTGTCTATTTGTCTTCTAAGCCTCAAATGCATCTCGGAAGTCTGTTTTGCTGCTTCTCGTCCATATTAAAATGATTTCTTAATTACATTTGAATATTCACATGAAGCCTGCCGGAGTGCTAAATGAACAGTCTGCTTTGCATGCTGAATGAGTTACGGACAGCATGTGAATAAACTGCCCTGAAAAAAAAAAACATAGCATAGAAATTAAATGAAACCCCTAATTGATTCCATTGTCTCTGTGTATCTTCTGAAATGCTAAATACTCTGAGAGGTTTTGACGATGCACAAATAGGAAATCAAAGTAGATAAGATAAAACAAGAATCATTGCCACTGATGTGAAGCAGTAATTTGTAGATTAGCATGTTCTCATGCTGTCCATAACTTATTAAAAAACAGAAAAAGCTTGAAAAACTCTCAGCTTTGTTTAGAATTAGGGTGGCCATTAATATCCCAATATAAGTGTTGAGACAAATACGTGACGTGAATGCTAGGCTATGTTGTGCTTCCCTAAGGGGTGGCAACAAGCACTTCCAGAAGCAAATTTTTGTACTCAGTCATTTTGGAAGTTATCATTGCAATTAACGTCTCTTATGTTCACAGCTGCCATCACTGCAGTATTCTTGCAAAGCTGCTGCCACACAGATTCTCTCCACAGTGGACCTCATTCTATCTTACCCATGGTTTGCGGCAATTTGAGAGAAAGTTTGTGAATACAGCTGCCTCTTTTAGGAAGAATAATCATGGCTGTAACATAATTGCCCTTCATTACTGCAATTCCATTGGTATACACAGCAATCATTCTTGGTCTGTGTTTCTTTCACAATACAAGCAATAAAAAATATTAGAAAAAATAAAAATAACCAAAACATGATCATGGTAACAATAAATATTGCAAACAACAACGCAAAACAGTGTATATTATTTAGTCTGTGTGAGAGTTTTAGAGTTTACAAACTATGGGATATATATATATATATATATATATATATATATATATGAAAATTGATCAGTTGAAAACCTAAAATGCTGGATGCTGGGTATGATCTATGGCAGTGATGAGGATGCTGGTATGGGGTACGTCAGTGATCTGGACATTGGTATGAGGTATGGCAGTGATCAGGACACTGATATGGTGGAGATTAGGATGCTGGTATGGGGTATAGCGGTGATAAGTGGACTGTTATGGGGTATGGCAGTAATCGGGAAGCTGGTATGGGGTGTGGCGGTGATCAGGATGCTGGTATGGGGTATGGTGGTGATCAGGATGCTGGTATAGGGTATGGTGGTGATCAGGATGCTGTAGGGTGTATGGTGGTGATCAGGATGCTGGTATGGCATATGGCAGAGATTAGGATGTTGGTACGGTATATGGGGTGATCAGAACGCTGGTATGGAGTATGGCGGTGATCAGGATGTTGATATGCTATATGACGAAGATCAGGGCGCTCGTATGGCATATTGTGGTTCAGGATGCTTGTAAAGTGTTATGGTGGTGATCAGGATTCTGGTATGGCATATGGGGTGTTAAGAACGCTGGTATGGGGTATGGCAGTTATTAGGATGCTGGAATGGCAAATGGGGTGATCAGAACACTGGTATGGAGTATGGTGGTGATCAGAACACTGGTATGGTGTACAGCAGAGATCAGGGCCCTGATATGGCATATATGGCGGTTCAGGGCACTGGTATGGTGTATGGTGCGGGTCAGGATTCTGGTATGGCATATCGGGTGTTAAGAACGCTGGTATGGGGTATGACAATTATTAGGATGCTGGAATGGCATATGGGGTGATCAGAACACTGGTATGGTGTAGGGCAGAGATCAAGGCCCTGATATGGCATACATGGCGCTGATCAGGGTGCTGGTATGGCATATGGTGATGATCATGGCACTGGCATGGGGTATGGAGGTGTTACTGAGAGCACAGGGAAGGGTGACAGGGCTGGCTGCATTGCTTAATTTATATTTCACTGAGGCAGTGATCAGGTAAACATGTGGGCAGTGATAAGGGACACTGGGGCAGGCTTGCACTGCAATCCGTGGGTGTACATGCAGCCTGGCAAGCTCACAATGAGAGTAGAGAAAAACGATACTTACTTTCACTTTCCATTGTTTACTATTTCAGTAATGAACACTTATTGACAGCACTAGTGGGCAATGATTGGCGGAACTGGTGGGCACTGTTGGGACTGGGGGTCAGCAAAAAGTCTATTAATTTCACTAATACTTGTGCTAATATAAAATAAGTAAACAGTGCATAAAGAAAAGATGATGATATTAAACAGAATATATCCTGCTGCCCTGCTAACACACAAAAGTGTGAAACAAGAGGGAGGGACTAAATATCAAAATAATAGTGAAGAGAATGTCATATAAATCCGTACAACAAATACAGGTATATGTAAAGCGCAAAGACAGTCCCTTTGCCCCAAATAATCTTTTTCAGAAACACTGGTGAATCTTTAGTGTTCCACCACCTGTCATGCATGCACACTTTATCCTTAAACCCATATAACAGAGACGTCCAGCTTCCTGATGACGCAAGGCAAAATGCGTTGAGGTGGGGTTAAGTAGCTTCTGCTGTCACTTCCGGGTTATAGAATTTCCCGCTGGGGGAACACACACGAGTCCCCATGTTGGGAAAAGGCTGCTGGTTTAGGAGAAACAGATACACTGCTGAAATTGCTTGATGCCGACTGGGCACAGGCACATGTTAGTTTTATTCAAATACCTTGTACACCACACATGTTAACATTAAATATTGGTTGCACTATGAGAGTGTTTCTGAACTTTTGTCCCCGAGTGACTGATTGAAGATAAGACAACAAGGAGGAGTGGAGACATGGGGCCAGATTCAGAAAGAATCTACACCGGCGTATCTCCTGATACGTCCCCGTAAATTCAAATGTGCGCCGTCGCATCTTTACGCTGATTCAGAAAGCAAGATACGCCAAAAAACATGGCTTCAGTCGTCCAGCGTAACTTGCCTACGATGGCGTATCGTGGGCACATAGTTACACTGGACGCATTAGACGTTCCCATTAAAAATATGCAAATGAGCTAGATACGCCGATTCACGAATGTACGTGCATTGATATACGTCGTTTACATAAGGCGTATGACCGGCGTAAAGTTACCCCTGCTATATGAGGTGCAGGCAATGTTAAGTATAGACGTCGGAAAAGCATCGAATTGTACGTCGTTTACGTCGTTTGCGTAAGTCGTATGCGAATAGGGCTGTGCGTAAGTGACGTTCACGTCGAAAGCATTGAGTATTTGAAACGTGATTTTGGAGTATGCGCACTGGGATACGTCCATGGCCGGCGCATGCGCCGTTCGTTCGGCGTGTCATTTACGTGGGGGCACGAATCATTAACATACAACACGCCCACTACCAGCCTACTTTGAATTACGCGCGGTTACACCAGCACATTTACACTATGCCGCCGTAACTTAGGGCGCAAGTTCTTTCTAAATACCGTACCTGCCGCTCTAAGTTACAGCGGCGTAGTGTAAATGAAATACGCTACACCGCCGTAAAGATACGAAAATGTATCTGAATCTGGCCCCAGGAGTTTGGGAATGTTATACCAAAGTTCAGGCAGACCCACATAGTATTTGTGTCAAAGCATCTGGTGAGCGCAGTCTTTTGCATGTCTAGTGTCCCCTGGGGGCAAGGAGGTACCTCCAGAGGCAGGGAGTGAGCTGACATTCATCCCAGGGCTAAGTAAATAGCTATAATGGAAAGTTTTGAACAGAAATTGGGTGCCAGTCACGTTAGATATTTTTCCAATGCTTTAAAGAGGAACTTGAAAGTAGTAATAGGAGAGAGGGGTAGGGGAGGTTTTAGGTAACATTTACAGATTACCAACTCCTTGAATCCAAAGGTAAAACAGCTTTCTCTTTTAGAAGACCTTGAATACCTGGATATGACTCTCAGGCCGCGTACACACGTCCGAGAACCTCGTCGGGCTAAACTTCCGTCCGTCGAGGTTCCCGATGAGCGGTCGAAAAAGTCGTTGAGCCAAATTTCCCTTATTGAACAACAAGGAAATAGAGAACATGCTCTCTATTTTGGCTTGACGAGCTTCCCGACGGTTTGCTCGTCGAAATTGTACACACGACCGATTTTCTCGGCAGAATACGTCTCCCAGCGAGCTTCTCGCTGGATTCTGCCAAGAAACTTGGTCGTGTGTACGGGGCCTCACACAGACCTAGCAGCTGGTAGAGTTTCTGGACAAGCCGCTCTCACAGACTTAGCAGCCAGTAAAACTCCTGGACAAGCCTCTCTTAATACTCTTACAGACTTATCCTTGGCCTCATTTATATCTATTTGCCCTCCAATGCTGCTTACTGTTATGGCCAGTCCTAGTTGGGGGTAGTGGACCCCTTTTCAAGTAAAAGTTCTAGACAGGTACATACCTTATGAGGTCATGTGATACGTGACACAACGTGTAAGACGGAAGCGTGGTGACGTTACATCCTGTTTGAAGAAATACACCATTTTGGTACACCTATTCTATTCCTTATGAGTATTTGTATTATATTTTGTATTTATATACTTAGCTCCACTTTCATAAGATGAACTGTTAGTATTTTATTTTGAATTTGGTGCAGGTGTTGTGCTACAATATGAAAGTGGTGCAGATTAGAACTACCCAAATTTGTCAGAACCAAAACGCAAAAATGTTTTTTGAATTGGAAGTAACACATTACAAGAGTAATTAACGCCAGAAAAAGTGGTGCAGCAGCTTTATTGAATTCCCCCAATGTATTTAAAAATACTGCCTTCATAGGTCTGTTTTTGTAAAAGGGGAAATAAGCCGTTAACCGCTTAAGGACCGCCTCCTGCAGATATACGTCAGCAGAATGTCACGGCTGGGCACAAGCACGTACCTGTACATCCTTTTTAAGTGCCCAGCCCTGGGTCATGGGCGCGCGCCTGCGACCCGGTCCGAAGGTCCGTGACCGCGGCCGCGGGACCCGTGGACCTGATCACCGCCGAAGTCCCGCGATTGGTCCCCAGAGCTGAAGAACGGGGAGAGCTGTGTTTAAACACAGCTCCCCAGTTCTTCACAGTGACAGCTTCATTGATCGTTTGTTGCCTAATATAGGTAAACACGATTAGTGACGTCACATGTCCAGCCCCGTCCCCCTACAGTTAGCAAAACATATGAGGTCACACATAACCCATACAGCGCCCCCTAGTGGTTAACTCTCAAACTGCAACTGTCATTTTCACAGTAAACAATGCATTTTTATAGAATTTTTTGCTGTGAAAATGACAATGGTCCCAAAAATGTGTCAAAATTTTCCGATGTGTCCGCCATAATGTCGCAGTCATGAAAAAAAAATCGCTGATCGCTGCCATTAGTATTTTGTAAACGCTATTTACCAAAAATAGGTAGAAGAATACGTATCGGCCTAAACTGAGGAAAAAAAAGTTTTTTTTTATATTTATTATAGCAAAAAGTAAAAAATATTGCATTTTTTTCAAGCACAAAAAATAAAAACCGCAGAGGTGATCAAATACCACCAAAAGAAAGCTTTATTTGTGGGAAAAAAAGGACGGCAATTTTTTTTTGGGAGCCACATCACACGACCGCGCAATTGTCAGTTAAAGCGACGCAGTGCCGAATCGCAAAAACTGTCCGGATCCTTTACCTGCATAAAGGTCCGGGTCTTAAGTAGTTAAATGTTTTTTTTCAACCATTTTCGCTGAACAGCTTGGTCAAGTAAATGAAGACTGAAAAACAACAGAGTTATTGGTCAGATCACCAGGTAAAAATAAAAGCTTAAAAACAAATTTAAAGATTGGGAAGCTCCTTCATATTTGATTCATGCTTTTGGGTTGAATGCCACCTTAATGTTTGATATTACCGTAATAAACTCAAAATATATTCCCAGAAGATGGTGTTTATTAACTAATGCTATATCATGCAACATTATCCTTTTTCTACACCTGGTGAAAAGATGAGATTCCACTTGGATTTAATAGAAGAGTAACTTTGTGGCTTTTTGCTGAAACCAAGCACAAGAGTATAACACGCCATTAAACTCCATTAAACAAATCTATGTTATTCTCTGGGCTGGAAATTATTGTTGGAATCAGTGAAACACAGCAGTATAAAGCACAGCACAAAGTAAAGCCACAGAACTTTAGAAATGTATAAACATTAGAATTGCAGTTTACTATGCATGTCAATAATCTGAAAGACTGAACTTGAAGTGGTACTAAGCTCAAAAGCAAACATTTATTGCATGGCAACATATAAATTCTTAGATAATATGGCGGCATTCATCTTTAGCCCTTTTAACCACATTAAAGTGGAGTTCCACCCCAAAAAAAAAAATCATCAAAGTGGATGTAAACCCCCTCTCATCCTTTCTAAACTACTGCCATAGTGCTGATCTACAAGGATATACATGCATCCTGCATGTATCCTTACCTGTCAAATGTCTCCCCTCTGTCTGTTATAAGAACTGAAAAACTGCAGATTCTGTGGGTGGGTCTGTTGTCTGGAGCTCTGTGGGTGGAGTCGTGATGTCAGTAGACTCCCCACCCACCTCTACACTCCCCTTGTCAACATGCATTTTTTCCTATGTATTTCTTACACTAAATTCTGCTATGATCACTAACATCCAGTCAAAATACAGAAAAGTAACCACATGACTTCAGAGAAGGAGTGGGGGTGGGAATTAAAAAATAATGCCTGTCTCCAGGCTAGTGCATGAGATCTGTAAATAACCTGTCACTCACAGCAAGGGGGCGGGACGGACTAAGGTTTTTCTCTGTAAGTCCGTTTTATTTCACTGAACAATAAAAGAGGATTGCTCAGTGCTCTGTGTGGCAAGACTGGGCACAGATGATAGGAAATCTTATACTGTACATTGTGACATCAAAAAAATAAAATTGGGTTTACATCCACTTTAATGTGCAAGATTTGTTTTTCTTTTTTACTTTCCTCTTTTTGCTTGGTGCTATGCAGTCCATTAAAATCTGCCTCCTTCATCACCTTGGCTCCTTTCGTCACTTCCCTCGGTGCCTCCGCTCGCTACTGCTCCTGGGAGATGTGTGTTATAATTTCCCAGGAGTTAGTGGGCGGTGCCGAGGGCTTTGTTGCCATCACAATGGGGCGGGCACTTCCGTTGTGATGACAACCTGAGTAGTTGATGGTGCTGCAATGACAGAATGTGCATGCGCAAGATCGGGGGGAGAGAACGGGCGGTGCATGCTGGTCCAGCAGCAGCCAAAAAAAACAAATACAACCACCACATTTAATGAGTAGTAGGTGACAATATATTACATTTTTGATTCTGGGTTTAATATCGCTTTAACTAAAATACTGCAGAGTTTAGGGTTTGTCTTATGCAATATTTTTTACTATTGTGACATACACGTTACAATATTACTAAAAGTAAAGTAAAAAAGTTACAGAGATGTGTAAAGTTGAACACTAGGCAGATCCGAAAAACATAAATATTACAGGAATCATTAATGTGTTAATGAACTCAGGACCCTGCATTCACTATATCTGGTCTCACACAGTGCACAGAACATGGAAATGCAAATATTTTAGTAAATATGAACTGCTAAATACTTTTTCTCATCAGCAGTATATAGCAGTCTTGTGACTTCTATCAGTGTCCAGTCGAGCACTGGTTAAAGCTTGTAGGAGGAGTTTTAATTCTCCCCCGATTGTCCTATGAGGCTATAGGACCCCTGACCCTCTGCTGGACAGTGGTGATTGGTCCAGTGCAGATCACATGCACCCTCCCAAAAAGAAAAAAAAAACCTCTCTAGCAATACACAGGGTGACTTCAAAGGCTCTGTACTATTAGGAGATGGATTGGGGTCTGACAAAGAAGGGGATGATCAGAAACAGGACAGGATCAAACATCCTTTGTATACAATGAGGAGGATTAACTCTTTAGGTTCCACAGTGAGTGTAACACGCATGCTTTACTACATATACAGACTTTAGTCACACTTTAAATTAATATATCTATATATTTTTTAAACAAGCATTGTAAGTATCTGAATTTGCCCTAGTTTCAGTCTCTTGCAGTCCCTGTAGGAGAAAGACTCAAGCATGTGAGCAAATATGGCAGAGGAGCCAATCAGTTCATGTGCTGATAGTAGGAGAGTGGCAGAGAGATAAGCTCTTCACTGTGCTGCTTTTCTTTCACTGACTAGTCACAGGCTAGTGGGTGGTCCAGAAAGACCTGGGCTCATAGGACGTAGGTTAGAATGACACTGATCAACGGAAGCTGTATTTTTTTTTATCTTTTATTAGGCTATTGATTTATATCCAGTTATTTTGGACTAAAGTTCTGCTTTAAATATTATTATACAATACGTTTGAATCAGTCTCTAGATTTGGGATGGCTGTTTCTATACAGATCAGCTGATCTCCTAAAATCAGAACCAGTGTTTCTGACATTGATGTTATGTTATGTGGTTCATTTATAGACAGATATTTTGTTCATTGAGTCATTAGTCCTGTGCTGAGTGGCCAGCCTTATACATTGTAGCAGCTCGGTACATAACCACCCTGCCTCTCCACCTTCTTTAACCACCGCAGGCCAATATACGTTGGGTCTGTACCCTTGTTAGGTGTGGAGATGACGGCCCCCACCCATCTCCATACCATTACAAGGAAAAAGCCTTTATAATTTTCAAATGACAAAAGATATTATTTTTTTTTTTATTGAATTTTAGTGTAATTATGAGATCTGAGGTCTTTTTGACCCCAGATCTTATATTTTAGAGGTCATGTCATGCTTTTTTCCTATTACAAGGGATGTTTACATCCCTTGTAAGAGGAATAAAAGTGACACCATTTTATTTTTTATTTTTTTAAAGAATAGTGCAAAAAATAAAAATAAAAGGTCAAATAAAAAAATAAAGAAATTAAAATGTGCCTGTCCCGCCAAGCTTGCGTACAGAAGCGAACAGATACGTGAGCAGCTCCCACATATGAAAACAGTGTCCAAACCACACATATGAGGTGTCATTGCGATCTTTAAAAAGGAGCAACAATTCTAGCTCTAGATCTCCTCTGTAACTCAAAACATGCAACCTGTAGAATTTTTTAAAAGTCGCCTATGGAGATTTTTAAGGGAAAAAGTTTGTTGCCATTCCACGAGCGGGCGCGACTTTGAAGCGTGACATGTTGGGTATCAATTTACTCGGCATAACATTATCTTTCACAATATAAAAAAATGTAGCTAGTTTTACTGTTGTTTTATTTTTTTATTAGAAAAAAGGGTACTTTTTCCAAAAGAAGTGTGCTTGTAAGACCTCTGTGCAAATACGGTGTGACAGAAAGTATTGCTCCTCCACTGCTCTTGCCAATTGAGATGAATGGGCAGCGGCGCTTTGCGGGTGGTTTTAACTTTTTTTCAGCCGCTAGCGGGGGTTAAAAGTGGCCCGTTAGCGACCGAATACCTCCGCAAAAATGATGGTAAAGCGCTGCTAAAAATGGCAACGCTTTACCGGTGACGCCGCCCACGACCCAGGTGGAAAGCAGCCTTAATTTACTAAGTATCCACAGATAAGGTCATAAATAATAATAACAACATTAACAAATGTATAACAAATAATGTACTACTAACACCATTATTAAGTACTCTGTTTTTAAAATGATCTGATGAGAGTAGTATTTTGCAGACATTGACTGTAGACAACTTTGTAAAAATGTATCCTGTTTTATAATGTATGTCTAGTCCTGGAGCATCACACTACACTCATACTGATAAATTAATTCTCTAAATATTCCCCTAAAAAGGATAATCAATTTGTTTCCCTTCATTGCCACATCATTCTTTCATCTCCTCCAGGTGGTGTCTGTATACTTTAATTAATGCTTTCCAGTATATAAAACTGAGAATTGGCTATGATGAAGGCAGGCTGGATGAATAATATAGCTGAACTTGAAAGTCTATAATATTATTCTCACTGTTGTTGTAAGCCATGAGAAAATTCTGACCTGAGGATATAATCCACTGTGACTGGATATTTAACAAACACATTTAATCCATGCAAGCACTATGTTTCTTCCAAATATTACATCTTATACTCCACTTAAGGCTAAACTCTTCGACATTAAATACAGGTTTGTATTCATTAAAAAAAAAAATCATTAAGTATTTTTAAAAATAGAGATGTAATAAATACTTGAATTTGTTCATATATAGGCTTCCCCGTGTAGCGCACCTCTGCAGAAGCCTCTAGTTTAGTAATCTAGTGGCTTTAAACCAGTCGCTCCGTCTTCAAACCAATCTTCTTCCATTGGTTTGAAAAAGGAGTGACTGAGCATGCTCCGAATCATGCCCTGCCCACTCTGATGTAATTTCCAGTTGCCTATGTCCCATGCTGGCCCTGACAGCACACTTCATTTTGGATCAGAGACACAGTGTTTCCCACCACTGGTAGACTGGAATTTCCACCTGCAGCTGTCTTTACTCCCATTGCGAACACAGCATTACAGCAGGAGAGATCGTCATGTCAAGGGAAGAAGACGATGAAGAAGACCGGGCCTCCAATAGTAAAAGAGCTGGAAGAAGATAGTGGAGGAGCCCGGCAGAAGGCAGAAAGCACCGGAGAGCGTGGAGAAGGCACCGGAGAGTGTGAGAAGAGGCCGGAGAGTCAGAAGAGACCTCTGAAGTTGGAAGAAGACCCCCAAAGTCGAAAGAAGACCCCCGGAGCTACCTGATAAATTACTTTAAAACCTGTGTAGTGTGGTTTTTTTTATTGACACTTTTCCCCAGGTGAATGGGTAGGGATTCTGATAAGCCCCCCGCCCGCAAACTCCGACAACCAATGGCCAGGGTTGTCAGGAAGAGGCCCTTGTCCTCATCAACATGGGACAAGGTGCTTTGGGGTGGGGGGGCCGCAGGGCGTCCCCTGCCCCAAAGCACCCACACCCCTTTCCTGGCCGACCAGGCTGTGTGCTCGGATAAGGGTCTGGTATGGATTTTGGGGGGACCCCCACGCCGTTTTTTCAGCGTAGGGGGTTTCCCTTTAAATCAATACCAGACCGAAGGGCCTGGCATTGTGCGAGGGGGAGCCTCACACCAATTTCATAAAAAACATTTTTGGACGGGGTTCCTCTTCATCAGCACGCAAGTCGCATCTCAAGTCGGATCATGATGACTTGTGGCGCAACTTCTATTCAAATCAATGGGCTCCCATAGGACCAGAGAAACGCGGCTGAAAGCTAGCGCCGCTAAACATGCATTGACGGCAATGCAAAACGCTGATCACATCATTTTTCTGCCAGCAATCCGACATTCAAAACGGCCGTTTTTGAGCTCCAGTGTGCATGGAGCCTAAAAATCGGTTCACACTGCGGCGGCACGACTTCGGTGGCGACTTGGCAAGTCGCCCTGAAGATGACTTCAGAGGCAATTAGCAAAATGACTTCTGTATAGAAGTCAATGCAAATCGCCCTGAGCCGCCCCCAAAGTCGTACAAGAACCTTTTTCTAAGTCGGAGTGACTTGTGTCGCTCCTATTAGAACGGTTCTATTGCACAGAATGGGACGCGACTCATCAGGCGGTTGAGCCGCCTGACGAGTCGCCCCAGTGTGAACCGGCTCTAACAGTGTACTGCTGCTCCTTTTATGTTAGACATGTGCACTTCTAAAAAAGTGCGAGTATGGCCTCACTTAGGACTAGTTAATAGGGTAATAGAGTACCATCATCCAAGTATTGATGAGAAGGGGGGGGGGTGGGAATGGGGGAATAGTTGCTGAAGCTAGACCCAACACATACCCGCCCAGTTGAGGTGTGGACTATCTCGGTACAAAATAGGTCAGGATAAACAATATAATAAATAAGAAATTAATTTATTAAATGAAACTGTTGCATTAAAAACAATAGTGTACATCAAAAGATTGGTCGATTCTCTACTAGTTTCGCGGGATGTCCGCTTCTTCAGGAGAACCAATCTGAAGGACAATAATGCAATAAAATGATGTAAAATACAGATGATACAGTTCAGCAGTGAGTTAAAAATTAAATAGACATAGAGTTTTTACCCAAAGTGTAACGAAGCAGGCGCGGAGCCAGGTCTGCCCAATAGGTGATCCCCCTGCAGCGAACGTGGGGGATGGTAAGTGGGTCTCTGAAAAATTGGCATACATTAGGTTCTAGGAGGAGGCCCAGGACGTGGATAGTGGTAATGGTGGGGGTGGGTCAGGGGAGAGGGGGAGTAGGAATATAGGAAAGGTTGAAGCAGGGGGGGGGAATGGAATTGGGGGGGGGGGGGCGAGAGAGAGAGAGAAAAAAAGAGAAAAAGAGAAAAAGAAAAAGAAAGGATGGGGAAGAATAGGGAGGGGAGGGAGGGGAACAAGAAGGGGGGGGGAGTTAGAAGGGTAGGAAGAGGAAGGGAGGGGATGGGGGAGGGGAAGGCAGGAGGAGGGAGGGGATGGGGGAGGGGAAGGCCGGAGGGGGGAGGGGGGAAGGAACGAGGTAGGGGTACAGCCAGGTAGGGGAAGAGGGGGAGGAAGGGGAAAGAAAGAAGGAGGGCAGGGGGAGGAGAGAGAAAAGGAACAGGGGTAGAGGGAAAGGGAAGGGGTAGGGATGAGAAGGAGTGAGGAAAAGCAGGAGGAAGGAGGAAAGAGAAGGGAATGTGGACAAATTTGACCCTAAGAAGGGGTCAGGGATGAAGACTCACCACAACCGATCGTATCCACGGATGCATGGGGGGCCAGCAGCCAAGGTGGTGGCAAAGGGTAGGTCCACATTCCCTTTTGATGTACACTATTGTTTTTAATGCAACAGTTTCATTTAATAAATTAATTTCTTATTTATTATATTGTTTATCCTGACCTATTTTGTACCGAGATAGTCCACACCTCAGCTGGGCGGGTATGTGTTGGGTCTAGCTTCAGCAACTATTCCCCCATTCCCACCCCCCCCCCCCTTCACATGTGCACTTCTAAAAAGTTTGTTTGTTTTCGTCTTTTTTTTTCTTTTTGTTTTTCGGTCATTCGTTATGATCGCAATTCATAAATTTGTAAATTTGTAAATTCGAAAATTCGAAAAGGCAAAAATAAGAAAGAAAATACAAAAATATGAAAGAATAACAAATTAACTAATAATAACTAACTACAGTATTAAATTATAGGTATTGTATTGGAATTTCCTTTCAAATTTGGCTGTTAATGAACGCAACGAATACAAATGTATCCAAAGTTACTAATTATCTGAAATAACAAATGCTGCATCTAAACAAATGGAACAGAACACATTAATAAATATTAATAATAATTATAAAAAGTTTTTTTATCATTATTTTTTATTTATTATTATGAATTTGTTACATTCCATTAGTTTAGATACAGCATTTGTTATTTTGGATAATTTGTAACTTCAGATAAATTTGTATTGGTTACGTTCACTTAAAGCCAAATTTGAAAGGAAATTCCAATACTTATATTGTAATAGTTAGTAATAGTTAAGTTATTATTAGTTAGTTTTCAGATTTCCGAATTTTGGGGTTTTCAGAATTTCCAAACATTCGAATTTCTGAATTTTCGAATATTCTAATTTATGAATATTCAGAAAAATTTGTTAAATGAGTTTTTGCTAATTTGGGTATTTCTGAATTAACAAATTTGTCAAAATTATTGTGACTTGTATCAGTGTGTGCTGATAGCTTGTAGGAGGAGTTTTAATTTCTCCCACGATTGTCCTATAAGACTTCAAGACCACTGATTCTCTGTCTGGACATGTCTGGACAGTGCTGATTGGCCCAGTGCTGATCACATGTACCTAGGGGGACCACATGTCCCGGATTGCCCGGGACAGTCCCACATTTTGCAGGTCTGTCCTGAGTCCCAGGCACTTTAATTCTGGGACAATACAGTGTCCCGGAATGAAACTGACACAGCCACCCTGCACAGTGCATTCTGCACCCTGATTGGGTAAAGCTTTGCCCAATCAGGTAGCAGTAAAATCTGGTTGTTAAGGAGCGGGGGCCGGCCACGGCATCCTTAACAACCGATGAGTCATCAGCTGTCAATGGGCTTCCCCGTTGACAGCTGAATCCTTGCTAGGATAAGGGTCTGGTATGAATTTTAGCTGCAGCATGTTCTTTGCCTGCTACAGATGCACCGCTTTGCAGACTTAGTCTGGATTCACATCTATGCAGTTTTAGTGCTTTTTGCATTTTGCAGATTTGAACTACAGAATGTGTTCCATAGTTAAATATAAAGAGCACGAAACAGCCGTTCTTTTGAATGGCACGAACACGGTGACGTCATCGACTACAACGAGCATTCGCTCGTCACATTTGATGCCGTCGCCGCCATCTTCCTACACCCTACCTATGCTTTGAAAGCTACCGCGCATGAGTCAAAGTAATTTCAAGCATGCACGGGTTTCCATGGAGAGGTAAGTATACACATGCTCTGTTTTTTTGGCAGAAAAACACTGCTGAGAATCTCACAACGAGAAAATAGAGAACATGTTCTCTATTTTTCTTGTCTAGATTCTGCGCAGTTTTCTTGACAAGAAACCTCAAAGCCTCGTACACACTCACGGTTTACTCGGCATGTGTGTATGAGGTGAGTAAAACAAGCATGCTTTACTGCATATACAGACTGATTTTACTGTTGTGGGCTTGGTAACATTTTAATCAATTAAGACCCGGACCATTACGCAGGTAAAAGACCTGCCCAGTTTTTGCGATCCGGCACTGCGTTGTTTTAACTGACAATTGCGCGGTCGTGCGATGTGGCTCCCAAACAAAATTGGCGTCCTTTTTTCCCCACAAATAGAGCTTTCTTTTGGTGCTATTTGATCACCTGTGCGGTTTTTATTTTTTGCGCTATAGACAATTTTGAAAAAAAACAAAACAATATTTTTTACTTTTTGTTATAATAAATATCCCTAAAAAATATATAATTTATTTTTCTCGGTTTAGGCCGATACGTACAGTGGGTGACCACGATATTGTGTCAATCTCGCTCCCTTTCTCGGCGAGATTGACCACCTGCGAGCCCCATCGCGGAAAGCCAGCGCTGAGCTGGCTTGCCGCGATGGAGACAAAGCCGTCATAGAAGCGACGGGGATCCGACGTGGATTCCCGCCAATTCTACACGTGGGCGGCGTTTGTTATGAATCCTGAAGGGGAAGTCCCCACTGGATTTAAAAAAAAATCCGGCATGGGTTCCCCCCTCAGGAGCATAACGGGCCCTACGTCTGTTATAGGTTGTAAGGAGACCCCCCTACGCCGAAAAAAACGGCGTGGGGGTCCCCCACAATTCATAACAGACCCGTATCCAAAGCACGCCAGCCGGCCGGTCAGAAGGGGAGTGGGGGCGAGCGAGCGCCCCCCCCCCTCCTAAACCGTACCGGGCAACATGCCCTCAACATGGGGGGGGTCAGGTGCTCTAGGGCAGGGGGGCGCACTGCGGCCCCCCCACCCCAGAGCACCCTGTCCCCATGTTGATGAGGACAGGGCCCCTTCCCGACAACCCTGGCCGTTGGTTGTCGGGGTATGCGGGTGGGAGGCTTATCAGAATCTGGGAGCCCCCTTTAATAAGGGGGCCCCCAGATACTGGCCCCCCCACCCTAGGTGAATGAGTATGGGGTACATCGTACCCCTACCCATTCACCTGGAGGCAAAGTGTAAACACAAATAAACCACACAGGGTATTGAAATATTTTATTAGTTGGCCGCCGGGGTCACTTTTATAAAAGCTGTCGGAAGAAGCCCGCCGAGGGGGGGGCGCTTTTATAAAAGTGACCATACACACCCCCCCCCGGCGGCCAACTAATAAAATATTTCAATACCCTGTGTGGTTTATTTGTGTTTACACTTTACGATGTACACCATACTCATTCACTTAGGGTGGGGGCCGGTATCTGGGGGTCCCCTTATTAAAGGGGGCTCCCAGATTCCGATAAGCCTCCCACCCGCATACCCCGACAACCAACGGCCAGGGTTGTCAGGAAGGGGCCCTGTCCTCATCAACATGGGGACATGGTGCTCTGGGATGGGGGGCCGCAGTGCGCCCCCCTGCCCCAGAGCACCTGACCCCCCCATGTTGAGGGCATGCTGCCCGGTACGGCTCAGGAGGGGGGGGGGGGCGCTCGCTCGCCCCCACTCCCCTCCTGACCGGCCAGTTGGCGTGCTTTGGATACGGGTCTGGTATGGATTTTGGGTGGACCCCTACGCCATTTTTTCGGCGTAGGGGGTCTCCTTAAAACCTATAACAGACCTAGGGCCCGTTATGCTCCTGAGGGGGGAACCCATACCGGATTTTTTTTTAAATCCGGCGGGGACTTCCTCTTCAGGATTCATAACAAACGCCGCCCACGTGTAGAATTGGCGGGAATCCACGTCGGATCCCCGTCGCTTCTATGATGCACTCGCTGGAATGTGCTTTTACTATTCCAGCGAGTGCGAGATGTCGGCAGGCACTGTATTCTTCTACATATTTTTGGTAAAAAAAATCGCAATAAGCGTTTAACGATTGGTTTGCGCAAAATGTATAGCTTTTACAAAATAGGGGATAGTTTTATGGCATTTTTATTAATATTTTTTTTTTACTACTAATGGCGGTGATCAGCAATTTTTTTTCGTGACTGTGGCATTATAGCGGACACATCGGACAATTTTGACCCATTTTTGGGACCATTGTCATTTTCACAGCAAAAATTGCTATAAAAATGCATTGTTTACTGTGAAAATGACAATTGCAGTTTAGGAGGTAACCACTAGGGGGCACTAAACAATAACGTGAAATCTAATAAATGGTCCGTCTGAACCAACAATAGCAGACTTAGTGAGCAGCAACACACTGAAAATGGTGAAATAGAAATAGATTGTACAAAAAAGATTGTACAAAAAAAAATAAAAATGAATAAATAAATAAATAAACTCAAGTCCATTCAAAGAATGTTAGATAAAGTCCAATCAAGGCTAATCTTTCTCAGATGCAAATTGTAGAAAATGAATTGTAAAAGGTGTCCACCTTCACCAAGAAGATCCCCCAAATGTGCACTAATGGATGGCTCCTTACCGCACGGTGTTGACCTGATTGTTTAGAAAAGGTCAAATACAGCAGTTGGTCACTAAACCAGTCAATCAGGTCAACACCGTGCGGTAAGGAGCCATCCATTAGTGCACATTTGGGGATCTTCTTGGTGAAGGTGGACACCTTTTACAATTCATTTTCTACAATTTGCATCTGAGAAAGATTAGCCTTGATTGGACTTTATCTAACATTCTTTGAATGGACTTGAGTTTATTTATTTATTTATTTATTCATTTTTTATTTTATTTCATTTTTTTTTTTTATTTTTTTTTTGTACAATCTTTTTTGTACAATCTATTTCTATTTCACCATTTTCAGTGTGTTGCTGCTCACTAAGTCTGCTATTGTTGGTTCAGACGGACCATTTATTAGATTTCACGTTATTGTTTATTCTCTTATTATTCATTATTAGCGCCCCCTCCATATACCATTACTGTTCAGTTCAGACCTTTGATGAGGTCTCTATCTTAGGGGAGCTGCTTATTCACTATAATTATATGTTGTTGTCACATTAATTTTTTTATTGGCGCGAGATACCACACCTTTTATACTGGTGATATACTGCTACTGGGATCCACATATTGATCCATACAATTCAAATAAGCACTGATGCAACTGGTGAATGGGATTAACTGTGTTAGATGTGCAGAAACTCATCACAGTTTCATGCTGTTTTTTGCCCTGTAGTTTTCCTATGAATATAGTACTTATATTAATGGTGATAGGAGATCATATATTTTAGACTTTAAATTCTACACCATACTCACCTGTTTATAAAGCTATAGAAAAAAATTGAGGCTAAGAATACATAGGATTTTTCTGACAAGTAGTTCTCTTCTCTACAATTACAATAGTTACTATAAATATAGCTTGCCCTTGACATCAGATAGACCATGTTCTCCATTGTATGACGAAGTAGCCTGGAATGAAAAACATAAGTTACATAGTTACATAGTTAGTCGGGTTGAAAAAAGACACAAGTCCGTCTAGTTCAACCGTAAAAATAAATAAAAAATAATATCAATCCCATATACCCAATCCTATACCCACAGTTGATCCAGAGGAAGGCAAAGAACCCCAGCAAAGCATGATTCAATTTTCTCCAGCAGGGGAAAGAATTCCCTCCTGATCCCCCGAGAGGCAATCGGATTTTCCCAGGATCAACGTTACCTAGAAATGTTAGTACTCGGTTATATTGTGTACATTTAGGAAAAAATCCAGGCCTTTCTTAAAGCAATCTACTGAGCTGGCCAGAACCACCTCTGGAGGGAGTCTATTACATATGTTCACAGCTCTTGCTGTGAAGAAACCTTTCTATATTTGGAGATGAAATATTTTTTCCTCTAGGCATAAAGAGTGCCCCGTTGTCCTTCGTGTTGGCCGTAAAGTGAATAACTCAACACAAAGTTCACTATATGGACCCACTTATATATTTTTACATGTTGATCATATCCCCCCTTAATCTCCTCTTCTCCAGAGTGAATAAATTCAGTTCCTCTAATCTTTCCTCATAGCTGAGCTCCTCCATGCCTCTTATCAGTTTTGTTGCCCTTCTCTGCACTTTCTCTAGTTCCCTGATATCCTTTTTGAAAACTGGGGCCCAAAACTGAACTGCATTTTCCAGATGAGGTCTTACTAATGATTTTTACAGTGGTAAAACTGATATTGCGCTCTTTGGAGTCCATACCACTCCTAATACAAGAAAGGATTTTGCTTACTTTGGTGAACCGCAGCTTGGCATTGCATGTTGTTATTGAGCTTATGATCTACCAAAACCCCCGGATCCTTCTCCACTACAGATCTCCCCAAGGTGTACTCCCCCTAATATGTATCATGCATGCATATTCTTAGCCCCCAAGTCACATAGTCACCCAATTAGTGCATTGAGGTCAGCTTGTAAATTGGAGACATCCTGTAAGAACGTTATTCCACTGCATAGTTTGGTGTCATCTGCAAAGACGGAAATGTTACTTTCAATCTCAGACCCTATGTTATTTATAAAGATATTAAAAAGTAAGGGTCCCAAAACTGAACCTTGGAGTACGCCACTGAAATTGTATTATACCATTTTGTGAATAAAATCATAATTTAAAGTGGTTCTAAAGCCTTATGCCGCGTACACACGATCATTTTTTGCGATGAAGAAAAAACAAAGTTTTTTAAAACGTCATTTAAATTGATCGTGTGTGGGCAAAACGTCGTTTTTTGTCTTCAAAAAAACGACCAAAAAAAATTGCAACATGCTTGAATTTTTTGTGTCGTTTTTCAAAACGTTGTTTTTTGTGTCATAAAAAGTGATGGTGTGTGGGCAAAACGATGTTGAAAACGAAGTTTTTAAACCCGCGCATGCTCAGAAGCAAGTTATGAGACGGAGCTTCAATGGAAAAGAGTGCCGTCGAACATGGTGTACGTCACCACGCTTTGCTAGAGCTTTGTAGAAAAACGATGGTGTGTATGCAACGTCGTTTTGGAAAATGAAGTTTGAAAAACGTCATTTTTTTTCATGATTGAAAACGTAGTTTTTTTTTCATCGCAAAAAGTGATCGTGTGTACGCGGCATTAAGGTTTTCACCTTAATGCATTCAATTCATTAAGGTAAAAAAATGCTGCTGCAGCTGCCCCCCCCCCAGAGTCCCCCCTTTCCTTACCTGAGCCCATCCGTTCCAGTATTGTGCACAAGCGCAATGGCTCCGTCTCCTGTCTCTCTCCTCATTGGAGAGATCAATAGCAGTGGGAGTGATTGGCTCTCACTGCTGTCAATCAAGTCCATTGTCCCAGACAGAGAGACTGTGGAGTGAGCACGCACGGGCATCCGATGAAGAAGAGGGGCCTGGAGCAACGGCTGGGGACCCCAGAAAAAGAGGATTGGGGCTGCTCTGTGCAAAACCACTGCACAGAGCATATAAGTAGAATATGTTTGTTATTTTTGTGAACACAGCATCTCCCCGCAGGGATGTAGTCCCAGGGGAGGGGGCAAGCACGCTGACCACTGAGGAGGAACAGGAAGTGAGAAATTCAGACAAAAAAACATTTAGAAGGGAAATCGAAGGAAAAGGTAAGTGAACCAACAATGCACTAGCTTAAAGTAACCTATTTAGAAAATAAAAAACAAACCTTTACAACCCCTTTAAGTAAATCAACCCCTATGTGTTATTTTTCCCGTATTGATATTTTTCATATTTCTTACATGCTTCTTTACACAAATGCTCTTTTTGTACATCCTATATGTTGTAAGCACGTACATTCTAACAAGTAAACAACCTTGTCTGTATCTTAAACTGAGTAATATTATAACTCTTATTTTATAAACCATGAGCAACATGTTTTTACTGATCTTTTATCTGAAATAGCATTTTTGCACGCCTCACATCTTTTTCAAATCCCTAAAAAAATCCTTGAATGTTGCCAAATCATTTTTTGGGACCATATCTTTGTTGATAACACTTTTTTTTATTTTGTTAACCCCTTCTACACAATGCCCAAAATCCATAACAAATGAAATAATATCCAAGGGTTCCTTCTTCTCTCTTCCTTTTATCTCAAGTAGGCCATCTGTGACTTTCTAAACCAATTATTTTTTATACCTTATTTACCTTTATCTGGTTTCTGTAAAATCTTCAACTTGGTGCAGTTTTACCTCAGACTAAAAACACTGTGCATCTGGAATATTCCTAAATCCTAATCCATTTATTTTGATGCCAACTTTCTGCCCTCAAAAGCCCATTGCATGTGGTTGGCTTATAGGATGGCATAGTATTGAGGTTTGTTCCTTTCACCTCAATCTTTAAATAAAAAAATAACAATTTCTTTCATACTGTGCACATTGATAAATTCCAAATGCCTCTCTGGATTGTTCAGTTGATCTAAGAAAAATGTTGGATCTTAATTAATATCTTCCCCTCAAATCGTATCCCAGGATTGTTACTTTTTATTTTATTTTTTTAATTTCCAGGGAGAGGTTCATTATGTATGACAGTCACGTATTTCCTTAATTTCATGTTCATAGCACTCCATAGCTTACCAGGGCCCCCCCTTTACCCCACTTCCTGTACCAGACCAGGTCACATTCCTTTCAACGTGGGTGGGGGGTATCCTGCAAGAAGAAATTGGTAAGGATGTGGGAACTTGTGTGTCCTCTTTATATTGCCCTGAAAACCACCATCCCTCCAGGGGAATGGGGGGATCCTAAAGGGCCACCAATAGTGTTGGTGGTAAAATAGCAGTAAAACCCTGCTATTTTACCGTCAGATTTGCTGCACATTTCGTCCACTAGCGGTGCACTTTTAACCACCGCTAGCGGCCGAAAAAGGGTTAATACTGCCGGCAATGCGCCAACTACAGCGCTGCCCATTGAGTTTACTGCTGCTAATGAGCTACAAAGAAGCTGCTGGCAGGACTTTTTCGGATGCCCTGCCAGCGCACCGCTCCAGTGAATAGAATAGAGCAGCAGTTTAACCTCCCTGGCGTTATGATTCTGTCTGGAATTTTGTACCAAAAGCGTTGCAATTGTTTTGCAAGGAAATGTGGTGTTATGTATTATAGGCCTGCAATTCTTAGTAAGTACTTACTTAAATCTATCTAAACAAGAGTCTAATAGGCATCCCGGGTATGATTTTTTTTTTTTTTTTTTATTAAAAATTATAATATAATAAATAATTATAAAAAATTATAACAAATAATAATATAATTATAGTAAAAATTATTCAATAATGTAATCAACTCAAAATCACTGAAATTTGCTCAGTTGCAGAATTTTTGCTGTCATAATTTTTTTTTTTTATGACGAATTTCCCCACAGATCGCTATCGCTAAATTCTGCAAGTGATTATAATTTATTATTCGCTGTTTTTTAGCTGCTCTAAAACAATTTTTGCCATAAAGGGACACTTTTGGTTGCTATGGGCAATCTACAGTTTGCAGGGAGAAAGAAAAGTTTTTATTATATAAAATGACATGCAGGGCACTGGGCAGACCACTAGGGACATGGGGGGTGTGTATTTTTTACATACAGTACTGTAATCTATAAGATTACATTGTACTGTATGTAAAGTGTTTGTTTACATTTTTGAATTTGGCGCCGTTCTCCGTCCCCGTGCGACGTAACGTCGCAGGGAACGGAGCTCGGCGGCACACGGGGACGCTGTGTGAATCAAGCGAGCACCCGCTCGCTCACACAGCGGGGATGCATCGCTGGATCCAGGGAGAAGGTAAGTAAACAGTCTCTGGATTCTGCGAGGCGAGCCCATGTCTGACACGGGATCAACAATAGTAGCAGCAAATTTTTACCCCGTGTCAGACACGGGAAAAACGCCAAGGAGGTTAAGGGCGGATGGCAGGTGCAATTTTTAACGCTATAAAAACAAAACAAAAAGGGAAATGATATCTGCAGATGAAAATTTATTGTCCATCGCATCGTCCAGTGAGGTACATTCATCATCAATCGCAAAGATCTGCCACCCAACAATGTTTCCCCACCACCACAACAACCTACCACTGACAATGTTTCCTCACCACCACAATTCCGTTGCAAACGATAGATCCCAAACAATGCAATAATGTTAATTCAGAGTAGGGGATCCTGTGTGACATCATTGAAGTTGCCCCAGATTCCCAGCTGTTAGTTTACAGCAACAGGAATCTGTGATAGGATTATGATGGGTAAACATCATCGGGTGGTGAGTTTCCATGGCAGTAGATAACATCGTTGGGTAGCAAGTTATCCTGATGGACAATAGATCTACATTGATGGATGACTGGAATGACACAGATTTACATCTGAGCATATTATCTACGATTTACTGTATATACTCGAGTATAAGCCGAGGCACCTAATTTTACCAATATTGACTCAAGTATAAGCCTAGGGTGTCCATCTGCATGCCTCACTGTGCCTCACTTTGCCTCACTGTGTCCATATGCATGCCTCACTGTGTCCATGCCTCACTGTTCCCATGCCTCACCGTGTCCATGACTAGACTGACGTTTAACATGGGAGTCTATAGAAGAGATTGTAGATGAGAAATGGGGCTACATGTGTGCCAAGTTCTGGGTCCAGAGGACCTACGACCAGCTGGTACCAGGTCCCAAAAGTCACCGGAGAAATGACCGTTTAACATAAGAGTATATGGAAAGGGTGCCCGGTTTTGAAAAATTGGTGCTCCCCGGCCGTAGATCCCCCGGACAACAAACATTGCACACTTGTAGAGGAAGAGTGGAGCTATATGTGTGCCAAGTGCCAGGTCCCCAAATCTGGGAGATCAGGCGCAAAAAGGTGACTCGAGTATAAGCTGAGGGGGCATTTTCAGCACAAAAAAAAAGTGCTGAAAAACCTGGCTTATACTCGAGTATATACGGTACATTGTTATTATAGGACTTTTCATGATGTCTGTGTGATTATTTAAATCTTTTTTGGTAAAGAGTAATACGGGGTATTAATGTACCCCTCTACTTTTCCCCTGGTAGTTGTTGGATATCTGGGGTCCTCTTATTATAAAGGGGAATTCCAGATTCCTAAATGCACACCCCCCATTCTTTTTGGGGGACCGGTTCAGGATGTGAGGATAAGGTCTTTGTCCCTCAACATTGGGACCAGGTGCCTCTGCAAGTAGAGTAGAAATATTTTGCATACTCAATGCAGAAATTTGGTCACACAACACTTGATTACCGTACTTCAGAGAGAATCACTGTTTATGGCACTCAAGACCATAAAATGGACGGATCCATTCTTTCTCAATGTTCAGTAGAAATCACAAAGCAATCAGAGCAATCCTGAATGAAAGGGAATTCCCCCCCTCAAATTCTCAAATTCTGTATAATATAGGCCCTATGGTGCAACTACCTTAACTTGAAGGTGGGAATTACCCACCCTGGTCCAAAAAGCCACATATACAGTGGAACCTTGGATTACGAGAACAATCTGTTCCAGGAGAATGCTCGTAATCCAAAGTACTCGCATATCAAAGCAAGTTTCCCCATTGAAGTCAATAAAAACGGAAATAGTTTGTTCCGCATTGACTTCAATGGCATGCAAGTGTTGGGAAAAGAATCCGGGAGCACAAAACTGGCGTGACAATCCCTTCGCCTCCAAAATATTTGCTTTGCTCACCTCATGTAGTGGACCCACAAGCGCAGGTCCCTCCCAGGGGAAATAATGCAGCAGAAACTGGTAATCTAATTTTCAATATGATACACCAGGACCCAGCACCAAGACCATACAAATAAAAAAGAGATCTAAGTGCTCTTCATTGAATAATCCAATAATTTATTAAAAAAGAAAATATCCTACTCACATGATAACACTAAAAGCAGGCATTTAACATAGGACAGCACATTGTGTATAATCTTAGAATGGCAGTGGGTGACATCACCTGAATGTCCTTGGGAGAGAGGAACTATGTTTGTTTTTTCGGAAAAGCCTTGAAAGGGCAGATGATTTATGTACCATTTACTTCCTGGAGTCCACCTGCCTTTAGCCCAGTCATACAGGCATTAGGTTGTGCTTAGCTGAGAAAGCCATTCCATCCTTCCTCTAGATCAGTGGTCTCCAAACTGTGGCCTTTTGCTTGCCTTTATCTGAGCCTTGGGGCACTAGTCCCACTGACACCAACAATGGGGCACTATTCCTCTCACTGACACCAATGATGGGTGTTGTTACTGACATCAGGACATTTCTTTTACTCTCATTGGTCACAGTCCCCCTAAATTCTTGGTAATAGTAAAACTGGCCCTTGATTTAATAAGTTTGGAGACCCCTGCTCTAGATGAAAGGAAAAAATGCCCATAAAGACACTTGGGATGTTCTTCTTGGCATAGGTGAGGAACCAGGAAGCAACTGAAGAATTGTAAAAAAAAAAAAAAATGAAATATGTAAATATAATACACCTTCTTATCCATCTACTAATTCTTGCAGCATAAGGATTAAAAATAGTTAAAGGGGTTGTAAAGGATTTTTTTTTTTTTTTTTCATAATAAGCATCCTTTACCTGCAGACATTCCGCTTTTCACTTCCTCATTGTTCGTTTTTGCTCAGAAGTTGCTCTATTTCTTCTCTGTTCTGTTCACTTCCTGCTTGTCTGATTTTACTGACCACCGTGAAGGGAGACTTTACTGCGGTGGTCAGTAACGTGCTCGCCCCCTCCTGGGAACTACATCTGTGCGGTACGACGCTCTCTACGTGTTAGAGACTTCAAGGAGGTGTGAATTACTGGGTGTGTCGCAATGCATACTGGGAAATGTAGTTCTTACATGAACAAATGATGAAAACCAGGAAGTGAATGAGAGAACAGAAATTAGAACGCCGGAGGTGACATAGATGAAGGAATTTAATAGGTATTTACTTGTTTGTTAACAGAATCATTACACTATTCTGTCTGTCTACCTTGCAGACATTAATTTTAGGCAAACATTTTTTTTCCTTTACAGCTTGATTGAGAGAGTTTATTTCTGCTTTAAGATTTGCCAACTTCTATTGCCATAAAACCCTTGAGTATGATTTTTTTCATAACACATTTTCGTTAATAATTCTGAAGTGATTGTAATTGTAATTCCCATCTGTTACAATGAATACCATGAAAGATTAAAACATTTACCTCTCTATATTAATGTTTTCTATAGCTAGTTTCACTACAGAAAAGATTTTTAAAGAAGTGAACATATGCTGAAAGAGACATTTTTTCTGCTTGAGTAGAAGTGAACACATCTTTAAATCAAACTTTCAAAGAGACGGAGACAATTTTTCGTACTCAATGAAGGTTGACCCATCAAGATGCTGGCAGAGACCTTACAAAAAAGGATAAGTAAAACAGCATAAAACAAATGATTTCATGGTATTCTGCTCCCATATTCTCTCTTGGCATGCAGCTTGGGACTTTGGCATAGAGATTGAAGCAATCCGCAATTGAGATTTGATCACAGTATGTATCCAACTCATTATACTGCATCTGGCCATACTGTAAAATCAGATTCAGAAGTAGAACCCCAGCATCGGGTATTGTGGTGTAGAACATATGGTAGCCAGCTGAATCTTGTAAACCTCAGGAGAATGGACACACTAATGCCGCGTACACACGGTCGTTTTTTGCGATAAAAAAAAACGACGTTTTCTGTGAAGTAAAAAACGACGTTTTTGAAACGTCACTTTTCAAAGACAATTTTGCATACACACCATCATTTTTTCACAAAAAGCGAGGTTACGTTCACGACTCTTCCATTGAAGCTTGCTTCATAACTAGCTTCTGGGCATGCGCGGGTTGAAAAACGTTGTTTTGAACGACGTTTTTGCTACACACGGTGACTTTTTGTGAAACAAAAAACTACGTTTTGAAAAACGACACAAAAAATTCAAGCATGTTGGAATTTTTTTTTTGTCGTTTTTTTTAAGACAAAAAACAACGTTTTGCCCACACACGATCAATTTAAATGACGTTTAAAAAAACGTCGTTTTTTTTCATTGCAAAAAACGACCGTGTGTACGCGGCATAAGACTTGGTTTTGTATGTACTGCTAAATCTTTAAAACTACAGCATTCATCATAAATTTGAATATTCTTCCTGAGGTCTGATTATTGTAGACCAAACACTATAATACCAGGAGCATAGGTAAATCATTATCATAGAAAAAAGGTATATATCAAGGGTGCTCCAGATATCAGACCTAGCAAATAAAGGGGCAGATTCAGATACACTTAATATTGCGCTGCGTCATCTAAATACTCTACGCTGCCGTATTTCACCAGGCTCTACACCGAATCCTGGTAGATTTTTGCCCGTACGCTACGGCGGCGTAGTCTATTTCTCGCCGCGTAATCGAAATACGCGATTGGGGGGCGTGAAGCATTAAAATTAAGCGCGTCCCCGCGGCGATCGAACTGCGCATGCTCCGTTCAGAAATTTCCCGCCGTGCATTGCGCGAAATCACGTCGTTACGTCATTCGTTGTTGGAGTAGCGGCGTTTACGAACATTCCTATTCCCGGACGACTTACGTAAAAAATAATAAAGGACATCGGAAAACGTAGAAATTCGACGCAGGAACGACGGCCATACTTAACATGGGCTGTCTAATATTAGACCAGCAAAAAGCTGGTATAGTGTTACGTAAAAAAAAAAGATGACTAAAGGTGCCGTAAGAGATTGCGATTGAAGATTGTAATTTCTGGGATCGCCGGCAAAAGCTCATTAGCATACCCCGACGCGGAAAACGACGGGAAGTCCACCCAGTGGCCGCAATTTTATTGCAGCGTAGATCCGAAGGCGTATAAACACGTAATCCAGTCGAATTGAAGCCCGCAGCCGTCTATTCATGGTTTGAGGGGTCGACTAGCTAAAAAACGCGCGTAATTTGAAATTATTCCAGTCTAACACCAGTTAGACAGGCGTAATCGCTCTGTGAATCTGGCCCAAAGTCTGCTTTGGAAGGGATAGACATCTTCTTACACTTCAGGCCGCACTCAGAGAGACAAGCGATCTCTAGTAATAAACAGAAAAACAAACAAAGGCGTCTCTAAGTGAAGAAATAACAACTTTTTAATATCCCCAAAAGGATTAAAAAACACTTACAAGATAGAGGGTGAAAAGGAGCATGCAGTAAGTGTATCCAGGTGATGTTCGGATAGCAGGAAGGTCCCAGTATGTAATACTTCCAGTAGTATCCAGAAAAACAACAACTGGTGGACACCTCAGGCTTTGGAAACACAATAACACTGTCTGGGTCTGTGTGGAGTATGGAGCCTGGAAATGACATCAGCGGAAGTGGGACAAAAACCAGCATGGAACACAAACAGGAAGTGTGTCATCAGAAAGGGACGCGTTTCAGAAATTGGTTCCTTCTTCAGCAAATGACCTTCTTCAGCCAAGGTCATTGGCTGAAGAAGGAACCAATTAGCACATCATTAGAGATCGATCACCGGCTGTTGTTTTTTGGATCCTACTGGAAGTATTACATACTGGGACCTTCCCGCTATCTGAACATCAACTCTTTATTTTAAGAAAAAATAAACATTGAACATTCTGTCAAACAGATCATTTAGATAAGTGTAACTGCTTTTTTCCCTTTATTTAACAATATTGAATGATTCACTCTTTTTTTTTCAAATGCTTTCCCAAATTCCCTATACTTTCAGGCTATAGCCTATTTCAAGGTTGGGTAGACAATTTTGATAGTTTTTTATGTTTGAAATGCATTGTAGTATACCTCTTCTTGTATTGAAGGGAGTTATCGATTTTAAAGATTTGGGAACTCAAGTACAGTATTGTCACAGATGTCTACTTGGAAAACAATTCAGTTCAACATTGTATGTAGTCTAGAATTAAAAGGGACCCGTCTGATGTTTAGCAGTACCCTGTATGAAATTGCAACAATTTTGAAAATTATTGAGTGAGAGTTTGTTTTTTGTTTTTGTACCCCAGTAGGTAATAATAATAATAATAAAAAAAAAAACATCCTTGGTAGCAATATCCCATCTGGCTCTGTCCTATCACCATTTTTTTCCAATAGATATCCTTCCAGGAGTGAGTGCAGGGTTTCATGGATACCTGAGGGTGCACCACCACTGCATTCCCGGTATAATTATTCAGAAAGCAGCACTGACATTATTACATCATCCCCCACATTTTCCATTATTGAAGACCTGCATGTCACACGACCAACCTGAAAACTTTGAAATATGGTAAGTATAAAAATAAAAAAAATGGAAAAAACAAATAAAGACTTTCTTCAAAGGGAGCCAGGAACTTGCAGCCCAGAGTTAAGGTTTAACAACTTACCAAAAACACCATAAACAAAATAAGGTGTTATAAAAGGATACAATTTGTGTATTTGTCCTTTCCTATTTCATCAGTTCTTAAATCAAGAGCAAATACATCATTTGTTGGTTGATTTATTTTGTAGGAAATGACTACTTAAGCCCCGGACTATTTTGCTGGTCAAAGACCAGGCCACTTTTTGCGTCTCCGCGGCGATCGAACTGCGCATGCTCCGTTCAGAAATTTCCCGCCGTGCATTGTGCAAAATCACGTTGTTACGTCATTCGTTGTTTGAGTAGCGTCGTTTACGAACATTCCTATTCCCGGACGACTTACGTAAAAAATAATAAAAGACGTCGGAAAACGTAGAAATTCGACGCGGGAACGACGGCCATACTTAACATGGGCTGTCTAATATTAGACCAGCAAAAAGCTGGTATAGTGTTATGCAAAAAAAAGATGACTAAAGGTGCCGTAAGAGATTGCGAATGAAGATTGTAATTTCTGGGATCGCCGGCAAAAGCTCATTAGCATACCCCGACGCGGAAAACGACGGGAAGTCCACCCAGTGGCCGCAATTTTATTGCAGCGTAGATCCGAAGGCGTACGAACACGTAATCCAGTCGAATTGAAGCCCGCAGCTGTCTATTCATGGTTTGAGCTTTCCGACTAGCTAGAAAACGCGCGTAATTTGAAATTACTCCAGTCTAACACCAGTTAGACAGGCGTAATGGCTCTGTGAATCTGGCCCATAGCATCTAGAAAATAGGGGATAGCTTTATGGCATTTATTAATCATTTTTTATCATGACTGTGACATTATTACATTATTGCAGGCACATTGGACACTTTTGACACATTTTTGGGACCATTGTCATTTTTACAGCGATAAGTGCTATAAAAATGCACAGATTACTGTGAAATGACACTGGCAGTGAAGGGGTTAACCACTAGGTGGCGCTGTAGTGGGTTAAGTGTGTCCTAGGGAGTGCTTCTAACTGTAGGCGGGTGGGCTATGTGTGACACGACAGTGATTACGCTTCTGATTACAGGAAGCTGTGTTCACTGTCCTGTCACTAGGAAGACTGGGGAAATGCTTGTTTACATAAGCATTTCCCCCTTCTTCCTCATGACACAATCGTGGGTATCAAGTCCACGGGACCCGCGGTCGGAGTCACGGAGCTCGTGGCGGGTGCGCCGATGGTGGGGGATACGTATATATACATTCTTTGGCCTGTCCGTGCCATGCTGCAGACGTATATCTGCGTGCGGCGGGGGGGCAAGCGGTTAATTGGTATCTGTGTATGAAACAAAGATGAACTTGTTCAGATGCATTTAACAGCAACTGAAGTAAAAAAAAGAAAAGCTTCCTTCTGTACGCTTTGAGAATGGCAGATATAATCTGGAAAAAGCTTTACTACTCGCAACAGTACAAAATAATCACTCACGTATGAAAAATACCGCTTTCAAAGCGATCGTACAATAATCTCATTGTTAGTACACAGCTTTCAGTATGGAAACAATGGTCTCGTTGCAAAGGTCCGACATGCTACCTGCTGAGGCAGAGTAGGGTAAGGTTACCAGATTTTTTAAATGAAATCCGGGGACATATTTTTTCTTTACTAGTAATGGCAACAATCAGCGACTCTCTGCCCGTGCCCCCCCCCCGGCTCACAGCCTCTCAAGTCTTACTCTTCGGGCCCCTGGCTACTACTGGATGGGTAGCGGAGGAAAATCACTCTGCCAGGGAGGGCAAGGAGATAGGCAGGTGGCTGGCCAGGATTTGAGCCAAGGCAGAAGAACATGTGAGCGAAGCTGAATAGGCATGCGCCCGAAACTGAAGAAATATTCCCTCCGCTCCGACCAGCACATGATCATCAGAAAGGGGCACAGATAATAGGAAAAATACAACCCCCCTAAGCTAGTAGGCACGGTGCAGCGGGGGGCTGTAATTCTAATTTTTTTATCTCAATTCTGCACTGACTTTCTTTGAAATTTCCCCTGCCCCTGCCCCCTATTAAATCCAATCTAGGGACAAAACCAGGGACAGACTTGGTCCAGGGACAGTGTCCTCAATCAGGGGACTGTCCCCTGAAA
This sequence comes from Rana kukunoris, assembly GCA_029574335.1. Lineage (NCBI taxonomy): Eukaryota > Metazoa > Chordata > Amphibia > Anura > Ranidae > Rana > Rana kukunoris. The sequence goes on along the minus strand of CM056058.1, from coordinate 120,261,128 downwards.
CTGGGGATGTCTGGTCATCCTAGAGTAGGGAGCATGAACTGCTATAAAGAAATAACACAGTACATTTCATGATGTATTTCATATCAAAGGAAAGCAAACCAATTCAGGAAATCAGTTTAAACAGCAAAAGAATGGACCCAGAAATATAAAAATATAGCAGAGTGAAGGCAGAAAAAAAAGAACAAGAGGTCCATCAATTCTGCCCCATTTTTTTTATATAATATTTGTTTTGTTAAAGCTTTTGTCTAAGTATACATCTATTTTATCTGACATGTTTGAATTAATTTACTGTGGACTTACTCACTACCTCTGCTGGAGATCTATTCCATCAACTACTATTTTGGTAAAATAATATATTCTAAGATTAGTTTTGAACTATACTGCTAGTTTGAGGTGATGTCCCCGCGTTCTAGATCTTAGCTTCATATTAAAAATACTAATAAAAACATAAGAAGCTGAGCTAAAAATAAATGATCAAATAAGCAAATAATAAATACAATCAAGTGCAAAAAAATAAATAATTGAATCCAATTGCATACAATTAAAAAACAAACTCAGCAAAAGGGTGAAAAAGGGTGAAAATTTTGAAATATAATTAGCAATAAAATAAAGGCCCCAAGGCCCATTGTTGTGCCATTCATCCACGACCATCACCTCATGTTGTAGCATGATAATGCATGGCCCCATGTTGCAAAGGATCTGTACACAATTCCTGGAAGCTGAAAATATGTCACCCATTGAGCATGTTTGGGATGTTCTGGATCAGTGTATACGACAGCGTGTTCCAGTTCCTGCCAATATCCAGGAACTTCGCACAGCCATTGAAGAGGAATGAACCAACATTCCGCAGGCCACAATCAACATTCTGATCAACTCTATGTGAAAGAGATGTGCTGCACTGCTTGAGGCAAATGGTGGTCACACCAGATACTGTCTGATTTTTGGGCCCCTACCCCCACCGAGACCCCCCAGTAAAACTGAACATTTTAGAGTGGCCTTTGATTGTGACCAGCCTAAGGCACACCTGTGCAATAATCATGCTGTCTAATCAGTAGACATGTGCATTAGTTTTCGTTAGAATGCATTTTCGTCCGAAAATCAGGTATTTTCGTTATTGTTTTAACGAACGAAAGCGCAAGAAACGAAAACCGAAAGATCTGACATAAAAAATGCTTTATTTTCGTTTTCGTTCAGATCCAACGATTTTCAATGCTTTGTCGAATTGAACAACAGAAATTCGTCAAAGCATCGAAAATCGTCGTTTTCGGACGAAAACTTTCCAGACGAAAACAACATAAATCAAAACAATTTTTGGGAGTAAGTAAATATTTTTTTTTTTCAAAACGAAAACGAAAAAACGAAACAAAATATTCCAGTCTCCAAATGTCTACTAATCAGCATCTTAATATACCACACCTGTGAGGTGGATGGATTCTCTCGGCAAAGGTGAAGTGCTCACTAACACTCACAAACAATATTTGAAAGAAATAGGCCTTTTGTGTACATACCAGAAGTCGTAGATCTTTGTGTTCAGTTCATGTTAAATAGGGGCAAACTCAAAAGTGTTGTGTTTCTAATTTTGCTCAGAGTATTTAGATTAATAAATCTGGGCTGGGCCAACACATTTCTTACATCCTTCCAGCGTAAACCCCTGACACCATGCAATTAAAACTAGGGTGGTCCCGAGACCGATACTAGTATCGGTCTCGGGACCGATACCAAGTATTTGCGGGAGTAGTTGTACTCCCGCAAATACCCCCGATACCTAAATAGAATACTCCCCCCCCCCCCGCCGCCGCAAAGCCGCCGCCGCATACCGCATACCGCCGCGTTAATCCCCGTGCAATACAGCGCTCATTACAAGTATTCGTTTGTATACTTGTAATGCTCGCCTCGCCATGTATAGACACTCCCCTTCTCGGGATTGGAGGGATCTGTCCAATCCCGAGCAAGGAGGAGTGTCTATGCACGGATCTGTGTATAGACACTCCCCCTTGCTCAGGATTGGACGGATCCGTCCAATCCCGAGAAGGGGAGTGTCTATACATGGTGCGGCAGCCATTACAAGTATACAAACGAAAACTTGTAATGCAGGGGGATTAACGCGGCGGTATGCGGCGGCATCATATCAGGTATGGGGGACATACATGGCTGCAATATGGGGGACATACATGGCTGCAATATGTGGGGGACATACATGGCTGCAATATGGGGGACATACATGGCTGCAATATGTGGGGGACATACATGGCTGCAATATGGGGGACATACATGGCTGCAATATGTGGGGGACATACATGGCTGCAATATGTGGGGGACATACATGGCTGCAATATGGGGGACATACATGGCTGCAATATGTGGGGGACATACATGGCTGCAATATGTGGGGGACATACATGGCTGCAATATGTGGGGGACATACATGGCTGCAATATGGGGGACAAACATGGCTGGAATATGTGGGGGACATGCATGGCTGCAATATGGGGGACATACATGGCTGCAATATGTGGGGGACATACATTGCTGCAATATGGGGGACATACATGGCTGCAATATGTGGGGGACATACAGGGCTGCAATATGTGGGGGACATACATGGCTGCAATATGTGGGGGACATGGCTGCAATATGTGGGGGACATGCATGGCTGCATCTGTGGGGGACATGGTTGCATATGTGGGGGAGACATGGCTGCAATATGTGTGGGGGGACATGGCTGCAATATGTGGGGGACATGGCTGCATGTGGGGACACATTTAAAAAAAGTATCGGTATTCGGTATCGGCGACTACTTGAAAAAAAATATCGGTACTTGTACTCGGTCCTAAAAAAGAGGTATCGGAACAACCCTAATTAAAACCCAAAGTCTCTAAACAATTCCTTGCCTTGGCTCTTTGGTTTGTGATCAGTGCAACAACAAAAGTAATCAGATTTTTTTAATAGTGTATACTATATTTTCTCTATATTTCTGTATGAGATTGCTGTACTCTTTTACACTTGCTGCCTATGCTGATATGCATAAATATAGTGAAGAAAGGACTGTAGGAGAGTAGCCAGTGAAGCAGCAATAGGAATGAGCTTCGAGTTTGAGTGCTCAAGTGCTAATTTTAAAATCTAATATGCAAGTTATTGTCATTAACCACTTAAGGACCGGACCAATATGCTGCTAAATGACCCAAGGGGTTTTTTATAGTTCGGCACTGCGTCGCTTTAACAGACAATTGTGCGGCCGTGCGACGTGGCTCCCGAACAAAATTTGCGTCCCTTTCTTCCCACAAATAGAGCTTTCTTTTGGTGGTATTTGATTGCCTCTGTGATTTAGATTTTTTGCGCTATATACAAAAATAGAGCGACATTTTTGAAAAAAAATCAATATTTTTTACTTTTTTTTATAAGAAAAATCAAATAAACTAAATGTCAGTCAAACATTTAGGTCAAAATTTATTCAGCCACATGTCTTTATTGAAAAAAATCGCAAAAAAATAGCTACCTAGCGGGAACAGTGACACTAATACAGCGATCAGAAAAAATGATCGCTTAGCGACACTGGCAATAGGGAGTGAAAGGGTTAACTAGGGCAGTGATCAAGGGGTTAAACCTTTATTAGGGGGGGTACGTAGGCTACCCTGGACCTAACACTAACTGGCTGTCACACTACCTGTCACACTGACACTAAATGCAGTGATCAGTACATATATGTGGGGGTGGGGGGGGGGTGATCGCAAGGGGTTAATGTGCCTGTGTGTACTGGTGTCAGTGTATGGTCGTGCAGACTTACTATGTGATGTAATTTCTCATCAGCGGCGGTTGAAAATACCGCCGAGATGAGAGATTACATCACTTCCCCCTTCCTGTGTTTACACAGGAGGAGGAAGTGCAGAGCAGGGCGAGCGCGTGGATTGGCTGGGAGCGATCCTGGGGGGGTGGACAAAAACCAACAGCCGCCCCCTCATCCCGGATCGCTTCTGCAGCCACAGGGACCGTCGCATGTACCGGGGGGGGGGTCCCGATCGGACTCCCGACCCACGTCAAGGCAGGGACGTACAGGTAAGCCAATGCGCCTGTACGTGCCATTCTGCCGATGTAAATGTACATGCGGCGGTCCGCAAGTGGTTAAAAGTGTTTGGGGACCTGCATCCTGCCCCAGGGGACATGTATCAATGCAAAAAAACGTTTTAACAATGGACGTTTTTTCGGGAGCAGTGAATTTAATAATGCTTAAAGTGAAACAATAAAAGTGAAATATTCCTTTTGCAGAGACAGTTCTAAGCACGGGAAACAAGCGCTACTTTACAGGCATACTATACAGCCCCCCAGGTACAAAATGTAAGGGAATATTTCACTTTTATTGTTTCACTTTAAGCATTATTAAAATCACTGCTCCCGAAAAAAACGTACATTTTTAAAACTTTTTTTTTGCATTGATACATGTCCCCTGGGGCAGGACCCGGGTCCCCAAACACTTTTTAGGACAATAACTTGCATATTAGCCTGGTGCGAACTGAACGGGGGGTGTTCAGCACATCCCTAAGCAGCAATAGGTGATGACAATACCCAAGAACAGGAGGAACAGCAGCAATAGTAACAGGTGGTCAGTTGGGCCCTGATATGAGTAGCAACAACAGGAAAGCAACTGAAAACCGATCAAGGAAAATTACTGAATAGAATAGATAAACATATAAATATATCTTCAATATAAGAAAATCATCTTATTTTCTTTATTATTATTTTGCTTCTGCTTCTTCTGCTGTGCTGTGCATCAACAAGCTTTTAAAGCAACACAATTACAGTTCTATCTCACTTAAAAGTTAAGACTATCTTTGATTTTATTCTTGTAAAGCATTTTAACAAAAATAAAAACATCAGTGACATTGCCATGTGTGCTAATAATTCTCAAAGTGACTGTCTTTCCCAGTGGACCCTATTAAATTTGTATGCCACTTTCCAAAGCTTATGAAATCCAAGAAAATGTGCTCCAGAAAATATTCTAAACTCAGTTCCAATATGCATAAATCACACACATGAATGTATTTCCAGGTAAAGTGTGTACAATTACAATTACTATTATTATTCATATCTGTAAAACAATATTTTAGATCACAGTACATACATTAAACTTTGCTATCTTTTATATGGGGTGGCAAGACATCATTCTGTCCCTGGAAGAATTGGTTCAGGTTTTACTTTAATGCACAGGGGAAACGGGAGTTTACCATGGGACAGAACAAAGTAGCTAATACTAAAATAAATGAGAGTGAACAAAATTATTTAATTGGTCATATAATGGCCATGGTGTTTATTCAAGGGGTAACCCAAATTTAACACATTCAAATTAACCAAAATCAGCTTTCAGCATAGCATTACATTTTAAATTTAACAGAATTATACAATACCAGATCTCAATCACCATGTCCCTCCAGACTTATACTGGAAGACAAACTCCCACTATATAGCACTGTGACATTTAACATAAATAATAAGAGGGAGGGCTGGTGGGAGCGCTGATCGGTCCTCTTCAGGTGACTGGCAGCTGCGGCAGAATCCGGCTTTTTATAAGCAGGCAGAGGATGCAAAGAACATCCTGAAAAATCCCTCCAATAGCAGCATGTTGCTAAGGGAGATTCAACCAATAGAACTTCCTGAGAGAAGGGAGAGAACAGCACAGGCAAAGAGCCCTTTGCCATGTCCCCATGCGCCCCCGGTTAAAGTCGGGGACCGAATATGGGACAGTACAAAGTAGCTAATACTAAAATAAACTAGATTGAACAAAATATATTTTGTTGGTAATATAATGGCCACTGTGTTTTTTCAAGGGGTAACCCAAATTTAACACATTCAAATTAGCCAAAATCAGCTTTCAGCATAGCATTACATTTTACACTTAACAAAATGATCCAATACCAGATCTCAATCACCCTGTCCCTCCAGACTTATACTGGAAGACGAATCCCACCGGCCAAAGTCAATTGTGAAACAAAAGGCTGAGGCCCCTACAACACCGTGACTTTCTCTATAATATTCTGTAAACCTACATTGAATATATCTTGACCTATGTCAGATAAATGTGCCAGGTCTGATCTATAGAGACCTAAAAGAAAACCTTCCAAATCAACATGGCGATAGGATAAGTCATTGGAAGCAACAAAAAAATTATAAATGGTTTTATTTAAACACTTACAAATCCTGTCTAAATAAAACAAATTCCCAGAAGGTGACCAAAGTAACCTATGAATCATCTCAGAAAAGGCGATAATTGCGGATGGAAAAAGGACTTTAAAAGAAAAAAAAGGTCCTGCCTCATCTCACATAGAAGATTCCAGGTTTTAAAGCGGATGGTTCACTAGAAAAAAATATTAAAAGCCAGCAGCAACAAATACTGCAGCTGCTGACTTTTAATTTTAGGACACTTACCTGTCCTGGAGTCCAGCGGCGTCCGCAGCAGAGGATGAGCGATCGTTCGTCACCCTGCTGCTCCCCCCTCCATCCACGGTGAGGGAACCAGGAAGCGCTGCGGCTTCACTGCCCGGTTCCCTACGGCGCATGCGCGAGTTGCGCTGCGCCCGGCGATTGGCTCCCGCTGTCTGCTGGGAGCTGAGAGTTCCCAGCACACAACGGGGGGGGGGGCGACGGGATGTCGCCAAAAAACCCGTCTTTTGCCCGAGACTGCGGGCCGGAAGTGGTTGCAGATACCTGTCTTTAGACAGGTATCTGCACCCCCCTCCCCCCTGAAAGGTGTCAATTGTGACACCGAAGGGGAGGAGGGTTCCGATCAGCGGATCTTCACTTTAGGGTGGAGATCCGCTTTAACTTTACCAATATCATTATCCCCAGCATGGATGATTAATAAATCTGGGCTGGGCCAAACGTTAGATAAATAAATCAACAAATTTCTTACATCCTTCCAGTGTAAACCCTTAACACCATGCCAAAAGTTTTGCAGAGCGTGAACATTAAAACCCAAAGTCTCTGATCAATTCCTTGCCTCGGCTCTTTTGTAGGCCCAGTGAATAAATGAATTGGCCTACAATCCAGACCTTGAACCTAGGAGAATCTGAAAAAGAAAATGAATTAATAACTAAATCAGGTCGAATATAAGACTTATACCTACAACTGTTCCAAGGACCCAACCTCTGAACTTCCTCTGAATAAAATCCCATATAGTTATCAACAGTGGCTGCCCCTATTTTGAAGTAGTGGGAGGAGACTTAAAAGCCTGAAAGACTAAGGATTTTAAGGCAAGAAGAAAAGACAGAAGAGAATTGATAGCGAGTGAGAGGAGACAAGTCATTGTGAATATGAAATGAATCATGAAAGAAAGGTCTGAAAAAAAGAAGATTTGAATTATTTTGGACAGGGCAGATAGGCATATACCATGCCCTACCTAAATTAATAATCTGTCCCTTCCCAACCTGGTCAGTTTTTGATCTTCGAATGCATATAGTGAGTGAATCCGAAAAAACAACCACATCACTATACAATGGGATAGCGCAGGAAAGCTCACCCTGATGTAAAGTGCCAAAAATGTCCAGTGAAAAAGCTGCTGTAAATACCGGTAATACAAATGCATTGGGGGAAAAACAGACTGAAGGCAAAGTCTGTATTAATTTAACTAAAAGCTCAATATAAATGAGTCTCCTACCGTCTCTTACCAAATGGGAATGCCTAAAACCTGGATAAAAAGTAGACAAAGCAGGAAGGTCAAATATTTTTAGAAAAAAGGAAACACCAGCCAATATGTTATGGGTAGAAGTGGCACAAAGCTTAGAATGGAATAAAAAGGTAACAAAATATAGTGCTGTAAAAGCATTGACACTGGCAATACTTAAATTGTACGAAGAACAGAAATTACTCCATATCAGCCATGTTCACAGATAGTCTTCCCATGTTCTCAATGAAACAGAGTTCTTCAAATTGGCGGAGATTAATCCCAAATCAAGCCCCAGAGGAATTCCAGGCATTGGGAGCCAATTGGGTCTACCTCTTTAAGCCAAGTCGCGAAACATGGGAAACTGAAGGTGAGACAACGAGTTGCTTACACCTGAGCAATTGTTTACGAGTTGCTTACACCTGAGCAATTAAATTACAAAATCAGATTTAGAAGATAAACAATCGATTGCAAAGATGACGCCTTTATTTTCTGTGTGAATTAATACCCTCTGATTTTTAAACAAGTCACACCAAATAACCAATAGGAATAACTTAACCCACATCGTGTTGGTGTCTTTGGTGTTATCACTCTGAACAATAAAAGGCAATCAGAATTCCTGGATGTGCAGCCATTTCTTTTCTTTCGGGAATAACTCTAGCAAGACTAAATCACAAGAAATTTCTGGGATCTTTCAAGATGTGTGCCACTTTGAAGCACACCAATGATCTGCCAAGAAGGCTCCAATGCCTATAGAACCCAAAGCGTCGGTAAAAGCCCCAGAACAAAATAATCTATAAACTCCTTCTGCCATACCGCTGAGCCATTAAAACCTAACAAGAACTCGTCCCATACTTAAATTATCTTTAATGGCTTTTGAAATGGTAACATGCGAAAAAGGATTTTTTAAATCCTTTGTAGCCCTAGCAAACCGATAAGAAAAAATCCTAGCTACTGCAATTACTTTTGCAGCAAGAGCAAACAAGCCAAAAAGAGATTAGACGTCCTTATGCAGAACTCTCCCTCTGGATAAAAAAGAGGATATTAAAGACCTAATTTTGAAAAGCTTTGCAAGAGGCAATCTAAACTCCATGGCATCTGAATCAATGACAATACCCAAAAATTCCAAACTAGTGGATGGAAACACTGTTTTCTCACCAGCAAGGGGAATACCAAAATCTGAACAAATATAAAAGAAAGCTGACAAAGAATCAGAGCAAGTAGAGCAATCAGATGGACCCAGAAAAAGGAAATTGTCTAAATAATGAATATAGCCTTGAACCTAGGTGAACCACAGACAACACCCATTGAAGAAAAGAAGAAAAGGCCCCAAAGAAAAAAATATACAGAGAACCCCATTGGCATACATTTATCAAAATAAAAAAGTCAGTTAAAATGAAAACCTAAAGGGGGGCATGTCCTGGTTATGGAGGAGTGAAGACGTGTGTCTCCTCAGCTCCGTTCCACAGCAGCACAACATCGCAGCTAAGGGGGAGAATCTTACCCCATCCGCCGCCCACGATGTCCCAGAGGGACCGGTCCACCTCCCAGCCGCCACAGACCGACCGAACCAGGCAGGGGTAGCTGGATTTATTCGCCGGGAGCAACACCCGCAGCCGCGAGGCTCCAAAGATGGCGCCGACCGCGAAGGCCCAGAACACTCCAAAGGCCTCTCCACCCGGTCGCAGACGCTGGACGAATCCCCAGCTCAATCTCCAGGGTCGGTGAGTGAATCTCTCCCCCCGACCTCCCCCGGCTCCCCCGTGCTCAGGGAGGAAGATCCAGTGGCGTCAGACCCCCTGGAAGACATGGACATTAGGCACCATATCTGGTCCCTCCCCACCAAGGCTGACCTAGAGCGCTTTGCAGACAGGGTGGAGAGGGCCCTGAAAGAGGACATAGCATGGCTCAAAACGGACACTGCACACCTGGGGGGGAGGATGGAGTCCCTGGAGCAAAGGTTTGAGGCAACCCTCCCTGTCATTTCACTGCTCCAAGACAAATACGCTGCACAGGACCAACAGATTAAACCTGCTTACATCAGACGATGGGAAACTGACTTGGGGACTGCGTTCACCGATGCGCAACTGACTCACCTGTACCACCTAACTCACTCGTCCACTATTGACTCCAGGACATAGGAAACTAATTTAAAAATGTTGTCCCGTTGGTATAGGGTCCCAGTGGACATTACCCAAATCTACCCCTCTGCGTCTGCACTGTGCTGGCGCGGCTGCAGGCTCAGAGGAACACTTATACACATATGGTGGGACTGCCCCTTGGTTAAACCTTTCTGGGAAGACGTACGTGAACAAATTACGATAGTGACCGGAACAGAGGTTCCTTTCTCCCCGACGCATTTCCTGCTGCATGTCCCCCCGACCCCCTCCAAAAATATAAGAAAAGTGTGCTGCCTCATCTGCTTAATGCAGCCAGGTGCTTGCTTCCGCTCCACTGGAAAAAAAACAGAATGCAGTCAGGGAAGCGGAGGATTGGAGAGCAACCTGCCATGACACTAGAGATTAGTTCCACAGCATATGGGCACCCTGGTCATATTACGTTTCTGATCCTGCCTTTGTCCTGTCCAGTCTAGACATCGCCTTACTGGAGCTGTCAGACCCCTCCCTTAGGACTCGCAGGCTAATGGACACCTTGAAGATAGAATCATTTCCCTATTGCTGGCTATATACATAGACCCAAACATCTGTTTGGACCGACCTTGGCGTGCCGTGCTCGGCGTGGAGAAGCGCACAACTCCCTACTGGACTGCAGGTACACCTGGACTCTCTTTGTCTGACTTTCACCCCACTTCCTCTTTTCCTATCCTCCATCTTTAACACTGCTTCCCCTCTCTCTCTTCCTCCCCCAATCCCATGTTTTATTTTGTATTTGCCACTGCAAGTAACTGATCCGGATTTCTAACGAGCGGTCGAGGGTTGACATGGCTACACAGAGCCTCAGGGCGCACAAACCTGTCCCTAGCCATATGGGGACACTGGTGGTCTCGTGTGAAGGCCCTGGTTGCCGCATTTGGTGCCCTTGGTTTGCGGGCGGGGGTGGGAGACAGTTAGATGGAGGCCTCTGTGCCCCCTTCTCCTGCCCTGGCTGTGGACCATGGGCCCATGTGTTTCAACAACCTCTGGGGGCGGTCTCCGGGTCCATCTTCGGATGGCGGGGCCATCTGCAAATGAACCACAATGCTACGTGTGTTGCCTATACCCTCATGACTGGTCGCCATTGCATCACCCGCTAAGAACTTGTATTGTATTCTCTCGATACGGTGCAGATTACAAACCCTCTGTTTGGTGCTCGCTGACATAGCATTGTTTGTTTATGTTTTATCTGTTTAACTGGTCCCTTTGGGATCCTGGTGCTTGTATGACCCTGTGTGGTCTAAGTTGACCTTTGCCTACATCATTGCTGTTGGACATGTCTTGTATGTGTTATATTTAAAAATGCCAATAAACTTGATTATACAAAAAAAGTATGAAAACCTAAAGAACTAAAGCTTTGGGGATGTACTGGAAGTTACCAAAATGCAGACTTGATATCAGCCTTGGCCATTAACGCATTTTTTCCAAAATGCCTGAGCAGAACCTAGGCCTCATCGAAAGAGGCATACGTGATTTAAGCATCAAAATTCACAACCTCGTCATTGAGAGAATCACCAGCAGGATAGGACAAATGATGTATCAAACGAAAAGAGCCTGGTTATTTCCCAAAGGTGATATTCTGAAATTGGAAAAAGGAGACAAAGAAAATGGACCTGCAATCCTGCCCTCTGTTAATTCTTTCTCAATTTTATCTTTAACAACTTCTGGATGTGAATAAACTGACCGTATATAATATCAACTAAAGTACAACCAGTCCCTGAAAATCCTAGGGGCTAAAAAACATCTTTAAAGCTGCTACGAAGCAGCTCCACCATCTTAATGTTTTGGATAAATTTGTAGCCAGGGCAGCATGCTTAACAATTTCACTGTTGTCAGTGCCTTTTGAAAACCTATCCCTGGATTGAGGCTTTCAAAAGGCACCCATATGGGTGCGCCATATGGGAGAGGCTTTTTGATAACATCTACAAGCAGGGTGTGACCTTGTACAGTATGAGCACTCATGCTTGTATCTACAGTTGGACAAAAACTTACAATGCCTCATTAATTGCAAAGCAGAATCCTTTGCGAAATTAATTATTAGAAAAGCTGAGTGTTTTATATTGCACTTGAAGTTTTGGAGGCAGCATCAGATTTAGCCAAAGGCCAACGTCCTTTACACTCCAATGCAGAGAAGGCTGTACACCAAGTTTCTGTCTGAAATCCTCATCGTAATGAAACCATGGTGCTTCAAAGCACCTTGGAAGCACCTGCAGCTTTTGGAGGCTTTTATCCAGAGTTATATTTGGTTATTTTTGGAGGTATTGCAGGTATTGGATATCCCAGGATGTACTGAGAAACAAACAAGTGAATCGGAAAAACTTTATCAGCAGTCACTTTGGGTGTACCATATCGGCGTATACCGCGCACTTTTTTCCCCCTTAAAATAAGGGGAAAATCATGGGTGCACCATATACGCCGATACCTGCTTCCCGCGCTCAGTTTGAAGTGAGCCGCCGACATACAGTATACCGAGTGCAGTACACTCGGGTACATTCGGCTAGGCTCGGCTTCACTCGTGCTCATGCATAAACGTCACAGAGCATGAGCAGAAGCGAAGCCGAGCCTGGCCGAATGTACCCGAGTTTACTGCACTCGGTATATGTCGGCGGAGGCGTTCAAACTGAGCACGGGAAGGCGGGGATTCAACTCGAGACATCGCTGGAGAAGCTGGGAGGACACCACTGGAGTCGAAGACGGACGCCGGACCGGACGATGGACGTCGTGCAAGACACCAAAACTGTAAGTACTAAAAGCACTAAAAGTTTTTTTTTTTTTTTACAGGTCGACATTAGGGGTGTGCGCTATACGAAGGAGCGCGCAATACCCCGATAAATACGATATATATTCTGGAAGTGTTTGGTTTGTTGGGGGAACATGGGGGAACATGGATATGAGGATATGGGATGGCCAGAACTGTAGGCTGAATGTAACTTGAGGACTTGAAACTGTCACTGACTCGTACTGGATACAGGTGCTAAATCACTTTAGAAAAAGCCAATGCACCTGGATGCTGTTTTAGTGCCCCAAGCAAAAGGTGTAGAGTAGCTGTACTGGCTTTAATGACTCTAAGCTGGCCCTTGTTAGAAGGCTAGCTGCTTCTCCTCTATAAGCTCTGGGGTGTGGTGGTTGAAGCTACACAGTTAAATCATGTGGCATATGTGCCTGCTGAACAGGCCTCCTGCTGGCTCCCAGGAGGGCTCAGCTAAGCCTAGCTGAGGCTGAAGGGTGTGAGGCTTCCTCTGCTGCTATCTCTCTCTTACTCTGGCTCCTTCTGTCTGCCCAAGGGCAGAGCCCCCCATAGGGGTCCCCTCGAGGACAATCGACCCTGGACTCTGCTCCCCATATAGCCAGGCTCCAGAACATTTATGGTCTATCTCTCCACCTTCTGGACTATTATCACCCAGAGATTGGAGGAGACTTCATAAATATTTAGGCCCCATCCCTGACCCTCCACCCACTAAGTTCTAGAACTCTCCAGCAATTCTAGAAGCCATGTTGGGCAACAGAGACTCAGCCCTTGGCGATCTGCCAACTAACTTAACCCTGGCCTACAGAGGAGCCCAACTAAATTATACTACTGTATATAATGGATGCTACACTAGGGATATGCTGAATGGGGGTACTAATGAGCCAGGGTTCTACTGGGCCCCTTTAACCACTTCAGCCCCAGAAGGTTTTACCCGGTCGGAAGCACGTCAATCACAGCCTGTGATTAGGAACGCCCAGTCCCGCGCGATTACCTACCTGAAAGCCGGGGGTGAAAATGGCCCTTAAATGGTATGTACGAAAAGAAAAAAAAACAGCATACTGTCGCTCTCCTAGGTCGGCTCCATGTAATGTTAAATTTTTTTTTTTAGGGTGAACCCGCGCTTTAAGGAGCAAAATTCAACGATAACTAAACAAAAACAAGCTGCATGGTTAAGCTGCCCGAATAAAGCCTTTACTGCGCCAATGCCACAAAAAAGCCTGTGGCATGTCAAAGTGTTGTTGGGCATATTGTAACCAGGCTTTTTTGTGGAACTTGTACAGTAAAGGCTTCTTTCTGGAAACTTAACCATGCAGCTCTTTTTTGTTCAGGTATCATCATATTGTGATGAGCGCAATCCCTAACACACTAGCGTGCAGAGTGCTAAATATGTGAATATGAATGTAAACACACCTTAAGAGCCTCTAACAATGTACCAATAATGGGCCAGATTCTCAGCGGTGATACGACGGAGTATCTCAGATACCCCGTCGTATCGCCGTTTTTTTTTGCCTTGTATCAATGCGCGTGATGCTTAGCATCACTTTTGCATAGATACGCTTCAACATCCGACAAGTGTAAAACCATTACACTTGCGGATCGTAGTTGTAATGACAACTCCCGCCACTAGGTGGCCTTTACGTTGTTTTCTCATTTGCATATGCAAATGAGGCTAGTACGCCGATTCCCGATCGCTTTTACGCCGCCCCGTCGTCGCGTACGTTGTTTTCGTCCGCGTAAGGTTACCCCAGCTTCTATGTGGAGTAACCTTACGAAGGATGCCATGTTAAGTATGGTGTTGGGTCAGCGTTGGCTTTTTCCGTCGCTTACGTCGTTTTACTAACTCGTTCGTGAATAGGGGCATTGCGTAGTGACGATCACGTCGTTTTGACGTCGGTTTCAACTACGCTTTCCGACGTGAGCTGGAGCATGCGCACTGGGCTTTTTTCCCGGCCGGCGCATGCGCAGTTCGTTCGACGCGGGGGCGCGCTTAATTTAAATACAAGCCGCCTCATTTGAATTACGCGGGCTTACGCTGGGGCATTTTCGCTACGCCAACGCAAACTACGGAGCAAATGGTTAGAGAATATGGCACTTGCTCTAGTACGATGCGGCGGCGTAGTGTAAATGGCTTACGATACGCAAGCAAAATTCTATGAGAATCTGGCCCATAATGAGTGGGTAAAATACCAATGGCTGATCAATGAACCACTGAGTGAATGGTGATGTCAAACAGGTGCTAAATAATAAATGAACTACCAAATGTGCTGCAGACAAAGTAACACTGTGCCAAGTGCCAACCAGTGTATACTAAACAATGTATAAAGTCCAATATGCAGCCAAATGAGTGCTTCAAAGCAGAGAGATAACTGTAGATGTTCAGTAGGCTCACAGAACGCTTACCTCCAACCTGTGGATACTAAGCATATCACGCTCCAAGTAGACCTTGCTGGGCTGGAGAAAAAACTTGTGTCTCTGTAATCTTGATGTTTCTGGTAGCGGGGCTGGGCTTCACAAAGATGGTGGCTCACAATAGGGTAGATGGTTAACCAGAAGGGAAGAGCAAAAGGAAAGATCCCATAGTGTGATAAAGTTTAAAACAGGTGACTTTATTATAAAATCTTATGCTTACATCAAATGTAACATCCAAACGTGGGTATAGTGTATATCTCCGGACAGGCTGGCTCCACGTCACTTCCGGTCACGTGCTCCTTATGCATTGCGTCACGTCACGTGACTTCATCAGAGGATTGTGATTGGATAAACAGTAATTCCTTATATCTGCTACGAAGGAATTATTGTCTATCCAATCACAATGCTCTGATGAAGTTACGTGACGTGACGGAACGTGTAAGCAGCATGTAACCGGAAGTGACGTGGACCCAGCCCATCCGTCCGGAGATATACACTATACCTGCGTTTGAATGTTACATTTAAAGTATTTTTTTATATATTTTTGGGGGATATTTATTATAGCAAAATGCAAAAAATATTGCATTTTTTTTTAAATTGTCGCTCTATTTTTGTTTATAGCGCAAAAAATAAAAAACCGCAGAGGTGATCAAATACCACCAAAAGAAAGCTCTATTTGTGGGAAAAAAAGGACGCCGATTTTGTTTGGAAGCCACATCGCACGACCGCGCAATTGTCAGTTAAAGCGGCGCAGTGCCGAATCGCAAAACCTGGCCGGGTCCTTTAGCTGCCTAAAGGTCCAGGTCTTAAGTGGTTTTAAACCAACCACACCATCTTTTTCCAGAGCAGCCTGTATTTCTCCTGAGGTTACCTGTAGGGTTTTCTCTGTATCCCAAACAGTTGTATCCCAAACTGTGGCAGTTGTCGCTGAAATCTTTCTACCTGACCTTGGCTTGGTATCAACAGATCCCCAAATTTCCCACTTCTTATTTAGTGATTGGACAGTACTGACTGGCATATTTAAGGCTTTGGATATCTTTTTATATCCTTTTCCATCCTTGTAAAGTTTCAGTACCTTGTTACACAGGTCTTTTGACTGTTCTTTTCTACCTCCTCGTGGTTCAGTGTTTAGCCTGCTTAGTGCATCCATGTAAGAGCTAACAAGCTCATTGGCTATTTATACACAGACACTAATTGTGATTTAAAAAGCCACAAATATGGGAAATTAACGTTTAATTGCCATTTTAACCTGTGTGCGCCACCTTCTGTGTCTGTATCAAGGCAAAACATTCCAGGGTATATAAACTTATATATAAAAAACTCTGTCCGATAGACACCTGTCCGTCGGACCAAAACGATGGTTAGTACAGAAAAGCATCGGACAAACAACCTGCGCATGCTCAGAATCAAGTCGACGCATGCTTGGAAGCATTGAACTTTGTTTTTTCAGCACGTCGTTGTGTGTGTGCTACGTCACCACGTTCTGGTCCGATGGGATTTTGGACTGATGGTGTGTACGCACATCAGACCATCAGACCACTTCAGCGTGGTCCGATGAAAACGGTCCGTCGTACCAGTCTCATCGGACCGGTCTGATCGTGTGCGACGTGGCCTCAGTCTTATATAGTTACAAACATGTCACAGGGACAATGAAACTCTCCACCCCCCTCATCACACAGTGGGACGTCATACACATTATTTTAGTTAATGACATTCAGATGAGTTAATTATCCCCCAGACAACAGCTATTCACCTGCATAATAGACATTCCTATGTCAGATGTTCGGGTACCGAATTATACGAGTTAATTACTACAGCTGACAAAACCTATTATCAATAGAATTCACACACAACAGCATCACACAATGAGTTCCCCTCAACCCACATCTTAGACAGACTTAATTAGTACAATAAATACAAGACAGTATTCAATCACTATAGCTAGGTAGACTTAATTAGCATCTCATAGACTCTTATTGATCGGTTGTGGGTCAGCATGAAATCACCTGTAATATGTCCAGATCTCCTGCAATACATGAATTATTAGTAATGTCCCATCTCATGTAATCTGATATAATTTCTCAGTCACCCTATGCCGCTATCATCATTGGTGAAGCTGGCACAGGAGTACATTGCATCCTTCAAAAGTCTCTGGTTGTCACGGGCCATTCTGTTACAGTGGACTATCATTGAACCACTCTGCCTGTCTGCCAACTACCTGTTTGCTTTGCTTAGTGGTAACCAGACACTATAGCATTGTATATTAGTCCTGGGGGCAACCAAGTAGCAGTAGGCCTGCTTGTCTTATGGAAAAGGAAGCTGCTATAGGTG
This sequence comes from Rana kukunoris, assembly GCA_029574335.1. Classification (NCBI taxonomy): domain Eukaryota; kingdom Metazoa; phylum Chordata; class Amphibia; order Anura; family Ranidae; genus Rana; species Rana kukunoris. The sequence continues at coordinate 120,243,835 of CM056058.1, read as the reverse complement.
AAAAACACAAAAGCTAGCTATAGTGTCTGTCCACCTGTGTTAGGGGTAAGTGTGACAAAAATGTATTCTAAGCTCACTTTTATCACTGTACAGGAAGAACAGAAAATACACTGAATGCACACATTAATTGAAAAGGTCAATAAATTCCATTACCGCTTAAAGCGGAGCTCCAGCCGCGATTTTTTTTTTTAAAGTCAGCAGCTACTAACAGTGTAGCTGCTGACTTTAAATAAGGACACTTACCTTGTCCTACTTGCCCGCACTGATGGGCCCCCCGATGCCGGTCCCACGATCGCTCCGGGTCCCGCGCCGCCATTCACACTATGGGAAACAGGCAGTGAAGCCGTACGGCTTCACTGCCCATTTCCTACTGCGCCTGCGTGAGTCTCACGTTGGCTTGTGAATGGGCGCGCTGCTCTCTGAGAACACACACAGTTCCCAGAAAGCAGCGCGCCCCATTCACAAGGAGAAGGACAAGAAGAAAAGGCACTGCGGAGTGGAAGAGGCAGATTACGGACTTCCGCATAGCAACAGGTATTTTGGGTGAGTATTTTTTTTTTCAGGTTTTTTTTATTTTATTTTTTTTAAACAACATGGGAAAATGTTGTTTTCCTGGGTGGAGCTCCGCTTTAAATATGAACCCTGTTTAGGAAATACAAATAATGGTAAATTATTTGCAGAAGTTTGCAGAATTAACCTGTTTGAGGCAAATACATATTTTAAATAGACCGTTTTCAATTATAGTATATGGGTTAAAGATCAGCTTCTTTCTATTCATTGCAGAAATGCAATGTTTTTTAGGATAATTGAGGCATTCAAAAGCTGTGTTCTGAACAGTATTATATTCTGTGGGCATTGTCAATACATCATTTACAATGACAAACAAAATGTGTCTTTATTCATATTCTATTATTTTTATTTAAGATGCTTTCAATAGAAAGTGATCTCATTCATCCTAAGAACTTAGGCCCGGATTCACGTACTACTTACACCGACGTATCTCGTTATACCCTGCGTAAGTGTATCTATGCGCAGTACCCATAGAACTAAGATATACCAAAAAACTGACTTAATCCAACCGACGTAACTTGCCTACGCCGGCGTATAGTGGGCGCATAGTTACACCGGATGCATTTAGTACTCCCATTGATTTGTAATGAAAATATGCAAATGAGGGAGATACGCCGATTCACGAACGTACTTGCGCCCGACGCATGTTTTAAGCGATTTGCGTAAGGGTTACGTCCGGCGTAAAGTTATTCCTCATATAGGAGGCGCAACTCATGCAAAGGTATGGACCAGGGAACAGCCGTCGTATTTTACGTCGTTTACGTAGTACTACGTGAATAGGGCTGGGCGTAGGTTACATTCATGTCGTAGGCAGTGATTTGACGTATCTTAGGCAGTTATTTTGACGTGGTTGTACGCATGCGCACGGGGATATGTCCAAGTTACGACGCATGCGCCGTTCTTTTTAAGTACTTGAATGACGCTCAGTCCATCATTTGCATGGGATCACGCTTCATTACCATGCATCACACCCACTTCCAGCCCACTTCCACCTACTTTGACTTACGTCGGCTTACACCGAGGATATATACGCTACGCCGGCGCAACGTTGGGCGCATTTTCTTTGTGAATTTCATACTTGCCTCTCAACGTTGCGCCGGAGTAGCGTAAAGAAAATACGCTACGGCGGCATAAAGATGCGCCGATGGCTGTGAATCCAGGCCATTGCATTTCTGCAATAAATAGAAGCTGATCTTTAACCCATCTAATTGAAAAAGGTTTTTTTTAAATATGTATTTACCTCAAACAAGGTGATTCTGCAAACTACTGTAGATGATTTACCATTATTTGTATTTTCTGAACAGGGTTCATATTTAAACAGTGAAAGTAGAATTGTATAATGTCTTCCAAGTCACTTATCAGTCATTGAAGAAAGATCTACTCTGATCCTATCTATATTTCCTGTTAGGTTAGTTTGGCATTGCCATATGGCTGCCATTACATGCATTAGTGAGGGCTCTCTCTTCCACCCTACTATTATCAGCATCTAAAGCCCTGTATACACGATCAGATATCTGATGGAATCTAATCCAATGGATTTTTTCGTTGGATATCCGATGAAGCTGACTTTCATCGTTCTTGCCTACACACTATCAGATAAAATTCCAACCGTGCCAAAACGTGGTGACGTAAAACACTACGATGATCCGAAAAAAAATGCGTCGGCATGATTCTGAGCATGCATGGATTTTTCTCCAATGGAGTTCCACACAGGCGATTGGATTTTTCTATAGTTTTTTTATCCATAGAAAAAATTAAAAACATGTTCTACTTTTTTCACAGATGGAAAACAAACCGATGGGGCCCACACATGATCGGTTTGTCCGATGAAAACAGTCCATCGGTCTGTTTTCATCGGACAAACCGATCGTGTGTACACGGCTTAACAGTTCCAGTGGCTCACCCTGAGGTTGAATTGCCTCTTCGAAGTAGCAGGCATAAATTCTGAAAAAGCGTCTTGCCTACCACAGCCTGATACTGTTGCATTTCCTCAGTCATCCCTTGTGTTTCCAAGCAATCTTCTCCATCTTGTGGGGGTTCTCTGGAAAACATAGCCAGGCAATCTCCTGGGTTTTTCACAGTCCCCTGTCCAATTTTTACCATGATGAGCATTCAGGGAATATTGAGGAATCAATTAGTGTCAGTGATTGATTAGTGGCAAGGTCAATTGGGGCCCACCAGGATCTTTGCAGAATTAATCGGCTCTGTTGGAGCTTTGGCTCTGTGCTGCTCACTTTGCTGCTCACTTTGATGGCATTTGCTGCTATTTTTGGACTTTTCAGATGTCAGACCGTATTTAATGAACCTAGGGAGATTCATCCATCCCTACTCTTTAGGTACTTTTCAATTAAGCGTGACTGTATGAAGTGTCATAGAGTCTTGCAAGATAATCAAGAACTTAATTGACTAAATTGGCTAAATTATATTCAGCATATTTGAAAAATACAATAGAAAGAAAACATTTCTCTGAATGCAATGTTAATACATTTTTGAATATATGAATAACTATGAACACTGAAATGATTATTAACATACAGAGAGATACATGCTAGATTTGGACAATGAAGCCAGACATACCCTGTGTTTATACTATAAAGATCTGGCTCTACAGCGGATACTTTATGGAGGTCAAATAACATAAAGGATAAAGAATGCTATTGGACTATAAGATAAATTTAAAGGGGTTGTAAAGGAAAACATTTTTTTTTCATAATAAGCATCCTTTACCTGCAGACATTCCCCTTTTCACTTCCTCATTGTTCGTTTTTGCTCAGAGGTTGCTTTATTTCTTCTCTGTTCTGTTCACTTCCTGCTTGTCTGATTGTAACTCACCACCGTGATTACTGCGGTGGTCAGTAACGTGCTCACCCCCTCCTGGGAAATACATCTATGCGGTAGGACGCTCTTTACGTGTTAGGCCGCGTACACACGATTGAACATGTCCGCTGAAACTGGTCCGTGGATCAGTTTCAGCGGACATGTTCAATCGTGTGTACGGCCTATCGGACCCTTTTCCAGCAGACAAAAGTTTCTAAACATGCTTAGAAACCTGTCCGCTGGAAACCTGTCCGTCGGACATGTTCGATGGTTAGTACACAAAATCAGCAGACAAAAATCCCGCGCATGCTCAGAATCATGCTTGGAAGCATTGAACTTCATTTTTTAATCACGTCGTTGTGTTCTACGTCACCGCGTTCTGGTCCGAGGGGATTTTTGTCCGATGGTGTGTACACACATCAGACCAACAGACCACTTCAGCCTGGTCCGATGAAAACGGTCCGTTGGACAGGTTTCCTCGGACATATCTCATCGTGTGTACACGGCCTTAGAGACTTTAAGGAGGTGTGAATTACTGGGCGTGCCGCAATGGATACTGGGAAATGTAGTTCTTACATAAACCAGCGACGCAAACCAGGAAGTGAATGAGAGAACAGAAACTAGAACGCCGGAGGTGATATAGATGAAAGAATTTAATTGGTATTTACTAGTTTTTTTAACAGAATCATTACACTATTCTGTCTGTCTACCTTGCAGACATTCATTTTAGGCAAAACATTTTTTTCCTTTACAACTCCTTTAACCACCTTCGTACTGGGCACTTAAACCTCCCTCCTGCCCAGACCAATTTTCAGCTTTCAGCACTCTCACTCTTTGAATGACAATTGCGCGTTCATACAACACTGTACCCAAATTTATATCACTCTTTTCTCACAAATAGAGCTTTCTTTTGGTGGTATGTGATCACCTCTGTGGTTTTTATTTTTTGTTAAAAAAATTCAAAAAGACAGATAAAAAAAATACAAAACCGTTTTATATCTTGTTATAACATTTTGAAAAAGGTTAATTTTTCTCCTTCATTGATGTACGCTGATGAGGCTGCACTGATGGACACCGATAGGCTGCACTGATGGGCACTGATGGGCTGCACTGATGGGCACCGAAAAATTATCGTGTGTACGCGGCATTAGAGTTCACACAGTGTTATTTTTCCATCTGTACATTCACATACCAGCTATTTATTACATCAGGTTTAGCTCCGCGCACTTTGTCCAAAACAGAGAACTAAAATACAGAGACAAGTATCTCTCTCTTTTTTAAATCTACTAAAATATATCAGAATAGCAAAACAATTGTTATCTTCCTGACATTTTACAGTAGGTTTTTTTCAACACCCACTGTGCAGTGTTTATTGGTTCTAAGGCTGTTAAAGCTTCAATTCAGTAAAAATTGTACCTGCCGCTTACAGCACAGCACGCTTTATTGGAAAAAAAGAGAATTACAGTACATGTTTTTCAGATACCTATTTATTTTGTACCATAATATATATATATATATATATATATATATAAAAATATACGTTCAAAACAATCAGATTTTTTTCCTGACATTTTTCTGTAAATGTTTTCTAATAGTAGCATGTCTGTTGTATTGTGCAGTTTGTTCATTGTTTAGAAAATTATTGGAAATTGTTCTTTCACCCCATATTTATAACAGTGAAAAACTGCAAGTTTAGTCTAACTCTACACTGAAAGGTTAACTCCACTTTCGTGGAAAGACTATAGCAAATAATGAAAAATAATATAGTATATACAGCTGCTATACAAGCCAGGTCGTAATTCAAATCCCTTTCCCGTTTCTCTGTAATTTTCCTATAAAATTCAATGCGATATGGCAACCTGGACACATTCTGTACACCATTGGTATACAGAACACCCATCAAACATGTTATTTTTCTGCTTGTGGGATTGGTTCACTGATTTTCCCAGAAGTCCCCACTAAGATAAAATTCACATTTTAGGCATCCCCTTTAACCACTTAAGACCCGGACCAATACGCTGGTAAATGACCCAAGGTGTTTTTGCGATTCGGCACTGAGTCGCTTTAACAGACAATTGCGCGGTCGTGCGACGTGGCTCCCAAACAAAATTTGCGTCCTTTTCTTCCCACAAATAGAGCTTTCTTTTGATGGTATTTGATCACCTCTGCGATTTTTATTTTTTGCGCTATATACAAAAATAGAGCGACATTTTTGAAAAAAAAAACACTATTTTTTACTTTTTGTTAAAAAAAAAATCAAATAAACTAAATTTTAGTCAAACATTTAGACCAAAATTTATTTAGCCACATGTCTTTAGTAAAAAAAAAAATCGCAATAAAAAAAATAGCTACCTAGCGGGAACAGCGACACTAATACAGCGATTAGAAAAATGATCGCTTAGTGACGCTGGCAATAGGGAGTGAAAGGGTTAACTAGGGCGGTGATCAGGGGGTTAAAACTTTATTAGGGGGGGGTGGGGGGGGCTATCCTGAACCTAACACTAACTGATTTTACACTGCCTGTCACACTGACACTAAATGCAGTGATTAGATCTCTGCATTCAGTGACACTGTGACAGGGGGGGTGGGGGGTCAGATCGCAAGGGGTTAAGTATGCCTATGTGTGTGTGTGTGTCAGTGTAATGTTGGTGCACACTTACTGTGAGGTGTTCCTCTCATCGCAGCGGTTGGAAATACCGCTGCGATGAGAGATTACATCACTTCCCCCTTCCTGTGTAAACACAGGAGGAGGAAGTGACACAAAGGGGGAGCGCTGCTATTGGCTGGGAGCGATTGCGGGGGGGCGGGCAAACACCGACATCCGCCTGCTTGTCCCGGATCGCTCCCGGAGACACGGGGACCTCCGCACGCCGCGGAGGGGGTCCCGATCGGACCCCCGACCCGCTACTGGGCGAGGACGTAAATTTACGCCCTTGTGCCCATCCGTGCCATTCTGTGGCCGTAAATGTGCGTGCGGAGGTCCTTAAGTGGTTAATAGTAATTCCAGTTTTGCTGAGATACTCCCTGAGGTTTACATACTTCCAAAGGGATGCAGGCCTTTTAGCTTTTCTTGTTAGAACACTGAGAGTGCACCAGGTAGATATAATGAATCAGTCTCTCCCATTCAATATCAGTATTCAAATGACATGGTGAAATAAACAGCTATTTATTGAGAGTAGGGATGAGCCAAACACCCCCCAGTTCGGTTCGCAGAAGAATATGCGAACAGGCAAAAAAATTGTGCGAACACCGTTAAAGTCTATGGAACACGAACATGAAAATAAAAAGTGCTAATTTTAAAGGCTAATATGCAAGATATTGTCAGAAAAATTGTTTGGGGGTCTGGGTCCTGCCCGAGGGAACATGTATCAATGCAAAAAAAATGTTTTAAAAACAGCTGTTTTTTTGGGAGCAGTGATTTTAATAATGCTTAAAGTGAAACAAAAAAAAAAGAGAAATATTCCTTTAAATGTCATACCTGGGGGTGTCTATAGTATGCATTTAAAGTAGCACATGTTTCCTGTGCTTAGAAAAGTCCCTGCACAAAATGACATTTCTAAAGGGAAAAAAGGTAATTTAAAACTGATCGCGGCTATAATTGTCAGGTCCCGGCAATACAGATAAAAGTAATTGAAAAAAAAAAAAAAACAGCAGGGGTTCTCCGCTCCCCCCCCCCCCCAGTCCATTACCAGGCCCTTTGGGTCTGGTATGAATATTAAGGGGAACCCCAAACCAACATTTTAAAAAAAGTGTGGGGGTCCCCCCAAATTTCATATCAGGCCCTTTATAGGAGGAGCAAAGGGCAAAGGGTTCAAAGGTAGATACAAGACACACAACAAGGTTGTCTCAAGAAATCAAGCAAGGACCAGTCGTTAATGGGAGAGGCTCCTCGTTCAGGTTCATATATGGCTGCCTTGTACTATCACGTACCTGGTAGCAGGGGTCCTGATAGTGTAGACAAGAGTCGCTGGAGTGCAGAGTCACGCAAGTGCCAGGAAGTCTTGCTAGCAGCAGGGCGGATGTCCTTTGCTGGGCAGGTGAAGTCATCAGATGATCGGGTTGGTCAGTGGATCATCGGACACCACCAAGAGACCGACGCACCATGTCTGCTGGAAACAGCTAGTTATGTCTAGCCAGGTTCTACAGATTGTCTTACCAGATTTGTATTGTGGCATCTATGGATGGCCTTTAAAGTGATATAACTTGTGATCAACCTTCCAGACCACCTGTGACCAGATTAATCAGTCTTGAACTTTTTAGACATAGAACTTTCTGTGACCTGGTCTCTTCTACTGCTCTGGACCCCTTGTGGGTGGGCACATCCCCACGCAGGGTCAGTTTTGGACACCATTTCACCTCCTTCCTGCTTTGGATCCTGGGTGCTGCGCTGGCACTCTGGTCTCCTTTTACTTTTTGAGCTTTGATCTCTCTTACACACAACACATGGGATTAAACATACATATCTGGAAATCTTCAACTCAATGTCCCTGAAGAAGACTTATAATCTATCTGGTGAAGCATGTTGGATTTCCTCTGTCCATCTGACAGTGGAATTGGGTTTTTCCTGTCCCATGTTGATGTGTTTGTTTGATCATTTAACAAGCATTGTTAATATTATATTTATATAATGCATTTTATAAGAATTACCTATGTTGTGCACTGTAAAACAAAGTTATGTGCATTTTATGTCCAATGGGGTGTGTGTTGGTAGCCCATTCATAATGCTTACATCAAAGCTGGGGGAGGTAGGGCATTTTTGCCAGAGGGATTCCAGTTTTTCATTTTGTTCAATTTCTGTATAGATACTTTATCAACCCCCTGAAGGTCGCAACCTTCAATTTGTCTTTTTTCTAGAACAGTATTTCTCAATAGGGGTGCCTTTTGTGTTTCTCCAGGTTGCCACAAGCACAGGACCCAATTTTTTCTGGGTCAGTGTCATGAATTGCTATGGTGCAGGAGGGAATAATAACCAGTGATGCTCTAGGGCAGTACATACAACTTCATGACAACTCATGACACTGATGCAGGAGAGGAGGCATGCAAGTCATTCCCCCCATTATTCAGTAGAGGACAAAAGTCTGGTTCTTCCATACCTGCTCCACCACCCACCCTCTGCCTCGCCAAAAAGGTAGGGCTCTGACTCAGAGGCGTTGTTAGGCCCTGGCTTAGGAGGCTGGACCCCCGAATGGGTCCCTGTAAAGCCCCGAATCCCGTGCATTTAGCTAGCCGTTGCTAGCCCCGAGTCTGGCCGAGTGCGGCAGCTATATGGAGCACTATCAGCAGCAATGTCTGTCTGCTATGTCTCACAGCCGACAGTCTGATAGCCCAGCCCCTCCCTCCTCCAATTGGCTGGCAGAGGCTGCTCTCTCTCTCCCCGCCCACACTCTCCCTCTGTGCTGTCTGTGAAGATGTGTGCGCGGGAAGTTCAAGCTGAGCACGCAGTCGGCTCAAATGCAGTGAGTTTCCTGGCACCATACAAGTAAAGTAAGTGAGCGTCTCTTCCCTCCCTGCAGCTAAAACGTTTTTGTTTTCTCTAGCAGCCTGTGACAGACACTACCCAGGTGTTATGATGTGGGCTCACACTGGTATCCTGCAGTTTGTATCCCATAGAGGTTGCACATTTTTACTGCATGTTTGTGCACAACATGTCCTGCATGCTGCATCTTTGGTGCAATTCTAGAAAATGCAGCAAAAATGTGCAACCTGGGGGACTATAACTGTGAAAAACTGGCAGCACCCCAGTGTGAGCCCAACGACTTGTATCCACTTGCAGCAGGAACTGCCACTCCACTAAAAAGGAGGTGATATCACATTTCCTCCCTGTCTGTTTTAACCCCCTAAATGCCAGTTCCTCCAGGTAATGGCACGCGGTTCACTTTTGAACTCCACCTTGTTTCCATTACTCTCAGTAGGTATTAGATGTGTTCTCACCTTATTGTTTGCACATCTAATACCTAAAGAGTTCTGGAAATAAGGTGGAGTAAAAAAAAGAATTTCTACACCCAAGTGGAGCATTCCTTTCACAAGATTTGAGGGTATTATTAAACCCAGGCTGGTTGACTTAGGCCATGGGTGTTCAACCTGTGGCCCTCCAGCTGCTGCAGAACTACAAATCCCATCATGCCTCAGCATTTGGAAGTCATGCTTTTAACAGTCAGCCTTGCAATGCATCATGGGACTTGTAGTTCCGCAACAGCTGAAGGGCCACAGGTTGAGCACCCATGACTTAGGCCATCATAGACAGATTGAACTTTCTATGTGCAGAATGTGGTTGTTCAGAATTCAATCTATCAATTGACTTCAGTACAACCAGCGTGTCTTTTTTATTTTTTTGGCAATCACTGCTAGCTGCCAGTAGTGATCACTGTATTCTGATGGCTGGAAAACTTTCGCCCCCACAGAGAGTGACTGCTTCGCACTGCGGGCAATGTGGAGCAGTCTCATTCTCTGTGCAAGCAGTGTCAAGCGGTCTCTCTCTTTCTCTCTGTGCAGGCAGTGTCAAGCAGTCTCTCTCTCTGTGTAAAGGCAGTGTCAAACGGTCTCTCTCTCTCTCTCTCTCTCTGTGCAGGAAGTGTCAAGCGGTCTCTCTCTCTCTCTCTGTGCAGGCAGTGTCAAGCGGTCTCTCTCTCTGTGCAGGCAGTGTCAAGCAGTCTCTCTCTCTCTCTGTACAGGCAGTGTCAAGCAGTCTCTCTCTCTCTGTACAGGCAGTGTCAAGCAGTCTCTCTCTCTCTCTCTCTCTCTCTGTACAGGCAGTGTCAAGCAGTCTCTCTCTCTCTGTACAGGCAGTGTCAAGCAGTCTCTCTCCCTCTCTGTGCAGGCAGTGCCAAGCAGTCTCTCTCTCTCTGTGTGCAGGCAGTGTCAAGCAGTCTCTCTCTCTGTGCAGGCAGTGTCAAGCAGTCTCTCTCTCTGTGCAGGCAGTGTCAAGCAGTCTCTCTCTCTCTGTGCAGGCAGTGTCAAGCAGTCTCTCTCTCTCTCTCTCTCTCTCTCTCTCTCTGTGCAGGCAGTGTCAAGCAGTCTCTCTCTCTCTCTCTTTGCAGGAAGTGTCAAGCAGTCTCTCTCTCTTTGCAGGAAGTGTCAAGCAGTCTCTCTCTCTTTGCAGGAAGTGTCAAGAGGTCTCTCTCTCTCTCTCTCTCTCTCTCTCTGTGCAGGACGGGTCAGTGTATGTAGGACAGGACGGTGTATGTAAGACATATGTCAGAAACAACCCTGAAAGACATGCTAGTGTGCCTAAGAGCTTCCTTGCATGCTGATCTCATGGAATCTGTAACTGACATACACACACACACACTGACGTGCATGTCTGTGTGTACTGACACAAACACAGGCGCGTAGGTCAGGGTATGTGAGTCAGGTAAGTCGCACCCCGTCCGCCGCTCCCCCCCCCCTTTGGGTGCCGGCTTCGGGCTGAAGCCCCTGGTCTTTTTGCCACCTAGCAACGCCCCTGGCTCTGATATAATGATAAAACTCGGTAACGGGGGACTCTGACTTACAGGGGGACCTCTGACTGAATGGGAGGACCTCTGATGTGATGGGGGGCTTTTAATATGAAGTTAATCTCATCAACATGGTTACGTGTATCAACCCAGGCTCAGGTTTCTTTTTGATAAGTAACATTTACGTTTTTTACATTTTAGACAGAAGTGCCTCTGGATTTTGCATACTTTTCAAGGGTGCTGTTACTGAAAAATAGATCAGAAATGCTGTTCTAGAACCCCAGAAGATTTTTGTCGAATTATCTGTCCAAGCGGGAATTCTAAAGACTTGGATTATTCCTTTTACTTACCAATGCACAGCTCTACAGCGAAATAGGACACACTGGGGGCTGTAGGTTAAAACTCCATAGGAAAGAATCTATTGATTGATTATGATTTAGTTCAATTTCAAATCAGTACAATAATAATGTGATGACTGATGTAATTTCAGAGATGATATTTTATGACTGGATAATTAAATAATTATCCGTATTAATTGTATTTCTTCTCCTTTTTTCTATTATGCACAGAGGGCCAGATTCAGATACACTTAATATTGCGCTGCGTAATCGAAATACTCTACGCTGCCGTATTTTACCAGGCTCTACACCGAATCCTGGTAGATTATTGCCTGTACGCTACGGCGGCGTAGTCTATTTCTCGCCGCGTAATCGAAATACGCGATTAGGGGGCGTGAAGCATTTAAATTAAGCGCGTCCCCGCGGCGATCGAACTGCGCATGCTCCGTTCAGAAATTTCCCGCCGTGCATTGCGCGAAATCTTGTTGTTACGTCATTCGTTGTTTGAGTAGCGTCGTTTGCGAACATTCCTATTCCCGGACGACTTACGTTAAAAATAATAAAAGACGTGGGAAAATGTAGAAATTCGACGGGGGAACGACGGCCATACTTAACATGGGCTGTCTAATATTAGAGCAGCAAAAATCTGGTATAGTGTTACGCAAAAAAAAGATGACTAAAGGTGCCGTAAGAGATTGCGAATGAAGATCGTAATTTCGGGGATCGCCGGCAAAAGCTCATTTGCATACCCCGACGCGGAAAACGACGGGAAGTCCACCCAGTGGCCGCAATTTTATTGCAGCGTAGATCCAAAGGCGTACAAACACGTAATCCAGTCGAATTGAAACCCGCAGCCGTCTATTCATGGTTTGAGGGGTCGACTAGCTAAAAAACGCGCATAATTTAAAATTACTCCAGTCTAACACCAGTTAGACAGGAGTAAGGGCTCTGTGAATCTGGCCCAGAGTCTTGAAGTTTTTTTTGTTTTTAAATGTACCACTGTAAATGTTCAAATGCTGTTTCTACATGCTTCAAATGTAGAACAGTGTAATGCTATTCAATTCTTCATGTGTATCTAAAGAATTTTTTTATTTTTTGCTTGAATAGAAACCAGTCAAAATCCCTGCACTTTTTTCTCTTTTTTGCCCTGTCTGTGTGAGACTAGGGAGATTTTTCCTAATTTCCTGATGACATTAACATTTTGAAATTCCCATTACTTGCTGTCCTAGTGACAACCAGGACAAACAGGCCTCAGCAGGGACACAGAGCTGTAAAAACCTGACCAGTGTCCAAATTGGATGTTTTACCCTCTATTCCTGTTCCAGCGACAGCTGTAAACATTTGAATTTCTAATTACTTTGTGTACATGTAACATTAGTGAAGTTAAATCTCCCCAATGGGGAGATAGGCAGCAAAAAAAATCATATCAGACATTTCAACACATTTCTACTCTATTACAAAAATAAAAAATAAAACAAGTTTTCGTTTTCAGATTTTATTGTAAATAGTTGGAGATTGCCTCATGGCATTAATAGAAATGTAACACGTGCAAGAGTACTCCATGAATACTTATGAGGGTTGCACGGACTAAACAAAGCAATTTATGTAATAAATACTATTAAGAAATCTCATTTTATTTCACTACCCTGATCTTCAGTATTACATTTGTCACAATGTCACCCTCTCGTTCCCCTCCCCCTCCCCGCCCCCCCCATCTTTTCCTTCCCTTCTCCCATTCCCCCCCCCCCTTTTTTTACAGCTCTCCCCTTTTCCTTTCCTCTACCCCCCCCTTTTTCCTCTCCGGCCCCCCCTCCCTTCCATTCATCCCTAACTTTTCCTTCTCCCTCCCCCTTTTTCTCTCTCCCCCCCTTCCTTCCTCCTTTTCCCCTCCCTATCCTCTTTCCCCTCCTCTCCTCCTCTCCCTTCCCCCAATTCCCCCATCCTGTCTTCTTTCCTTCCTCCCCTTTCCCCCCCTCCTTCCTACTCTTTGGGGACCATTTGTACGTATGTATGTGTATGCAGATCTGTGTATATTGTAACAGTAAGAGCTACTGTAACTATAAAAATGATGATGAAATGGACACACAGTCTGCATATAACCAGATTGCAGAGCTGGGATCTGGGTGGGACTGGATCTCCAACCTGTGTCCAGGTTTTTAAGATAACCTGCAAGCTGCCTTCCCAGGTGCAGACAGCTCATTAAAGGAAGGAGAGGGGAAGGAAGGTGAAGGAAGTGGGAGCAGTGGCTGCTGGTGAGTGTCTCTGTGTGAGAACAAACGCTGTGTGCGTTGAAGGGCTTCAAAGCTGTGTGCGCCCAAGAAGCCTAAAGCTGTGTGCATTAAGGGACTTCAGGCTGTGTGCGTTTAAGAAGCCCAAAATTTGTGCATCCAGGACTGTGGGTCTGGAGGAGCTTATGGTTTGAGGAACCAATACCTATAACAGCAGTGCTGTTGAAGAGTAGCCAGGTGGGCTGTTATTTTCATTTATTTTTGGATAACGTTTAAACCCCTGCGTGGGATTCCTGAATGGACTTTTGTTTCTTTTTTCTCCTTTAATAAACGTGGGCTACCAGGCCCTTAACATTATATGCCTGTTTGGTGTTGACTCACTGCACAAAAAACGCATCTGCCACAAGAGTTAATTACCCCCAACGTTTACAATATATAATTATATACATATAATACTATGCCTACTTTCCAGATACCCACGATTATACCCCCATGTCCGCCGCAAGGGAAATTATGTTGGTTGTCCAGCTGCGCGCTGTATCAATTCATGCACAGCGTAAGTTATCAATATACAGTCGTTGTATTTTAATTATCCTAATGCTGAATTATATTACATGTTTTGTACTTTTAATTGTGTATTCCACAGATTGGTTTTGTCCTGATGAAGCGGTGAATTACGCGAAACTTGTTGACGCGGACCAATCAATGAATTGTATAATTTTCTGTCTTGTGACTTTTTATCAATAAATCTGTATTTTATACTTTGTCTAGATTATTTCATTAGTACCGATATAGTCCCTTTATCCAACTAAGTGTTCGGCTCTGTGGTCTGGCTTCAGCAACCATTCCACTGCCCCCACTTTCCCCCTTTTCGAAACTGACCAGAATGATGGTACCTTTTATTCAAGATTATTTATTTTCATGTGATGCTATACTCCCATATTTGTTCATTTGTCACAATGATTGAATTGCATATTTAACCACTTAAGACCCGGACCAATACGCTGGCAAATGACCCAAGGGGTTTTTGCGATTCGCGACTGCGTCGCTTTAACAGACAATTGCGCGGTCGTGCGACGTGGCTCCCAAACAAAATTCGCGTCCTTTTTTTCCCACAAATAGAGCTTTCTTTTGGTGGTATTTGATCGCCTCTGCGATTTTTATTTTTTGCGCTATATACAAAAATAGAGCGACATTTTTGAAAAAAAATCAATATTTTTTACTTTTTGTTATAATAAAAAACCAATAAACTAAATTTTAGTCAAACATTTAGGCCAAAATTTATTTAGCCACATGTCTTTAGTAAAAAAAAAATTGCATTAAAAAAAAATTAGCTACCTAGCGGGAACAGCGACACTAATACAGCGATCAGAAAAATGATCCCCCCCAAGGCACCAACGTATATATACGTTGATGTGCCTGTCGGTGCCATTCTGCCGACGTAAATGTACATGCGGCGGTCCTTAAGTGGTTAATTGGTACGGAGCATACAGTGCTTTGAAAAAGTATTCATGCCTCTTGAAATTTTCCACATCTTGTCATGTTACAACCAAAAATGTAAATTAATTTTAGTAGGATTTTATGTGGTAGACCAACACAAAGTGACACATAATTGTGAGGCGAAAGGAACAATTATAAATGGTTTTCAAAATCTTTTACAAATAAATATGTGAAAAGTGTGGCGTGCATTTGTATTCAGCCCTCTGAGTCATTACTTTGTAGAACCACCTTTCACTGCAATTACAGATGCAAGTCTTTTTGGGTATGTCTCTACCAGCTTTTCACATCTAGAGGGTGACATTTTTGCCCATTCTTCTTTGCAAATAGTTCAAGCTCTGGATTGGATGGAGAGCATCTGTAAACATACATTTTCAAGTCTTGCCACAGATTCACAATTGGATTTTAGTCACTGGGCCATTCTAACACACGCATATGCTTTCCATTGAAAGTATGGCTGTAGGTTTATGGTCATTATCCTGCTGGAGGGTGAACCTCTGCCCAGGTCCCATGTATTTTGCAGACTCTAAGGCCCCATACACACGAGCAGACAGATTTGTTCAAATCGGTCAGACAGACCGATTTGAACAAATCTGTCTGCTGGGGACGTATTGGTTTGATTGTGTACTCACGAACAAACCAAAATCCCAGCCGGCAGACGACGCGCTGACATTTGGCGGTGACGTTGACGCCGCCACGTCACCGCACCAGGAAGTAAAACACTTCCGCGCATGCTTCGAAGCCATTCAACGCGTGTGCGAGAAGACATGTCTGCTGGTTAGCGTACTAACCAGCAGACATGTCAGGCGGACGGGTTCCCAGCCGACAGAGTTGAAAGCATGCTTTCAAATCTGTCGGCTGGCCAAATCCGTCGGCTCGCCCGTACACACGATCAAATCTGTCTGCTAGGACGGTCTGGCAGACCGTTTCCAGCAGACAGATTTGATCGTGTGTACGCGGCCTAACAGGTTTTCTTCTAAGATTGCCCTGAATTTGGCTCCATCCATCCATCCATCTTCCCATCAACTCTGACCAGCTTCACTATCCCTGATGAAGAAAAGCATCCCCACAACATGATGATGCCACCACCATGTTTAACGGTGGGCATGGTGTGTTCAGGATGATGTGCAGTATTAGTTTTCTGACACACATCGTGTCTTGCGTTTAGACAAAACAGTTACATTTTGGACTCATCTGACCAGAGCACTTTCTTCCACATGTTTGCTGTGTCCCCTAAATGACTTCGCGCAAACTGCAAACGGGACTTCTTATGGTTTTGTTTGCGACAATAGCTTTCTTGCCACTTTTCCATCAAGCCCAGATTTGTGGAGTGCAGGACTAATAATTGTCCTGTGGACAGATTCTGCCACCTAAGTTGTGGATCTCTGCAGCTCCTCCAGAGTTACCATGGACCCCTTGGTTGCTTCTCTGTTAAATGCTCTCCTTGCCTGGCCTGTCAGTTTAGGTGGATGGCCATGTCTTGGTAGGTTTTCAACTATGCCATACTCTTTGCATTTTCAGATGATGGAGTGAACAGTGCTCCGTAAGATGTTCAAAGCTTGTTTTTTTTTTTTTATAACCTAATCCTGCTTTAAACTTCTCTATAACCTTATCCTAGACCTGCCTGGTGTGTTCCTTGGCTTTCATGATGCTGTTTGTTTATTAAGGTTTTCTAATAAACCACTGAGGGATTCACAGAACAGCTGTATTTATACTGAGATTAAATAACACAGATAGACTATATTTACAAATTAGATGACTTCTGATAGCAATTGGTTCAACTAGATTTTAGTTAGGGGTGTAAGAGTAAAGGGGGTCGGATACAAATGCATGTCACATTTTTCAGGTATTTATTTGCAAAATTGAAAACCTTGGGCCAGATTCACAGAGCGATTACGCCGGCGTTACAGGAGATGCGCGGCGTAAGTCTAAATGTGCGCATGCGTTTCGATGGGCCGCATCCCAAAACGAGATACGCAAGAAATCAACTTTTTTTTTTTTTTTTCGTAATTTCGATAGACCGGCGTATCCGTCCACGCAAAACTGCGCTAGACACACCATTGATTTGCTATTCAAATATGCAAATGAGGGAGTTACGGGGATCCACAAAAGAACGTTGGTGCAGCGCAATTAGACCATAGAAAAGGTGGTATAAAATTAGACAATCCGTCTACATGTCAGCTAAAACAACACTGTTAGTGAGGAGCTGAGCAGTCACACTTGCTGCACAACAAACTTTATGCCAAGATGCCCGGGGCATCCTCGCTCATAGCTATACTAATGACTTTAGAGGAGCAAAGAAGGTGGAGGGCATGGAGGAGGGCACGGGAGAGAATATACCGCACACGCATAGACCTCTTTGGCATGAGTGATTCTGAGGTGTATCGCATCTTCAGATTCACCCCTCATGCCATCCTGGAATTAACCATAACCCTGCAGGATGACATCACCAGCCGAACACACAGCTCACATGCAGTGCAGCCACTGGTCAAGGTCATGGCAACACTCCATTTCCTTGCCAGTGGCTCTTTTCAAAGAACAAGTGGAGTGGTGGCTGGGATGTCACAATCCTCCATGAGCAGATGTGTGCACCAGGTTATCCCTGCAATTCTTAGACGCATGGCCAACCAAATCATCAAACCAACCACTGAGGACCTTCGGCTGAAGGCAATGACAGATTTCTACAGAATTGCCAGATTCCCACGCACCGTGGGGGCCATTGATTGCACACATGTGGCACTCCAGCCCCCCCATGAGACAGAGCACATATACCGCAATCAGAAGCATTGGCATTCCATCAACGTACAGGTGATAGTCGATGCCCAAGGCCTCATATGGCACGTCAGTGCCAAACACCCTGGATCCAGCCATGACAGCTACATACACAATCAGAGCCCCATCCAAATGGCATTCGAACAGAACGTGTATGGGGACAGCTGGCTGGTTGGTGAGTGACATGGGTGGCAGGCATGACTGTCCCCCCCCATGATGCACACATCACAAGGGGCACATGCATGACTAACATCCTCCTGTCTTTTCCCCTACAGGTGACTCTGCATATGCACTGGGACCCCATCTCATGACTCCTGTCCGGAACCCCCAAACGTCTGCTGTAGTAGTCTGCAGTACGTTTAGGCAGTTTGTAAGAGCCTGGGAGTGGCAGTCCAGGTCCCCAAGCGTATCCTTTATGGAGGACAGGCTCTCCTCCATCCACCCCAAAGTCTGGCTGACCTGTCCCAGATGGCGGGTCTGAAGGGCCTGGTCCCTTCTCAGATTGGCAGGCAGAACCTCGGCCACCCCCCTGGTCTTCTGGGACAACTTCCTGCCTCCAGCTGATGCTTGTGGCTGGGGAGAAGGGGAGGCACTTTGGAGGGGAGCCCTGTTGGGGGAGGAGTGGGAGGGGCTAGCTCTTATGGAGGGCTGGCTGCTGCCAGCCAGAGAGGAAGACTCCTCCAAAAACAGCAATCCACTGGCTGACATGACATCCTCCTCCTCAAACTCCTCCTCCTCAAACTCCTCCTCCTCCAACTCCTCCGAGGACTCCGGCTTTGTCGGGGGGCCTCATCAGGCTGTTGTCCCGGGGATGGTGCAGTCAGGCCAGATGGCCCAGCACCCTCCTGCACATCTGTGGATGACACAAAACATTCACAGTTTGGAGGATCCACACACTTGCCACATATTGCTTTCCCCCCCTCCCCCACACATGCTACACACCAGATAGGAAAAAAAAAACCTTACCTGGCATCACGGCTTCATGACTGGAGTCATAGCCAGGCAGGCCCTCCACTTGTTGCATATTAAAGGTCTGGGCCACCGCACGCTCCTCCACTGTCAGCCTAACAGGGCATGGTGGGCCCCCTCCAGTGCCCCTGGCATGGGCTGCCATTTTGGCCAGCTTCTTGCGGACCACACGCCGGAGGTCATTGATTTTCAATCCCCTCGCGTGTCCAGGTCTCCCCCCCCCCAATGCATTTACCTGGTCAGTAATGTTCTGCAAAATCTCCTTCTTCCTGGCCGGAGGGGTGTTGGCACTCTCCGGGCCGTGGAGGAACCGCCCATATTGGGTAAGGGCCCGGGCAATAATTTGTTTCTCCCCCAAAGAAAAATTGCTCTTCCGCTTTCTCTCAGTCATACTCATACAAAAACTCTCTCCCAAACAATCAGCAAAAATCACTCTCAAAAACAAGCAGGAAAAAGCAAGCATAAAACAAACAAACAAACAAAATCTATCAAACAAAAAGTCTCACAAGCAGTCACCAAAAAACACTATCAAATATATTCTACAAAACACTAGATCAAACAGTCAACAAATATCACAAAGACAAGTCACAATGCAACAAACAACAGAACAAAAGCACCTTGCTGTATAGGAAGGGATACAAAGGGATGTACTTTTGCAAAGGAAGTGCGTTTGTCTCTGTCTATTTATGCTGTCTGCGTAGTTCACTAAGTTGCCCGGGTCCACTTCCAATTTCACTGATTGCGCCGTTCCCGAGTTGTGAGCATGCGCACAAAGGTGCTGACCATGGTCTGCTTCATGTGCGCATGCGCGAGCCGGCCGGCCCTTCATTTGCATGGGGTCACGGCTCATTTCAATGTAACACGCCCACGTCCTTCCCAATTTGAATTACTCCGCCTTACGCCTCGGAATTAACGTTGCTCCGGCGCTAATTTCTGCGCAAATACTACGAGGATACGGTGATTGCACCTCTACATTGCACCGGTCTAACGTAAAGGAGGTGCGCTACGCTGGTCAAAAAATGCGCCAATGTACGTGAATCTGGCCCCATAATTTTACTTTCACTTCACAATTATGTGCCACTTTGTGTTAGTCTATCACATAAAATCCCAATAAAATACAATTAGGTTTTTCGTTGTAACATGACAAAATGTGGAAACTTTCAAGGGGTATGAATACTTCTTCAAGGCACTGTATAATATACTCTAAGGCCTCGTACACACGACCGTTTTCCTCGGCAAAATCCATCAAGAAAAATGCTGGCAGAGCTTTTTTGCAGAGGAAAACGTCCATGTGTATGTTTTTCGTCGAGAAAACTTTTGTGGATCTCGACGAGAATCTCAATTTCCTCGTCGTGTTTCTTGTCGAGCTGGTTTACAATGAGAAACACGTTCCTGTGTATGCTTAGAAACCTGTGCATGCTCAGAATAAAGTATGAGACAGGAGCGCACCTTCGGTAAAAGTAGCATTCGTAATGGAGATAGCAGATTCGTCACGCTGTAACAGACTGAAAAGCGCAAATTGTCTCTCACCAAACTTTTACTTAACGCGCAGTAACATGAGATTAGCAAAAACAGCCCCAAGGGTGGCACCAGTGGAATCGAACTTCCCCTTTATAGTGCCGTCGTACGTGTTGTACGTCACCGCGTTTGAGAACGACGAGATTTTGTCTTGACAGTGTGTACGCAAAGAAAGCTTGACAAGATTCTCGACAAGCCTGACAAGGAACTCATCGAGGAAAACGATGTGTCTTTTACGACGAGATTCTCGGTCGTGTGTACGAGGCCTTACATGTAAAGAGCTGTACTATCACAATACATAATATATTAAAGTTTAAAGTATAAGGAGAATGTCCACCCCTAGTATTGAGCATATAGGGCCAGATTCAGGTACAGTTAGGCTGGCGGATCCAGTGATCCGCCAGCCTAACTGTCACTTTAAGCCGGCGTTTCTGTTTTCTGTAACCAGAAAACAAGAAACGCCGGGTTGAAGTTCCGATGCGAGCAGCGTAAATGAATTTCGCCATCGCATCGTTACTTCAACTTAAAAATGGCGCCGGGGGCGTTCCCGCCGATTTACGCTCAAAAAAGGTGTTAATGAGCGGAAATCGGCAATTCACGAGCGAATTCGGGCACGACGCAGTGACGTTACGACGTTTCCGGAAGCGATACGCGGCGCATAGATAAAGCAGCCCCCTAGTGGAGTATCCTATGTTAGGTATAGGCGTCGTCATCGCGTCGGAAAAAAAAAAAATGGCGTCGCTTGCGTAAAAAGTTCATGAATGGGAATGTTACGTCATTGACGTTCATTCACAGAATTTGGAGCATGCGCACGGGGATGCTTTGACACTCGACGCATGCGCAGTACGTTCGCCGCGGGATTGAATTCCGCCGGCTCATTTGCGATGCGCTGCCGCAACTTTAGGAGCAAGTGCTTCTTGAATAACAGCACTTGCTCCTAAAATTTCGGCAGAGTAACGTAAATGAGAAGCGTTACTCTGGAGCAAAGATGCTCCCATCTACCTGAATCTGGCCCATAGTTTTATTCTACTTCAGCCTACTGTATGACCTTGTAAAGACATTTGGGATAGAATATCACAGCAATCACAAGAGGAAAAGTTACTAATAAAAGCTTCATATCTCTGCTGTTTGCTTCTCTTAGGACATAGAATAATGCCGATTCAGGTTATCATTTACTTTCATCATCAATGTCTCAGTATGTCAGAACAGAACAGAATGCAACTTTGATAAATGAAAAGGGAAATGTGTTACCGCAGCAGAGATGAAATGGAGAATTTACTGGAGAAGGAGGGGAAGGTTAAAGCAACCATGCTTTTCCTCTAGGGAGATCTGCAGTTAGGAAAACTCATAATTAAGAGGCATTTACATCATAGTGTGTCTTATTTCTGTTGCTAAATGATAAGATCCATTGTCCGGGAGGTGAAATGGAACTACAGCCTTACCTTCACTCTTAAAACATGCTCACAAACCTCCAAATTGGTACATCGCAATTATTTCCTAAAGTGCAAGTGCAAAATGATACAAAATATTCATCCGTAATATGTTCAATCAATAGAAAACGTCCATAAAGTGTGAAAACCTGTTCTACCAGGGTCCAGTTGCAAATGCAACCTTTGTGACCCTGGTATTTCTGCCACTGTGTTTGAGTGAGTGTGTGAGTGAGTGAGTGAGTGAGTGAGTGAGTGAGTGAGTGAGTGAGTGAGAAACTTATATAGTACAACACATGCGAACTGAATCGCCTCTGGGCGCTTAGTATCCTTTCCCTACTGTACTTTTGCCCTCAGAAAAGATGGGTTTTGAGTTTTTTTCTAAAGGCCAGGTGATTCACCTCCAACTGGATCCTTGTTGTTAGAGCGCTCCATAGTCTAGGTCCTCTCATACATGTTATAGAATTTACTGTCATTTAAGACCTACACTCCCAGCTTCTCACATGCTTTTAAACAGGATGTTTCTGAAAGACTCAGCGAGCGCACCCTGAGCTGATCACCCATGATAGGAGAACCAGCATACCCATCAAATACCTCAGAAAGTGGTGCCACTCAGGCAGCGGCAGTTATCAGTACCAGCAGGGTCAGTGCAAGGATTTTTGTCTACACAGGCATAGGTGCATTTTGGTGCCTCTCCACCCAGGGCCGATCCTAGGGTCACAGGCGTCTGGGTGCAGAAATATTTTTGGCGCCCCCACATGGGCGTCGTCATTTTACTTACTCCTCCCCTTTACAAATGTTTCTATGGCAATGACTCAACCACAGAGATGCTCCCCCACGAAGTCTTCATTAACATGGGATCCTTACATGATCTCTTAACAATAAACAAAATACAGGAAGAGAAGCAGAGTACTTTATTGGGACCTGGAGGGGGGCCTCTGTGATGGTCACAGAGAGGGCTTCTGTTAGAGAGTCTGTTAGATGTTTGGCGCCCCCACCTCTGCAGGCCCCTGGGTGCAATGCACCCTGTGCACCCTACCTAGGATCAGCCCTGCCTCCACCTCACGACCTCCCGCGACCACTCTTCTCTCCACAATACAACCCCCCACCCCCAACTGTATACAGCCGCGCTGAGACCTCCTTTGCATTGTGCTCGTTTTGTAATAGGATGTAATTCTTCGAATCCTACCGACGTCTCTTCAAATCCCACTGTACTGATCTGCAGTGGGTGTCAACTTAATGACTTCCCAAATGCAGGTCGCAAATGCAGTGTTGCACCAGATTGTATGATCAGAAGTACCATGCGATCCAGCTGCGATGCGTTGCTGTGCCCATTCAAATGTAAGGGGTGAGACTGCACAGCACCTGGAAGGCATGTGAATCGCACAGGAACAGACAGCGTGTTCCAGCGTATTGCAACCTCCTCTTTTTTTTTTTTTTTTTTTTATAAAAATATAAATATTTTTAATATATTTTTATTTTATTTTTTATTAAAGGGCCAATTTTTTTTCTTTTATTATTTTTTTAGAGGTCCCCAAGGGCCCGGAGGCCCCCAGGGCCCCAGATGGCAACCCCCTCTTTTTTAAATTTATTTTTGATAAAAAAAATATTTTTAATATATTTTTATTTTATTTTTTTATTAAAGGGCCATTTTTTTAGGGGGTCTGGAGGTCCCCAGGGCCCCATATGACCCCCCTTTTTTATTTATTTATTTTTTTTAATAAAAAAAGGGGGATATATATATATATATATATATATATATATATATATATATATATATATATATATATATATATATATATATATATAATTATTAAAGGGTCCAGAGGTTAATTTTTTTTATACTCTTTTTTTTTTCTTTTTCTTTCTTTTTTTATATAAATATATTTTTATTAAAGGGCTCAGAGG
The DNA here is from genome assembly GCA_029574335.1 of Rana kukunoris. Classification (NCBI taxonomy): domain Eukaryota; kingdom Metazoa; phylum Chordata; class Amphibia; order Anura; family Ranidae; genus Rana; species Rana kukunoris. The sequence continues at coordinate 120,220,358 of CM056058.1, read as the reverse complement.
TCCCCAGGGCCCCATGTGTCAACCCCCCTTTTTTTTTATAAATGTTTATTTTTTTATTTTTGTTTATATTCTTTTTATTTACTTTTTATTAAAGGGCCCAGAGGTCCCCAGGGCCCTGGAAGGCAACCTCCCCCTGTTTTTTTTTATAAATGTTTTTCTTTTATATATATATATATATATATATATATATATATATATTTGTATTTCTTTTTTATTAAAGGACCCAGAGGTTTCTTTTTATTAAAGGGCCCAGAGGTCCCGGATGGAAACCCCCCTTTTTTTGTAATTTCTTTTTATAAAAAAAAAGTTTATTAAAGGGCCCAGAGGTCCCCAGGGCCGCAGATGGCTACCCCCTTTTTTTATTTTTGTAAAGGCCCCCCCGCTTCTCAATTCACAGCAGCCCCCCCCCCCCGCTTCTCAATCTCAGGCGGCAGCACCCCTCCCCCGGTTCTCCAGGGGGCCCATGCCTGAATCTGTGCAAGGGGCCCCATAATTCCTGATGGCGGCCCTGCCTCCTAAACAGAACTGTGGGAGAGAGGTTTAGGGCCAGGACCCCCTTTAGTAGTTGCAATGTTAATTTAGCAGACTCAGGGACTTCTATAGGTAGGCAGCCACGCAGGGAAAGGTATTCAGTAAGACAATCCATAATATGTACAAACCAGCAACTCAACAGCTGCTCCATAGAAAATTGTATTGTGGCATTACAGCAGTAACATCATCCAAAATGTTAGCAACATGTTATGGATTGTCTGTGAACTCAATTAGCCAAAGCACCAATTACCAATCACTCTGCACACTTTATAATACATTATACAACGGTAGAGCTTGGGTGAGTTTTCTTTTGCTAATTCAGTAAGACACCACATCTGCATGAGTAGGACTGCTATCTCCTATGGCAACAATTTTGAAACAGTTTCTAACCAAGATCGTAATGAACTTACTCCCTTCTTCTACAATCTCCTATTGTAGATCTTCACTCAACTGAGCTCCCAGTCTTTCACTAGACTTGCTGATCCACTGAAGCCCCTGAGCTTTTCCAATCTTCTCATTAAGTATCTTCCTCAAGCATCACAGATACTCACAGATACTCCTCAAGCTTAGCACACAATATTTCAATATTCAATATTTCACTGGCAGGTTTTGACATCTGTTGAAGTTTCCAAATTCTTCACCATCCCCGAATGGTGAGAATATCACTCTAGTACTTGCTTCAGATACTCAAATTGGCCCCTGGTAGTAAGGTGGATGGTCCCTTAGTGGAGAGAGCTTCCCCTCTACCCCTGACCACGACAGGTTCTCCTGCAAGCCACAATCCTAACCCTATGGTTTTAGTACAGTTTAAAGCAGAACCCCCTCCCTTCTCTCCCATTTTTGGAATGTATTTTCTTTTTGGGGGGGTATGTACCTAATTTTTCAGGTACAGGCTCCTACTTTGGCTCTGATCTCCTAGGCCAGGGATATTCAAACTACGACCCTCAAGCTGCTGTGGAACTACACGTCCCATGAGGCATTGTAAAAGTCTGACATTCACAGACATGACTAGGCATGACGGAATTTGTAGTTCCTGAACAACTGGAGGACCATACATTGGAGACCCCTGTCCTAGGCAATCAGAGCAGAGGGTTGCCCTCCCACCTCTCCCGCAGCCTCTTGTGACTGGGGACTATTCATTGGGTGCAGAGAAGCTCTCGCATGTGCAGTGGGCATCCAGATGTGAAGCCACAGGGAGTCACAGCCAGCTGCCCACAATAAAGATGCCAGCGCTGGGGGCCCAAAGACTGGCAAAAAAACATGTTGGGTGAGGACATTTCTGGATCCTGAGATAGGTAAGTGTGTTCTTTTTAAAAGTCAGCTTCTACAGTATTTGTAGCTGCTGACATTTACATTTTTGTTTACAGGGTGATGATCCTCTTTAAAGTAGAAATGAGCAACCTAAAACCTCTTGCAGCTGAGAACCACAAACAATCTTGAACAAGGTCAGGGTTAACTGGAACAGTCACTATCCACACCTGGGGACCATGGAGACTGCATCTCAGTAGTGGAGTTCTACTCACAGACCTGAGAGAGAGATACAGAATTTGGGGGGTTCTGTCCATAGCACAGAGTAGTCCAGCAGCAAGCCTTGGATGGCTCCAGGGGCAAGCAGTCCCCTGAAGCATCAGCAGTTCATCCTCAAGTAGGTAGGACCAGCACCAATTAACTCCTCTGCCCAGGCTTCAGCCTATTTACCCCCTTCTTTGACCATCTACTGGGCACACCTCCTCAGGGATTGGTCAGAAGGTAGTGAATATTCAAGCTGAGTATTTGTATCTTCCTACCCAAAGCAATGGAAGTTTCTCAGGGGTGGGAGCAATCAATCCCATAACTTGTTGAGCCACAGCAGACAAAGCATAAAATCCAACTCATCTGACTAAAGAGTTAGCCAACAACTACATTTACCTAGCACCCAACTAAAAGGGTGCTACATCCTTAATAAATGTAATGTGGTAAAGCTTCACTTGGTAAATATTATCAGATCAGATTCAAGAAAGATGAAAAAAAGCATTTTTGTTGCACGTGATTGGATGATAGAGATCAGCAGAGCTTTACCACATTTACTAAGCTCTGGGAAAAATGGGTGTGATTACACTTGCAAAGTGCGCAGTCTTTGGGCCAGATTCACGTACATCGGCGCATTTTTTGACTGGCGTAGCGCACCTCCTTTACGTTAGACTGCCGCAATGAAGCGGCGCAATCACCGTATTCTTGTTTGATTTGCGCAGAAATTTGCGCCGGTGCAACGTAATTTCAGAGACGTAAGGCGGAGTAATTCAAATTGGGAAGGACGTGGGCATGTTACATTGAAATGAGCCGTAAACCCAAGCAAATGAAGGGCCGGCCGGCTCGCGCATGCACGCATGAAGCAGACCATGGTCAGCACCTTTGTGCGCATGCTCACAACTCGGGAACCGCGCAATCAGTGAAATTGGAAGCCTAATGTGGGCTGTCTCCTGGCTGCTCTTCCCTCAGAAGACGGGGTAGCCTCGGTTAGGGGGGGATTTTCTGGTTCAGGGGTCAGGTCATCACTTATGTCAATCTCCATGCCCTTTCTCACTGCGAAGTTGTGCAGCATGCAACATGCACCGATGATCTGGCATACAAAGTTTGGGGAATACAACAGGGTACCATGGGGGGTTCCGGATAGGAGTCATGAGATGGGGTCCCAGTGCATATGCAGAGTCACCCTGAAGGGATAAGACAGGAGGATGTTAGTAGTGCATGTGCCCCTTGTGATTTCAGCATCATGGGGGGGGGGGGGGACAGTCATGCCTGCCACCCATGTCACTCACCAACCAGCCAGCTGTCCCTATACATGTTCTGTTCGAAATCTGTGGGGATGGGGCTAGAATTGTATATGTAGCTGTCATGGGTGTCATGGGTGGTGTTATGTGTTGGGTTGGTGATGTCCTCCTGCAGGTTTGTGGTTAATTCCAGGATGGCATGAGGGGTGAATCTGAAGATGCGAGACACCTCAGAATCACTCATGCCAAAGATGTCTTTCCGTGTGTGATATATCAAGTGAAGAGTGAGGGGCTTGTATCAGATTAGATTATTATATCCATCAAGGTTTTAAAGGGCTATTGAAAGATAGTGAGACCGTGTTTGTAATTTGTATGTATGTTATGTATTGATGTATGTATGTATGTATTTTTCTGGTAAAAATATTTATAAAAGCAAAGCATTTTTTTTGAAAAAAAAAATCCTCTCCCGTGCCCTCCTCCGTGCCCTCCTCCTTCTTTGCTCATCTAAAGTCAGTAGTATAGCTATGAGCATGGATGCCACTGGCATGTTGGCATACAGTTTGTTGGGCAGCAAGTGTGGCTGCTCAGCTCCTCACTAACAGTGTTGCTTTAGCTGACATGTAGACGGATTGTCTAATTTTATACCACCTGTTATATGGTCTAATTTTAGACAGGACGTCCAGCTGTTGCGCACAGCGCATAGCCTGCGCTGCACCAACGTTCTTTTGTGGATCCCTGTAACTCCCTCATTACCATATTTGAATAGCAAATCAATGGTGTGTCTAGCGCAGTTTTGCGCGGACGGATGCGCCTGTCTATCGAAATTACGCCGGTCAAAAAAAAGTAGATTTCTTGCGTAACTCGTTTTGGGGATGTGGCGCATTGAAAAGCATGCGCAAATTTAGACTTACGCCGCGCATCTCCTGTTACGCCGACGTAATCGCTCTGTGAATCTGGCCCTTTGTCTTTAGTAAATCCAGCCCAGTGCCTCATGGTTTGTGTCAGTGGGAGAAAAAAAAGTTTTCAATAATTAATGTCAATTATAAGAAGAAATGGTACCACTGTTTTAGTGGGAGGAATATTGCCCAATTATTAATGTCAGTGGGATTGGGAATGACTTGCCCAGCCTTGGTTGCTGCTCATCTACTAGCAGACATCACGCCTAGTAGTGTTGAGCAGAATATGCCATATTCGAATTCGCGATATATCTCGAATATATAGTCGAATATTCGACATATATTCGCTAAATACGAATATTCGTGATATTTTTTCGAAATGAAATGATTGCGAATTTTCGCTATCGCGAATGCGAATGCGATTGCGAATTGCGAATTGCGAATGCGAATATTCGAGAAATGCGGAATGGAGCACTCTGATTGGCACAGAATATTCGTGATATATTACAATATAAAATAATTGCGAATATTCGAGAAATGCGGAATGGAGCACTCTGATTGGCTCAGAATATTCGTGATATATTACAATATAATATAATTGCGAATATTCGAGAAATGCGGAAGGAGCACTCTGATTGGCTCAGAATATTCGTGATATATTACAATATAATATAATTGCGAATATTCGAGAAATGCGGAAGGAGCACTCTGATTGGCTCAGAATATTCGTGATATATTACAATATAATATAATTGCGAATATTCGAGAAATGCGGAAGGAGCACTCTGATTGGCTCAGAATATTCGTGATATATTACAATATAATATAATTGCGAATATTCGAGAAATGCGGAAGGAGCACTCTGATTGGCTCAGAATATTCGTGATATATTACAATATAATATAATTGCGAATATTCGAGAAATGCGGAAGGAGCACTCTGATTGGCTCAGAATATTCGTGATATATTACAATATAAAATAATTGCGAATATTCGAGAAATGCGGAATGGAGCACTCTGATTGGCTCAGAATATTCGTGATATATTACAATACAAAATAATTTCGAAATTTCGAGAAATGCGGAATGGAGTACTCTGATTGGCTCAGAATATTCGTGATATATTACAATATAAAATAATCGCGCGATATCGCTATTGCCGAATAATCGCATTGCGATTTTTCGGCAATATAAAATGAGCGCTGCAGCTACTCGGCCCAAGGTCTCTAATCATACCAGCAATGCTTTTAGACGTCGATGGGGATCTCTAGGATGTGATCTGTTCTAAAAAAAAATTGAAAACATTCGAATATTCGAAATAGCGAATATTCGCCGCGATATTCGCGATATTCGCGAATACTCGAATATGCAATATTCGTAGCGAATATTCGCAATGCGAATATTCGAGAGCAACACTAACGCCTAGGACTCTGTTAGCACTGTTGGATATGAGATTACTTCATGACACAGTTCTGGCTAAAGTACATTGTCAGATGTTGGACCGCTCTGGGTTCAGCACTTGGTTTCCCCTGCCGCTCTACATACAGCAGCACAAAGGGCCAATCAATGGAAAGCAGTGGGCCATATTCAGCCCACAAGCCTTATGCCGCGTACACACGATCGGTCAAACCGATGAGAATGGTCTGATGGACCGTTTTCATCGGTCAAAACCGATCATGTGTGGGCGCCACCGGTTATTTAACCATCGGTTAAAAAAAAGCAAACTTGTTTTAAATTTAACCGATGGATTCCTAACCGATAGAACAAAACCGATCGTTAGTATGCATGACCATCGGTTAAAAATCCATGCATGCTCAGAATCAAGTCGACGCATGCTTGGAAGCATTGAACTTAATTTTCTTTTAGCACGTCGTTGTGTTTTACATCACCGCATTCTGACACGATTTTTTAACCGATGGTGTTTAGGCACCATCAGTCAGCTTCATCGGTTAACCGATGAAAACGGTCCATCAGACCATTCTCATCGGATGGACCGATCGTGTGTATGCGGCATTAATTTAACAGCCATACTAGAGGATTTTTGTACAACATGCTCTTTCAAGTAAAGCACGCTTTAAAATAAAAAATGAAAAGGGAGCTGTGGTGGCTCAACGTGATTGGCACTGCGCTGACAAGCCATTCACCTCTGCAGCCAAGGGTTCGGATCCCGGTCTCGGCTACATGTGAATTGAGTTTGGTGGTCTCAGCCCGGCTCCCGGTGGGTGTGCTATGCAAGGTACGCCTGTGCTTAGTACGCCCACCCCCCCCCCACAAAAACCACCACACTTGCACGCACACAAAATTGGTTTAAAACACATGCACTTTGGCCATGCGGTCTCCTAAAATAAAGAGAGGCAAAGGACCTACGGGGCTGGCTGGGTGGGCTAGGCCCCCTCACTCCCTCATAGGGGGAGTCCCTCTGCCCCATTGGGGTCCCGTTGGGCCCCAGTTGGGCTCCCAAGAGGAGCAGGTAGGGTGGGGTGAGTGGGAGGCCCCCCTTCACACCCGCCATTGCCACCAGGGGCATGGAGAAGGATGGCGATTGCCTCCGGGGGGAGGGTCTGCCTACTCCCAACTCCTGCAGTCCGGCTCCTCTCTCTCGAGTTCACGCACAAAAATACACTTTAAAAAAAATAAATAAAAAAGTATATATAAAATAAAAAATGAACAAAGAAATAGTAAGTTTTTCAGTTGGGTACCAATATACAAAAGCTGGACCTGTCAGACAATTGTGGGGTATTTGTGGCAGATTAAAAAAATTGCAAAAGAGTGTGACAAAAAAGAGCTTGCTGTTAGGCCGCGTACACACGATCGAATTTATCTGCTGAAACTGGTCCGCAGACCAGTTTCAGCAGACAGATTCGATCGTGTGTACGGGCTAGCAGACAGGTTTCCAGCAGACATAAGTTTTAAAGCATGCTTTAAAACTTGTCTGCTGGAAAGCCGTCTGTCGGATATGTCCACTGGTAAGTACGCCTAACCAGCGGACCGAAATCTCCCTCATGCGTCGAATGGATTAGACGCATGCGTGGAAGTATTTTACTTCCTGGTTTGGTGACGTGGCGGCATCAACATCACCGCCACGTCACCGTGCTGTCTGTCTGTGGGGATTTTGGTTTGATCGTGTGTACACAGATCAAACCAAAATCTCCCAGGAGACATATATCTCCTCGTGTGTACGGGGCCTTACACTTGCCCTGTAGTCTAAATCAGAGATGTCAATATAGAATGCCACTTGCAGTTTTAAGAACATAATATATATGAACACTTACAGAAAACAGTACAGACCACTAAAACTGTAGGCAGGAGTCTATTTCTGCAATGCTAATGCAGAATGGCAATTGCACTTTTAAAAACAGGGAAGACAATAAGCACTTACAACAAGCAATACAACAGTGATCATGGTCTACATCTGGGGTGGTAATGCATTATGTCACTTTCAGTTTTAAATACAGAAATGACAATGAGCAGTTTTATCAGCCTGGAAGAGAAAACTTAAAAATGTTTTGGCTTTCAGGCTTAGAGATAAAATAGTAAAATATACTAGTCTAATGCCTCGTACACACGATCAGGCTTTTGCCTGGCCAAATCACATCGGAAATCCAATGGAATTCCATCGGAAAAATATAGAACATGTTCTATATGTAAACTCTGATGGAATTCATCGGTTGAAAAAGCTCAGAAGGGGCTACACACGATCGGAAAATCCGATGGAAAAAGTCCACCTGACTTTTTCCATCGAAAATTCCGATCGTGTGTATGGGGTATTAGTGTATGTGTATATATAACTAATAAATATATCTGACAATATAAGGCAGAGGGAGTCCTAGTGTTTATTAGGCATTCATCAGCTATCACTCTTAAGCCGCGTACACACGACCATTTTTCATGTCATGCAAAAAACAACGTTTTCTCAACGTGATTCTTGTCAAGCCTGCCTTGCATACACACGATTGTTTTTGCTGATTTCATGTTACCGCGCGTTAGTAAAAGTTTGGTGAGAGATGATTTGTGCTTTTCAGTTCGTTACAGCGTGATGAATGTGTTATCTCCATTACAAACGCTAGTTTTACCAGAACGAGTGCTCCCGTCTCATAACTTCTGAGCATGCACATGTTTGTAAGGGCAACACAACTTTTAATAAATGTTTTTTTTTTTTTTTTTACTCATTTAATGCGCTATGTGGAGCTGTTATTGTTTTTTACATGGTGGGCATTGATGTTGGTGAAGTGTAATCACTTGTGGATGAGACACAATGTTAAGGATCGTATCTGTCTGAACTGCAAGACTGGGAGCGACTACCTATTATATGCTGTTAATGATCCTCTGTCATAAGGGATCATGGCGATTTGGTAAGGAGCCAATCTATATTTTGGTGGAGGATACATCACTTTTTTTTGGACACGTTTTTAACTGATTTTGGAATTCGGCACAGAGCACGGGGGTGTTTGGCATTTCATGTGTTAAACATTTATGGACTTTATTGCTACAATATTTGTTTTATTTATATGTCTATATATATTTTTATTTTTGGTTAATATTTATTGATCTAATGATATGATCTAAAAAAATAATAATGTTCATTTATCACTGTTTCACTGTTATTGAGGGACTTGAGAGTACTATATAGTGCCCTCTAGTGGCTATCAACCTCTCTTGTTTTTTGGTATATTAGTGATTTATATATACCATCATATACCACATCGTTTATGATTTATATCAATATATATCACATAGTTTTGTGTGTTTTGTGATTCAAACATTTGTTAGAGGTAGCACGATTTATATTTTTTTCATGGTTTGTTTTTTGTATCTATTGTTTACGTGGTAATCGCAGCTCTCTGATTGAATAGACTGTGATTTCATTGCAGTTTTTCTTTCTCTCTTTCTTGTTTGTCTAGTATTTAGCACAGTTTCTTTCCAATTTTCCATATAGAAATAATGACTCAAAGCTAGTCCATGCACCCTGCAAAGAACTATATACTCACAACAAAGACAAATCTCATCTAAACCGGTCTCCTCGGGCTTGACTGATTAAAATGGGCAAAGGACTAAGAATGCTTCAGAATATATAAGCCATTCACAGGATCAGGTTAGAAAAATAATTGGCCAATTAGCCAATGCCACGGAGCGGAAAAGGCCTGGATACACTCCACAGAACCTGCAATACTTGCGGCAGTCCAAGGCCAAACTGGCGCCTAGCATGTAGCCACCTAGGCAACCCAGCTGGAAAAAGTGACAAGGCAGTGAAGTAACTGTGCATGCGGCGCCACAGATGTGATGCTTTGTGCATGCGCGATGGTGACTGCGTACAGCAATAGATCCAGGGACGTCACCAGCACAGCAATAACGCCAGGCTCTGCCCCCTCCCCAAACACGAAGGCCATCTTAAGTAGACATTCTTAGTCAAGGGATAGAGCAGAGCTTAAAATAAAAACTGGGGAAAGAACACAGTTCGGCGTCTGAGGACGCCAACCAAATCAACACTCTTCCCCTTTTTTGCTATGTCGGGTGCAAAGACACAAGACCTAGGGCCCCAGCAGACCCCCAAGATGGACAAAAGAAGGTGGCTCCTCCTAAAATACAAAAAAGGACACTTAATTATAAATATTAAAAATATCATAACACTTACAAATGTGCATTAATCAATTCTAGTTAGCTAGAATAAATTAATATTCTAGGCAACGGAACAATTTCATGCACATACACTTCTAAATTCCATGCTCCCTTAAAAATGCATAAACGTGCATAATTAAGAAAAAAATGTTATGCTGGATTTTTCCACCAGCTGCCACAAAGATCCAGTGTAGACAGAAGGATTTTAGATAAATATATATTCTACAATTCATTATAATTTTTATTACAGTTTTACTGTAAAATAAAGACAACATTCACATAATCTTGCAAGTTGCAGGTTCCTTGATTCTTAAATATACTGTACACAGCACAATTCAGTCAACAGTTGAAATCATGAAGGAACCCACCCTAATACTTTGGGCTAGATTCAGCATGGAGAGCATATCTTTGTGCGGGCGTAGCGTATCTCAGATACGCTACGCCGCCGTAAATTAGAGAGGCAAGTGCTGCATTCACCAAGCTAAGTTACGGCGGCCTAGCGTAAATGGGCCGGCGTAAGCCTGCCAAATTCAAATGTGTTTGATGTGGGCGTATTTTATTTAAATTAAGTGTGACCCCACGTAATTGACGTTTTTTACTAACGGCGCATGCGCCGTCCGTGGACGTATCCCAGTGCGCATGCTCCAAATGATGCCGCTATGACTCATTGGTTTTGACGTGAACGTAATTTACGTCCAGCCCCATTCACGGACAAGTTACGCAAACAACGTAAAAATTTAAAATTTGACGCGGTCCCGACGTCCATACTTAATATCGGCAGCGCCATCTTTTTGTTGGAATATCTTTACGCCTGAAAACATCTTACGTAAACGGAGTATCTGTACTGCAACGGCCAGGCGTACGTTCGTGAATCGGCGTATCTAGCTAATTCACATATTCAACGCAGAAATTTACGGAAAGAGCCACCTAGCGGCCAGCGTAAATATGCAACTAAGATACGACGCCGTAAGAGACTTACGCCGCTCGTATCTTTGCTCAATCCCGGCGTATCTTATTCTTTGAATCAGGCGCCGGACACGACGGCGGACATTCAGACTTACGACGGCATATCTGTAGATACGCCGTCGTAAGTCTACCTGAATCTGGCCCTATGAGTTTAATATCTAGATTATCTCAAATAATAACATTTCTGAGATCACTCACCCTAAACAAAACTAACCCCAATGACAAAACATATATTTTTTTATAACCCCCCCCCCCCTCACCTATCCACCCACTCCACCTCTTCCTCAAGGACACGCACCCCCATCCCTCTCTTAATCGAATTTGCCCTTTTACAATGTAACCCACTTTTTCCAATTCCCTCAACTTCAAGAATGCAAGAAGGATTTCCATGGAGATCATACGCTATAGAATTTCTGATAGTAATCACTTAGCATTGCAGTCAGTTCCTCCATTCTCTAGAGATATTGCATTTCCTCCACCCATTTTACCATTTTAGTGGGTCAGGAGATTTCCAATATCTTGGTATTAGGGATGAGCCGAACATACCCGCGTTCGGTTCGCACCAGAACCGTCGAACAGACCGACCGTTCACGCGAACATTTAGAACCCCATTGAAGTCTATGGGACTCGAACTTTCGAATTCAAAAACGCTCATTTTAAAGACCAATATTCAAGTTATTGTTGAAAAACGTCTTTGAGAACCCAGGTCTTGCCCCAGGGAACATGTATCAATGGAAAAAAGTTTAAAAAACGGTTGTTTTTTCAGGAGCAGGACTCCTGAAAAAGTGACCGTTTTTAAAACTTTTTTTCCATTGATACATGTTCCCTCGGGCAAGACCCGGGTTCTCAAAGATGTTTCTTTCTCGTACATCACGGGACACAGAGCTGCATATTCATTACTATATGGGTTATATGGAGTACCTTCAGGTGTGGACACTGGCAATCTCAAACAAACAGGAAGTCCCTCCCTATATAACCCCCTCCCCTAGAGGGAGTCCCTCAGTTTTTTCGCCAGTGTCTTAGGTGTTGGTCACGGAATAGCTTTGCTCCACATCCTTGGGATTAAGGGCGGGCTAACCGGATCTGTCCAAGGAGCCTCAGTGCCAAAGTGGACAGTACCCGGGCCCCAAACCGTGGGGTTTTGCCTATAATGCTCCTCTTTGGAGGGCTGGACCCTGGGCCCAGGACTTGGAGTTTGTAAAGACCATAAGTTCCTGTTTGCCAGGGTGCTATATAGGTCCAGGACAGTGGGTACCTTCATAGGACCCCAGGGCCTGAAGGTCTACTACGCTACCCACGGAGATGGGAGAAGATTGGACCGTTTTGCAAAACGTCCTGCGGCATGGAGCAGGTAAGAGGGGAGCCTGCGGGACTTGGTTCGACAGCAGGCTCTCCAGGGGAGATCTTAAGGGGGGTAGCCTGAGTATGCTCTGCATTGGCACCATGGTCACTATGTCTGATAGACAGGATGCCCTGAAATGTTTCCCCCCATAACTTGATCCCCCTACCTATCTAGGTATGTTTGCTAGCTACCTGCTGCTCGCTGGTGGAAGATCTTTAAAAAAAAAAAAAAAAAAAAAGATCTGTCTCTAGGCTAAAGGGACTCCTTAGGGGCCTGTGTTAGCCTTACCTTGCCGGGATTCAAATCTGCCGCCTGATGCGTCCTCCAACCTGCATTCCTGGGCTCCAGAGTGCGTCTCCTCCTGGGCTCTCCTCCCCCGACAGTCGCGCGCGCGCGCGTGCACGCGCGCATGCATATAGAAAATTTTCGCGCCGTTCGGGAGGGGGGGGGGGGGCGGTGAGTGTGACTGCAGTGTAGAGTGGGCGTGCCTTTAATTGCTGTTATACACAGCAGGCGCGTTCTTAGCTCAGTTCAGAGCTGAGCTGGAGAGAGAGAGGACGTAGAGCTGGCAGCACAGTGACTCCCGGTGGCGAGAAGGGGTACTACATACTGGAGTCAGCTCCAATACTTTTTGTTAAGCCAAAATCCCCTTGGCAACAGGTTGAATGCTGGCAAACATGTTGGGGGTGGGGCTGTATGTGGTGAATAATATATAAAAGAAAACATACTGAGCCCCACCGGTTTTGGGGCATTAGTGATCCTATTGTCCCCTAAACCTTATTTTTTTGTACTCCTGGCTATAACAGTCTGTTGTTGTAAGCGGAGTCCTTCGGTTTTGTATTATGGCTTCCAAGGGTTCAGGATCAAAACAAAAAAAAAAAGAAATAATAAAGGCAAAGACAAAGGGGTTCCTCCTCTGGTTCTGATAATATGCCAATACTTTCCCCACAGGTTATTCCTATAGGGGTCACCCTGGATAAGCCATTAAGGGGGTCTGGTGCTGAGGCTGGCCCAGGTCGGCCCAACCCTGTGTTATCACAGAGGAGATACTAGCCGTCACCCTAGGGGGGCTAGAGAAAAGAGGTTAACAGCTATGATCGCTGGCTCTTTTTCTGGCAAGAAGCGGACTAGATCCCCATCGCCAAAAGGGACAGAACCTAGAGGATCTACCACTGTAGAATCGTTTTCAGCCTCCCAGGCGGAGAGTCTGTGGGTCCAGTCTTTGACAGACATGGTCCGCTTGGCATTCAATTTGCCATTTCCAGAGCCTCAGGTTCCTGCGGTATCCTCTTTGGGTTCTTTTAAAAGCGCCTTTAAGCAACGCAGCTTTTCTGGCCCATCCTCTGTTAGAGGAATTGGTTTTTCCAGGATTGGGACGACCGGACAGAATTTTTTTTTTTCTGCCGCCTAAAGCTGACGAGAGGGTAGTCTTTATGCACGTCTGCCAGGAAATATTTGTGCTTGCAGGCACTCTTTCCCCTGACCAAGTGCTCTTTAAAAGGGGCCCGGATGGCTCAGTTGGTAGAGCATCGGACTTTTGGATCTGAGGGTCCAGGGTTCAGGTCCCGGTTCGGGCACTGCTTTTCAACTACAAGCAGGGTAGGGCCTGGTTAATGCCTGGATGGGAGACCACCTGGAAGGTTTTTCTGTTATTTACCCTATGGAAAATACATTTTTCTAAAGAAAGGGGGCGCTCCCAACGGTGGACGCAGCCATCTCATGGGTGAATAAATCATTAACTGGCCTAAGGGGAAACATACAAATGTTTAAGGTCCCGGTCGATAAACGTCTAGAGACACTTTTTCCAGCATCCCTGGCTACAGCCAGCAGTGGCTACAATTGGAGTTTTTTTTTCAGGCATTAAGGAACCAGACAAAACAGATGCTTAGACATCCCTGCCCGATAGGCAGAGGAGTTATTGGATATTCCCAGAGCTCTGTGCTTTGCGGTAGAGGCTATAAAAGACTCCATCCAGCAGGCGTCTCGTTGTCACTGTTTTTAGTGCATATGAGAAGGCTCTTTTGGTTGAAGAACTGGGCGGCCGAGCCCCATGTAAAAGACTGCTGGCAGGTTTGCCCTTCCATGGAAAGATCTGGATAAATACATTCAGACTGTTTCAAGTGGCAAAAGTACCCTTTTACCAGTCAAAGGAAGTTCCGGGGTCCTGCGTTTAAAAGGGCAGCTCCCCCCGGTTCCAGGGCCCTCAAATTTCAGGCAGTACGGTCCTCCTGCGCGATCAAACTTTTAACAATGGATCGCAAGGACAGGCCTCTGGGGATCGGTCCCCGACAGAGGGGGTCCGATCATCTGTGGCCGCAGGCTACAGATTAGAATTTCTAAAATTTCCTCCACAAGGAAGGCCTCAATGCGGGCAGCATTGGATCACCTGCTTTACCAGGGCATAATGGTAGAGGTACCAGCCCAAGAACAGGGGCTAGGTTTCTATTCCAATCTGTTTGTCATACCAAGGCTCATCGGCAATGTCAGACCAATTTTGGACCTAAAAGGTTTAAATGCTTACCTATGGGTTCGCTCTTTCCGGATAGAATCCGTTTGGCCAGCAACCGCCACACTCCAGAAGGATCGGGCTTCTATAGACATAAGGGAGGGTTACCTTCATGTACCAGGTCTTTCAGCCACATCAAATATTTTTGTTTTTACGCTTCGCAGTGATACAGCGTCACTTCCAATTTGTGGCGCCCCCCTTCGGGCTGGCTACGGCCCCCGGGTATTCACGAAGGTCCTAGCTCCTATTCTAGTCAGTCCAAAGGATCCAAGGGATCTCGGTCCTAGCATACCTGGACGACCTCTTAATCATAAGATCACTCGCTTCCTTAGTGGAATGCGTAGTAGCCCTCATGGTTCAGTACCTCGAGAGGTTCGGCTGAGTCCTAAACCGGGGAAAGATCAGCATTTCAACCTACAAAGCAGTTGGAATATCTCGGCACGAGATTAGACACAGAACAGAAGATGGATGTTCCTGCCCCTGGTAAAGGTCGAGGCTATCAAGAGATTGATTCAGTTGGTTCTAAGCAAAAAAGAGCCAACTATTCGCCTATGTATGCGATGGCCATGTTCGAGGCAATACCACACGCTTCCACGCTCGTGTCCTACAGGCAGCAATTCTAGCAGCTTGGTTCTGCCCAGTGGTCTGGAAGGCTGGAGAGCGGTCTTGAACAAGTTCACTCGCCAAGGAACTTGGGCAGAGGCGGAGAGGCAGCTGCCCATCAAGGTCTGGGAGTTCTGAGCGGCTCAGCTAGCCCTCCTGGCATAGACATCCAGATTACAGGGGTCCTCGGTGAGAAGTCATTCAGACAAGGCCACAGCGGTGGCATATAGGTGAACCACCAAGGGGGAACCAAAAGTCAAGCCACTCAGAGTGAGTGGAGCTTGGTTTTTCGGTGGGCAGAGGTTTATGTACCCTGCATATCGGCGACATTCATTCCCGAGGTGGACAACCTGCAGGCGTACTTCCTAAGTCGCCAAACCCTGTCGCCGGGGGAGTGGTCTCTGCATCCACAAGTTTTTTTCAGACAATCTGCCAGAAGTGGGGAGTGCCAGACGTGGAGGTCATGGCATCAGGATTCAACAAGAAGCTAGACAGGTTCATGTCTCGAACGAGGGACCCTATGGCCTGCGGAACCGATGTGTTGGTTTGCCCTTGGCATCAATCATAACTTCTATATGCATTTCCCCCACTGCAGTTACTACCCCGCCTGCGGCGCAGGATCATACCACAGGCTGGTTATCCTGGTAGCCCCAGCTTGGTACCGGAGGGCATGGTACTCACTAGTCCTGAAATTGGCAGCGGAAGGCCCTTGGACTCTTCCTCTAGGGCCAGACCTACTCTCACAAGGCCCGATCCTCCACCCTGCATTACGGCGTCTAAATTTGACGGCCTGGCGGCTGAATCCCTGATTCTCAGGGGTAGAGGTCTGTCTAGGCAGGTAATCCCTACCCTCATTGAGGCTAGAAAGCCGGCCTCCAGGGTAATTTGTTACAGGGTTTGGAGGGCCTACGTAGGCTGGTGTGAGTCTAAGGCGGCGTACACACGAGGGGATATGTCCGCTGAAAACGGTCCGATGGACCGTTTCAGCAGACATCTCCGCTCGTGTGTATGAGCTAGCGGACAGATTTCTCCACCCGACAGATTTCAAAGCATGCTTTGAAATCTATCCGGTGGGAATCTGTCCGCCCGACATGTCTGCTGGTTAGTACACTTACCAGCAGACATGTCGGCCCCCACCGCCGCCGCGCCGCTGCCGAATGGATTCGGCGCATGCGCGGAAGTCTTTTACTTCCTGGTGCGGTGACGTGGCGGTGACGTGGTGGTGACGCGGCGGCGTCAACGTCACCGCCACGTCACCGCGCCGTCCGGCGGCGGGGAATTTGATCCGATGGTGTGTACACGCCATCGGATCAAACTCCCGATCGGACATATCCGATGGAAATGGTCCGCGGACCGTTTTCATCGGATATATCCGATCGTGTGTACGCCGCCTAAGAGATGGTTTTCCCGCAAGTATACCATTGATAGAGTATTACGTTTCCTCCAGCTAGGAGTGGATAAAGTCCTGGCATTAAGCACGATCTAGGGACAGATTTCAGCCTTATCAGTGTGATTTCAGAGGCCGCTGGCCGCCCACTCGCTGGTTAAGATCTTCGTACAGGGAGTCTTACGTGTTAATCCTCCGGTCAAATCACCACTTTGTCCATGGGACTTAAATCTTGTTCTGTCAACTCTACAGAAACAACCCCTTGAGCCGTTGGCTAAGGTACCTTGGTTTTACTGACTAGAAAGTCGGTATTTCTGATCACCATAGTTTCGGCCAGGAGAGTATCGGAATTGGCAGCCTTATCTTGTAAGGAACCATATCTCATTTTACATAAGGATAGGGCGGGGTTCCGTCCTCATTCTTCCTTTCTACCAAAGGTTATATCCAGTTTCCACCTGAACCAGGATGTGGTACTTCCATCCTTCTTCCAAAACCCACCTCTAGAAAGGAGGGGTTGCTGCATACGTTGGATATTGTCAGGGCCATAAAGGCCTATCTTAAAGCTACAGAGAAGGTTCGGAAAACAGATGTGGTGTTCGTTTTACCGGAAGGGCCCAAGATGGGTCAGGCAGCTGCTTGATCCACCATCGCAAGATGGATTAAACAATTAATCGTTCAGGCCTGCGGTTTGAAGAGGTTGCCTCCTCCTTTGTCGGCAAAGGCCCATTCTACCAGGGCCATGGGCACCTCCTGGGCAGCACATCATCATCAGATCTCTATGGCTCGAATATACAAGGCAGCAACGTGGTCGTCAGTCCACATGTTTACAAAATTTTATCAAATGGACGTAAAAAGGAATGCGGATACAGCCTTTGGGCAGTCAGTACTACAGGCCGCGATTCAAGCTCCTCAGGATCTGAGGGGGCTCCCTTGATTTGATTTGAGATTTACATTTCTCGTTTAAGTTGGATTTACTAGTATTTGAGTATACCTCTAAATTAAATCCTTCTTTGGAAGATGTCTCCCTCCCCTCATTAAAGCATTGCTTTCGGACATCCCATATAGTAATGAATATGCCGCTCTGTGTCCCGTGATGTACGAGAAAGAAAAAGGGATTTTTAAATACAGCTTACCTGTAAAATCCTTTTCTTGGAGTACATCACGGGACACAGAGCTCCCACCCCTCTTTTTGGGAACATTTTGGGAGGCATACTGCTTGCTACAAAACTGAGGGACTCCCTCTAGGGGAGGGGGTTATATAGGGAGGGACTTCCTGTTTGTTTGAGATTGCCAGTGTCCACACCTGAAGGTACTCCATATAACCCATATAGTAATGAATATGCCGCTCTGTGTCCCGTGATGTACTCCAAGAAAAGGATTTTACAGGTAAGCTGTATTTAAAAATCCCTTTTTTCACAGGCAAACTATAGACACCCAGCAGGTACAATATTTAAAGGAATTTTTCATTTTTTTTTATTTAAACATTATTAAAATCACTGCTCCAGGAGCAGTGATTTTAATGATGCTTAAATTAAAAAAAATTTAATTAAATTCCTTTAAATATTGTACCTGCTGGGTGTCTATACGTGTGATAACGTCTTTAAATAGCACAATCACCTGCCTGCCAGTAAATTAGGAAGAACTGATCTATCTAAGCTATACAGTGTATAAATATATGTACAACTCCTAGGGATGTATATATATCCTCTACACACAATTATGGCTCTTCGTTTTTTGCGTGCTGTGATTGGCCAAGCATGCAGGACATACAGCATGCTTGGCCAATCATCAGTGCGCAATGCCGCAGTGGATTATGGGCCATTTTGCATTACTCGAATTTGGCACGAACGACCGCTTTTGTTTGAATTTCGTCGAACGTACGAACAGACAATGTTCGAGTCGAACATACGTTCGTATCGAACGCGAAGCTCATCCCTACTTGGTATTAGAGCCCTTGTGGCCATCAGAAAAAAGCTCAAAAGACCTTCTTTCTTCTCCTTCACAGTGCCTGGGAGAATGGACTGCAATGACATTTCATTCTTCATTATGAATTCATATACAGCTGACCAAAAGTGTTCTATTTTTTTATTTGACTTTTGAGGAAAAATTCTGTTCCACCTTACTGGATAGTGGAACCATCCTGATAACAGTTTATAATGTATATTATTTCTTGTATTCTACTGTCCACACAAAAGTTTTAGAAATTTATTTTTGTGAAATTGTGCTTTTCAGTTCCTTTTCCCACTCAGCTATAAAAAGGACACTTTTGGGGTTATAGAGGACAGCTGTAAAGCATAGGTAGTTGAGGGCACATGCCCCTAGGCATAATTTATCAAACGGTGTGAGAGGTCTATGTATAGAGTCCTTCTTCAAAAGATTTGTATAAAAGTTCCTAAGCTGGAAATACGCCAGCCAGTTTTCCCTAGGTCTACCCTTTACCCTCAACTAATTAGGGGTTGTATATTGTTCTCGGAGAGCACATTAAATATAGTGTTGCTCACGAATATTCGCATTGCGAATATTCGCTACGAATATTGCATATTCGAGTATTCGCGAATATCTCGAATATCGCGGCGAATATTCGCTATTTCGAATATTCGCTATTTTTCAAATTTCGCAAAAAAATTCGCAATAAAATTCGCAATAGCGAAAATTCGCAATTTTTTTTTTTATCAAATATCACGAATATTCGATATTAACGAATATTCGCAACCGCATATGTGAAATTTCGCTTTTTTTTTATATAAAATATACCGAATATTCGTTAATATCGAATATTCGTGATATTTTATAAAAAAAAAAAAAATCGCGA
The DNA here is from genome assembly GCA_029574335.1 of Rana kukunoris. NCBI lineage: Eukaryota > Metazoa > Chordata > Amphibia > Anura > Ranidae > Rana > Rana kukunoris. The sequence continues at coordinate 120,200,950 of CM056058.1, read as the reverse complement.
AATTTCACATTAGCGAAAATTCGCATTGGCGAAAATTCGCAATTTTTTTTTTTTTTTTATAAAATATCACGAATATTCGATATTAACGAATATTCGCGAATATTCTTCGAAATATTCGCGAAATATCGCGAAATCGAATATGGCGTATTCCGCTCATCACTAATTAAATATTGGTGAAATCAAGGAGGGTGTCTACTTGAGCAATCCCTGTCTAAATAGTCCTGGTGGGAAATCTGGATTTTCCAGGATTGGGTTCATTAGTCCTACATAAAATTAGATGATTGTAGTTTTTATTAAATAATCCCAGGTTTTTAACAGTCGTGGTAATAGGAAAGGTAGATCAGTCTTTATTGGGCCTTTTTTTTGGGGGGGGGGGTGGGTATCCAAGGCAAGGACAAAGGAGTGAGCGGGGATAGAAGGGTCTCTATCTGGACCCATTGTTTATACTTTGAGTGATATACGCTAACTATTATAGTTACACGGTCGTTTTTTGCGATGAAAAAAAAACAACGTTTTCTGTGAAGTAAAAAACGACGTTTTTGAAACGTCACTTTTCAAAGACGATGTTGCATACACACCATCGTATTTTCACAAAAAGCAAGGTTACATTCACCACTCTTTTCCATTGAAGCTCGCTTCATAACTAGCTTCTGGGCATGCGCGGGTTGAAAAACGTCGTTTTGAACGACGTTTTTGCTACACACGGTGACTTTTTGTGAAACAAAAAACGACGTTTTGAAAAACGACACAAAAAATTCAAACATGTTGGAATTTTTTTTTGGTCGTTTTTTGAAGACAAAAAACAACGTTTTGCCCACACACGATCAATTTAAATGACGTTTTAAAAAACGTAGTTTTTTTTCATCGCAAAAAACGACCGTGTGTACGCGGCATTAGTCTAGACATAAGAACTGCTTTCTACTAGAGTGCTAGATTTGGTACTTCCGGTCCTCCATGTTGTTTTTTCTGTATAAGAACATCTTATTTTAATTAAGGTTTAGAACTGGCTCAAATATATTTTAAAAGTGTGGGACGTACTGTTCAAAAGAATTTTTCAGGAAGACCAATTGGTAAAATCTGAAATATATACAAAAAATCTTGGAAGGATAGCTATTTTTAAACAGCACCAGTCTACCAAACAACAAATAATATAACACCCAGGTGGATCTGAAGGACGGAACTACAGGATTGCTCCATCTATCTCACTCTGTTTGTGACCCATACCCCCGCTGGGGAACATACATCTGGTGAGTGGGGATCTATTGGGAGGAGCACGCAAGTCACCATATCAGAAGACAGACAAGCAGCACTTGAAGAATTTCACAAGAGTCACTCTTAACCTTAATGTGGACTTATTGTTAAATTGCACTTCATGCTTATTGATTTATAAGAGCGCTATGCACTTTACCTACAGGGCACTGTTGGGTTAATTTCACTTTGCCACACATGTTGCATATCGATTCCTACCCTGTGGGGTTGAATCGCACAGGATGTCCCTTCAGACTGACAGGATCTGATTGGGACCTGTTCAGCACTACACCCAATAGGGTTGAATTGCACCACTTCCACACCCTTTTTTTAATTTTTATCTTTATTTTCATTTTTGTATTCCTAGTTAGCACTTGCAGCCATGTTCTGGCTATCACACACAGGCAAAGATCTATCACACTGCACTAATACTGCACTAGTATCTGAGAACACATGGTTATTGCATCAAAACACTCCATTATCATTCTTATCACTTTTACAATATCAGAACATCTCATGCCAACTGAGCCACTCTTGGGAGGGGCGGTGTTATCAGCTTAACCCATACACTTCTAAAGAGACTTACTCCCTGGATTTTAGTATAGGAGGATCAATCCATTAATACAGCGCGGATCATCAACAGGGTATACCACCTGAGTGCAGCCACTGTTTTGGTCAAGTTGGAAGGCAGCTTGTCAACCATACAAGCTTACCCACCCCGTGGTTGCCCGACATTACTATCACCACCTATTGACAGGGCTAATAGCTTCCCATTGGGACTGCTTGCCTAGGTTCACACACCATTGGACTATATCACCCCATACATCTCCGCTCTACGGGCAGCGCCAACACCCCTTTACTTGCTAAACAAATAATATAAACGTGCCCACTGTTATAATTTATGTTGCACTAAGACGATTTCCAGCTGATATATATATATATTTTTAAAGCTTATCTAAGCTTATCTAAGCTGAATACAGTGGGCTAGATTCACAGAGCCATTACTCCGGTCTATCTCCTGTTAGACTGGAGTAATTTCAAATTACCCGCGTCGTATCATTAGTTTGAATCCTCAAACCATGATACGACGGCTTCGGGCTTCGATCTGACAGGCTTACGTCTTTGTACGCCGTCAGATCTACGCTGCAATCTTTTTCCGCCCGCTGGGTGGATCCACGAAGTTACGATCGTCCGTCGCATTCTCTTACCGGATCTGTAGTCATCTTTTTGCTGCGTAAAGTTAAGGAAGCAAAAATGTGGTCTAACGTTAGATAGCCCATGTTAAGTATGGCCGTCGTTCCCGCGTCGAATTTCAATTTTTTTTTTGTTTTTGCGTAAGTCGTCCGGGAATAGGAATGTACGTAAACGACACTACTCAAAAAAAAACTGACGTAACAACGTTATTTTGCGCAATGCACGGGGGGAAATTTCTGAACGGAGCAATGCGCAGTTCGATCACCGCGGGGACGTGCCTAATTTAAATGCTTCACGCCCCCTAATTGCGTATTTCGAATTCCGCCGCAAGAAATACACTACACCGCCAGGTAAAATACGGCGGTATGCTCACAACTCGGGAGCGGCGCAATCAGTGAAATTGGAAATGGACTAGGGCAACGTTGTGAACTACGCAAACAGCATAAATAGACAGACACAAACGCACTTGCATTGCAAAAGTACATCCCTTTGTCCCTTCCCATTTAACCAAGTGCTTTTGTCCTGTTGTTCGTTGCGTTGTGTTTTGTAGTTGTCAGATTAGTGTTCTGTGTGATCAAGTGTTTGTTAGTAGATCTTTGAAAGTGTTTTTTGATAAGTGTTTGAGAGACTGTTTGTTTGATATATTTCTGTTCGTTTGTTTTCTTGCTGTTTTTTTGCTGTTTGTTTTTGTGACTGTTTCTTGCTGAGTGCTAGTGTGATTTTTTGGGTGTTAGTTTTCTCTTTGTGTGTGTTCTTGCTTGATTGGTTGTGCTTGTTTTTGTGAGTGATTTTTGTTGACTGGGAGTGAGTTTTTTTGGAAGTATGACAGAGAGAAAGCGAAAGCTCAATTTTACTGTGGGGGAAAAAAGAATTCTTGCCCGGGCCATTAGCGATTATGGGCGTTTCCTCCACGGCCCAGACAGTGCCAACACCACCCCGGCCAGGAGGAGGGAGATTTTGGATATGATCACTGAGCAGGTCAATTCAGCGGGGGAGGGGGAGACACGGACCCGGTCTGGGATTGACAAAAAAATTAATGACCTCCGGCGTCTGGTCAAACAGAAGCTGGCCAGAATGCATGCCCATGCCAGGGGCACAGGAGGGGACCCACCATGCCGTATTAGGCTGACAGCGGAGGAGCGTGCGGTGGCCCTGACCTTTCATCGGCATGAAGTTGAGGGCCTGCCCGGCTTTGACTCAAGTCCGGAACCCGTGGTGCCAGGTAAGTATTTTTTTTAATATCAGGTGTGTAGCATGTGTGGGGGAGGGGGTGAAAGGGAATATGTGGCAAGTGTGTGGATCCTCCAACCTGTGAATGTTTTGTGTCATCCACAGATGTGCAGGAGGGTGCAGGGCCATCTGGCCTGACCGCACCATCCCCAGGACAGCAGCCTAATGAGGCCCCCCCAACAAGGCCGGAGTCCGCGGAGGAGGTTCAAGAGGAGGAGGAGAATCATGAGGAGGAGGAGTCCATGTCAGGCACTGGACGTTTGGTTTTTGAGGACTCTTCCCCTCTGGCTGGCAGCAGGCAGCCCTCCCTAAGGGGGAGCCCCCCCCCCTCCTCCCCCAACATGGCTCCCCTCCCAAGGGCCTCCCCTTCTCCCCGGCCACAAGCATCAGCTGGAGGCAGGATTTCATCCCAGAACACCAGGGGGTTGGCCGATCTCCTGCCCGCCACTCTGAGAAGGGACCAGTTCCTCCAGACCCGCCATCTGGGACAGGTCAGCCAGACATTGGTGCGGATGGAGGAGAGCCTGTCCTCCATCAAGGATACGCTGGGGAACCTGGACTCCCACTCCCGGGCTTTCACAACCTGCCTAAACGACCTGCAGACTACATCAGCAGGCGTTGGGCAGGATGTGAGGGCCCTTACCCAGGCTATCCAGGCCAACACGGCAACACTTGGTGCTGCCCTGGACAGAATAGCCGTGGCCTTGGAGGGCAGGCCGCCAAGTCTGCCCGTTTGAGGTGCCCGACTGCCGCATGCCAATGTGAGGGGTCCACCTGACTGTCATGCCACTGTGGAGGGGGGCCCTTCATAATTTCTTGCACCGGGGCCCTGAAGTCTCTAGTTACGCCACTGCATGCATGCATTCTCATTGTGCCATGATTAATGTGTGTGTTTAACGTGCAAAGATGCCCAATGTGAGCTGTCTCCTGGCTGCTCTTCCCTCAGAAGACGGGGGACCCTCGGTTAGGGGGGGATTGTCTGGTTCAGGGGTCAGGTCATCACGTAGGCCAATCTGCAGGCCCTTTCTTTCTGCGAAGTTGTGCAGCATGCAACATGCACCGATGATCTGGCACACGAAGTTTGGGGAATACAAGAGGGTACCCCCAGACTTATCCAGGCATCGGAAACGTGACTTTAGGAGGCCAAAGGTGCGCTCCACCACTGCTTGTGTTTGGGCATGTGCTTGATTGTATCTTTCCTCTCCTGGGGTTGGGGGTTCCGGATAGGAGTCATGAGATGGGGTCCCAGTGGATATGCAGAGTCACCTGTAAGGGAAACGACAGGAGGATGTTAGTCATGCATGTGCCCCTTGTGATGTGTGCATCATGGGAGGGGATAGTCATGCCTGACTCCCATGTCACTCACCAACCAGCCAGGTGTCCCCATACACGTTCTGATTGAATTCCATTCGGATGTGGCTTTGATTGTAGATGTAGCTGTCATGGCTGGACCCTGGGTGTTTGGCACGGACGTACCATATGAGGCCTTGGGCATCGACTATCACCTGTACGTTGATGGAATGCCAATGCTTCCGATTGCGGTACATGTGCTCTGTCTCATGGGGGGGCTGGAGTGCCACATGTGTGCAATCAATGGCCCCCACGGTGCGTGGGAATCTGGCAATTCTGTAGAAATCTGTCATTGCCTTCAGCCGCAGGTCCTCAGTGGTGGGTTGGATGATTTGGTTGGCCATGCGTCTGAGGATTGCAGAGACAACCTGGTGCACACATCTGCTCATGGAGGATTGTGACATCCCAGCCACCACTCCACTTGTACGCTGAAAAGAGCCACTGGCAAGGAAATGGAGTGTTGCCATGACCTTGACCAGTGGCTGCACTGCATGTGAGCGGTGTGTTCGGCTGGTGATGTCCTCCTGCAGGGTTGTGGTTAATTCCAGGATGACATGAGGGGTGAATCTGAAGATGCGATACACCTCAGAATCACTCATGCCAAACAGGTCTATGCAGGTGCGGTATATCCTCTCCCGTGCCATCCTCCGTGCCATCCTCTGTGCCCTCATCCTTCTTTGTTCATCTAAAGTCAGTAGTATAGCTATGTGCGACGATGCCCCTGGCATGTTGGCATACAGATTGTTGTGCAACACGTGTGACTGCTGAGCTCCTCGCTAACAGTGTTGCTTTATCTAACAAGTAGACTTTTTTTCTCTTTTTAGACCAGCTTTTATATGCTCTAATTTTAGACAGGACATTTTGCTGTTGCGCACACTGCGTAGCCTGCGCTGCCCCAACGTTCTTTTGTGGATCCCCGTAAGTCCCTCATTAGCATATTTGACTAGCAAATCAATGGTCTGTCAAGCGCACTTTTGCGCGGACGGATGCGCCAGTCTAACGAAATTACGCGGGACAAAAAAAAGTAGATTTTTTGCGTATCTCGTTCTGGGGATGCCGTGCATCGAAACGCACGTGCACATTTCGACTTACGCACGCGCATCTCCTGTTGCGCAGGCGTAATCGCTCTGTGAATCTGGTCCTTTCTTTCTACACCTGGCATCTAAAAACTCTTTAATGAACTCATCAAATGGTATAATCTTTAGATGTTCTCTACATCCAGTAGGCACAGAGCGTCTTTCATGGGTCATCGTGCTTTTCAGATAATCTCTTATCTATGCCAATTTGCTAAATGGTCTCTCTCCTGAACAACTAGTGACCATCCTAAGAGCTACATTAACACTTGGAAAAGTAACAGCAAGTCTTTCATTATGGAGTAAAACTGCCTGTAAAGATGGAGTTAGACATAAACTGAGATTGGCAAAGGCTACATACTAGACAGTTTCATCATTGACAGATTCAGAGTCAGCTTTTTTAATAAGAAAACTAAACATAAAAGTATAGCTATGTTATTTCTATTTTGTGTTACCTAAAAATCTACTTCAAGCTTAGCTGACATGTATGTGTATATTAGGGAAGGGCTTGAGGTGAAACAGGGTTGGCCACAAACTCTGGCTGTTTGCCATTCACTGGGCAAACTAAATAGCTTTTGGCTTTGCCACTAAACACATTTCTCTGGCTGCTGAGAAGTGCCGGCTTCCTGCTCAGGGTCCATGGACACAATGAGGGTTATTTATGAAAGGCAAATCCACTTTGTACTACAAGTGCAAACTACAAGTGCAAAGTGCACTTGAAATTGCACTGAAAACGCACTTGGTAGTGCAGTCGCCGTAGATCTGAGGGGGACATGTAAGGAAAATAAAAAATAGCATTTTAGCTTCCACATGATTGGATAATAAAATCAGCAGAGCTTCCCCTCATTTCAGATCTACCCCTCAGGCCGCGTACACACGACCGAGGAACCCGACAGGCAAAACACATAGTTTCCCCGTCGAGTTCCTTGTTCGGCTGTCGAGGAACTCGTCGAGCCAAATTTTTCCATTCCCGTCGAGGAAAAAGAAGACATGCTCTCTTTTTGGCTCGACGAGTTCCTCGAAAGTTTTCTCGGCGAAAAGTGTACACACGACCGGTTTTCTTGGCAGAATACGTCTCCCATCGAGTTTCCTGATGGATTCTGCTGAGAAAAACGTCCGTGTGTATGCGGCCTCAGATTTACAGCAACTGCATTTCCAAGTCCACTTTTAGTGCAATTTCAAATGCACTTTGCACTTGTAGTTTGCAAAGTGTATTTGCTTTTATAAATAACCCCCAATGACTACAGCAGGACACTCCAGGTCAGCGGATACATCAGAATTCTTCCAATGGGGTCCTTGGCTATCAAGGATTTTAACCCCCCCCCCATGCTATTTATTTAAAAAAAAAACACCCTTGACTTGAGATCCACTTTAAGTGGCAACTCTCCTTTTTGGAAATTCACAAAAGGATAAAAAAAAACTGAAGAATTATCAAAATAAATTACATGTTATTAATTTTGATGTTTTTAATTCAGTTTTACACAGAACTATGCCTACACATCAGAAAAATCTGTGAGATTTCCATCTCAAGGAAATTATCAAAAATGCCAATGGTCTTGATCAAATAGTACAAATATACTGTACATACTGTATACAGTATTAACAACTTTGGTGAGTTATTTTAAATAATCCGTAAGTACACTTGCACATAAATCACAGAAAAATAATGTTTGTTCCCCTGATTTTCCTGAAGACATAAAATAACACATTTTATTTTTCTACTACAAGAAAATTATCTTTGAACTTCAAGTGAAAGTTTAAATCTGATTAGATGCTGTAGGGTAATACAACAAGATGTGTCAGAGATAATTATTGTACTCTGGAGTTTTTTATATTAGGAAGCAGTAAAAATGGAATAAGGTTTAAAAAGAAGTCAATATCTATTAACATGTCTGGTTTCCGAGACACAAGGACAAGGCTCTGCTACACTTCCAAAGTAGTCTCGTATTTTTTGCACACCATATGTGCATAAAAACTGATGGAAGTCACAAAGAACACATTTTCTACACCGATCAGCCATAACACTACAATCACTGACAGATAAAGTTAAAGAGAAGCTCCACTTCAGGTTAGCGTACCAATCAGTGCAGAAAAGGTTCAAAGTCAAGGAAATTTTTGCTGTCTGGCTGATGCCACATTTGGCACCTTTTGAGGGAGAGGATGAAGTGGGTATCTGGTTTTGACAGGTACCCACACCTACTTCTGGGTCAGTTCGCCACAGCAAACTGAGACAGAAGTCCCCCCCTTCCTTCTCCCATAGGCTTCTGGGACACTTTACAGGTCCCAGAAGACTGCGGCCCATTTACAAAGCGCAGCTCACTTCGTGCATGTGCAATAGGAGACTGCCTGTGAAGCTGCAATGCTTCACTGCTATTTTACCTTAGTCAGGAAAGCAGCACTTGCACTCGATAGCTGATAACGTGCCTTGCCACACTGCAAAAAAAAATAAAAATAAATGGTATAAGAATGGTTTTGGAGAACAAAACAATGAGTTTTAAGTGTTAAGTTGACCTTGAAATTCTCCAAATCTCAATACATCGAGCATCTGTGGGATCTGTGGGATATGATGGAAAAAGAAGTCTGATCCATGAACACAAGTTAGGCCTCGTACACACGACCGAGGAACTCGTCGGAAAAGAAACATCGTTTTCCTCGACGAGTTCCTTGTTAGGCTTATCGAGAAACTTGACAAGCTGTCTTTGCAAACACACTGTCAAGACCAAATCTCCTCTTTTTAAACGCTGTGACTTCAACACATAGACGGCAGGGGAAGTTCGATTCCACTGGCACAACCCTTGGGGCTGCTTTTGCTAATCTCATGTTACTGCGTGTTAGGTAAAAGTTTGGTAAGAGGCATTTGCACTTTTCAGTCTGTTACAGTGTGACAAATGTGCTATTTCCATTACAAACGCTACTTTTAGCGAAGGTGTGCAGGTTTCTAAGCATACACACCAACGTGTTTCTCAACAAAAACCAGCTCGATGAGGAACACGACGAGGAAATTGAGACTCCCGTCGAGGAAAAGGAGAACTTGCTCTCTTTTTTCCCCAGTCAAGTTCCTTGACAGTTTTCTCGATGAAATGCATACACATATGACCGCTTTCCTCGGCAAAAAAAGCTCTCCCACCAAGTTTCTTGATGGATTCTGTCGAGTTTCTCGGTCGTGTGCACGAGGCCTGAAATGAATTGAAGGATCTACTACTGACAGCTTGGTGTCAGATAACACAGCAAATCTTCAGAGGTCAGGTGGTGTCCATGCTGCGACAGGTCAGGGCTGTTTTGGCAGAAAAAAGGGGACCTACTCAATATTAGGTAGGTCATCATAATGGCTGGTTGGGGGGGGGGGGCATGGCTTGCGTGCAATCGTGATGGATGCTTAAGCTGACAGCTCTGACTGACATCTGGGGAAATATCGGCTAAACGATCGATTTGACGACAATCTGAACGCCTACATCAGATATTCTGACAGGGTAAACTTCACTCGATGCAGTCACGCAAAAGGAATAAGGAAAATCGTGCTAAGATGCTGAGTGACATGTTTGATATATCAGCTGCAGCGGCAGATCAGCCACAAAATGGCGCCCACGGATCTGAGGTAAAGCCATCTTCTTCCTATACTGATCTCCCTGATGAAATATCGGTCCATCAGGGATCCGAACCTTCCCTTTCTAATCCGAAGGTAACTCCCCCACTCAGTCCATCCTCTCAAAGCCCTGCTAAAACTAGGATGAGGTACGACTATTCAGAACAATCCTCAGGTATCTCTATGACGACACTGGGCCAGGACCAGGTAGGCCATAAAATGGCGTCGTCAATTGCCAGTTATCCTACCTCAGGCCAACCGGTTCTCGATACTACTATGAAGGATATGCTCCTATCTCTTCAATCATCACTAATGGTGAATATTTCCACTATGTTCAACAACTTTTCTATCGAAATGAAGGGATTGGGTGAGAGAATTCACCATATTGAAAATGAAATGGAAACACAATCCAAGACTGTGAATAATTTGGTTGAGGCATATAAAGACCAAATGGATGATGCGGATTGGATGCGTGCAAAGATCGCAGATCTAGAAGATCGTTCAAGGAGAGATAACCTTAAATTGAGGGGAGTCCCTGAATCTATTACACAGGCAGGTTTACTAAAATATGCGGATGAATTGATGTTAACTTTGCTACCTGACATATCCCCTATTGAAAGGATGATTGACCGTATCCATCGCATCCCTAAACCTAGACATCTAGAAGCATCCATTCCGCGTGATGTTCTCATGAAAATCCATTTTTTTTTCCACCAAGGAGAAATTGCTGGCTAAAGCTAGGTCCCTTTCAGAACTTCCAGCACCTTATAAAGAGATTCATATGTACGCTGATCTGTCACAGTACACTCTGAAAATGAGGAGACAATTGAAAACTACCACTAAAGCCTTAAACAACCATAAGATTCCGTATAAATGAAGACATCCTGCCACATTGATGATAACACACAATGGGAAAACCATTGCAATCTCTAAACCTCGATGGACTTCGACTACTGAATTCATGGGGCATAATTCCTGAACATTCTAATGAAGAGAGAAGAGACATGGAAGATGTGAACCTAGGAAAAGGAAATCCTGCAGAATATCGTATTCCTGCTGTAAAGTAATATATTGAAAAAAATGTTGTTGATATTATTTTTCATTGCAACATTATTCCCTGGATGCCTGTTTTTTCTTTTCTCTTTACATCCTTTGCTGTTTTGAACATTACCCACTCATTGTCGGTTTGCTGATTGCACCCGACACTTGTTATATTTACTATATTTGATATAACTTTGCATGTTTTTCCGAGATTGTAGGTTTTATTTCTACTAGATCTTACCTTTAAACCTATACTCTTGGCTTTGTTTTGGTTTAACTGCTTATTGCTACAAAATTTTTTTTTTTTTTGTGTGTGATTTTGTTTCCTTTTGTTTATTTCCATGTATTATTGTTTCTTATTCCTTGTGATAATACTAAGGTGAAATATACTAGGTGAATTTTCTCTACACATTACTTTTCAACTTTAAGGTTTAACGACAAATACTGATAAATACTTTACACCCTTAGCAATGTCAATTAATTTTCTTACACTGAATGTTAAGGGATTAAACCATCCAGCTAAACGCGTTTCCTTATGGAAAACTGCTATCTCCCATGACTGCGATGTACTTTGTGTACAGGACGCATGTTAAGGCCATAATAGATCCTTTCCACATATAAACCATCCAGCTAAACGCGTTTCCTTATGGAAAACTGCTATCTCCCATGACTGCGATGTACTTTGTGTACAGGAAACGCACTTTGTTCAGTAGAAGGTAGAGTTGGTAAGGAGCAGTCCGGGCTCAGCAGGCCCAGAAGTACAATGCCAAAGGGGTATCAGACAAGCCGATCAGGGCAGGCAGCAAACAGTTAACATCCTTTCAGGTTCACATCACAGATCGGGTAGCTCACAGAGACGCTTAGACAGGACAGCAAAAGCAGGGATCGATCCTTTTAAACTTTACTACGTGCACGCGCGCCGCCGCCGCTGCCGCTAGTGCGCGCTCCCGTGCGCGCTATGGTGCCGCGAATGTGCGCGCCGCTACCGCGCATGCGCGCACCCGTGCGCGCCGATGTGCCCGCCAGCGGGCCAGGCTGTCCATGACAGATTGCCATCCGAGACACTATATCATTTCAATTACAATCCTGCACTACTGATCCCAATGGGAGGTTTGTTATTTCCGTGTGTAAATTAGACAATGTATTATACACTATTGCCAACTTGTATGCCCCAAACCACGGACAAATGAAATTCCATAGATCTGTACTTAAGACTATTAGAAAGGTTCAGGAAGGTCATCTACTAATATGTGGGGATTTCAACCTGGTCCCTGATGTTTCTTTTGATGTATCTTCCGGCCCTAAAAGAATACCATCTCGTCTGGGCACCTTTCTTAAGGAAGAGGATCTTTTTGACATATGGAGGAGTTGTCACGCGTCAGAGAGAGACTACACGCTTCTCTCTTCGCATCACAACACCTACTCCAGGATTGACCTGTTTGTTTCTGACAAATGGCTATTGCAAAATGTTATAGAATCTCGCATCCACGCTGTCGCCTGGTCGGACCATGCTCCAGTCAGTATTAAAATAGCAAATAAAAATTCTAAACAAAGTTCATATCTGTGGCGTATTATTAATTACTTACTGCAAAATCCTCTTAATGAAACGCTTATTAGACAGAAACTGACGGAATTTTTCTTTGACAATGTAGGATCAGTGTCCGACCCGGCGGCATTGTGGAATGCTCATAAATCTTTTATGCAAGGTTTATTTATCCAACTTGGTTCACGTGCAAAAAAGCTAAGATCTCAAAAACTAGATGAACTGTCAGCCAAAATAGAAGATATAGATCTAAAAAATAAAACTACTCCGTCATCTCACCTTCAATCCCAAATATTTAAGCTGAGACATGAATTAAGGTCCTTACTCCTTGAATCTTATGAAATTCATTTAAGAAAACTTAAAGCCACTTCATACACTGTCAATAATAAGTCAGGAAAAATAATGGCTAACCGCATTAGAGGCCTTAGGCTTAGGACTTGAATTCCCTACCTTTACCACCCAACTTCTGGTAAAAAGATCATTAATCTCCAATCCATTGCTGATGCCTTTAGCACATATTATAATGACTTATATAACCTCAAATTAGATGCCAACATCCATCAACCAACGTGTGAGGAGATAAATTCTTTCCTGGATCGTATTAAACTACCTAAATTGTCGAATGACCATCTTGAGCACTTAAATTCCCTTATTACTGAAGCAGAAATTCTCAAAACCATTGACGGCCTACCTTCTTCTAAATCTCCTGGACCAGACGGATATTCTGGAGAATATTTAAAAATATTTAAAGACTTACTTGCCCCTTACCTAACTACATTATACAACCATTCAATATCCTCTTCCACTTTTCCAAGTGAAATGCTATCAGCTATTATAATTACTCTGCTTAAACCTGACAAAGAACCCACTTCTCCTTCCAATTTTAGACCGATATCCTTGCTTAATGTCGACTTAAAAATTTATTCCAAACTAATTGCCAATAGATTGACTAAGATTCTCCCTGATCTGATCCACAATGACCAAACAGGCTTTACAAAGGGTCGTCAAACTTCCGACGCTACTAGAAGATTAATAAATGTGATACACAACGCAGAGCTGATGGGAACGCCTTCTCTGCTTCTTTCCCTAGACGCAGAGAAGGCGTTCGACAGGGTTAATTGGGACTACCTGAACTTGACTCTACAAAAGTTTGGTTTTGTTGGACCTATACTTGACGCAATACTAGCTCTCTACACCACTCCCACGGCCAGAGTACTCACTTCCGGCCTTTTATCATTTCACATTTCCAATGGTACCCGTCAGGGTTGCCCACTGTCTCCCCTGATTTTTAACATGATGATCGAACCCTTAGCGGAACTTATTAGGACTAATTCTAAGATATCGGGTATTAATATAGCAAACCGGATCCATAAAATCAGCTTGTTTGCAGATGATATAATCTTAATGTTAACCGATCCTTTCTCCTCCTTGCTTGAGATCCAGAAAATCTTATCCTGGTTCAGTGAGGTTTCCTTTTACAAAACAAACGCTTTAAAATCTTCTATATTGGATATCGGAATTGACGCTGTGAATAGGAAATTACTTCAGCAACAATTCCCCTATTCTTGGGCAGAATCTAGTATTCCATATTTGGGCATACAACTCACAAGAACTACTAGAACTTTATATAACTGCAATTACCTTGCCCTTAGAAGCAAATTACAAACAGACCTTCAAAAATTGAGCAAGTTCGAATTCTCTTGGTGGGGCAGACTTTCTGCCTTCAAGATGATACATCTTCCACAAGTCTTATATTATTTCCGAAATTTACCGATTCCAGTTCCCATTATTTTTTTTAAATCCATGCAATCACTTTTATCTAAGTTTGTTTGGAATGGGAAGAGATCCAGATGTGCTCATGTGAAATTAATTAAGCATAGGATGTGTGGAGGAGTAGGTTACATAGATTTTCAGGATTATTATCATTCCTCCATTTTAACTCAACTAAAAGAATGGTTTCTTGATACCCCTACTACTCAATGGGGAATGATTGAAAATAGTTATTGTACATATGGTCCAACCAACCTATGGTTATTTGGATCCATTTTGGGTGTTAAGATTCCAACACATTTGCCTCCTACAATGCTTGTTTCCATTCAAACATGGCAAACATTTTTATCTTCTACTAAACAGACTGATCCTAGCGTGAATATTAGAATCCCTATACAAACATTGTACTTTCTTATTAATCGCATGCCTATTACTTTTTGGTACAGAAAAGGCATCAGATTCATAGATGACTTTTATTCAAATGGCTTCATCAAGACTTTTCAATCTATTCAGACTGAGTATGACCTCCCTCACACCAACAACGTCCAATACACTCAATTGGTACACTGTCTATATAAACTTGGCCAATTCAGTACTCGAATTAACGCTTTAGCTTGGACCCATCTATCCTCGCCAACACAACAGAAAAAGGGGATCTCTTTATTTTACAACCTACTACAACAGAAACAAAATTTCATTAAATCTCCTTCACATCTTCTGTGGGAAAGAGACCTACAATGCTCTTTTACGAATGACCAATGGCACATCAATCTGCTTCTAACTGCTCCTCTCTATGGGAATTGTCAACCAAGATTACTCTACGTTGGTATCTTACTCCAGTATTTATATCTAAATTTGATTCTCATACCCCAGACACGTGTTGGAGACTTTGTCCAAATAAGGGTGATATATTCCATCTATTATGGAGTTGTCCTAAGATTACCTTATACTGGGCAAAGATCTTCAGCATCATCTCTGAATTAACACAAACACAAGTAGAACCTGATCTAGCTTTGGCTCTTTTATCATTAGGAATAGAAAGGTTTCCTATAAACTTTCGCAGAACGATAACCCATCTGCTATTAGCAGCTAGGTTGTCGATTACAAGAGAGTGGAAAGATTCCAATCCACCATCTCCAAATGATGTTATCGACCTTATAAACCTTCATAGTTCCTATGAAAGAATTTTGGCTTCATCCTTGGGATCTCTTCATAAATACATAACTCGTTGGGATCCTTGGAACCTCTGGTATAATAATATAATGTAATTCTATTTACTTTATTTTCTACACTTTCTTGTATAGAGTTTATCTGGATGATCTGCTGGGGATAGCTCCCGGGCACTGAGTATCCCCTTGGGGGTGCTCAGGAGGATTTCTTCACTTTTTACATTCACATTTTTCTCTTGAAAATGACTATTATTCTTGTATACTTGCCTAGTATTTTGTTTATGTAATAGTGATTAATATTATTCCACTTTTTGTTAATGTACAACGGTGTATTATCATTTTATATTGTAATACATGACTTTCATTTTTGAATTGAAAAATTTATAAAAATCTATTAAAAGAAATAATGGCTGGTTGGTGTATTGTATGTACCCTGTTCACACCACATTGTTGGTATAGTGAGTTTTTGTTTCTGTGCATATTTCTGAACATAAAAAAATATATAGATGATACTACTGTTATGGTGTGAACCAGGGCTTTTTTTCTGGGGGAACTTGGGGGAACTCAGTTCCACCACCTTTGGCCCAGACCCTTTGGTGCCTGCTCACCACAATCACTTGTAAACACAGAAGTCTGGTTTCTGTGTTTACAAGTGACAGCTCTGCACTCTGTGTGTAACCCCCCTGAAATCTGCACTCTGTATGTAGTGCAATTCTGGTATTTAATGCCCCTTTAAGACCCTTCTATTGTTTGTGAAATCTGAACGGGGTCGTGGTTGAGTTCCTGCACCTATTTTCTGAGAAAAAAAGCTCTGGTGTGAACACAGTACATAGAAAACAATTGTTTTTTTGTGCTCTTGCAGAGACAGAAGAAGATAGAAGAAGAAGATACTAACTGGGTATGTGTGTTAACTTCCATTCATGCAGTACCATAAATTCTGCCCTTTCGTGAAATATAACCTTGCATACAGTATAGCGTGCCGTGACTGGGTTTCCATCACAACATTGCCTGCCTGTCATTACAGAGTTGTGCAGATACCTTACACCCATGCAGTGTCTTGTCATACCTAATTTATGTCTATATGTAGTGCCCAGAGAAAGCCTCAAACTATTATATTTACATATCCTTCCATACATTTATAGTCAATTGAAATTTTATCAGTAAGTATATTTCAGGCATCTGTTATAATTGGTTGAGGTATAACAGTAGAAATCCTTTGTTGTGCATGACTGTGGGGCTAAAAATGTGTTTCACATTTTCTAAAGAATGTATTATTGTACATACAGGTGAAAGTCGAAAAATTTAAATATATATTGCGAAAGTTAATTTATTTCACTAATGCAACTTAAAAGGTGAAACTAATATATGAGATAGACTCATTACATGAAAAGCAAGATAGTTCAAGCCGTGATTTGTCATAATTGTGATGATTATGGCTTACAGCTCATGAAAACCCCAAATCCACAATCTCAGAAAAATAAAATATTACATGCAATCAATAAAACAAGGATTGTACATAGAACAATATCAGACCTCTGAAAAGTATAAGTATGCATATGTACTCAGTACTTGTTTTGGGTCCCTTTTGCAGCAATTACTGCCTCAATACGGCGTAGTATGGAAGCCATCAGCCTGTGGCACTTCTGAGGTGTTATGGAAGACCAGGATGCTTCAATAGCGGCCTTCAGCTCTTCTGCATTGTTCGGTCTCATGTCTCTCTCTTGGCAATGCCCCATAGATTCTCTATGGGGTTACGGTCAGGCGAGTTTGCTGGCCAATCAATTAAGTGGACAAGAGGAATACGACATTTGAAGTCCATGTCCAGGATACATCTGTGAGTGGTTGGTGGCTCTTGATGCACCGACTCCAGCCTCAGTCCACTCCTTGTGAAAGTCCCCAACACTTTTAAATGGCCTTTTTTGAGTTTCACCTCTGTAGGGGAATTGTTGTGGTCACATCTTGGACAAGCAGGAATAAGCACACATGAAAAACCTGCCAACTGTCTATGTCCGATATCTCAAATTTGAGGAAGATACATTTTTTTCAATCAGCCAACCAGATCAGCAGAATTCAGTCTGTTAATATAGGAGTACAACTGTAGCCTTAAAGGGATTGTAAAGACTTGTTTTTTTCCCTATAAAAAAATGAAACATATTATACTTACCTGCTCTGTTGCAGTGGATCTCTTCGGTGCTCCTGTCCCCTCCGTGAAATGCGAAACCCTTTTTAATGTCATGGAAAAAACAAAGTTTTTCTCAATGTGATTCTTGTCAAGCTTGCCTTGCATACACATGATCGTGAAAAAAAATGCTCGAGCAAAGTGTAGTCATGTACAACACGTACGAAGGCATTATAAAGGGGAAGTTCCATTCGATTGGTGACACCCTTTGGGCTGATTCTGCAAATTTCCCTTCTCATAACCTGCTTCTGAGCATGCACGTTTTTTCCTCATCGTTAAAGCGTACACACAACCGTTTTTCACGACGTGAAAAGCGATGAGAAAAAATTGAGAATGTTCTAAATTTTTAATGGCCATTTTTCATGTTGTGAAAAATGCTCTGGAGCCTACACACAATCATTTGTAACCACTTAAGGACCTTGGAATGGCGTCAAACTTTTACCCTTAAAAATCTCGATAGGCGACATTTATAAAATGCTATAGGTTGCATCTTTTGAGCTACAGAGGATGTCTAGGGCTAGAATTATTGCTCTTTTTCTATCGATCGCGGTAATACCTAACTTGTGGGGTTTGAACACGTTTTCATATGCGGGCTCTATCGTGTATGCGTTCGCTTCTGCGCGCAAGTTTGTCGGGACGGGGAGCTTTAAAACATTTTTGGGGGTTTTCCTATTTATTTTTATTTATTTTATTATTTTTTACACTGAAAAAAATGAATAAAAAATTGATCACTTTTATTCCTATCACAAGGAATCTAAACATCCCTTGTAATAGAAAAAAGCATGACAGGTCCTCTTAAATATGAGATCTGGGGTCAAAAAGACCTCAGATCTCATATTTAGACTTAAATGCAAAAAAAATATGAAAATGTTGTCATTTAAAAAAATGACATTTAGAAAATGTTGCTTTAACCACTTCAGCCCCGGACCATATTGCTGTCCAAAGACCAGAGCACTTTTTGAGATTCGGCACTGCGTCGCTTTAACTGACAAATGCGCGGTCGTACGACGTGGCTCCCAAACAAAATTGGCGTCCTTTTTTTCCCACAAATAGAGCTTTCTTTTGGTGGTATTTGATCATCTCTGCGGTTTTTATTTTTTGCGCTATAAACAAAAACAGAGCGTCTATTTTGAAAAAAATGCAATATTTTTTACTTTTTTCTACAATAAATATCCCCAAAAATATATATAAAAAAAAATATTTTTTCCTCAGTTTAGGCCGATACGTATTCTTCTACATATTTTTCGTAAAAAAATCGCAATTAGCGTTTATTGATTGGTTTGCGCAAAAGTTATAGCGTTTACAAAATAGGGGGTAGTTTTATGGCATTTTTATTATTATTTTTTTTTTACTAGTAATGGCGGTGATCAGCGTTTTTTTTTCGGTACTGCGATGTTATGGCGGACACTTCGGACACTTTTGACACATTTTTGGGACCATTGGCATTTTTTTAGCGATCAATGCTATAAAAATGCATTGGATTACTATAAAAATGCCATTGGCAGTGAAGGGGTTAACACTAGGGGGCGGGGAAGGGGTTAAGTGTGTTCCTATTTGTGTTCTAACTGTATGGGGGGGGGGACTTACTAGGGGGAATCACTGATCTTCTGTTCATACATTGTATTAACAGAAAATCAGCGTTTCCCCCGCTGACAGGAACGAGCGCTGTGTGTTTTCACACACAGCTCCCGTTCCCCGCTCTGTAACGAGCGATCGCGTGTGCCCGGCGGCGATCGCGCCCGCCGGGCACACGCACGGGACTCGGGGGCGAGCGGGGGGCGCACGCGCGGGCCGCCGGCGGCGCGCACGCGCCCCCTAGTGGCCGCGAAAGGCGCGACGTAGAGCTACGGGCTCTCGCGCACCCGTGCCGACCTGCCGCCGTATAACTGCGGCGGCTGGTCGGAAAGTGGTTAAGAAGCATGAGCGGAACTGACGTTTTGACGCCACTTCCACCCTGCTATGCTATAGGGACGGGTGGGGGCCATCTTGCCCTCACTCGCATCCCCACACAGCAGGAGAGAGGACCCGATCGCCTCCGCCGCTACCGACGTCCCGGCCTCTCCCGCCACCGATAACGGTGATCTCGCGGCGAATCCGCCGCGGAGACCACCACTATCGTTTACAGGACCGGTCACACCAAAGATGGATATCTCGGTTGTGGCAGCCGCTGCTGCCGTTACCGAGATATCCATGTTTAAAGTACCAACGTAAATGTACATGAGCGGGTCCCTAAGTGGTTAATGACCAATTTAAAAAATTGCATTTTTCTCTTCATGAAAAATGGTCGTGTGTACGCAGCATCAGAGTGACTATTCCGGATATATTACTTTTTGAATTCCCAGAATTTCAACGCTAAAGTGTTAATACTGTAATGTAATGTTGTTTATTCATCAATGCTTTGTTGCTGATGGTCAGATACATTTTCAAAGTTGGGAGGCTGACTTCTGAGTCAAAATATGTGCTTGGGTTCTGAGACCCTCAGGGCCACTTAGGATAAAGGGAACTAAAGGTTTTTGTTTTATTGAATCCTGCTGTAATACTGGATTTGTGAGAAAATGCTCAGTTAAATATATTTGTAGCGTTTTGTTTTTGTTAATTGGGGGATATAACTTGGTTGGGGTAAGGGGGATATGGAATGCACATAGAACATGTTGCTTTGCCATCACATTTAGTGAACATTGATGAATTGGTTTAGCCTTGAAGAACTGATGTATTTCTAACATTTACATTCTCTTCCCCTGCATATCACCATGCAGACTATTGCTCCTCCTCCTCCTCTGCACTAACTCTTGCAGACTTTGAGCAATAAACTCTGTAGGTTATTGATGAAATGTAGTTCATACAAATATAGAATCCTGAAAATCCACCACCAGAGTGACATGTATTGATGTAATAAAGTGACCCTTCACCGATAAAATGAGGCCGCTTACCAGAGGGCAAGCTTTCTGGACAGTCGGCTATAGCCCAGCTGCGGCCTTTTGTAGACTCACAAAATCACAGGGGGAGACAGGTTCCAGGAAACAAGCATCAGGTGAACTTGTGGAGTCATCAGACGTTGGTATAAACACAGCATATAAAAAGAAGTGCCGGCCGGCAGATTCTAGGAGCCCTTCCTCCTTAACGTGGTGACGTCACTGCACTTTTCAAGGGAGGGAGACTTGTATACAGGGAGGGGGGCTGTGAAGGAGACTTGTATACAGGGAGGGGGGGCTGTGGAGAAGACTTGTATACAGGGAAGGGGGCTGTGGAGGAGACTTGTATACAGGGAGGGGGGTTGTGTAGGAGACTTGTATACAGGGAGGGGGACTTGTATACAGGGAGGGGGACTTGTATACAGGGAGAGGGCTGTGGAGGAGACGTGTATACAGGGAGGGGGGCCGTGGAGAAGACTTGTATACAGGAAGGGGGGCTGTGGAGGAGACTTGTATACAGGGAGGGGGTCATGTATACAGGGAGGGGGACTTGTATACAGGGAGGGGGACTTGTATACAGGGAGGGGGGCTGTGGAGGAGACTTGTATACAGGGAGGGGGGCTGTGGAGGAGACTTGTATACAGGGAGGGGGACTTGTATACAGGGAGGGGGGCTGTGGAGGAGACTTGTATACAGGGAGGGGGACTTGTATACAGGGAGGGGGATATGTAGGTTATTGATGAAATGTAGTTCATACAAATATAGAATCCTGAAAATCCGCCACCAGAGTGACATGTATTGATGTATTAAAGTGACCCTTCACCGATAAAATGAGGCCGCTTACCAGAGGGCAAGCTTTCTGGACAGTCGTCTATAGCCCAGCCGCGGCCTTTGGTAGACTCACAAAATCACAGGGGGAGACAGGTCCCAGGAAACAAGCATCAGGTGAACTCACAGAATCATCAGACGTTGGTATAAAAACAACATATAAAAAGAAGTGCCGGCCGGCAGATTCTAGGAGCCCTTCCTCTTTAGCGTGGTGACGTCACTGCACTTTTCAAGTTAAAAAGTTTGTGAATGGTTGCTAGGGGCAGTCTTAGCAACCATTTGTCTGTCTGTTAAATGGAAAGTTAAACAGCTCCCTCCCTCTGCTCCGGCATGCCACATCCTCTGGATTCTATCTGCCATGTAAGGTAAAGGGGAAGAGGGAAGTGACAGATTCAAGTGTGTTAAAGGTGGCAGTGTGGACAGTGGAGGAGATGTGTATACAGGGGGGGGTTGTGGAGGATACTTGTATACAGGGAGAGGGTCTTGTATACAGGGAGGAATACTTGTATACAAGGAGGGGGGCTGTGGAGAAGACTTGTATACAGGGAAGGGGACTGTAGAGAGGACTGGTATACAGGGAGGGGGCTGTGAAGGGGACTGGTATACAGGGAGGGGGCTGTGGAGGGGACTGGGAGACAAGGAGGGGGCTGTGGAGGGGACTGGGAGAAAAGAAGGGGGACTGGTATACAGGGAGGGGGCTGTGAAAGGGACTGGGATACAAGAGGGACTGGTATACAGGGAGGGGGGCTGTGGAGGGGACTGGGATACAAGGGGGACTAGTATACAGGGAGGGGAGCTGTGAAGGGGACTGGGATACAAGAAGGGGAGCTGTGGAAGGGACTGGAGTATAAGTAAAGGGGACTGGGGTACAAGGGGGGCTGTGAAGAGGACTGAGGTGCAAATAAAGGGGGATGCAAGGAAGGGGGGCTGAGGACACTGATGTAATGGGGGAAGGTCTATGATGTGAGGAGGGGGGCTGTGATGTAAATTGGGACACTTGAATGGAAAGAGGTCTGTGATGTAAAGCAGGCAGTGTATTGTAAGGGGGTGCTGTATTGCCACTATTTGTCTTCAGTCTGGGTCCAAAGACGCAGGTGGAGACCACGGCGGAAGAAATAGGTGGAGAGGTGCTGCAAAAAAAAACTCCATCCATGTCACCTCCACCATATACATGGGCAGGGCAAAGGGGGTATGGTCAGGGGCGGAGCCAGGGGGCGGCAAAATTAGGTTACGCCTAGGGTGTCAAAAATCCTTGCACCAGCCCTGGGTACACTCACTAACTTTCTCCTGCCCCGAGTCCATGATGAAGAACTTTATCTGGACATACATTCCGACAGCCTCTCTAGATCCCCTTCTGCTCCAGGAACTCCTCATCAATGACCGAGTAAAGATGGGGACTTCACCCATGACCGTGTAAGGGTGAAGCTCCCTCACAGCTCTCCCGGGTTCCTCCACTAGGCTATACCTCACATAAGCTATCTGCCACTGCAGTCCCAGGCCCTGGGGTCTGGTGTGGATATTAAGGGGAACCCTGCGTCAAATTAAAAAAAATTATGTGGGGTTCCCCCCAAATATCCATTCCAGACCCTTCAGGTCTGTATGGATTTTAAGGGGAACTCCACCCCAAATTTAAAAAAAAAATGCCGTGGACCGCCACACATTTTTTTTTATGAATGACTTTTCTCGGTATTGCCGGGAGCCAACAATTCATTATAGCCGCGAGTGATTTTAAATGACTTTTTTCTTTCAGAAATGACATTTTGTGCAGGACTGCAGGGACAGTTCTAAGCATGGGAAACAAGCGCTACTTTACAGGCATACTATACACCCCCTAGGTACGAAATTTATAGGAATATTTCACTTTTATTGTTTCACTTAAAGGAATTATTAAAATCACTGCTGCCAAAAAAACTGCAGTTTTTAAAACTTTTTTTTGCATTGATACATGTCCCCTGGGGCAGGACCCGGGTCCCCAAACACTTTTTATTACAATAACTTGCATATTAGCCTTCAAAATTAGCACTTTAGATTTCAAACGTTCGAGTCCTATAGACTTTAACAGGGTTCTAAAGTTCACACGAACTTGCCGCGAACACCCCAAATAGTTCGCTGTTCGGCGAACAGGCAATGTTCGAGTCGAACATGAGTTCGACTCGAACTCGAAGCTCATCCCTATTCTTGATATGTACTAATTCTGAGATGTTTGTTGTTCTTTATTGTACAAAGCCCCCCTTATGTTCATACTGTGTTTTATTTTATAGGTGTATTATTTTGCTTAACAGTAAATAAGTATATTGTATTGTGTAAGCAATAGGTGTGTTGAATTAGAAACCCGAAATGAGGAATGTTACGTATGTGTAATGAGACAGTCTGTCTGGAATAATAAGGGGGTTTTCTAAGTGACATGGGCTTTGCTCAGATACAGAGTTAATTATATGTGTCATTATAATTGGTTAAGTGCATATGTAAAGGAAATATGTAATTTGAACATGTACCCCTTATTGATGGAAAATTATTAGTAACACTGTTGTCCCATGTGCACAGGTTTGGGTGCGGTCAACAGAGTCGACCGGTTGTAAGGAAATTATAATTAGATGATAAAAGGGTTATCCTAACATCTCCTGTTCAGTAATGTAGAAATCTGACATTTTTGGTTCTTCAAAGCAAATTTCCAAGGGGCAGGGGCAATTGGACTATCTCGGTACAGGTTGAGAAGTAGATTCAAGTGAGAAAACACATGTATATAAAGTTTTTATTAATTCAAAGTTGATAGAAGACAATATATAATCATATACAAATTAAAAGCATTGTGACAATCCATACATATCACCAGTAAAATAGTCCCCAGGGGGGGGGGGGATCACAGTGAGAAGGGGTTCCCCCGCCCTGACTAGGGGGGACGCGCAGAATAATGAACTTACTATCTTATGTAGTGCCCCCTTGCTTTCAGAAAGGGTGTTACGCTAAAATTAGTAGAGTGAGAGACTTACTTACTCTCACTCAGTTTGATTTGTTTAGGTTCGGCGGCTGTCAGTTTGAATTAGCCTGTGGGTCATTTCTGCGCTCCAGAGATGTGGTCTCACCTCTGGGCGGCAGGTGGCGCCAGAGAGGTTTCGGCAGAACCACTTTTCCCCAGAAGCCAATTGGAGGAGCGTTTTCCCTCGCGGGGCATGCTGGGGAGGGGTATATCTGTGGCAGATGCCATTTTCCGGGGGTTCTATGCGGGTTCCTGGTTCCAGGTGCGGCACCCACCTTTAGGGTGTGCGCACATCACGGCCCCTCCACTATGGCCTACCTGGCCAGGGCCCGTGCCACGCGGAGCCCTCGTGGTTCAGAGACACTCAAGTGACTAGTGAACCTCAGTGACTGACTGAGGTTCCGCATCTCAAGAAGACAGAATTGAGAGGATATGCTCTATTGCTCTTAAGTACCGGGCATGTGGCAGAGGCCTCTACTAATCTTCTAGAGCCAAGTCGGTGGCAGCGACTTGTTCCTTCTCAGCTTTCTCAGTGACACTGTGGCTGCCAGGTCTGTGTGAGAGGCCTGTTCAGGTGCACTGCACCCACACCGGCTGGAGTGGCGACGTGATTGATTTAACTACAGAAGACAGGACTGTTTTCTTTATCCAAGCCTGACTCTGTGAAGTTATCCTGTTTTCATCAACCTTTTTCCTATCTACCTCAAGTTGATGTGTTGGTCGTGTTGGACCAGAGAAATAAAGCATTCAGAAAACTTCAGCTACAGGTTGGACATTCGTTACTGCTACCCCTAGACACCACACAGAGGTAACTTAATTTGCCGATCCTAATCTAACCAGTGGCTCCTGAATGGGGTAGCGCTACACTTATAAGCAGGTGCACAATATGTAGGGGGTCCTGGGAAATAAAACCCAGCTGCAGACTGGTAATTTCAAAAATCAGCAGCTTTTTAGGAAGCACTGTAGGCGAGGCAATGCAAATGGAGATGTGTTGAAGTACACACTAGGTCCCAATGTGTAAATCTGTTTGGTTAATGTACAGGGTTCCCGGGGCCCAGCATGCATAGCCTCCTGTTCAGTGTCCCCATAGCAAGCAACTTGCTATGTGGGGACCCGAGCTGAGTCACAGCTCCCTGTGTACATTCAGAAATGCAGCCCTGTCCCGGCCCCACCCTCTCTCCCCTTATTGGCTACTTGAATTTGATTGACAGCAGCAGGAGCCAATGGTGATGCTGCTGTGTCTCAGCCAATCAGGAAGCAGAATCTCGGATGACTGAGACACTCGTGGATATCGCTGGACAGAGAGGGGCCTCATATAAGTGTTAGGGGGGCTACTGCACACAAAAGGCTTTTTATCTTAATGCATAGATTGCATTAAGATAAAATAAAAATAAACTTCTGCCTTTACAACTCCTTTAACTGGTTTCCCAAACTTTTTACTTAATATTCAGAATCCAACAATACTAAACACAAACAAAATTTTGATTGAAAAGCAAAATCAGGATAAAGGTTCTCAAAATGATAAAACACATACTAGTAGTGTAATGGTCACCACCATTCCATCGCCCCAACCACGACAGCTTAACCGACAGCGCAACAATCCATGTAGACACGATCCATTCCCCAGAATTAAGACAAGACAAGCTTCATTTCTCTGGTTTCAAATGTACAGTATGAACGTTTTAATGGTAAACTCAGCTGGTTCTTATACAGTTACAAACATGTCACAGTTAATCACCGGGACAATGAAACTCTCCACCCCCCTAACATCACACAATGAACTTCAATCATATTCTTCTTTTAGAATAACATTCAAAACGTTCCAACTCTCCCAATAGGAGATTCACCTGCAGAATACACATTCCTATGTCAGACGTTCCGTCTCCGACAAAAGGTATTTACACCTGATCATCAATAGGCTTTAAACAGTGTTATCATCACACAATGAAATGTCTTTCAGGAGCCAGCCTCAACTGACACCTCAACAGCCTGTTACACAGAGGAATGAGTCACTGTTGACCGGTAGGGTCAGAATAAGACAACAACTTGTAATATCCCAAGATATCTTGCAATACATGATTTATCAGTAATGTCCCATCTCATGTAATTTATGATATAATTTCTCAGTCACCCTATGCCCCTATTGGACATTAGGTGACCCTAGACATAAGAGTCATTGGTGACGTGGGCACAGGAGCACCCTGCATCCCTCAAAAGTCTCTGGGTGTCACGGGCCATTCTGTTACAAGTAGAATTATATTTAAATTAATCAACAGGACACCTGAAGGTTCAAAAACGTAACGAGGACAATGGGAAATATTTTATCAGCACACATCAATTTAGAAACAATGTGAGGATCTGAATCTAAGGTTGCATCAGTCTCTTGCAGTCTGCTAGGGGAGCAAGAAGCAGCACAAGGAACCAATCAGGTGTGCTGCAGTGCAAAGGGCATGCTCATAGGAAGAGAGATCAGAGAGGCAGAGAGACAAAGAGATACAAGTTACACTTTCGCAATGTTAAGGAAAGAGGGTCTCTTTCCCATGGCTCCCAAGAGGATGTGGGGGGGCTGTGGGGGAATTATAGGAATATAGAAGCCCCCATTATATAATGTAGACAATAAATTAAAGGTAGAGGCACACAACATGTTTATTCTAGCATATTAACAGAAATACAGGCAAATAGCCACATTCACAAATGTATATACTGTAATATTAAGCAGACTTTTGGTCAACTGAGGTTTACTTAAGGTGGTTGTAAGCCCTCACATATATCAAGTCAAATGAACAGCCTCAGATGATACACAGAGATTAAACAATTTCTCCTCCATAGGTTTTATTTGTTAATCGTATCCTCTCTACACCCCTTTAAAAAGGCAGATTGTGTTAAAAATCTTTCTTCTGTTTCTGTCAGGAGCAGAGAGGAGGTGGTTGAGAGACTACAGTTACAGTGTGTGAGAGCTGATTGGATGAAAAGAACACATACCCTTCACCCAGCAGAATAGTCAAGCTCCCGACAAAAATGTATCTCATGTGTCGGGAAAACTTCTCAGAAGTGACTTATGATGATAATAGAGGAATAAAGCACCAGAGAGAACCAACACTTAGAGCTTTGGAGAGAGATAATTAAACACTGCATATATACTGTATGTGCTTTTCTCAGATTCTATGACTGAGTCCCTTGTTTCAGGCAATTTTCCTCTCTGAGAATGGCAGTAGTCCGTGAAGCAGGCTCCTATCACACTGACAGGTAGGCAGTAGCCTCCAGCTTTGTAGATTAGCATGGATCCCTGAGCTGACATGCATACACACTCTCCCCACAGCTTTGTCCAGCTAAGGATGTATTTATGCATCTAAGTATTTTAGGCTGTGGTTTGCTTATGTTTTGCTTTTAGGTATACAGCACAGCAACATATCTTAAGCCCTGTACACACGATCGGTTTGTCTAATAAAAGTGAAAAAAATAGTACATGTTTTAAAATTTTCCTATGGATAAATAACTGATAGAAATATGATCAAAAATAGAAAAACGATCATCTGTGTGAAACTCCATTCGGAGAAAAATCCATGCATGCTCAGAATTAAGTTGACGCATGCTCAGAAGCATTGAACTTTATTTTCTCAGCACGCCACAGTGTTTTACGTCACTGCGTTGGACACGGTCGGATTTTTGACTGATGGTGTGTAGGCAAGACTGATGAAAGTCAGATATCTGATGAAAAAATCCATCGGATTAGATTCCATCAGATATCCGATTGTGTGTACATGTCTCATGTCCACTTCTTGTGACCCCGCATCTGGTCCCCATACTCAACCTGCCACTTCTTCATGAATCATCATTCACCATTAAAAAAAAATGGATGCCGAAATAACAGCATTTATAATTGGAGTGACACCACACCAAAATATCACATCCCAGCACAACGTCCTTAACAATATTTTTTTTTAGAATGAAAGTATATTTTTAAATGGTTAGCTGCCCATTAAAAACTGATGGCAAAGGCATATAATATTATCTTTATTTTTTACATGGTAGTCTGTCTGATTGACAGAATCATTGAAAGTGATATACTAAAAATGTAGAAGCCAGCTTCAGTTGTAGTGACTTCAATCATCCAATCATAGATTGGAATCAAAGGGATTTTTTTTAATATTCACCTGAACATGCTTTAGTATTCAAAGTGAACACAGGGTTAACTGGGTTGAGTGAACCTTCTTTACTACTATCTAAGGCCTCGTACACACGAGGGGATATGTCCGCTGAAAACGGTCCGATGGACCGTTTCAGCAGACATCTCCGATCGTGTGTATGGGGTAGCAGACAGATTTGTCCACCCGACAGATTTCAAAGCATGCTTTGAAATCTATCCGGTGGGAATCTGTCCGCCCGACATGTCTGCTGGTAAGTACACTTACCAGCAGACATGTCGTCCCGCACCGCCGCCGCGCCGCCGCCGAATGGATTCGGCGCATGCGCGGAAGTGTTTTACTTCCTGGTGCGGTGACGTGGCGGTGACGTGGCGGCGTCAACGTCACCGCCGCGTCACCGACACGTCACCGCGCCGTCCGCCGGCGGGGAATTTGATCCGATGGTGTGTACACGCCATCGGATCAAACTCCAGATCGGACATATCCGATGGAAATGGTCCGCGGACCGTTTTCATCGGATATGTCCGATCGTGTGTACGAGGCCTAAAGCTTGTTGCTGCATGATGAAAGCCACCTGAAAAATATTCTATTTGGTTTGGTTGAAAGCACGCGTATCCAGATGGAATAGATTGCATATGATGTACTTTTTTATTATTATTTTATTTTTAGTGCCTTCGGCCTCGTACACACGACCGAGGAACTCGTCGTAAATGAAACATCGTTTTCCTCAAAGAGTTCCTTGTCGAGAATCTTGACAAGCTGTCTTTGCGTACACACAGTCAAGACCAAATCTCGTCATTCTCAAATGCGGTGACTTCAACACGTACCACGGCAGGGGAAGTTCGATTCCACTGGCACAACCCTTGAGGCTGCTTTTGCTAATCTCATGTTACTGTGTGTTAAGTAAAAGTTTGGTAAGAGACAATTTGCACTTTTCAGTCTGTTACAGTGTGACAAATGTGCTATCTCCATTACAAACGCTACTTTTACCAAAGGTGCACTCCCGTCTCATACTTTATTCTGAGCATGAGCAGGTTTCTCGTCAAAAACCAGCCCGATGAGAAACATGACGAGAAAATTGAGACTCCCGGCGAGGAAAAAGAGAACTTGTTCTCTTTTTTTCTCATCGAGTTCCACAACAGTTTTCTCGATAAAAACCATTCACACGACCGTATTATTTGGCAAAAAAGCTCTGCCACCAAGTTTCTTGATGGATTCTGTCAAGGAAAACGGTTGTGTGTACGAGGCCTCAGAAAAAAAAAACATACAATAGGGAAAAAAAATTGTAAGTAACAGATAATAGACTTGGAGGTTTAGAAATAGGTTAAGAATTGACCCGGTTTTGATAAAATATTTGTAAAATATCCAACATTTGTTCATATACTGATTAAAATCCAGTAAAACATTGACTCTGATCTACACATGCCCAGTTGCTCTCTATTTTTTTGGCACTGTCCCGAATTTGTAGAGGCCAATCTGCCGACAGCCTAAACAGCCTAAACATTTACTAATCTTCCCAAAGTCAGTCTTTAAATATGTATACCCTATCCCAGCATGCACCAGTGACAAGTAAAATCCTACTGGTTGGCCAGGAAGAGACACATATTCATAACTCTAGTTAGTGAAGTTCTTGTGCTATTACCAGAAGCAGCAGTGCCACTTATTGGCAAAAGAAGGATACACAGAGTAACCTAAGAAACCTGAACTATCATTTTAGCTAAGCTGTCTTCAGCTTGGCACCACTAAATTTAAAGTACAACTCCACTTTTGTTGAGAAAACAACTCTCCCCTTTGGATGATCTATGTATATTGCAAGGATTATAACAACCTTTGCTGCAGATTCCTGCCTATTGTTATTCTGAAGAAATCACTGTTGGTTTCTCTGTGCTTCTATGCTAAGTGGGTCTCATGGGAGTGGTTTCATAATTATGAGTCAGCTGTGCAGCTGCAGAGCACTAATGAGAAAATATGCTGGGCCTGCATCCCTTTAGACACGTTCCTCCTGGGAGTATCTGAAATTTGACTTGGATGTTAGGAAGACTTCTGGGAAAATTGGTGAGCCAATCACACAAGCAGAAAATTATGTTTCTGGGGGGTGGTCAGTACACATTTTATTTACAGAACAACTCCAGGTCACTATATTGCATTGTCAGAAAATTACAGTGGCTGAAGATTTAAAAGGAAAGTTTTTAATAACATTCAATTGCAATAACACTTGTGTCGCAATTGTGAGTGAGTGAGTAACTTGTATAGCGCTACAAATGCAAACTAAATTGCCTCAAACTTTCCACTCGCCTACTTGAATTTTCCAAGGGCAAAATGGTTTCTGGCGAGCGTGAGCTGCCCCTGAGTAGGGGGTGAACACCGCAGGCAGGGTTGAATGGGAGCTGTTCTCACAGCGATCGCCTTCCCGGGGGAAGAAACAAGCTGGCTGGATCACAGAGCAGGGACAGCCCGCCGTAATGCTTACATTTGAATTGACATCCACTGGTCACACACAGTCCCACCAACTGACCTCGTGCCTGTGACAGAAAGAACACATACCAACATTACACCAGCACTCTGTCTGTCACAGGCTCCGGGTCAGGAGGCATGGCTGTTTGTGACCGCGAGAGGACGGCAATTCAAATGTAAGCTGTTATGGTGGGCAATCCCCACTCTGTGATGATCGGGCCGCTCCCTCTCTCTTCCTCTGCACAGGTTACTCTGCAATGATGGGCGCAGTTTATGCTGCAATTATGGACACAGCTGAGGCTGCATTGATAGAGACAGGGGAGGCTGTATTGATAGGCACTGGTCAGTCTGCATTGATGGGCACAGATGAGGCTGCATTGATGGGCACATGTGAGGCTGCTATAATGGGCACTGGTCACGCTGCATTACTGGGCACACATGAGGCTGCATTACTGGGCACAGTTGAGGCTGCATTGATGGGTACTGGTGAGGCTGCACTGAAAAAGTTGTTATATTTATTTTTGTAACTTATATCTGCAGAAAACATTTAAGTGTAATTTCATGAGATAATTTAGGAGGGAGTATTTAGGGGCAGGGCAGAAATATTGAGCCCTGGTATGCGCTATATTATTTTTTCCTTATTTGCTATTTTTGTTTCCCACAAAAGAATTAACCCTTTAAATAGTCACTCCTGCTTAGGGCAGGGTGGCTACACATATTGGCCTAATCTGGATCAAACCTTGAAGGTCATAATTATCAAAGAGGTCAATCTGTAAACATTTCATATATCCGATAAAGCTGACTTTCATCATTCTTGCCTAAACACCATTGGTTAAACATCCGATCATGTCCAACGCGGTGACGTAAAACACAACGACGTGCAGAGAAATATTAAGTTCAATGCTTCTGAGCATGCGTCGACTTGATTCTGAGCATGCGTAGATTTTTGACCAATGGATTTCCCCACAGACAGGTAAAACAGGTCCATCGGTCCATTTTCATCAGACAAACCGATCATGTGTACAGGGTATTAGTCTCTAAGCCACGGGTGTGAAACTCAATTTTATTGCGGACCACTTTAGAATCATGGTTGTCATCAAATGACCAGTTGTATCGGTAAGACTAGATGTCCAGAACACCTCACCCCCCTTACATCAGATGTCAAGAGTCTCCCATCCTACTTTTTATTACTGTGCACCCCCTTACCTTGTGATGCTACTGGGAAGAAGCTGGGGGCAAAGCTGAGAAGCAGAAGTGCAGGGCCAGGACCAGAGGAGGGATGGAGTCAGCTGCTGGAGTCTGCTGACTGTGGAGACAAGAGGAAGTGGATGCACAGAGAGGCACAGAATCTGTAAGGCCCCATACACACGAGCAGACAGATTTGTTCAAATCGGTCGGACAGACCGATTTGAACAAATCTGTCTGCCGGGGACGCATTGGTTGGATCGTGTACACACGATCAAACCAAAATCCCCGCCGGCAGACGGTGCGCTGACATGGCGGTGACGTTGACGCCGCCACGTCACCGCACCAGGAGGTAAAACACTTCCGCGCATGCGTCGAAACCATTCGACGCGTGTGCGAGAAGACATGTCTGCTGGTTAGCGTACTAACCAGCAGACATGTCGGGCGGACGGGTTCCCAGCCGACAGATTTGAAAGCATGCTCTCAAATCTGTCGGCTGGCCAAGTCCGTCGGCTCGCCCGTACACACGATTGAATCTGTCTGCTGGGACGGTCGGGCCGACCGTTTCCAGCAGATAGATTTGATCGTGTGTACGTGGCCTAAGAGGAGTTTTCTCCTCCTCCCTGATACCGGCTGCTGAGATGGGAAGGAGGAGACAAAACTTTCTGGGGCTGCAAGGAATAGCACAGGTTATGGTGGAAGAGTTCTGTCCTCTTCTTTTCTGCTTAGTGCTGAGACAAGGTGGGGGCAGAGATGAGGGGGTGCAGCAGCTGTAGGAGAGGTAGAAGTATTAGAGGCAAATCACACTTAAAGTGACTCGTGGTTGTAACTGCCGACACCCGGCTATTGAAAAAAAAAAATGCAAAAATTTATAATAAAAAAAAATGGGGCCCACAAAATCCATGCCAATCCGAGCATCCAGCCTGGCAGGTCAGGAAAAGGAGGGGGGGTGAGCGAGTGTCCCCCCCTCCTAAACCATGCCAGGTCACATGCCCTAAACGTGGGGGGTGCGTTTTAGGGAAGGGGGGCTCTGCCCCATCCTTACTCCAAAGCATCTTGTCCCCATGTTGATCCTAGACCAGTGGTTCTCAACCGGTCTAGTGCTGTGACCCCTCGATAAAATTCCCCAAGTTGCGGGGACCCCTAACGGTAAAATTATTTTCGTAGCGTGTGTTGTCAGCATCCAAGGCAAGTAATTTGTGCCCCTAACCCATGGACATTTAGCGCTCCCTTCCAATATTAAAACCCCTTATGATACATTTGAGGATGTACCCCTCTCTCTTTTTGTTCTCCTTTTTTTCCCCATCCCTTTCTCTATCCGTCTTTCACTCCCCTTTTCTTTGTTCCTTCCCCTCTTTTTCTCTCCCATTTGTAGTCTCTATTTGTATTCCTTCTTTTGTTTCTTGCTGGGGTTAATAGGATTAGTGGCAGTGCTGGTGGGAGTTCTGATCAGTCTACTTAGGTGCTCTTAATTAAGGTAATCTGCTGATCTGAGAACTATAGTGGGGACTTTTACTGGCAACTATAATCACAGGTAGTGTTACTCCCCCTTCACGGTGTCTCAGACATTGTGGTGGCTCGAAGCAGTGACACCTATGCTAAAATAAGGAGATAGGGTCTCCTCCAGCCTCTCCCACTTCACATTCCTAACATCAGCTAACTTCTAGTCTCTGCCCCCCAGCCATGCTGTGAACTGAATGGGCGGCTGCGGGCTCCAGGAACAGCCCAGGATTTGGTGACCCCCTGGCAAATCATCATTTGACCCCCAGGTTGAGAACCACTGTCCTAGACTGTGATTGTGGGGGTCTGGGGGTAACTCACAATTTCACATTCAGGTCCCATTCACAGTGTAGTGGGAACGCATATTTTTTGTCTCGATTTTCCATTCACATGCATAGGGCAGCCTATTGATTTCAATAGGCTAGACACAGGGCAAGATAGCTCATGGGACATTTTGGCGTGTTACGGTTTGCAGATTTTTTACTATGTGTTTTCCTGTGGTTGCTGCTTTCGTTGCCATTTGTCACTGTTGTTTTTTTTTTTACATAGCACAATGTATAATGGTGACCATACACTGTACAATCTGATTGTACAAGCTCTGTACCATCTTCCTTAGATTTACCAAAACTATATAATGAGAGGACCCACCTATCTATTCAATCACTCTGTACCCAGTCAGGCAGGCCCTTGTATTACATAGTTGATGGTAGATCAAATGGAGATTGTACAATCATATTGTATAGTGTAAGGTGAGCTTTACAGACTTCCAGGGACTTACTTCTCTTGTCTTCAATACTACAGCTTTTTTCCTCAAAGGCTGTTATCGCTCAGCTCCAGCAAACTTTGCCAAATGAACGATCTATGCAAGAAGACAGTAACATACACAAAGAGGAAGAGCCTTGCTGTGTATTCAGAGAGAACAAAGCTGACATTCCCTGCACTGGAAAAACAGTAACGGCAGGGTGACTGGGTGGGCACAATCTCCTGGAGGGGGAGGGCAGGTGCAGGGTGAGTGCTAATGAGGTCAGCTGGTGGACTACGTCCTTGTTCTTGTTTTTCCATCCCAAATACCATATCTGTAATGGAGGAGTTTTATACAGGAGACTGGAGGTTGAGGTAAAGCATGTCCTAAAAGACAAAGAAAATGTTTAATTGTCCACAAAAGATGTACATTAATGGTATATTGGTACATAAGGTAGCTGTAATTTAGAAAGAAAAGTTGAACTTAGTCTTTAACGTGCTCTGTGCCATTGCAGGAATGAATTGTCCATATATTCCTTTGTGGAATCCACTAGATGGCATGCTTGCAGTATTTCATTATGTCACAAACTCTATACTGGGTTCTACATAGCAATACATGAAACATTATTAAACATTTAATTTTGCTTGTGATAAAGGGTGCTTGGTTGGCTCAAAGCCTTAACATTTATAAATGAGCTGTGCCCCCCCCCCAAATTACAGGAATAAATACAGACCAGGGGGGGTTATACACTGCTTCACACAACTCCCACGTGAAAAAAAGGTGGGATACAATTCTATGTTAAGTTCACAATACAATTTATATTTTAATATATAGAAATCTAATTGTTTTCAATCCAACTTTATTTAAAACATGCAAACGGATTATCACATTTCAGCAAAAACGTTTCCATTACATTCTGCCTGTTTTATAAAACCTCTGATATATCTTATCTGTCCTTTACCTGCTTTGGGATATATTATAGGGACATTTTATCCTAGTGCTAAGAATTCTTTATTCTATTCATGCATCCACACTCGCACAAATAAATGAACATAAAAAAAAAAGACAGATTTCCCTCTCTTCCCCTCACCTCCTGGGTCCAACTTCATTCTACTTTATAAATAATCTGATACAGTGATGCAGCCTCACTGTGCCCATCAAACGCAGCTACTGTGCCCATCAAACGCAGCCACTGTGCCAAACGCAGCCACTGTGCCCATCAATTGTCACCAATGTGCCATGCCATCAAACACAGCCACTGGGCCATCAATTGTTGCCACTGTGCCATTAATTGTCACCACTGTGCGATCAATTGTCACCACTTTGCCATGTCATCAAACTCAGCCACTGTGCCATCAATCGTCACCACTGTGCCCAGCAATCGTCACCACTGTGCTCAGCAATTGTTAGTACTGTGCCCAGCAATTGTCACCACTGTGCCGAGCAATTATAGCCATTGTGCTCATCAATTGTCACCACTGTGCCCAGCAATTGTAGCCATTGTGCCCATCAATCGTCACCACTGTGCCCAGAAATTGTAGCCATTGTGTCCATCAATCGTCACCACTGTGCCCAGCAATTGCAGCCTTTGTGCCCCGTAAAATGCCCCCCCCCCGCGCCTGGCACGTACTTTTCTGGGGTCAGCCGTGCTTCTTCCGTCCCTCGATGTGTTTCTCCGTCCTCGTTGATGCTTCAGCCAATCAGGTTACTGGTAACCTGATTGCCTGAGACGCCTATAACTCTTATCCAAGGAACCCACCCCCTGTGCGTCTCGAGGATAAGCATCCGTAAACCGACTACAGCCTGAGAACTGTAATCGGAAAGCCTAGAAAAGCCGCTGGCTCTGATAGGCACTTCCGCAGCCACCGTTATTCAGATGGCCGGCGCTCACCAGGGGGCCGACCATCTGAATATTCAGCGAATCGGCAGCAATACATAGATTCATGCAATGGAATACATGAATCTTTGTATATTGTCAGTGGCGTGTGCGGTAGCCAGAGGGGGCGGCGCTCCAGCGCCCACGATACACACACCGCCACTGGTTATATTTCTCCATTTATGAGCTATAATCTTTCTGGCTGCCGTTGTCATGTGGTGAAGAATATCTGTTTTAATACTTTTTATTGGCCCTGGTATTATAAATAATATTGCATTATTTCTATTAGATCTTATCTCCTTTCCAGTCACTTTATAATAAATATCAAATATCTTATCCCAAAATTCTCTCACCACAAATCTAATGCCGCCTACACACGGCCGTTTTTCATGTCATGGAAAAAAACAATGTTTTTCTCGACGTGATTCCTCTCAAGCCTGCCTTGCATACACACGATCGTGAAAAAAAATGCTCGAGCAAAGCGCGGTGACGTACAACACGTACAACCGCACTATAAAGGGGAAGTTTCATTCGAATGGCGCCACCCTTTGGGCTGATTATGCAACTTTCCCTTCTCATAACTTGCTTCTGAGCATGGACGTTTTTTCCCTCTCATTAAAGCCTACCCACGACCGTTTTTCAGGACGAGAAAAATGACGACGTGAAAAACGACAAGAAAAAATAGAGCAGGTTCTGAATTTTTAATGGTAATTTTTATCATCGAGAAAAATGCTCTGGAGCCCACAACACAATCGTTTTTAATGACCAATTTAAAAAATTAATTTTTCTCGTCATGAAAAACGGTCGTGTGTACGCGGCATAATTGTAATAAAACGTTTTAAGCTTTCTTCATCCATGTACTCTATGCTAAGTTCAAACTTTTCTTTCCTGGCTAAAAAAATATGGCACCAAAAACAGCAACCAATGATATTGAAGCAGTATTACACCCAAAAGCAAACATTTATTATATTGCAGATTACCATTTCTTAAAGCGGAGGTCCCACTATATATATATATATATATATATATATATATATATATATATATATATATATATATTAAAAGCCAGCAGCTACAAATACAGCAGCTGCTGACTTTTAATATATGGTCACTTACCTGTCCAGGGAGCCTGCAATGTCGGCAGCCAAAGCCGATCAATCGCTCGGCTGCCCCCCTGCCATCCTCTGTGAGGGAATCAGAAAATGAAGCTTTGTGGCGTCACTACCGGTTCCCTGCTGCGCGTCTTCACTGCTGTGTTCTGGAAGGTGCCAAATGTGACACCGAAGGGGTGGGAGGGTTCCACTTTAAATGTGATGGCTGCATTCGTTTTTTTTTCTTCTATTTTCATCTGTGATCTGTCCAGTAAGTTTGCTGTTTACAAAAAAATAAAAAATAACAAGCTCTCCAGCAAAGTGTATCAGTTACAGAGATGAGATAAACCATGTACCACTGACAGGGGTACTTGCAATGATCAGCTATTATTTATTTATGTAAAACCTTTATCCCAAAAGAAGAAAAAACTATAACTTTAACTGCTTATAAAGCATTGGCTGAAATTTGTTTTAATTTGTTAGTGTTGATCAGGGGTCTCCAAACTGGGACCCGGTGCCGGATGTCGCCCTTTGCTTTCCTTTATCTGGGCCTTGATTCACTGTTCCTTCCACTGAAACAAGGCACTATTCTTTCCACTGACACTGAAGATGGGGCACTACTCCTTCTACTGACACTAACGATGGGGCACTATTTCTCCCACTGGTACCAGAGACGAGGAAATAATTCACCCATTGACACTAATTATGTTGTCTATTCCTCCCATTAACATCAATAATGCCAGGCACTTTCTACTCTCACGGGTTACACCCCAGCCCCGCTATTATTTGAAGGGCACACTGGCCCTTTGTTTTGAAAGCTTGGAGACGCCTGGTGTAGATACACTATATTACCGAAAGTATAGGGACCCCCGCCTTTACATGCACATGAACTTTAATGGCATCCCAGTCTTAGTCCATAGGGTTCAATATTGAGTTGGCCCACCCTTTGCAGCTATAACAGCATCAACTCTTCTGGGAAGGCTGTCCACAAAGTTTAGGAGTGTGTCTATGGGAATGTTTTACCATTCTTCCAGAAGCACATTTGTGAGGTTAGGCACTGATGTGGACGATGGGGCCTGTCTCGCAGTTTCCACTCTAATTCATCTCAAATGTATTCTATCGGATTGAGGTCAGGACTCTGTGCAAGCCAGTCAAGTTCCTCCACCCTAAACTCGCTCATCCATGCCTTTATGAACCTTGTTTTGTGCACTGGTCCAAATCATTTGGTGGAGGGAGATTATGGTGTGGAGTTGCTTTCCAGGGGTTGGGCTTGGCCCCTTAGTTCCAGTGAAGGGAACTTTTAAGGTGTCAGCATACCAAGACATTTTGGACAATTTCATGCTCCCAACTTCGTGGAAACATTTTGTGAATGGCCCCTTCTGCTTCAACATGACTGAGCACCAGTGCACAAAGCAAGGTCCATAAAGACATGGATGAGCGAGTTTAGGGTAAAGGAACTTGACCGGCCTGCGTGGAGTCTTGACCTCAACCTGATAGAACACCTTTGGGATGAATTAAAGCGGAGACTGTGAGCCAAGCCTTCTCATCCCCATCAGTGCCCGACCTCACAAATGCGCTTCTGGAAGAATGGTCAAACATTCCCATAGACACACCTCCTAAACTATGTGGACAGCCTTCCCAGAAGAGTTGAAGCTTTTATAGCTGCATAGGGTGGGCCAACTCCATATTGAACCCTATAGACTAATGCCTAGTACACACAATCATTTTTTCTGTCAGGAAAACTGCCGTGTTTTCTTTTGGCCGGGGAAACCGGACGTGTGTATGCTCCTTAGCAGTTTTCCCAACAGGAAAACTGTGGTTTAAAAAAAATGAGAACATGTTCGAATCGCATCATTTTTTCCCCCCGCAGTTTTCCTATGGGAAACACTGCGAGGGAGCATACACACAGCCGGTTTTTCTGACCAAAGTTCTCCTGGCAGTTATCCTGTTGGAAAAACTGGCCGTGTATACAGGGGAAAAGGGACCGAGCCAGTTCTCGGTTTTCCCCTTGGTTTCCCCGGCGGTCTTTTGACCTTTGTGAAAACCGTTAGTGTGTACTAGGCATAAGACTGGGATGCCATTAAAGTTCATGTGCGTGTAAAGGCAGGTGTCCCAATACTTTTGGTAATATAGTGTAAATCTTCTACTACATCTAACACCCCCCTTCACACAGATTGATGATGCTTCTGTCTAAGCCCTCGTACACACGACCGAGGAACTCGTCGTAAATGAAACATCGTTTTCCTCAACGAGACTTGTCAGGCTTGTCGAGTATCTTGACAAGCTGTCTTTGCATACACAGTGTCAAGACAAATTCTCGTTGTTCTCAAACGTGGTGACGTATAACACGTATGACGGTACTATAAAGGGGAAGTTCGATTCCACTGGCACAACCCTTGGGGCTGCTTTTGCTAATCTCATGTTACTGCGTGTTAAGTAAAAGTTTGGTAAGAGACGATTCGAGCTATTCTGTCTGTTACAGCGTGACAAGTGTGCTATCTCCATTACGAACGCTACTTTTACCAAAGGCACGCTCCCGTCTCATACTTAATTCTGAGAATGCGTCGGTTTCTAAGCACAAACAGGAACGTGTTTCTCGTCGTAAATCAGCCCGACAAGAAACATGACAAGGAAATTGAGACTCCCGACGAGGAAAAAGAGAACTTGTTCTCTTTTTTCTCGTCGAGTTCCACAACAGGTTTCTCGACAAAAAGCATACACATGACCGTTTTCCTCTGCAAAAAAGCTCTGCCGCCAAGTTTCTTGATGGATTCTCTCGAGGAAAACGGTTGTGTGTACGAGGCCTGAATGTGCTACTTTATCCAAAGTGGAGGGAAAAAAAAGCCTAAAAAAAGTGGAAACAAATGCAGCCACTATCTAATGATTAGTAAGGTGCAATAAATTAAATTTTTGGTTTTGGGTTTAATACCACTTTAACCACTTAAGGACCGCCTCCTGCACATATACATCAGCAGAATGGCACGGTTGGGCACATCCACGTACAGGTACGTCCTGTACTAGTACCCAGCCGTGGGTCGTGGGCGCGCGCCCGCGACCCGGTCCGAAGCTCCGGGACCGGGACCGCGGAACTCGCAGACCTGATCACCGCTAGAGTCCGGCGATTTGTCCCCGGAGCTGAAGAACGGGGAGAGCCGTGTGTAAACACGGCTTCCTCGTTCTTCACTGTGGCGGCGTCATCGATCGCGTCACCTCTTTTATAGGGATACACAATCGATGATGTCACAAACCCCTACAGTTGTAAACACACATTAGGGAACACATAACACCTTCAGCGCCCCCTTGTGGTTAACTCCCAAACTGCAAATGTAATTTTCACAATAAACCAGGGATATGCAATTAGCGGACCTCCAGCTGTTGCAAAACTACTATTCCCATCATGCCTCTGCCTCTGGGTGTCATGCTTGTGGCTGATGTGTAGTTCTGCAACAGCTGGAGGTCCGCTAATTGCATATCCCTGCAATAAACAATGCAATTTAAATGCATTTTTTGCTGTGAAAGTGACAATTGTCCCAAAAATGTGTCAAAATTGTCCGAAGTGTCCGCCATAATGTCGCAGTCATAAAAAAATCGCTGATTGCCGCCATTAGTAGTAAAACTATTTTTTTTTATAAAAATGCTTTAAAACTATCCCCTATTTTGTAAATGCTATACATTTTGCGCAAACCAACCGATAAACGCTTATTGCATTTTTTTTTTTTACCATAAATAGGTAGAAGAATACGTATTGGCCTAAACTGAGGGAAAAAAATGTTATATATATAAATATTATATAAATATTGAATTTTTTTCAAAATTGTCGCTCTATTTTTGTTTATAGCGCAAAAAATAAAAATCGCATAGGTGATCAAATACCACCAAAAGAAAGCTCTATTTGTGGGGAAAAAAGGACGCCAATTTTGTT
Source organism: Rana kukunoris (assembly GCA_029574335.1). Taxonomy (NCBI): domain Eukaryota; kingdom Metazoa; phylum Chordata; class Amphibia; order Anura; family Ranidae; genus Rana; species Rana kukunoris. The sequence goes on along the minus strand of CM056058.1, from coordinate 120,159,938 downwards.
TGGGAGCCAAGTCGCATGACCGCGCAATTGTCCGTTAAAGCGACGCAGTGCCGAATCGCAAAACCTGGCCGGGTCCTTTAGCTGACTAAAGGTCCGGGTCTTAAGTGGTTAATGCTGCCAATTTCATCTTTGGAACAAGAACAGTTGGAAATTGATTAGTTGTACTAATATCTTTACTTAATTATTTCATCACACCTTTATTTTTCCCACCTTGATGAACAGCAACGTTAGGTGACTCTATAACAGGAACAACAAGTTAGATGCACAGCCGTCTATCCTGCTGAAGGTGTAGCAGTCAGGCTTATAACAGATGTAGGGGGTGGCAGAGATAAGCACATGAAGAGAGAACTCAGCATGAATATAAACTTGTTGAAGCCTGGCATCGGATCAAGGTAAAAAGTTGTCCGCCATCTCAGAACTTGAGTGATAAGACAGTGACAATTATTTCTAAAACTGTTGGAAAGTATTTTTGGTTCTAGTTGTTACATTTTTTTTAACACAGACCATAATATAAATGTATATATTTGATCAGTGGCTCTACAGAGGAACCTTTCTTTCCTTTAGATTTTATAAAACATTCTCAGTGTCACGGCTGATCTAAAAATCCAAGCAGTTGTAGGATGTCCTGCTTTTTCATTCTTTCAATTAGTAAGAAATTATTTAAAAAGTGAGAAATCAGGAAAAAGTTTAAATTGCTCAACTTACTAAATATAACAATCTATTTTACTTATCATATATACTCGAGTGTAAGATGAGTTTTTCAGCACATTTTTTTGTACTAAAAAATGCCCCCCTCGGCTTATACTCGAGTCAGCTTTTTGCGCCAGATCTCCCGGACTTTGAGGACCCGGTACTGGCCGGCCGTAGGACACATGTAGCCCCACTCTTCCTCTATAAGTGTGCAAAGTTTGTTGTCCGGGGGGGTTCGATTTTTAAAACATGGGCACCCCATGTTAAACGGTCATTTGGGGACCCGGTACTAGCCGGTCGTAGGTCCCCTGGACTTGGCACACATGAAGCCCCATTTCTTTTTTTACAAGTGTGCAAAGTTTGTTGTCTAGGGGGCCTACAGCTGGGGAGCACCGATTTTTCAAACCGGGTACCCCCATAAACTCCAATGTTAAACGTCAGTCTAGTCATGGGCACAGTGAGGCATGGACACAGTGAGGCATGGGCACAGTGAGGCATGGACACAGTGAGGCATGGACACAGTGAGGCAAAGTGAGGCATGGACACAGTGAGGCATGGACACAGTGAGGCATGGACACAGTGAGGTATGGACACGGTGAGACATGGGCACAGTGAGGCATGGGCACAGTGAGGCAAAGTGAGGCATGGACACAGTGAGGCATGGGCACAGTGAGGCATGCACATGGACAAAGTGCGGAAAAGTGAGGCACAGCGAGGCATGAAGATGGAGATGAGTTATAGACACAGTGAGGCATGGGCACAGTGAGGCATGGGCACAGTGAGGCATGGACACGGTGAGGCATGCACATGGACAAAGTGAGACAAAGTGAGGCACAGCGAGGCATGAAGATGGACACCCTAGGCTTATACTCGGGTCAATACGTTTTCCTATTTTTTTGTGGTAAAATTAGGTGCCTCGAATTATATTTCGGTTGGCTTATACTCAAGTATATATGGTAATTTTCCTGAAATGGTACCCCTTAGTACCTGATTCTGTCACACATTGGCCTTAATGAGGGTGGCTCCAGACATTTTTTTTTGAGGAAGCTGTTCTGGTGATAGGAGTATAAATAGGGGGGCTAAGTCCCCAATCATCAATTCTGTGTTTAAAAAAGCAGTTATACTGTTAGATATTGAAAAAAAGATTTGTGAGAAAATTGAAATGCAAGACGCCGATCACAGTGTAATAAGAACACAGTCTGTAGCTCCTTTTAGATGCAATAAAGCAAGGATGTCAAACTCAATTTCATTGTGGGCCACATCAGCATTATGATTGCCCTCAAAAGGGCCGGTTGTATCTGTAAGATTAGATGTCCAGCACACCCCCTTTCCTTACATTAGATGTCAAGAGCCACTCCACCATCAGAAGTTGAGTCCCCCCTTTCCTTATGTTGCTGGTGGGAAAAAGCTGGATGCATTGCTTGAAAGCAGAAAGTAAGGGGTCTAGAGGAGGACCAGAGGAGGGCTGGAGCTCTCGGGCAGCTGCAGAAGAGGTGCGAGGGCCACATAAAATGGCCTGGAGGGCTGGATTCGCCCTGCATTCCATGTGTTTGACACCTGTACAATAAAACATCAGGAGTGCAGTGGTCAGAAACATGTAATTGCCATTTAAAGCGGAGTTCCACCCAGAAATGGAACTTCTGCTTATCCGGTTCCTCCCCCTCTCGGGTGTCACATTTGGCACCTTTTTAGGGGGGAGGGAATAGCAGATACTTGCATAATACAGGTATTTTCTCCCACTTTCGGCGAAAGATCGCTGCAGTATCCTCCATCTGGAGCCGAGGGATGGGTCGGCTTCAGGTGAGGACATTGCGGGCGTCCCTGGACAAGTAAGTGTCCTTATTTTAAAAGTCAGCAACTGCAGTATTTGTAGCAGCTGAATTTTATTTTATTTTTTCAAATGAAATTCTGCTTTAAGGACCAAGCCTTTTCTGGCACTTTTTGTTTGCAAGTACATTTTTTGCTAGAAAATTATTGAGAACCCCCGAACATTATATATTCTTTAGCAGAGACGCTAGAGAATAAAATGGTGCTCATTGCAATTTTTTATGTCAAATGGTATTGCGCAATGGTTTTTTCAATCAAAACTTTTTGGAAAAATATAAACTTTAAGGTCTCGTACACACGACCGAGGAACTCGTCGGAAAAGACACATCGTTTTCCTCGACGAGTTCCTTGTTAGGCTTGTCGAGAAACTCGACAAGCTGTCTTTGCGTACACACAGTCAAGACCAAATCTCCTCATTCTCAAACGCGGTGACGTACAACACATACGACGGCGGGGGAAGTTCGGTTCCACTGGCACAACCCTTGGGGCTGCTTTTGCTAATCTCATGTTACTGCGTATTAGGAAAAAGTTTGGTAAGAGACGATTTGCACTTTTCAGTCTGTTACAGCGTGATGAATGTGCTATCTCCATTACAAACGCTACTTTTACCGAAGGTGCGCGGGTTTCTAAGCATACACACCAACGTGTTTCTTGTCGAAAACCAGCTCGGCGAGGAACACGACGAGGAAATTGAGACTCCCGACGAGGAAAAAGGGAACTTGTTCTCGTTTTTCCTCGTCGAGTTCCACGACAGTTTTCTCGATGAAAAACATACACACAACCATTTTCCTCTGCAAAAAAGCTCTGCCACCAAGTTTCTTGATGGACTCTGTAGAGGAAAACGGTCGTGTGTATGAGGCCTCATGGAAAAATCACAATACATAACAATTTTTTTTTTGGTAAAATCTAAAAGATGTTATGCAGAGTAAATAGAACCTAAAATGCCACGCCTTTAAAAGTGTGAATGCTCATGGAATGGCGACAATTTTTTTTTTTACAGGTTACCTGTTTAGAGTTACAGAAATACAAAGGAGATTTAGCTCTCAGCTCTGGGAATTCCACACAGCTATTTGGCTGACACCCTTTCCATTCCAGTTTACGCCTCTACTAACTGTCCCCGCCCCTGAAAAATACAGCCTTAGCACTTGCCCTGCAGTCCTTCACCATGCACGTCATTAAAACATACTCTTGGCGCATGCGCGGACGGCTCCGGGATGGCAGCTTAGCCTTGGAGCTCCGCACCGTTCTGGTCGATCGACGGATCTAGCGGGCGGATCAGGCCCCGGTCGGTCACCACGCCAACACTGTCCGGTGGGGGAAAAGCAGGAGTACCCCTGCATGTCGGTGGGACCGACGAGACGCAGCCTGGGACCGCAGCTGGAGGCGGTAAGCGGGACACGCGACCACAAGATGGCGGGCGGCACTCAGCCCTTCCTCACTGACACGGAGGAGCCCTATGATGCCAGACCCTCGTATGCCTCTGTAGCCCGTACGCTCACACCAGGGACCCCGGCTGGCCCCCTCCCCACCATGGCTCACTCCCCAGCCTCAACAGAGTCACTGCTGGAGCAAACCATGGCAGACATCATGAACTCTCCCTTGCGGCCTACTTCTCCTCAGGCAACTGAAAGGCCTGTCATGGCGGACGTCACTGCACACTCCCTGTCACAAACGACTGATCTATTTACACAGCTGTCGCTTCTGCTGGACAGAGGTCTTGCTCAAACAGCAGCAAAGATAACAGGAGAACTTAGAGGGGACTTTCAGATGATAGGATCCAGGATGGAATCCATAGAAAACAAGCTCGACCAGACAATTGCCACAACTCGGCAGAACTCTGATCATATTCAAATCCTCCAGGACCAATTGGACACTGCTCTGTCGCGAATCGATGATTTGGAGAACAGGTCCAGAAGAGAGAACTTTAGGATCAGGGGGCTCCCTGAATCATTCAAAGACATTTTCTCTGTGGTCCAGGACTTTGTCAAACAACTTCTCCCTAACATTCCCCAGCATAAATTGGAGATTGACCGTGCTCACAGGACCCTGGGGCCACTGAGGAAGGATGGCTCCCCCAGGGACATTGTGGTTAAGCTACACTTTTTTTCAGTGAAGGAGGAGGTGATGAGGACCTGCAGAAGCCTAAACCCGCTTACTTTCCAGGGTCACACCGTACAGGTATTTTCTGACCTTTCACCCACAACCATTCAGAAACGGAGGACCCTAAAGCCTCTCTTATCGGTCCTGTCGCAACGTGACATCAAATACAAGTGGGCCGTTTGCCGTTAAGTTTGAATATAAGGGCAAGGCACATGCATTCCACAACTTCCATGATGGAGAACGCCTGCTCCTGAACCTTCGCCTCATCTCACACAAAGCAGCCATGGACCTCTCCAACTCCAATCCCAGATCCACCAAACGCCCCTCTCCTGCGAGCCCTCTAACAAACACCTGGGACAAGCCTAAATTCAAGAAGACCAGGGATACCAGACCACCATGACACTGTCGCAAGGACTCTCTGGGAATAGTCCGTGAGGACTGTCATCTCTCCTCTGTGGACTTCTCCCGTATCCTAGGGAGAACTATCTTTTTCTAATTTTTTCCTCGGTTGCGTCCCTTGGGGACCATTACAATGTTAGTGTTAGCCTCGGACTGGTATACCTGTTTGTCTCGATACAGACTCATGGTCTGAGTGCTTCCACTCTTGTTAACTTGATCATTCCTCTTGCCTTATGTTTAAGATGTTTTTGATTGTCTTTTATTTTTTTCATTTTTATATACTTAAATAATTTGTTGAAGCACACGGTGTGCCTCTGGGGGCCTGCGGCCTCCTCCTCATGCTAGGCATGCGGGAGGGGGGGTGGGCCCTCGGGGGGCAGGCCGGCGAGGCATCCCTACTGCTCGCTTTAAATTTTCCTTATTGTTGGAGCAACCGGCTCCAGTTGACAGTTTTTTTCACGTCGCGGCTGGAGCGGTGTTGCTGCGCCTCCTCCTACCCCACTGATTAGGCTATGCCCTCTCCTTGGGTTAGTCGCCCACCCTACCTGCAGGGTGCGGTAAACGAGAATAGGGTTCTAGGTGCTGGACACGGCTATGCCCAGCACCAGCCCGAGCCCCTAGTGGGCTCATGTCTTCCCCCCCTCTCCCCTTCCTTCTTTTTACACTGTCTTATTCTTTCCTAACTTCTCTTCCTCTTTCAGGCGGTGATAGGCTTGCTGGTGGCTCTCTACTCCCAGGAGGTCGACAGCTCCGCAGATGGTTGGATTCCTGCACCCACTGTGAGGCCTCTACCAAGGTAGGTGACGGGGTTTTGGTGATCTCCCCCACCCCTTTGCTCCATGGCTAGTAATACTCCTATGGCACCCTCTTTGAAGGTGGCCACTCACAACACACAGGGCCTTAACTCTCCTTCCAAACGGCGGAAGGTTCTAGACTTCATGAAGTCATGCCACATTGATGTCCTCTTCCTGCAGGAGACGCACTTCCCGATCCGATACAAACCCAACTTCATTCACGCCCAATTCCCACAATTTTTCCTGGCTAACGCGGAAGATAAGACCAAGGGGGTAGCGATTCTCATATCTAAACACTGTAGGTTTACGTTAGAATCAGAATACAGGGATCCGGGAGGGAGGTATGTCCTGGCCAAGGGCACTATTGACGGCCATCTGTACTCACTGGTCTCCTATTACGCCCCCAATGTAGGCCAATTGAAATTCTTCACTGATCTATTTACAACCTTGGACCCACTACTGGAGGGCATGGTGATCTTAGGCGGAGACTCAAACGTCGCCTTTGATCAAGGCATTGATAAGTCCAAACCACCTACGGCACAGAATGTGCGTCCCACCAGGCTTAGCTCGAAAATTGCCAAATTAGTATACCAAAGGGGTCTCACAGACATCTGGAGGGAGATGAATCCTACCCAAAAAGACTACACACACTTCTCCCACGCACATCAAACCTACGCCAGAATAGATCATCTCTTAATCTCCAACGCTCTGATCCCCTCAGTCAGTAAATCTCAGATCACAGACACAGTCTGGTCTGACCATTCCCTAGTAAGCATGTCCTTAACTAACCACCCCTCACTACCTAACTCCCGCCATTGGCGTCTTAACGAAACAATACTTTCGGACCCTGCCCACAAAACTGAGATAGAACAAGCTATCTCTGAATACTTCTCACTGAACAGCTCCCCTGATATCTCTGCAGAGACTCTCTGGGCTGCCCACAAGGCAACCATCAGAGGCAAACGAATCCAAATCAAGGCAAGACTTAATAGGGCTCGCAGAGCGGACATAGAGAATCTGGAAAAAAAATTCCAGGCGCTCCGTGCGGACCATAAAAGGGACCCAGGTCGATGCCCTATATCTCACATTGATTCTGCCCGCCTGGAACTAAACCTCGCTCTGACTGCCAAAGCTGCGACCAGTTTGCGATGGCAGGGGGCGAGATTCTACCATACGAAAGATAAACCGGGGCACCTCTTGGCTTCCAAACTTACCCCGCGGCCACGTACGTTCGCCTTCCCTAAAATTAACATAGCAGGCCAACCCCCCACGGCGAACCCCCTTAAAATACTGCGGGCATTCCACTCATTTTACACAAATCTGTATAGGGGACAACAGACTAAGGCAACACCTACCAGGACTAAGTTCTTGGATGATCTCCCTATACCCACCTTATCAAAGGACCACAGGGACCAACTCGAGGCCCCGGTTTCCACTGCAGAAGTTTTGGAAGTTATCAAGGGTTTGAAGACAGGATCTGCCCCAGGCCCAGACGGGTTCTCAGTCCCTTACTATAAGGCCTTCGCACAAATTTTAGCCCCACACCTCTCACATTTTTTTAACTCCAAGGCCAAGGGGGACCCCCTAGACGCGCAGCTTAATACGGCCTTTATCTCCGTCATCCCTAAGCCTGACAAGGACCCGGGTGAAGTTAGTAATTATAGGCCAATATCCCTGATCAATAACGATCTTAAAATCTTGACTAAAGTTATGGCCGACAGATTAACATCCTTCATTGGCGTATACGTACACAAAGATCAGGTCGGGTTCATTCCTGGGCGTCAGGGACCAGATCAAGTCAGAAGGGTAATAGACGTAATGTCTCTACTGCAATCAGGATGGGATGGCGGAGGTGCTCAGGCAGGGATGTTGCTGTCGCTGGACCTTCAAAAGGCCTTCGACTCGGTCTCTTGGCCCTACATATTCCAAATTCTGGAAAGATGGGGTTTCGGCCCTAACTTTTCTGGACTAATTAGATCTCTATACTCTAACCCCAAAGCCAGGATTAAATTGCAGGGCCTATACTCCGATCCCATTAAAATACGCAACGGGATTCGCCAAGGTTGCCCCCTGTCACCATTAATTTTCGCCATTGCAATTGAATCCTTGGCCATTGCCATCAGGTCCAACCCCGACATTGCTGGAGTGCGCTGCGGCTCCACTTTTTACGAATGCGGTCTGTTTGCAGACAATTTGATTCTCTTTATCACCTCGCCCTCCACATCCCTGCCTGTGGTATGTAAAACACTTGACGACTTTGCGACCATATCAGGTTTAAAGGTTAACTACACCAAGTCTATGGCCCTCAACATCTCCCTCCCAGGGCCCCTGGTGGCCCGGTTGAAGGACTCCTTTCGCTTTAAATGGAGTGACACCTCCATTCGCTACCTGGGGATCAACCTGACCCCCAAATTTGAACAATAATACCTGGCCGACTACCCCCCCATTTACAAAAAATTGTGGCTTGACCTTAAACAATGGCACCCACACCGACTCTCTTGGCTAGGGAGAATAAACTCAGTGAAGATGACCCTGCTCCCACGGCTCCTTTACCTCTTTCGTGCGCTCCCGATCTTAATCAGGAAGGACCATTTAGACTTGTTCCAAAGCAAGGTTATCAAATTTGTATGGGGAAAGTCGGGCCACCGCCTAGCTAAGCACACTCTTTTTAGACTCAGACACAGGGGGGGGGCTGGGACTGCCCAACTTACTCTGGTACTATCAAGCGGCTAGACTTGCCCAGATCTCCACGGTCTATAGCAAATCCGCCAAACCTGATTGGGTGGACATGGAGAGGCAAGCGGTGCCCACCTTCACCCTTGACTTTCTCCTATGGTGCCCTCCGAGGGCTAGACCCCCCATTATTTGTCCATCTTTATCTCACACATTTATGATCTGGGACAAGCTTAAACATGACCCTTCCTTGGTCTCCCCCTGTAAACCCCTGAGTCACATCTTTCATAACCCCGACTTCCCCCCTGGAATGGACATCAGAGCATTCAAATGGTGGCTGGACAAGGGGATGTATCGGATCGGGCACTTCCTCTCTCCTGCAGGACCTCTCTTCCTTCCCCATTGTGTTAAGACTCTGAAACTACCCCCATCGGAGGGATTCAGGTTCCATCAAATATGCCACTTTCTTCACTCCGTCTGGGCCACGAAACCTGCCCCTCCCCAACTCACACCATATGAACATTGGTGCGGAGACCTTCTGGAGCAAAGGGGGGGGGGATCTCCATAATCTACTCGTCACTGGCCAGGGATAAGCAGAAAGCGCCCTACATGTTAGCCTGGGAGGAGGATTTACAACTGAACTGGGACCTAGAAACTTGGCACAAAGCTGTGGGATCCTCGTTTAAGGGCGTCCTCAACATTTCACTTGTTGAAGCCAATCTAAAAGTCTTCACCAGGTGGTACCTCACCCCTACCCGGCTTGCGGCCATGTACCCTTCGGCTTCCCCCTTGTGTTTTAGGGGGTGCCAGTTGAGGGGCTCCATGCTGCACGTCTGGTGGGAGTGCCCTAAAATTCGAAATTTTTGGACTAAAATTTTCCACATAGCATCCAAAATCACCGGACTTGTCATCCCCAGGTCCCCTTCGACGGCCTCCTTAACCACCTCCCCTCCAGGGCCCCGAAGTCCACTCGTAAACTTATATTCTTTATCCTCCTGGGGGCTAAAATCACATTGGCCAGGACATGGAAATGTCCCAAGGTCTCTATCGCAGCAGCTAAAAGAAAGATTTCCTGGATTATGTCCCAAGAGAAAATGATGAGTTCTATCCTGGATACCTCCCCTCAATTTAGGGAGATATGGGAACCTTGGGCTATCTATATGGGGATTGGAAACTCCATTTACCTGTCAAGTTGACCCACCTGGGTATAAACAGTAATAGCAGACCGCCGATTTGCCTCTCTCTTCCTTTCACATCTCTCTCTTTCTTTCTCTCCCTTTCACCCCCCCGGCAGTGCCACACCAATTCCCAAAATGAATTGCTAATGAAATGATTCAATAAAACCTTTCCATGTTCATTACATACCTTATTTTAGACATGTCAAATCGCATGTCAAAATACACAGGGCCGATCCTAGGCAGGGTGCATTGCACCCAGGCGCCTGCAGAGGTGGGGGCGCCGAACATCTAACAGACTCTTTAACAGAAGCCCTCTCTGTGTCTATCACAGAGGCCCCTCTCCAGGTCCCAATAAGGTACTTCTCTTCCTGTATTTTGTTTATTGTTAAGAGATCATGTAAGGATCCCAGGTTAATGAAGACTTCATGAGGGAGCATCTCTGTGGTTGAGTCATTGCCATAGAAACATTTGTAAAGGGGAGAAGTTAGTAAAAATGACGACGCCCATGTGGGGGCGCCAGAAATATTTCTGCACCCAGGCGCCTGTGACCCTAGGATCGGCCCTGAAAATACACCAGTGTGAACCAGGGTGGAAGTAACTGAAATCCAATTGATAAAAAAGGGGTGGTCAGGGGAAGGAGGAATGGGTTGGATAACGCTGAATGTCCTTCAGCCAGGAAGTTAGACGTGGTCTGTTTGACTTGTTGCAACTTCTAATGCACATTATAGGAAGGTCTGGTACAGAATTTTGAGGGAACCTCATGCCATGATCTTATATTTTTTTTATCTGAATCGGCTTGATATGATTTAGCTAGGGAATTTATTGCCTTTTTTGTGTGTGGGGGTACCCTATTACTACCTTTATCAGACCCTCATCTGGGATAACAGACTAGCATAGATTAAAGAGTAGGGACGAGCTTCGCGTTCGATACGAACGTATGTTCGACTCGAACATTGTCTGTTCATACGTTCGACGAAATTCGAACAAAAGCGGTCGTTCGCGCCAAATTCGAGTGATGCAAAACGGCCCATAATTCACTGCGGCATTGCGCGATGATGATTGGCCCAGCATGCTGTATGTCCCGCATGCTTGGCCAATCACAGCGCGCAAAAAATGAAGAGCCATAATTGGCCAAAGCCTGGGTGGCTTTGGCCAATTATGGCTCAGGGCTTTAGCACACGCCCCACACTATATAAGGCCGCCTGCTGGGCGGCCTCGTGTAGTGTGTTCCGGCTTGTTAATGAGAGCAGTCAGAGAGACAGGCTAGTCAGTTTAGCTTAATTTACAGTGTGTAGAGGATATATATACATCCCTAGGAGTTGTACATATATGTATACACTGTATAGCTTAGATAGATCAGTTCTTCCTAATTTACTGGCAGGCAGGTGATTGTGCTATTTAAAGACGTTATCACAGGTATAGACACCCAGCAGGTACAATATTTAAAGGTATTTTTTTTATTTTTTTTAAGCATCAATAAAATCACTGCTCTTGGAGCAGTGATTTTAATGATGCTTAATTAAAAAAAAAAAATTAAAAATTCCTTTAAATATTGTACCTGCTGGGTGTCTATAGTTTGCCTGTGAAAACGTCTTTGAGAACCCGGGTCTTGCCCGAGGGCACATGTATCAATGGAAAAAAAAGTTTTAAAAACGGTCACTTTTTCAGGAGTCCTGCTCCTGAAAAAAAACAACAGTTTTTTAAACTTTTTTCCATTGATACATGTTCCCTGGGGCAAGACCCGGGTTCTCAAAGACGTTTTCCAACAATAACTTGAATATTGGTCTTTAACCACGCACATATACGGCCACAGAATGGCACGTACAGGCACAAGGGCGTAAATTTACGTCCCCGCCTGAGTGCGGTTCGGGGGTCCCATCGGGACCCCCTCCGCGGCGTGCGGGGGTCCCCCTACCTCTGGGAGCGATCCGGGATCTGCGGGCGGATGTCCGTGATATCCGCCCCCCCCGCGATCGCTCCCAGCCAATGGGAGCGCGCTCCCAGCCTGTTACTTCCTCCTCCTGTGTTTACACAGGAAGGAGGAAATGATGTCACCTCTCATCGCAGCGGTGTTTCCCAGCGCTGCTGATGAGAGAAGACATCACAAGTAAGTGTGCACCAACACAACACTGACACACACTCACATAGGCATATTAACCCCTTGTGATCGCCCCCCCCCACCCCCCTGTCACAGTGTCACTGAATGCAGTGATTTAATCACTGCATTTAGTGTCAGTGTGACAGGCAGTGTAAAAAACAGTTAGTGTTAGGTTCAGGATAGCCCCCCCACCCCCCCTAATAAAGTTTTAACCCCCTGATCACCGCCCTAGTTAACCCTTTCACTCCCTATTGCCAGCATTACTAAGCGATCATTTTTCTGATCGCTGTATTAGTGCCGCTGTTCCCGCTAGGTAGCTATTTTTTTTTATTGCGATTTTTTTTTTTACTAAAGACATGTGGCTAAATAAATTTTGGCCTAAATGTTTGACTAAAATTTAGTTTATTTGATTTTTTTTTTAACAAAAAGTAAAAAATAGTGTTTTTTTTTCAAAAATGTCGCTCTATTTTTGTATATAGCGCAAAAAATAAAAATCGCAGAGGTGATCAAATACCACCAAAAGAAAGCTCTATTTGTGGGAAGAAAAGGACGCAAATTTTGTTTGGGAGCCACTTCGCACGACCGCGCAATTGTCTGTTAAAGCGACGCAGTGCCGAATCGCAAAAACACCTTGGGTCATTTACCAGCGTATTGGTCCGGGTCTTAAGTGGTTAAAATGAGCGTTTTTGAATTCGAACGTTCGAGTCCCATAGACTTCAATGGGGTTCTAAATGTTCGCGCAAGCGGTTGGTTTTTAAACCCTCTTAAAAATCAGGAAAAAAAACCCTGAAAGCAAATGGTATAATGAGCTAGTATGCACAGCATACTAGCTCATTTTGTATTACTTACTTGAGATCGAAGCCCCCGCAGCGGTGCTCGTTCCTCTCCTCTCCTATATATATATATATTATAGATAGATAGATTGATAGATAGTTATACACTATATATACTGTATTTTAGAGATTTTTCTATAGTGTAAATATATTATGCTTGAACATACTGTTCTTAACTGTATTAACTCTCTATTTATCAATGTGTTATAGTAAACCTCTGTAAAATTTGAGCTGATGCTCAGCTCTTAGCAGCTACAGAAAGCAATAATTCCGCCAAGTTTAGCATTGAGAAGCACTGCTTCTGCTTTAATTTGAACCAGTTATCTCTGTTTAGCCTCAAGAGTAATCTGGCCTGCTTATGATATGGTATATACAATAAAATCCCCCCCTCACTGCTTTTATCCATGGGGCTATATTGTAAAGATAATGAAGGCAAGGGGACTGTGCTGGCTATATCCTGTAATCTGCTGTTACCTCTGCTGCTGATGAAGCAGAAGCAGTTGAAATAAATAGGTTCATTTAGCAGAGCAATGCAAAAAGATATAAATCTCTGCTTTGTACAGCATCCCATAGCAACCAACAAAATTGCAGCTTTTATTACCTAAATCAGCTACAGTAGTGTGTTAATTGTGTTAATTTGTAGCTGGTTGGTACAGACTACTGTTGCCATGAAAGTATATGTAACCATACTCATTGAAATCTCATAGAAGCTTTAGAATATTATAGGAATTTCAAAAGTAGTTTTCAATATTTCTTTTTACTGCAAACTTCATTAAAATAATACAATGGTTGTAAATGATTTTTTTTTTTAAAAAAAAAAACATGTTATAGTTACCCAATCTGGTAAATGGTTTTGCACAGAGTGGCCTCTGAACCTGGTTGCACCTTTGACGCCTCTTCTCTATGTGCCACCATAGTAAGCTGTTTCCTATGGCATAACTCCCAACTGTCCCTGATTTCGAGGGACTGTCCCTGATTTGGAGCAATGTCCCCCTGTCCATTTTTCCTCCTCATTTGTCCCTCATTTTGGTGTGATTTATATAGATACTGTATATATAAAATGCACTTTTTATCTATCAAAAAGTGTTTTACAGCTTAAAATCTTTCATCTGATTTATACATTGCTGCATTTGTAAATCCTAAAAGCCAGTATATTAGGAATAGTAGTGGTAAAATAAGAAAGCACTTGTGGGTTTAGCCAATCTTGTTTGTTTTTTTGTACAATTCTCCTTTAAGGGGGTGTGGCAAGGGGTATGTCTTATGCCTGCAGACTTTTGCTGATAGGTGTACCCCATTCCCATCTCAAAAAGTTGGGAGGTATGCCTATGGGGATGCACAGGCGGGCTCAATCCCACGCTGGGCTTTGGGCATCCATAGACACGCACAGCACAGCTCAGTACTGGCCAGTGGCCACCCCCCAGCTCCCTCCTCACAGGATTTGACTGACAGCAGCAGGAGCCATTGGGGCTGGGGAGAGGGGGCACCGGTATTGGCAACTGTAACGGTCACCACCGTTTACGACCTTCCATCCACCCACGACAAGCTTATCCGACACACTCCAACAATCCTGCATACACGATCCGTTCCCCAGAATCACGAGACTGACAGCTCTGTGTTCTGAGTCAAATGTATGAACACTTTAATGGTTTCTTCTCAGCTTTTTATACAGTTACAAGCATGTGACAGTAATCAAAGGGACAGTGAAATCTCCACTCCCCTCTTCACACACTGGGGCTAATTACTAATTAGTATCCAGACATTTCGTCATCGGGCTATAATTAACATGAGCTAATTACTAATTGTAACAGAATGACATTATCCAGATAGCCTGGCTTGACAAGTTCCCCTTAACATAATTGACATGCTAATTCAATACACCTGACAGGAGACTGCTAACTACAACACGCATACAATGAACGTCAATCACATTCTAAAAGACATTTAGTTAAGGTAATTATCTCCCAGAGACATCCTGTCTCTGACAACAGCTATTCACCTGCAGAACACAATAAAAAGGTATTTCACAAACCGGCTCCACTTAGCATTTCAATAGCCTGAGCTAAGCATTGAAAGGTCATTGTCCTGTTGACCTAGTCAGGACAAAATAAACCACTTGTAATATGTCCAGTATCTTCTGCAATGAACTGTCAATAATGTCCCATCTTCTGCAATACATGAAGTATGATTCACTAGCCACCCCATGCCCAAAAGGTGCACAGGGTGGACTCAGACCCAAGACTTATCAGTGACACTGACACAGGAGTATCCCCCATCCTTCCAAAGTCTCTGGTTGTCATGGGTCATTCCGTTACAGCAACTTTTTACCTTTTGCCTTCACTCAGACATCCAACTGTAGCTGTCAGGCAGGAGAGGAACTTCGCACCTGCCCCTCCCCCTCGTTTTTCCCCCCTCTTACCTGTTATCTAGGGCAGTCCTCAATTCACATACCCACCTGCCCAACAGATCCAGCCTTGCCCTCCTGTAATCTGCTGTGTCACTGCAGCATGCTTTGTCCTGTGCCACCATCTTTGTTCCTGGCCCATTTATGACACACGCTAGGCCTGCACTCCTCCGGCTACTATGATTGGAAAGCAGAGTGTTAATCAAAAATCCCAAGGGGCTTAACAGTGTTGGACATATATTTCTAGCCTAGAGGAAAATGGTGGCATTGGGATGGAGCAGACATAAAAAAAGCAAGTAAGTAAACAAGAAAAGGAAAGAATGACAGTTCAGTGCATCCAAGAAGACGTTTGTGTGTATGCTTAGAAACCCGCACACGCTCAGAATAAAGTATGAGACGGGAGCGCACATTTGGTAAAAGTAGTGTTTGTAATGGAGCACATTTTTCACGCTGTAACAGACTGAAAAGTGCAAATGTCTCTTACCAAACTTTTACCTAACACGCAGTAACATGAGATTAGCAAAAGCAGCCCCAAGGGTTGTGCCAGTGGAATCGAACTTCCCCTGCCGTCTATGTGTTGTACGTCACCGCATTTGAGAATGAGGAGATTTGGTCTTGACAGTGTGTATGCAAAGACAGCTTGTCAAGTTTCTCGACAAGCCTGACAAGGAACTCGTCAAGGAAAACTATGTGTCTTTTCCGACGAGTTCCTCGGTCGTGTGTACGAGGCCTCAGGCCTCGTACACACGAGAATCTTGTCATAAAAGAAACATCGTTTTCCTCGACGAGTTCCTTGTCAGGCTTGTCGAGAATCTTGTCAAGCTTCCTTTGCGTACACACTGTCAAGACAAAATCTCATCGTTCTCAAACACGGTGACGTACAACACGTACGATGGCACTACACAGGGGAAGTTCGATTCCACTGGCACAACCCTTGGGGCTGCTTTAGCTAATCTCATGTTACTGCGTGTTAGGTAAAAGTTTGGTAAGAGACGATTCGCGCTTTTCAGTCTGTTACAGCGTGATGAATGTGCTATCTCAATTACGAACGCTACTTTTACCGAAGGTGCGCTCCCGTCTCATACTTTATTCTGAGCATGTGCGGGTTTCTAAGCATACACATGAATGCGTTTCTCTCGTCGTACACCAGCCCAACGAGAAACACGACGTGGAAACTGAGACTCCCGAAGAGAAAAAAGAGAACACTCTTTTTTTCTCGTCGCGATCCACGACAGTTTTCTCAACGAAAAACATACACACAACCGTTTTCCTCGGCAAAAAAGCTCTGCCACCAAGTTTCTTGATGGATTTTGCAGAGGAAACCGGTTGTGTGAACGAGGCCTTAGAGGCACCAGGGGATCAGACCAATGCTGCATCCACCTAGGTAAGTATGAGTGGTAAGTATTTCTTGTGAAAAAAAAGTATGAGTGGTAAGTATGATCCCCCTAGATAAGTGAAAAAAAAAACAGACTTCTCTTTTAATGGAACAAGCGGAAGTTAGAAGCTGATTGGCTAAATTGCACAGCTGCAACAGATTCTGAGTGCATCTGTTTTAGTAAATCTCCCCCAAAGTGTCTGTCTCTCAGTTGTGTACCTGTACCATCACTCTGTCACATATGGGGAGATTTACTATAACTGGAGAGTGCAAAATCTGGTGCAGCGCTGCATGGTAACCAATCAGCTCCTAACTTCAGCTTGTTCAATTAAAGCGGAGGTTCACCCAAAAATCAACTTTCTGCCATTAGCTCCAGCATACTGCTGACATTTGCTGTATGCTGTATTTAAAAAAAAAAAAAATGTACTTATCGTTTTAGCAGGGTTTCTTCTCCGACACCTCGCGGGGATTTCTGCGGGGAATAGGCGTTCCTAAAACAAGCGTAGTTGATTGACGGGCTTGGATAGTGCGTCACGCCTTCCGAAAATAGCCAAAGTGACACTCGGGTGTTTACAGCGCTATACGGAACCTGCGCCTGCCGTGTAGAGCTGACTGCGCAGGCGCCGTAAATTGCCGAGTGTCACTTTGGCTATTTTCGGAAGTCGTGACGCGCTATCCAAGCCCGTCAATCAACTACAATTGTTTTAGCAATGCCTATTCCCCACAGGAATCCCCGCTCGATGCCGGAGAAGAAACCCTGCTAAAACGATAAGTACAAAAAAAAAAAATCCGGCATACTGCAGATGTCAGCAGTATGCTGGAGCTAATGGCAGAAAGTTGATTTTTGGGTGAACCTCTGCTTTAAGCTTTAAAAATAAAACCTGGAAGCTGATTGGCTACCATGTAGAGCTCTACAATACTTTGCACTCTCCAGTTTTAGTAAATCCATTCTATAGTCTTTCATTAGGACTACCGATACCTGTACAGGCATACCCCACTTTTAAGTACACAATGGTGTTTTAATTACTAAAGCTGGAAAGTGCAAAATCAGGCTCACTTCTGCATAGAAACCAATGAGCTTCCAGGCTTTATTACCAAAGCTTAATTGAACAAGCTGAGGTTAGAAGCTCATTGGTTTCTATGCAGAAGTGAGCCTGATTTTGCATACTCCAGCTTTAGTAAATAAACCCCATTGTGCACTTCCTGCCTAGTCAATAGCAAATTGACGTCCGGGAAGTGGTTGAGCTATCCTGACTGTCATGCATTGCAGCGATCGGTGCTGTGTGTCAGTCTAACACACCGATACACCAATCTCGGTAAAGAGCCTCTGGCTGATCACAATGTAAACAGGTAGAGCCGCTGATCGACTTTTCCTCACTCGTGTCCGACAGACGCGAGTAGAGGAGAGCCGATCGGCAGGTCTCCTTACAGACTAATAGTTTATCAGTGCAGCCCCCCCTCGGATCCACGCCCAGGACCACCAGTATGCCGTACAGGACCACCAGGAATGAGCATCCACACTGGATCACCAGGTATGCCCCCTAGACCACCAGGGAAATCTAAACCTGAACCAAGCCAGCTGCCAATCAATGCCCAGGCAGCTGCCAGCCAGTGCCCATCCAAAATCCCGGCCAGTGCCAGTGCCACCAGGGATAAGCATGTCAGTTCCCATCAGTGCCATGTATCAATGCCCATTAGTGTCCAGCATTGCTGCCTGCCCATCAGTGCCCATCAGTGCCACCCATAAGTACCCATCATTGCAGCCTATCAGTGCCCATCAGTGTCGCCTATCAGTGCCCACCGGTGCCACCCATGAGTGCCCATCAGTGCCGCCTATCAATGCCCATCAGTGCTGCATATCAGTGCCACCCATCAGTGCCACCTACCAGTGCCCATCAGTGCCGCATATCAGTGCCCATCGCCAGTGCCCATCAGTTCCATCTCATTGGCGTCGCCTCATCTGTGCCGCCTTATTAGTGTCCGTCAGTGCCTCCTTATCAGCGCCCATCAGTGAAGGAGAACACTTACTTATTTACAACATTTTATAACAGAAAAAAAAGAAAAAAGTTTTGGTCTTTTTTTATTTGTATGGCAAAAAATAAAAAACCCCAGAGGTGATCAAATACCACCAAAAGAAAGCTCAATTTGTGGGGACAAAATGATAATAATTCTGTTTGGGTACAGTGTAGCATTCCTGCGCAATTGTCATTTAAAAAGCGACAGTGCAGAAAGTTGAAAATTGGCAAAAGCATGTTCCACTATTGTCACTATCAGGAGAATCTGCATTAAAAATGACATGCAGCAGTTGCTGGAATGCAGGCCTATAAACACAAAGGGCCAGATTCACAGAGCCGTAACTCCTGTCTAACTGGTGTTAGACTGGAGTACTTTCAAATTACGCGCGCCGTATCACTAGTTTGAATCCTCAAACCATGATACGGCGGCGTTGGGCTTCGATCTGACAGGCTTACGTCTTCGTACGCCTTCGGATCTACGCTGCAATCTTTTTGCGGCCGCTGGGTGGAGTTCGCGTCGTTTTCAGCGTCGGGGTATGCAAATTAGTTTTTTCCGGCGATCCACGAAGTTACGAGCGTCGTTCGTAATCGCTTACGTCATTTTTTTGCTGCGTAAAGTTAAACCACCTATTAGCTGGTGTAACGTTACGCAGCCCATGTTAAGTATGGCCGTCATTCCCGCGTCGACTTTCAATTTATTTTTATTTTTTTCGCGTAAGTCGTTCGGGAATAGAAATGTATGTAAACGATGCTACTCAAACAACGAATGACGTAACGACGTGATTTCGCGCAATGCACGGCGGGAAATTTCTGAACGGAGCATGCGCAGTTCAATCGCCGCGGGAACGCGCCTAATTTAAATGCCTCACGCCCCCTAATCGCGTAGTTTGATTCCGCCGGGAGAAATACACTACGCCGCCGTACCTTACAGGCCAAAATCTCTCTGAATTCCTCGTAGAGCCAGGTAAAATACGGCGGCGTAGAGTATCTCTGATACTCTGCGGGAATCTAATTCTACCTGAATCCGGCCCAAAGTGGCTGCAAAAAGGAAACAGGATGCAATAGGCTGCATGCACCTATGACTTGAAGCCGTCTTACATTTTTTTTTTTTTTCTTTTTTTTTTAAAGTGTATTTTTGTGCGTGAACTCGAGAGAGAGGAGCCGGACTGCAGGAGTTGGGAGTAGGCAGACCCTCCCCCCGGAGGCAATCGCCATCCTTCTCCATGCCCCTGGTGGCAATGGCGGGTGTGAAGGGGGGCCTCCCACTCACCCCGCCCTACCTGCTCCTCTTGGGAGCCCAACTGGGTCCCAACGGGACCCCAATGGGGCAAAGGGACTCCCCCTATGAGGGAGTGAGGGGGCCTAGCCCACCCAGCCAGCCCCGTAGGTCCTTCGCCTCTCTTTATTTTAAGAGACCGCATGGCCAAAGTGCATGTGTTTTTAAACCAATTTCGTGTGCGTGCAAGTGTGGTGGTTTTTGTGGGGGGGGGGGGGGTGGGCGTACTAAGCACAGGCGTACCTTGCATAGCACACCCACCGGGAGCCGGGCTGAGACCACCAAACTCAATTCACATGTAGCCGAGACCGGGATCCGAACCCTTGGCTGCAGAGGTGAATGGCTTGTCAGCGCAGTGCCAATCACGTTGAGCCACCACAGCTCTCCGTCTTACATTTTTTATTGCACTAACCTTACACTTCTACATAACATGTTAATAATAAACTGGTGTGTTTCTGAAATCCCTTTTTAGCAGCTGTTACATATCTTAACCACTTCCCATCCTGCGGCTGACTATTTACAGCCGGAAGGTGGCTCTGATCTGCCGGGAGGCCATCAATACACGGCCTCCGGCCGCGCACCCGCGATCGGCAGTCACAGAACCAGGGACGTGGCGCTCTGTGTGTAAACACAGATTTCCATGTCCTGTTAGGGAAAGGAGACCAATGGTGTGTCCCTTGTACACCTGTCATCTCCCCCAGTCAGTCCCCTCCCCCACAGTAAGAATCACACCCAGGGTACATATTTAACCCCTTGATGCCCCCTAGTGTTAACCCCTTCCCTGCCAGTCACATTGATACAGTAATCAGTGCATTTTTATAGCACTGTTCGTTGTATAAATGTGAATGGTCCCAAAAATGTGTCAAGTGTCCGATGTGTCCACCGTAATATCGCAGTCGTGCCAAAACTCGCATATCGCCGCCATTACTAGTAAAAAAATTAATAATAATTCTATCCCCTATTTTGTAGGTGTTATAACATTGGCGCAAACCAATCACTATACCCTTTTGCAAATGTTACCAAAAATATGTAGAAGAAGACGTATCGGACTAAACTGAAACAAAAAAAAAAAGTTTTTTTTTTTTTTAAATGAGATATTTATTATAGCAAAAAGTAAAAAATATTGTGTTTTTTTTTTTTCTAAATTGTCACTATATTTTTGTTTATAGCGCAAAAAAATAAAAACCGCAGAGGTGATCAAATACCACCAAAATAAAGCTCTATTTGTGGAAAAAAAAGGACGTCAATTTTGTTTGGGAGCCACGTAGCACAATTGTCATTCAAAGCGTGACAGTGCCGAAAGCTAATATTTTCGCCTGGACAGGAAGGGGGTATATGTGCCAAGTAAGCAAGTGGTTAAAGGGGTTGTAAAGGAACATGTTTTTTTCCCTAAATAGCTTCCTTTACCTTAGTGCAGTCCTCCTTCACTTACATCCTTCAATTTTGCTTTTAAATGTCCTTATTTCTTCTGAGAAATGCTCCCTTCCTGTTCTTCTGTCTGTAACTACACACAGTAATGCAAGGCTTTCTCCCTGGTGTGGAGAAAGCCTCTTGAGGGGGCGAGCAGGAGGGTCAGGATGATCTCTACTTTGCAGATATAGAAGGGAGCTGTGTGTTAGTGGGCTTCCTGACACTCCTGCTCGCCCCCTCAAGAGGCTTTCTCCACACCAGGGAGAAAGCCTTGCATTACGGTGTGGAGTTACAGACAGAAGAACAGGAAGTGAGGATTTCTCAGAAGAAATAAGGACATTTAAAAGCAAAATGGAAGGATGAGGTAAGTGAAGGAGGACTATTTAGGAAAAAAATTGTACATTTACAGCCCCTTTAAGCTTTGGTAATAAAACCTGAAAGCTCACTGGTTTCTATGCAGAAGTGAGCCTGATTTTGCACTTTCCAGCTTTAGTAAATAAACCCCATTATGTATTTAAAAGTGGGGTATTCCTGTACAAAGTTGTAGCATGCCATCCAACAGAACCTCAGTAGGTTGTTTTAAAGAAATAAATGCTGTTTAGTTCCTATTATTAACAGTGTTTACTGCTAAAGATATCAGAGATAGGTGCTTGCTCCCTCCCTTGGACTACGGGAGAGTCAGGATGCTCTCTACGTTGCAGCTAGAGAAAGGAGCTGTGTGTTAGTGGGTGTCCTGACTCTCCTGTAGTCTAAGGGAGGGGGGAGAGCATGACACTCCACACCAGGGAGAGAGCCTTGCATTACTGTGTGGAGTTACAGACAGAAGAACAGGAAGTGAGGATTTCTCAGAAGAAAAAAATACATTTAAAAGCAAAATCGAAGGATGAGGTAAGTAAAGGAGGACTGCACTAAGGTAAAGGAAGCTATTTAGGTAAACATTTTTTTTCCTTTACAACCCCTTTAAGTGGTTAAAAATCACATGCAGGAGTTGCTGGAATGCATGCTTATAAACAGAAAGTGACTACAAATAGTTACTCGGCCTTCCAAGCCCTTAGCAGGACACTGCCTTAATTCCAGGCTGCGGTCCATGGTTAGGGAGGTGTGATAGGCTTTTTGTGCCCTGATACCCCCCCCCCCACCCCCTTCTTTTTATATCTCTGTTTATTTCTTGTCTGCTCCCCGCTTTTACTTAAGCTGTCCTAGTTTCTTCTTTTTGCTCCTGGGAACTGGATACCCCCAGCTTGTTGGTAAGCGCTTAGACGCGAGTTTCACAACTCGCATTCGGCGCCCTATAAGTATTTATTCCAATCCAATCCACAAAAAGGGAACAGGAGACCAACAATGCCAACATGCAACAACAGATAAAAAAGGCAATTAAAATGTCTATTGCACTAACCTTACACTTCTACATAACATGTTATTAATAAACTGGGGTGTTTCTGAAATCCTCTTTTAGCAGCTGTTACATATCTTAAAGGATAGTTACTAAAATCAAACCATTAGGTACAGAACAGTAAAGAAAAAATCACATATTCAATGGAATATATATATATATATATAGGTATATATATATATATATATATATATATATATATATATATATATATATAGGTGTATATATATATATATATATATATATATATATATATATATATATATATATATATATATATATATATATATACATAGATAGATACAGATATATAGATATATATACATACATATATATATATATATATATATATATATATATACATACACATATATATATATATATACATAGATAGATACAGATATATAGATATATATACATACATATATATATATATATATATATATATATATATATATATATATATATATATATATATATATATATATATATATATATATATATATACATAGATAGATACAGATATATAGATATAGATATATCTATATAGATATCTATATCTATATATATATATCTATCTATATATATATATATATATATATATATATATATATATATATATATAGATAGATATATATAGATATATATAGATATATATATATATAGATACAGATATAGATATATATCTATATATAGATATATACATATTTATATCTATTGATATATCTATTGATAGATAGATAGATAGATAGATAGATAGATAGATAGATAGATAGATAGATAGATAGATAGATAGAATGCATGTATAATGAAAGAGTGATAGTCTGCAGCAAGAAGGGGGCGAGTAAGCAGGAGGTAGTGGGGGCTGGAGGAGACAAGAGGAACAATTGATCAGATTCACTATATAAAGTCACGAGTTGATTTCCCAATCAGGCTTAGTAAGAGTACAAGATGTGATTTTAAGCAGAAAGCTGTGGCAGTCCTAAGGTAAGAGGAGGGGGTGCATTGCTAGAAGACACATAGGCAATGAGGAAAATAAAACAATAGGAACAGTTGGCATTTAAAATGCAGAGATGGACCTAAAGGAGGGATGAGTGAAGAAAATGAATAAGGCAAGTGGTCTTTCTGAAGCTGCCGGACCTCCCTGCTCCTCCTCCTTACCTGATAGCACAAGGGAGCTGTCCAGACCTCAGTGCTGAATTCCCATTCTCCTGCTCACTGTAGCAAAGGATCCCTTCCCATTCAGCTTTCAATGCTGGGCTTCTTCTTCTCACCCTGTACTTTCCTCTGCAAGCTTAATAGATCTCCTCCAGCAGTCACAAGAAAATAAAGACTGTGAGAATCCCTCCCTTTGCCTGACAGCTACAGCTGGATGTCTCAGTGAAGCAAACACTGGAGCTCTAGTGACTCAAGCTGACAAAGTTTGTCAGCCTAGCTGAGCTTGATACATAGTTCTCAGCCCCTGGACCTGCAGGCTTTATTTATCCAAGCTGACACAATTTTATTACTGTAAACGAAATCCATCCTCTGGTTGCCAATAACCCGCCTCTGATGTCCAAGTGCAACCGCAAACTGAGAAGTCAATTGATGGTCAATTCGCAACTCAGAGTCGCTGCTGGCTTGTTTAGAGCTGCAATCAATTATTGATTAGCTGTGGACAAAGAAAAGAAAGAAAAAAAAAGCTATCGCAACTAATTTGATGCTTCTCTACAAATATCTCTCGTAGACGTGCGTGTTTTCCTGCGTGGGCTTGATGGTACCGATTATGGAGACTCCTTAGAAGTAGAGACCCCAGAAAGTGGTGTGGGATCTAGCATGGTGATGCTTCTTTACTACTGAATCTTATGGCTTGAAGGTAAGACAAGTACTAACAATGTACAGGCATACCCCACGTTTAAGTACACAATGGGGTTTATTTACTATGGTTGGAAAGCACAAAATCAGGCTCACTTCTGCATAGAAACCAATGAGCTTCTAACCCCAGCTTGTTCAATTAAGCCTGGTAATAAAACCTGGAAGCTCATTGGTTTCTATGCAGAAGTGAGCCTGATTTTTCACTTTCCAGCTTTAGTAAATAAACCCCATTGTGTACTTAAAATTGGGGTATGCCTGTATATTTTTTTTATGAATGACTATGCTAGTTAAGTTCATTGGTTTCTATGCAGAAGTGAACCTGATTTTGCACTTTCCAGCTTCGGTAAATAAACCCCCTTGTGTACTTAAAAATGGGGTATGCCTGTATACATGTACACCAGGCAACATGTTTGTGTTTCCCTCTCAATAACTCTATACAGGCATACCCCACTTTTAAGTACACAATGGGGTTTATTTACTAAAGCTGGAGTGTGCAAAATCAGGCTCACTTCTGCATAGTAACCAATGAGCTTCTAACCCCAGCTTGTTCAATTAAGCCTGGTAATAAAACCTGGAAGCTCATTGGTTTCTATGCAGAATTGAGCCTGATTGCAGCTTTAGTAAATAAACCCCATTGTGTACTTAAAAGTAGGGTATGCCTGTATATTTTTTTTATGAATGACTATGCTAATTTAGCTCATTGGTTTCTATGCAGAAGTGAGCCTGATTTTGCACTTTCCAGCTTTAGTAAATATACCCCATTGTGTACTTAAAAATGGGGTATGCCTGTATACAGGCAACATGTTTGTGTTTCCCTCTCAATAACTTTATACAGGCATACCCCACTTTTAAGTACACAGTGGGGTTTATTTAATAAAGCTTGAAAGTGCAAAATCAGGCTCACTTCTGCATAGAAACCAATGAGCTTCCAGGTTTTATTACCAGGCTTAATTGAACAAGCTTGGATTAGAAGCTCATTGGTTTCTACAGGCATACTCCACTTTTAAGTACACAATGGTGTTTATTTACTAAAGCTTGAAAGTGCAAAATCAGGCTCACTTCTGCATAGAAACCAATGAGCTTCCAGGTTTTATAACCAAAGCTTAATTGAACAAGCTGGGATTAGAAGCTCATTGGCTTCTATGCAGAAGTGAGCCTGATTTTGCACTTACCAGCTTTAGTAAATAAACCCCATTGTGTACTTAAAAGTGGGGCATGCCTGTAGAAACCAATGAGCTTCTTACCCCAGCTTGTTCAATTAAGCTTTGGTAATAAAACCTGGAAGCTCATTGGTTTCTATGCAGAAGTGAGCCTGATTTTGCACATTCCAGCTTTAGTAAATAAACCCCTGTGTGCTTAAAAGTGGGGTATGCCTGTACATTTTTTTTATGAATGACTATGCTAATTAATAAATGAATTGGGCTTATGGTTATTGTAATTGTGTGGAAGCCACTGATAGCTATTTTCAGCCACATACAGGCATACCCCACTTGTACGTACACAATGGCGTCCATTTACTAAAACTGGAAAGCACAAAATCAGGCTCACTTCTGCATAGAAACCAATGAGCTTCTTATCTCAGCTTGCTCAATTAAGCTTTGGTAATAAAACCTGGAAGCTCATTGGTTTCTATGCAGAAGTGATCCTGATTTTGCACTTTCCAGCTTTAGTAAATAAACCTTGTTGTGTACTTATAAGTGGGGTATGCCTGTACAAAGTTGTAGCGCGCCATCCGGCAGGACCTCAGTAGGTTGTTTTAAAGTAATAAATGCTGTTTAGTTCTTATTATTTACAGTGTTTACTGCTAAAGATATCAGAGATAGGTGATTGTAACTGTTGGCAACTTTAC
This sequence comes from Rana kukunoris, assembly GCA_029574335.1. NCBI lineage: Eukaryota > Metazoa > Chordata > Amphibia > Anura > Ranidae > Rana > Rana kukunoris. Next base: position 120,133,773 of record CM056058.1, on the reverse strand, counting down.
CATACACATAGGCATTTATTCCTAGAAATAAAAATTGGCACTAGGGATAAGGTTATCATTTTATGACAGTTATTGATGTTTAATAGAACCTCTCGTGATTTAATTAGGCAACTCTGATAATGGCAAGGTCAAACTAGTTACAATGAAAAATGATGAAAAATGCATCTTAGTCTGTGTTGGACAGTCTCGCCCGTTGCCTGCAGCAGGCAAACCTTTAATCAACGTCTACAATTAACTCTTCACTATCCAAAAGGTTTTGCTATAAGAGAGCTATCTTGTTATATTATTTGTGTGCATTTCTTATTATTTCCAATCTGTGATTTTTTTTATTTTTTATAATGTCTTACTTCTATCATATACTTAATGAGGGAAAGGAATGATTCATATAAAAAAAAAATGTATTGTTAGACATTGCTCTTGCGTTTTGATGTGGGTCCAGGTGACCTCATGTGTATGAAGTCAGTAATGTCACGCGTGAGAGGGAAGGGTCAGATTCAAATGATTTGATTTAGGCAGCAAGTCCATTGTGGAGAGAAAAAAAGTAATGTTGTGTGTTTGATGTATGTGTCTTTTTTTTTTCATTCAGCAAGTAAAACTCTTCAAAAGGAAAACCTACAAGCCAGTAATAGCTATGGAATAAAAGGCAGAGAGTACTGTCTAAAGTGCAATACACTGTAACTTATTAAAGGGGAGTTCCAGCCTTTTTTTACATTTATTAAAAGTCAGACGCTACAAAAAGTGTAGCTGCTGGCTTTTAATAAACATACACTTACCTGTTCCACGGTCCAGCGTCGCGCTGCCCAGAGCTTCGCTCCTCTCCCCCCTTCTCCGCCAGCGCCTCCATTGTAACTGTGGGCAACCGGCTGTGACAGCTTTTGGCTTCACGGTCGGGCACCCACTGTGTATGCGCGAATGGCGCAGCGCTTCCTGAGTGGACATGCGATTGCCTGGGACCTGTCACGTGTCCCAGGTGATCGCCTACAGGCGATATGACATATCGCCTAAGCGGTCCCTGGGCGGAAGGAGGAAGTGGGACAGGAAGTCCCACTCCTACTGAAGCCCCCACTCCCCCCCAATAAAATTACATGCCAAATGGTTTAATCACTTAAAGACCTCCTACTGAAGATATACGTCGGCAGAATGGCACGGCTGGGCACAATCACGTACCTGTACATGTTTCTTTAAGCCCAGCCGTGGGGTCGCGAGCGCGCCACTGGCGGCGCGCTCGTGACCCGGTCCGAAGCTCCATGACCGCGCCCGCAGGACCCACGAACCCGATCGGTCACCGGAGCTGAAGAACTGGGAGAGGTGTGTGTAAACACACCTTCCCCATTCTTAATTGTGGCAGTGACAGCGATCAATGCAAAAGTGAGGGAAGAGGGCGCTAATGAGACTATGCACCTATTGTGAATGAGTCCTAGTGGCTGGGACACCCTATGAGGAAGGGTCCCCAGAAGACAAAATAAGTGGCAGCGATCGTCTGTTCCCTGATAAAGGGAAACACGATCACTGATGTCACAAGTCCAGCCCCACCCCCTACAGTTAGAAACACATATGAGGTCACACTTAACCCCTACTGTGCCCCCTAGAGGTTAACTCCTTAACTGCAATTGTAATTTTCACAGTAAACAATGCATTTTTATAGCACTTTTTGCCGTGAAAATGACAATGGTCCCAAAAATGTGTCAAAATTGTCCAAAGTGTCTGCCATAATGTTGCAGTCATGAAAAAAATCGCTGATCGCCGCCATTAGTAGTAAAAAAATAATAATAATAAAAATGCAATAAAACTATCCCCTATATTGTAAACGCTATAAATTTTGCGCAAACCAATCGATAAACGCTTATTGTGTTTTTTTTTACCAAAAATAGGTAGAAGTATATGTATCGGCCAAAAGTGAGGAAAAAATTATTTTTTATATATATTTGGGGGATATTTATTATAGCAAAAATTAAAACATATTGAATTTTTTTCAAAATTGTCGCTCTATTTTTATTTATAGCGCAAAAAAAAAAAACGGCAGAGGTGATCAAATACCACCAAAAGAAAGCTCTATTTGTGGTAAAAAAAAGGACGTCAATTTTGTTTTGGAGCAACGTCGCAGGATCACGCAATTGTCAGTTTAAGTGACGCAGTGCCGAATCGCAAAAAGGGGCAAGATCCTTAACCTGCATAATGGTCCGAGTCTTAAGTTGTTAAGCAGAAGTTCCACTTTTGGATGGAACTCTGCTTTAAGACCAATCAGAATTTCTAAATCACACATCTGAAAACACCAAACTGATATTTAATTGATTGCTACGGATTATTGCACTTTGCATATCATTCTTACTTTGAGTTTCCCTCTAGATTTACTAAACGAAAACATACCGCTTTCCATAATATAATGGAATATTCCAAAAAAAAAAAAAAACAGGATCCATGTCTACACATACAAATACACACTCATCTAAATAATCTGAAATGGAAGTGTAATGAGCTGGGGAAAATTACATTGGAAGGAAGGGTGTACTAAGAATTTATTGTTTAGTGTTCACGTCTATATCATTTATTTCTTCATTAGGTTATTGATTTATTGTGATTTTGTTGGTTGTTTTCTTTAAATATTCCATTACTTATTTATAGACAACTTATATTACGATCAGTGTTTTATCCCCCCCCCCCCCCCCCCAACAGTTGTGTAGAGATAAAATTGGCAGTTCTAACATTCAAAACAGGATCAACGTTGGTTCTAAACGTGTCTCATCAATAGTTCCACTGGGTGGTAGTATCCCTCTAAATTCTTCTACAGTGTGAGTGGTTTGTTATCTTGAACTATATGCATGTTTAGCAGGCAGGACAGACGTTTATGTAGAGAGCACTTGTTGTACTGGTTAATATTCGCCCTTTGCACAAATACGACACCACTTACCACTTATTATGTGACTGTATAGAAGCATTATTTTTCATATGACCTACTTACAAAACCATAAATCCCAATAAATCATGACATTCTCTAGTTGGAACGGATTGCTGGGACATTTAGTTTTCTGGTGTAGCTTGTCAAGTTATAGTTTTGCGTGATCTAATAAAATCTGGAATAGCAGCTTCGGAACATCATTTGTACAAGCACACACTGCTGTCAGAACATTGCAATGCTGTCACTTTTCCTGGTTTAAAGAAATGTTAATGCATGTGCCATATATTGTATTTCTTTTACTAGAAGGTAAAGTAAAGGATTTCAGTTCCAGGCTCGCTGTTTTATTGTTATAATTAGCATTTTAAATGTATTTACTGTCAGTCCCTCGGGTCAGGTAATGTTATATTGATATTGAAATGCAGTATTACGTTAGGATGTTTCAGACACGTACAGCTATACACACTTGTGCAAATCAGTTGAGAGTGACTATGCTTACTTCTGATATGTTTGATTTATTAACCTCAGCGTGTGAAGACACCCTGATTGATGTATGCGTAAACAGCCATATATTTAGCATTTTATGAGATCTTCAAGACTGACAGAAGCAATGCTGGTGTGCTTCAGAAATGTCAGCCTTTTGCTGAATTGGGTCCTGTAGTCTGTCACCTTCTCCTGTATTAGTGAATGAATTTAAAGGTTTCTTCAACCTGAAAGTGATGGCTAAAGTGTAAATAATTACCTTGTAAAACAACCTTTTTCATTTCATTTTTCATTTAAGAAAGAAATGAAAGACAAAACATTTTATTTACAGATAGACTGCAAGTCGTTCAAAATACGGCTGCTCGACTCGTGAGTGGGAAAAAAACATGGGAATCAATCTCACCTTAAGCCCTGGTTCACACTGGTGCGTTTTAACATGCGATTTGGCATGTCAAATCGCATGTCAAAACGGCAGATTTTGCCTCAAATTGCCGGCAATGGCACCGTCCTAATCGGTGCGACGCTGCATCTGCGGCATTGCACCGATTTCAAAAAGTAGTCTCCGTACTACTTTTTGCGATTTCAGCCTGCGACTTACATTGACATCTGTGCAGAAACCTGCACAGATGTCTCTGAAATCGCGGCTGAAATTGAGACTGCCGAGCGGGAGTGAAATCGTGCGAGTTCAGCTGAACTCGCACTGCTTCACTCCCGCAGCCCAGTGTGAACCTGGGCTCACTGAGATCCCTTCATTGGTTGCCAGTAAAAGACAGAATCACTTTCAAGGCACTCTGTCTGATGCATAAGTGTGTTCAAGGAAATGCCCTCCAATATCTATGCGAAGAATTAAAATGTCACAATCCCAATCACGTTCTGCGATCCACCAACCAAAATCTACTACAGATACCCAAAGCCAGATACAAGTCCAAAGGAGAACAAAGATTTGGAATCCAAGGACCTAGACTATGGAACGCTCTACCAACCAGCATCCGGTTGGAGGTGAATCAATCACCTGGCCTTCAGAAAAAAAATCAAAACCCATCTTTTCTGAGGGCAAAAGTAAAGTAGGGAAAGGATACTAAGCGCCCATAGGGGATTCAGTTTGAATGTGTTGCGCTATATAAGTTTCTCATTCACTCATATAAAAAAAAAACATTATAAGTACCCCTTTTCCACATTCCCTCTGTTCTCAGCTGCATAAGAGCTGGGGAAGGAGAAGCAACAGTGCACTGAGCTTTCCAGTGAATGGCTGTGCGGGGCATATTTGTTAAAGGGGCTGTAAAGGTTTGTTTTTTATTTTCTAAATAGGTTCCTTTAAGCTAGTACGTTTAGGAAGAAATAAAGCTGCGCCAGACTAAAAAAATCCCTAGCACAAAGTCCACAGATGACAGGAGTAATGAGCTGTATTGGATGTATTTCAGGTAAGTAGCACTCAGAGTCAATCGCCACACAACAGTCTATACATCAGACATGGCTCCATAAGCTTTGAATAAACACTGTAGTGAATCCACAGATATTCTACACATGAGTGAAAAGCCCACCACCGAGTATAAAAGCCGCTTACCAGAGGGTAAGCTTGAGTTAGCATTCGGCTATTACCCAGCCGCGGCCTTTGACAACTGAAGTGGACTCACACAGGATAGAAGTTCCGGATACTAGGCTCCCTCTGTACTCATACGATCCATATGATCAGGAGGTATATGCAGAAAGAAGGGGCACCATAGAGTATCTCCATACAAAAAATCATTTATTCTAAAAGCAAGTTATACTTACAACTAGGGTTGTCCCGATACCGAGTATTTGCGGGAGTTCTTGTACTCCCGCAAATATCCCCGATACCTGAATAGAATACTTCGACCCCCCCCGTCCCCCGCCGCCGCATACCGCGCATTACATCGCCGCACTACAGGCATCTTTCATTTGAATACTCCTAATCCCCGCCGCGTCATGCATAGACACTCCCCTTCTCGGGATTGGACGGATCTGTCCAATCCCGAGCAAGGGGGAGTGTCTATGCACGGAGCCGTGTATAGACACCCCCCTTGCTCGGGATTGGACGAATCCGTCCAATCCCGAGAAGGGGAGTGTCTATGCATGGCGCGGCGGGGATTAGGAGTATTCAAACCAAAGATGCCTGTAGTGCTGCGATGTAATGCACGTTGTTAACGCGGCGGCAGCAGCAGCAGCGGCGTCGCAGTGGCATCATTTACCTCTTGGTATGAGGGACATGACATGGCTGCATATGTGAGGGACATGACATGGCTGCATATGTGAGGGATATGACATGGCTGCATATGTGAGGGACATGACATGGCTGCATATGTGAGGGACATGACATGGCTGCATATGTGAGGGATATGACATGGCTGCATATGTGAGGAACATGACATGGCTGCATATGTGAGGGACATGACTGCATATGTGATGGACAGGACATGGCTGCATATTTGAGGGACATGACATGGCTGCATATGTGAGGGACATGACATGGCTGCATATGTGAGGGATATGACATGGCTGCATATGTGAGGGACATGACATGGCTGCATATTTGAGGGACATGACATGGCTGCATATGTGAGGGACAGGACATGGCTGCATATGTGAGGGACATGACATGGCTGCATATTTGAGGGACATGACATGGCTGCATATGTGAGGGATATGACATGGCTGCATATGTGAGGGACAGGACATGGCTGCATATGTGAGGGACATGACATGGCTGCATATTTGAGGGACATGACATGGCTGCATATGTGAGGGACATGACATGGCTGCATATTTGAGGGACATGACATGGCTGCATATGTGAGGGACATGACATGGCTGCATATTTGAGGGACATGACATATCTGCATATGTGAGGGATATGACATGGCTGCATATGTGAGGGACATGACATGGCTGCATATTTGAGGGACATGACATGGCTGCATATGTGAGGGACAGGACATGGCTGCATATGTGAGGGACATGACATGGCTGCATATTTGAGGGACATGACATGGCTGCATATGTGAGGGATATGACATGGCTGCATATGTGAGGGACAGGACATGGCTGCATATGTGAGGGACATGACATGGCTGCATATTTGAGGGACATGACATGGCTGCATATGTGAGGGACATGACATGGCTGCATATTTGAGGGACATGACATATCTGCATATGTGAGGGATATGACATGGCTGCATATGTGAGGGACATGACATGGCTGCATATGTGGGGGACATGGCTGGGGGGACATGGCTGCATTTGAGGACACATCGGTATTCGGTATCGGCGAGTACATGAAAAAAAGTATCGGTACTTGTACTCGGTCCTAAAAAAGTGGCATCGGGACAACCCTACTTACAACAATGCAGATTAAATCAGTATGTAAAACATATGCCGGCCGGCAAAAAGGAGCCCTTCCTCCTCACATCAGTGTGGTGACGTCACTGAGTGTCCTCCAATCCGCGTTTTGTCATCAAACAGACATTTTCAATGCTAGTGCATTGTAGGTTTACTTACCTTTTCCTTCAATTTCCCTTCTTAATGTTTTTTTTTTCTTTGTCTGAATTTATCACTTCCTGTTTCTTCTCAGTAAACTTGCCCCCATCATCTGAGCCGTTCTGGCTGGGGGTTAGTCAGCCAGAACAGCTTACTAGGAGGAACAGGAAGTGAGAAATTTAGACAAAGAAACAAAAACATTTAGAAGGGAAATCAAAGGAAAAGGTAAGTGAACCAACAATGCACTAGCTTAAAGGAACATATTTAGAAAATAAAAAACAAACCTATACAAACCCTTTAAATGCAGGCAAGATTAAACATAATTTTTTTTTTAATGAAACGATCTTTGCATTTTGAGTTTACAGATCTACTCACCTGCTACAGTGTGTACAGCATGGTCTGCATTTCTCTACTGCATTTTATTATTTAAATGATAGAAGAGCGGGATGAGGAGACCTCCCTGCTTAAGCTGGAAAAGAGAGCTATTGGATTGGGCTAATCAGGAATCAGACCTATATTAATCCTCTTTCAGAAATGATTACACTCACCAAAATGACTAACATAAATCAATAGTTAAACAGTGCCTAATACTCAAATCCACAGTTATCCTTCACATATGGTTTTCTATAACCACTAACAACTCCCTTCCGTTTAGCATTGGGGGAAACAAACAATCGGCAGTATAAAACTATACAATTTTATTCAAATAAAAGCATAACAATATCTTGTTCACAAGACAGGTGCTGTACCAGCATCCAGAACATGCACTCTGCCACCCTACTCCACACCTGAACTCTGTAAACCTTTTGGTAAGGATATTGGAGGGGATCAGCACCGGATTCATCACAGCACTTTTGTAGAAGCGACACTCTTGTAGTTTATTACTGAATTTTGCAATAAGGAATTGGAAATATGTTTATGGGCACTGTGGATTGCTTCCACTCACTGGTGAATTGATTTAACACTTTTGTTTGCGCTGTAAGATCAGTTTATGGAACTTTATTTGCATATTATTGTGCACTGAATAATTATTTTGCACCTGTTTGCATATTATGGTCATTTGATTATGTGTTAATATTAGTTAATTGTTTTTGCTGTGCACTTTATAATACATATTATTATTATTATTATTATTATTATACAGGATTTATATAGTGCCAACAGTTTATGCAGTGCTTTACAATATAAAAGGGAGACAATACAGTTACAATACAATAAAATACAAAAGGATTAAGAGGGCCCTGCTCAGAAGAGCTTACAATCTAATATAGTGGGGCAGGTGGTAAAAAAGGTTGTACTGTAACTGTGGGGAATGAGCTGATGGAAGTGGTAAAAGATTATTTGGAGATGTGATAGGCTTCCCTGAAGAGGTGAGTTTTCAGGGATTGCCTGAAGGTAGCAAGAGAAGGGGATAGCCGGACAGGTTGAGGTAGTGAGTTGCAGAGGATGGGAGAGGCTCTGGAGAAATCCTGGAGACGAGCATGGGAGGAGGAGATGAGAGAGTCATGTCATGTCAGTCAGTCTGAGTGGTGCTAGCAGGACGCTCTCACACGAGTCGGCTCACCAGAGATAGTTCAGGCAGGCAGGCGTTCCCCCAGCCCCTGGCTGCATCTAGGACTCACGGCTCTCAGCTCTCCTTCCACCGTAACATCTCCAGGTTCCAGTCTCCTTCTTCCCCCTACTACCTCCCCAAGGTAAGGAGCTCCCTGGCAGCTCTCTCTCAGGGCTTCCTTGCCTTGCCTGGTCTGTCCCCCTGGGGTTTGAGTGCGGCCGTCCTTCTAAGGATAAGCCGCGGTCTTCAGCCCTGGGAATCGGACGACCGACACCCCCTGCAGCATCCCAAACACTAAACCTCCCCCCCCTGCCAGTTGCACCTTTTTCGGGTGATTTTCGGGTGTTTTTCACCCCTCCACGCCGGCCTGGAACCAATTTCGGCAGCCGCGATTAGGAAAGACCGCGGCTTCAACCGCGGCCTAGCGGCGCGCCGCTCCTCGCCGTCCCAAGCTCTCCCAATCTCCTGAAACGGCCCAGATACCTCCCCCATAGCCCCAGAAAGTAGTTCCTACCATCACTCGATCCCTCCTGGCCCTTACAGCAGCACTGATCCACCTAATCTGGGAGTTCACCAGCCTGGATCTTGCTGCTGGTTCAGTGGCCATTTCCACTACACCCAGCCCCAAACCGTACACCGTAATACTTGATCCAGGGTTCGTCCGATCGCCTCTTGAGGGGTCAGGAAGGAATTTTTTCCCTGCCACTGCATATTGGCGTAGCATGATCAGGGTTTTTTGCCTTCCTCTGGACCAAGTCAGGATAGAGGATTCGGCTAATCCTTGACTATCCTCCCATCCCCCCCCCCCCCCGGTGTTTGGCAACCATGATTAATCTGCAATATTCAGCAGAGACCATCTGGGGTTTGAGGCGATTTGCCGCAATATTACCAGCCATCACCAAAAAAGCCCTGCAAACTGAGCGACTCTTTCGGACTGATCGACGATCGGCTATCAAGAGTCGCAGCCGCTTGCCCCAGCCTAAGCACATATCATGTGCTTTGATCAACACAAGATCGGCAGTAAAACACCGACTAGAAATCCATGACTTCATCTTGCAATACGACTTAGACTGCCTCTTTATAACAGAAAGCTGGCTCACAGCCGACTGTAACACCATTCTGGGAGAATTGGTGCCAGAAAACTACCGTATTATTACTGAAAACAGAATAGGGCAAAGAGGAGGAGGACTGGCCGTGATCCATAAGATTCATCTGGCGATCACTAAACCAGTCTTTCAAAACCCTCTTCCATTCATGGAAACCCTTACTCTGCAACTGCAAGCAAACTCCCAGGAGACCGTCCGGATTCTACTCTGCTATAGGCCACCTGGCCCAAAATCGCAGCTTCTTCCATTATTGACGGACTTCATCTCCACCTATACCCTTAATAGCAAACACCTTTTGCTGCTTGGGGATTTCAACCTCTGGGCCAACTCCCCACAAGACCCTGTGGCCGATGCCTGCATTGACCACCTGGAAGGTCTAGGGCTAAAACAACTAGTATGTGGGCCCACACATGCTTCAGGTCACACGCTCGATCTTATTTTCAGACAAAATCTGGAAATAAAAATTTTGGAAAATGAACCGTTGCCATGGTCAGATCACCATGCCATCAAATTCATTCTTTCCAACCTCCCCCCCTTAACAAAAACATCAAATCCAGTGACTACACACTGGACTAGATGTCAGAAGAAGCTCCACTCGGAATTCTTCAAAACCACGTTAAGGAAAAAAATAAAAACAATTCAGCCGCATCAATCAGCTGAAGAAACACTGGATTCCATAAACACAGCCCTATTACAGTCAGCCGACTTAATAGCGCCGAAACGTAAAACCAACATCCGGAAAAAAAACTCCAGCTGGTTCAACAACCAACTGGCGTTACTGAAGCAAGAGCGCAGAAGGGCAGAAGCCGCCTGGAAGAGAAGCCCTTTGGATGAGAACCTCTCTATCTACAAGGCAATAACTAAGAAATATCACAAAGAAACCTTCAAGGCCAAGAAAAATTATTTTTCTGAGGCCATCAACAGCGCCTTGAATCGCCCCCGCGAACTCTTCAAGCTGGTCACTGCGACCATGAATCCAGGATGTCTTGAAGCCCCCAATTTAGACTCACAAGAATTTTGCGATGAATTGTCGGATTACTTCATTAATAAAATTGAGGGAATCCGGCAAAGCATTCAGCAGAAAAATTCCCCCCGTAGCCCCCCCTGTAACAAGTTACACAACACCTGTAGTAATTCACCCCAACCAGGTAAGTTCACGCTGGAACCCATCACTATCCAAGCCACAAAATATATCATCGGTGCTCTGCGTAACAGCACTGCACCAAATGATATCATCCCCACCAAACTGTTGAAGGAGTGTGCCGACATCCTGGCACCTCCTATCACACAGCTCATTAACCAATCTTTCATGGAGGGCATAGTGCCCTCCCAGTTGAAGGAGGGTATAATTAGACCCATCTTGAAGAAATCTACCCTGGACCCCAAGGATCCACTCCACCGCCGCCCTATAACAAGCTTAAACACTTTTTCCAAGATTATGGAGAAAGCAGTGGTGCAACAGCTGCAACAGCATCTAGACACCCACAACCTACTCGACCCATTTCAATCAGGTTTCCGCCCTGGACATGGGACAGAAACAGCATTGCTCAAGATATGGGACGACGCTCTCGAGGCCGCAGACGAAGGAGAATCCTGTCTTCTGGTTCTGTTAGACCTGAGCGCAGCTTTCGACACAGTAGACCACAAGCTTCTATTGACCCGGCTAGCTGAAGTAGCCAGAGTCGCAGAAGGCGATTTATCTTGGTTCTCCTCTTTTTTGGAAAACAGATCGCAAATAGTGAAGTTAGGACCTTTCTTTTCGGAAAAACGCACGGTATCATACGGAGTCCCTCAGGGATCCCCGCTGTCGCCGGTGTTATTCAACATCTATCTTCGTCCGCTTTTTGAGATCATCAGCAGTCAAAAACTGCTCTATCACTCATATGCAGACGACACGCAACTGTATTTCCGCATTTGCAATAAAAAGGATCACCACCTCAATCTAGAGACATGCCTCTCTTTGATAGAGGACTGGATGACAAAGAGTTATCTTAAACTCAACGGAGCGAAAACAGAACTCCTTCTGTTGCAAGCCAAGCGTAAGAATCTACCTGCAACAACTTGGACACCCCCGCCCATTCTGGGCAAAATCATCACCCCTAGCGCCAAAGTCAAAAGCCTCGGGGTCATTTTCGACTCCTACATGACTATGGACGCACAAATAGGGTCAGTAGTCAGCGGATCTCACCATCTGCTGCGCCTACTACGCAGGCTTATCCCTTTTATCCCCAAAGAAGACATAGCGGTCGTGGTGGGAGCAGTTGTTAACTCCAGATTGGACTACGCAAATGCCCTTTACCTCGGACTCCCTAAGTACCAAATCGCTCGTCTACAAGTCGTTCAAAATACGGCCGCTAGACTTGTGACTGGGAAAAAACCCTGGGAATCAATCTCACCTTCACTGAGATCCCTTCACTGGCTGCCAGTAAAAGACAGAATCACTTTTAAAGCACTCTGTCTAACGCATAGATGTGCCCATGGGAACGCCCCCCAATATCTATGCGATAAAATAAAAGCCCACAACCCCAATCGCGTTCTGCGATCCACTGATCAAAACCTCCTGCAGATACCGAAAGCCGGATACAAATCCAAAGGAGATAGAAGATTCGCGGTCCAAGGTCCCAGACTATGGAACGCATTGCCAACCAGTATTCGGTTGGAGGAGAACTACCTAGCATTCAGGAGAAAGATCAAGACTCATCTCTTTTGATACCAAAGGAGACAGGAACAACAAGCGCCCAGAGGCGATTCAGTTCGCATGTGCCGCGCTATATAAGTTTTCATTCATTCATTCATTCAGAGAGCTTGACAGTAGGAGGTCTTGAGAAGAGCGGAGAGGACGATTTGGGATATGTTTGGAGACAAGATTGGTGATGTAGCTCGGGGCAGCTGATTGTTTAAACAGATCTCATAATTAAGATTGCTTGTCTTGATTGTTTCTATAATATATCCAGCAAATGAAATGTTGATGTATGAAGATATACCTTTTGGCCAAAAGAGTATACATGCCTGATTATGACACCAATATGAGCGAGTAGTACACCCTATTCCAAGATTAGCTGAATAGAATCAAGCAAATAGACCTGAAATCTTAATTGATAAACATTAGAATTAAAACATGTGTAAGACAAGTATGCATTTCCAATCTTGTGGCAACACTTTGGCGAAGACCTCTTGCACCTCCCACCTAACACTCCTGAAGGTGAGGACATAGAGTGTAAAGGCAAGGAGGGGCACGAGTGCCGTAGCAGCTGGCTGGTGATGTCCACTCTGTAGGTGGGTAGAACTGGTAGTCACAGTCCTCGGAACAGGATGCAAGAGCAGCTTGGCACCAGAGCATGGGACGGAAGCAGAACCAGGACAGGAGCAGCAGTCAGCGACAACCAGGCAGTAGGGTACCGAATCAGCAGGTAAAGCAAGTGCAGAAGATAGGCCAGGGTCGGAAATAGCCGAGCAATGCGGTACCAAGTCAGCAGGCAGATCAGATCCAGTAAACAAGCCAAAGTTGGGATACCAGGTAACAGAGCTAGAGCACAAGCAGAGGCGAAGTCGAGTCATACACAAGCAAACAGTAACAGCAGATCAGGTCTTGGAAAGTCAGGAACAAGCTGAAGATCATTCAGCGACTGATCACAGTGACAGAGCAGTTTAAATAGGCCACTAGATGCCAAGTGCTAATTGATATGTGCACGTGAGCGTGCACGGATTTGCGCACGCACATCAATCTGTGCGCAATGAACTGGCACTGCAGAAATTACAGACGGTTTTTGCTAATAAATATTAGCACGTGTACAATGTGCTAGGGCATGTATCCGCACTGGCCTTTTAGTGGTGGAGATCCAGTTTACCATACACACGTCCATTAAGATATGATTTCAGTGTGGGGAAACTCAAATCACTTACAGAGAACCCTGACCTCTATCCTACTGAACACGTTTAGTCTTAATGTACACTACAGTCCCTAAACTTAAGTTTAGGAGCTTTTTTTTTTTTTTCGCCAAAGCTCCTAAACTCAACTCCAATTATGCCTTCGTAGCGTATCTCTTTTACTCTACGCCGACACAGCGCAGAGAGGCAAGCATGGAATTCACAAAGCAAATGCTCCTAACGTTGCACCAGCGTGGCGTTTATTTCGTAGGCGTAAGCCGGCGTAGGTGTAAGTGGGCGTGATCCATGCTAATAAAGCGTGACCCCATGCAAATGATGGGCTGGGCGCCAGACAAGTACTTAAAACGAACTGCGCATGCGTCGAGACGTGGACGTATCCCCGTGCGCATGCGCACAACCACGTCGGAACAACTGCCTAAGATACGCCGGATCACTGTGTACGCCGTTAATGTAACCTACACCCAGCCAGACCCACGTCGGCCCATATTCACAGATGTCCAACGTACAATACGTAAGCTTGTGTTCCCTGGTCCATACCTTTGCATGGGTTGCGCCTCATCTATGGGGAATAACTTTGCGCCGGACGTAAAACTTACACCAACCGTGTATATCATGCGCCGGGCGCAAGTACGTTCGTGAATTGCCGTATTTCCCTCATTTGCATATTTGAATAGAAAATCAATGGGAGCGCCACATGCGTCCAGCGTAAATATGAGCCCACTCTACTCCAGCGTAGGCAAGTTACGTCAGTGGGATGAAGTCTGTTTTTAGGCGTATCTTAGTTTGTGGGTCCGGCGCACAGATACAACGGCGCATATTTGCACTTATGCGGCGTATCTGGAGATACGTCGCCACAAGTGCTTTGTGAATCCGGGCTTATGTGTCCATGTACAAATAGACTCCTGGCAGAGTTTAAGAGCTGATACGGTCAGAGAAGCATCAACCTCCTGAACGTGGAAGAATGTTTGGACCGTGCACATGAAGCCTAAGGATGATATGGAATCCTGTTGGTAGTCTAGGTCCAGAATTTATTTCAGTTCACAAATGTTATTTTTAGTGAATGGATACAAATTCCCATAGACACACTCTCAAATCTTATGGTGAAACTGAAGAGTGGTGACGGATATAGTCACAAAGCCAGAGTGGGGGTGGTGGAGGTATTTCATATTAATACCCATAGTTATGTAATAGAAAATGCAAAAACACATACTGTAGGTGTGATGGTCAGATGTCCACATATGTTTTGGTCTATAAAATATTCAGTGAATCTTCAGTGAAACATATTCAGCAAATAAAAAAATGGAAGCACTTTACAATACTTTCTAAGGCTTAAGCCATTTCACCATACACCTAGAGCTGCAAAGCTACCATATTTTCCGGCATATAAGACAACCTTTTATACTTAAAAATATGCCTCATAAATCAGGGGTCATCTTATACGCCGGATGCAGAGTCAGTTAGACTGCGGGCGTCCATTGTTTAAAATCTGCGCCTCCTCCTCTTGCTGTTCCGTGATAGGCAGAACACTCAGTTTCCCAGCAAAGCCTGTGTTCAGTGTTCCGCCTATCATGGATGTCCTTTTGCCTGAGGCTGAGGACGAGACGACATCCGTGATAGGCCTATGACGGAACAGCACGAGGAGGAGGCGCGGCTTTTGAACAATGTACGCTGGCAGTCTGACTGACTCTGCCAGGGTTAAGGTATGGAGATCGAAGAAATGAAGCATGCAATGGCACAGTGAGGCATGCAATGGCACAGTGAGGTTTGCAATGGCACAGCGAGGTATGCAATGGCACAGTGAGGGGGGAAGGGGGTCGTCTTATACGGCGAGTATATCCCAAAACCAACATTTTATCTGGAAAATTAGGGGGTCGTCTTATACGCCCAGTCACCTTATACACTGGGAAATACGGTAAGTTTTGACAAATAAAATACAGATCATATTTTGATGCACTGAGTATGTAATTGGTATTTGTAGCACCACCAACACAGATCAGTAATTTAAGATGTGTTACGTGTTCCTTAAATCAGGACTGAAAAATGGGAGCTGCTCTCATGAAGGCAAAAGGGTCAGCATAGTGGGGCATTCCTGTCTTAGGCAGCTGACACCAGTACATGTATTCCCCACCGGATAACTTACCTTCATCTTTTTCACTGGTGACAACTCTAAAATTTCGGATTCTCTATCACTTTCTGTTTCAGTGACAATGATCAATTAGAGGGATGAATCTCCCAGTGGGGAAACAGACAGCAATAAAAACATGACAGACGGTCTAAAGCCAATAAAAACAATGCACTTTAAGCCCATGATATTATTATTTTTTTCTTTTAAAAGGCTATAACCATTTAACTCACAAGTGACTTACATTTCTTGTATACTACTTTATCCTATTATGCATGACCAGTGTGATAATTGTTTTAAGAAGTACTAGAATGGCAGTAAAGTCATCTTTTAGAACGATCTATTTGTATAAAATATTTCATATTTTTTATCTTGAAATACGTGCTTATTGATTGTTTGCTTCTTAATATTATTCAGATGTTATATGCTAACAGTAATTATTAATATGATGGCATATGATTACAGTATGTGTACTAGACAAGTGTCTTTTATAATTTCTTAAATCTCTAGGGGTCCAGGGGTGAATGAATCTGCCTGGGTTCAGTTCACAAACAGTTGTGTGATTCTTACTCAAAGTAAAATTGTGCAATCTTTGCAGCAAACTCCATTTAAAGTGTTACTAAACCCACAACAATAAAATCAGTCTGTATATGCGGCATGGCATGCTTGTTATACTCACTGTGGAAACTAAGGGGTTAATCATCTGCATTGTGTAAAAGTCTGATCATGTCTTCTCTGTTCCCCTCTTTTCACAGTCCCCAAACCATCTCCTGATAGAACAGAGGCTAGGAGATAAGCCCCGTACACACGACCAGTTTTCCCGTCGGTAAAAATGTGAGGAGAGCTTTTGGCCGGGAATCCCGGTGGTGTGTATGCTCCATCGCAGTTTTTCAGGCGGGAAACTGCCCAAAAACTGCCGTACAAAAAAAGGAGAACCAGCTCTCTTTTTTACTGCTGAAAAAAACGGCGGACTTTGCCCAGTGGTTTTTGGCAGCTTTTCTATGGGAAAAACTGCAATGAAGGGTCCAAAAAAGAAGTGAAAAGTCTTTAAAAAAAAATAGCGATATTTGTTTACTGGATGAACCATAGCCCCTAACGCTGGCACTTTAAGTGGGCTAATGCACAGAAGTCTGCAATACTTTTGTATCATATGACCACTGTGATTGACTTTCAAAGTGGTCACATGACCAGAAGCCCCTCCTGCTGGCTCCCGAGCAAAAGCCATGACTAAGAGCCATTGGTTCCAGCTCAGTCAGTGTGCTGGGATTTTACAGTGAGGGCATTCTCAACATACAACTTTCCTTCTGTCATGAATGCATATGTGCGGTGGTTGGGCATTAAAGCCTACCTTTCCTGCTGCTGCATATATGTGTCATGTGGTCAGAAAGAGGTTAGTGCTACTATAAATGTTGTTTATGGTTTTTAGTAATTTATTTAGGCCCATCATGACCATAATGAAGCTTGGTTACCTCCTTCCGCCTGTGAGGCAAGTTAGGACACCTGTCATAATATTGGTCCAATAAGGTTTGTGAAGCTGCCTCAAATTTGTGCAGCAGGTTTTTGTCTTTTGTTTTTCAACCTTGTGGCTATAACTTTCAAATGTCATTGGAGTCTACTGAAAAAAAAAAAAGTGATTTTACACATTGGTATTTTTATTCTGGTGTGTTAGCTGTGTGCACTGAAACAAAATTTTGGTGACTTCAAAATGGCCGTCTCTTTTTAATGCAGAGCTCCAGAGGTGCATACTCATATGACGCACTTGGCTTGGCTGAAGATGTACAGTAGATGCAGATACCTATACGTGTATATATATTTCTATAAATATACTGTATATATATATATATATATATATATATATATATATATATTATGTGGCAGTGCAATGCACCACCAGGTTGATGTTAACCCAGGATTTTAAACCAAGCAGGTTGAGGGGCTTTAGACGGTTTGCTTAATTCAGAGGAAACTGGCTTTTCAGTTTCAACGTTGTTTAGATAAATCTATTTTGGGACCTGGAGCCCGGACATTTCTGAGAGATCCGGGTGGAATGAAATCTCCAGTTCACTGGCATTGGACCAGAACACTGGTCCAATGCCAGCCCAGGAGATGGGACTTCCTATTACAGAGGCCGCTGAGTAAGGCTGGGTTCACACTACGATTTTCCCGTCCGTCAGCCGCATACGATTTCAGTTTTGAAAACGTACGGGCCCGTACGGGAAAACGCATACATAGACAATGCATTGCAAATCGTATGCACTCAGATGCATCCGGGTGCGTACGATTTGCTGGCAAAACGTTTTTTAACAGTACACAAAACCGTGTTCGACCACGGTTTTGAGTCAGTTTTTGAAACCGTATGGCAAACGCATACGTTTTTTTTTAACATTAAAGTCAATGGAAAACGCACATATGTGCGGTTCCATACGTATAAACCGTATGCGTTTTTCGTCTGCGCATGCGCATTTTCAAAACAAGAAAATCTTTTTTTGTTAAATGACACTAATTCCAAAAACGTATGCGTTTTTTTAATCAAAACCGGATGGAACCGTACGCACTTTTTGAAACCGTATACGTTTTATAAACGCATACATTTACGTACGGTTCAATCCGTTTCAGCCGCATACGTTTATTCATATAAATCGTATGCGGCTGACGGATGGGAAAATCGTAGTGTGATCCCAGCCTAAACAGGAGATTTTCACTGTATGTAATCTGACAGCGTCCGTCCCGCCCCTTTCACTGTTCTCTCTGAGGCAGCCCAAATTGCAGTATCGGCGTATAACACGCACACACTATTTGCAACCGATTTGTAGGGTGAAAAAATTAGTGTTATATACCAATATCCAGTTTACCCAACTGGCAATTGTTGCTGTATCAACTGTGAATGGTCGATTCTGGAGGGTTCCCCTAAGGTGCTAGTGAGGACCATCTGCATCTCTGCTGAGCCTGTTCTGACCCCCCTGCGAAGGGCGGTCACTGGCACCTTCTTCCATTGGTGGTGGGTTTCTTCACAGATTGGTTTTCACCTGCATATCAATACTGGAGATTCACAGGACTACATTAAACCCCTATTCTCTCCATGGGTTCCTTCATTTATGAACTTTCAGTGATTCACTGTACACATATTTTCTCTGTTTTATACTTTTTTCACATTGTTTATATTTAGAATCACTTGGTAACATTAGATAAAAAAAAATCAGCACTACACTTATTGTATATACTGTATATATATATCTATATAGATATATATCTATATATATATCTATATATATATAGATATATATCTATATATACACCATATTTTTCGTCGTTTAAGACGGCTTTTTGCATGTAAAAAAATGCCTCAAAACCACGCCTCCTCCTCAGGCTGTTCCGTGATAGGCGGAACACTCATTTCCCCAGGAGAGCCTCTGTTCAGTGTTCTGCCTATCACAAATGCATTCTCATCCTCGGCCTCGGACGAGAGGACATCCATAATAGGCGGAACACTGAACAGAGGCTCTGCTGGGAAAACGAGTGTTCCGTCTATCATGGAACAGCCTGAGGAGGAGGCGCGGCTTTTGAATAATTGGACACCCGCAGCCTGACATACTCTGCAAACAGAAGAAGATAGGGAGATCGTCGAGGCAGGTAATGGCACAGTGAGGTCGGCAATGGTAAAGTGAGGTCGGCAATGGTACAGTGAGGCATGTATAATGGCACAGTGAGGCATGTATAATGGCACAATGAGGTAGGCAATGGCACCGTGAGGCATGTAATGGCACAGTGAGATTTGAAAAAAGCTGAAAAAAAGCCTGTTTCTGTCAGCTGTTGTTCCTGTCAGCGGTTGTTCTGGTTTCCAGACAGACTAGTAGGAAGGGGGTCGTCTTATACAGTGAGTATATCCCAAAACCAACATTTTAGCTGGAAAGTTAGGGGGTCGTCTTATACGCCCAGTCATCTTATACGCTGGCAAATATGGTTTATATATGTATATATGTATGTGTGTATATATAATAGTTATTATATGCTATTAATATTATTTTATGATCACCGATGAACTTTATATATTAATTAATATATGCACTTAACGTATTGAAGGAGAGCCCTTGAAGGTAATAATGGCAGTCTGCCTGGAGCATCACCAGCGCTGGGTCTGGGATTGGGCATAACGTAGTTATTCCATCCGATCAGATTCCTCTCCAGCTCAGAGCTTCAGCAGATTTGGGGAAATAACGAGAGCATGAGATGATAAAATCTGTTCTACTTACCGGCAGGCTGGAGAACAGAACCTGACAATACATTACTTACATCTTGTCTACAGAATACATTGCGATGGGGAAATGCTGTTTATTTCTCTGAAAGTGCATTTATCTATTTAAAGTGGAGATATCTATTTACCAGTGGCTTTTAGACATTTGAAATAATACTATTACATTTGTTTACCTTATACGATAAATCTACTAACATATTCAGCTTACTTTTCTGCATTATTCATACAAAATTAAGCTTGCTCTTTCCATTTAAAAAGCCAACACAGGCGAGGATTCGCCATGGCAAATGAAAAGCAATCATGAACTAAAGCACAATCGTAATGTTTCATTTATTCTCCAATAACTACAAGATGTACTTACATAATGTGAAAATGGAACAAGAAAACATAAATGCAAGTGCTAATATTTTCACCAAATAAGCCTTTTACTTTGTATACCTAAGTCCATTTCTATGTGAAGAAAAAGCTTTTACCCATTTTGAATGGCCAAGTACATTGACGTAATGGTCTAAGCAAATTTGTTTTGTATGGCTCTCTCGATGATTACTTAATTGTAGAAAAGAAAACACTCACCCTCTTTATTACTAATTTATTTATTATTATTATATGCGTTTTGTGACTCCTTTTCTATTTCAAAAGAAATATAGTGTATATAGTTGTTATTGTAGAGTTTACCTTGAAGGAACAAAAACAGCTGGCTGATTTACTGAAGAATATCCAGATGAAAAACCAGAGCGACCCAAATGTATTTACAACTCACTCACACTATTCAATAAGTGCACATGACCCTTTTCAGGCACAACCATGATAGTGGAAAAGAGAAAGTGCGGGGCTATTCCCACCGCCAAGATATGTTTCATAGATAATAAACTAACAAATGTGGTACATGATCAAGGTTATACAGTAAAAGCTTGGATTGCGAGCATAATTCGTTCCGGAAACATGCTTGTAATCCAAAGCACTTGTATATCAAAGCAGATTTCCCCATAAGAAATAATGGAAACTCAGATGATTCGTTCCACAACCATTTATTCATAAGTCCTTTAGTTTATAGTCCAAATAAAAACATTATAGCAATGTAATGGCAGCCTCTACAAGGGGATTAGAAGCAAAATCCAGCAGGAATTGCAGAGTATAAAAGAGAAGAGAGGCGGCTCTAAGTGTAGCAATATGGTTACACATGGTTGATCATTAAAACCGGCACGTCTAGGTAAAGAATGGCTTGAAGCGTTCATGGAGCACAGTGTGGAAGAGATAACGTCAATGGCGGTGAAGAGGATAGTCTATTTGGACAGCTTAACCCCAGATGCCTGCCTATTTGATGTGCCTGTTTTAACCACTTCAGCCCCGGAAGAATTTGCCCCCTTTCTGACCAGAGCACTTTTTGCTATACGACACTGCGTCGCTTTAACTGACAACTGCACGGTTGTGCGACGTGCCTCCCAAACAAAACTGGCGTCCTTTTTTCCCGCACAAATAGAGCTTTCTTTTGGTGGTATTTGATCACCTCTGTGGTTTTTATTTTTTGTGCTATAAACAAAAGAATAGCGACAATTTAAAAAAAAACACAAAAAAACAATTGTTTTCCTCAGTTTAGGCCGATATGTTTTCTTCTACATATTTTTGGTAAAAAAAAATGCAAAAAAATCGCAATAACCATTTATTGATTGGTTTGCACAAAAGTTATAGCGTCTATAAAATAGGGGATAGATTTATTGCATTTTTTTTTTACTTGTAATGGCGGCGATCTGCGATTTTTATTGTGACCCTGACATTGCGACGGACATATCGGACACTTTTGACACATTTTTTTGGACCATTCACATTTATACAGCGATGAGTGCCATAAAACTGCACTGATACACACACAGATCCACGGTCCTGCCATGATTGTGGGCAATCGAGGGTGCCTGGCGTACATCATGGCCGCCGGGCACGCGCATTGGGTCCCGAGCGATGCCACGCACGCACCCCCGGGATCACACGCGCACCCCCTAGATGGCCGGGAAGCCCAGGACGTCATATGACGTCCACCCAGGATGGGAGATCCCACCTGTGGACGTCTTATAACTATGGGCGGGATCTGAAGTGGTAAACATCAACCATGTGAGTTACTAAATGTTGTACCTTCATTAAATGTAACCATATTGCTACACTTAGAGGCGCCTTTCTTATCTTTTATAAAGTTGTGACATGACGCTACTTGTATATCAAGTCAAAATGTATTAAAACATTTTGCTTGTCTTGCAAAACACTCTTAAACCAAGTTACTCTCACACCAAGGATTTACTGTACATCAACTTAGTGCTGGTGTACCTAGAATAAAAACTACAATTATTTTCCAATATATTTAAAGCTCTTTTACATCAGTTTTCCTTTTTTTGCATCTGCTTTTAAAGTAGAAATAATACAACATCAAGTACATAATGATATCATGAAAGGTGAATGATATAATCAGGGAAGGTAAACAATTCTATTTTATAGACCTAGTAGAGGGCAGAGCCGAGACAAGGGGTGGGTATAGGGTGACCACATTTCCAAACTACCATTCAGGGACGCCCTCCCTTCCCAAAATCCGCTTGTGCTGTAACAAATCACAGCACAGTGATTGGACACAAGAGGCAGGATTTATGATTTCTCCAATCACAAGCAGGGGGCGGGATTGTGCTCCTCCAGGTACTGACAAGTACTGTCAGTGAGTAAAGCGGTGATGTGGCGGCCTTTTTTGGGGGCATCAGATTGCCCGGGGGGTGGCTGTGTCACTTTCATTCCGGGGAACACAGTATTGTCCTGGAATGAATGTGCCCAGGAAAAACCTGCAAAATGCGGGACTGTCCCGGGCAATCCGGGACATGTGGTCACCCTAGATGGGCAAACGGAACAGCTGCCTTGGGCACGGTGGGTATTTTGGGTGGTTGGGATTAAACAAGTAATTTGGAGAGGGACTCTAGTATTAGGAGAGTGAATCTGTGTTAGGAGGTTGGATTTGGGGAGGGGGATTTGTACTAATAGGGATTATTGGGGGGATTTTTGTTAGGATGGGATATTTTTACTGCTAGGAGAGGGAATGGAGGGTGGGTTTGTGCTGGGAGAGGGGATTTTTTTAGGGGGGTTTGCTGATATAATGCTCATACATTTTGGGGGTGGAATCTTTGCCCTGGGCGCTAGATGACCTTTTACCGGCACTGGCGATGGGTACCACAGTGTACATGTGCAGAGGAGAACTTGGCAGAGACTAGAACACTTTTGGGGATTTCAGTGCAGCAGGGACAATGCTTGGACATTAGCAGTTCACTGGATTTCTGGCAGGATCAACTTGTATTTTTCTGTATTTTTTAGGAGACTAATATTGGAAAATGTACCTGTACTGAATCTCCAATCAGCAAGGGGCATGAACTTTGCTGACTGCACTGTGAAGTTTGCTGTGCCATTTTCACATTGGCTTCTGGGATCACAATTTATAGACTTTGCTGTCTTCTTCTCCATACTCATATTTGGACTTTTTTTGCAAGGCCTGTGTTGGACTGTACTATTGCCGTATAGTTGTTTCCATATGTGTTAACATTTGGTTCTGTGTGTTGAGCCCATAGATCCAGTGATTTATGTACCTATGACATTACCTCCATTTCCAACATTGCTCAGTTTTTTCTGCCCTTATTTAGATTGTCCTCACCCCATTCACCTTGATGCCCCCCTTTTTGAGGTCACCCTTTGTCTATGCCATTGAGCATTTAGATCACTCTTGTACCATTTCACGTTCACGGCCCATACCCTTTTACAAAGCGCAAGACACGCTCACCTTTTTCATTTGTTCAATTGTCTAATAGGGTAGACCCCTTTTGTGTTTGCAGCAGTGCTCCCTTGGCCCCTCCCCCTTCCCTTTCACCTCCCGTCCTTTATTCACAGACAGCGCAGGAGTTTTACTTCACACTTTGCTGACTGCAGCTTTGAGTCCTAGGCTGGTCATGGATGGATCATCAGGGGGCTGGGTGGAAAAAAATCAACATGTTTCTCCATCCACACAAACGAAGTGGATAGAAGAATCATCCCCTCTATGACCTTGGGGTTAATTTACTAAAACTGGAGCATGCAGCTCTGCATAGAAACCAATCAGCTTCCATTTTTGTTGTCAAGGCTACCATGCACAGCTCCCCCCAAATGTTGTACTCTTCAATTTTAGTAAATCAACCTCATTGTTTTCTGACAGAGGGACTGTGATCAAGAAATAATTTCCAACACCGTAAAATTGACTTCTGTTGAGCAGGAACAAAACTAAAGTCAGCCAGCCCCTTCTGCACCTGTCGGATTTCCATCCATCTGGCCAGCTTTACTCTTTGCAGTGGGCAGAATGCTTGTTTGCTGTGGATGTCTCTTCCAATTGATGAAACTCCAATTTTTTAATATATCATAACAGAAATTTTAATTGCTGCAGTCATATTTTATATTGTGTTTTCCTGGAAGGTAGGTGTCACTGCCAAAAGCTACTGGTGATGATTGCAAATTTGACATTTAAAAAAATTACAAATATTGCTTTTTTATTATAAAGACCCGCATGCACACCCAGCGTATTCACTATTAAAAGAAAAAAAGCTTGAATACATATTTGATATGTAGAGGCATGCTGATGCTCCTGTTCAAAACATTACAGCTTGCTGTAAAATCTTCTTAGATGCTTATCTATAAATTCATCTTTTTTTCCTTAGAATTTCTCTTATTGAGAATGATTAAGAGGACTGGAGGTCATGGTGAGATTAGAATGCAAATGCTGCAGAATCAATAAGGGAAGACAATATTCAAGTGCCAGCAGGTGGCATCTAAACCCTGCAGAGAGAATACAGAGTATGTCAAAGCCTGTTATAGACATCACACGCCTGCTTCACTTTTAACTTTTTTGCCTTTTAGTGCTTTATAATATGAGTGTGTATATGTATATGTATATATCTATATACTTTATAGATAGATAGATAGATAGATAGATAGATAGATAGATAGATAGATAGATAGATAGATAGATAGATATGTACCGTATTTTTCGGCGTATAACACACACAGGCGTATAACACGCACCCTAACTTTAAGAGGGAAGTTTCTGGGAAAAAACATTCCACAACCCCCTGCGTATAACAGGCACAGTTTACCCTCTAT
Organism: Rana kukunoris; assembly: GCA_029574335.1. Taxonomy (NCBI): domain Eukaryota; kingdom Metazoa; phylum Chordata; class Amphibia; order Anura; family Ranidae; genus Rana; species Rana kukunoris. Next base: position 120,108,835 of record CM056058.1, on the reverse strand, counting down.
TTTCAGGGTAAAAAAAGGAGCTTTATACGCCAATAAATACAGTATCTCTCTCTCTATAAATACTTGATATACTATATTATTATTATTATTATTAAAAGATGTTTAATATCGTGCCCGTCTTACCCATAGGGCCTCAAAGCGCTAAACACAAAAGAAAAGAAGTACACATCACCCATGACGGAGAACTAAAATCGGCACCGCAGCAATTAAAAGGGTTACTAAGAAGGGAGAGACCTAATATAACATAAAAAGGACTCGAAACACCCCTCTACTGACTCAGCCATAGGCTTGGGTAAACAAGTAGGTTTTAAGTTTGCGACGGAAAGCCAGGAGATTGCTAACCTGTCTAATGGGCAGGGGGATGCTGTTCCAAAATTTCGCCCCCTGGACGGAAAAAGAGCGACCTCCCCGATGAGCCTTCCTAAAGCGAGGCACCGTAAAATCCAAGGAGGTACTGGAACGGAGGGGGCGGGAGGGGACGTATTTAATGAATCTTGCACGGAGGTAGCCTGGGCCCGAACCATAGAATATCCTGTGCATAATACAACCAGTCTTGAACAATATCCGTTTGGAAATAGGAAGCCAATGCAGGGCGACAAGAGAGGGGGTGATACACATATAGATGTATATGTGTGTGTATATACATATATATTATACTTTGCTTTTTTTTTTTTACATGTAGATATTTTATAAATAGAGCACAAATACCATTATATATTTATTATTAGTAGTTTTAGGTATAAAATCATTTTTCTATTGGTGGCATTGCATCAGGGACTTCGAACGTAAGCTTTTCCATCACCTAGTCTTCTAAACGGGATATATATATATATATAAATATATATAAATATATATATATATATATATATATATATATATGTAGCACTACCCCCGGAAGAGCTGCTGGTTTGTTTTGGGTGGCACATTTACCTCGTGGCTCTCCGAATTCCTAGGGGTGAATGGTGCATATAGCAGTAGTAAAGGAATGTCTGCAACAGGTGTCTTTTGCTGTGCTCTTTATTACCCAGTCGGGTAAAAACAATCAACTACCGATGAAAGGATAAAGTTGAATGAAGAAGATTCAGGCGTAGTATTTGGAAACAGTCCTGCTCCCACATGTAACACTTTCCGTACCACTCCTGCCTGAGTGGGCTTAGTGTACCCAGACAGGGCTCTCTCACTGACCTGGCAGCCATGGTATTGCTCAAACCTTTTTTGGGGAGGAGGAGGGAGACCCGTGGTGACATCATGGTCCGCGGCCCGGACTCCTGGAAGTGCGAAAGGATACATGTCAAAGACTTTATTCAGGGTGGAACTTCACTTAAAGTTTACATATCCTTTAAGAAAACATAATACAGTTTCTTCTTTTTAAAAATAAAATTCAAGCAATGCTTTTTTTTTATCTACATGCATATGTAATAATAACGTGTTATCGCAAACAGCAGATAACACAACAATGGAAATTAAAGAGAGCAAAATGCAGCTTTATTCCTTTACAGAATGTAATGAGACTATGTAGATGACACATAAAGGACAGGAGCAGTTATTTGTTTAGTACTGCAGGTTTTCCTTCAGGTAATATTGGGGTTCACCATCACCAGTCCTATCTACTTCCTTTCAGGCCCGTCGGAACACGACAGGCAAACCAAACAACTGCTTGGGGCCCCGAGCTGGCCAGGGGCCCCAGCAGGGCAGGCCCTTGCTGCACCGCTGCTTCCTCCTGCAGTCCGGTCGGCTGCGCGGTACAGGAGATTCAGTTTCCTGTTCCCGGCCGGACTGACAGGAAGTGCACACACTGAGTGTGCACTTCCTGTCAGTCCCGCCTGGGAACAGCAAACTGAATCTCCTGCCGCGCGGACGCCAACATATGCCGGCGTCTTGTGAGGCTCTGTGGAGGATAGAGGTAGAGAGTGTCTAGTGTGGGGGTATAGCGGTATCCTGGATGGTGGGGAGAGGAGTACTGCACCATACACGTGTATGCAGGTGGTGGGGAGAGGAGTGCTGCCCATACACGTGTATGCAGGCTAGAGAAGATTGTAAGAATTTTTTTTTTCTATGCTTGGGGCCCCTAAATTCCTTTAAACGGCTCTGCTTCCTTTCCTCTGCAAACTGGTGATTTGAGAACCTCTGCTTGTGATGCAGGAGAGATATTCCCAAAGGCACCCACTGTAGGCTGTCTCCCACATGCAAAAAACACTTAATGTAATCTAAAAATGTAATCTAAAAATAAAAAGTTATACTTCACAGTCATTAATCACATAAAAAAAAAAACTACCTTGGAAATCTGAATAAGAAGAGCAACTGGGGAGCGATATAAACACATGCAGTTGAGCTGCTTTTTTTACCGCCCCCTAACCACTCCCCCTGAAGTTGAAAAGGCAACCAATTGGGTAGAATACATTTCATGGCCATTATACTTTGCATCATGGAGTGCCAAAAAAGTATTCCTTCCATCGAGTTTAATGAACAATACCATCCGCTGAATGCAACCCATCTAAGCGCAATGCACACAATGGCATACCTAGGGCATTTGGCACCCAGGGTGGATCATATATCTGGCATCTCCCTTCACTGATCATACCTGTACGCACTCAGCCCCCTCATACCTGCCCCCCCTATACACAAACAGCCTCCTCCCTTGTACTTACAGCCCCCACTGGTACCCTAACGGTTCACGTTTTCAAGATTTTATCCATCTTGCACAAGTGCTTTAAACCAATGTCAATTGCTTGGTAATTATGACAACTATTTTAACTAAGGGAAATTCCCAAAACATGACCTGTTGGGGGTACTTGAGACTATGGATTCTGGCTGCAATTAATTACGCAAAACTCATTTTAAAGAGACCCTGTCACTACCTAGTGCACTTTAAATGTAGGATAGGAAATATGTATTAAGAAATACACTCTGTCAGCTGCAGCAATGTGCCCTCAATCAGCAGAGATACACCTTTAGGCCGGGTTCACACTAGTGGGAATTGAGTGCGGCTTAAACCACATCCAATTCACAGAACAATCCAAAATACCTTGTTTTCAATGAGGCTGGTTCACATATGTGCGATGCATTCGCACTGCGCATTTCAGAAAACACGTGTGCGTATTTTAGGCCTTGCGGTGCGGCTGGGGTGCGAATTCAGGCCCATTATCTTCTATGGGTACGCAGCTGATTCGCAGATGTGTTCATTTCTCTTCAGGATTTGTCTCATTCAGCTCAATACACTTCCCCCTCCCCCTCCCTTCTCCCAGGTCTCCAAATTCGCAGCTAATCTGCAGCTAAAAGGCAATGGATCTGCTGAACACTTCTCTTATCTCTCTGCAGAGATAAGAGAGCTGAAATTCGCACCACACAAGTGTGATTCCGGCCTCAAGGGCCAGACGCAGTTCCATTCAGATCCGTGTGCATTTTTTCTGCACTAAAAATGCATGCACAGTGTTTTCCATGTATTCCAATGGCTTTAGTTCACACCATGCAGTCAGTTTCCAGTGAAGAAACTGACTGGAACTAACTGTTGCATGGAACTGCATCTGGTGTGAACTGGCCCTTATTGTAATTTGTCAGCAAAATCAACACTTCCAAAAGTCAGTAAGAAAGCCTCCCAGGCCTCTCACAGCAGTGATACTCTGAACGTTACATTATCACACTACTTGTGCGACTTCAAAGTCACGCGATTTTACTGCAAATTTGCGGCCTTGATTTTGCCGCGATTTCATGGAATGCCTTTGTAATTGGCATCAAAATCGGACCAAAGTAGTGCACTACATTAATGTCTGAAAGACTTGAAGTCGTACTTATATGAATGGTTGTCATTGGAAATCATGCGGAATCACTTGTCATGCTACTTTGCAGTCCCAAATCGTAGGACAAGTTGTACAAGTGTGAAAGGGGCCTTAGCACTACAAGCTTCTGCATAGTAAGTTGTTAGGGATTAATATGTGTCAACTTAGTGCCATTTATTTGAGAGTTACCATACTGTATCTGCTGGTTATCTGGGATATTTAAAAAAACTTGAGCAATCAGAATATGGTGCAGCTGAGCATGGTAGCCAATCAGTTTCTAACTTCAGCTTGTTCAATTAAGCTTTGACAAAAAAAAAAAAAAAATCTGGAAGCTGATTGGTTTCTGTGCAGAGCTGCACTAGATTTTGTATGATACCGTTTTAAAAAATCCACCATAGTTTCTGTACATACTTTAACTACTTGCCGACCGCCCGTCGTCATATTACTGCGGGACGGTGGCACTGCTGGGCGAGAGCCCGTAGCTATACGTCCGCTCTAAAGCAGGTACGATCGCCGCTGGGCACACGCGATCGCTTGTTACAGAGCGGGGAACGGGAGCTATGTGTGTAAACACATAGCTCCCGGTCCTGTCAGCGGGGGAAACGCTGATCTTCTGTTCATACAATGTATGAACAGAAGATCAGTGATTTCCCCTAGTGAGGCCACCCCCCATACAGTTAGAACACACCCAGGAACACACTTAACCCCTTCCTTGCCCCCTAGTGTTAACCCCTTCACTGCCCATGACATTTTTATAGTAATACAATGCATTTTTTTAAGCATTGATCGCTATAAAAATGCCAATGGCCCCAAAAATGTGTCAAAAGTGTCCGAAGTGCCCGCCATAATGTCGCAGTACTGAAAAAAATGCTGATCCCCGCCATTACTAGTAAAAAAAAAATATTAATAAAAATGCCATAAAACGACCCCCTATTTTGTAAACGCTATAACTTTTGCGCAAACCAATGAAAAAATATGTAGAAGAATACGTATCGTCCTAAACTGAGGAAAAAAAATGTTTTTTTATATATTTTTGGGGGATATTTATTATAGCAAAAAGTAAAAAATATTGAATTTTTTTCAAAATTATCGCTCTATTTTTGTTTATAGCACAAAAAATAAAAACCGCAGAGATGTTTAAATACCACCAAAAGAAAGCTCTATTTGTGGGAAAAAAAGGACACCAATTTTGTTTGGGAGCCACGTCGCACGACCGCGCAATTGTCAGTTAAAGCGACGCAGTGCCGAATCACAAAAAGTGCTCTGGTCATTGGACAGCAATATGGTTCAGGGCTAAAGTGGTTAAAAATGTCCTGCCTAGATTTTATTTGCAGAATGCCAGGTGGTGACAGGCTCTCTTCAATGGTAAATTGAATAAACTGAACAGCTTTAGAACAGCTGCAATGTTTGCTGGAATGTATTAGTAGACCACTTATTGGTCTCACCTGTTCCCTGGAATTGCTCTGCAATGATCTATAATATGTAACGTTGCTCTGTAACCTTATGTTTAAATGATCTGTTTGCATTTTGGAACTTTACTCAGCAGCTGAAACACGGTTCATTAGAGCGCATTTGCAGTCAAGCCTTTTTAGGAAAGTAAGAAAAGTAGCAGATCAATTCAAAGGCAACCATTTCATTTATCGATTGAAGCTTAGCTGCCGGCTCAATAATAAACTGTCTCATTATCCCTTTGTAGAACAAAATGGGTAAAGCGAGAGGATAAGACCCATTTATGATGCATAAATCCATTATAATTTCTCAAGTTCAGTGAATTTGTTTACCAAAAGCAATGTTTTGTGTGATGGTGAATAAATAGGAACTAAAATGTTAATAATATTATTATTACTACTATAAAAGCATACATACATTTTAAAGTTCTAATATTTTAATAGGACTCTGTCATCTTGGTATTTTGCTTTTTTTAAGGCAAAGGCTTGCCAATCACTTTGGCATATTTTTTTTTTGGACATTTATATTGTAAGCATCTGGGGGTAGAAAACGTATGTAAGTTAAAGGCATTCCTTCAAAGGAAAGGGTTAAAGTGGTTGAAACCCCCCCCCCCCCAAAAAAAAAAAAAATCCTGTAAGGCAAAGGCATAATGATCTAGTATGCATTGCATCAGAGCTTTTTTTCTCAAAAAAAAAATAGGTGCAGGAACTCAACCACGACCCCATTCAAATTTCACAAACAGTAGAAGGGTCTTAAAGGGGCATTAAATACCAGGATTGCATTACATACAGAGTGTAGAGTTCAGGGGGTTACACACAGAGTGCAGAGCTGTCACTTATAAACATAGAAAGCAGACTTCTGTGTTTACAAGTGATTGTGGTGAGAAGGCACCAAAGGGTCTGAGCCAGAGGTGGTGGAACTGAGTTCCCCCAAGTTCCCCCTGAAAAAAAGCCCTGCATTGCATACTTAGAAATAAGCTCTCTCAGTGACACCCAAACACTGCTGAGAGGGCTGACATTTTCCCTAGAGTTTCTTCTGGGTTTGTGGGCTCCTGTGCTGTGATTGGCCGGAGCCACAATGATGTCTCTCCCGCATATGTAAGGAGCTTCCGGTCACAGAACAGGGTCCGGAAGAAATGGCACCGGCGGCCGTTTCTTCAAAGTGCATGCGCCAATAGCATCAGTGTTGGGGTACAGGTATACCCCACTTTTAAGTACATAATGAGGTTTATTTACTATCGCTGGAAAGTGCAAAATCAGCCTCACTTCTGCATAGAAACCAATGAGCTTCCAGGTTTTATTACCAAAGCTTAATTGAACAAGCTGGGATTAGAAGCTCATTGGTTTCTATGCAGAAGTGAGCCTGATTTTGTGCTTTCCAGCTTTAGTAAATAAACCCCATTGTATACTTAAAAGTGCGGTATGCCTGTATATAGTAAATATCTCCTAAACCGTGCAGGTTTAGGAGATATTTACAGTACCTACAGGTAGGCCCTATTATAGACTTACCTGTAGGTAAAATTAAAAAGGAAGACTTTACTTTCTCTTTAAGACATAACCCTCTGACCACCAGCACTGTCGATCTTCTCTGTCTTCATGAGCAAAAAATCTTTTGCATCTGATACTTTCAGGAGTTTCAGATACCTGGTCCTCCTCACAATGCTGTGGTTCCTTCCTTTACTCCCTACTCCCTTACTACAAGACACAGTAGCAATGTGGTAGGAACATCCCACACACCTGGAAGTGCGGAATGCTGAAGCCAAAGTAGCTTGTGAAGGCATCAGAGACTGGCAGTATGGGAGGCCAAAGAGAGAGATATGAATTATTTTGTTTGCAGGGATGCCTTTCATTTAGAGTCTAAAAATATGGCAGAGGCATTTGGAATTTAATATATTTGCAGAACATCTCTCTAAATTAGGATTCTGTGGAACTCTACGATTCCTCTAGGAGTGACTGGGTGTTCCTTGAGCTGTATCTAAATGACCTTCCTTCTGAGGGTGCCTGCATAGTTCCAAGTCTAATATAATTTGGCAGAGCCAGCAGCATGACTGCAGGTGTGTCATTCTGGCCACCCCCTTTAGGGGGGCATTCTTTACACTTACCACCAGTGTAAGGGGCATTTTTGTCAAATGACCCCAAATGAACTAATCTTACCAGGGATTCCCTGAGCCCTGGAAACTATTTCAAGAATTTCATTAAGGTAAACTGGTTGAGAAAGGCTGTCCAACATGCATTACAACAAGGTTTAAGTGTTATGTTTAATTTACAGGTAAGTTGATATAGAGCTGAAAACAAGAAGCAAAGCAATACTGTTGGGAGCGGTGATGTGAAATTTCGGTCAGACCAACACCTAAACAGTGCCACCTTACGTAGTGAGATAATGGTGGAGTCTGTTAAGTAACAAAGTGTGGTGTAACTCTTCTCCACCTACTAACTACAGATGAGCTCCTAAAATAATTTTTAGGTTTTAGGAAACCCCTGCTAAAATTATTATATTTACAGATCAGGATTCTTTGGTGTGTAGGTAAGTTTAAAGCGGAGTTCCACACAGAATTTTTTTTTTTAAAGTTAATCCACTCTATTAAACACTATTTATCCATGTTTTAAATGACATCGCAGTTCAATTCCTATTTTTTTTTTATAGTACTGGTACTTACTTTTTATTTCTGCTCTGCAGAGCGCTTCCATCCCTAGTGTGGGCATGTGAAGCCCGTTAGCATTCTCTTCCTGGATATGGTGATGCTGGATACCCAGCATGCACCATGTGTGCTGTTTACACAGGATGCAGAGAAAAGTGTATTATGTTGTTGCCAAAACAACGTTCGGCGAAGGAGGAAGTGCCCACCCCGTTGTTGCCTTTGCCTGCATCATTTCTGGTTTCTAAACAACACAATTCTAGCCTTTGGCGCTGCCCACTGACTCCTAAAAAGGTGACACACATCTCTCAGGAGCACAGGTAAGCACAGGCGCCAAGGGATATGATGTCAATTGCTGCAGACCGCAAGTGGCAGAATAGAAGGGATTACTGAGCGAGTAAAAAATAAAAATTCCCAAATGTTGTTGCTCAAGGAGAATGATATGTATTTATGTAAAGTTTATTTCATGGGTGGACGCATAGGCGCAGGGAAAATAGTATTATGTTGTTGCCATAACAACGGTCGGCGAAGGAGGAAGTGCCCGCCCCGTTGTTGCCTTTGCCTGCATAATTTCCGGTTTCTAAACAACACGATTCTAGTTTTTGGTGCTGCCCATTAACTCTTGAAAAAGATGACACGCATCTCTCAGGAGCACAGGTAAGCACAGTCGCCAAGGGATATGATGTCAACTGCCGCAGACCGGAAGTGGCAGAATAGAAGGGATTACTGAGTGAGTAAAAAAAATATATATATGTTTCCCAAATGTTGTTGCTCAAGGAGAATGCTATGTATTTATGTAAAGTTGATGTCATGGGTGGATCTCCGATTTAAAGAGTTAAAGAATAAAAAAAGTTGTGTACTAATATTTTCCTCCCAGAGTGGGCCATTTAAAAAAAAAGAAAGTACATCTTCATGTTTTTTTTTCTTTGAGTGAGTAACAGATATCTGGGGGCCATCCTTTTCTAAAGGGGACTTCCAGATTTAGATACGTTTCCCATTCACAAATCATGGCCACCGATACGTTTTAGCATAGTATTTTAAAGGTAAACAGTTGGATGATGATAATAATAATAATAATCATCATAAATTATTATTATCGTTTTTATTATCTGTGTCAATTATGCCCATGTTTAACCACTTAACCTCGGAAAGACTTACCCTCCTTCATGACCAGGCCATTTTTTGAAATACATAACTGCGTTACTTTAACTGACAATTGTGCAGTAATGCAATGATGTACACAAATAAAATATGTCTCCTTTTTTCCCACAAATAGAGCTTTCTTTTGGTGGTATTTGATCACCTCTGCGTTTTTATTCTTGTGCTATAAACAAAAAAATTGTGACAATTTTGAAAAAAAAAATCTTTCTGATATTAAACATAAGCAATAAGACAATTTAAAATAATCAACAGTCTTCATAAATTTAGACCAATATGTATTCTGCTATGCCAATAAGTGTATATCGATTGGTTTGCGCAAAAGTTATAACGTCTACAAACAATGGGATTTTTTTTTTTTACTGGAAATGGCCGGACTGTGACATTGTGACGGAGTGACACTTTTGAGATGTTTTGGGGACCATTGACACTAATACAGTGTTCAGTGCTAAAAAAATATGCACTGTCACTGTACTAATGACACTGGCTGGGAAGGGGTTAACATCAGGAGGCGATCAAAAGGGTTAACCGTGTTCCTAGCCAATGTTTAACTACACTGTGTGTGGTGCTTTTACTAGGGGAAGAGATGAAATGTATTCCCTGATTTGCAGGGACACAACCTTCATCTCTTCCCTTCTGTCAAAAAGACAATCTGCTTTGTTTATATAGGAAGGTCACAGTTATGTCTCTTTGCCCAACGATTAGCAGTTTCCAGGGGACATTGGTTACTGTACGCCTGCCTGTGAAATTTGCACCCCCTTCCCTTAAGCGTCGGATCATGTATATTTACGTGTTCTGGTGCATAGGTAACACCCTGTTGCAGTAGTCGTTAAAACTAAAATTCATTAAAACATTTTTTAGGGATATCAAAGCTTTAGAATCTTTTACTACTGTAACCGTTACCTCTCATTTCAGCAGCACTAAAAGATCCCTGCAGAGAATATTCGTACAGTAACCAACAGCCAACAAGTCATAAGATACTCTTCATTAGAGGTCAATTATTTGCCTGTTGCTGTATACCCAAACATTTTTTTTTTTTTTTACTGGAGTTCAAATTGAAATACTTCACATTTGAACGAATATATTTACATTCACAAAGCATGGATTTTACACAGGCATTGCATAATGTTTTAATATTAAGTACTAAAACGTTTAATAAACCTAATAACCTTCAGTCTGGCATCTTGTTATGTGAATGAACACTTAGAAGGAAATAAAAGACAATTTTGGTTCTCTAAGTCCTATAGTTTTTCAGAGTACTGTTGCGATAAAATCTCTTGGGTATAATACAAAATACATGAAGCACGTTACATCTAGAAAAAAACATAAGCACCACTTATTAATGAAAACTGTAAGAAAATGGATTGCAGTAATAACAATTAGAAAAATAAATGTCCAATGTGCAAACTGCCTATTCAAAATTTAACATCAGCAGGTTATAATTACTCTTTAAAGAAAGATTTGCTACATGTGTGAATAATTTGTAGATATAGCATACTAAAAAAAATAACTATACTATATAGCAATACATGAATGGTATGTTATAGAATTATTTTACTCCGATAATTTTAAATGACCCCTTGACCCCTTATCAGATTTTGGAAGCCCCCTTTAATAAGGGGGCCCCCAGATCCCACCCCCCATGTGAATGAGTTTGGGGTACAAAGTATCCCTACCCATTCACCAAAATAGTGTCAAAAAGTAATATAAATACAGAGACAGTTGTTAACAATTCCTTTATCAAAAAAAAACTGTCCCCTAATGTAGATCCATGGTCAATCACGATGCTGCCACCACTGCCGTACTTGAAAAAGTAAAAAAAAATGCTTAGCTGTCAACTAAGGCAAACCGTTGAATACCTGGCTTGCCGTTTGACAGTTATAGGTAAGGAGTCAAGCTACCCCGCAACGTCACCTGGTGACACCTCCCTTGTGATGTTACAGGCAAATGCATGCTAGGTCAGTGATTTCACAAGGGGCAGTATCACCAGGTGATGTCGCCAGGTGGCCCCACCACTTACCTATATAAGAACTGTCAAATGGCAAGCCAGACATTCAGTGGTTTGCCTTAGTTGACACCGAAGCAAATATTAAATTTTTTGGGTAATGGTGGCGTTGTGATTGTCGATAGATTTACATTGAGGTACACTGTTTTTTTATTTTTTTATTTTAATAAAGGAATTGTCAAAAACTGTCTCTGTATTTTTAAAAACATTTTTACACTTTTTTGGTGAATGGATAGGGGTCCCTTCTCAAAGGGGGCTTCCAGATTCCAACAAGCCCTCTGAACGCAGACCCCCACAACCACAACCAAGGGTTGTGGGGAAGAGACCATTGTTCCCACAGCACCCCCCCCCCCCCCCCCCCATGTTGACGGCATGTGGCCTGGTATGGTTTCCTCGCCTGCCAGACTGTGTATTTAGATAAGGGTCAGGTATAAGGGTCAGGTATGTCCCCCAGGAAAGTACCCAGACAACCCCCCCCCCCCCACACACACACACACAGACACTTTTTTATGGCCAATTACTTGCATATAAGCCTTCCAAATAGGGACTTTTTTTCCAGTTCGACTCCTATAGACTACAATGGGTTTCGCCATTTGGGACAGAAATTTTTCTCTGTTCGGGGGATACTGGCGCAAACCAAAATGGGGTGTTCAGCCCATCTTTAGTCTGCATTGTATTTTTGCCTTCATACATACACACCACGTCCTTGCATTACCTTTTCCCAAACATCTAATGATGTTATTATATATTTTAGTTAAAATACTTTAATGCCGCGTACACATGGTCGGAATTTCCGATGGAAAAAGTCTGATGGAATTTTTTCATCGGATATTCCGACCGTGTGTATGCCCCATCAAAATTTTTCCTTCGGAAATTCAGACGAAGTAAGAAAGAGACCATGTTCTTTTTTTTCCGTCAGAAATTCCATTCGCCTGTATGGAATTCAGATGGAGAAAAAAACACATATGCTCGGAAACACTTCGACTCATGCTCGAAAGCATTGGACTTCATTTTTCTAGGCCCGTTGTAGTGTTGTACGTCATCAAGTTTTTGACAGTCAGGATTTGGTGTGACCGTGTTTATGCAAGACAGCTTGAGTGGAATTCCGTCGGAAAAAACCCGTTGGAGTTTATTCCGAGGGAAAAAACGATTGTGTGTACAAGGCATTAGTTATTATTTTCTGTAATTTTTTTTATATTTCCCCCGACTTTTAAATTCAATATACACGGCATTAGGCCTTCGGCCACACATTTTACTGTTAAAAATTGGATAGAAGGCTTGAGTACTGTTAAATTTAAGAAAAACATATTCATTCTTGAACACATATAATATTGTACAACAGATATCTTTTTTTTTTTTGCTTATCTTTTATTTTATCAAGAAAAAAAAATGTTCTATAAAATTCACTGTCCAACAGTTACAGATATAAACACAGCTATATACACATTTGTGTCCATTCTCCCTACTAGGCATGTGCAAAAGTGAAAAATTTGTTTCGTTTTGTTTTGTTTCAATTTGTCAATTAATACATTTCGTTAAGTTAGGTTCGTTACATGTGTTGAATTCGTTTTCGGAATTCGTTCGTTTTCGACCGAATTTCGAAAAATCCGGTCGAAATCGAAAATATTTCGACCGTTTTTCGAATTCGTTCGTTTTCGACCGATTTTCGAAAAAAAACGGTCGAAATCGAAAATATTTCAACCAGATTAGAAAACAAATAGTCTCTTTTCGAATAGAATTTTTTTTTTTTTTTTCGAATTCCGATCGAATTTAGTCCGCGGGTATTCGATTCGGAATTCGAAAAAAAAAATTTTTTCGATTTCGACCTTTTTTTTTCGAAATTCGGTCGAAAACGAACGAATTCCGAAAACGGTCATCATAAACCAATACTCTATCTATACCTTCTATATCCCCTTGACTTCCCCCCTCAAAAAAAAAATCCCCCTCTCTTTTTCTCTCTTTCCTTTTCCCTCTTTCCCTCCCCCTCCCCCAAAATGTAGGGCTTACGGTCTTAAATATCCTCTTTATTCAGATATACCAATATTCACGTTCCTATGAATTTACACTTCTCCTCTTAACTCTCTTCAAGCATTCTCTTACCTTCATCTGAACTGTTAAATAGATTCCATCCTGACCAAGTTTCATTATATTGTTTCCTCCCGCTTTAAGAGGACCAGATCTTCCATTGCTCCTATCTCCTGAATCCTGTTAAGCCACCCTGCGATGGAGGGAGGCCTTGAGTCCCTTCACCTCAGGCTGACTCCCCCCTTTGCCGCGTTAATCAAATGACACACCACTGACTTTCTATAACTCCAGACCGGGATTTGTGAGCAATGAAGCAAGAAGAAGGCTGGGTCATCTGGAATCAAATGTTTTGTGAATTTTTGGGATATTCTCCGGACCTCCTCCCAATAGTGTCTAATTTTTTCACAGGACCAAAAAATGTGTAGGAGTGTTCCCTGCTCTCTCCCGCATCTCCAACAGCTTTCCAAGGTTTCTTTAGCAAATTTATGAAGCCTGAAGTGTAAAACCATTGTGTAAGAAGTTTATAGTTGGCTTCTTGAGTCTTTGAACAGACCGAGGAGTTAAATGACAGGACGATTATTTGTTTATGTTGGATTGGGGTGAAAATCCTCCCCATATCCTTCTCCCATTTGCTAATGCTTGACATCACAAAATCTTACGGGGGTTCAACAGACCGTACATCTTGGATAACACTCGCGGGAGTAGTTCCTCCTCACTACAACATTTTTCTAATACTGTCAGTTGCCTATGGAATTCCATTGCCGACCCCAGCGATCTCAAAAAATTTGCTTACTTGAAGCGCCTGCCAAAAAGTTCGAATGCGCCCCCCTGATTCTGTCAGGTCACCAATGGAAGGCCAGGATCCTGACTTCAAAAAATCTGATACCTGACAGAGGCCCTTCTCTCTAAGCTTGTCGAATGATCGGGTGTAAGTTTTTGACAGTGAGGATTTGGTGTGACCGTGTTTATGCAAGACAGCTTGAGTGGAATTCCGTCGGAAAAACCCATTGGAGTTTATTCCAACGGAAAAACCGATTGTGTGTACAAGGCATTAGTTATTATTTTCTGTAAAAAAAAAAATATATTTCCCCCAACTTTTAAATTCAATATGCACTGCATTAGGCCTTCAGCCACACATTTTGCTGTTAAAAATTGGATAGAAATCTTGAGTACTGTTAAAGTAAAGAAAAACATATTGTTTCTTGAACACGTATAATATTGTACAACAGATATCTTAACCTGACCTAAAACTTTTGTAAGGTAACAATGTTCTGAAGTTCAGCCTGCTGGCATGTACCTGGTTTAGCTTTCAGTTCAACTAATGCGGTAAAATTTTCTGCTACACTTAAGTATTGTTGCTACCTTGTAAAGGTTTTAGGCCAGGTTAGTGTCAATCTAAGCACATGTTCATGTAAACAACCTAGGGTCATCTGTACAACCTAATGAGCCGCGGGCTTGTTCTTGGAGCTGTTAAAATAAAAAGCAATTTTTACTACCGTGCGTGAACGTTTTTTCACTTACTCCACAATACCTTATAGGGTCACAATGGGACACATTCATAAATATTAATTGTTTCTTGGAGCAGAGCGTGAGGTCATTGGTTGTCATGTTTTTTTTTTTTTCTGCAAGAGCAGACCACAAACCATTGTTCAGAACTCTTTTTGTAGTATAGCATTGGGATGTCAGAGTTTTCTGCATACATCTTTGTTTAGAATCATTGCAACCCACTTGCCTATAGTTGTGTCATAACGTGCAGCAAAATAAGAACTCTTCTTGCTGGATATACTGTAGTAGATAATAACCTCTCTCCAAATCTTTTCTGTTGTGCAGGCTGCCATCCTGGTGGTACAGATGGTGGTACAAATGATTACAAATGGGTTTTCACATTTTTTAGTCATTAACATTGAATACCAGGCAAACAGTTAAATATGCAGATAAAATACTTACACTGGAGCTATTGAACCTAAAAAAAGGATTTTTATTTTTGTTTTTATTTACTTCTGAGATTTACACAGTCCTTGCTTGGCAAAATAGTAGGCCAGACTTTTCTCTGGTGAGGTTCAATAACATTTCCATGATTTTTGTCCACCCCCAGCCTGTGATAGTATGGCAAAATAATAAGAAATAGACATGTGCATACTGAAATATTTTGTTTCAGAATTTCGTTTTTGTGTATAAAATAAATATATTTAGGTACTCCCGAAATTAGTTTTTATTTATTTTGTTTTGTTATAAAATGCATTCGTCCGAAAATCAGAATTAATTAATGTAAAATCTGTCAATTGAAGGCTTATAGTGTCTGTCGAATGTTCTAAGAAGATTCGACAGAGCAGCTAAACTGTACCACGCCGCAATCATACATTTCCGGTCGAATGTTCCGCCTACAAGCTATAGAAGAATTCTAATGTTGTAAGACACTAGTAATAATTATATTTATAAATTATTATTACTAGTCAACTAACTTTTAAATTCTTCTATAGCCTATGGGCCGAGCATTTGAAATGTACGATTGTGGCGTCGTACAGTTTAGCTGCTTGTCGAATCTTCTTAGAACTTTCGACAGACACCATAAGCCTTCAATGACAGACTCAACGTTTGTATGTTTTTCACTGCTTCGTCGAATCTTCGTCGTTCATGTCGAATGGTCTACCCCAACACTGTCTCTATAATGTCAAATCTTTTCTCTCTATGTCAAATCTTTTCTCTCTATGTAGAATAATCTTGGACTAATAGAGTTAAGGTTAGGCACATTCGACCACAGATAGACACAGATTGCTATTGTCAGCATCATGTCAAATCTCTTATCTATATCGAACTGTAGTAGCAACGAAAACTAAAATAAAGCATTTTTTATGTCAGAACTTTTTCGGATTCTGCGCGTTCGTTTGTTAAAACAATAACGAAAATACCCGAAATTCGGACAAAAATGCATTCGGACGAAAACGAATGCACATGTCTAATAAGCCACATACTTATGAGCTCATCTCTCTGTCACTCTGCTCTCTATCAGTGTGTTCCTTGTTAGCACATCAGCACTGCAGCATGGCAGACCATCTCCTTGTGCTGCTTCTCCTTCTCCTATGTTGAGCTGTGCAGTAGAGTGGGCTACAAGAACCTCATACCAAATCAAACTTTGACTTTTTGCAATAAAAAACATAATTTAATGATGTATTAATGAATATTTATCTGCATTAATTTGTTGCTTTCATGTCTGCCTGGACTTTAGCTCTAAGTAATCTAAACCTGTCAGCCACGTGTTATTCTCTGTACAGCAGAAAATGTGTTTATGATGATAAGATACTGCTGTTTCTTCACTGTCCACAGTGGGGCACAGTAGCGGTAATTAATGGACACACTAGCAGCATCTGATGGGGCACAGAAGCGGCAATTGATGGGCACACTGGCAGCATCTGATGGGGCAGAGTAGCTGCAATTGATTGGCACACTGGCAACATCTGATGGGGCACAGTAGTGGAAATTGATGGGCACACTGGCAGAAATGAATAGGCACAGTGTCAGCAATTGATGGGCACAGTGGCTGCATTTGATGGGCATAGTGGCTGCGTTTGATGGGCACAGCGGGGGCAATTTATTGGTACAGTGGCTGCGTTTGATGTTCACAGTGGCTGCGTTTGATGACACAGTAGCTGCAATTGATGTTTTTTTTTTTCAGTTTGTTTGCACCCCCAAAAAAATGTGAGCACCAGCCGCCACTGCATTCAACCAACATGTATTATATTATATTGTATTTTTTTATAGGCCAATACATTACAGTGATAGGATTTTGTAGATACAAAATCGTATGCTTAAAAGGGGATTGGGTCTATTTATTTATTGTTAGATAAATGTGGAAACAAATGTGGAAACAAGGATTATGAGCTAAACAATCTTCAGTGTAAATGTGCCATATATGTAAATGGCCATATTTTCATAGCATAAGCAGATCCTTCCTTTGCTGATCCTCTTACTACATGGAGAGTTTGAAAGACAGGTTCCCTCTGATATAAACCTATGAACTATTTGCAGTCTCCAATAATTTGTAACACCCACAATGTGCCATGGATTAGGTAGAAGCATTTTTTTTATTTTTTTTATAAAAGAATGAAGATGTTTTACTGAAAATGAAAATGCAATTTGGTAATGCTGGCACGCATTCTAATGATTTATTGGAAATGCAAGCTTTAATGATCGATCCATTGTAAAATTTGTAAGCAAATGAACATATTATG
This sequence comes from Rana kukunoris, assembly GCA_029574335.1. Classification (NCBI taxonomy): domain Eukaryota; kingdom Metazoa; phylum Chordata; class Amphibia; order Anura; family Ranidae; genus Rana; species Rana kukunoris. The sequence continues at coordinate 120,091,558 of CM056058.1, read as the reverse complement.
ACATCTTTATCACATGAAATACTTTAAAATAGAAATCAAGAACAAATAAATTCTGTTGCTTAAAGGAGTTGTAAAGGAAAAAACTATTTTGCCTAAAATTAATGTCTGCAAGGTAGACAGACAGAATAGTGTAATGATTCTGTTAAAAAATGAGTAAATACCTAATAAATTCTTTCATCTATATCACCTCCGGCATTCTAGTTTCTGTTCTCTCATTCATATCCTGGTTTGCGGCGCTCGTTCATATAAGAACTAAATTTCCCAGTATGCATTGCGGCACGCCCAGTAATTCACACCTCCTTGAAGTCTCTAAAGCCTTGTACACTCGATCAGTCCATCCGATGAGAAAGGTCTGAAGGACCGTTGGCATCGGTTAACCGATGAAGCTGACTGATGGTCCGTCGCGCCCACACACCATCGGTTAAATAACCGATCGTGTAAGAACGCGGTGACGTAAAACACAACAAAAATGAAGTTCAATGCTTCCAAGCATGCGTCGACTTGATTCTGAGCATGCGTGGATTTTTAACCGATGGTCGTGCATACTAACGATCGGTTTTGACCTATCAGTTAGGAATCCATCTGTTAAATTTAAACAAGTTGGCTTTTTTTTAACCAATGGTTAAATAACCTATGGGGCCTACACACGATCAGTTTGGACTGATGAAAACGGTCCATCAGACCATTGTCCTCTGTTTAACCTATCGTGTGTACGAGGTCTAACACGTAGAGAGCGTCCTGCCGCACAGATGTAGTTCCCAGGAGGGGGCGTGCACGTCACTGACCACCGCAGTAAAGCCTCCCTTCACAGTGGTGAGTAACAATCAGACAAGCAGGAAGTGAACAGAGCAGAGAAGAAATAGAGCAACTTCTGAGCAAAAGCGAACAATGAGGAAGTGAAAAGAGGAATGTCTGCAGGTAAAGGATGCCTATTATGAAAAAAAAATAATTTCTTTACAACCCCTTTAATGAATTGCAGGATTTCGCTTCTTCTCTCTCTGCAGTTGTAGTATTCTATTGAAAATTACAAGCACTAAATTTTAAGTATATCTGTCAGAGTCACGATTTAACTTAGTTCTCTCCCATCTCAATGACCTATACATTAAACATTGCTCTGCTGGGTATATTCTACCCTGCAATTGTCTCCAGTCACGTATTAATAAGGAATCTGCAGTGTTTCTAGCTGCTTTCTGCTCAAGAAAGGCTGCACACATCAGAGAATTAATGCTCAAAGGGTCACTGGAGTCACACAGATGACAGTATAGTGTATGTCCCCGTAGGCATGTAAAATTGCCCTCTTATAAGCCATTTGGTATGAGAGAGAAATAAAAAGAACATAATAAAGACTATAGTGTGCAACACTGGAACTTGTAGAAGATAACTGCCAAGTAAACTTGCAGTCAACCTTTGTTCTTTGTGACTTGTATAGGGACACTCACAGATAGATATTCATTTATTTTAGGCTTACATCTTTTTAGAATACATAGTTACATAGTAGGAGGTTAAAAAAAGACAAAAGTCCATAAAGTCCAACCTATGTGTGTGATTATATGTCAGTATTACATTGTATATCCCTGTATGTTGTGGTCGTTCAGGTGCCTAGCTAATAGTTTTCATAAACGATCAATGCCCCCCGCTGAGACCACCGCCTGTGGAAGGGAATTCCACATTCTTACTGCTCTTACATTAAACAACCGTCTACGTAGTTTAAGGTTAAACCTCTTTTCTTCTAATTTTAATGAGTGGCCACTTGTCTTGTGAAACTCCCTTCCACAAAAAAATGTACTGTTTTACCAATGCACTACCTGCTACAAACCATCTTGGTGCTTTGTAACTAGAGGAGGCTCTTTAATTAGGCGGTCGCCTAAGGCCTCACACTCACAGGGGCCTTGCATTACCCCAGTTTTGAGAGACAGACGAGCTTAACGCTGCTGTGCTCAGGCAGCGTTAAGAGCCCTGACTCAGGATCAGGCCGCCAGTGTCCCTAACAACCAGTGAATATCAGTGACACCACCCCTTGTGACGTCAATGACCCAGCATGCCCTCAGCCAATGATGTCACAAGGGGGGCGGGTTTACCAGGTGACATCACTGGGTGGCTCCTGCCCTTTAAATATTAAAGAGAAGGATCTGGGGGCTTCCAGATTCCGATAAACCCCCTGCCCACAGACCCCCACAACCACTGCCCAGGGTTGTGGGGAAGAAGGCTCTTGTCCTTGAATTATTTTTCCTGTAATGGACGAGAGTGGGGCCCCATGTCAAGTTTTGCCTACGCCTCATAAAGCCTAGAGCTGCCTCTGTTTGTAACGTCAAATCACCTGGGAACCATTTTAAAATTATTCATCCATCCGTTAAGGGACACCATTTGACAAAGACTGATTGAATTACCCAGTGCTTTTTTTTCAAATAATAGGTTCTAGAACTCAACCACGACACCCCAAATCCCCTCCCCCAACACACCCTCCAAATCACATCAAACATCAAATAGTGGGTGTGGTCAGATTTCACAAACAGTAGGAGGGTCTTAAAGGGGCATTAAATACCAGGATTGCATTACATACAGAGTTCAGATTTCATGGGGTTACACAAAGAGTGCAGAGCTGTCACTTGTAAACACAAAAAACAGACTTCTCTGTTTACAAGTGATTGTGGTGAGCAGGCACCAAAGGGTCTGAGCCAGAGGAGGTGGAACTGAGTTCCACCAAGTTCCCCCTGAAAAAAAGCCCTGGAACTACACAACCTCCTAAGCCTAACATCGGGCATATTTTTGTGGGCAGAATAAGCCTGAAATATTTCCCCACCTATAAGATATTTTGGCAAGTGAATTGAATGTTTTAAAAATGAAATTATGGTGTGATAAAATAACAAATACCGTTTATTCATGCATTTCAGCTAATTGACCCATAAGAGTCCTACATTTTAAATACGCATTTCAGCATGTTGTGCTCATTGATATTATCAATGTGGCAATGTGACATCATAGCAGACCAATATCTTGATGTCTCTTCTGACCCATACATAAACATGATTAACTGCCTCATTAATTTGATTAATTTGATAATAGGAGCCATTGTAGAGTGGTGTCATACAAAGCAGTGGTCATCAACCCTTTATATATATACACCTACACTTTATATTACCAAAAGTATTGGGACACCTGCCGTTACACATATATGTACTTTAATGGCATACCAGTCTTAGTCTGTAGGGTTCAATATTGAGTTGGCCCACCCTTTGCAGCTATAACCATTTCAACTCTTCTGGGAAGGCTGTCCACAAGGTTTAGGAGTGTGTCTATGAGAATGTTTGACCATTTTTCCAGAAGAACATTTGTGAGGTCAGGCACTGATGTTGGACGAGAAGTCCTGGCTCACAGTCTCCACCCGGATTTATCCCACAGTTGTTATATCGGGTTGAGGTCAGGACTCTCTACAGGCCAGTCAAGTTCCTCCAACCCAAATTTCCATCCATGCCTTTATGGACCTTGCTTTGAACACTGGTTCACAGTCATTTTGGAACAGGAAGGGTCCCTCCTCCAAACTGTTCCCACAAATTTGTGAGCATGAAAGTGTCCAAAATGTCTTGGTATGCTGACACCTTAAGGCCTCGTACACACCGATGGACCGTTTCAGCAGACATCTCCGCTCGTGTGTATGGGCTAGCGGACAGATTTGTCCACCCGACAGATTTCAAAGCATGCTTTGAAATCTATCCGGTGGGAATCTGTCCGCCCGACATGTCTGCTGGTTAGTACACTTACCAGCAGACATGTCATCCCGCACCGCCGCCGCCGAATGTATTCGGCGCATGCGCGGAAGTGTTTTACTTCCTGGTGCGGTGACGTAGCGGTGACGTGGCGGCGTCAACGTCACCGCCGCGTCACCGCCACGTCACCGCGCTGTCTGGCGGCGGGGAATTTGATCCGATGGTGTGTACACGCCATCGGATCAAACTCCCGATCGGACATATCCGATGGAAATGGTCCGCGGACCGTTTTCATCGGATAAGTCCGATGGTGTGTACGAGGCCTTAGAGTTCCCTTCACTAGAACTAAAGGGCCAAGCCCAACCCCTGAAAATCAACCCCACACCATAATCCCCCCTCCACCAAATGATTTGGAACAGTGCACAAAGCAAAGTGCATAAAGACATGGGTGAGCGAGTTTGGGGTGGAGGAACTTGACTGGCTGCACAGAGTCCTGATCTCAGCCCGATAGAACACCTGTGGGATGAATCTGAGCGGAGACTGCGGGCCAGGCCTTCTCGACCAACACCAGTGCCTGACCTCACAAATGCGCTTCTGAAAGAATGGTTAAACATTCCCAAACTCCTAAACCTTGTGGACAGCCTTCCCGGATGTTTTTAAGCTGTTATAGCTGCAAAGAATGGGCTAATTTAATGTAACCCTAGGCATTACATTAAAGTTCATGGGCGTGTAATGGCAGGAGGTGCCCCAACACTTTTGGTAATATAGTGTATATATATATATATATATATATATATAAATAAATAAACATATATATATATACATGTAGATATATAGATATAGATCGATCTATCTATCTATCTATCTATCTATCTATCTATCTATCTATCTATCTATCTATCTATCTATCTATCTATCTATCTATCTATCTATCTATCTATCTATATATATATATATGTGTATATATATAGAAAGAATAATAAAAAATCTTACTCTTACCTAAACTCTGGTTTAAAACGTCTATCTGAAACTCATTGGCAGGTTTAGATTTTTACACAAATTGACACTGTATACATACCTGGAACTGATTTGCGGTTTTAACGTATACCTAAGATATACTGAGTATACAATATAATATTGTATAACATTGCTGGCTGTTTTTTATGCCAACTCATTGGCACATTTTCAGATTTAAAAGGTTACAATGAAGCCCTCTTTAAATAATAACACATTTGTATCAGTGTTAGATATTTAATTGCCTACTTGGTGTGTTCAATGCTGACACGTATCTTGCCAAGCTGATTACTTACTTAGCATCTATGTGACATTTATATCCTTCTCTGCCTTGCTGGGCTCCCAAATTATGATCCTGAGTACTTTAGGACATTCAATAGGAAACATTAATCAATTCTTTTATAATGAGCAGTGATGAGCATACCATGCACTTCTGTCATCACTACATTACCATAACATACTATATTGTAAATGGCTCCAAAGCTGGAGAGCTGTCAACAGAGCTCCAGACATGCCTATATGACCCAGCACTGTAAGTAAAGCCTACCATTCAATGCTTTTTCATGAATAACTAAAATTCCTATGTGCTTCAGCTCCCTCATTACTCACTGCTGGTGGAACGTCTGCGTGCCTGGCCCCATTTTAACTCTTTCTGAAGTAACATGTATAAATATAAGTATACCGTACGTATCCATGTGGGCAAAAAAAGCCAGGTAATACGTTATTCCCCTTAAAATTGTTATGCAGTAGAAGAGGAATTAAAATGAAAAAATAAAATAAAAAAATAAAAACACATAAGGCACTTATATTTAAAGGAGTTGTAAAGAAAAAACATTTTTTTGCCTAAAATTAATGTCTGCAAGGTAGACAGACAGAATAGTGTAATGATTCCATTAAAAAAAAACAAGTAAATACCTATTAAATTCCTTCATTTATATCACCTCCGACGTTCTAGTTTCTGTTCTCTCATTCACTTCCTGGTTTGCGGCGCTCGTTCATGTAAGAACTACGGGCCAGATTCACAGAGCCATTACTCCGGTCTATCTCCTGTTAGACCGGAGTACTTTCAAATTACGCGCGTCGTATCATTAGTTTGAATCCTTAAACCATGATTCGACGGCTTTGGGCTTCAATCCGACAGGCTTATATCTTCGTACGCCTTCGGATCTACGCTGCAATCTTTTTTCGGCCGCTGGGTGGAGTTCGGGTCGTTTTCCGCGTCGGGGTATGCAAATTAGCTTTTTCCGGCGATCCACGAATTTACGATCGTCCTTCGCAATCTCTTACGGCATCTGTAGTCATCTTTTTGCTGCGTAAAGTTATACCAGCTATTAGCTGGTCTATAGTTAGACGGCCCATGTTAACCTCCCTGGCGGTATGATTCTGTCTGGAATTACGTACCAAAAGCGGTACAATTATTTTGCATGGAAATTCTGCGTTTTATACTGTAGGCCTGCAATTTTTAGGAATAACTCACTTAAATTTGTCCAAACCAGAGTCTAGTAGACATCCCGGGTATGATAAAGTTTGAAACACAAAATCATAAAATTATAATATAATAAATAACTATAAATAATTATAACAAATAATAATGTAATTATAATAAAAATTATTCACTAATGTAATCAAATCAAAATCACAGAAATTTGCTCAGTTGCAGAATTGTCACTGTCATTACTTTTATTTTTTTATGACGAATTTCCCCACAAATCGCTATCGCTCAATTCTGCAAGTGATTATCATTTATTATCGCTGTTTTCTAGCTCCTCTAAAATCACTTTTGACATAAAGGGACACTTTTGGTTGCTATGGACAATCTACAGTTTGCAGGCACAAAAAAAATGTTTTTATTATGTAAAAGAACATGCAGGGCACTGGGCAGACCACTAGGGACAAGGGGGGTGTGTACTTTTTACATACAGTACTGTAATCTATAAGATTACAGTATTCTGTATGTAATGTGTTTGTTTACTTTTTTTAATTTGCCGCCGGTCTCCGCCCCCGTGCGCCGTTACGTCGCAGGGAACGGAGATCGGCGGCGCGCGGGCACTGTGTGAGTCGAATGCAGGACGCCACTCGCTCACACAGCGGGGATGCATCGCTGGATCCAGGGACAAGGTAAGTACAGTACCCCGCCTGGATACAAGGTAAGCCAGCGCGCTGAAGGCTCTGCATATTCACCCCGAGCGCGACTCGGGGATATCGATTTTTACATAAAAAATCCACCCCGAGTCGCGCTCGGGGATACCGGCAGGGGGGTTAAGTATGGCCGTCGTTCCCGCGTCGAATTAAATTTTTTTTTTTTGTGTAAGTCGTCCGGGAATAGGAATGTACGTAAACGACGCTACTCAAAAAAAAATGACGTAACAACGTTATTTCGCACAATGCACGGTGGGAAATTTCTGAACGGAGCATGCGCAGTTCGATCGCCGCGGGGACGCACCTAATTTAAATGCTTCACGCCCCCTAATAGCGTATTTCGATTCCGCCGCGAGAAATACACTACGCCGCCGTACCTTACGGGCCGAAATCTACCTGAATTCGTCTTAGAGCCAGGTAAAATACGGCGGCGTAGTGTATCTCTGATACTCTGCGCCAAGGCAATTGTACCTGAATCTTGCCCTACATTTCCCAGTATGCATTGCGGCATGCCCAGTAATTCACACCTCCTTGAAGTCTCTAACACGTAGAGAGCGTCCTGCTGCACAGATGTAGTTCCCAGGAGGGGGCGAGCACGTCACTGACCACCGCAGTAAAGTCTCCCTTCACGGTGGTCAGTAACAATCAGACAAGCAGGAAGTGAACAGAACAGAGAAGAAATAGAGCAACTTCTGAGCAAAAACGAACAATGAGAAAGTGAAAAGAGGAATGTCTGCAGCTAAAGGATGCTTATTCTGAAAAAAATAATTGCCTTTACAACCCCTTTAAGTGATGTGAATATGTAACAGTCAGGTGTCATAAGTCAATAAATGGAAAGTAAATGTGACATTGACTATAATTATTGCCTTGTGAAAATTAATAGAATACATGGTGGCAAAAACAATAACATTTTCTTTTATACAGCGATAGACAAACGGAGGTGAGCATCTGTTGTTCTGTAGAGCCCACAAGCCTCATTACCACCTCCTAAATCACCTAGCAACTACAATGGCGCGTACACACGACCGTTATTCATGTCATGCAAAAAAACAACCTTTTTCTCGATTTGATTTGTCCTCTCAAGCCTACCTTGCATACAGACGTTCGTGAAAAAAAAATGCTTGAGCAAAGCATGGTGACGTACAACGCGTACGACAACACATACAACGGCACTATAAAGGGGAAGTTCCATTCGAATGGCGCCACACTTTGGGCTGCATTTGCTAATTTCCCCGTCTCATAACTTGCTTCTGAGCATTTGCGTCTTTTCCCCCCTCGTAAAAGTGTACACACGACCATTTTTCACGACATGAAAAAGAACAAGAAAAAATAGAGCAGGTTCTAAAAAAAATTAGCCAATTTTTCTCGTCGAAAAAAAGGCCCTGTAGCCTACACACAACCGTTTTTCACGACCAATTTAAAAAAAGCAATTTGCTCATCATGAAAACGGTTGTGTGTACGCAGCATTTCATTTCACTAAAGCATAATGCATGTAGTCATTTGTATTACAGTGTGTTAGTTCACTTAAAGCATAAGTGCACCTTCACACAAAGTTTACTTATCCTTCCTGCCTAGTCCTCCTGTCTTACCATAAGCCATCATCCCCAGATCTAGATGTAAACTCACTTGCCAGTTGCAATGTTGACAGCCTAGGCTAAACTTTTTACATAAACTGGCCATGCCCGTGCAAGCTATCCTCATAACATGGTCATATATCGATAGAATTACGAACAAAAAGTCTTATGAACGTCTTAGGCCGCATACACACGGAGGGACATGTCCGCTGAAACATGTCCGACTTTCCAGCAGACATGTCTCCTCCGGATTTTCGTCCGACGGTGTGTACACACACCGTCGGGGAAAATCCCCTCGGCCAGGGAACGCGGTGATGTGGCGGTGACCTTGACGCCACCACGTCACCACTCCAGGAAGTAAAATACTTCCACGGATGCGTCAAAACCATTCGGCGCATGCGGGAGATTTCTGTCCGCTGGTTAGGCGTACTAACCAGCGGACATATCCAACGGACAGGTTTGTAGCGGACAAATTTCAAAGCATGCTTTGAAATTTGTCCACTGGACAAACCTGTCTGCTAGGTCATACACACAATCGGATTTGTCCGCTGAAACTGGTCGGCGGACCAGTTTCAGCAGATAAATTAGATCGTGTGTACGCGGCCTTAGGAAAATAAGTCTAAAAATTCTCAGAATATTCAAATGTCATTAAAAATATTCTGTTTTCTTTTAACATTTGATTTTGAAATGAATGGACTTTACCAAACAAGAACCAAATCTACTGTATAGAAATTTGTTATAATGCTCCTCTGAACCACTGGAGACCGGTGCTGCTGTGTTGCTCAGCAAAGTGGTGGACTGACTCTCCAATCTGCTGCCAGAACAAGGTGTTTTTAGATTATGGATATTACATGAGAGTACTGACAAAGAAAGAAAAGCAATTTCTATGCCCTAGTTTCAGTAGAATTTCAACAATTTATACAGTACCTAAGATACATAAGCATCCATCCTTACCACCCCCCAGGCCCATTGTCAACGGTATAGAATCCGTAACATCAAGAGTAGGACAATATTTATGTTCAATAGTTTTTATTGAATTTTTCAATAGAGAACAAATATCACAAAGAATAACATGTCAACTTACAGTCAGTCAGTCTCTATACAGTGTTTTCCGTGTCCTAGGACAAAAGTTACAACATTAGTGCAAGAAGGGAAGAAAAAAAAAAAAAAAAAAGAAAAAAAACGGAAGGGAGGAGAGGAACAATCAAACAGCGGCCCTGTGTAGGCCTGGTAGCAGTCAGCTCGTATAGCAAAGAGCTATTCACTTCTCAAGGTCCCCCAAGAGACAACTCTCCGGTGGGGGAGGGGCCCAGAACCCCAGCTCCCGATAGGCCCCGAAGGGATCACACTGCCCCTCGGGAACAGGGGACCCCGAGCTCCATCCCACACGTGTCCCGAGGCCATCAACGTGTGGGAGACCCATGAAGCCATTTACCAGAAGGGTGCACAATCGGCCTTGTAGGCCGTCACTTGGGGGAGCTAGTCTCCACCCTAATAAAACATACCAGTAACCGGAAAATCATGTAACAGAATGGTAACCGGGGGGGGTAGAAGAAAAAGAAGAGGTACAGATGCATAGGAGAGAAATGGGAAGCGAGAAAGAGGGAGAGGAGACGAGGGGAGGGATGCCTGCTCTGTTAGGGAATTGAACGGTCGGTCGGCCCGCTAGGCAGAACTCCCGGTATGAGGGATATGTTACAGTAGGTGGCCCAGGGTTCCCAGATGGCCAGAAATCTCTCAGATTTGTCATTAATTCTAGCAACGATCTGCTCCTGCACCATGATCCAAGAGACTTTTCTCCTGAACCCCAGAAAGGGATACCGAAGGTTTCTTCCAGGCTTTAGCTATAGACATTTTGGCTCCCAATAGTATGAAAAAGGATAGGGTTTGGCAATGTTTAGATAGTCCAGGAATGCTTTGGTTCAAAAGAGCAATGCCTGGATGGGGGGTCACCACCGATGCCGTCACGGAGCGAATGATCCGGAACACCTTCCGCCAGAATGATCTGATGCGGGGGCAGGTCCACCAAATGTGGAGCATAGATCCTTCCAACTCACAACCTCTGTAACAGACCGGTGATGCCCCTGGGAACATCCTAGCCAGCCTGGAAGGAACATAATACCACCTGAGTAAGACTTTTAGACCAGCCTCTATGAGAGAGACGTTGAGAATACCTTTATACGCTCTAATAGTCGCTCTGTGCCAGACCTCAGTGTCCCACGAACCGTCCAGTTCCTCCTCCCAGGCCCGAGCGTACGATGGCTTTACCTCTCTAGAAACAAGCGCTGTATAGATCAAGGAGATGCCACCCTTCTGATCCGCTGCGGTAGTGCACCAGTGTTCATATGGCGAGATTGTGGGGGGTACCTTTCTATTGGTCCAGATTGAGTGCATGAAATGGGAGATTTGTGAGAACCTGAACAGTTCCGAGTCCGGCATGTCCAGTTTCTGTCTGCAAAAGGCTAGGGAAACAGGGCCCGTCGGGGAGAGGAAGTGGCCAATCCGGTAGAGGCCTTTGTCCGTCCACCACCGGAAGGCCTCAATACTCATTCCCGGGGGGAATTCCACATTATGGAACAGGTGTGCCAACGGTTTCAAAGGGGACGTCAGGGGGTGCGCGCCAAATAGTTTGGAGCTTAAGGAAACCGAATGCGAGAGGGTGGGGGATAGGATTGCGGGTCTGACCTTTGGTTCACAGCAAAGGAGGAAGTCAATGGTGTTCTTGGGGGTGGCTTGTCTCTCCATGGAGAGCCAGTCAGGTTTAGGTCCTTGGCGGAAAGCCATCGAGATTTGTGCGAGTTGGGCTGCCCGGTAATAACCCCAGAGATTCGGGAGTCCCAGCCCACCCTGTGATTTCAACCGATAGAGGATGCCCGAGGGGCATCTATACCCCTTGTTACCCCAGACAAAACGGACTATTCGGGATTGGACAGAACTGAGAAAACGTTTTGGAATCGGGACCGGGAGGGAGCGGAATAGATATAGCAGACGGGGGAGGAGTGTCATTTTCACCGCATGTATCCTACCCAGCCAGGATAGACCACACTTCGACCACGCATCCAAATCCTCTCTACACTTGCGTATTATAGGGGGATAGTTGGCTTCAAAGAGACTTGTTATGTCTGGTGTAAGTTTGATGCCTAAGTAAGGAATCGATCCGGATGCCCATTTAAAGGTGAAATTGTTAGAGAGCTGGTAGAGAATGTCGGGGGGGACATTAATGTTCAAGGCTGTTGACTTGGTCATATTAACTTTCAGTCCCGAAACGTCACTAAAGGCCCGTAGAGTCTTAAGTATCACGGGGGTAGAGGTCAGTGGGGAGGCGATGAAAAGGAGCAGGTCATCTGCATACAGCGCGCACTTGTGCTCACCCTGTCCGCACGTCACCCCCTTGAAGTCCGGGTTCGATCTAAGCGCAATTGCTAGTGTCTCTATGGCCAACGCGAATAAGAGGGGGGAGAGTGGGCACCCTTGTCTGGTTCCCCGACCAATGGTAAACGATTCCGAGTATCTGCCCAACAGGCGAACTTGGGCCGTGGGGTTCGAATAAAGAGCTCGGATTAGGTTAAAAAAGTATGGGCCGAAACCCCACTTCCCCAATATGTCGGTTAGGTAATTCCAGTCAATCGAGTCAAAGGCCTTGTGAAGGTCTATAGAAAGGATAAAGCCTTTCTGCGGGGTTCCCCCATCCCAGTGGGATCTAAGAAGCGAAATTATGTCAATGGCCCTCCTAACCTGATCCGGACCCTGTCTCCCAGGAATGAACCCCACCTGGTCCCCATGTATGTATGTGGCGATAAAACTCGCCACCCTATTGGCCATGATCTTGGTCATAATTTTGATGTCGTTATTGATAAGCGAGATTGGGCGGTAATTGCTAACCTCACTAGCGTCCTTGTCCGGCTTGGGAATCACAGAAATGTATGCAGAGTTTAGGTCTGCGCCCAGGAGGTTTCCCTCCCGTAGGGAGTTAAATAACCGAGCCATATGTGGAGCCAGGCAAGGGCCAAATTTCTTGTAGTAGCTATTTGAAAATCCATCGGGACCGGGCGATGAGCCAAGTTTGAGGGATTTTATGGTGTCCAAAATCTCGGCAGAGGTAAACGGTTCCTCCATGAGAGTCCTATGCTCAGGGGAGAGGGTGGGAAGAGGGAGAGCGTCCAAGAATGTCTCGCTTAGGGAGGCCTGAGCCGGGCCAACAGGTTTATATAAGTCAGAATAGAACTGTAGAAAAGTGTCCATAATTTTTGTTGGGTTTTGCGTCAGGTCCCCTGAGGTCGTCTTAATTTTAGGGAAGGCTAGAGCGCGTGGCTTAGGGTTCAACTTCACTGCCAGCTTAGATCCAATCCTATCCTTCTGAGAATAGAATTTAGCCCCAGTCCATCTAAGGTGCCTTTCTGCGTCAGTGGTCAGTTTCAGATTGAGAAGGGCCCGAGCCCCTTCCAACTGTCTAAGGGAATCCGCCGTAGGGTGTCGCTTGTGTGCTTTCGCTAGAGCACGGAATTCCTCAGTGAGCTTCAGCGTGTCTGCCCTGTGTTCTGCCCTACGTATCGAGATCATTTGTATGATCTTCCCCCGGATCACCGATTTGTGTGCTGCCCAAACGGTAGCCTCCGAGACCTCGCCCGTCGCATTGAGAAGGAAGTATTCCTTAATCGCTGCTTCCAAAAGGGTGCACTGTATGGGGTCACTCAATAATGACTCCTGCAGACGCCAGCGAGGGGCCGTTCGCACTCCCGAAGGTCTCAGCGTGGTCAACACGACCATCGAGTGGTCCGAAAGGGAAGATTCAATAATCTTGGAGCCTCTAATTAAGGGGATCGACGAGGAACGTGTGAAAATGTGGTCTATGCTGGCAAATGAGTTGTGTGGGGCAGAGAAGTGCGTATAGTCCTTCGTGTGAGGGTTAACCTCTCTCCAGACGTCAATCAACCCCGCCGAGTGTAATAATTCGGCAATTTTAACACTTTGTTTGGAGGGTCGTTTTGGTATCGGCTTCCCAGACCTGGACTTATCCAGCGAGAAATCGAAAGCGATGTTAGAGTCCCCACAAATGTAGACCGTTCCCTTGAGATGTTCGCTCAGAGTGTGCAGTAGAGAGTCAAAAAAGGGTTTCTGACCCTTATTTGGGGAGTAATAGGAGACAAAGGTGTAGGTTTCTCCATCAATTTGACCAGAGACCAAGATGTAGCGTCCCTGCGGGTCGGCTTTGACAACCGGTTGGGATAGATTAATGTGTTTAGCGAAACAAATGGCCACTCCCTTAGTTTTATTGTCCGCGGATGCCAGAAAAAATTGAGGATAATGCTGGTGAAGGAAAGTAGGCTTATAAGTGACCGGGAAATGAGTCTCCTGTAACAATAACACGTCAGCATGCATAGAGTGGTATAGCTGATACAGCTTCCTACGCTTAATTGGCGAGTTAAGGCCCTGGACATTATGAGAAACTATCTTGAGGGATGGAGGTGGGGAATGTGTATTAGGCATGGATCAGAGTGGTTAGAACTAGTGTGATGTATCGGTGCACTCCTTGATCTAAAAAGCGGTACTCACCACACAGCCTGAGGAGCAGACACAGCGAGAGCTCGGGTCCCGGGAGGCGAGGTCCGTCACGGACGAAGGCACCGAAGAGACTCAGATAGGAAGTGGCATGAGGAGCAGGCAGGACAGGAGGGAAAGAAGAAGGGAAGAAAAAGAGACCGGTTACAAATTGATAGACTGAACAAAAGGACTGAAACAATAATAAAAAAACAATAGGACATAAACAAAGGACCCTGAGGTCCCCTAACCCCACCCCACCCCTGGGTCGAGATGGGCTATCCATCCCTACCCTCAATGCTGAGAGGATCGGAGTTCCCTAGAGACAGGGACTCCGAGACAGAGCCGAAGAGCACGATAAGCGCTCCCGGTCCTAGTATGAGGTGCACTGGGTCCACCACAACCCATCCACCCAAAATATATCATCCGTTGTACCAAAGGCCCACACTGGGGCCTAACGTATTCTAAAGGAACAAGCAGAACGCCCCCATGTATGTCACTGTCTAATAAACTGTGATAACCAGGAACCCCCCCGGTCCCCGACCCCCACCCCGCGGGGCCCAGGATCCTGGAAGGGAGAGAGAAGAAAAAAAAAAAAAAAAAAAAAAAAAAAGTACATTGAGACTTAAAACTACATTGCTGTTAACCATAAAATGCACCAGGAACTGATCGGCACACAAAAGGGGAAAGGCCACCCTAGTCGGTCCGCCACCCCCTCAAGCTCCCCGGCCCCATTTTGTGTAGAGCCCACCCGCCCCAGTCCCAGTCAGGAAGTAATGCCCTGCCGGGCAACCTGCAACAAAAGGAGAACATTAAAGGAGACAATATTATAAGTGCTGTCCGCTGGAAGTCTTCAGCAACAGGAATCCCCAGCAAGGGGCGGCGGGTGGAGTACCCCCAAATCCGGGCATCATGGGAAGTGAGAAGTCATCGAGCCCAAAGAGGGACAGAAGGGGGAGATTCTTCAGGTCTGTAGATTGTCCTTGGACCGCTTGTAACCTTGCTTGAGCCAGGTGTGCTGCAAAGGGCTTGCAGGCGAGGGTCTCTTTGTAGAAGCCGGGTTGCTCCTGCCGGTCTGCATAGGAGGGGGGTCTTGGAGCAGGATCCCTAGATGCGCCAACAGTCGCTCCCCTTCAGACAAGGATGAGAAGCCATAGTGTTTGTTCTTGAAGGAGAAGTTCAGCCGTAGGGGAAAAGACCATCTGTATGTGATTTCCCTCTCCATCAATAGGTGCAGCAGTGGTTTAAGCGATCGCCGTCTCTGCACTGTGTAGGGGGAGAGATCAGCAAAAATTTGGATTCTATGACCGTTTAGCGTAAGATTTTCGGAGTACCTGGATTTCCTCATCACCTCCTCCTTCACCGAATAAAAGTGTGGTTTCACTATAATATCTCTGGGGAGTCCGTCAGCGCGAGGGGGTTGCAGGGCCCTGTGTGCCCTGTCCAGCTCCAGGAGGTGTTCCAATATATCAAGAATGAGATTTTTAATAAAGGATTTCACAGCCGCCTGCACCTCCTTTTCGGATTCGGGGAGCCCCCTTATCCTAAAATTATAGCGTCTGGTTCTATTCTCGAGGTCATCGATCTTGGCAAAGGCAGTCTCTAATTGATCCTGGACATCTTGTAGCCTGGCCGTGTTTTGGTTAATGCGTGTTACGGCCTGGTCAGCCTTTTTCTCTATAGTGTCCATTCTCAATCCGATCTGCTGCAGGTCTGCATGAATGGATGAAGTGATTTGGGCTGCATTGAGGGCCAAGCTCTTGGAGAGCATCTGTGCAAAGGCCTCCATCATGGAAGGAAAGTCAGTGGGGATAGGAGTGGACTCTGCTGTTTCACTCACAGTCAGCAGCATGCCTGTATGGGGATCCAGCAGGGGGGTGGAGGGGGGCCCCGCGCTCATTCGTCCCAACAGGGATTCTGTGGAGGCTGGGGAGGCAGCCTGATGCAGGGAGGGGAAGTCAGTACCTGGTGATGGCGGTAGGACCAGATCCTGGTCAGCAATAGAGTCCCCTGCGTCTCCCGCGGCATGTAGGCCTTGCTGCGCCGCCGCCGCCATCTTGGCATAACTGAGGGGTCCGGGAGAAGCCGCCATCTGCCGCGATAGATTCCTCCTCACCGGCGCCGATAACATCCGCCTGTTCCCGGGGTCTTCCCCTACTCGTGGGACCCGGTGAGAGCGCTGGGGGGGCGTCCTGAGAGCTCCGGTGGCAATTACAGGGCCGTGGTGGAGCGGAGCTCTAGAAGCCGGCGGCCATCTTAGGAGCTGCCGCGCATGCGCCCGTAGGACAATATTTAGATCACTTCCTACAAAGCAGTGTGGTTACCACACAAGCTTACTTAAAGGACACCACAAGCTTCCTAAAAAAAACTAAGGGAGGTTAATATACCCCCTGACACGAATATGTATTTGGTAACAGCTGATGTTGCATCACTGTATACCAACATACACCATGAGGATGCTATCTTAGCATTAAATTGGGCCTTAAGTAAGAGGGAAGAACTGCCCTATATACAGAAAAAATTCTTAAAAATGGCATTAGAATTTTGTTAAACACACAATTATTTCTGGTATGGAGGCAATTTCTTCAGTCAAAAAGTGGGCGTGGCGATGGGTGCCAAGTTTGCACCCAGCCTCACCAACCTTTTTATGAGTGAGTGGGAGGATAAGTGGATCTTTAAAAACCGGCGTAAGGAACTGGTGTTCTACCAACGATACATTGACGATCTGTTTATCATTTGGGAAGGATCTGAGGAATCACTACAACTGTATGCTGATGAATTAAATTCCAATAAAAATAACATCAAATTGGAATTCAAATGGGACCAACAGGAAATTAATTATCTTGATGTCACAGTAATAAGGGGACCCAATAATTACCATACAAAAGCATTTTTCAAAGCGTCTGATAGGAATAGTTACATTCCTATCCAAAGTGGCCACCACCCACGCTGGTTGCGTAATATTCCAAAAGGACAGTTTTTGCGGATCAGACGCAATTGCACCAATGATACAGATTACCAGAACCAGGCTAATGTGATTAGAGAGAGATTCACGGAAAAGGGCTATAAGATACCAGAATTAAACTCACTCATTGAAACAATAGGTATCTCTACACAAGAACAATTATTGGAACCAAGAATACGCCCTGTGAACAACCAACACGAATGGGGGTTTATTTCAGAATATAATGAGCAATATAGGGACATTGAAATTATAATTAAAAAACATTGGGGGTATATTACTAATGGATAACATTTTGAACCAACAGTTACCATCAATTCCCCCATTCATTTATAGAAAATGCCTCTCTTTCGGAGATCAGATAGTGAAAAGAGTTCTGGACCCCCCAAAGAAACTTAAAATGTTCTGGGAGAGATCAGGATTCACGGCTTGCAGAAGATGCAAAGCATGCCGTCAGGTCTCTACACATTTGAGAGGTCTCACTCACTTTACCTCAACAGCCAATGGCAAGCATTTTACCATCAAAGAATGTATAACGTGCATGTCGACCCATGTGGTCTATGCTCTTGAATGTCCTTGTGGGTTAATGTATATAGGACGAACAAAGAGAAAACTATCCAAAAGAGTAGGAGAACACATATATAACATCACTACTGGATATGAGGACCATAGTGTCTCCCTACACTTTTTACAAAAACATGATAAAAATCCTATAGGACTCAAGTTCTGGGGGATAGATAAAATAGACCCGAACTGGAGAGGAAGTAACCGGGTAAGAGAAATATCCAAAAGAGAAACTGAATGGATCTTTCTTACCAATACCCTAAGTCCGAAAGGCCTAAACATTGATTTAGATTTAAATTGCTTTATAAGCAATCATTAATAGTGTGTACATTATAGAATATATGGGGAGGCTGTACCAATATACATATATAATTTATGCACATTCTTAATTGCATTAGCATTATAGTGCTACCTTACATATACTGGTTTATGAGGGGATCAGCTAAGGACATCTTTTATCTTATCTTTTGATTTTTAGTTTTATTATTGTTTTGTACGTCATATTTAATTAATTTATTTATTAGTATACCATTGACTATCTACTTATCCCGATTGAATATAAAGGATGAAGGTAGAACATAAGTCATATATACAGTAGATTGAGGTCCAATCTGAGTATTGACCTTTTTGGCCATTTTATTTGTATAACATGAACACTATAAGAAGAACCATATTGTATATTGTTGTGACTGAATTTTTAGTTAAATTTAAGGATATAATTATGTTATAATAGTTAGAATCATGGTATAGTAACTATGTTATAATTATCTTGGGATATGGTAATATTTAAAAAAAAAATGTTGCCACTATCCCTAATATTTTACAGTCGAGTACGAGCACTGTTAGTATTATTATCTTAACATGTTAAAATACTGCTGTTGTTAGTCTGAATTTAAGTCCTTCATACATGTCAGCAGTGAGGTTATCTGAACTGTGCGAATGATGAACCTTGCGTGCTGACAATAACAAACCTATTGACATAACATTGAACAGTGTCAGAAAGTAGAGTAACGCACTGGGCATACACAGTGTCTTGCTCTACGACAAAATGGAGGACGACTCGAGCTATATTTAGCAGTAGATCTGGACCTGTAAGTCTGAATCTAAGCCCTCCATATATGTCAGCAGCGAGGTTATCTGAGCAGTGCGTGTGATGAGCCTTGCGCGCTGACAATAATAAACATATTGGTGTAATATTAAACTGTTTCAGAAAGTAGAGTAATGCACTGGGCATACACAGTGTCTTGCGCTACGACAAAATGGAGGACGACTAGAGTTATATTCAGCAACAGATCTGGACTACGGAGGAGGGGCTAATCGCACACTCTATACCCTATTGGCAGCAGGGCGGGATTCCGGACAGGAGGGAGTGTATTACCGTCCCCTACAAGTGGCTGACAATGGGAGAAGGGAGGAGTAGAGTGATTAGCATCTACCTATAAATACGATCTGTCGTGACGTGTAGCCACGCCCTCTGAAGACGTGAAACCAATCACGAAACGCGTCAGGGCGTGGCTACACGACGTATCGTACAGATGGAGCAAGTTACACCCGGGACACATCAGTTAGGGACGGAGCGGAGACGCCAGGCTATCTGAGTGAGCAGTAACTTTGTAAACCGTTGAGCACACTACTGTTTTAATCTTGTAAGCATATCTTTTAAGCGGGGGTATTTTTTATACAATAAAGACAGAATTACACTATGTCCTCTCCCTCTATGTTTATTTTCATATGACCGCTCATGCTGCACACACGCACCTAATCCCATTCATATCCACTGGGAGGAGAAAAACATTGCTGCTGAGCTGATCTGAATATCATGGAAGGGAGATTTAAAAACACCTGAAGGCATTTAACACCATGTCAATCTGGTGAGTACAAAACCTTGAAGGGGACTACAAGTGAAGGAAATCCAGGTTTTGGTTTATTGCACAATCAAACTTCAAGACCTATTCACCCTAAGGAATGTTATAGACTGTGTTTTGTTCAAACACCCACGTGTTATCACCAGTGGAATATTATGTCATTTTATTTTATGTGTAATATCGGTTTTTAACATTGTTTTTTTTTTTATTATTTGAGGATAGTTATCATTTTAAGGATTTTTTGTCCTGGTTGATGTTTGCACCTCATATAAGCAGAGTTTGAACTTTTGAGTTCAATTGATATAATATCATATAGCGCTGTTAATGCCTCATAGAGACATACTTTTTCATACATTCTTTACTTTTATAATAGCTGCTTTTTCTGCATATAAATTCTTTTAATCTATTAAAATAGAGGACCAGTCCATTGAGCGCTAGGATCAGTTTCTATCTTAGGATATATTCTGGTATTTTTTGTTTTGTAGAGTATAGTATGATTAAAAAAAATAAAAAAAAAACTATTTATAACTGTATATGCAACCTGACTGTAAGTAAAGAGGGTTCAATTAGGCTTTAATAATATATAATAATAATCATAATTACCTTTATTTCCGCTTTTTTGTAAGTATCAATTACCAACTTTCCTCAAAAGGAAGTACCTGTATGTCCTTATGTTTCAGTGGGTATACCTGGGCTATAGCTGCAGCTGAAATCACGGCCCTGGTTTCACTATTTTCAGCTGGCATTGCTGAATAAAGTAAAAGTGATCTGAGTGGCTAAATAGACAATGGATCACTTTTACATGCAGCAGAAGCCCCCCCCCCCCACCTCGCACCGCCTTCCCGGGCTCTCCCATCCCACCAGGGAGTTTGGGACTAAAATTGGCAGTTCCAATGGCTTACCATAGAGATTACTAGACATGTGCATTTGTTTTCGTCCAAATGCATTTTCGTCCGAATTTTAGGTATTTTCGTTATCGTTTTAACAAACGATAACAAAAGCACAGAAACGAAAACCGAAAGATACGATATAAACAAATGCTTTATTTTCGTTTTCATTGCGGTCGAATGTGCCTAACCTTAACTCTATTAGTCCAATATTATTCTACATAAAGAGAAAAGATTCGACATTATAGAGAAATGTTGAAGAGTCGACATAGAGAGAAAAGATTTGACATAGAGAGAAAAGATTCGACATTGAGAGACATAAAGAGTCAAATTTTTTTTTTTTTTAAAGATTCTGTTGAATCTTTTTTTTTTTTCTTAGAACATTCGACAGACACCATAAGCCTTCAATGACAGATTCGACATAGAGAGACATGAAGATTCGACATAGAGAGACATGAATATTCGACATAGAGAGACATGAAGAGTCTAAATCTTTTTTTTTTTTTTTTATAAGATTCTGTCGAATCTTCTTTTTTTTTGTTCTTAGAACATTCGACAGACACCATAAGCCTTCAATTACAGATTTGACCTTAATTTGGATTTTTGGACGAATGCATTTTTTTAACAAAAAACAAAATAAATAAAAACGAATTTCGGATGAAAAGGAAATTACGAAACAAAATATTTCAGTGTGCACATCACTAGAGATTACCAAGGACCAGAACATCCCCAATCATCTCTATGGTCTACAGTGGCGGCCTATGCATTAGGGGCGACCCAGAGCCACTCCCCCTATCCTCTCCACCCCCTATATGCAGTGGATAGATTCATGCATAGCATGAATCTATCCATGGCCACCGCTGCAGCCCCCTATTCATGTGTCCGGCCCCTTTTGGGTCACAGGGTATATGAATTAGAGCAGCTATTTTTTTTTTTAAGAACCTGATTAGAGCCATAGGCGTTTGAATCCTCAAACCATGATACGATGGCTTCGGGCTTCGATCCGACAGGCTTACGTCTTCGTACGCCTTCGGATCTACGCTGCAATCTTTTTGCGCCCGCTGGGTGGAGTTTGCGTCGTTTTCCGCGTCGGGTATGCAAATTAGTTTTTACGGCGATCCACAAAGTTACGATCGGCTGTCGCATTCTCTAACTTTGTCTCTAGTCGGCTTTTTCTGGCGTATAGTTAAAGCTGCTATTATCCGGTCTATAGTTAGACTTGCCATGTTAAGTATGGCCGTCGTTCCCGCGTCAAATTTTCAATTTATTTTTTTGCGTAAGTCGTCCGTGAATAGAAATGTACGTAAATTACGGTACTAAAAAAAAAAATTACATTTCGACGTAATTTTGCGCAATGCACAGCGGGAAATTTCTGAACGGAGCATGCGCAGTTCGATCGCCGCGGGGACGCGCCTAATTTAAATGATTCACGCCCCCTAATCGCGTATTTCGATTCCACCGCAAGAAATACACTACGCCGCCGTACCTTAGGGGCCGAAATCTTCCTGGATTCGACTTAGAGCCAGGTAAAATACGGCGGCGTAGTGTATCTCTGATACACTGCGCCAGGGCAATTGTATGTGGATCTGGCCCATAGGCTCTAATAGGCTGCAAAATAGGGTGGATTTGGGACACAGAGCATTAAGTCTGGAGCCCATCCAGGTGTGTTGCAACAGCTAATGATTCGCTGTTGCAACACTGATCCTCCCGGAAAATCTGGAAGCAGGCAGGAAATCTGTTTTCCGATTGGCCAAGGGGTCAGGCGATTTTATTGGTTGCCTAAAGGAGGAGAGAGGAGACACCGTGGAAGCTGCTCCAGGAGAAGCCACCGGCCACCGGAGCAGCTTTCCAGAGCACATCACGCTCTCACGCTCGCATCCAAGGTAAGGACAGCGGGTGGTGGGGGACAATGTTAGTGCCGAGGGGAGGTGTTTTCGGCCCCCCCCTCCAAAAATAAAAAACACCAGCCGCCACTGATTGTCTAAGAAATTGGAAGCAACAGGTATTTTGGGCCCGGAAAATTGTAAACAGGCCGTTACTGGTCTGTGAAAGAATCTTTTCAAACCGATTTTGGTTTGGTCGGATACTTTTAAGGGCAGAGGAGAAATCTGAGGTCCAATAGACCCCAGATGTGATGTCTCAGTAAAGAAAAACTGTCACTACCCATGCTATCACAAGGGATGTTCATCTTTTCTGATAGAAATAAAGTTGGTTAATAAAGTAAACAATAAAATAAACTTGAGAGACTGTAAAAATAAAAATAAAAATTGTAAATAAAATAATACAAAAATATTAAAGTTCCACTGTCCCCCATTGCTCCCGAATGCATACGTGCTCACACCACACATTATAGTGAGAGCAATAATTCTAGCACCTCCTGTGTAACTCTAAATTGAGGCTTTTAAAAGTAACTCTAAACTGGGAACCTGTAAAGAGTTTTAAAGGGTTACCTATGGAGATTTTTAAGTACCATAGTTTGTTGTCATTCTACATTCCACATCATTTTAATGTGTGAGATGTTAGGTATCTTTAACTATTTACTCGGCATAACATCATCCTTTATATTTGACCAAACAATTGGGTATTATATTGTGTTTTTGTGCATTAAAAGACAGTCCCCCCCCCCTAAAAAATGAACAATCGATTTGCAAATACCATGTGACATAAAAAATTGCAACGCCTACCATTTTATTCTTTAGGGCCTTTGCTTAAAAAAATATATACAGCAAATAATGTTTGGAGTTTCTTAGTCATTTTTTATTAACAAATAGCTGATTTTACATTTATGTGAGAAGTATCAGAATAGGCTTGAGAAGCAAGTGGTTATTGCACAGGTTAGTGCTCCATAATGTCAATCTTATGGATGGTGTTTCTATAATGTGTCTATAGAGGAGGGCAGAAATCACTGCAAATGAGAGAGAGAGAGAGGTGTGCAGACAATACTTTAGGAGACAAAATGACAATTTATGAGAAATTCAGGCTTTTAGCAGTTAAATGTATTTTTCATTTAAAAAATTATTTCACACCTATTTTTGCAAGTGAATTGAATGTTTTGAAAGTGAAATGGTGTGATAAAATAACAAATAATGCATGTAGCTCAGTTAATTGACCCATAGTCTCTACATATTAAATAATCATGCCAGTATGTTGTGCTCAATGATATTATCAATGTGGCAATCTGACTTAAATGTGATAACATAGCAGAGCAAGGTCTTTATGCCTTTGCTGACCCATATAAAACATGATTAACCACTTCATTAATGTAAAAGGAGCCACTGCAGAGTGGTGCCATTTAACCACTTAAGGACCTTTGGGTGTTTTTCAGATTTGGTGTTTACAAGATTACCATTTTATTTTGTTTGCCAGAAAATTACTTAAAACCCCCAAACATTATATATAAGCGTTCGCTTCTGCGCGTGAGCTCGTCGAGACAGGGCGCTTTAAAAAATGTTTTTTTGTTTTCCTATTTATTTTTATTTATTTTATTAATTTTTACACCAAAAAAAAAATGGGTCACTTTTATGCCTATTACAAGGAATGTAAACATCCCTTGTAACAGAAAAAAGCATGACAGGTCCTCCTAAATATGAGATATGAGACCTCAGATCCCATATTTAGACTTAAATGCAAAAAAAATAAATACAATTTTGACTTCACTTCCGCCCTGCTATGCTATGGGAACGGTTGGGGGCCATCTTGCCCTCACTCGTATCCCAGCCAAGGAGAGGAAAGGACCCGATCGCCTCAACCGGTAAGCGGCGAAGGGTCCTGTAAACCGGAGAGTGGCGGGAGGGGCGGCCCTTCTCCCGCCACCAAAAACGGTGAGCTTGTGGTGAATCTGCCACGGAGACCACCGTTATCGTTTACAGGACCGCTCAAAGAAAAGATGGATATCTCGATTGTGGCAGCAGATGCTGCCGTTACCGAGATATCCATCTTTAAAGTACCAACGTATATGTACATGAGCAGGTCCTTAAGTGGTTAAAGAAAATTGTAAATGTATTTCCATCATAGAACGCAATATAAAAATGTAAAAACATGTTATATGTATATATATATATATATATATATATATATATATATATATATATATATATATATATACAACCAATCATGTATTGAAGGATGTTTTGAATTTCCTTACACATTCTTGGATGTTTGATTGGATGATTATAAATATAAAACAAAAAATCGATTGCGCTCCCACACCAAAATGTATATAAGTCCACAACAATATACAGTATATGTGATATAAATGCGAATGTGAGCCAAAAAATATTAAACAAGATCAATTCATAAATAAATGTGCACAAAATGATAAAAAAAGGAGTGAAAATATGTCGTCACTCATTTAAACATTGGTTCTATAGTCCATAAGTGATGGCAGCATTCAATGAAGAAACAATACGGCTTGACTGCAGGTGAAGCAAACAAGTTCTGTTCATGAGGCCTCGTACACACGACCGTTTTCCTCGACAGAATCCATCAAGAAACTTGGTGGCAGAGCTTATTTGCCGAGGAAATTGGTCATGTCTATTCTTTTCATTGAGAAAACTGACGTGGAACTTGACGAGGAAAAAAGAGAACTAGTTCTCTTTTTCCTCGTCGGGAGTCTCAATTTCCTCGTCGTGTTCCTCATCGGGATGGTTTATGATGAAGAAACACATTCCTGTGTATGCTTAGAAACCCGCTCAGAATGAAGTATGAGACGGGAGCGCACCTTCGGTAAAAGTAGCGTTTGTAATGGAGATAGCACATTTGTCACGCTATAACAGACTGAAAAGTGCAAATCGTCTCTCACCAATCTTTTACTTAACACGCAGTAACATGAGATTAGAAAAAGCAGCCCCAAGGGTGGCGCCAGTGGAATCGAACTTCCCCTTTATAGTGCCATTGTATGTGTTAAAGTCACCGTGTTTGAGAACGAGGAGATTTTGTTCTTGACTGTGTGTACGCAAAGACAGTTTGTCAAGTTTCTCAACAAGCCTAACTAGGAACTAACTAGGAACTCGTCGAGGAAAACGATTTGTCTTTTACGACGAGTTCCTCGGTCGTGTGTACAAGGCCTAAGACTTAGCTCATTAAAAAGAGATAACAAAATACTGCAGATATATGTGCCCAGCTCAAATTTCATGAATCGGGTTTACATCCACTTTAAGCTTTGGGGATAGTTCCCTTTTAAATTGAGCAACCTATTTGTCTTTAGTAAGCCAACCCCACTATTTCTTTGTCCTTCATACTCAAAGTTCATGCACCTACAGATTGGAGGGCTCTAGCCCTGATTCAGCAGGAAGCATCTAGGTGTCTGCAGAAAGATCGCTGCTTCATACAGAAAAGGATCCTTTTCCATAGCTGTAGTTGTAAGCACAATTGTTTTTTTGGAAATCACAATCAGTTTTAGAATTTGTTTAGTTCGAATAAAAAATGATAAACAATTTCAATTCTGCTCCTTCACATTTCCCTGTCATTACAATTGTGTTTTTACCTAGTTTATCATTATAGAATTGATTGAGCGATCAAAAAACAAATATTTGAATACAATTTTACTGGTGTATGGCTTTATTTTATCCTAAACTAAACAAAGATTTGGGGCATCACTTTAATATCGGTTCGAGTGATCTAAATTACCTGAAATGGCTTGTCTGGAACATAGCAAGCTTAAACATTTGCGAGAACAATTGTCAAAATGCTGTTTTACACTTTTCATAAATCATAAGGAGTGGAAAAGATACATTATAAAAATAGTGTGCTGATGACATCAATTTGAAGATACCTATTCACTTTTTCCAGTTTGACTCCAGATGGTGTTTGTTCATTGACTGAACAATGTAATCCTAACGAAAATTTAAATGGCATGAAACACCTGTGACTCTGGAAGGTTAAGCTATAATTGAAAGCAAATTTAACAATTAGCAAAGATTGTCTGCAACATTATGTAACAGACAAAGTTAAAATCAAGCATAAGGAACAACACTGCGATGCAAATATTCAATAGCTTAGCTGAAATGTACAATAACAGGGATGGTCTACAAGCTGGACATAAACATGGCATCATTATTACTTAACATCTTAATTATACCGTATATAAAAATATCATTATATTCATTTATTTGATGTTTTAATATTAAGTGCAATCACTGACATTGAACAAGTATGAAGGCCAGTTATTACAAAGATTATGGGCTGCGTGTTGATTCCACCTTAATCACTAAGGACCCGTTCCACAGACACTCTGCCATATGTACCCTATGCTTGTGAATACTTCACTCTTGTGAGTACCGATATTAATTTGTGCTATAAATTCACTTCAATACTACACTTGCAGTGGCGGTTTGTCCATAGAGGGCCCTGGAGCGTCGCCCCCTCTGGCTTTCGCACAGCCACTGAAATACATAGATTCGTGCATTGCATGAATCTATGTATTTTCGCCGCTGCTGCCCACTATTCAGATGGCCGGTTGGTGAGCGCCGGCCACCAAAATAATGGCAGCGGGTTGGCTGTGTGGAAGTTCCTATCAGAGCCAGACTGTAGTCGGCTTCCGAATGCTTATCCTCGGGACGTACCGGCAGTGCGTTCCTTGTATAAGACTGACAGGCGTCTCAGCCAATCAGGTTCTGGTTACCGGTAACCTGACTGGCTGAAGCGTTATCGAGGGCAGGAGAAGACATCAAGGGATGTGGAAGGAGGATGGCAGACCCCCAGAAAGATAAGTGTCGGGCGGGGGGAGGGGCATTTTACAGGGCACAGCGGCGACAATGGGCACAGTGGCGACAATGGGTTTGATGGCATGGCACAGTGGTGACAATTGATGGCAAAGTGGCTGTGTTTGATGGCATGGCATAGTGACTGCGTTTGATGGCATGGCACAGTGGTGACAATTGATGGCACAGTGGCTGCTTTTGATGGCATTGCACAGTGACTGCGTTTGATGGCATAGCAGTGACTGCATTTGATGGCATGGCACAGTGGTTACAATTGATAGCACAGTAGCTGCGTTTGATGGCATGGCACAGTCGCTGTGTTTGTTGGCATGGAACAGTGGTGACAATTGATGGCACAGTGGCTGCATTTGATGGGCACAGTGAGGTTGCAATTGTTTTTTTTTTTTTTCGTTTGCGCCCCCCCCCAAAAAAAAATTTGAGCACCAGCCGCCACTGTACACTTGGATTGGTGCCTGTGCTTCATCTCCACCCTTATTGTGGTGATAATACTGTTTTTTGTGCAATCAAATTACTGCAGCTTTGTCTCCCTTTGCAACTATGATGCATGCACATTAATATGGTCCCAGCAGTGCTGAGATATATGCCCCCATGAAGCTCGTCTACTTGCAGTGCTCAGGCTGTGCAAGTAGACAAGCTTTATGAATACTGCCATATTATATAATAGTTGTTTCAAAGCCACTCACAACAACACAGTGAAGGAGAAAATAAATGGGATTTAGCAGAGCACTTTGCATTTGCTTGAAGTGCAAGCTTGCTCTGCTAAATCCCATTTATTTTCTCACTTTTGGCACTATGATTGGGCTTCAAAACCCCAACTTGTCACAATAGTGATATTATGAAATGAAATTAAAAATTATTCAGAAATAAAAATAAACAGGGCAGTGATTTGAATGAAAAAGAAAATGCCTAATGCGTACACACGATTGGATTTCTGATGGAATTTTTAGTCGGAATTCCGATGTAGCTGACTTTAATCAGTCTTGCATACACACTATCAGACTAAATTCTGACCGTGCCAAAACGCGGTGGCGTAAAACACTAAGGCCCCATACATACGAGCAGACACATTCTGCCCGACCGATTTGAACAAATCTGTCTGCTAGGGACATATTGGTTTGATCGTGTACACACGATCAAACCAAAATCCCCGCCGCCAGACGGCGCGGTGACGTGGCAGTAACGTTGACGCCGCCACGTCATCGCACCAGGAAGTAAAACACTTCTGCGCATGCGTCGAAACCATTCGGCGCGTGTGCGAGAAGACATGTCTGCTGGTTAGCGTACTAACCAGCAGACATGTCGGGCGGACGGGTTCCCAGCCGACAGATTTCTAAGCATGCTTTGAAATCTGTCGGGTGGCCAAATCCGTCGGCTTGCCCGTACACACGGTCGAATCTGTCTGCTGGGAAGGTCAGGCCGACCGTTTCCAGCAGATAGATTTGATCGTGTGTACACGGCCTAAGACGAGCTGAAAAAAAGCATGCGTCGACTTGATTCTGAGCATGCAGGGATTTTTCTCCGATGGAGTCCCACACAGACGATCGTAATTTACTATCTTTTTTTATCCGAAACATTTCTATTTTTTTACACCGATGGAAAAAAGCCCGATGGGGCCTACACACGATCGGTTTCTCAATGAAAAAAGTCCCTCTAATTTTTTTCAACGAAAAAAACGTTTGTGTGTACACGGCATTAGAGTTTAGAGGGATTTTCACTACAGATTTACATTTAGTAATCTGATTTAAAATAAATGTTCCTATTGTGTATTTTGGGGTGCACAGCCAGAAGCAAGTCTGCTATTTAATACAATTAGTTTTAATCAAACCCTCCTGGGAAAAGCAGAATGTGTAATAAGCTGTCTAGCTATTTAAAGCAGATTCACACATTACTGCTCTAATAATGATTTCACAGCAGTTCTTGAATTCTGGCAACACAAAGTACATAACAGTAATCTACATTTAAATCCTCCTTTGCAGGAAATAGTTACATTCTCTAATCCCAGTATGTCAGTTAATGTTATAGTCAGAGATGTAGCTTAAAGCTTGTGGGCCTCGATTCAAATGTTTATCCGCCCCCCTCCGCTACCATCCCGCTGATTCCACCACTCGCCAAGATACTCCCACTGTGCGCCAAGATACTCCCACTGTGCGCCAAGATACTCCAAGTGGTTCAGATCTATATTTACATATTGAGAGGGTAATTTAAAACATTTCGGAGAAACTGTCCACATTTTGTTTTCCAAAACCAAACTGTCCACATTTTGACATACAGAACCTGTCCAATTCTTTTGAATACACTGGAGCAGGGGTAGGCAAACTTTGAGAGGGGGTGGTCTACCTCAACAACATGAAAGAAATCAAAGATCACCAAGGTCTGGCACCTTTTTTTTTTGTTGGTAATAAGGCGTAACAAAATAGTAAGGAACACATTGAAAAATAAAACAAATGTCACTGTAAAAATATAACCTTAGTCTACCTTAACCACTTATTGCCCCACCACAGTACATTCACTGCGGGCAAAGTGGCAGCTGCAGTCACATTCCAGTGGGCTAAACAAAAAACAAAGTGTGTGTACCCAGCTTTAGACAATGGGTCAGGGTGTTTAATTGACTCAAAAACAAAGCTCCTAGGCAAACATAATATAATATGCAAAGATGAGAATGAAGATAAAAGGGAAAAAAATTGTCAGTGTTGGTACTCATGCACAAGTGGATGTAAACCCCCAAAAAATGTTTTTATTTTTTTTATGTCACATTGTAGAGTATAAGATTTCCTATCATCTGTGCCCAGTCTTGTCACACAGAGTTAATCCAGATCTGAGAAATCCTCTTTTAATGTTCAGTGAAAATGAACAGCCTTCCAGAAAAAAAACCTGCCTAAATAAAAAGTCAGTTTTCTCTCTTCTTGCTTTGAGTGACAGGTTATTTACATATCTAGCTTGGACATGTTTATCATATGTTATGTTTATCATAACATGAGGTATAAAAAGTGAGAAATCCACCCCTCCCCCACATAACACATCCTGGTAATATACAATGAACTTTGGATCACCTCATATTATGATAAACATAACATAACATATGATAAACATGCCCAAGCTAGATATGTAAATAACACTAAACACTAAAAGCAAAAACAGAGAAACAGACTTTATAATTTGGCAGGTTTTTATCTGGAATTCTGTTAATTTTCACTGACCATTAAAGGAGGAATACTCAGCGCTGGATTAACTCTGTGTGGCAAGACTGGGCACAGATGATAGGAAATCTTATACTCTACATTGTGACAAAAAAAATCATAAACCCAAATTTTTTGGGGGGGTTTACATCCACTTTAAGCAAGGTGAAGTCAACTTAAAATGGCTGTAGAAGCAGTTGAATGCAGGTGTCTTGCTCATGTATTCCATTTAGTGTTGAGATAAAGGTAATTACTGTACCTGTGACTGTAGGAATGACACAAATGGCCTGATGTACTGAATTGTGAAAGTAGGTAAAGTGAGTAAAATAAATAAAGGTGAAAAAAATAATAATAATGGAAACATTGGTTTGATGATCTTTGTTGTTTGAAATGAGTATCGACTTACTTCTCACATCACACTTTAGTAAATCAAACCCAGATTGTTAGGTTACTGGTAAAATAGATATAAGATTACGCAAAGCCCCCCGCCCGCAGAATATAAACAAATCCCTGTGTCCGGGGTATGGTATGGGATTTTTGGAGATGCAGATTGGATTATTCAAAAGTTATTGGTGACTTTGTCCAAAACCACCAAAGATTTATGAAAAATCACGTAAATGTTAGTTAAAACAGTTGTTTTTATTCATAAATATATTTTGTATATATAAGCATTTCTTAAAACCAAGAAAAGGGAGTTTTACAACGGGGTGCAAAACTTGCTTGTATATCCCGTGTTAGAAATCCTACATGTTTCGCCTCAAAAGAAACGCTTCTTCAGGGACACACGGACATAGAAAAAGTCTACAATAAATACAAAAAAGAATTTCATAAATATTACTCTTCATATCAAAACATTTATACATAGACATATATTATTGTTCACAATATTTACATAGCTAGGGAAGGAAAAAATAATAATAAAAAAAACGAAAACAAAAACATGATAGAAACATGAAAGAGACCAAAAGTATGTATATATATTATTCCACAGAAAAGAACCAAAACAGTACCTCCAAAAGATTTGGGAGACTTCATGTGTAGCAAGGCTGTACCGCTTTCCCTGACTAGTTCATTCCCCGACTGGTTGGCTATTATCCATTACTGTTCCTAGGGACTGAGCCATTAGGAAGTGTCTAACCTGATATCCTCCCATCTATGCTGGGGGCAATTATTGCAGAAAATGACATCAGTGCTGTGTGTCATTATTATGTACATTGGTACAGATGCTGAAGTTTTTATTCTTGAAATCTGCACCAATGTGGGGGTTATTGTTGTTGCTACTGACACCAATGCTGGCAATTTTTATTGCAGAAACTGACAGCAAAGCTGGAGATTGTTATTGCAGAAACTGGCACTGATCCTGGGGGTTATTTCCATGGGGGGGGGGCTCCATTTTTTATGATTTTGTTATTCAAAGTTGCTAGTTGCCTGCGCTTTATGTGATAATGAATAAGCCCCTCCCCTTCATGACATTGTCAAAAAGGGACCGAGCATGGATGACCTTAAAATGATGCCCCCCCCCTGAAAAAAGTTCAGCGGATGCCTATGCAGGACACAATGATTGAAACTGGATTTTTCTGTAACAAAGTTAATGTATTATATAAGCATTTTTCAGAGGCTGCAGCAATGAGCAGACATGTATAATTCATAGTGAGAGTGCAGTTATACTTTATCACTCAAGACTGTAAAAAAAAAAAAAAAAAAAAAAACAATAAAGTCCTGTCACATAGCTGGGCAATTTAATCTGAACAAGTGACGAAAAAGTGCCTGCACAGAGGTTAACTTCAGAAAAAACTACAAGCTAAAGCACTCAGCAGATCTAGAGATAAAGAAGCTGAATTTCTATGCAAATTTTACAGGAAAAGTATAGATCTGCATATAACCTCTGCTGTCACCATCTCTCACTCCTGCTGATTTTTTATCTTTAGTTTTCCATGAAAGTAATATCTGCCTTTGTATTTTTCATCATTTTCCCAGGGTGAATAGTATTCGTTTTCTTAGATTCAATATTTAACAAGAAACTGTGCCAATTTTTACTTTAAACAATTATTTTTTGCTATTAAATAATACGGTATATACTCGAGTATAAGCCGAGTTTTTCAGCACATTTTTTTGTGCTGAATATGCCCCCCTCAGCTTATACTCGAGGCATCTTTTTGCGCCTGATCTCCTGGATTTTGGGGACCCGGTACTAGCCGGCCGTAGGTTCCCTGGACACAAAATGTTGCACACTTGTAGCCCCACTCTTCCCCTATAAGTGTGCAATGTTTGCTGTCTGGGGGACCTATGGCCAGGGAGCACTGATTTTTCAAAGCTGTGCACCCCTTCTATATACTCCCATGTTAAACGTAAGTCTAGTCATGGACAGAGTGAGGTATGGGCACAGTGAGGCAAAGTTTGTTGTCCGGAGGGCCTACGGCCGGGGAGCACCGATTTTTCTAAGCCGCTTCCATAGACTCCCATGTTAAACAGTAATTTCTCTGTGACTTTGGGGACCCAGTACCGGCCAGTCGTAGGTCCCCTGGACCCGGGAATTTGGCAAACATGTACCCCCATTTCTCCTCTATAAGTGTGCAAAGTTTGTTGTCTAGGGCAGTGGTCATCAACCATTCCTGCAGGGCCCACTAACAGGCCAGGTTTTATGTATTACCTTGGGGAGATGCAGACTAGAATATTGCAATCACTAGAGCAGCAAATGATATCACCTGTGATATATTTAGTTATCTTGCAAACCTGGCCTGTTAGGCCCCTTTCACATGTCCGCCTCCGTTTGTCCGTTTTTACAAGTCCGTTTATGGACTTGTAATGAACGCCTATGGGGTCGCGTCCGTTAGCGGATGATGCAACCGCTAACGTCTGCAATGATCCGCGTCTGTCTGGATCCGTTTTTTCGGACGGAAGAAAACCCTATTTTTCTTCCGTCCGGGGGAACGGATCGGATGAATACGGACAAACGGTCCACTTTCATTCGATTCCCCATAGGGGACAGCGGAGGAGAGCCACAGTGTTCGGGGACCGCCCTGTCCGCCGACAGCTGAGCGGGGATCCGAAAAACGGACCGCTCCGTGTGAAAGGACCCTTAGTGGGCCCTGCAGGACAAGGTTGATGACCACTGGTCTAGGGGACCTACGGCTGGGGAGCACTGATTTTTCTTTTTTTCAAATATTCATTTTATTGAACACCACAAAAAAGGGGGGGAGGCCCCCTACAGTACAAGAATAATGCGAACAGCAAAAATATAATACAACATATTAAGGATACACAGTCGCTAGAAACTAACAGTATCGTGTCAGTAACCATGATGGCGAAAGACCATGGACCATGTGGCCCCAAGGGGGGCCACGTACATTGGCTAGGCTCCATAAACACGTTCATAGGCCTAGGGCGTCCTCCCCTTTTCTTTTCACCTTTTCCAAGCCTACACTTAAAAAATAGAAAATTTAATAAATAAAAAAACCCCAAGAAGGAGAAAGAAAAGAGAGAAAGAAGGGAGGACAGACAAAAGGTGAGGACAAACAAAGAACATACCAGGGTGAAGGGAAAGAGACAACACAAAGAATAAAGAAAAGGAAGAGGTTCCCCCTAGGGGGAGGCGGGGGGGGGAGGCATCGCGGTGACCGTAGGGCGCGAGTCCAAGGCCTGAGACACATAAATCTAGGAGCACCGATTTTTCAAAGCCGGGCAGCCCTTCTATAGACTCCCATGTTAAACGTTAGTCTAGTCATGGGCACAGTGAGGCATGGTCACAGTGAGGCATGGTCACAGTGAGGCATGCACATGGACACAGTGAGGCAAAGTGAGGCAAAGTGAGGCATGCAGATGGACACCCTAGGCTTATACTCAAGTCAATACGTTTTCCCATTTTTTTTTTGTGGTAAAATTAGGTGCCTCTGGTTATATTCGGTTCGGCTTATATATTGGAATACTTATCTCTCTGGCTGGTGATGACACCACACCTTGCTATCTTCAAGCACTACAGTCTTTAGCAGAATCCTCACATCTGACACAATTCTGGGTGCCCCAGATGCCTGGTCCACTGCCACTCTAAATGACTCCTCCTGTCAGCCCCTATATCATTACTGTGTTCTGAAGGGCTAACCGATGATGCCACAGCCATAATCACTGTGAAAATTGAGTTGAGTGCTAAAAGTAGAACAGTAGCCAGGCTTTATACATTCAACAATTTACATACGTGTAACAAGCAATAAGAAAAAAAATTGAAGATCAATGCTGCAAGCTCTGCGTGAATCAAATAAATCCTCTGGTCTGCAGTCTGTCAGGTGGCAGCTTTCAGAAACCAATCCTGGCTCCACGCTACACAGCAAGCAAGCAAATGAAAGCTGCACACTGATGACCTCATTTCATAAGTGTTTATTACACTTGGCTGGCTAGATGACAATCCCTGTCTGTGGACATGTGCCCCTAACACCCTGATATGCGATAAATCCTATTTAATGCATTCGAGGGGTGTGCCCACAAGCGGGACGGTCATCTAGCCAGCCAAATGTAATAAACACATATGGATTGAGATTATCAGTGTATAGCTTCCATTTGTTTGCTAAGCAGTATATAAGATTTCAAACAAACTGTTATGCCACGTACACACGATCATTTTTCGGGTTGTAAAAAACAAAGTCTTTCAGGCTCTCGAAAAAACAACGTTTTTTTTCAACTTCATCATTAGAACGACATTGCCTACACACGATCGTTTAAAAAAAAATGCTCTAGCAAAGCGCGGTGACGTACAACACGTACGACGGCACTATAAAGGGGAAGTTTCATTCGGATGGCACCACCCTTTGGGCTGCTTTAGCTGATTTTGTGTTAGTAAAAGACGATTTCCGCTTTTCTGTCTGTTACAGCATATTTAATGTGCTTATTCCATTACGAACGGTAGTTTTACCAGAACAAGCGCTCCCATCTCATAACTTGCTTCTGAGCATGCGCGGATTTTTCAGGTCGTTAAAGCATACACACGATCATTTTTTACAACCAGAAAAACTACATTGTTTAAAAAGTCGTTAAAAAATGCAGCATGTTCGAATTTTTTTTTTTATTTTTTTCAGGACCCGAAAATGATGTGAAGCCCACACACGGTTGTTTTAAATGACATTGTTTAAAAACGTTCTTTTTTATAAATGGTGAAAAATGATCGTGTGTACGCGGTATTAGTCCTAATGCACACTGGACATTTTTACAGCTGCTCCTAGGGACGTCTGGCATTTTTTTTTGCATCTAAACCCCCCTGTATCTTAGATTATGTGTCCATGCACACATAGGTGTAGCCAGGGCTGGATTTCCCACAAGGCCAACAAGGCCAGGCCTAGGGGCGGCACTATATGCATGGGCGGCGCCGCACGGCGGAGGAGACAAGTAATTTTTCAGCGGTGTGGGCCGTGCGAGAGAGAGGTGGAGAGAGATTACATCTTCTCTCATTGCCCGCACTGCTGTTCCAGCTTCCGCCCTTACTTACAGGCTGCGCGACACAGAAAAGAATGACGTCATCTCTCACCGCCCGCCCAGTTCTCTCAGGTGAGCAGAACCAATCAGCGGTGTGCTGGAGGGAGCCCGAGCCTGCCAAGAGGATCTCCCAAACACATAAGACATGCCGCCTCATATGCACATCATGTTAACAGGGGCAGCGGGACACACCCCTCCACGGTGATTGGGCGCCTCCCGCACATCGTGCTGCAAGGGAAAACAGAAAAGGTGAATGATAACGGTGTACTGGCCGAGCGGGCGTCCTCTGCATTCCTCTTGATGTGACATGATCGTCCCAATATAAGTGATATGATCGTCCTATTGTATGAGGGACAGAATCGTCCTATTGTATGAGGGACATGGTCGTCCCATTATGAGTGATATGATCATCCAATTATATGAGTGACCCGATCGTCCCACTATATGAATGACCCGATCGTCCCATAATATGAGCCCAGTGTACAGTGCGAGCACACACTCTGTATTCTTTGCTACAGAGCTCTCCTAATCACCACATTTATTACTGGACTAAATGACATTCATTGCTATATAGTGCCTGCTAAAGTCATAATCATCCCTCCGTTGGCTGATTTAAGACTTTGCAATGTTCAAAACAATTACACAGCTCATGGTACCTGGCTGCAAGTACTCTGCAATGCTGGGGGGGGGGGGGGGGCATGATTTTACATGCAATTAGTGACGAACTGTAACTTTTTGGGTGGCAGCCAGGTAACTGTGGCAATCCCCATTCTGGCAGGCAGTGTGGCAAGTGATATTCCTATCTGGTGGTAGGCAGTGTGGCAAGTGACATCCTCATCTAGTGGCAGGCAGCGTGGCAAGTGACATCGCTAATCTGGTGGCAGACAGCGTGGCAAGTGACATCTCCATCTGGTGGCAAGTGACATCACCATCTGGTGGCAGGCAGCATGGCAAGTGACATCCCCATCTGGTGGCAGGCAGCATGGCAAGTGACTTCCCCACCTGGTGGCAGGCAGCATGGCAAGTGACATCCCCATCTGGTGGCAGGAAGCGTGGCAAGTGACATCCCCACCTGGTGGCAGGAAGCGTGGCAAGTGACATCCCCATCTGGTGACAGGCAGTGTGGCAAGTGATATCCCCATCTGGTAGCAGGCAGCGTGGCAATTGACACCCACATCTGGTGTCAGGAAGCATGGCAAGTGACATTTCCATCTGGTGACAAGCGACGGTAGCAAGTGACACGCTTAGGGCTCCCACTGATTCTGCTTTAAGGTGAGTTGAACTATTTAATTTTATATTGCAATGTAATGATAGAAATAATGCATTTCAATAATCCTGACACCATAACAACCATGGTGCCGGAATGATTGAAGCACTAACACCAGTCATTGTCTGCGAAAAATCGTTTACCCCCCGCCCCCCCATGTGATGGTGGGGGGGGCGGCATTGAAGGACCCGCCCTTGGGGTGACAAAAGGAGTAAATCCAGCCCTGGGTGTAGCGCTACTCCATCAGGAGCCGCTGGATAGATTTGGGATCAGCCGGTCACCCTTGTAGCATATCTAGGGGTATGATGAAGAGTAGATGATGTGAGCAATGATAGAATGTCCAAACAGCAAGGTGTCGTTTTCTGTGCTTTATTCTTGTGCCCAATACGGCAAACAGGTAACTTCAGGTGAATAGAGAAAGATGGTGAACAAGAGGAGGAAGTTGCAGATTCAGGCCTTAACTATTTGTAGAAGCAGTCCTGCTTTAACGGTACCTTTGCTTCGTCGCCACTCCAGCCAGAGTGGGTGTAGTGTACCCGAACAGTCTCTCTCACAGAACGGGCAGCCGGAAAATCACTAAGAACCTTGAGAAGGAAAACAAGCCTCTGCCACAGACTTGGCTCAATGTAAATTAGGAGTGGGGCCTCTGCCACAGGCCCTTGCTCTGGAATGCAGTTCAATGGAGCAATTCCTTCTCAATAATTACATTTATCCTCGGGTAGCGTTTTTGATTTTGGAGTCACCGACTGACAAGTTACAACATATAACTTGTCAGTGTCCGGCAACTCGGATCCCCGGTGGATTGTCTAAGCCCTATTGGATCACCTGCCTCCGGGCTCACCTCAGACGGACCTCCCCACCGAGCAGCACAACTCGCTTGGGATCTTCTCATAGATGTAGGGACTCAGTAAGTCACTGAGGCCCCTCTTTCAACTTCGGTTGCTCCGGGCCATGAGGACCCAGAGTCAGGAACTCCCCGGCCTGGTAGGTCATATCGCCGGGGCCCGTGATGTGCGCACACCCTAAAGCATGCCCCAGCATGCCCCGCGAGGGAAACACTCCTCTAATTGGCTGCTGGAGAAAGGCGTCTCCGCCTGGACCCCTCTGGCGCCACCTGTCACCCAGAGATTGAAAAGCATCTTTGGAACACAGAATGAAACCGCAGGCAGCCCAGCCCGGCAGAAACCTAATTTCCATAATCAACATGGATGAGAGCAAAGTAACTCTCTCATCCCCCTCCAAATTTAACATAGCACCTGGACTGAAAGTACACAGGCGCTATATAGGCTTTTAGAAGTGTTTAGTGGCAGGAGATTTTAGAGGCAGGAAAAAAAAAAACTGCCAGTGTGTCCAAGAGCAGCAGAGTTATAAAAAGTGCTTGATGCTACTAAAAGCTTCTAAAAGCTGCTAAACATACCTAAAAGCTAGATGCGTTTAGTGCTTCAGTATTAATTAATTTCAATGGCCATATTAAATTATTT
The DNA here is from genome assembly GCA_029574335.1 of Rana kukunoris. Taxonomy (NCBI): domain Eukaryota; kingdom Metazoa; phylum Chordata; class Amphibia; order Anura; family Ranidae; genus Rana; species Rana kukunoris. The sequence continues at coordinate 120,053,205 of CM056058.1, read as the reverse complement.
ATTCTGGCAGGGCCAGACTGGGAATAAAATCCAGCACTGGAAAAAAATTCATACCAGCCCCATAGCATTTTTATACCAGCCCAACAGCAAACGTCATTATTTTCTTGTTCGTGAAAGGGAAAACCATACATTTTTTTTTTAATACCACCTCAGCCTTCACCAAACTCCAGAGACCAGCTCATTGTTAGGTGCTTTGTTTCGTCTCTGTTTGCAGTTTTGCATCATCTGTGGTATTGGGCTGCCTGGGGTATGGCAAACATCTTCATTACTATAGATTTTTTATTTTATTTTTTTATTTTATCATGATAAATTTATTTTCAATGTATATCTAATTTCTACCCGAAAAGCAAGAACATGCGCCTACTTCTATACTTCCCTACCCTTAATGGGTAGAGACCTGGAAAATGAGATACTTGTAGATGCTTTCCCCTCCGCCCCCCCTCCCCCTCCCCGTGGCTCCCGGGACACTCCACTTTTAACCCATTGAAATTATGTTTACAAATTTGACATCCATGTCATATTATGTAAATATAGTTTAGCCGCTAGGTTTTTTTTTTTTAATTATTGCATTAGGCTGGCCTTACATGTTCAATTTTCTTGTACAATTTTCTTTTAGATTTACCAAAAACCATATAATATGAGGTCAAACAAAACAACACTTTCAATTGTATGCAATTAGGCAGGCCCTTGCACTACACTACATACAGTTGAAGGTAAATCTAAAGAATATTGTACAGAAAATTGCACAGAAAATTGTATCATGTATGGCCAGCCTAAGACTTAGTTATACCATGTTCTCATGCGCATGTTGATTAGGGAACCCTCAGTCTCTCTGCGTAGCTCCAAGATTTTTTGTACTCTTTCCATTTTTTCCATTTATCCTTAAAATCATTATTTGTTTCTAAAACACTCTGCCTAAGCTTTTCCATCTTGTAAGTTTCTTCAACTGCGTTTATCCAATCCCAAATCAGAGGAGTTTCATTTTCCCGCCACTTTTTTGGTATGAATTTTTTGGCTGCGTTCAGCAAATGTGGGAGAAGGGATTGTTTATACCTTTTAATACCTTCCTGGTTACAATGGAATAGGACGCCCCAAGGATCTTTCTTAATCTCCATACCCGTAATCTCTCTTATTTGGCTCAATATGGTGTCCCAATATTTTTGGATTTTCGGGCAGGTCCACCACAAATGTGCCATTGTGCCTCTATCTGGGCATCCGCACCAACACTCTTCGGTCTGCCCATCCTTAAAGTGGCTGGATTTATCTGGGGTGATGTACCAGCCCGAAATACATTTTTAGTTTGTCTCAGCGGTTCGTATGTTGATTGCTGACGAATGGGTCAGCTGCATAATCCTCTGAAAAGTATTTTCCCCTCTGGGTGTTTCCAGCTCCCTTTCCCACTTTTCTACAAAAGGTGCTTCGGCCCATGCCCCTAGTTTAGTGAGTAACCCATACAATTTAGTAACCGTGCCTTTTGAGTTTTCAGCTTTGCATACCTTCTCCAGTGGTGTCAGCTCTGCCCACGATCGCAAGGGTCGGGGGAGGTGCTGCACAAAGTGATACGATTGGGAATAGTGCCACCTAACAAGATTCCAGAAGTCAGTTCTGGTTTTCAATTCTTCATAGGTCTTAATCCCGTCACCTGTAATTATGTCTCCTAAGTGAACAATATTTTTTTTTATCCAATTTCCTCCAATTTTTTTTCCCCGGGTGCAAAATAAGCGTTTTCTTGTAAGTTCATTAATGGGGAGTTACATTTCCGTTCTAGTAGTATCTGAACCCTATCCCACATTCTTAAAGTGTCCCGTGTCACATCATTTGTTTTGTGATCAAGTGCTCGATATTGGGTAGGGATCCAGATAATGTTGCTCAATTGTGTGTTGGCTAGTGCTTTTTCAATTTGAACTCACCTTTTGCCTTTTCTATCTCTAGCCCATTCCACCACCTGAGAGAGAACCGCCGCCTTATAGTAGCTTTTAATATCGGGCACCGCCAGGCCCCCATGTTGCTTTCCCTGTTTGAGAATAGATAGAGATATTCTATGTTTTTTTGTTTTTCCACACGATTGATGCCCCAGTTGAAGTCCCTCTAGGACGAAACTCGTATTGCTTGGTTTTTACCTTTTCCCACATTGCCTTTTATTTGTGATCACTTTTAATGTAATTGTTGGGTTTTATTCCAATAAAACCTTTCTTTATTGATCTGCACCATCGGGGTTGCGTTTTTTCTTTTTGTTTCCCCCCATGGTGCTTGGAGCCATCCAATTCCATCTACCCCACCCCTCCAAGGGGTTACCATCGTCTTCCTACTTCCTTTGAGAATCTGCCTCGTTGAAACAAGGATACCGGCCCAGGAAATTGTGCGTGTTTGGCTTTCCATTGAGGATTCGGATTTCCTTCCTCCAGTTTGAGCGAGCCCAGCCGATTGAGCCCCAGGAGTCCTTATGCTGTACTGATCTGCTGTTCATGACAGACAGGTCCTACATTTCCGGTAAGCAGATTCTATCTTCGTTTTAATACAAGTGCCTTTCCGTCCTTGAGGATCTATGAAGTCATCCTATACACATTTATTCCTCTATTGTGGATGGACTATTTTTATATGTTTTTGTTTTGATTGGTGTATCACAACACCTGTTCCACAAGGACTTTACCTGCATTATTGTTGAATTTGATTATTTTTATGTTTGCACATAGTGATTGATTTCATTTATTTTAAATATCACTTTGTTTTTCCACAGCGCTACATTTATTTCCACAAGGAAGGAAGATAGATAGATAGATAGATAGATAAAGTAAGATAGATAAAGATAGAAAGAAAGAAGGGAAGGAAGATAGGTATAGATAGATAGATAGATAGATAGATAGATAGATAGATAGATAGATAGATAGATAGATAGATAGATAGATAGATAGATAGATAAAGATAGAAAGGAAGGAAGATAGATAAAGATATAAATAAAGAAGAGAAGGAAGGAAGATAGGTATATAGATATATATAGATAGTTAAAGATATATAGATAGATAGAAAGGAAGGAAGATAGATAAAGATAGAAAGAAAAAAGATACATAGATAGACAGTGGCGGTGCATCTATAGCGCCGCTCCCTCTGGCTCAGCCGCGACAATGGGCACAGTGGCAACAATGGGCACAGTGGCATTAATGGGCACAGTGGCATCAATGGACACACTCGCATCAATGGGCACAGTGGCATCAATTGACCCACTGGCATCAATGGGCACAGTGGCATCAATGGACACACTGGCATCAATGGGCACAGTGGCGACAATGGGCACAGTGGCAACAATTAAAGGGAACAGTGGCATCAATTGGCACAGTGGCTGCATTTGATGGCATGGCACAGTGGCTGCGTTTGATGGCATGGCACAGTGGCTGTGTTTGATGTCATGGCACAGTGATGACAATTGATGGCACAGTGGCTGCGTTTGATGGCATGGCACAGTGGTGACAATTGATGGCCCAGTGGCTGTTTGATGGCATTGCAAAGTGGTGACAATTGATAGCACAGTGGCTGCGTTTGTTGGCATGGCACAGTGGTGACAATTGATGGCACTGTGGCTGTGTTTGATGGCATGGCACAGTGGTGACAATTGGTGGCACAATGGCTGTGTTTGATGGCATGGCACAGTGGCTGCATTTTATGCATGGCACCGTGGTGACAATTGATGGCACAGTGGCTGCGTTTAATGGCATGGCACAGTGGTGACAATTGATGGCACAGTGGCTGCGTTTGATGGCATGACACAGTGGTGACAATTGATGGTACAGTGGCTGCATTTTTTTGGCATGGCACAGTGGTGACAATTGATGGCACTGTGGCTGTGTTTGATGGCACAGTGGTGACAATTGGTGGCACAGTGGTTGTGTTTGATGGAATGGCACAGTGACTGCGTTTGATGGCATGGCACAGTGGTGACAATTGATGGCACAGTGGCTGTGTTTGATGGCATGGCACAGTGACTGCGTTTAACGTCATGGCACAGTGGTGACAATTGATAGCACAGTGGCTGCGTTTGATGGCATGGCACAGTGGTGACAATTGATTGCACAGTGGCTTTGTTTGATGGCATGGCACAGTGGTGACAATTGATTGCACAGTGGTGACAATTGATTGCACAGTGGTGACAATTGATGGCACAGTGTCTGCGTTTAATGGCATGGCACAATGGTGACAATTGATGGCACAGTGGCTGCGTTTGATGGCATGGCACAGTGGTGACAATTGATGGCACAGTGGCTGTGTTTGATGGCATGGCACAGTGACTGCGTTTAACGTCATGGCACAGTGGTGACAATTGATAGCACAGTGGCTGCGTTTGATGGCATGGCACAGTGGTGACAATTGATTGCACAGTGGCTTTGTTTGATGCCATGGCACAGTGGTGACAATTGATGGCACAGTGGTGACAATTGATGGCACAGTGTCTGCGTTTGATGGCATGGCACAATGGTGACACTTGATGGCACAGTGGCTGCGTTTTTATGGCATGGCACAGTGGTGACAATTGATGGCACAGTGGTGACAATTGATGGTACAGTGGCTGCGTTTGATGGCATGGCACAGTGATGACAATTGATGGCACAGTGGCTGCATTTGATGGGCCCAGTGAGGCTGCAATTGTTTTTTTTTGTTTGTGCCCCCCCAAAAATTTGAGCACCAGCCGCCACTGTAGATAGATTGCTAGATAGATTATTATCTATCTAGCTATCTATCTACAGTGGAGGCTGGTGCTCAAATTTTTTTGGGGGGAGCAAACAGAAAAAACAGAGAGAAAAGAGAGAGAAAGAAAGAAAGGTGAAGAGAGAGAGAGAGAGAGAGAGAGAGAGAGAGATGTAGGGGTGAGGAAGGTCACCCCTACATCAGTGTACAGTACTCACTCAGAGGCAGGAGGGACTGACTGGATGGATGGATATCAGACTCCATCTTTCCTTTCTGTTTGCTGGGCTTGAATATTCCCACCCACATCCCAGCAGAACAGTGTCTGTCAGGAGAGTGGGCGGGGCAGACACAGGAGGAGAAGAAGAGAGGAGGGGGAGGAGTAGAAGCAGCTCCTCTCCTCTAACTGGTTGTGGGGGCAGCAAGGGGAGGAGAGAAGTGTCAGAGCTGGCTTTGATACCCCAGCTGATCTCTCTCTATCTGGCACTGTGTTGGTGGTGTACACCCCTGGGGAGGTGACATATGGCCCGCTGGCCGACGAGGGCCGTTAGTGGGCCGCGAGGGCCGTTCACGGGCCGCAACCGGCCCCTGGGCCACGGCGGCCGTTCGCGGGCCGCAACTGGACCGCGGGCCGCCGCGGCCCACCGGGCATTTGCCCGGTATACCCTATGGCCAGTCCGGGCCTGTATTCTGGTCAATTAAATGAAATAACACCCAAGAGCTTGATGCATGTAAAAGCTTGTAAAAGGTTTAGACACTTTTACAAGTGTCAGACATTTTTTGCAAAAATGCTTCTGGCTTCTAGGAGAGTTAAAACGTCCTGTGCGAATAAGGCCTTACTAACCTCTGCACCTGCAGTTAATGTGGAGCAATTCATCTTCAAATTTCAATAGAGATGCAGTGAAGTCATAAAAGTCTGGGAATCTGCATTTCCCTCTCTTCGTTCTTCCTGTGAACTTGTTTATGTTGCAAACTATGAGGTTGGCAGACCTTCCAATCACTGATGTTGGGTGGGGGGTTGGAATCATCTTTTGAGGAAATACAAACGTGAAAGAACCTTTTTTTAGAACTTACTGCATTGTGCCTGTACATACAGTATGTAAGGATTTAAAGTGGTTCTAAAGCTTTTTTATTTTAATAAACATGTTATGTTTACCTGCTCTGTGCAATGCTTTTGCACAGAGCAGCCCCAATCCTCTTCTTCTGGGGTCCTCCGAAGGCGCTCCAGGTCTCCCCTTTTTGTTGGATGCCCGCGCAAAGAGACGCTTTCCATGGGGGAACCCTAAGTGCTCACTCCCGAGCCTCACTGCTGCATCCATTGAAACAGACAACGGGACTCGGCACCACCCCCTGCTCCCGTGTCGCAGGATTTGATTGACAGCAGCTGCTACCAATCTGTCCAATGAGGAAAGAGACAGCAGCTGGAGCCCACTGCACTCATGCACATCACTGGATCGGGCAAAAAAAAAAGGGGGGGTTTGGAGGGGGGATTTGTAGCACCAACGTTTGTTCCCTGTCATGGATAGAATGCATTAAAGTGAAAAACCTTAAAGGGGTTGTAAAGGAATTTTTTTTTTATAATAAGCATCCTTTACCTGCAGACATTCCTCTTTTCACTTCCTCATTGTTCGTTTTTGCTCAGAAGTTGCTCTATTTCTTCTCTGTTCTGTTCACTTCCTGCTTGTCTGATTGTTACTCACCACCGTGAAGGGAGGCTTTACTGCGGTGGTCAGTGACGTGCTCGCCCCCTTCTGGGAACTACATCTGTGCGGTAGGACGCTCTCTACGTGTTAGAGACTTTAAGGAGGTGTGAATTACTGGGTGTGCCGCAATGCATACTGGGAAATGTAGTTCTTACATGAACGAGCGCGGCAAACCAGGAAGTGAATGAGAGAACATAAACTAGAATGCTGGAGGTGATATAGATGAAGGAATTTAATAGGTATTTACTCGTTTGTTAACAGAATCATTACACTATTCTGTCTGTCTACCTTGCAGACATTAATTTTAGACAAAACATTTTTTTTTCCTTTACAACTCCTTTAAGGCTTTAGGACCACTTTAATGTTTACTGTATGTAATTTTTTTTTTAAATATTTGAATGCCCACAGCTTGCTCAACTCAACTCAGGACAGTGGAGTTTGTCCGATAAGTTTTTCTTTTGCAAGCACAATTTATTGCTTTTATTGATTATCCGGGGGCAACATTTAAAACAATGCTTTTGCTAAAAGAGAGGCAGTGGGCTGTTATTTATTTATACAGTACTTGTCCCCCCCTCCCAGTTTTTTTAAACTTATCCCAGTTAATAAAAAACGGGCTCTTTAAAGTCTGCCTTAGAGGACATCCTTTATATCCTGCTAGTCTTAATTATGTACATTAGTATAAGCCTCTCTTGATATTACTTCCTGAATTGATAAAGACTTCCTGTTACTAATTAATGTGAAACGTACCACCCTCTATTTTAATGGTATTCCATTCATGCCAGTTCTCATCAAACACATTAATAGTGATAATTTATTAATTAGAAACATTAAACGGTAGTCGTCGTCAAGTGATCTTAGAACATTGTCATGGCAACCAGATCTTTAACCTTTGCTATCTGCCAAATACAGAAATTGTGTTTAGAAGTGGAAATCTACAAACAAGCATAGACACCATTAAGAAGTGTTTCTTAAAAAAAATAAAAAATATGATAATAAGTTGTTTATAAACAGTAGAATTTATTTTGTTCCAACTGGCAAGCGGCCATTTTTAAAAGGTTGATGAATAGCCATTATTTACATGTCTTTGCCAAGACATAATAATTCTAATTGCTTCACTTAATTAAATTGTTGTTAATCATATCTATACATAACAGAATGTAAAAGGCCAAACCCAGTTTACACAAAATACCATATGGATGCAATCCAACACAATACAACAAAGGGACAGGAAAAAAAAAGAACACAGTTACTGTATAAAGAAGAAAATAAACAGAGATGGTCTGCAGTTGGGAGGGGTGAACGGTTCGGCCCGAGTTTGCCTGTTCGGCTATGTGCTGAACAACCGAATTTGCAGGGTTTTCGCTGGGGTTTGCCCCGACGAGTGCTGCACAGTGCAATCTACACCCTGATTGAGCAAAGCTTTGCCCAATCAGGGAGCAGTGTAAGCTTGTTGTTAAGGAGCGGATCCAGGAAGCCAGACGGGGCATCCTTAACATCAGATGAGTAATCAGCTGTCAATGGGTTTCCCCGTCTTGTGATTTTTACTTTTTAAACTTTTTGGGTGAATGGGTAGGGGTACAATGTACCCAGTACCCATTCACATAGGGGGGCGGGTTGTCAGGAAGAGGCTCTTGTCTCCATCAACATGGTGACAAGGTTCTCTGGGGTGGGGGGGGCAGAGCCCTTCCGCCCCAAAGCACCCACCCCCTCATGTTGAGGGCACGTGGCCTGGTATGGTTCAGGAGGAGGGGGGCGCTCGCTAGTCCCCTCCCCTTTCCTGACCTGAGGCTGCATGCTCGGATAAGAGTCTAGAATGGATTTTGGGGGGAACCCATATTTTTTTCTTTTTACATTGTGGCGACCCAAAGTACCTGGTATGGATGGGGGGGACTTCATGACATTTTTTTCTTTATTTTTTCAATAGCTGGGTGTCAGCAATTGTAACCGCGAGTCATTTTTAATGGTATTTGACACATTCTTTCTTTTCTTTAGAAAGTTCATTTTTGCTGTAGCATGTTCTATATGTGCGACAGATGCTCCCCTTTACAAGCACATTAAGGGGACCTCCTAGGCACTATATTTAAAGGAATTTTTCATTTTTATTGTTGCACTTTAAGCATAATTAAAATCACTGTTCCAGAGGGCAGGACCCAGACCCATTTTATGGCCAATTACTTGCATATTATGCCACACACACACAACCATTTTTAATTGTCATAGAAAAAACTATGTTTTTCTCAACGTGATTCTTGTCAAGCCTGCCTTGCATACACACGATTGTGAAAAAAAATGCTCGAGCAAAACGCGGTGACGTACAACACATACGACGACACTATAAAGGGAAAGTTCCATTCAGATGGTGCCACCCTTTGGGCTGCTTTTGCTGATTTTGTGTTAGTAAAAGTTTGGTGAGAGACGATTCGCGCTTTTCAGTCTTTGTGCTTTTCAGTCTGTTACAGCGTGACGAATGTACTATCTCAATTACAAACGGTAGTTTTACCAGAACGAGCGCTCCCATCTCATAACTTGCTTCTGAGCATGCACGTTTTTGTCCCGTCGTTAAAGCCTACACATGACCGTTTTTCACAACGTTAAAAAACGACGGCATGAAAAACTTAGATCATGTTTCACGTCAAGAAAAATGCTCTGGAGCCTACACACGATCGTTTTTAATGACCAATTTAAAAAATGCAATTTTTCACTTCATGAAAAACAGTCGTGTGTACGCGGCATAAGCCTTCAAAATGGGCACTTTTTATTTTTTAATGGGCTTTCATGGGGTTCGCCATTTGGAGCTCTGCTGGGAACTGAACAGGGGGGGAGGGGTGTGTTCAGCCCATGCCTAGTCTTCAGTAACACACTGTAAAACAAAGATTGTTCATATCCCTACAGATATTTATCATATTCTATTGCTGTAGATTCAACCTCTCCATATGTCCTGTTTACCATTATCATCGAAAGTAAAAGTAAAAAAGAAAATCCCAATTTTGAGTTGCACCCATGACAGTAAAAGGGGATAAATCTTCCAATGGGGACACTAAATCTGGTGACTGTGATGACAACCAGTGATTCCTTCGGGTTAGAGGGATTTCCTCTCACTTATTTTGGCTTTCGAACGGGAAGTGAAGTCAAAATATCTCCAATAAGACACAGATCCCAAAGAAAAAAAAACCTGACAGAAGTTATAACTCTCCCTTAGGGCTAATGCGCACTGCATCTCAAAGAAGCTTCTCTTATGCTACGTACACATGATCAGAAATTCCGAAGAAAACCGTGGATTTTTCCTGACGGAACGTTGGCTCAAACTTGTGTCACACAAATCGTGTTTGAAATTCCGACCATCAAGAACGCGGTGATGTACAAGATGTACGACGAGCCGAGATTAATAAAGTTTAATAGGCAGTTTGGCTCTTCTGTTTTTTTTGCTCATCGGAATTGCATACAGACAAGCAGATTTTCCGATAGGAACTTTTTCCGTCAGAAAAATAGAACCTGCTCTCAATCTTTTGTTGGCGGAAATTCCGACAGAAAAAGTAAGATGGGGCATACATTACCTGTCACCGAGAATGTGTTTCCAGCACGACAGCATCCCGCTGATTCTCCGTGACAGGGTGCTGACATCTCGTACTCGCTGGAATAGAAAAAGCACATTCCAGCGAGCGCGTCATAGAAGCGACGGAATTGGATTCCCGCCAATTCTAAACGCAGCGTTTGGTATGAATCATGAGGAGAAACTCCACGCAAAAATTGTAAATAAAAATCTGGCATGGGTTCCCCCCCAGGGGGCATACCAGGCCCTTGAGTCTGCTATGGATTGTAAGGAGAACCCCCCTAAGCCAAAAAAAAAATGTTGTGGGGGTTTCCCAATAATCCATACCAGACCCATATCCAAAGCACGCCGCCCGGCTGGTCAGGAAAGGAGTGGGGACGAGCGAGCGCCCCCCCCCCCCCCCCCGCCTCCTGAGCCGCACCAGGCCGCATGCCCTCAACATGGGGGGGTTGGGTACTCTGGGGCAGAGTACCCTAAAGTACCCTGTCCCCATGTTGATAAGGACAGGGCCTCTTCCTGACCGGCCGGGCGGCGTGCTTTGGATACGGGTCTGGTATGGATTGTGGGGAACCCCCACGCGGTTTTTTTTCCGGCGTCGGGGGGTTCTCCTTACAATCGTTACAATCCATAGCAGACCTAAGGGCCTGGTATGCCCCCTGGGGGGGAACCCATGCCGGATTTTTATTTAACATTTTGGCGTGGAGTTCCCCCTCATGATTCATACCAAACGCCTCATGTAGAATTGGCGGGAATCCAAGTCGGTTCCCCTTCGCTTCTATGACGGCATTGTCCCCATCACGGCAAGCCGGCTTAGCGCTGGCTCCCGCTTTGGGGCTCGTAGGTGGTCAATCTCGCCGAGAAAGGGAGCGAGATTGACACAATATCGTGGTCACCTACTGTGAATTTCTGACCAAAAGCTCACATCACACTTTTCTTGTCGGAAATTTCTAATCGTGTGTACGTGGCATTACAGGTTTTTGAGCTCTAATTTTTTATCTGCTTTGTAACTCCCCTCCATATTGCCCAATGTGTCAATGCGCACTTTGGCTTTTTTAGGAGTTTACAGGCATATGCTCTTAGAGGTAGAACCCCCAACCCTTTGTTTTTGAGCAAAACAGATGGCCAAGTGCCCAAAAAACACGTTGAAAGGTGCAAAAAAGCATGAAAAAGTGTGGAAAAGTGCCAACAACCTTTAAAAAAAGCATAAAAGCGCACAAAAAAAGGAAAAATTAGCTAAAGGGAGAGTTTGTGAAGAAAGAGCTCAAATACGCTCAATAAAAACCCACAAAAGAGCTCAAAAAGCACAAGCTTCTTCAAACATTTAGGTAGAGAAATAACAGCTCAAATGTCTGAGCTACATGAGCCCTTACTGTATCCAAAATGTTGTTTTACTTTAAGCCTACTATACTCTTTAAAACAATTGCTATCAAGGAATCTGTCAAACGTGCTTAAAGCGAAGTTCCAGCCTTTTAATGTTTTTTGAAAGTCAGCAGCTACAAAAAGTATAGCTGATGACTTTTAATAAACAGACACTTACCTGTTCCACGGTTCAGCGATGCGGCCACTAGGAGAGTCACTCCTCTCCCCCTCCTCTCCACCGGCGCCTCCTAGGCACCCGACAATGACAGCTTTCGGCTTCACGGCCGGGCATGCACTGCGCATGCTTAAGTCACGCTGAGCTCCCGGAATGGACAGGAAATCTCATGGGGCCTGTCACGCGTCCTAGGAGATCGTCTAGAGGGAGGCGCTGCCTAGGGGCAAAGGAGGAGTTGTCTAGGCAGTCCTTAGGTGGAAGTAAGAAGTGGGACAAGAAGTCCCACTTCTACTGAAGCCCCTGCCCCCCCCCCAAAAAAAAATACATACCAAATGTGGCATATAAGGGGGCGAGGAGTGCTTAAAGCGGAAGTTCCACTTTTGGGTGGAACTCCGCTTTAACAACTACTTAGGGATGCCAATCTCTACTACAATTTGTTTAAAAACTGACAAAGACACAAAATTAAATACTACACCTATAAACTCTTCACCAGGTTAAAAATTGTTAATGTGTTACTAAACTCAGGACCCTGCATTCACTATATCTGGTCTCCCATGGTACATAGAACATGGAAATGCAATTGTTTTAGTAAATATAAACTGCTAAATACCTTTTCTCATCAGCAGTTAGAGCAGTCTTGTGACTTCTATGGCCTCCTACACACAACCGAGGAACTCATTGTAAATGAAACATCGTTTTCCTTGTTAGGCTTGTTGAGAATCTTGACAAGCTTTCTTTGCGTACACACTGTCAAGACAAAATCTTGGCGTTCTCAAACGCGGTGACGTACAACACCTACGACAGCACTATAAAGGTGAAGTTTGATTCCACTGGTGCCACCCTTGGGGCTGCTTTTGCTAATCTCATATTACTGCGCGTTAGTAAAAGTTTGGTGAGAGACGATTCGCGATTTTCAGTCTGTGGACGAATGTGGTATCTCCATTACAAACCCTACTTTTACCAAAGACACGCTCCCATCTCATACTTTATTCTGAGCATGCTCGGGTTTCTAATCATACACACTAACGTGTTTCCAGTCGTAAACCAGCCCGACGAGAAACACGGCGAGGAAATTGAGACTTCCAACGAGGAAAAAGAGAACTTGTTCACTTTTTTTCTCGTCGAGTTCCACAACAGTTTTCTCAACGAAAAACATACAAACGACCGTTTTCCTCTGCAAAAAAAGCTCTGCCACTAAGTTTCTTGATGGATTCTATTGAGGAAAACAGTCGTGTGTACGAGGCCTATCAGTTCCTGGTTTAAAACTTGTAGGAGAAGTTGTCATACTGCTCTGAGCTGTCCTATCAGGATCCAGGACCCCAGACCCTCTGTCAGGACGGTGCTGATTGGCCCTTTGCTGATCACATGCACTCTCCCGAGAAAAAAAACTCTCAAGCAATACACACTAAACTGAGCATGTGCAGCCTGAATCCAGTAACTTTGTTTTATCCATTTGGACCTGTTCTGGAGTCAGTGGAAGAAGATGAAGATCTGTGCATAGAGGATCATGCAGCCGTTTTACACAATGCAGAGGATTAATCCCTTAGGTTCCACAGTGAGTGTAACAAGCATGCTTTACTGCATATACACACTGATTCTACTGTTGTGGGTTTAGTAACGCTTTAAAAAATAATAAAAAAGAAAAAAAATCACATGGAGCTGTAATCTCCCTTTGGACTTTGTTTTGGACCATTGGGAATCTCCAAAACATATAAAGACACATATGATATCACATATCAATGGATGAGCGCCTGATGCTATTTTTCCTGTGCTGCCTGCAGCTCTTTTTTATCATTTCTAGTTAACTGTACATCATAAAGAAACTGTTTACACTCTCGTTCTCTGATCTATATCAGATAGAAGTCCTCAAGCCACAAAAATCCCTTAATATAATAACCCAATGCCCTGCAGACCCGATCATATTCAGTAAGGCTGTGAGTCATCTCTGACATGAACAATATGACCATAAATCAAATCCCAGGGACTCCACAATAGATCTTTGCTTATGAGTCTAATATTCTGAGCTTTGCTGACTGGGATTATCAAAAATAGACTCTGTATCACGCTTTGATGCAATGCAGTTTTTGCCTTAATGTTCAGTAGGACTGAGAGAATACACAATGTCATTGTCTTTAGTTTAAAGTGTCCTCATGGTTATATTTTAAAGACAAATATCACCACAAAGAGAGCTACACTACTACAGTATGCACTTACAGCTGGATGTACATAAGACAAAACAAAGCAAGGCTATTTGGCTATAGGGCAGTGAGGGCGAACCTTGGCAGCCCAGATGTTTTGGAACTACATTTCCCATGATGCAGTGTAGTTGAGCATCATGGAAAATGTAGTTCCAATACATTTGGGGTGCCAAGGTTCGCTTCTATAGGGTTACCATTATGCCTACCAAACTAAACAATTTTAGATTTGTTTTTGTTTTGCTTTTTCCTAAGGAACAAGTCCACTTGATTTTGTCTACAAACGATATTGTAAATTTGTGTATTTCGAATTAGCAATAGTTGGAAGACTCCATTGGGCATACCATATTATCATATTTTAGTTCACTTGTTTAGCTAAAGATGAATTGTTGCGGAGTGCAACTAATACCTTAACATAGCGTTACCATTTATCATGGGACTATATTCACTTTCCAAGCTGCCTGACATGAATATGTATTCATAAAACAAAAGAGCTGTTTTAACAATTGTATAGTGCCTGGAGCATTTTATGGTGGCTTAGTAATAATATGACCTTTAAATTCAATATGGAAAGTTTTATGAAAGAAAACCTATACCCTTTCATTGCAGACCTTTCTTTCTCAATATCATGTTTGGTGTTATTATTGCAGTCACTGATATCAATGCTGAGTATTATTATTGTGGTCACTGGTACTGTATCAATGCTGAGTATTATTATTGTGGTCACTGGTGGTCAATGCTGAATAATATTATTGTGGTCACTGGTACTGTATCAATGCTGAATATTATTATTGTGGTCACTGGTATCAATGCTGAGTATTATTATTGTGGTCACTGGTATCAATGCTGAATATTATTATTGTGGTCACTGGTGGTCAATGCTGAGAATTATTATTGTGGTCACTGGTGGTCAATGCTGAGTATTATTATTGTGGTCACTGGTATCAATGCTGAATATTATTATTGTGGTCACTGGTGGTCAATGCTGAGTATTATTATTGTGGTCACTGGTATCAATGCTGAATATTATTATTGTGGACACTGGTATCAATGCTGAGTATTGTTATCATGATTGCTGGTATCAATGCTAAGAATTAATATTGTGGTCACTGATATCAATGCTGAGTATTATTATTGTGGTCACTGATATCAATGCTGAGTATTGTTATCGTGATTGCTGGTATCAATGCTAAGAATTAATATTGTGGTCACTGATATCAATGCTGAGTATTATTATTGTGGTCACTGGTATCAATGCTGAGTATTATTATTGTGGTGACTGATATCAATGCTGAGTATTATTATTGTGGTCACTGATATCAATGCTGAGTATTGTTATTGTGATTGCTGGTATCAATGCTGAGAATTAATACTGTGGTCACTGGTATCAATACTGAGTATTATTATTGTGGTCACTGGTATCAATACTGAGTATTATTATTGTGGTCACTGGTATCAATGATGCGAATTAATATTGTGGTCGCTGGTATCAATGCTGAGTATTATCTCAATATCCTGTTTGGTGTAATTATTGCAGTCACTGATATCAATCCTGAGTATTATTATTGTGGTCACTGATATCAATGCTGAGTATTATTATTGTGGTCACTGGTATCAATGATGCAAATTAATATTGTGGTCACTGGTATCAATGCTGAGTATTATTATTGTGGTCACTGATATCAATGCTGAGTATTATTTTTGTGGTCACTGGTATCAATGCTGAGTATTATTATTGTGGTCACTGGTATCAATGCTGAGTATTATTATTGTGGTGACTGATATCAATGCTGAGTATTATTATTGTGGTGACTGGTATCAATGCTGAGTATTATTATTGTGGTGACTGATATCAATGCTGAATATTATTATTGTGGTCACTGGTATCAATGCTGAGTAATATTATTGTGGTCACTGGTATCAATGATGAGTATTATTATTGTGGTCACTGATATCAATGCTGAGTATTATTATTGTGGTCACTGATATCAATGCTGAGTATTATTATTGTGGTCACTGGTATCAATGCTGAGTAATATTATTTTGGTCACTGGTATCAATGCTGAGTATTATTATTGCGGTCACTGTGGCAGGTTGGCTCCCCTGCATGAATTGCCATCATTGTACGTCAGGCACGTACACAGCGATTTGTGGGCATGTGCCTACCGCCAAATATAACTTTTGCACAAACCAATCAGTATATGCTTATTGCGTTTTTTTTTTTTTTGTTACCAAAAATATGTAGAAGAATACAAATTGACCTAAACTGAGGAAATAAAAAAAAAAAAAAAACTTTTGGCGATATTTATTATAGCAAAAAATAAAAAATATTGTTTTTTTTCACATTTGTCGCTTTTTTTGTGTACAGTGCAAAAAAATTGACCGCCGAGGTGATAAAGTAACACGAAAAAACGCTTTATTTGTGGGGAAAAAAAGGACACAAATTTTGTTTGGGTACAGCATCGAACGACTGCGCAATTGTCAGTTAAATTGACACAGTGCCAAATTGTAAAAAGTGCTCTGGTCAGAAAGGGGGTAAAATCTTCCAGGCATGAAGCTGTTAACAAACAATCAAACAATCAATAAATAGTGTTGCACTATAAATCAAAAACAATCAATAATGGTACAAGTGTAACTAAAAATGGTAATCAATAAACATATTGCTGAAATTGCATATATAAAGTTCATATATAAAATCAGTGACTGATTGAAGTGAATTCAAAAAATCAATAATATATCAACGGTGCAAAAAACAAAGTGCTTGTGCTCTCCGCCCCCCAGACCCCTATGAAGAAGTCAATACACTTCTAGGGGACGGAGCCTTCGTATTGACGTTACATCCCAGCCTTCTTGAGACCTATTGTGTCAGAAATGTGTTTTCAGCTTGCATGGCTTATGCCTCGTACACATGACCAGTGCATACCTCCCAACTTTTCAACTTCAGAATAAGGGACAAATGAGCATGCAGGACAGAGTTGTTGAGCGGGGGGGGGGTTCCACAGATCAGAGTTGTTGAGGGGGGTTCCGCGGGATCGCAGGATTTACCGCGAATCGCAGTAATCGCGGGGGGGACTCTAGCCCTGATCGCGAAATCCGGGATGGTTGGAGGTATGCCAGTGAGAGCCATGAAAGCTTTTGGCTGTGAATCCTGCCCGTGTGTATGCTCCATCACAGGAAAACCGCCGGGAATCCTGCCGGGAAAAAAGAGAACTTTTTTCCCGCCGGGATTCCCGGGGGTTTTTTAAGCTGTGGGGAGAACCTGTGGTGGAGTATACACACGGCCAGGTTTCCCGACCTAAGCTCTCATGGGGAAACCCGGCCGTGTGTAGGGGGGGAAAAAGCTACCGAGCAGGTTCTCGGTTTTCCCCTCAGTTTTCCCGGCGGACTTTAGCGTCGGCAAAACCGATCGTGTGTACAAGACATTACAGTGCCATCTTTGTGAGTTTTATACCTTAACTTTTTTTATAATTAAACATTTTAAATGGAGAGCACTAGATTCTGCCATTCTTCTTTTGCAAAACCATTATATTTTGGTGAGATAATTGTGTTTTTCCCAATGGGAATAGGCGATTTGAAGGAGGAAAGTGATTACCAGCACCACGCCAGCCCTCTCAATTATCCATAGAGGAGAACATTGCTATTTGTATTCAGATGTGAGGTGAGCAGCCTGTGAGACTGTGGAGGACAGCATACGCACTTTGGATTTTTGCACCGTTGATATATGGATTTTTTGAATTCACTTCAATCAGTCACTGATTTTATATATGAACTTTATATATGCACTTTCAGCAATATATGTTTATTGATTACCATTTTTAGTTACACTTGTACCATTATTGATTGTTTTTGATTTATAGCGCAGCACTATTTATTGATTATTTGCAATTTTAAACCGGGAGGAAGATCCAGAGTCTAGTCTCGGGAGGGCTACTGACAGAAAATTTTGCGGGCAAATTGTTGGGGAAATGGCTGGTGTTGGCGCTTCAATCATCACGGCGCCATGGTTGATATGGTGTCAGGATGATTGAAGCGCATTATTTCTATGATAACATTGTAATATAGAATTAAATGGTTTAACTCACCATAATGCAGAATCAGTGGGAGCCCCGAGTGTGTCACTTGCTACCGTTGCCTTTCACCAATTGTGGATTGTCACTTGCCATGTCACTTGCCAAACCCCCTGCTAACAGATGTGGATTGTCACTTGCCAATGTCTCCTGCCACAAGATGCGGATTGTCACTTGCAAGTGACTGTGTCCCAGAGTGAGGGCGGGCAGTGAGAGATGATGTAATTTCTCTGCTGCCCGCACCTTCACAGTGATGGCGGTGCTCAGAAGCTGAGCTGCAGTGATGCAGGGCGGGCGGTGAGAGATGATGTCAGAAAGCTGCTACCCATCAGAATATGCAACCAAAGTGATGTAGCATTGCGGCCATCTTGGTACACCTGCACTTGTCCACAGTAAGCATGGAGTTATGCCGCGTACACACAATCGGTTAAACCGATGAGAACCAATGAGAATGGTCTGATGGACTGGTTTCATCGGTCAAAACCGATCGTGTATGGGCACCATCGGTTATTTAACCATCGGTTAAAAAAAAGCCAACTTGTGTTAAATTTAATCCATGCATGCACAGAATCAAGTCGACGCATGCTTGGAAGCATTGAACTTTTTTTCAGCACGTCGTTGTGTTTTACATCACCGCTTTCTGACACGATCGTTTTTTTTAACCGATGGTGTGTAGGCACAGCTGACCATCAGTCAGCTTCATCGGTTAACCAATGAAAATGGTCCATCAGTCCGTTCTAATCGGATGGACCGATCGTGTGTACGCGGCATTAGAAGTCAGCACGTGGACATCTTTATACACCCACCCGGAGTTTTGTTTTTTACAGTTACTTAAATGCTATGTAAACTCAGCTTATATAGTGAAATATAGTTTACTGTTAAAAATAACATACTAACTATAGTTAGTAAGAGATCTCAAACATTGCATGAACAGTCAACATAATGAAACATTTGGATAAAAGAATTGTTTTTGAGTCAAACATCTTTAATAATAGTAGTAGTAACATTGAGACCAGTACCCCCCAGGCCTAGTAATGGTAGTAATAGTGTTAGTAATCTTGACCCCTTTTTCGTAAAAGAGTTACTAATTAATTGTGATGGGATGCTAGAGTTGTTCGGGTTTGTAGATAGAGAAAGAAAAAAGAGTAAAAAAAAAAGGGGGGTGGGTAGGGTAGGAAAGAGAAGGGGTGCGGGTAGGGATCCGGTGCCCCCACCTGGATGGGTAGTTGTTTCAGGTTAAAGAAAGTAGGAGCTATAGCTCTCGGTAGTTTTAAAATGAGTCCAACAAGCCCAGATGTTTGTATATGTTTGTATACGTTCTTGGACCTAACGTACGCACAAACATTTAGAACCCCATTGAAGTCTATGGGACTCGAACGTTCGAATTCAAAGGTGCTCATTTTAAAGCCCAATATGCAAGTTATTGTCGTAAAACGGGTTCGAGAACCCAGGTCTTGCCCCAGGGAACATGTATCAATGGGAAAAAAAAGTTTTAAAAACAGTTGTTTTTTCTGGAGCAGTGATTTTAATGATGCTTAAAGTGAAAAAAAATGAAAAATTCCTTTAAATATCGTACCTGCTGGGTGTCTATAGTATGCCTGTGAAGTGGCACATGTTTAGAACTGATGCATATACTGTATATATCCTCTACACACTGTAACTCTAACTGACAAGCCTGCCTGCCTGCTCTATCTACCTGCAATAAATGACACTCTCTCTCTGTCTTCTCTTAACTACCGCAGCACACTACACAAGGCCGACCTGCATGCAGCCTTTTATAGTGTGTGGCGTGTACTAAACCCCCTGAGCCATAATTGGCCAAAGCCACCCTGGCTTTGGCCAATTATGGCTCTCCGTTTTTTGCAAGCTGTGATTGGCCAAGCATGCGGGTCATAGTGCATGCTTGGCCAATCATCAGCCAGCAATGCACTGCTATGCCGCAGTGAATTATGGTCCGTGACACGCCACTCGAATTAAGCGCGAACGGTCCGTAACTTTCGTATTTCGACGAACTGTCAAACATACGATGTTCGAGTCGAACGTGAAACTCATCCCTAATCCTGATCAGCCATTCCCTGATTGAAAGTATATCCTTGGATTGCCAGTGAACAGCAATACAGAGTCTAGCGGCATTGACCATGTACATAGCAAGTGATTTGTGTTAGTCCTTTTTAGGTAGAGTCGTATAGTGTAAAAAATATTGTGCAGGGTTGTAGTCCAAAGTGTATGTGGTGACTTGTGACGTTAGGGTGCGCACTTCCCTCCAGAATGGTTGGAGTAGAGTTCACTCCCACCAGATGAGATGTGGAGCATGTAACCTTCTGCTGTTTTGCACCTCCAACAAACATTTGGAATTGTAGGGGAGAAATTATAAAGAAGAACATGGATTTTTGCTAGTTAATAATTGAACACCAACATCTCATAATGTAGACATTTTGGGGTTTATTCATTAAAAGAGTAGAAGATGCTCACTTTTAAAGTCAGTGTTTTACTTTGCAAAGTGAATTTTCACCCAACTTGCATTTGTGCTGACCTAAATCACACATTTAAAGATGATGGGTTTTACTTCCTCTTTGTTTCCCTTCAAATGTAAAGCATAATGGGCTACAATGCATCGCATAGTAGCCCAGTATGTGTCACGTACCTGAAACCAAAGCTTGCAATGTCCCAGATTTCCTTGCTGGCTGGCCGACCTTCACCCCTCTTCCTTCCGGGGCTGCAAACTCTGGCTCTGTGACTGGCTGGAGCCACGTGACGTCACTCCTGTGCATGCGGCCAGTCACGGCATGAATCCATATTGAAATGGTCCTTTCAGGAGTGCACATGCACTGAATAAACTGGGGCATACGCATTAGACATCGATGCACAGGGAATTGTAAACATCTTCTAAAACGTGTAGGTTTAGGAGATATTTCCAGCACCTACAGGTAAGCCTTAATATAGGCTTACCTGTAGGTGAAAGTGGGTTTACAACCACGTTATTGACGTAGAAGCAAAAATACTGCTTTTTTTTACTTGCACATGATTTGGCATTTTTTGTAAAGTGAACTTTCATTTTCTTTATATCCATTATAATAATCATGTGCCATATGTCAGCTCTTAATTATGTTCATTAATCAATTTTTATTCTGTGCCGCATATTTCGCTAAACATTAGGGTTGTCCCGATACCACTTTTTTAAGACCGAGTACAAGTACCGATACTTTTTTTCAAGTACTCACCCAGACCTAATACCGATACTTAAATTTTTTTTATGTCATGTGACAGATGCATTCTTTTTTTTTTTTTTTTTACAGTGGCGTGTTTTTTTTTTAGAGGGGAGTAGTAGATTGTCAGAGTGTTTTTTTTTTTTTGTACTATTTACATTTTATTTTTTAAATTATTTATTGCAATTTTTATTTTATTTTAATCAGCCCTGTTGAGGGGGCTTTGGTGAGATATCAGGGGTCTTAACAGACCTCTGAATCTCCTCTTTGAGACAGAGAAAGGGACTAGGGAAACAGATTCCCCTGTCCCTTTCTCAGCAGCCTAAGTTGCGCTGAAAATGAATGGAGAGAAGACAGCGTCTTCTCTTCATTCATAAACTGAAACATTGTAATCACAGTTTACGATGTTTCAGTTCTGTGAATGGACAGAGTCATCACTGTCCATTCGGAACAGTAAGGAGCCGGATTTACCGGCTCCTACCGCCGCTCTCCATCCTGACAGTTCCAGGGGGACACGGGGGAGAGAAGGAAACAGCGGGGGGCACGGGGGAGAGAAGGAAACAGCGGGGGGCACGGGGGAGAGAAGGAAACAGCGGAGGACATGGAGGAGAGAAGGAAACGGCGGGGGGCACGGGGGAGAGGAGGAAACATCGGGGGACATGGAGGAGAAAAGGAAACAGCGGGGGACACGGAGGAGAGAAGAAAACAGCGGGGGACACGGAGGAGAGAAGGAAACAGCGGGGGGCACGGGAGAAAGGAGGAAACAGCGGGGGGCACGGGGGAGAGAAGGAAACAGCGGGGGACACAGAGGAGAGAAGGAAACAGCAGGGGGGCACGGGGGAGAGGAGGAAACAGCGGGGGACATGGAGGAGAGAAGGAAACAGCGGGGGACACGGAGGAAAGAAGGAAACAGCGGGGGACACGGAGGAGAGAAGGAAACACCCGCGGGGGACACGGAGGAGAAGGAAAACATGGCGGGTGGCACAGAGGGAGAGAGACTGCAGCAAAACGGAGGGGGGCTGGAGGAGGACACAGGGCAAGTATCGGGTGAAGCATCGGGAGCATTTGCCCGAGTACAAGTACTCGGGCAAATGCTTGGTATCGGTCCCGATACCGATACTAGTATCGGTATCCAAACAACCCTACTAAACATGAAATGTGCTTCTACGACGAATTTTTGAATAAACTTTATAATATATTTTCTATTTTTGTAATTTTATTTTGTGATATGCCTCATTTAAAGTCCCATGACCAGAATTTTTGTATGTATACTGTTGGGATGGAGGCATGGTACGGTGGTGCTGTCAGATCACATTCTTATTTCATTTTCTTCCATCTCTATCATTAAGATAAGGGACAAATTGATTTTAAAATTGAACACGCTCTACTCCTTTTGGAAATCAACCCAAATGTCTGAGAACTGTCAGAGCTATATATTCATTTGGCCCCATAGGTCTTCTGCAGATAACTTGTTGCTCCTTAGTGGGATTGATTTACAAATAAAGTGTGAAATTTGGAAGTGCAGTTGCACTCATTTTCCCTAGAGCTTAGTGAATGCAATGAAGCTTCACTTTGTAAAGAATACCCAATCTGGTGCAAAGAAAAAAATAAAAATAAAACAGCATTTTTACTTACTCATGAAAGATGGAAATTAGCAGAGCTTCACCACATTCATAAAGCTCTGGGGAAAATTAGTGCAATTGCACTTGCAAAATAACCTATTTGCCTTTAGTAAATCAACCCCTGTGTGTTTTGCTGTATATACATATATCAATTTGTTACTTTAAAAGATAATTGCAAATACATTTACTTTTTCAGACACTTTGTCTGATGTTAAAATTGGTTGCCTTGACAGCTGTAGGCTTTTGTTTCACATTTGAAGTTTCAATTTTCCTTTGTTTGTTTCAGCTTCAGTAATACAGTATATAACACTATTGTGATCTTTATAAACAACTGTATCAAAATACTTTTGCAAACTTTAAGTTCATTTATTTTGTTAAATAATCATTTGCAATGGGACCACAGGCGCCATGAAAATGAATCTGCAGACATGCATATTATAAATGAATACACAACACCAAAAAATCCATATTTTTTTCATATATATCCCTGGTATTTGGATTAATCCTATCCGGAATACAATTAGTAACAGACTTCAGGTGTTTTAACATGTAATCCTCTCTTGATTGCCTCATGTAGCGTGGCTATTCAATCATGTGACCAGCACGT
Source organism: Rana kukunoris (assembly GCA_029574335.1). Taxonomy (NCBI): domain Eukaryota; kingdom Metazoa; phylum Chordata; class Amphibia; order Anura; family Ranidae; genus Rana; species Rana kukunoris. Next base: position 120,030,047 of record CM056058.1, on the reverse strand, counting down.
TTGTAAGAACGATCAGATACAATGTAGCAAGCTCTTCACTCTGCATCTCCTGTGTCTGGATATGGTGGGTGTCGTCACTTGGCTCCTCCCCGATGTGTTGCGTCACTTGTCATGTGACTTTTTCAACCCTTTGGGGAAGAGCCAAGTGATGACACCCACTGTGTCCAGACACAGGAGATGTGGAGTGAGGAGCTCATTACATTGTATCTGATCGTTCTTACAAACGCGCTGGTCATATGATTGAATAGCTACGCTACATGAGGCAATCAAGAAAGGATTACATGTTGAAACACCTGAAGTCTGTTACTAATTGAATGCCGGATAGGATTAATCCAAACACCAGGGAATTTTTTTTAGACTTATTTTATTATTTTGATAGATTTTTTCACAGATTTTGCACTTTTAACTAGTTGCATTGTTATTTACGTGTTACCAGCTGGTTTTTATTGCATTCATCATATTTATTGTGGTTTATATTAGAAGGTTGATCTTAATGCACCATTACACATTTATTCACTCCATAAATGTAGTGACGCTGTAGCTCTGCTGGCATTATTGGGGAATCAGGTATTTTTTCCAATTGTGCCTGGTAGCGTACGAAATACCGCACATACTAGGGCTCTCTCTACTATAATCCCTTTGCCTGCAGTCAATGGAAATGGTCCTGAAGAAGCGACAGCGAAACGTTGACCTTATTTGACTCAGCAGTAATAAGGAAGATATACATACATTATATATCTGTGGTTATACAAATGAGCGCTCAATTTTCTCTTGTTTAATTCTATATTTTTGTATTCATTTTGTAACATTAAATAAATCTATTTATTTTTGTAAGACTATATAGTGTTTTGGGTACTGGTAAAGTCTGTGCAAATGTCCAAAACTAATTTCTAACAGTTTGTATTGTTGTGGTACCCTCTTAGCTATTTTCTTTTCAAATTTGTTGGTCTTTTTTTTACAGAGGTGATCCAATACCACCAAAAGAAAGCTCTATTTGTGGGAAAAAAAGGACATACATTTTATTGGGGTACAGCATTGAATGACCGCCACGCAATTGTCAGTTAAACACTTCATCCCCAGACCATTTGGCTGGCCAAAGACAGAGCACTTTTTGCGATTCGGCACTGTGTTGCTTTAACTGACAATTGTGCGGTCGTGTCACGTGGCTCCCAAACAAAATTGATTTTAGTTTTTTTCCACAAATAGAGCTTTCTTTTGGTAGTATTTGATCACCTATGCGGTTTTTATTTTTTGTGCTATAAACAAAAATAGAGCGAAAATTTTGAAAACAAACAATATTGTGTACTTTTTGCTATATTAAATATCCCCATAAAAAATAATGTACTCAGTTCAGGCCGATATGTATTCTTCTACATATTTTTTGTAAAAAAATCACAATAATCTTATATTGATTGGTTTGCGTAAAAGTTATATCGTCTACAAAATAGGGGATAGTTTTAAGGCATTTTTATTATTATTATTTTTACTAGTAATGGCAGCAATCTGTGGACACATCGGACACTTTTGACACATTTTTGGGACCATTGTAATTTTTACAGCAATCGGTGCTATAAAAATGCACTGATTACTGTAAAAATGAAATTGGCAGTGAAGGGGTTAACCACTAGGTGGTGCTGAAGGGGTTACGTGTGTCCTAGGGAGTGATTCTAACTGTTAAGGGGAGGAGCTACCAGTGACATGTCACTGATCACTGTTCCCGATCACAGGGAAGAGTAGATCAATGACGTGTCACTAGACAGAACAGGGGAATGCCTTGTTTACAAAGGCATCGCCGGTCCCGCCTTTGCCGACCAAAATCGCGGGCACCCTGGGAACATCAAGTTCCCGGGACCCGTGGGCGCACTGGTGAGGCAGACGGCGGGCACGTGCGCCCACTGGGAGGCAAATTTAAAGGGACGTACAGGTACGCCCATTTGCCTGCCCGTGCCATCGTGTCTACGTACACTGTTATGCCGGGCTCGGCAAGTGGTTACGGTAACACAGTGCCGTATTGCTACAAATGTCCTGGTCATGAAGTTGTGTAAACCTTCCAGAGGGTAAGTGGTTAAACAGGGTTAGAATGTGGTAATCTTATGGCGGGTGATAACAGTTTAGGTAAATCTGTAAATCATTTTTATGTTCAAATATTTTGAAATACTTAGGACCTTTTGGCTCACATTCTTTGGAGAGAAGTTGATGCTCTTGGTTCTTCAGACAGTGCAGTATGTTAGAGACCCTCTTTCTAGAAAGCAGAAACAGTATACACTGATCCACATGCTCCTCTGATGTCTGCTAAGCCTTACCTTTTAAAAAATGAAACTTGACAAAACCATGTAGGAGCAGCTTATGAAAATCAAATGACAAGACTTGGCAAACTGCTTGAACCTTCCTCTATATTAATAGCTTTAAAGAGACATTAATATTAAAGACAACTTGTATGGTGCAAGAGGAAGTAAGGGGGAGAGGTCAAGGAAATATTAAAATAAAATAAACCAAGGGATCGAATTCCATGAGTCACCCAGGAGAGCCATGGTGCATGCTGATGGGTAGTGGTATCCAAAAGCATGTACAGTAAGTCTAAATCATGGCAGAAGGGAGGACATTTAATTAGGGTAGGCCATGAAAGGCTTGTAATGGTCCATAATGACCATATACAGCAAAATGAATCAATGTTTTTATTGGAAATGCCTCTGGCCTTTTACATCTGAGCTATGTTTGTGTATTTATATATATATATATATATATATATATATATATATATATATATAGCCTTTTTTCCCTTTTTTTTATAAGTGATCATATTCCCTCTGTTCTCAGCTACAGGAGGAGGAGAAGCAGACACATTCTGAGCTTCCAAGTGAATTACTGTGCAGCAGGGGCGTATCGGGACAAGAGTTAAGCCCCGTACACACGATCGGAATTTACAATGGAAAAAGTCCGACTGACTATGACTATGTCCATCTGTGAAATTCCATCGAAAATTCAGATGAATTCCATCTAAATTTAACCACTTGCCGACCAGCCGCCGCAGTTATACGGCGGCAGGTCGGCACTCCTACGCGAGAGCCCGTAGCTCTAGAGCCCGTAGCTCTACGCTCGCCCCCGAGTCCCGCGCGCATGCCCGGCGGGCGCGATCGCCGCCGGGCACGCGCGCTCGTTCGTTACAGAGCGGGGAACGGGAGCTGTGCGTGTAAACACACAGCTCTCGTTCCTGTCAGCGGGGGAAACGCTGATCTTCTGTTCATACAATGTATGAACGGAAGATCAATGATTCCCCCTAGTGAGTCCACCCCCCCCACACAGTAAGAACACAAATAGGAACACACTTAACCCCTTCCCCGCCTCCCGCCCCCCGCCCCCTAGTGTTAACCCCTTCACTGCCAATGGCATTTTTATAGTAATCCAATGGTCCCAAAAATGTGTCAAAAGTGTCCGATGTGTCCGCCATAATATTGCAGTACCGAAAAAAACCGCTGATCACCGCCATTACTAGTAAAAAAAAAATATTAATAAAAATGCCTTAAAACTACCCCCTTTTTTGTAAACGCTATAAATTTTGCGCAAACCAATCAATAAACGCTAATTTTTTTTTACGAAAAATATGTAGAAGAATACGTATCGGCCTAAACTGAGGAAAAAAAATGTTTTTTTAAATCTTTTTTGGGGATATTTATTATAGCAAAATGTAAAAAATATTGCATTTTTTTCAAAATAGTCGCTCTATTTTTGTTTATAGCGCAAAAAATAAAAACCGCAGAGATGATCAAATACCACCAAAAGAAAGCTCTATTTGTGGGAAAAAAAGGACGCCAATTTTGTTTGGGAGCCACGTCGCACGACCGCGCAATTGTCAGTTAAAGCGACGTAGTGCCGAATCACAAAAAGTGCTCTGGTCTTTGGACAGCAATATGGTCCGGGGCTAAAGTGGTTAAATATAGAACATGTTCTATTTTACTCCAATGAAATTCCGATGTGCTTTTTGTCGGGCAAAAGCTGGATCATGTGTACGCGGCCTAAGAGTACACTGAGTTCCCAGCTGACCACAGTGTGCTCTCCTGCTTAGTGTGGTCAGTTTTTAATAGAAAAGCAGAGGAACTGTCAGGAACGCCAGGAATTTCACATAAAGGAAGCAATACAAAGAGAACAGGATACTTTTTCATACAAGTACATGGTACAACAGGCACATATCAGGAACATGTAATGTTGGGGTAACAAATGCTTTAAGTAATCACAAATTGAATAGGGCGTGTTAAGCTGTGGCAGTGCCTGCCAAATGTGACATGAGATACAATTTTTGTAACAGCCGTGAAGCAAAGCATCAGGAGCAGTTGGGGCTAATTAGTAAAATTGCCACCTATTTTTGCCTTCTCACTGGATATCTGTATGAACAAGCCCTAAAGAAGAAGCGTGGGTATTTAAAATGAAAGATTCACGTCCAGTTCACAGACTCTTCCGAGCTTGCGTTCCACACTGGTACGCACGCAGTTCAGCAGACACCAGGCCAACCATCCATATTTTTACGGACAGTTCGTAAAAACGGGCACTTTTTTTTTCCTTTTTCCCCCTGTTCGTAATTGTCAGAATGTGCCAGTAAAAATAGCTAAGATCGGTTCGGCTTGGAACTGCGCATTGGAGATTGGAGGCAGGGGTTGATGGTGGCTGCGGTGGCACCACAGAGGGGGATGGAGGCAGGGGGCAATGGAGGCAGGGGGAGATTGGAAGCAGGGGGAGATTGGAGGCAGGGGGAGATTGGAGGCAGGGGGTGTTAGTGGCAGGGGGTGATTGGAGGCAGGGGGTGTTGATGGCACCGCAGAGGGGGATGGTGGCACCACAGAGGGTAGGGGACGATGGAGGCAGGGGGTGATTGGAGGCAGGGGGCAGGGGGAGATTGGAGGGCGATTGGAGGCAGAGGGCGATTGGAGGCAGGGGGAGAGTGGAGGCAGGAGGAGACAAGACTAATTAATTTGCCCTTATTATATCGAAAATATAACCTTAAATCACATTGCTATTAGACTAGCGTACTTGTTTGTAGCCTAAATACTGAAATGTGCACCTAAAAATGAAATTTAGTAACTTTTGTGAAATGCCAGTAAAAACGTGGCTGCGCCAGTAAATTTCAGGTGTCGTGCCAGTAAATTTCAATCTGGTAGGGTGGCAACACTGCTCTGGATGTTACCCTGGACTTTGCAGTGACCACGGACTTCACCATTACCATTATCATGCCTGATTCTCACTCATACTTTGTGAGTAGCCACTTGGCATTTTGTTCTTAAATAAATCATTCACTATATCAACATCAACACCATTAGAACACCTTTAGGATGAATTCAAGCGGATACTGTGAGCCAGACCTTCTTGTCCGACATCAGTGCCTGATCTCACAAATGCGCTTTTGGAAGAATGGTCACACATTCCCTTAGATACACTCCTAAACCTTCCCAGAAGAGTTGAAGCTGTTATAGATGCAAAGGGTGGGCCAACTCAATATAGAACCCTACAGACTAATGCCACGTACAGACGATCGGACATTCCGACAACAAAACCGTAGATTTCCGATGGATGTTGGCTCAAACTTGTCTTGCATACACACAGTCACACAAATGTTGTCGGAAATTCCGAACGTCAAGAACGCGGTGATGTACAACACGTACGATGGCACTAGAAAAGGGAAATTCAATACCAATCGTGTTTAGAAGTTTGATGAGAGACGATTCAGGCTTTTCAGCCTCATGCTTTTCAGTCCGTTACAGTGAAGAATGTGCAATCTTACCAGACCGAGCGCTTCCGTCTCATACTTGTTTCAGAGCATGCATGGAATTTTGTGCTTCAGAATTGTCCACACACGATCCGAATTTACGAGAATGGATTTTGTTGTCGGAAAATTTGAGAATCAGCTCTCAAATTTTTGTTGTCGGAAAATCCGACAACAAATGTCTGATGGAGCCTACACACGGTCGGAAATTCTGAGAATGTGTACTCGGCATTAGACCGGGATGCCATTACAGTTCATGTGGGTGTAAAGACAGGTGTCCCAATACTTTTGGCAATATAGTGTATCTTATCTGCCTTTGTAGTAGCTTTCTTCTCAGCTTGCACTGCTATAATGAGCTGTAAAGAACAATTAACCTCTTTGACCTTGCACAATAACATTTGCGGTACATGTGGAGCATATTGAAGGTCATATGTTAGCTTTCCTATCCAAAACCCAGTGCTGTTGAACTAAATTAGATTTACATTGTCAGGGAAAAACGCCTTTGTGTCAGGAGATGGCTACTTAAGTTCTCAGGGGTCATTTGCAGGCCAAGTCTGTAGATCTGCCATTTTGAATGTCACAATTAATTGGTAATTTGCACCGTGGGTTTGATTCCATGTTATCTTTCAGAACCTAGGCAGCAATAATCACATCAGCAGTCTCTTTAGAAAGTAGAACTGGCAGGTGAGAGGTTAGTATATAGGGGTAGAAAATGCTGATTGGTTTTCATTCTGCATCTTCATTTTCTGTTATATACCATCAATACTGTATTTTGTGCATATATTTGTGGTAGTGGCTTTACAAAACACAATACGACTGGTGCATATAGCTTGTCACCTAACTATCATTGATTGATTAACCACTTCCCTACCGCACAATGGTAATATGATGGCCGCAGGAACCCTTTGTCCCTCCGGGCGGCCGTCATATGACGCCCTGGGATTCCCTGCATTGTGTCCACCGGGCACCCACGATTGCTCATCACAGAGCAGGGACATGGATCCCTGCTCTGTGATGATCTAGGTCAAAGCCAGGGTTATTGTTTGGGTCAAGTATGGGTCAAATGTGAGAGGAAATGGTTACGGTCAGTATATTTTGGATAGGATTAAAAAAAAAAAAACTAGTATCAGTGTCAGTTAGTGTCAGTGTTTTATAGGTAGGATTGAAAAAAACACGCAAACTGCGCACTATTGTTTTTGGACGATACAAACAACAAATAACATACACATATGAGGTATCACTGTGATCGTTGGGGGCAGGAGAATTTATTTTGGGTTGTTCTTTATTGCTAAGTTATGATAGTAACAAGAACTATACAGCTAAATTTAAAAAATATATATATTTTGGAGAGTTTTCCTTTCATAAAAAAATCCGGAGATACTCATTACCACTGAATGAAAGCCTAATTTGTCCTGAAAAAACAAACAAAACAAAACAAGGTATAATTCACCTGGATGCACTGAGTACTTATAATGATATGTACAGTTTTATTAATGCATGTGAAAGTTGAAAAGTGTGCGTATTTGTTTTAGACATGTGCATTCGTTTTGGTCCAACTGCATTTTCGTCCGAATTTCGTGTATTTTCGTTATCGTTTTAACAAACAAAAACAAACGTGCAGAATCTAAAATCTGAAAGATCCGACATAAAAAAAAGCTTTATTTTCGTTTTCGCTGCTACAACAGTTCAATATAGATAGGAGATTTGACATGACGCTGACAATACCAATCTGTGTCTATCAAACCTGTGTTCGAATGTGCCTAACCTTAACTCTAGGGCCACGTACACACAATCAGACCTGTCCGATGAGACTGGTCCGACGGAGTGGTCTGATGGTCTGATGTGCATACACACCATCAGTCCAAAATCCCATCGGGCCAGAACACTGTGACGTAGAACACAACGACGTGCTGAAAAAACAAAGTTCAATGCTTCCAAGCATGCGTCAACTTGATTCTGAGCATGCGCGGGTTTTTGGTCCGATGCTTTTGTGTACTAAGCATCGCTTTGGTCCGACGGACAGATGTCCGTCGGACAGATTTTAAAGCAAGTTTTAAAACTTTGGTCCGATGGACACAGGTCCGATGGGCCGTACACATAATCAATTTGGTCCGATGAAACTGGTCTTCAGGCCAGTTTCATCGGACCGGTCTGATCGTGTGTACGCGGCCTATTAGTCCAAGATTATTCTACATAGAGAGAAAAGATTTGACATTATAGAGACAGTGTTGGGGTAGACCATTCGACATGAGCGATGAAGATTCAACAAAGCAGCGAAAAACATACCGTATTTATCGGCGTATACCGTGCACTTTTTTCCCCTTACAATCAGGGGAAAATCATGGGTGCACGATATACACCAATCCCCGCTTCCCTCGCTGGGTTTGAACGCCGCTACCGACATATACCGAGCGCAGTACACTCGGGTACACTCCGCCAGGCTCGGCTCCCCTCGTGGTCACGCCCTGTGCCGCCTCCTAGCCTTTATGCGAGAGGAGCTGAGCGTGCCCGAGTGAGCTGAGCCCGGTATATGTCGGCGGCGGCATTGAAACACAGCGCGGGAAGCGGGGATCGGCTCAGAGACAGTGCTGGAGAAGTGGGGAGGACACCACCAAGGCCGCAGACGGATGCTGGACCGGACAAGGCCGGGCAAGACATCGACGAGGGGCATTCAAACTGTATTTTCTTTTTTTTCCTAAAATTTTCCTTCCAGGTTGGGGTGCGCGCAATATGAACATAAATACGGTACAAAGGTTGAATTTGTCATTGAAGGCTTATGGTGTCTGTCGGAAGTTCTAAGAAGCTAAACTGTACGACGCCACAATCGTACATTTCCAGTCAAATGCTCGGCCCATAGGCTATAGAAGAATTTAAATGTTGGTTGACTAGTAATAATAATGAATAAATATAATTATCACTAGTCATACAACATTAGAATTCTACTATAGCTTGTAGGCGGAACATTAGACTGGAAATTTACGATTGCGGCGACGTACAGTTTAGCTGCTTGTCGAATCTTCTTAGAACATTCGACGGACAACATAAGCCTTCAATGACCTTAATTAATTTGGATTTTCGGACGAATGCATTTTTTAACAAAAAATAAATAAATAAAAACTAATTTCAGGAGTAACTAAATTAATACATTTTTCAAACGAAAACAAAATTCTGAAACAAAATATTTCAGTGTGCACATGTCTAATTTGTTGTACCCTTAGGTGCGAAGGGGTTAAAGAATATTTTTGAAAATAATTCAATATACTTTATCCTCATCTTTGTGTTAATGAATATTTAGCATTAGACCTTGGTAATACTGAACATTGTTCAGTAAAAGTGTTATATTTCAGAATAATAAAAGTAAAAGGGTGAGTAGGTGATGGCTCTTACAAAAACACTAACATTAGACTTGTATACTGTAGTAAGTACATTCTAGTACAGAACAATCTGTGCTCCTATCTACCATTGTTATTACATCTGCGTTTGGTATCATTTGTTATCTGTTATTGTTAATTTGTTCTTCAAAATTAACTGAATATATTTTATTTTGTGCATAAATTTGAACTTTGATCACCTTTAAAAATAATCTGCGTAAGCCCCTCTTTCCTCATATAGACTAAAGCAGTATTAAATCCAAAAACAAACATTTATTATATTGCAGTTTATCAGGACCCTTTCGCACTGATCAGTTTTTATGTGCTTTTGGGGTTTAAAAAGCAAAAGACAACTGCATGAAAAATGTATCCTTTTAAATCCCATGGAACTCAGAATGCTGCGAGTATGGTGCGTTTTCAAAAAGTCCTGCATGCTGCATTTTGATGCATTCTTGTTTTATTTTTCATGTGTTTTTTGGTGCATTTTCTGGTTGCTTAACTACTTGCCGACCGCCCGCCCGCCGTCATATTACGGCGGAGCGGTGGCTCTGTCTCGCGGGAGCACGTAACTCTACGTTCTCCCTTTAGAGACTTGTAGGGCACCCCGGCGGGTACGATCGCCGCCGGGCACCCGCGATTGCTCGTTACAGAGCGGGGAACGGGAGCTGTGTGTGTAAACACACAGCTCTCGTTCCTGTCAGCGGGGGAAACGCTGATTTTCTGTTCATACAATGTATGAACAGAAGATCAGTGATTTCCCCTAGTGAGGCCACCCCCCCATACAGTTAGAACACACCCAGCAACACACTTAACCCCTTCCCTGCCCCCTAGTGTTAACCCCTTCACTGCCAATGGCATTTTTATAGTAATCCAATGCATTTTTATAGCATTGATCGCTATAAAAATGCCCATGGTCCCAAAAATGTGTCAAAAGTGTCCGACGCGTCCGCCATAATATCGCAGTACCGAAAAAAAAAACGCTGATCGCCGCCATTGCTAGTAAAAAAAATAAAAAAAATAAAAATGCCATAAAACGACCCCCTTTTTTGTAAACGCTATAAATTTTGCGCAAACCAATCAATAAACGCTAATTGCGATTTTTTTTTTAACGAAAAATATGTAGAAGAATACAGTACGTATCGGCCTAAACTGAGGAAAAAAATTTTTTTTTTATATCTTTTTTGGGGATATTTATTATAGCAAAATGTAAAAAATATTGCATTTTTTTCAAAATAGTCACTCTATTTTTGTTTATAGCGCAAAAAAAAAAAACCGCAGAGATGATCAAATACCACCAAAAGAAAGCTCTATTTGTGGGAAAAAAAGGACGCCAATTTTGTTTGGGACCCCCTTTGCACGACCGCGCAATTGTCAGTTAAAGCGATGCAGTGCCGAATCACAAAAAGTGCTCTGGTCTTTGGACAGCAATATGGTCCGGGGCTAAAGTGGTTAAAATCACTGCTTCTAAAAAAAACGGCCGTTTTTGTAAAACTTTTTTTTGCATTGATACATGTCCCCTGGGGCAGGACCCGGGTCCCCAAACACTCCCCTGGGGCAGGACCCAGGTCCCCAAACACTTTTTAGGACAATAACTTGCATATTAGCCTTTAAAATTAGTACTTTAGATTTCAAATGTTCGAGTCCCATAGACTTTAACAGGGTTCTAAAGTTCACACAAACTTTTGGTCGGTTCGCAGGTTCTGATGCGAACCGAACCCAGGGGTGTTCGGCTCATCCCTATTTGTGAGCTCCTTATGCAGTTGAGAACAGAGATTATGCCAGTGGCAGTTCATCCATAGAGGGTGCCGGAGCGCCGCCCCCTCTGGCTCTCGCACTGCCACTGAAATACATAGATTCATGCATTGCATTGTATTTTCGCCGCTGCCACCCACTATTCAGATAGCTGGATGGTGAGCACCGGCCACCAGAATAACGACAGCTGGTTGGCTGTGTGGCAGTGCCTATCAGAGCCAGCGGCTCCGAGTACAGCTCTCAGGCTGGAGTCGGCTTCTGAATGCTTATCCAAGGAACCACTCCCTTTGTGCGTTCTTTGGCTAAGACTGACAGGCGTCTCAGCGAATCAGGTTCACCGGTAACCTGATTGACTGAAGCGTCATCGAGGGCAGGAGAAGACATCGAGGGATGTGGAAGGAGGATGGCTGACCCCCAGAAAGTAAAGTGCCGGGCGGGGGGGAGACATTTTACAGGGCACAGCGGCGACAATGGGCACAGTGGCATCAATGGGCACAGTGGCGACTAGGGTTGTCCAGATACCGATACTAGTATCGGTATCGGGACCGATACCAAGTATTTGTGGGAGTACTTGTACTCGCGCAAATGCTCCCGATACCTAAATAGAATACTTTTTTTGTATTTATCAACATGTTCTGTGAAAATTCTTTGAGTTTTTTACTACTGCGTGACAAGAAAATAAAACATTTTTATTCATTTTTACTAATTTGTATTATTTTATAATGTCTTGAGTTAGAGTTCTTCATAATTCTAAAGAAAATATCCTTAGTCTGTATTGTGGTTTGAAAACTGTCACATGACATTTAAAAAAAGTATCGGTATTCGGTATCGGCAAGTACATGAAAAAAAGTATCGGTACTTGTACTCGGTCCTAAAAAAGTGGTATCGGGACAACCCTAGTGGCGACAATTAAAGGGCACAGTGGCATCAATGGGCACAAGGCGACAATTAAAGGGGACAGTGGCGACAATTGGCACAGTGGCGACAATTGATGGGCACAGTGGCTGCGTTTGATGGCACAGTGGTGACAATTGATGGCACAGTGGTGACAATTGATGGCACAGTGGCTGTGTTTAATGGCATGGCACAGTGACTGCATTTGATGGCCTGGCACAGTGGTGACAATTGATGGCACAGTGGCTGTGTTTGATGGCATAGCACAGTGGCTGCATTTGATGGCATGGCACAGTGGTGACAATTGATGACACAGTGGCTGCATTTGATGGGCACAGTGGCTGCAATTTTTATTTTTATTTTTTCATTTGCGCCCCCCCCAAAATCTTTGAGCACCAGCCGCCACTGGATTATGCAATCATTTATAAAAAAAAGGGAACGAGTATTTATAATGTATGCACAAATGTTTTGCCTTTCATTTTTATTTTAAGATGAATGGATTGCTTTACAAGGTGATAATTTACATACAGTTTATATTTTAATACCTCTTTACAGTAGAACTAAGGCCTGCCCTTAAAATTGTCCTGCAGCACTTAATTAAAAATGCATCTGCCCCATTCACAGCTCAGCGTTTTGTAGTGTGAAGCTTGAAGCTCCAAAATGCTGGAGGAGAATAAATATATTATTCTGTATGGAGTTGGTTCACACCCCTACTATAATGCCGCGTACACACGATCATTTTTTGTGATGAAAAAAAAACGAAGTTTTCTGTGAAGTAAAAAACAACGTTTTTGAAACGTCACTTTTCAAAGACGATGTTGCATACACACCATCGTTTTTTTTCACAAAAAGGGAGGTTACGTTCACCACTCTTTTCCATTGAAGCTCGCTTCATAACTAGCTTCTGGGCATGCGCGCGTTGAAAAACTTCGTTTTAAACAACGTTTTTGCTACACACGGTGACTTGTGTGAAACAAAAAACGACGTTTTGAAAAACGACACAAAAAATTCAAGCATGTTGGAATTTTGTTTTGGTCGTTTTTTTTAAGACAAAAAACGACGTTTTGCCCACACACGGTCAATTTAAATGACGTTTTAAAAAACAACGTTTTTTTTTCATTGCAAAAACGACCGTGTGTACGCGGCATAAGTCCCCTGAAGCCAAATGCCTGAAGCTCAAAAAAGTATCTGGAGCTTTTTTGGTGGCTTAAATTTAATAGAAATGCTTGATTTGAGCATTTTTTTTTTGTTTTTCTGCTCGAGTGCAACAATTAAATTAATATAATATATTTTTTATAATAATATTAATAATAATAATAATAATAATAATAATATTAAGAAATAATACAAATACATAATATAAATAAATAAATAAAATAAAAAAACTAACCCCAACCCTTAACCCTGATGATAACCCCTAACCCTAATCCTAGCCCCTAATATTAACCCCTAACCCTAACACTAAACCCTAAGAGCCTTTCACACTGGAGCGTTTTTACAGCATTTTAGCGTTAAAAATAGCGCTCTTAAAACGCAATGCATTGCATGCATCTCAGTGGACCCTTTCACACTGAAGCGTTGCGCTGGCGGGGCGTTGAAAAAAGTCCTGCAAGCAGCATCTTTGGAGCAGCCCCTTTTCATTGAAATGAGTTGAAAGCGCTGAAAAATGCCCGAATAACGCTTATAATCCGCTCTGAACTGTAGAAAAGTCACATGATCTCCCAAAAATGTAAACATGCAAGCAAAAAAAAAGAGCATTTACAACAGCAGGACTGAAATTGCCCATGCTCCAATAACGCTGGTTAAACGCTGTTAAAACGCCCACAGTGTTGTGTTCATTTTACCGCTGGCGCCCTAAAAATGCAGTAATAGCGCTAAAGCCATTTTAGGGCGTTTTTGCAGCGCCTCAGTGTGAAAGGGCTCTAACCCTAATATTAAATAGGGTTAAATAGGTCCCCAAAAAAGTGTCAAAAGTATCATTTAGCCCAGGTTCACAACGGGCTGCGGGAGTGAAGCTGTGCGAGTTCAGCTGAACTCGCACGGCTTCACTCCCGCCCGACAGTCCCGATTTCGGTGGCGATTTCGGTGGCGATTTCAGAGACACCTGTGCAGGACGCTCTCCAACGAGTCACTCTCTCAGGGATAGTGCAGGGTCCTCCCACTGTGCGGCTCCGGCCTCACAGACAGGCAGGCAGGGTTTCCATCTCCCTGTCATCCACCTGCCATCCACCTGCCACCACTCGGACTAGCTGCTCTCCCCCCTCCTGGACTTCCACCTGACCTGGTAAGCCACTTCTTGGGAGCTGCAGGCGGCCGTCCTTCTCAGGACAAGCCACAGCAGCCTCCCCCAATCCCCACGGCTTTTCCCCGCTCCTCACTCCCATACCTCTACCCCTGCTCGGGCGTCCTTTCCGCCAGCCATCCCCACAAGCCACCGCTACCCTCGGGCGTTTTTTGGTTCCCTCCGCGCCGATCAGTGCAGATTCGCGGCAGCCGCGACTTAGGAAAGGCCGCGGCTTCACCCGCGGCCTAGCGGCGCGCCGCTCTTCACCCCCCAATCAGTCGGCTTCCCCCAATCCCCACGGCTTCTCCCCGCTCCTCACCCCCATACATCTACCCCCGCTTGGGTGTCCTTTCCGCCAGCCATCCCCACAAGCCACCGCTACCCTCGGGCGCGGTGTTTTTATTCCCTCCGCGCCGATTAGTGCAGATTCGCGGCAGCCGCTACTCAGGAAAGGCCGCGGCTTCACCCGCGGCCTAGCGGCGCGCCGCTCTCCACCCCCCAATCAGCCGGCACCACCTAATCAATCGGGCCACAAAGCCCCCCCCCACCCCAGTAGAGCCCCTTTGCCCTCCGATCATTTCCCTTAGCCCACCAGGCACCACTCAGCCTGGTACCCCCCAGCCTGGATCCTGCTGCCAGGTCGGCGGCTATCTTCCTCCACCCAGCCCTATCACTCTCAAATTCACTATAACTTGATCCAGGGCTAATACCCGATCGCCTCTTCAGGGGTCAGGAAGGAATTTTTTCCCCTACCGCAGCATATTGGCTCAGCGTGGTGAGGATTTTTTGCCTTCCTCTGGACCAAGCCCAGGATCAGAGGATTCAGTTATCCTTGTGAATCCACCCCACCCCCCCCCCCGCCCTTGGTTCCACGGCGGACATGGTTAATCGGCAATACTCGGCAGAGATCATTTGGGATCTGGGTCGATTTGCCGCAATTCTGCCGGCCGCCACCAAAAAAGCCCTAAGAAATCTGCGACTTTTGAGGATCGATCGACGATCGACTGCCAGAAATCGCAGCCATTTACCCCAGCCTAAGCACATATCATGTGCATTGATCAACACTAGATCGGCAGTAAAACACCGATTAGAAATCCATGATTTCTTATTACAACATGACTTAGACTGCCTCTTTATTACAGAGAGCTGGCTCACAGCCGACTGTAACTCCATTCTAGGAGAATTGGTGCCAGAAAACTACCGTATTATAACGGAAAACAGAATAGGGCAAAGAGGAGGAGGACTGGCGGTGATCCATAAGACGCGTCTTGCGATCACAAAACCAAGCCTCCAAAACCCTCTTCCATTCATGGAAACCCTTACTCTTCAACTGCAAGTAAACGGCCAGGAGACCGTCCGGATTCTACTCTGCTATAGGCCACCCGGCCCCAAGTCGCAGCTGCTCCCATCTTTGACGGACTTTGTCTCCACCTATACCCTGAACAGCAAACACCTTTTGCTGCTCGGGGATTTCAACCTCTGGGCCAACTCCCCGCAAGACCCCATTGCTGACGCCTGCATCGACCACTTGGAAGGATTAGGGCTTCAGCAACTAGTATGTGGGCCCACACATGCTTCAGGTCATACGCTCGATCTTATTTTCAGACAAGATCTGGAAATAAAAATATTGGATAATGAACCATTGCCATGGACAGATCACCATGCAATAAAGTTCATTATTTCTGAATTCCCCCCCCCTAACAAAAACATCAAATCCAGTGACAACACACTGGACCAGATGTCAGAAGAAGCTCCACTCGGAACTCTTCAAAGCCACGTTAGGGGAAAAATTAAACACAATTCAACCGCACCAAACAGCGGAAGAAACTCTGGAGGCCATAAACACAGCACTATTGCAGTCAGCTGACTTGATAGCGCCGAAACGAAAGACTCTGATCAGGAAAAATAACTCTGGCTGGTTCAACAACCAGCTGGCGTTACTGAAGCAAGAGCGCAGAAGGGCAGAAGCAGCCTGGAAAAGAAGCTCTTCAGATGAGAACCTCTCGATCTACAAGGCAAAAACCAGAAAATACTACAAGCAAACCTTCGAAGCCAAGAAAAACTATTTTTCTGAGGCTATCAACGGTGCCCTAAATCGACCCCGCGAACTCTTCAAGCTGGTCACTCAGACCATGAATCCAGGATGTCTGGAAGCCCCCAACTTGGATACACAAGAATTTTGCGATGAGTTGTCGGATTGCTTTATTAACAAAATTGAGGCAATCCGGCAAAGCATTCAGCAGAACAATTGCTCTCCCAGCCCCCCCCGTAGTCATTTACACAGCACCGGCAGCAATTCACCACAGTTAGGTGAGTTCACGCTGGAACCCATCTCTATTCAGACCACTAAAAATATCATCGGCACTCTGCGCAACAGCACTGCGCCAAATGATATTATCCCCACTAAACTGCTTAAGGAATGCGCCGATATCCTGGCACCTCCTGTCACGCAGCTTATCAACCAATCCTTCAGGGAGGGCATAATGCCCTCCCAGCTGAAGGAGGGTTTCATTCAACCCATCTTGAAGAAAGCCACCCTGGATCCTAAGGATCCACTCAACTGGTGCCCCATAACAGGCCTAAATGTTCTCTCCAAGGTAATGGAGAAAGCTGTGGTACAGCAGCTGCAACTGCATCTAGATACCCACAACTTACTCGACCCACTTCAATCAGGATTCCGTCCCGGTCACGGGACGGAAACAGCATTGCTTAAGATATGGGACGACGTTCTCGAGGCCGCAGACGAAGGAGAATCTTCTCTTCTGGTTTTGCTGGACCTAAGCGCAGCCTTTGATACAGTTGATCACAAGCTGCTATTGACTCGGCTGGCTAAAATAGCCAAAGTCGCAGATCTATCCTGGTTCTCCTCTTTTTTGGAAAACCGTTCGCAAATAGTGAAGCTAGGACCCTTCACTTCTGAACAACGCACATTATCGTGCGGGGTCCCTCAAGGATCTCCCCTGTCGCCGATGTTATTCAACATCTATGTGCGTCCTCTTTTCGAAATCATCAGCAGCCAAAAACTGCTATATCACTCATATGCAGACGACACGCAACTGTACTTCCGCATTTGCAATAAAAAGGATCACCACCTCAATCTAGAGACATGCCTCTCTTTGATAGAGGACTGGATGACAAAGAGTTATCTCAAACTCAACTGAGCGAAAACAGAACTCCTTCTGTTTCACGCCAAGCGTAGGAATCAATCGACAACAACCTGGATCCCCCCACCCATTCTGGGCAAAATCATCACCCCTAGCGCCAAAGTCAAAAGTCTTGGGGTCATCTTTGACTCCGACATGACAATGAACGCACAAATAGGGGCAGTAGTCAGCGGATCTCACCATCTGCTGCGCCTACTACGCAGACTCACGCCTTTTATTCCCAAGAAAGACATAGCGGTCGTGGTGGGAGCAATTGTAAACTCCAGACTGGACTATGCAAATGCCCTTTACCTCGGACTCCCCAAGTACCAAATCGCTCGTCTTCAAGTCGTTCAAAATACGGCCGCCAGACTTGTGACTGGGAAAAAACCCTGGGAATCGATCTCACCTTCACTGAGATCCCTTCACTGGCTACCAGTTAAAGACAGAATCACCTTTAAAGCTCTCTGTCTAGCGCATAGATGTATCCATGGGAATGCTCCCCATTATCTATGCGAAAAATTAAAAATTCACAATCCCAATCGTATTCTACGATCCACCAATCAAAATCGGCTTCAGATACCGAAAGCCAGATACAAGTCCAAAGGAGACAGGAGATTCGCTGTCCAAGGTCCCAGACTATGGAACGCCTTACCAGCCTGCATTCGGCTGGAGGAGAACTACTTAGTCTTTAGGAGAAAGATTAAGACTCATCTCTTTTGATCTCAAGAGAGACAGGAACAACAAGCGCCCAGAGGCGATTTACTTCGCATGTGCTGCGCTATATAAGTTCCCATTCATTCATTCATTCATTCATTCATGTCAATGTAAATCGTGGCCCCAAATAGCAAAAAGTAGTACAGGAACTACTTTTTTAAATCGGCGCAGCACCGCAGATGCAGCGTCGCACCAATTAGGACGGTGCCATTGCCGACAATTTCCGGAAAATTCCACCGATTTGAGATACGATTTGACATGTCAAATCGCATCTCAAATCGTACCCAGTGTGAACCAGGGCTTAGTGTCCAATTTGTCAGCCGCAATCCCGCTATAATTAGCTGATTGCTGTCATTACTAGTAAAATAAATAAATAAATAAAAATTCCATAAACATATCCCAGTTTGTAGACACTATGGCTCGGATTCACAAAGCACTTGCGCCAACGTATCTCTAGATACGCCGCGTAAGTGCAAATATGCGCCATCGTATATGTGTGCGCCGGACCCACAAACTAAGATACACCTAAAAACAGACTTCATCCCACGACGTAACTTGCCTACGCCGGCGTAGAGTGGGCGCATATTTACGCTGGACGCATGTGGCGCTCCCATTGATTTTCTATTCAGATATGCAAATGAGGGAGATACGGCGATTCACAAGTGTACATGATATGCACGGTTTGCGTAAGTTTTACATCCGGTGTAAAGTTATTCCCCATAGATGAGGCGCAACCCATGCAAAGGTATGGACCAGGGAACACAAGCCTACGTATTTTACGTTGGACGTCTGTGAATATGGGGCGACGCCGTTGATCTGGCTGGACGTAGGTTATGTTAACAGCGTACACAGTGATCCGGCGTATCTTAGGCAGTTGTTCCGACGCACAGGGATACGTCCACGTCTCAACACATGCGCAGTTCATTCTAAGTACTTGTCTGGCGCCCGGCCCATCATTTGCATGGGGTCACGCTTCATTAGCATGGATCACGCCCACTTCCAGCCCACTTCCACCTACTTTCACTTACGCCAGCCTGCGCCTTCGAAATGTATGCTACGCCCGCGCAGAGTTGGGAGCAATAGCTTTCTGAATTCAGTGCATGCCTCTCCGCGCTGTGCCGGCGTAGCGTACTATGTGCACCCATCTCTGTGAATTCGGGCCATTAACTTTTGTGCAAACCAATCAATATACACTTATTGGAAATTTTTACCAGAAATTTGTAGAAAAATACATATTAGCCTAAGTTGAAGAATTTTTTTTTTTGTATTGGATATGTTTTATAGTAGTAAGGAAAAAAATACAGGTATATATTATTTTCAAAATTGTTGGTCGTTTTTTGTTTATAGCACACAAAATAAAAACCTCAGTGGTGATCAAATACCAATACCAAAAAAAAAAAAAGCTAGATTTGTGGGATAAAAATACATACATTTTATTTGTGTACTGTGTTGCACGGCCGGCGAATTGTCAGTTAAAATAATACAGTGCCATATTGCAAAAAATGGCCTGGTCATGAAGGTATAAATATTCTCAATAAATGTGCGAATAAATACTAACCTTTACTGCAGCTGACTAGGTTTATGGCAAACCCCTGGGATTTGAAGTGCTAACCAACAAGCAGTGTTGACTACTGATACTCTGCATGTGTGTAATGAGCTATGGCCACCACTAAGAAATCACACACAAGGAGCTTAGAATTAAAAGACAAGCTGATTTCTGGATGGTTGCCATGGTTTTCTCTATCAATCTTTGCACTTTTTCAAACATTTTCAAGATATATTTTAAATGTTCCTAAAATAGACTTGAATTGTGACAAGTTTCATTATCAGAACATTTCTGAAGTTAAAATAAAAATGACATTGAAGTACACAATACGTTGGTCTGATTTACTAAATTGTGAAGTGAAGAGCGGTGAAAGAGAAACGGTGGGCGGGAGTTCAAAAAAGCTGCTGAGACACTTTTCTGACGTTAATTGCTCTTTTTATTGTTCTGCTCCTTAATAAAAAAAATCTGCATCAGTTCTGGTTCAGACAGCAACTCATACGCCAAATTCAAAATAAAATCAGGGCCGGTGCTACCACTAGGCAAACTAGGCAGCCGCCTAAGGCACCCTGCTTCATATGGCGCCTGGCCACTGGTGTTCCTACCCCTTTCTCTATGCAGCAAGCAACTAAGTCTCAGAATCAGCAGGCAACCATCTCTCCGTTCACACATAGTACCAAAGGCGCAGAGGCAGCAGACTGTGTTTGGGTCCTGACTCCTGAATAAATGGAAGCAAGCAAACATTCATTGATGGGCGCTGGTGAGGCTGCATAGATGGGCGCTGGTGAGGCTGCATTTGATGGGAACCTTTAACCGCTTAAGGACCGCCGCACGACTATTTACGTTGGCAGAATGGCAAGGCTGGGCACATGGACGTACAGGTACGTCCCCTTTATATGCCAAGCTGTGGGTCACGGGCGCGCCACCGGTCCTGTCCTCCATGACCGTGCCCGTGGGACCCGCGGACCTAATCGCCTCTGGTGTCCCGCGATCGGGTCACATAGAGGAAGAACGGGGAGAGGTGAGTGTGTGTAAACAAACCTTCCCCATTCTTCCTAGTGCGGATGTCACTGATCGTCTTTTCCCTGTGTTAGGGAACGACAATCGGTGATGTCACACGCACAGCCACGCCCCCCATAGTAAGAACACTACCTTAGAACACAGTTAACCCCTACAGCACCCTTCCTGGTTAACCCCTTCACTGCCAGTGTTATTTTCATGGGATCAGTGCATTTTTATAGCACTTATCGCTGTGAAAATGACAATGATCCCAAAAATGTGTCAAAAGTGTCCAATGAGTCCGCCATAATGTCGCAGTCACGAAAAAAATCACGGATCGCCGCCATTAGTAGTAAAAAATAAATAAAAATGTTACCAAAAATAGGTAGAAGAATATGTATCGGCCTAAACTGAGGAAAAAAAGTTGTTTTAAATATTTTTGGGGCATATTTATTATAGCAAAAAGTAAAAAATATTGCATTTTATTGCATGTTTATAGCGCAAAAAATTAAAACTGCAGAGGTGATCAAATACCACCAAAATAAAGCTCTATTTGTTGGGAAAAAAGGACGCCAATTCTGTTTGGGAGCCACGTTGCACGACTGCGCAATTGTCAGTTAAATCGACACAGTGCCGAATCGCAAAAAGGGGCCAGATCCTTAACCTGCAT
Source organism: Rana kukunoris (assembly GCA_029574335.1). Taxonomy (NCBI): domain Eukaryota; kingdom Metazoa; phylum Chordata; class Amphibia; order Anura; family Ranidae; genus Rana; species Rana kukunoris. Next base: position 120,008,922 of record CM056058.1, on the reverse strand, counting down.
ATTGGTCCGGGTCTTAAGTGGTTAAACATTACGGGCCAGATTCAGAAAGCATTTACGCCAGCGTATCTATAGATACGCTGCGTAAATACTAAGAATAGCCGGCGTATCTTTTTTTCCTATTCAGAAAAGAAGATATGCCTGCGTTCTCCTAAGATACGAGCGGCGCAATTCGCTTACACCGACGTATCTTAAGTTGCATATTTACGCTGGCCACTAGGTGGCGCTTCGCGTAAATTATGCAAATGAGCTACTTACGCAGACGGCGACGGAGCGTCGTATTTTACGTCGTTTGCGTAAGCGTGAGACCGATGTAAGGTTACCCCTGCTATAACAGGCGCAGCCAATGTTAAGTATGGACGTCGGGACCGCGTCAAATTGAACGTCGGTTACGTCGTTTGAGTAAATCGTTCAGGAATGGGGCTCGACGTTAGTTACGTTCACGTCGTTTACATTAAGAAAAAAGCGACGTGATTTTGCGCATGCGCACTGGGAACGCATGCGCCGTCCAAAAAAAACGTCAATTACGTAGGGTCATGATTCATTTGCATGAATCACGCCCCCACTTCAGAAATGTAATTGCGCGGCCTTACGCCGTGCACTTTGCGCTACGCCGCCGCATATTTTGGAGCAAGTGCTTTCTGAATAAGGCACTTGCCCATAATATTTGCGGCGGCGTAGTGTAAAGAGGAAACGCTACGCCGCCGGAAAGATACATTTTTGTATCTGAATCTGGCCCTATATGTATATATTTTCAATAAAAAGGCAGTCGTTCATCCTAAACTAGCTATACTACTGGTGGCACCCGACTCCCACCAAGACCTGGTTGATCATGGAATCATCCTTCTTCAAACCTAATAAGCTATGTGACATACTACTGATCACGTCAGCTGGGTTCCCCCCTGTTACATCGGACAGCCCCCCTTTCTTTTGCGGCCTCACTAACAGTCTGAAAGAGATTCAACCAGACGCCATCTAAAACGCACCCGTCCCACATTCTGACGATCCCTCTCAGAACCCTAATGGCACATCTTAATCTGCAGAACTGGCAGAAACATAAGATTAGTTACGTGTCAGACCTCTATAACACTGATACCCTGAAATCCTTTGCAGAACTCCAAACTGACTACAACCTCCCTCAGTCTGAAGCCTTTACATATGCAAGGATTTTACACTTTCTCCGAAAATCTAAACTCCCCACTGCAGTTCAAATACCTGAACCAATCCATAAGTTCTGTACATGCACACCCTACCCAAAACATGGCATATCAACAATGTACTCTACAATTAGCGACAACCGACCCTACCCCCAAATATCTTCTCTATCTAAATAGACAGAAGAACTAAACATTACTATCACACCTGATATGTGGACGCGTGCCTTTAAACACACCTTTGCAGCCTCCCACTGCTCCAATCACTGGGAATCGTACCAGAAAACCATACACAGGTGGTACCTCACACCATACCGCCTATCCAAATTCTTCCCAGGACACCCCTCTACAGTACATGTTGGACGACCTATGGAAGTGCTGGAACCATAGCGCACATTCTATGGTTTTGTAGGTCCATAAGTTCATTCTGGAAACTAATATTTGCTCTAATTTCCACAATATCACAGATCCCAACCACCCCTGATCCCCCCGTTAGCAATACTACATCTTGGGATAGACAAATTACCCCCCAGGTCACGAGTGGTAATAATACACCTACTTCTAGCAGCGAAACGGAACATCACCAAACTCTGGAAAACGTTGGATTCCTTGTCCTTCCCTAATACAATCGCAGACCTAAACCTCCAATGTGAAATGGAGAGAATAGTTGCTAGAAAAAACTTTATTATGGATACGTTTCTGTATAGGTGGTCATCCTGGCTCGCTCATTCCAAATGTACTGTAACTATCTGATACTCTCCCTACATCACAACTCCCTCCCACTTCCAACTCTCCATCTCTCCTCTTTTTCTTTCTTTCCTGTCTACCCTCTACCCACCCTCACACCTTTACACAGCAAAAATTCCCTACCTAGCTGGTGACCCCTCCTTACCCCCCCCCCCCTCCCCCATCCGGAGTTTACAGGGAGTGCAGAATTATTAGGCAAATTAGTATTTTGACCACATCATCCTCTTTATGCATGTTGTCTTACTCCAAGCTGTATAGGCTCGAAAGCCTACTACCAATTAAGCATAAGAGGTGATGTGCATCTCTGTAATGAGAAGGGGTGTGGTCTAATGACATCAACACCCTATATCAGGTGTGCATAATTATTGGGCATCTTCCTTTCCTTTGGCAAAATGGGTCAAAAGAAGGACTTGACAGGCTCAGAAAAGTCAAAAATAGGGAGATATCTTGCAGAGGGATGCAACACTCTTAAATTTGCAAAGCTTCTGAAGCGTGATCATCGAACAATCAAGCGTTTCATTCAAAATAGTCAACAGGGTCGCAAGAAGCGTGTGGAAAAACCAAGGCGCAAAATAACTGCCCATGAACTGAGAAAAGTCAAGCGTGCAGCTGCCAAGATGCCACTTGCCACCAGTTTGGCCATATTTCAGAGCTGCAACATCACTGGAGTGCCCAAAAGCACAAGGTGTGCAATACTCAGAGACATGGCCAAGGTAAGAAAGGCTGAAAGACGACCACCACTGAACAAGACACACAAGCTGAAACGTCAAGACTGGGCCAAGAAATATCTCAAGACTGATTTTTCTAAGGTTTTATGGACTGATGAAATGAGAGTGAGTCTTGATGGGCCAGATGGATGGGCCCGTGGCTGGATTGGTAAAGGGCAGAGAGCTCCAGTCCGACTCAGACGTCAGCAAGGTGGAGGTGGAGTACTGGTTTGGGCTGGTATCATCAAAGATGAGCTTGTGGGGCCTTTTCGGGTTGAGGATGGAATCAAGCTCAACTCCCAGTCCTACTGCCAGTTTCTGGAAGACACCTTCTTCAAGCAGTGGTACAGGAAGAAGTCTGCATCCTTCAAGAAAAACATGATTTTCATGCAGGACAATGCTCCATCACACGCGTCCAAGTACTCCACAGCGTGGCTGGCAAGAAAGGGTATTAAAGAAGAAAAACTAATGACATGGCCTCCTTGTTCACCTGATCTGAACCCCATTGAGAACCTGTGGTCCATCATCAAATGTGAGATTTACAAGGAGGGAAAACAGTACACCTCTCTGAACAGTGTCTGGGAGGCTGTGGTTGCTGCTGCACGCAATGTTGATGGTGAACAGATGAAAACACTGACAGAATCCATGGATGGCAGGCTTTTGAGTGTCCTTGCAAAGAAAGGTGGCTATATTGGTCACTGATTTGTTTTTGTTTTGTTTTTGAATGTCAGAAATGTATATTTGTGAATGTTGAGATGTTATATTGGTTTCACTGGTAAAAATAAATAATTGAAATGGGTATATATTTGTTTTTTGTTAAGTTGCCTAATAATTATGCACAGTAATAGTCACCTGCACACACAGATATCCCCCTAAAATAGCTAAAACTAAAAACAAACTAAAAACTACTTCCAAAAATATTCAGCTTTGATATTAATGAGTTTTTTGGGTTCATTGAGAACATGGCTGTTGTTCAATAATAAAATTAATCCTCAAAAATACAACTTGCCTAATAATTCTGCACTCCCTGTATATTGGTTGTATACAATGCAGGACTTATTTCTGTTTAGTTCGAAGTATAGGACTGTCTATGCTTAGTTTAAACTATTTTCTTCTCTCTGGTTCATTTTGCCCCAGTTGGAACATCTGATGTGTTGTAACATGTATATTTCTTGTTCACTTTTTGAAAATATTAATAAAGACGTATTATTGTAAAAATAAAAAGGCAGTCGTTGCAATACTTTATGTCACACCGTATTTGCGCAGCGGTCTTACAAGTGCAATTTTTTGGGAAAAATACACTTTTTTAATTGAAATATAAGACAACAGTAAAGTTAGCCCTTTTTTTTCATATTGTGAAAGATAATCTTACGCCGAGTAAATTGATACCCAACATGTCATGCTTCAAAATTGTGCCTGCTCGTGGAATGGCGACAAACTTTGACCTTTAAAAATCTCCATAGGCAATGTTTAAAGCGGAGGTTCACCCTTAAAACAAGTCTGTGTCATCCCATCCAGCATACTGGCGTCAGCGGCAGTATGCTGTTTTTTTTTTTTTTTAATCTTCGTACTTACTGTTTAATTGATAATTTTAATTTTGTCCCTACCGCGGTTGAATGGCGCGTCTATGGACTGTCACGGCTTCCGAAAATAGCCGACTAGCACTCGTGTATTCCCGACGCTATACGGCGCCTGCGCACAGACCTAGGAGCTGACTACGCAGGCGCCGTATATATCCGAGTCCAATGGCTATGGCACTTCACGCCCTCCGAAAAAAGCCAAAATAGGACTCGGATATATGCGGCGCCTGCGCAGTCAGCTCCTAGGTCTGTGCGCAGGCGCCGTATAGCGCGGGGAATACACGAGTGCTAGTCTGCTATTTTCGGAAGCCGTGACGCAAAATAGACGCGCTAATTCAACCGCGGTAGGGACAAAATTAAACAGTAAGCTGGATGGGATGACACAGACTTGTTTTAAGAGTGAACCTCCGCTTTAAAAATGCCTACAGGTTATCAGTTTTTAGTTACAGAGGAGGTCTTTTGCTAGAATTATTACTCTCGCTCTACCAATTGTGGTGATACCTCACATATGTGGTTTCAACACCATTTTCATATGCGGGTGTGACGGGCTTCTTTGAATTTCCGAAGCTGCCGTCAATTGACGGCAGCGTTTTCTCCGGCCACTGTGGGGCGCGCGCGCACACCCGGCGCGTCCCCACGATGTCGATGTGCGTGCCTGGCGGTCGCGATGTCCGCCAGGTACCCGCTGATCGGCAGATTTAGAGCAGGGACGTGGAGCTCTGTGTGTAAACACTAAGCTCCACGTCCTGTCAGGGAGAGGTGACAGATGCTGTTTCTCTTGTACATAGGGAGACAGCATCGGTCACCTCCCCCAGTCACCCCCCTCCCCCCACACAGTTAAAACACACCCAGGCAATACATTTAACCCCTTCCTCACCACCTAGTGTTAACCCCTTCACTGCCAGTCACATTTATACAGTAATTAGTGCGTTTTTAAAGCACTGTTCGCTGTATAAATGTGAATGGTCCCAAAAATGTGTCAAAAGTGTCCGATGTGTCCGTCGCAATATCGCAGTCCTGACAAAATTCGCAGATCGCCGTATTACTAGTAAAAAAAAAAAAAAAAAAAAAATTGTCAGAATTCTATCCCTTATTTCCTAGCCACTATAACCTTTGCGCAAACCAATTACTATACGCTTATTGCGATTGTTTTTTTTTACCAAAAATATGTAGAATACCTATCGGCCTAAACTGAGAAAAAAAAGTATATTTTTTTTTTCAAAATTGGATTTTTATTATAGCAAAAAGTAAAAAATATTCTGTGTTTTTTTTCAAAATTGTCGCACTTTTTTGTTTACAGCGCAAAAAAAAATGCAGAGGCGATCAAATACCACCAACAGAAAGCTCTATTTGTGGGGAAAAAAAGGACGTCAATTTTGTTTGTAAGGCACGTCGCACGACCGCGCAATTTTAATTTAAAGCAACGCAGTGCTGAAAGCTGAAATTTCGCCTGGGCAGGAAGGGGGTATATGTACCCAGTATGCAAGTGGTTAATCTACAACTGCCATGATGCTGCACATATGATCAGTTATGACCCCAGCCATTGGATGGTTTGAAAGTTTTGGTTGAGAGCACAACAAATGGAAGTGTCACATTTCCAGCACGTGCCGGAAATTAAACTGTTTTATGGATGGGTTTACTTCTGCTTTAAGTATGTGTTCGCTTCTGCGTGCAAGTTCGGCCGGGCGGGGTGCTTTAAAAAAAAATGTTGTTTCTTATTATTTATTTTACTTGTAATTTATTATTTTTTGCACTGTCCTTTAAAAAAAAAAGTCTCACTTTTATTTCTATTACAAGGAATGTAAACATCCTTTGTAATAGGAAAAAAAGCATGACAGGACCTCTTTAATGTGAGATCTGGGGTCAAAAAGACCGCAGATCTCACATTTATACTTCAATGCAATAAAAAAAAAAAAAATACAAATAAATAAATGTCTTTAAAAAAAAAAAATACCCCTTTAACCCACTTAGCGGTAAACCCGAGCGTGACTCGGGGTGGATTTTCTATGTAAAAATCGGTAACCGCGAGTCACGCTCGGGGTGGATGTGCAGAGTCTGCAGCACGTGCTGGCTTACCTTTTCCAGGCAGGTTACTGTACTTACCTTGTCCCTGGATCCAGCTGTGTGAGCGAGTGGCGTCCTCCATTCGATTCACACCGTGCCCCGCCGATCTCCGTTCCCTGCGACGTTACGACGCACGGGGGCGGAGACCGGCGGGAAATTCAAAAATGTAAACAAACACATTACATACAGTATATTGTAATCTTATAGATTACAGTACTGTATGTAAAACATACACACCCCCCTTGTCCCTAGTGGTCTGCCCAGTGTCCTACATGTACTTTTATATAATAAAAACATTTTTTTGGTGCCTGCAAACTGGAGATTGTCCATAGCAAACAAAAGTGTGCCTTTATGTCAAAAGTGATTTTAGAGCAGCTAGAAAACAGCGATAATAAATTATAATCACTTGCAGAATTGAGCGATAGCAATTTGTGGGGAAATCCGTCATAAAAAAATAAAAGTAATGACAGCGACAATTCTGCAACTGAGCAAATTTCAGTGATTTTGATTTGATGGATGTCTACTAGACTTTGGTTTGGACAGATTTAAGTGAGTTATTCCTAAGAATTGCAGGCCTACAGTATAAAATGCCAAATTTTCATGCAAAATAATTGTACCGCTTTTGGTACATAATTCCAGACAGAATCATACCGCCAGGGAGGTTAAGATCACTGGGCAGAAGTGACGTTTGGCGTTGCTTCCGTCATCCAATGTTATGGAGCCGAGTGGGGGGCCATCTTTTCCTTACTCGGCTCTATGCTACTCAGGGTATAGGATTGGATCGTCTCCGTTGCTACCAGTAAGTACACCTCAACTCTCCCTCCACCAATAAAAGTAATATTGCGGCGAATCCGCCGCAGAGACCACTTTTTATCTGAAAGAGGACCACTCGCCTTTGAAGAAATTCTATGTCAAAGTACCCACGTATAATGACGGCGGCTGGTCCGTAAGTTGTTAAAGTGATTGTAAAGGTTCATTTGTTTTTCTTAAAATAACAAACATGGCATATATCTGCTCTGTCAAAGGGTTTTTCACAGGGTGGACCCTAATTCCCCTCTTCTGGCATCCCCCGGTGGCGCTTCTGGCTCCTCCTGTTTCTCATTAAGTGCCCCCATGGAAAGTGCCCCCATGGAGAGACGCTTTCCATGGGGGCACTTGTGTGGGTGCACTCCCGTGTCTTGCTGCATCCATTTAGACACACAGCAGGACTCAGCCCCAACCCCCAGCTCTCGTGTCACTGCATTTGATTGACAGAAGCGGGAGCCAATGGCTCCTGCTGCTATCAATCTATCCAATGAGTACCCGAGACAGCGGCTGGAGCTGCTGGGCTTGTTCTCATTGCTGGAGTGACTGGGTTCTAGTAGGGAAAAGGGGGGCTCTGGGGGACAGCTGCATCACAGAAGGTTTTTTATCTTAATGCATTAAGGTGAAAAACATTGAGACTTTACAAATAATTTAATAATAAAATACATGTTTTGAGGATAATGCACTAGGCTGGTAAACCCTCTGTTTTGTTTTAGGCTACTTTCACGCTGAACACCGCCCCACGCTAATGGTAAAGCACCGCTCATTATAGCGGCACTTTACCGGCGTGGGCGGGAGCAAGGAACTTTTAACCCCAAAGAAGGGGTTACCAAGAGGTTAAAAGCACCCGCAAAGCGCGGCTGCCGAAGCAATTTGCAGGCGCTTCGGCATCGCTCCTCATTGATTCCAATAGCAGGGGCGGTGGAGGAGCGGTGTATACACCGCTCCCCCACCGCCCCAAAGACGCTGCTTGCAGGACTTTTTCTCCTGTCCTGCAAGCGCACCGCCCAAGTGTGAAAGCACTCAGGTTTTCACACAGGGGAGGCATGAAAGGCACTTTTCACTTGCTTTTTTTAGCGCTAAGGGTTCTGAAAGGGTTCTTGTGGTTTCAGTCTATTGTGACTTCCCCAGTTGTAAGAGGGCAGCAAGGCACATCATGTCTGTTTGAGCCAAATGGGAATCTAGACAGCCGTCCTCCCTGGTTTCTACTCTCAAGTGCAGGAGGTTTTACGTGTGTCTGTTGGTTTGGCAGGTGCTGAAGCCTGTGGGGGCAACACATTTGAAGAGGGCCTGCCAGTGGATCATTCCTTTTAACAAAAATCCTCCCATAAGATTATAAAATAAAATCCCTGTGGTGTAGACATCCAAAAACCTTGAGGCTGTTGGGTGGCATGAACTTGGATGTGATGTCAATAGTCCCAGCAGACTGAGAGTTGTCACTCAAGTAAAAACATGAAGTATTCTACAGTATTCTACTTTGATCCTCTGGTTGCTAAGTAAAAGGTTAAAGATAAAGGGAAGAGAGGAGCAAAGGAACTAGATCACCAAAGAGAATAATTAGATACTCCTTGAAGAGGAGAGGGCTATGATGTGCATGGAGGGAGGGTGCTGTTCTAGGGAATTTCAAGGGAGTAGTCATATTTTCTAGCAAGTGCAACGTACATTACAACTGAATGAAGATATTTTATGGAGCATAAAAACACTGCAAGTAAGCCTTTACAATTATTTGTTTTGTGTGAATGTACCTGCAATTTTTTTTAAGCTGGTGACAGGATCTCATTGAGTGTAACCAGCAGTACCCAACAGAGTTGCAGTACACTATATGGATAAGATTAGGTATTTAGATAAATATTTGTACGGTTTTCAAGCACAAGCCTACACCCAGACATACTGTGTAATGCCTCGTACACACGACCGAGAAACTCGACAGAATCAATCAAGAAACTTGGTGGCAGAGCTTTTTTGCCGAGGAAAACGGTTGTGTGTATGTTTTTCATCGAGAAAACTGTCGAGGAACTCGACGAGGAAAAAAGAGAGCAAGTTCTCTTCTTCCTCGACGGGAGTCTCAATTTCCTCATCGTGTTCCTCGTTGGGCTGGTTTTCGACGAGAAACACGTTGGTGTGTATGCTTAGAAACCCACGCACCTTCAGTAAAAGTAGCGTTTGTAATGGAAATAGCACATTTGTCACGCTGTAACAGACTGAAAAGTGCAAATGTCTCTTACCAAACTTTTACCTAACACGCAGTAACATGATATTAGTAAAAGCAGTCCCAAGGGTTGTGCCAGTGGAATCAAACATCCCCTGCTGTTGTATGTGTTGAAGTCACCACATTTGAGAACTAGGAGATTTGGTCTTGACTGTGTGTACGCAAAGACAGCTTGTCAAGTTTCTCAACAAGGAACTCGTCGAGGAAAACGATGTGTCTTTTCCGACGAGTTCCTCGGTCGTGTGTACGAGGCCTTAGTGGAAAACCTTTTATTTGGGGGGTTTGAAGTACAAAAACCTTCAGTCAGTATATTTGTGATACATAAAAGACATAAAGCAAAATACATAAACCAAAAGAATCCATCAAGCAGTCAAGCTTCTGTTTTAGCCCTTAAATTGTAAAATTGCATATTGTTTTTCTATTCATTTTCTTTTGAGCATTCGGGAAAACTTTTCTCAAGGATATACATTTTGTTATCTGTCTCAAATCTTGCTCTGCTATGCCCATATAATGTTGTGTAATCCATTCATAATCAGGAAGACAATGTAAATGATGTCTCTAAAGACTCTGTTATTGATCCTCGAATGTGCATTATGCATGTTGTCATAGTGTGGTCCAAATGGAGTGCATCTCACATGAATGATGGTGGCAGACTCTGCCAAGCTAGGTAATTTTTTTGTATCTGTTATGAGACACATACAGACTTTGTGATGACACATCTCTATAATTATCCTCTCTCAGCTTGTCTCACCAAGCCCTACACAGCGTCGCCTAATATTGATCCGAAACATCTTACAACAACAAATTAAAAGTTTAAGGGGAAATAGAATAGAGAGCATGAACACAACAGGAATAAAATAACGATTACGGCATTATTGTCTATTGCTGTGAATTACTGAAACAAGCATAATGATTCAATGGTCCTTTACTTGGAATGGCAATAAACACAGGTTGGAAAATTGGTTGTTTCTTTGCACATGTCTGACAGATTAGAAGACAGGTAGGTCTCTGATTTTCCATTCTAAATCATTAACCCTTATGCCACGTACACACGACTGTTTTTCGGGTTATAAAAAATTATGTTTTTTTTAACCACTTAAGGACCGCCTCCTACACATATACGTCGGAAGAATCGCACGGCTGGGCAGATCCACATACAGGTACATCCTGTACTACTACCCAGCCGTGGGTCACGGGCGCGCGCCCGCGGCGCGCTCCCGTGACCCGGTCTGAAGCCCTGGGACCCGGACCGCGGGACTCATGGACCCGATCGCCGATTAAGTGCGGTGATCGGTCCCCGGAGCTGAAGAACGGGGAGATCCGTGTGTAAACACGGCTTCCCCGTGCTCCACTGTGGCGGCAGCATCGATCGCGTCATTCATTTTATAGGGGGGACACGATCGATGACGTCACACCTACAGCCACACACCCCTACAGTTGTAAATACACACAGGGAACACATAACCTCTACAGCGCCCCCTTGTGGTTAACTCCCAAACTGCAACTCCCATTTCCACAGTAAACAATGCAATTTAAATGCATTTTTTTCTGTGAAAATGACAATCGTCCCAAAAATGTGTCAAAATTGTCCGAAGTGTCCGCCATAATGTCGCAGTCACGAAAAAAATCGCTGATCGCCGCCATTAGTAGTAAAAAATAAATAAATAATAAAAATGCAATACAACGATCCCCTATTTTGTAAACACTATGGCCCAGATTCAGAGAGAATTGGATTCTCGTAGCGTATCAGAAATACACTACGCCGCCGTTTTTTACCTGGCTCTACGTGGAATCCAGGTAGATTTTGTCCAGTAAACGACGGCGGCGTAGTGTATTTCTCCCGTCGCAATCCATCTACGCGAATAGGGGGCGTGAAGGATTTAAAATAGGCGCGTTCCCGCGGCGATCGAACTGCGCATGCTCCGTTCGCAAATTTCCCGCTGTGCATTGCGCGAAATCACGTTGTTACGTCATTCGTTGTTTGAGTAGCGTCGTTTACAGACATTTCTATTCCCGAACGAGTTACGTAAAAAAAAATTAAAAAAAATTAAAATCGACGCGGGAACGACGGCCATACTTAACATGGGTTACGCACCGTTAGACCAGCAAAAAGCTGGTCTAACAGTACGTAAAAAAAAACAGACGTAAGCGATTGCGAAGACCGCTCGTATCTTCGTGGATCGCCGTAAAAACACATTTGCATATCCCGACGCATCAAAACGACGCAAACTCCTCCCAGCGGCCGCAAATATATCGCAGCGTAGATCCGAAGGTTTACGAAGACGTAAGCCTCTCGGATCGAAGCCCGAAGCCGCCGTATCATGGTTTGAGGATTCAAACTAGTGATACGGCGCGCAAAATTTGAAATTACTCCTGTCTAACACCAGTTAGACAGGCGTAATCGCTCTGTGAATCTGGGCCTATAAATTTTGCGCAAACCAACTGATAAACGCTTACTGCGTTTTTTTTTTTTACCAAAAATAGGTAGAAGAATATGTTTCGGCCTAAAATGAGGACATTTTTTTTTTTTTATATATTTTTGGGGGATATTTATTATAGCAAAAAGTAAAAAACATTGCATTTTTTTCAAAATTGACGCTTTTTTTTGTTTATAGCGCAACAAATAAAAAACGCAGAGGTGATGAAATACCACCAAAAGAAAGCTCTATTTGTGGGGAAACAAGGACGCCAATTTTGTTTGGGAGCCACGTCGCACGACCGCGCAATTGTCAGTTAAAGCGATGCAGTGCCAATTTGCAAAAAGGGGCCTGGTCCTTTAGCTGCATTTTGGTTCGAGGCTTAAGTGGTTAATGTCATTAAAAACGTGTGTGGGCTCCAGAGCATTTTTCACGATCTAAAAAATGGGCATTAAAAATTTCGAACATGCTCTAATTTTTTACAACGTTTCTAACGTTGTAAAAAATGGTCGTGTGTGCTTTTTAATGACGTGAAAAAAACATGCATTCTCAGAAGCAAGTTATGAGACTGGAGTGCTCGTTCTGGTAAAACTACCGTTCGTAATGGAGTAAGCACATTCATCACACTGTAACAGACTGAAAAGCGCGAATCATCTTTTACTAACACGAAATCAGCAAAAGCAGCCCCATGGGTGGCGTCATCCGAATGGAACTTCCCCTTTATAGTGCCATTGTACGTGTTGTACGTCACCGCGCTTTGCTAGTGTATTTTTTTTCATGATCGTGTGTATGCAAGACTGTTTTAATGATCGGGTTGAAAAAAACGTTGTTTTTTCTACACCAGGGGTCTCCAAACTGCGGCCCGAGGGCCAGATGCGGCCCTTTCCTAGCCTTTATCTGGCCCTCAGGGCTTTATTCCTCCCATTGATATGAGGCACTATTCTTCCCACTGACTCCAACAAGGGGGCACCTTTTCTTCCACCGATACCAATGATGAGATACAATTACTCCTACTAATAGGGGCATTACTCCTTATCCTACTGATCGCAAACTATGAGGCCATATTTATTCTCACAAATGTTGGGCCCCGGGCTTTTTCTGCCCCCGCTGGCCACAATCCGGTCCTCCTAAAGGCTGAAGAACAATAAACTGGCCCTTTGATTGAAAAGTTTGGAGACCCCTGTTCTAGACCCTTAAAAACTTCATTTTTTAGAACCCGAAAAGCGGTCGTGTGTACGCTGCATTAGAACCATGAGAGTTCTTTCAAATGACCAACACCCTTGATTTGTGGGACCTAAATGAGAACATGTCATACTTCATATAACCATTGCACACATTCCTGGATAAGCTCTTGGGCAGGGGCGGACTGACCATTGAGGAACTCGGGCACTGCCCGAGGGCCCCATGCCGCTAGGGGGCCCCATCAGGGTTGCCAGGCTCATTAAAACCAGGGACAGTATGTAAAAATCTGTGTTTTTTTTACATCTGTCCCTGATATGTTCAAAACCTACATGCTTTTGATGTGAAAATCCCGAGATTTTAGCTGCCCCGCCTCTGTACTGCCACCTGGCTTGGTGGCCATCTGTAAGCCTGGGGGCCCCATAATCTTCTATTGCCCGGGGTGAGTTGTCAGTCCGCCCCTGCTCTTGGGTTTGGGTGCTTGTATCAACAACCAGCTGGATATTGGTGCACGTTAAAGTAGAAATGTTTGCCAGCACACCATGGAACAACGTAACTAGCTTCCAAACGAATGATTTATTGCATGATCACAACACAAAGAGAGTGCAATGTTTCGGAGACACGCAGGGCCCCTTCGTCATGTCTGACTAAAAGGGCCATGCGTGTCTCCGAAACGTTGCACTTGCTTTGTGTTGTGATCATGCAATAAATCATCCGTTTGTACGCTAGTTACGTTGTTCCATGGTGTGTTGGCAAATATTTATACTCTCACTGAGAACTTGCACACTCTTCCTAGGTACAGATATTTTTTTATCTCTGCTGTCTACCACTGACTGTATCACTTCACCAATGCAGAAAATATTTGGATGTTAGCCGTGGCTTTTGATGTTTGATAGTCCAAACGGTCATAAAGAAAATACATTTTCCGTTTCTGTTATTATTGAAATGGTAATGCTCTATTTGTGTCCACTTGACCAGTGATTAGTTGCTAAATGTAAGGTTATAAACTTGGGGGTTAAGAATATGCATGCATAATACATACTTGGGGGAGTATAACTGGGGGAATCCATAGGGAGAAGGATCTGGGGTTTTTCGGTAGATCATAGACTTAACCACTTGCCGACCGGCTCACGCCGATATGTAGGCAGAATGGCACGGCTGGGCAGATTAACGTATATATATGCCCCATATGCCCCAATGCTGTATCCTGGCCTAGGCCAACAAGGTCAAGGCCTAGGGCAGCACTTTGCAGGGGGGCAGCACGGAAAGAGTCCCCACCAGCTTGTGCTACACTGTTAGTGTAACGCAAACTGCTTCTAATTTTGACTGTCCTATCATCCTGGACCACAAACCTTTCTCACTGTGCTATGTTTTCTGCTGCACCATTGGCATGATTATATCTTCTTAGTCCTCTCCATAAAATTATCAGAAAGTAGAACTATAAGCAATACTTTTCTTTTTTTTTTTTGGATAGAGTAAGGGAGGGTTATAGCCTCTGTGAGTTTATTTTTTACCACCCCTGTCCCATTGCAGAGATTTCCTTTCACTTCCTGCCCCATAGCTAAACAGGAAGTGAAAGGAAATATATGCAATCCCGTTCCTCCCCCAGCCCTAAGAACTAGTGTCCCCACTCGAAAATTTCAGGGTGGGTCTGTGACCTTGACAGGAAAGGGTGGTTCATATTTAAATTAGGGGGTGCATGATTTTAGTCAGGCCTAGGACAGCACAAACCTAAATACACTATTGCGTTGCCCTTTAAGATGCGGCATTGTGGGTGCCGCACACGCTCCCGCTGCAAGCTCGGTGAGTGTGACCAAGGGTCCCGTGAACTTGATGTCCATGGGTCCCACAGACTCAATGTCCGTGGGGATCCCCAAGATCATCTCACAGAGAGGGAGACCTGGGAAATTCTGATGTAAACAAGCATTTCCCCATTCTGCCTAGTGACAAGGACACTGATCACAGCTCCCTGTAATCGAGAGCATTGATCAGTGTCATGTCACACATTTCCCACCCCCCCACAGTTAGAACACATCCCTAGGACACACTTAGCCCCTTCAGCGCCCCCTACTGGTTAACCACTTCACTGCCAGTGTAATTTTTACAGTAATCTGTAATACAGTAATCAATTTTTATAGCACTGATCACTGTAAAAATTACAATGGTCCCAAAAATGTGTCAAAAGTGTCCGATGTGTCCACTCTAAAGCCGCAGTCACAATAAAAATTGCAGATCGCCGCCATTACTAATAAAAAAAAAAAGATTATAATAAAAATGACAAAAACTATCCCCTATTTTGTAGATGCTATAACGCAATCAATAAATGCTTATTGCAATTTTTTATCAAAATTGTCGCTCTTTTTTGTTTATAGCGCAAAAACCACAGAGGTGATCAAATAACACCAAAAAAAAATCTCTATTTGTAGGAAAAAAAGAACGTCAATTTTGTTTGGGAACAACATCACACAGCCACGCAATTGTAGTTAAAGTGACAAAGTGCTGAATCGCAAAAAGTGCTCTGGCAAAAAGTGATTAATAATAGCAGGCAATGCCAAGCTGCGGTTTACACAGCATGCAAAGTCCTTTCTTGTATTAAGAGAGGTATGGACTGACATGATTTTTCTCCTGTACAAGTCATTAGTAAAACCTCATCTGAAATATGCAGGTCAGTTTTGGGCACCAGTTTACAAAAATGTCTTTCTTTCTCGTACATCACGGGACACAGAGCGGCATATTCATTACTATATGGGTTATATGGAGTACCTTCAGGTGTGGACACTGGCAATCTCAAACAGGAAGTCCCCTCCCTATATAACCCCCTCCCCTAGAGGGAGTCCCTCAGTTTTTTTCGCCAGTATCTTAGGTGTTGGTCACGGAATAGCTTTGCTCCACATCCTTGGGATTAAGGGCGGGCTAACCGGATCTGTCCAAGGAGCCTCAGTGCCAAAGTGGACAGTACCCGGGCCCCAAACCGTGGGGTTTTGCCTATAATGCTCCTCTTGGAGGGCTGGACCCTGGGCCCAGGACTTGGAGTTCATAAAGACCATAAGTTCCTGTTTGCCAGGGTGCTATATAGGTCGAGGACAGTGGGTACCTTCATAGGACCCCAGGGCCTGAAGGTCTACTACGCTACCCACGGAGATGGGAGAAGATTGGATCGTTTTGCTAGACAAACATCCTGCAGCATGGAGCAGGTAAGAGGGGAGCCTGCGGGACTTGGTTCGACAGCAGGCTCTCCGGGGTAACCTAAAAGGGGGGTAGCCTAAGTATGCTCTGCATTGGCAACCTTGCTCACTATGTCTGAGAAAGACAGGATGATCCCATTTCCCCCATCACTAGGTTCCCCTGTCTAAGAATGGTGTTGCTAGCTACCTGCTGCTTTCTTCCTAGGACTGGTAAGGATCCCTATGGGGCCTTTTGGAGAGTCCTACCTGGCCGGGGGTTTGAATCTGCCGCCTGATACTGCAGTCCTGGGTCTACAGCAGCGCGGCTCCTCCATGTTCCTCCTGCTCCGGCATACGCGCGCGCGCGTGCGCGCGCACGTCTTATAGACGTTTTTCGCGCCGCTCGGTAAGGAGGGCGGGGGGGGGCGTGCCTGCAGCATCATACAGGGGCGCGCCTTGTGCTGTTATAGATCAGCAGGCATTGTCAGTGCTCAGTCTGAGGCTGATCTCAAAGGGAGAGGACGCAGAGCGGCAGAACAGTGACTCCCGGTGGCGGAAGAGGGGTAGTACATGCTGGACTTTGTTCCAATGCCTTTTTGTTAAGCCAAGAAATTCCCCTTTTTGCAGCAGGTTGGAGGCTGGCAAACTAAGTTTGGGGTCACTGTATGTTTGAAAAAAAAAAAAAAAAAAAAAAGGAAAGAGACTTATATATATTTAAAAAAAAAAAAAAAAAAAAACATACGGGGCCCCATCAGTTTTTGGGCATTAGTGATCTATTGTCCCCTAAGCTCTAGTTTTGTACTCCTGGCCACTACAGTCTGTTGTTGTTGGTGGAGTCCCTCGATTTTGTATTATGGCTTCCAAAGGTTCGGGGTCAAAGGGTACAAAAAAGACCAAAAAACAAAGGGGTTCCCCCTCTGATTCTGATGATATGCGGATACTTTCCCCGCAACTTATTCCCATAAAGGTCGCCTTGGATAGCCATTAGGGGGGTCTGGTGCGGAGGCTGGCCCAGATCAGCCCAGCCCTGTGTTTATCACAGAGGAGATGCTAGCTGTATCCCTAGGGGGGCTAGAAGAGAGAATAGCAGCATTGATCGCTAGAGCTATTCCTGGCAAGAAACGGGTTAGATCCCCATCACCAAGAGGTGTATCCTCAGATGCTGAGATTCTCTCTCCGGAGGAATTGGAATCGCAGGAGGATCAACTAGACCTGAACCAAGAGGGTTCAGGGATTGAGGGATCTACCTCTGAGGAACCATTTTCAGACTCCCAGACAGAGAGACTGTGGGTGCAGTCTTTGACGGACATGGTCCGCTCGGCATTTAGTTTACCATTGCCAGAGCCTCAGGTCCCTCCGGTATCCTCTCTGGGCTCTTTGAAAGCTCCGTTAAGCAACGCAGTTTTTTCCGGTCCATCCTCTCTTGGAGGAATTGATCTTTCGGGATTGGGTACGGCCGGACAGGATTTTTCTGCCACCGAAGAGATTTGCGGTCATTTACCCCATGGAGGAAAAATTCTCCAAGAGGTGGAGGCTCCCAGTGGTGGATGCAGCCATCTCATGTGTGAATAAATCACTAACTTGCCCGGTGGAAAACATACATATGTTTAAAGATCCGGTTGATAAACGGTTAGAGACACTTTTAAAAGCATCCTTTGCTACGGCAGGAGCAGTGGTACAGCCAGCTGTGGCTGCAATTGGAGTTTGTCAGGCGTTAAAGGACCAGACAAAAGAAATGTTAAAGGACATGCCTACCCAACAAGCAGAAGAGTTTTCTGACATTCCCAGAGCTCTGTGTTTTGCTGTAGATGCTATAAAGGATTCCATCCAGCAGGCCTCTCGTTTATCACTATTTTTGGTGCACATGAGAAGGATCTTATGGTTGAAGAACTGGGCGGCGGAGCCCCCATGCAAAAAGCTTCTGGCAGGGTTTCCCTTCCATGGAGGACGACTCTTCGGGGAGGATCTGGATAAATACATTCAGACTATTTCAAGTGGCAAAAGTACCCTTTTACCGGTCAAAAAGACATTCCGGGGTCCTACATTTAAAAGGCAGCTCTTTCCTGTCTCAGGGCCCTCAAATTCCAGGCAGTATCGACGGCCGCCTGCACGATCCAACGTTAACAGTAGATCGCAGGGACAGGCCCCTGGGGGTAAGAGGCCATGGTATCGCAAGCCAACAAAGACAGCCCCTAAGTCTGCCTTATGAAGGGGCGCCCCCACTCTCGCGGGTGGGGGGAAGGCTTCGTTTCTTCTCAGAAGTTTGGGAAGCCAAGATCCCCGACAAATGGGTCCGGGCGTCTGTAACCGCAGGCTACAGACTGGAGTTTCTAAACTTTCCTCCGCCTCATTTTCAAGAGTCAAGGCTACCAAAGGATCCAGCAAGGAAGGCCTCAATGCTGGCAGCTTTGGATCACCTGCTTTGCCAGGACGTAATAATAGAGGTGCCAGCCCAAGAGCAAGGGCTAGGTTTCTATTCCAATCTCTTTGTCATACCAAAGCCCAACGGCGATGTCAGGCCAATCTTGGACCTAAAGAGGTTAAACGGTTACCTAAGGGTTCGTTCCTTCCAGATGGAATCCATCCGGTCAGCAGCCGCCGCGCTTCAGAGGGACGATTTTTCTGGCTTCCATAGACATAAAGGATGCTTACCTTCATGTACCAATCTTTCAGTCGCATCAAAGATTTTTACGCTTCGCGGTGGGGCAGCGACACTTCCAATTCAGGGCGCTCCCCTTCGGGCTGGCCACGGCCCCCCGGGTATTCACGAAGATCCTAGCCCCAGTTCTGGCCAATTTAAGGATCCAAGGGGTCACAGTCCTAGCGTACTTGGACGACCTTTTTATCATAGATCACTCACGGCCGTGTCTGCAACAGGCAGTAAACCTCACGGTTCAGTACCTCGAAGGATTCGGCTGGGTCCTAAACCGGGAAAAGTCAGCGTTCCAGCCTACAAAGCAGTTGGAAAACCTCGGCATGAGGTTAGACACATAACAGCAAAGGGTGTTCCTGCCCCTTGTAAAGATCGAGGCTATCAAGGGGTTGGTTCAGTTGGTTCTAAGCAAGAAAAATCCAACTATTCGCCTGTGTATGCGATTACTAGGCAAGCTAGTGGCCACGTTCGAGGCAGTACCATACGCTCAAATCCACACTCGCGTCCTACAGGCAGCCATTCTAGCAGCCTGGGGCAAGAGAGCACATGCCTTAGAGTCCCCTTTGATGCTATCATCAAGGGTCCGACAAAGCCTGGCCTGGTGGTTGAACCCTCAGAATCTTCTAAAGGGAAGATCCTTCAGCCCTGTTGTCTGGAAGGTAGTTACCACAGACGCCAGCCTGGCAGGCTGGGGGGCGGTCTCCGAGGGGTTCTCTCGCCAGGGAACTTGGGTGAAAACAGAGAGGCAGCTCCCCATCAATATCTTGGAGATCAGAGCTGCTCGCCTAACCCTTCGGGCATGGACCTCCAGATTACAGGGGTTCCCGGTGAGAATCCAGTCAGACAATGCCACAGCGGTGGCATACATAAACCACCAAGGGGGAACCAGGAGTCAGGCCGCTCAGAGGGAGGTGAGCTTGATTTTTCAGTGGGCAGAGGTTCATGTACTCTGCATTTCGGCGATATTCATTCCCGGAGTGGACAACCTGCAGGCAGACTTCTTAAGTCGCCAGATTCTGTCGCCAGGGGAGTGGTCTCTGCATCCCCAGGTCTTTCAGACAATCTGCCAGAGGTGGGGAATGCCAAACGTAGATATAATTGCATCCAGGTTCAACAAGAAACTAGACAGGTTCGTGTCTCGAGCGAGGGACCCTATGGCCTGCGGAACCGATGCGTTGGTTTGCCCTTGGCATCAATTCAAACTTCTATATGCATTCCCTCCGCTACAGTTACTTCCTCGCCTGTTGCGCAGGATCAGAGTGGAGCACAAGCCGGTCATTCTAGTAGCTCCAGCTTGGCCCCGGAGGACATGGTACTCACTAGTCCTGAAGATGGCAGTGGGAGACCCTTGGACTCTTCCTCTACGACCAGACCTACTCTCACAAGGCCCGATCCTCCACCCTACATTACAACGTCTAAATTTGACGGCCTGGAGGCTGAATCCCTGATTCTCAGGGGTAGAGGTCTGTCTAGGCAAGTAATTCCTACCCTAATTAGGGCTAGAAAGCCGGCCTCCAGGGTGATTTATTACAGGGTGTGGAGGAACTACATAGGCTGGTGTGAATCCAAAAGATGGAATTCCCGCAAATATACCATTGATAGGGTGTTAAGTTTTCTCCAGCTAGGAGTGGATAATGGCCTGGCATTAAGCACAATCAAGGGACAGATTTCAGCTCTGTCAGTGTGGTTTCAGAGGCCGCTGGCCACCCACTCGCTGGTAAAGACCTTCATACAGGGGGTCTTGCGTATTAATCCTCCTGTCAAGTCACCAATTTGTCCATGGGACTTAAATCTTGTCCTGTCCACTCTACAGAAACAACCCTTTGAGCCGTTGGCTGAGATTCCTTTAGTTTTACTGACAAGAAAGTTGGTTTTCTTGGTCGCCATAGTTTCGGCCAGGAGAGTGTCAGAATTAGCAGCCTTATCGTGTAAGGAACCATATCTCGTTCTACATAAGGACAGGGCAGTTCTCCGGCCCCATCCTTCCTTTCTACCAAAGGTGATATCCAATTTTCACTTGAACCAGGATTTGGTACTTCCATCCTTCTTTCCGAAACCCACATCTAGAAAGGAGGGGTTGCTGCATACCTTGGATATTGTCCGGGCCATGAAGGCCTATCTTAAAGCTACAGAAAAGATCCGGAAAACAGATGTGTTGTTCGTTCTACCAGATGGCCCCAAGAAGGGGCAGGCAGCTGCAAAATCCACCATCTCGAGATGGATTAGACAATTAATCATTCAAGCCTACGGTTTGAAGAGGTTGCCTCCTCCTTTGTCGGTAAAGGCCCATTCTACCAGGGCCATGGGCGCCTCCTGGGCAGCACACCATCAGATCTCTATGGCTCAGATATGCAAGGCGGCGACGTGGTCATCTGTCCACACGTTTACAAAGTTTTATCAACTAGACGTGAGAAGGAATGCGGATTCTGCCTTTGGACAGGCAGTACTACAGGCTGCAGTTTAAGATCCTCGGGATCAGGGGCACCCTTGGTTGTAAAAAAGAAAAAAAAAAAAAAAAAAAAAGTTTTTTCTTGACTAAGTTGGAATTATTATTATTATTTGAGTATACCTCTAAATTGAATCCTTCTTTGGAAGATGTCTCCCTCCCCTCATTAAAGCATTGCTTTCGGACATCCCATATAGTAATGAATATGCCGCTCTGTGTCCCGTGATGTACGAGAAAGAAAAAGGGATTTTTAAATACAGCTTACCTGTAAAATCCTTTTCTTGGAGTACATCACGGGACACAGAGCTCCCACCCCTCTTTTGGGTGAACATTTTGGGAGGCATACTGCTTGCTACAAAACTGAGGGACTCCCTCTAGGGGAGGGGGTTATATAGGGAGGGGACTTCCTGTTTGAGATTGCCAGTGTCCACACCTGAAGGTACTCCATATAACCCATATAGTAATGAATATGCCGCTCTGTGTCCCGTGATGTACTCCAAGAAAAGGATTTTACAGGTAAGCTGTATTTAAAAATCCCTTTTTAAGAACCCGTGTCTTGCCCGAGGGAACATGTATCAATGGAAAAAAAGTTTGGTCTCCCTGGTTCGAACACTCTTCACAGTTCTTTAACCCTATCTAGTCTCTTTAAACGTCTAATATACCAGTTGTTATTGTTTTATTTCCCCATGATGTTTTTGTTACTCTAGGCCCTAAGTTTTCTCCTAACATGTATAACTAACTATGGTCTCCGCGAGTTGTCTTAGGCCTTGTACACAGACTGACTTTGTATATGTCTTACCCCTCTCTATATATATATATATGCCTTAATTTCTTGGTTTTGTACCACCACTTACCTCCAACAATAAAAGTTTGTAAACAAAAAAATTAAAAAACAAAAAAAATGGTCGTTTTTTCAGGACTCCTGAAAAAACGACCGTTTTTAAAACTTTTTTCCAATGATACATGTTCCCTCGGGCAAGACCTGGGTTCTTAAAGACGTTTTCACATGCACTGCAGGTACAATATTTAAAGGAATTTTTCATTTTGTTTTATTTAAACATTATTAAAATCACTGCTCCTGGAGCAGTGATTTTAATTATGCTTAAATTTAAAAAAAATTCCTATCTATAGTTTGCCTGTGAAAACGTCTTTGAGAACCGGGTCTTGCCCGAGGGAACATGTATCAATGGAAAAAAGGTTTAAAAACGGTCACAGTCCTGCTCCTGAAAAAATTACCGTTTTTTAAACTTTTTTCCATTGATACATGTTCCCTGGGGCAAGATCCGGGTTCTCAAAGAAATTTTCCAACTATAACTTGAATATTGGTCTTTAAAATTAGCGTTTTTGAATTCGAACGTTCGAGTCCCATAGACTTCAATGTGGTTCTAAATGTTGGCGCGAACGGTCGGTCTGTTCGACGGTTCTGGTGCGAACATAACTCGGGTATGTTCGGCTCATCTCTAGTCATCAGAGGACAAGGGTTCACTCTTTATATCTGGAGAAAAAGATATTTAGTCTCCAAATACGGAAAGGTTTCTTTACAGTGGTTCTGTCCAGCTCAGTAGATTGTTTTTAAAATGGTCTGGATTATTTCCTAAATGTTCATAATATAACTGGGTACTAACATTTATAGGTAAAGTTGAACCAGGGAATAGGGATGAGCCGAGTCGAACATTGCCTGTTCGCCAAACAGCGACCAATTTGGGGTGTTCGCGGCAAATTCAAAACGCCACGGAACACCCTGTAAAAGTCTATGGGAGAAATCTAAAGTGCTAATTTTAAAGGCTTATATGCAAGTTATTGTCATAAAAGTGTTTGGGGACCCGGGTCCTGCCCCAGGGGACATGTATCAATGCAAAAAAAAGTTTTAAAACTGACGTTTTTTCGGGAGCAGTGATTTAAATAATGCTTAAAGTGAAACAATAAAAGTGAAATATTCCTTTTAATTTCGTTCCTAGGGGGTGTGTAAAGTATGCCTGTAAAATAGCACATGTTTCCCGTGCTTAGAACTGTCCCTGCACAAAGTGTCATTTTCTGAAGAAAAATTGTCGGCTCCCGGCAATACAGAGAAAAGGCATTGAGTCATTGAGAATAAAAAAAGCGTGGGCCCCCCCCCAAATTCAATTACCAGGACCAGGTCTGGTATGGATATTAAGGGGATTTTTTTTTATCAATGACTGTTCTCTGTATTGCCGGGAGCTGACAATTCATTATAGCTGCAAGTGATTTTAAATTACTTTTTTTCCTTCAGAAATGACACTTTGTGCAGGGACAGTTCTAAGTACAGGAAACGCTACTGAAGCGCTACTTCACAGGCATATTATACACACCCCCCTAGGTAAGAAATTTAAAGGAATATTTCACTTTTATTGTTTCACTTTAAGCATTATTAATATCACTGCTCCTGAAAAAACTGCAGATTTAAAACTTTTTTTTGCATTGATACATGTTCCCTGGGCAGGACCCAGGTCCCCAAACACTCCCCTGGGGCAGGACCCAGGTCCCCAAACACTTTTTATGGCAATAACTTGCATATTAGCCTTTAAAATTAGCACTTTAGATTTCAAATGTTCGAGTCCCATAGACTTTAATGGGGTTCTAAAGTTCACACAAACTTTTGGTCTGTTCGCAGGTTCTGGTGCGAACCGAACGGGGGGGTTTCAGCTCATCCCTACCGGGGAATATCCGATTGCCTCTCAGGGGATCAGGAAGGAATTTTTTCCCCTTGCAGGAGAAAATTGGATCATGCTTTGCTGTTTTTTTGTGCCTTCCTCTGATTCATCTGTGGGTATAGAATTGTGTATATGGGATTGTATAATTTTTTTTTTCTTTTTCCCGTTTATATGTTGAACTAGATGGTTTGTGTCTTTTTTCAATCTGACTATGTAACTACGTAAGAGTATTTTTTTGGACATTATTGTGTGATGGATGTTATTTTCTAAGCTCTGGTCCTCATTTCCTTGCAAAGTGTAAAGTAAAGTGAATTGCCTATTTGCTTTTAGTAATGCCCAATGTCTCTGTTTCTACGTGTGCAATAGATGTTTGACACATCCGCTGCTCTCATCAGTGAAATCTTCAGCCACAGCCATTCTAGAGGCAATATGTTCATTATTTTGCACAAAAATAAGTATAGCAAATAGCCATATGTACTAATTCCTATTTGTGCTTTTTACATTGAATTCTCTGTTACTTTGCAAGGTTCCATATCTTACACTTGCTAACTGAGATAATCTTTCCTTGCTCACTGAGCAAATCCCACTGCCAGTTAGAACGTGACAGTCTTGTCCCATGAAGCGGCGTACACACGACCGAGGTTCTCGCTGAAAACCAGCGAGAACCTCGCTGAAAGCTGCATTCCAGCGAGGACCTCGGCCGTGTGTACACAGAGCGCTCGCCCCGCCCGTCGGGAATCCCGTCGAGCAAAAAGAGAGCACGCTCTCTTTTTGCTCGACGGCCCGCCTGGATGAATGGCTGGTTGCCATTCCCGACGGGCGGGTCGCCGATTTCGACGGCCGGCAGAGAACCTCGACGGGCGGAACCATGTGTTCTGCCCGTCGAGGTTCTCTGCCGTGTGTACGCGGCCTAAGACCCAAAGATCCCATAGGAGTCAAAATAATTATTAGACTAAGGCAGGCCATACACGATTCGAATTTCGATCGAAAATCGCATACGAGCGTAAAATCGGCCGATTTTCGTATCATTAGTGTGCTTATTCGACAAGCGATTTTCGTACGACAGGCGAAATTTCAAAAACCAACAAGTTGTTTTTTTTTCCGAAAAACGGCCAAAAATCGTATCGTTAATGGTAGAGTTGGACGATTTTTTCCAAGAAACATAACTGCGCATGATCCGAGTTGGCGCGACCCGACTTTTGACAGTAGGGGGTGTGTTTAAAAGGTCACAGAAGATTACATCACTTCCTCTATGGTATGAAAACATTGTGTTTTCTCGCTCGATTTTCGTAAGTAATTGATGGTACACTCGCATGCTTTTGTGAGCGCCGCGTTCGTTTATCACTCGACGGCTTGTTCGAAATTCGAATCGTGTATGGCCTGCCTAAATCACTCTCACTCAATTACCATATTTTATAAAAAAAAAATCATGGCAATTGTGGATACATTAGGAAGAGTTGATAACTATGTAAATTTAAAGCCAATCTCCAGGTAAATGTTAACAAAACAAAACACAATTGAATGTATTTATTCAAAAATCATTAATGGTATTTTAGATTTAAATAATATGAATTCCTGAATTTATTTGAGTCTCTTGTAATCCTCAGCAATTCAGGTATGCTCCATTGCCAAGGAATATACAGAGAGGAGAAAAGAGCAGATGGATGACCCTTTTGGTCAGCTGTCGCTCTCTCAGGCCCTATACACACGATCAGACCAGTCTGATCTCTCTGAACTCTGAACTTGTCTGATGGTCTGATGTGCGTACACACCATCGGACCAAAATCCGATCAGACCAGAACGCGGTGACGTAGAACACAACGACGTGATGAAAAAACGAAGTTCAATGTTTCCAAGCATGCGTCGACTTGATTCTGAGCATGCGTGGGTTTTTGGTCCGATGCTTTTGTGTACTAACCATCGAACCTGTCCGATGGACAGGTTCCATCAGACAGGTTTTAAAGCATGTTTTAAAACTTTGGTCCAACGGACACCGGTCTGATGGGCCATACACAAAATCGAACTGGTCCGATGAAACTGGTCTGCAGACCAGTTTCATCGGACCTGTCTGATCGTGTGTACGCGGCCTCACTGTCCAGTCACAGGCTGTGGGTAGGGAGGTGGCCAGGCTATACTGTATGACTTGTACATATGATATAGGCTGTGCAATGAAAATTGATGGGACGTAAATTAATAACCTCCGTGCTGTAAATTCAAACACAAAAAATGTCCAAAAAGAAAATGCAAAATCAAAATTGCATCCCTCATCAAAAGGTGAAACACCAATTGCTGCACATATACAAATAAATAGTCCTGAACGTCCCAATAAGTGATCAACAAATTGTGTATATATATATATATATATATATATATATATATATATATATATATTTGCAAATATATGTGAACTGTTGTACCTACCCTGTTTCCCTGAAAATAAGACAGTGATCCCTCTCCCCCACCCCTGTGCCAGTGGACACCTTCACCAGACATCCCCCCACCCCTTTATCAGACATTTCCCCCCTACCTCAGTCACCCCTGTGTGTCCACACAATGTGCCCGAGCGAGCAGCAGGCGGCAGCTTGTCCTGGTGGTGGAGTGGGCTCTCTGATGAAAAGAGACCACGTATTTTCTGTCTGCTCCGTCTGCGCTGCGGCTAATAGTGAGTTTTGCGGTGGTGCCCGTTGCTAGGGTCCAGGGTACAGAGTTACGGTAGCCTTGAGGGTCTTATTATCGAGATGCCTTATGTTCGGGGGAGGTCCTATTATTAGGGAGGTATTATTTTTGGGGGATGCCTTATATTTCAGCAAAAGGCAAAACTGTAAGTAGGTCTTATTTTCGGGGGATGTCTTACTTTCGGGGATAATTAATCTTTTGATTGTCCTACTTACTCTTACTGGAATAAAGTTATATATTTAGCTTTGTGGTGTGTTGCTTCAATTCACATTTTTGTTACATTACACTACAAGCCAGGGAAAATGTGGAGATCCTTTAAGGTGTGGAAGCCACCTTCTCAGAATGCTTACATCAACATCATTAAACTAGGATTAGATATAAGTACCAATAAGATAACACCACGGGTTTTAGTCCCTTCTCATTGGTTTTATGAGTTGGGGAACAGTGGCCAGTGTTGTATAGGAGAAGGGACATGGGATGGATGAGATGGAACTGGGGGAAGAGGAGGATGTAGGATGACAGCATGGACCTCCTAGATGTGGGGCTATCAGTGCTAAATGTTGGGAGTGCTGTTTTTCTTCATCACTTGGTCTCATCCAGGTGGTTATATTATACAGAATGATGATAGATGATCATCCTCCTTCTTCTCATCTTGGTCTCCCTAAATGCCAAAAATGGGTATTGGTAATTGGCATTAGCGAGTACCTAAAAAAAAGTATCGATACTCGTACTCGTTGCTAAAAAAAGTGGTATCTGTGCATCCTTAGTCCTTGGTAAGCCTATGGGTGACACCACCACCCAGGTATTCTAACCATTGTTAGTGCTCTCTCATCTCACTTGACACTGGGGAGATCATCTGACCAGACCGAGCCCCCTGGGTAGTTAGAATAGTAGTTAGAAGGGGTTTGGGAACAGTTTTAAGCTTATATAAGAAGGTAGTTGCGCGTTGCTATTCAATAAGACAAACTAACAAAATTGCTTCTTCTGTCACCTATGTGTTCCCACAAGAGATAAGATATATAGTAAGTGAACGAGAGAGCGCTGCATTTAAACAAAATAACAACAAACAATCATAAAATAAGTAAAGATGTAAGTGCTCAAGAAAAAGTCCATTAGTGACAAGTAGGTGATAAATCTTCTACTAGCATGCAGGGAGATGTGTTTTTTTTTTTCCTTGCTCAAAAACTACTTCTACACCATTAGTGCTCCTGCCAGCATGTGTAATGCTCGCTCACCTCCTTAAAGGAGCCGGCAAGGGGTCAAACACACCTTGCACATAGTGCAACTCTCCCTTCAGGGATGCTCCAAACTGGTCCTTGATCATTTCTGTTAGGCTCTCAGGGAACAGATAATAATTTACAACCAATGTAGTTTCCTTCCACTTTACTGCTTCAAACTTGACTCCACGTTGGCTGGCGGTAGTTCCGCAGTGACATAGAAGAAACACAAGTGCCTCCAATAGTGTAGTATCAAGGGGATTAAAAACAGAACCTTACCACCCCAGCTAATATTCAACTCACATTTATTTAAAAAGTTAAAAGCATTGATACAAAATCCATAGGACAAATCTCACGCGTTGCGAAAGGTTCCACCGCCAGGCTCCACCTCTAAGGGTGAGGTGGAGCCTGGCGGTGAAACCTTGGGCCAGATTCACAGAGCGATTACGGCGTAAGTCTAAATTTGCGATGCGTTTAGATGCGCCGCATCCCCAAAACGAGATACGCAAGAAATCTACTTTTTTTGGACCGGCGTAATTTCGATAGACCGGCGTATCCGTCCGCGCAAAACTGCGCTAGACACACCATTGATTTGCTATTCAAATATGCAAATGAGGGAGTTACGGGGATCCACAAAAGAATGTTGCTGTGCACAACAGCTGCACGTCCTGTCTAAAATTAGACCATATAAAAGGTGGAATAAAATTAGACAATCTGTCTACATGTCAGCTAAAGCAAAACTGTTGGTGAGGAGATGAGCAGTCACACTTGCTGGACAACAAACTGTATGCCAACATGCTAGGGGCATCCATGCTCATAGCTATACTACTGACTTTAGATGAGCAAAGAAGGAGGAGGGCACGGAGGAGGGCACAGAGGAGGGCACGGAGGAGGGCACGGGAGAGGATTTTTTTTTCCAAAAAAAAATTCTTTGCTTTTATAAACATTTTTACAAAAAATATACATACATATATACATCAATACATAACATACATACACATTGCAAACACAGTCTCACTATCTTTCAATAGCCATTTAAAACCTTGATGGATATAATAATCTAATCTCAAGCCCCTTACTCTTCACTTGATATATCACACACGCATAGACATCTTTGGCATGAGTGATTCTGAGGTATCTCGCATCTTCAGATTAACCCCTCATGCCATCTTGGAATTTACCACAACCCTGCAGGAGGACATCACCAGCCCAACACATGACGACACCCATGACAGCTACATATTCAATCATAGCCCCATCCCAATGGAATTCGAACAGGACATGTATGGGGACAGCTGGCTGGTTGGTGAGTGACATGGGTGGCAGGCATGACTGTCCCCCCCATGATGCTGAAATCACAAGGGGCACATGCAATACTAACATCCTCCTGTCTTATCCCTTCAGGGTGACTCTGCATATGCACTGGGACCCCATCTCATGACTCCTATCCGGAACCCCCCATGGTACCCTGTAGTATTCCCCAAACTTTGTATGCCAGATCATCGGTGCATGTTGCATGCTGCAAAAACTTTGCAGTGAGAAAGGGCCTGGAGATTGACATAAGTGATGACCTGACCCCTGAACCAGACAATCCCCCCCTAACCGAGGCTACCCCGTCTTCTGAGGGAAGAGCAGCCAGGAGACAGCTCACATTAGGCATCTTTGCACGTTAAACACACACACAATCATGGCACAATGAGAATGCATGCATGCACACCACTGTGGTCCCTAGCACAGACACATCACATCCTCATCACATTGGATTGGCACAAGCCCACCATGCAGGACTTGTGAGCAGCAACGCCACGGCTCCAATTATGTCACTGTACATTCATACACCATTCACACGGACCTGGGGATCACTTCTCCACCACAAATGAGGGTGACACCCCTTTTCCGGCAGGAATGTCACCCCCACATTCCAAAATCATTCACAAACAGAACCAAAAAAAAATAAAAAATGACCAGCAAAAAAAAATGCCCAGCAAAAATATAATGTAAAAAAAAAAAAATACAAAGAAAACCCAGAAAAGACAAAAATCACTCTGCAAAACATTTACCAAATATCTCAAAGACACGTCACAAATAAACAAACAAACGCTATAAACAACAGAACAAAAGCACCTTGCTGTATAGGAAGGGATACAAAGGGATGTACTTTTGCAAAGGAAGGGCGTTTGTCTCTGTCTATTTATGCTGTCTGCGTAGTTCACTAAGTTGCCCGGGTCCACTTCCAATTTCACTGATTGCGCCGTTCCCGAGTTGTGAGCATGCGCACAGAGGTGCTGACCATGGTCTGCTTCATTTGCGCATGCGCGAGAAGGCCGGCCCTTCATTTGCATGGGGTCACGGCTCATTTCAATGTAACACGCCCACGTCCTTCCCAATTTGAATTACTCGGCCTTACGCCTCGAAATTTACGTTACTCCGGCGCTAATTTCTGCGCAAATACTACGAGGATACGGTGATTGCGCCTCTACATTGCGCCGGTCTAATGTAAAGGAGGTGCGCTACGCCGGTCAAAATATGCGCCAATGGCCCCTTGTTTTGGAGAAAAGTTGTTTTGGAGCCAGGAAAAAACTCCACATCTCCCTGCATGCTAGTAGAAGATTTATCACCTACTTGTCACCAATGGACTTTTTCTTGAGCACTTCTATCTTATATCTACTTATTTATGATAGTTTGTTGTTATTTTGTTTAAATGCAGCGCTGTCTCATTCACTTACTATATAGTTTTAAGCTTAGTTACCAAATTTCTAGACTTAAATTCCACTTTAACCACTTGCTGACCGCTCTATAGCACTTTTACTGCTACAGAACGCAGGATCACATATATACTGTATACGTGATCCTGCATTTTTTCCCGCAGGGAGAACGCGTGCACCACCGGCAGGCCGCTTCTGCTTCGATAATTCACAGCATAAACTGATCTGCGGGTCCCAGGGACTCAATGTTCTCTGGCACCCACCAATCGTCAGTAAAACACAGAGAACTGAGATATGCCGTGTAAACACGGCACAATTCAGTTTCAGGTAATTCTATGTAATACAAAAATTCACACTTTTTTTCACTAATAATATAAAACACAATAAAATGGTGATTATTTGCTGCTTGGAGTTTAGCTACAAGGTAATGTTTCTGAGGAATAAATATTTTTAATATTGCTGCACTTCTACATAGCATAACAACAAGAGCTGACAATATGCCAAATCTGCAAATTGTGATAACATGGCTGGATTTGTCATACAGATGTTTATGTCTGAAATAATGTCACAGCTGGAGCTCAGACCAGCAATCACAGAATGTCACTAGAATGGAAAGAAAAATGAGTTCCTCATTTTAACTCATTAACGTGTTAGCTTCAAAGCTGTCTATTCTGTTGATTTAAATCCTTCCCAATAGTAATTTTAAGAGTGGCATTGCCTTTTATCTGTTTAATTTTAATCAGTCCTAATAAAATTATTGAGCCTAAAAATATGCATTTTATGACTTACTAAATAAGGTTAAATACAGTATAATGTAATGGTTTAAAAAATGTAACAGCTGGGTCAAACAAGTTCGAAAGTTGCCACATTTAAGGTTAAGTGGTTAATTTTTACAGCTTTTGGTTTGGCCTAACTGGGTTTCCTTCTAACCAGATGAGAAATATATATAATATATTATGTGTTTTTTCTGGACTTTTGTTTGATACTCTGTCTCTATCATTTAAAATACCCCTATGATGAAATTATAGACTCTGTGGGCCAGATTCTCAAAAGAGATACGACGGTGTATCGTAGGAAACACCGTTGTATCTCTGTTTTTTTAACTAGGTATCTATGCGTGTGATTCCTAGAATCACTTACGCATAGATACAGCGAAGATCCGACAGGTGTAAAACAATTACATCGTCGGATCGTAGATGTAATGATTTCTCTGACCGCTAGGTGGCCTGTACGTTGATTTCTCATTTGCCTATGCAAATGAGCCTAATCCAATGATTCCCGAAAGTTTTTACGCCGCCCCGTCGTCGTTTACGTTGTTTCCGTAAGCGTAAACCTACCCCTGCTATATGAGGGGTAGGTTTACGAAGTTTCGTCGTTGCCATGTTAAGTATGGAGTTGGGTCAGCGTCGTCTTTTGCCGTCGGTTACGTTGTTTTACTAAGTTGTTCGCGAATCGGGATTTACGTAAACGACGCTCACGTCGGTTTCATTCACTTTTTCTGAGGTGAGCTG
The DNA here is from genome assembly GCA_029574335.1 of Rana kukunoris. NCBI lineage: Eukaryota > Metazoa > Chordata > Amphibia > Anura > Ranidae > Rana > Rana kukunoris. Next base: position 119,977,020 of record CM056058.1, on the reverse strand, counting down.
GAGCATGCGCACTGGGCTATTTTTGAGGCCGGCACATGCGCAGTTTGATCAACGCGGGGGCGCGCTTAATTTAAATACAAGCCACCCCCTTTGAATTACGCGGGGATACTCTGGCCCATTTACACTACGCCACCACAACTGACGGAGCAAGTGCTTTGGGAATACGGCACTTGCTCTGTTAAATTGCAGCGGCGTAGTGTAAATGGCTTACGCTACGCCAGCGGCAATTCTACAAGAATCTGGCCCTTTATTTCTTTGTAAGTGGGCAAACTTACAAAATATTCAGGGTATCAAATAATTATTTCCCCCACTGTATGTATGTATATATTTACATATACAGTATGTATGTATGTGAATACCACTTTGAATTGATGGACCCATTATTATGCTTTAATAGATTATATACTGCCTTTTCCCCTTTTTGTGGGGTTTCCACACAATCTGGTATGTGGTCTTGGTGCCGCGATATATCACCATGTGGTTTGGTCTGTACCTCTCAATATTAGAGTGAGAATCCCTGAACCCACCACCATTTCACTTAAATGTGAGTATTTGAAAATTGCGATGCACTAGCACAAAATTTTATGGAAACTTGTTCGACTTGTGAATAATTATGATCTATTCTTACAATGATATAGAATCTCATGAGGAAGCTAAGTCTAGCGAGATGCGTAGAGGTCAAGATCTTTGTTGGGATCCTCATTCATCCAGCCCATTAATAGTTGCATATGATTTTAACTAATCAATCTTCAATATTCATGTACCACCATGTAAATGCCTGGGCTAGATACTGCAGTTATGGAGGATATAGAAGTTCAGTATACCTCTTTTGGGATGTTGTCACACATTGATATGGATGGTAAAACGTTTTATACAAAAACATTTTTAATGTATGCTTAATACACCTTGTATATTGTATTGCTATATGACATACTCTAGTGCTTTTTTTCTCTTTAATTGGGGTTATGAGTGACATCTTTTAAAGTCCTTTTTTTCTCTACTTCCATATAGGTATTATTTGTTTTCCTTACTGGATATGGTGCCATATTAACAGATTGTACTTTATATTTCATTTGTTATCTATTATATTGCAGCTTATCAATTCTTAGATGTAATGGGCCAGGTTCTCATACAAACGCCTATCTTTGTGCGGGCGTATCGTTTCTTGTTTACGCTACGCCACCGCAACTTAGAGAGGCAAGTGCCGTATTCACAAAGAACTTGTGCCCAAAGTTACGGCGGTGTAGCGTAAATGGGACGACGTAACCGCGCCTAATTCAAAATAGGCAGGTAGGGGGCATGATCCATGTAAATGAATCGTGACCCCACGTAATTGATGCTTTTTCCGAACGGCGCATGCACCGTTCGTGGACGTATCCCAGTGTGCATGCTCAAAGTTACGCCGCAAATGCTCATTGGTTTCAACGTGAACGTAACTTACGCAAAGCCCTATTCGCGAACGTTTTACGCAAACGACGGAAACAACGGAAAATTCGACATCCATACTTAACAGTACGTACGCCTCATGTACGCCTCATATAGCAGGGGTAACTTAAGGCCGGACTTACGCTTACGCAAACGACGTAAAAATAATGCGCCGGGCGTATTTGCATATTCGACGCGTAAAACGAAGCGCCACCTAGCGGCTAGCGTGAATATGCAACTAAGATCCGACGGCGTAAGAGACCTACGCTGGTCGTATCTAAGCAAAATTCCGGCGTATCTTGCTTTCTGAATACAGAAAACAGATACGCCGGTGCATCCTAGAAGTTATGTGGCGTATCTTGAGATACGCCGACATAACCTCTTTGACACTCTGGCCCAATGTTTTTTTTATTACTATAAATCCTTTAACCCAAAAGAAAAATTAACTCTTATGCCTTGTACACACAATTGAAATTTCTGATGGAAAAAGTCTGACAGAATTTGACCCATCTGACTTTTTCCGTCAGAAATTCCGATGGAGTTAGAAAGACAACATGTTCTCTTTTTTTCCGACAGAAAAAAAATCTATAGGAAATTCCATTGGTCTGTATAGAACTCAGACAGAGAGAAGAAACTTCATTTTTCTAGGCTCGTTGTAGTGTTGTACGTCACCGCGCTTTTGACGGTCGGAATTTGGTGTGTCCGTGTGTATGCAAGACAGCTTGAACGGTATTCCGTTGGAAAAACCCATCAGCGTTTTTTACGACGGAAACTCTGATCTAAATTCCAGTTTGATACTGAGCAAAAAAACAAAAAAAATTATAAATGGGGAGCTATAACCATGTGGAGCCTACTGACAACCAAACCAACACTTCCAACTGGAGTGCTATTAGAACTAGCTAGATTATCATCATCATAATAATAATAATTAATATTATTTTTATTATAATTATTATTATACTACCATGTTATTAGCATACATAGTAGTTAGCATAGGTCAAAGGTTGCATATTGCGTGAATAAATTCTAGCAGATTGACCTAGCTGTACATCCTGTGGATTGATAGTATTATTTCACACTACATTTTTAGTGTGGCCAGACACAAAAGATAGTAATTATACTGTATGAGGCCGATTCGAGATAAGATTATATTAGAGACCCTTAAAACTGAAGTGGAATGTGCTTATATTTTTGCCTTTCCTGGTTCCCCTCTCATCAACATGCTAACTATAATTTTCAATAAAACCTTCACATTGTCATCACAGCACACTTTCTTGCTCCTCTCAAGAGACCCCAACTCTGTCAGTGGGTTGTTTCTTGGGAGAAGTTTTATGACTACCAAAATGTCATGATGGGTGGAAGTCAGTCTGGAGGAATGGCTGTTCTTAGGCACCTTGCTCACTTATGAAGCTGAGCCTCTATGACTGCAAAAAATAAAATTCATTGAATGAAGGGCCCGGCCAGGGACAGGCAAACTGTGGGGGGGGGGGGTGCTTGATTGATGATGCTGGGCATCCTTGATGATTAGCTGCAGCTTCTAAGCACTCCATGAGTAGCTCACAGTCTGCAGGAAAATAAGAGAAAACTGTTTCAGTGCAGGACAGAAATCTGAACAACTGTGCAAAACTGAAGGTAAGGATGAAGTTTACATGTAAAGTGTATATTAAAGCGGAGTTCCACCCTTAAAATCACTTTTTTCATTACATCCAGCATACTGGCGTCAGCGCCAGTATGCTGGGTTTTTTTTTTTTGATGCTCGTACTTAATGTTTCTCCCAAACTTAATTTCCTGGCGCACAGCGGAGTGTCGCCGCTATAAGGCGTCACGCCTTCCGGAAACAGCCGATTAGCATTCGGCTTTTACTCGGCGCCTGCGCACAGCCCCAGGAGCTGACTGCGCAGGCGCCGTATATAGCGCGTCACGCCCTCCGAAAAAACCCGAACTAGGACCGGCTATTTTCGGCGCCTGCGCAGTCAGCTCCTGGGTCTATGCGCAGGCGCCGAATGCTAATCGGCTGTTTCCGGAAGGCGTGACGCCTTATAGCGGCGACACTCCGCGGTGCGCCTGGAAATCAATGTTGTGATATACAGTAAGTACGTGCATTAAAAAAAAAAAAAAAACAGCATACTGGCGCTGACGCCAGTATGCTGGATGTAATGAAAAAAAGTGTTTTTAAGGGTGGAACTCCGCTTTAAGAATATCTCTTCTGTTTTGACAGAGTAAGGACCCTATGTCAAGTTTTTAATGTTGTTGGGAAGATTTCCTCCCTCTGTTAGTTCTGGTGACCATTGTTTTTGAGACAGAAAGTAAAAGTCCTAACTTTGGTGTTTTAACAAGAGCAAGAAGTGAGGGAACACATTATTTTGTGCACACCTGCTTCTAAAATAACTCTCTAAGTGCCGGTTCACACAGGGGAAACCCGACTTACAGCACGACTTTGCAAGGTGACTTCAGCGCGACTTGGAGCAACTGGCAACGCGACTTGAAGTTGCCTCCAGAACAGGCGACTTTGGCTGTGGCCAATTACAGAATAATCAGCTCTGTGGGAGGGAGGGGTTTGCCTGAGAAAACAATTTTCTCTTCCTGTAAAGTTGCTTCAGTTAAGACAGTGATCCGACTTTGGAGGCAACTTTCATTGATATCTATGGGTACAAGTCGGATAGAAGTCACCTTGAAGTAGTACAGGAACCTTTTCTGAAGTCGGAGCGACTTCAGTAGTGTACACATGGGCGTCCGCTCATAGGGTTAAGGGGGGGCGAGTGACCCCCCCTGGAATCAGCAAGGGTCTGCCATGCTCCCATCTGTTGCTGTGCTGACTCTCTCTGTGTTTGTGCAATCGGCTCCACAGCTCTTGCAATATCAGTGTCACGGAGCTTACAGAGCTCTTTACTGCCACCTCAGGCCGATTCCTTTATGTGCGCCCTCGTGTTTGCTTTGATAACTGTAATGTATTTTCAAATGGACATGTAGAAACAGGACTTGGGAGAAGGAAGACCACCATGACCATACAAGTGGGGGGTGTGAGTACAAGTGAAGGGAGGAGGCTGTTTGTGTACAGGGGGGCTGGCATATATACAGATGAGGGGGGAAGCTGAGTGCATACAGGTATGATCAGTGAAGGGGGGGTGCCAGGTATAGGAAAGGTGACCGTAAAATTATGCCCCCCCCTGGAAAAAGTTCAGCGGACGCCCATGAGTGTACATTAAGACGGCTCTCATTCATTTCAATTGATTTTCTCATGTCGCCCGACTTGGGGCGACACAAGTCAGATCCCAAGTCGAGGTAGTGTGAACCGGCATTAAGAGGCTATTTTTTTTGGGAGTTACACTCACCAGCCACTTTATTATGTACACCTTGCTAGCACCGGGTTGGATAACCTTTTGCCTTCAGAACTGCCTTTGGAGAGCAGTGAATTCATTGTCATGTTCACAAAACTAGTTAGAGATGATTTGAACTTTATCCTGCTGGAAGCAGCCATCAGAACATGAACACACTGTAGACATAAATGGATGGACATGGTCAGCAACAGTATTCAGGTAGGCCGTGGCATTTAAAGGATGCCCAATTAGTACTAAGGGGCCCAAAGTGTGCCAAGAAAATATCCTCCATGCCATTACACCACCACCACAAGCAGCCTGAACCGCTGATACAAGGCAGGATGGATCTGTGCTTTCAAGTTGTTTACGCCAAACTCTGACCCTGACTCATCAGATCAGGCAACATTTTTTCAATCGTCTATTGTCCAGTTTTGGTGAGCCTGTGCAAATTGTAGCCTCAATTTTCTGTTCTTAGCTGACAGGAGTGGTACCCAGTGTGGTTTTCTGCTGCTGTAGCCCAGCTGCTTCATAGTTCAATGTGTTTTTCTTTCAGAGATGGTATTCTGCATACATTGATTGTAACACGTGGTTATGTGAGTTACTGTTGCCTTTCTATCATCTTGAACCAGTCTGTCCATTCTCCTCTGACCTCTGACATCAACGAGGCATTTTTGTCCACACAACTTCCGCTCTTTAGATATTTTCTCTTTTTTAGACCATTCTCTGTAAACCCTTGAAATGGTTGTGCATGAAAATCCCAGTATATTAGCAGTTTTTGAAATACTTAGAAAAGCCCGTCTGGCACCAACAATCGTGCAATGTTCAAAGTCACTTAAATCCCCTTTCTTCCCCATTCTGATGCTCGGTTTGAACTATAGCACGTCGTCTTCAGCAACGTCTAGATGCCTAAATGCATTGATTTCCCGCCATGTGATTGGCTGATTAGCAATTAGTGTTACCAAGCAATTTAACAGGCGTACCTTATAAAGTGTCCGGTGAGTGTATGTTCTCACTTCCTGTTGTGTCTTCAGTTTTTGCTTTACATACAGTTTAATAATCATAAAATCACACACAAAGACCTAGACAATGGTACAGACACTTTGCTCTCAGACATAAAACCGGGCTGAGCACCTCTACATTCGAGAATAGTGGCAACATTTTCTTACACCCTTAAAGGAGTTGTAAAGGAATTTTTTTTTCTGGAAATGACTGTTTACAAGGTATAGAGACATAATAGTTAACTGATTCCTTTTAAAAATGATTCAAAATAGATAAAAATCAATCATATAATGTGCCTGCAGTTCCAGTTTTGTTTTTCATCTAGTTTCATGCTTTTGTGAAGTACAGAGACACAGAGCCAATACAGGGCAGTGTTTGTTTTTAAAATGAAACTGATTGGTTCTGAGGAGTATTAGACACACAGTAATCACACCTCCTTGATTAGAGACCACAGCGAGAATCTTCCATGACTTTTTTCATCAGTAAACAGACAACCAGGTAGTGTCCAGAACCGAGAAGGATTACAGCAAAAATGAACAATGAGGACATGAAACCAGGACTGCAGTAAGGTAAAGGAAGCTATTTAGCTAAAAAAAAATCCTTTAGTGACCCTTTAAGGGATCACTAAAGGATTTTTTTTTAGCTAAATAGCTTTCTTTACCTTACTGCAGTCCTGGTTTTTATGCCCTCATTGTTCGTTTTTGCTTTGAAGTAGCTGTAATACTTCTCTGATCTCCACACTTCCTGCTTGTCTGGCTCCTTATGAACAAAATCATGGGAACTTCTCTCTGTGGTCCATGACGAAAGAGGTGTGATTACTCTGTGTCTAAAACTCCTCAGAACCAATCAGATTCATTTTAAAAACAAACATTGCCCTGTATTTGTTTGTTTTTGTTCTGTGTGTCTCTTTACTTCACAGAAACATGAAACCAGTTTTAAAATGAAACTAAAACTGCAGGCACATTATATGATTGATTTTTATCTATTTTAATCATTTTTAAAGGAATCAGTTAACTTTAATGTCTCTATACCCTGTAAACAGTCATTTCAGCAAAAAAATTGTTTTCCTTTAGTGACCCTTGGTGTACTCGGCAAGAACCAGCAAGAAAACTGATGGTAGAGCTTTCTTGCCGAATAAACCGTGCGTGTGTACGAGGCTTTCAGGTTTCTCGTCAAGAAAGCTGCCTAGAATCTAGACGAGAAAAATAGAGAACCTGCTCTCTATTTTCTCATCGTGATTCTCGGCAGTGTTTTCCGGCCGAGAAACCCGAGAGTGTGTATATTTACCTGTCGCCGTGGAAACCTGCGCATGCTCGAAATTACTTTGACGCATGCACGGTAGCTTTCTAGGCATAGGTAGGGTGCAGCAAGATGGCGGCATCAAATGTGACGAGCGCCTTACGTCACTGCGTTCTTGCCAGTCAAAAGGACCGCGGTTCTTTTGAAAGGAGTGTCTGTACACTCGGGCGGCAATAGATTCTTGCCAAGAATCTCGTCAGGAAAAACAAAGGTTTTTTTCCTGACGAGTTTTAAGCCCGTGTGTACAGGCCTGGTTCACACCTATGCGGGTTGCAGTTTGCATATTCCAGGTGTATTTTGCATTTTTCAATATACAGGCTGCTAAACGTCAGGAGGGAGATTGATTTGGAGGCGATTGTTGAAAATTCATGATTGTGTCTGCTGTTTCCTGGAGCTAAGTTGTGACTCGCTATACGCATTCTTTGATCCTCTGTCATGGGAGGTCATTGTTAGTCGGTAAGGTTGGATTCACACCTATGCAGTTTTAGTGCTTTTTTGCATTTTGCAGATTTGCACTACAGAACGTGTTCCATAGGAAACCATGTTAAATGGACTGTTGTGGAAATCGGCAAAATGCAAAAAGCAAAAAAAAATATCATAGGTGTGAATCCAGCCTAAATGGGCTGTAGTGTGTTCCTGCGAAACAGAAAACGCACTAAAAAATTCATAGGTGTGAACCAGACCTTAAAAATACTTTAGTTTAATTTGACAAGCTATTGTCTCTTTTTACTTTTTAGGTAAAAAATAAAAAATAAAAAACAAATATATATTTTGGCTTTGCTTTTGCTATTCTGTGCATAAATTCTTGAAAGGATATTCATCATGAATTTGACTATAATTAGCTTTTTCCCTAAAGCCATATTATCAGTGGCTACATGTATTTCTGCTGACATATGGTTAGCAACCTTCCAGTAAAATAACAAGCATGATTCTGCATTATTAAAAAAAAACAATTAGCTTTATAAACAATCTCTCAGGCACAATTTGTGCATACCTGACCACTGAGTGTGAAATTTAATTATCATAGAAATGATAATTTGGTTAGAGGTTTAAACACAGGTGTTTATGACTAAAGCTGGCAGGAGACTGTTTTTGGGAGACACTTGGCTAATTCGCAAAATGCACAAAAAAATAAAAAAGTTTTAGAATAATAGATTGTAAAGTGATGAAATTCATTACATTGCAAAATGCAGTGGTAAAAAATGACAAAAAATTTAAGAAAATAACTCAGAAACTCATCCGTCATAGGAATATAAAAATATGAGAGTCGAACCTCATAGTTAGCTGGTCTTAAAACTTTATTCACTTGACCACCGGAGATTCCCCCCTCCCCTTGATGACCAGGCAATTTTTTTTGCGATATAGCGTTAATTTAACTGACAATTGCGCGGTCATGCAATGCTGTGGGAAGAAGGGTCAAACCCCAAACCTGTGCAAGTGGTTAGTAGATGTGAACAAATGCTGGTAATAAGTAGACATGTGCATTCGTTTTCATTAGAATGCATTTTCGTCCGAAAACGATAACGAAAGCGCAAGAAACGGAAACTGAAAGATCCGACATAAAAAATGCTTTATTTTCATTTTCGTTACGGTAACAATTCGATATATAGAGAGATTGGACATTATAGGGAAAAGATTGGACATTATAGGGAAAAGATTCGACATTATAGGGAAAAGATTAGACATCATAGAGAAAAGATTCGACATTATAGGGAAAAGATTCGATATTATAGGGAAAAGATTCGATATTATAGGGAAAAGATTCGACACTATAGAAATAATAGATTCGACATTACAGAGAATAGATTTTGATTTATGAGAAAATAGTGTCAACATTATTACTAGTCATACAACATTAGAATTCTTGTAGGCGGAATATTCGAACGGAAATGGACGATTCGACGTAAAGATTCGACGTCCCGTCGAATATTCTTTTGACCATTCGACAGAAACCAAGTATTATTGGATTTTCGGACGAAAGCTATTCCCCAACGAAAAACTAAATAAATCAAAATGATTTTTGGGAGTAACTAAATAAATGTATTTTCCAAACGAAAACTAAAAAACTAAACAAAATATTCCAGTCTGCACATGTCTAGTAATAACAGCAGCTCGTTATCAGTGAAAAACCATATGTGATAAAAAACGTAATTAATACATTTATTTAAAATGCGCTCTCTGCAAATGTATATCAATTACCATATATACTCGAGTATAAGCCAAGGTTTTCAGCACATTTTTTTTGTGCTGAAAATGCCCTCCTCAGCTTATACCCGAATCACCTTTTTGCGCCTGATCTCCCGGACTTTGGGGACACGGTACTGACCAGACGTAGCTCCTCTCGACCGCAAACTTGGCACACATGTAGCCCCAGTTCTTCTTTATAAGTGTGCAAAGTTTGCTGTCTGGGGGACCTACGGCCAGGGAGCAACAATTTTTCAAAGGCGGGCATCCCTATTATATACTCCCATGTTAAATGTAAGTCTAGTCATGGACCCAGTGAGGCATGGGCACAGTGAGGCATGGGCACAGTGAGGCATGGGCACAGTGAGGCATGGACACAGTGAGGCATGGACACAGTGAGGCACAGTGAGGCATGGACACAGTGAGACAAAGTGAGGCACAGTGAGGCATGCAGATGGACACCCTAGGCTTATACTCGAGTCAATGAATTTTCCTATTGTTTGTGGTAAAATTAGGTGCCTCTGCTTATATTCGGGTCGGCTTATACTCGAGTATATACGGTAAATATGGATTTCAATATACTAAACCATATTAACAAGTTCAAGTGCATGATTATAAGTGCATATTCAAAAAACATTTAGCCAAGTGCATAAAAAAGTGTCCATAGTAGTGACAATTGTGTAAAAAACAGAATGGGAAATGAATGTCAAAAAAACGATGAGTATATGAATATAAATATATCTTCCTAATCCTGGTAAATGATTAGGAGTGACTGTGTATCTTCCACCACCAACATCTGTCAAACATCCTACTCATCAGAACTCCGTGACACCCATTACAGGTAGTCAAAAACACAAGAGGAATCAGACCAATGAAGGAAATTCTCCCGATCTCGAAATGTCAGACATCCGTGGACTAATGAAAGGAAGAGATAGACTTCCATAGTGAAGTTCATCATGATTTATTTAAAACATTTAAAATACATATATGTCCATCCAACACGCAGTACACACTTGTGTTGGAGAAAATGCCACATGTGCTCCAGCTGCGTTACAAGGTTGGTCGGAAATGATGTATCACGCTCAAAAAAACCTCTACGCGTTTTGTCAGCATGCTTTGACGTCATCAGGGGTCATGTCATCGGATACGTCGATTCCTATTTTATACAGCTCCACCATTGAAGGATATCCAATCCAAATCAATCCTTGCATAATAACTACTGTAAACTTCATACACAATATGCTAATGCAATCAAAAAGATAAAAAAAAGTTAAAATAAAAGGAACTTAATTGAGTTTAAAATTAAAATTAAAATATATACCACCATCTTGTGGTTGAATACCAAGTGGCAAGGAACCATATACGGAAAACTATGTACGCTATCTAGTGGAGGTTAATTGTACTGGATTCAAATGAAATTGGAACACCTTTTACATCGGTTGTAAATTACAATTACAATCTATACCTCATTCTCAAATATAAATACAATCTATGCCTAATAATCTCTCTTCACAAATTTAGACCAAATTGATATGGCATATATAGTTATATACTGGAACTTTTAATTATTTTTGCATTATAGGGAAGGAAAATACATCACATCCCTGGCCGGAAGTGTCGGATAACGTACTATCGTCATATAACTAACTTACTCAGCAAGCGGTTATTCAGTTGATAATAAAGGGGCTGCAAAGTCCCCAACCAATAAACTACACCTCTCAACACATTTTATCCAATGGAATTGCTCACAAGGAAACTCTAAATCTGAAATACATTTGTTCTTTATTTTTTTACACAATCTCTGTTCTCAGGTGCAAAAGGGCCTAGACAGTTGGGGATGGAGAAGCAACATACACTGATCTTTCCAGTAAATAGCTGAACTGTTGGCATATCAGCACAAGGCTTGCCTCTTGGAGGACAGACAGGCTATTCTCCCAGCACAGCTAGAAAACTGACCACAATGGGAGAGGTGTGCATTTATGCCTAGCATGGTCAGTTTTAAAATAAGAAAGCAGGGAGACTGGCAGAATCGGCAGGTATTTCCCACAAAGATGACAATAAAACAAAAACAGGATTTTTTAACACAAGTTCATGGTACAACATGTAAGTAATATAATATGTTGGGGTAACATGCTCCTTAAAAGGGGTATTCCCCTTGCTTCATAGAGATGTGTTTTATATCCTGCTCTGTTAAAAAAAAAAAAAAACAATTAGCTTTATAAACAATCTCTCAGGCACAATCTCCACTCCACAGTGCTTTTAGTGCCAAACATGGACTAATACTCCCTATTTATAATTGAACAACTGTCTCTAATATGACCAATAGCACTTGTGGGGCAATCCCCTGGTTAATCACTGCCATTTGGGTTTCGCCAGTTGATATTCACCATACCCGACAGTGTTATTCAAAGGGAAGGATGACAAGCATAGGATCTCATAGTGTAAAACCACACCAGTAAATGTATTAATTAAAAGAGGTGTACAGCAATGCACTCACTTGCTGCAATATCCTATTACCCAGCACCTGGTGTATACAGCCTTGTGTGTGTGTAGAGGGGATGATGACCGCCACTCATTCCAATACCGTAAGGGAGGTCAGGTCACTCCCCGGATATGACGTCTGCAAAAGTTGCGTCATGCCCATGTGACCAAAGCCTCCACGCGTTTCAACCCAATTGGTCGTCTTCAGGAACTACTTTATAGTTAGTTCTGTGTAATTTGACAGATATTTGATCTTCAGACTGGGACATGGGATTGAATTAAGTGAATTCTTGGTGGAATGGGTTTGAAGGCATACATTCTCCTCTAACTGGAAACCATTTTGTGTTTCATCCTACCTTTGCCCTCATATACTATTTTGTAGAAATTGCTACAGATATGTTTGGTTGTGCATACAGCTTACACCTAAAAGGCAATTCCAAATACACCAGTGACTTGTTTATTAGAACATATGTCATATCGCTTACAGTGTTAGGCCACACAATGTCTACTCCTGTGCTCCATGCTCCTTGTTCCCACAGGAAATGAATCTTCTGTAATGGTGATTGATCTATATATCTTATGAAGCAGAACAAGCTGTCTTAGAATATTTGTCATTTCAAATTACATTTACCGTAGCAACATATGCTCTCAGTTTGTACATTGTTTTTTTTTAATCTCCATCTGCTAATGGGTGTTTTATTATCCACGGAACTAAGTTGCAAGCCTAGAATTCTGCAAATTGTATAAGTTGTCCCTGACATTTGTATTACTAGTGTGCGACTGGTGATAATAAATACATTTCATTGTCCACTAATGTGGTTGAATCAATTTTATGCTTGCTTAACCTTTAAATTGCTGTTACATTTGATAACATTCAACATTTTTCTTTTTAGCTTTCCTTATCATGCAGGCATTTCATGTTATATCACCTTTTGGATCACTTGACCCTTATGCCGCGCACACACAACCATTTTTAATGGTCTAGAGAAAACAACGTTTTTTTTAAACCGATTCTTGTCAAGCCTGCCTTTTGTGAAAAAAAAAAAAATGCTCCAGCAAAGCGCGGTGATGTACAATATGTACAACGGCACTATAAAGGGGAAGTTCCATTCGGATGGCGCCACCCTTGGGGCTGCTTTTGCTGATTTTGTGTTAGTAAAAGTTTGGTGAGAGACGATTTGCACTTTTCAGTCTTCGTGCTTTTCAGTCTGTTACAGTGTGACAAATGTGCTGTCTCCATTACGAATGGTAGTTTTACCAGAACGAGTGCTCCCGTCTCATAACTTGCTTCTGAGCATGCGCATTTTTTTCACGCCGTTAAAGCCTACACACGACCGTTTTTCACAACGTGAAAAACGACAACGTGAAAAAGACAATGTGAAAAACAACGTAAAAAAATAGAGCATGTTCTAAATTTTTTATGCTCATTTTTCAAGATATGAAAAATGCTCTGGAGCCCACACACAATCTTTTTTAATGACATTAAAAAATATATATATTTTTCACGTCATGAAAAACGGTTGTGTGTACGCGGCATTTCTTTTAGATTGTAAACATCTTGTAAAATGTTGTGATGTGTGTTGGGGGTGGTGGCGCTGTCCACAGGATTCCTAAATAAGCTGTGTAGGAAACCACTAAACGTGTGATATAATTATCTGATTAGGTGAGACATAAAAAAGAAAGAAATAAAATAAAAAATAAATAGATCGCCACTAGGAGCACTAGAGAGCCCCTTGGTGGGTGAAGTGCATCAGCCTAGGGATATATTGTATAGCAATCAAAAATGTGTTATCACTTAAACCAGTGCAATAGCTAAGAGTGCCTGCATACGTAACTAAATATTACAATGTATACATATAGAATGAAAAGTGAATCAACTGCCACTTGGCAGAAATAAATCAAACTTAAATGTGAATATCACATAAACGTGACTAGTGAATCAGGTGCAAAAGTCCACAAGAGTTCATATCAATGGGTATTCTTATAAGGTGCAACAGTCCTTGGTATCAAGATCATTAACAAATTACAGGGTGTCTCCGCTGTGTTCCGGTGCTCCCCCACCAGGTCCCCACTAACCCCTACAGGGGTAAGGTGCATGTAGTAATCACTGGGGTGCTGGATCTTCCTCCAGTTACTGTGTGCCCTGAGTGTGGATCCAAGAGGTAGGGTGTGGCAGTTGATTCACTTTTCATTCTATATGTATATATTGTAATATTTAGTTACTTGTCTCCTTACCTGCCCTCATTGCGAGATATATGTATAATTGTGGCTCATGACGTAGCCCACGCATGCGTCGTTTGTCCAAACTGTCCGGCAGGCCGAGACCCTGCCGCAAGAATGCAGAGTCTATGCCGGGGCTGCGTCATTTCCTATTGTCAACGTCAGCCCCAACATCCCGCAATGCCAGCAACAGTCTCTGTCTCTGATTCGCTCGACGTTCATTTCCATAGTAACCGGATACTGCAATTGGTGCACATGCGCGAGATTACAGAGAGAAAAACGTAATGCAGCCGGAAGTAAATGAGAATACAGGCACAGAACACCACAGTTGATATGGCAACGGTTATGACAGAGCAGCAGTGTTTCAAATATTTAGTATTTTTTACAGTAAGAACGATTTTTGGGCTAACTCTTAGTGCCCATTTAATTCTTAATACATGTGGATTGTAATATTGATTAAATTGTTTTTTTTTGGATGAGTTTACTACCACTTTAAGCAAAATAATCAGCAAATGACACATAGAAATCCACAAGTGGGACACTACTCCCAAAAACTTCAATGGTAACGCAATAACAATTTAACTACTTCAATACCAGATACTTTCACCCCTTGCTGCCTAGGCCATTTTTCAGCTTTCAGAGATGTCGCACTTTGAGCCTAGTTTCACATTGAAGCGATTTGGCATGCAAATTGGCAATATTGGCACTGTCCGAATCAGCGTGACGCCGTATTTGCAGCACGCACCCATTCACAAAAGTCGTTTCTGTACTACTTTTGGGGTATTTGGGGTGCGATTTCCATAGACATGTGTGCAGCAACCCGCACAGATGTCTCTGAAATCGCCCCCAAATTCGGGACTGACATGCGGGAAGGAAACTGAACTCGCAAGATTTCATTTCCGCTCTCAGTGTGAACCTGGGCTAAATGACAATTGCGCGGACATGCAACACTGTATCCAAATACATTTTTTAATCATTTTCTTCACACAAATAGAGATTTCTTTTGATGGTATTTAATCACCTCTGGGTTGTTATGTTTTTGATTATTATTATTATTAATTATTGATGCTCCAGGGTCTAGGAATTCCAGCTCCATCAACCCCATTAGCCTTAATATGGGGATCACCATTGGATCCTGCTGGGTGACTGGACTGGGGTCCTGTATGGCAGGGCCCATTACTCAGCAGTGCTGTAAGTGAACTGCTTTTATTTGGGACAATTTACTAGTTCACTCAGAACTGTGTTAGCAAACTAATGCTTTAATCTGACCTAACAAAAATGTATCCTTTTTTTCCTAGCAATTAAATATGATGTGATTGTGCAGTGTGGAATGCTGCATGTTTTCATAATATGCTGTACTGCTCATAGGCTAAAGTCCTACTAATAGTATATTAAAGGGTTTGTAAAGGATTTTTTTTTATCTTAATAGCTTCCTTTACCTTAATTCAGTGCTGTTTTCATGTCCTCATTGTTTGTTTTTGCTCTCAAGTTGCTGTAATCCTTCTCTGATCTCCACACTTCCTGGTTGTCTGTTTCCTGATGGCCACAGTGCTGGGAGCTTTCTCTCTGTGGTGACTAACTTCAAGGAGGTGTGATTACTGTGTGTCTAGTTTCTAGTTTTGTTTCCAATACATCACTGCCCTGTATTGGCTCTGTGGCTCTGTAAGGCAGAGAGGCAGGAAACAACATGCAAAAACGAAACTAGAAACTACAGGTACATTATATGATTGATTCTTATCTATTTTTAATCGTTTTTAAAATGAATCAGTTAACTATCATGTCTCTAAATAGTCATTTCAGCAAAAACATTTTTTTTATTTACAACTCCTTTAACTTTTCTGGGTTTGTTGCACGTTTGCACAAAGACTAGTTATTTAAAAAAACTCTAAATTTTTGGGTTTTGCAGCATAAAATACATTTACTTTATGTTCTTCTAATTGCTAATTTATTTTATCATAAAAAAATGCATGCTGGTAAGTTACAAGTTATTACAGTTATTACAGCTCAAGCCTAAGTTAAATATTTTATGTTCATGTAACCTTTTTTAAAGTAATTGCCCAAATAAATTTCAAAGCGTCTCTCTCCAGACACTGCTTTTCAAATTTTATCCAAAACAGAAGGGCTTGACATACTGCTCCCTGTATGTGCGCATCCGATTCAAAATCCTTTTTTGATGTTTACCACGTATTAAATTACGTAAGTGAAAATGGCAAAAAAAGGTATTTTTAGTCATTTTAATCATATTTTACCATATTCTTAGATCTTGAATGTGATTCAAACCTCATCATTGTCATTATTAAATATATGGAAGCTTCTTTGTTTAACCACTTGCCGACCAGCCGCCGCAGTTATACGGCGGCAGGTCGGCACTCCTGCGCGAGAGCCCGTAGCTCTACGTCGCGCTTTTCGCGGCCACTAGGGGGCGCGTGCGCGCCGCCGGCGGCCCGCGCGCGCGCCCCCCGCTCGCCCCCGAGTCCCGTGCGTGTGCCCGGTGGGCGCGATCGCCGCCGGCACACGCGATCGCTCGTTACAGAGCGGGGAACGGGAGCTGTGTGTGAAAACACACAGCGCTCGTTCCTGTCAGCGGGGGAAACGCTGATTTTCTGTTCATACAATGTATGAACATAAGATTAGTGATTCCCCCTAGTGAGGCCACCCCCCCATACAGTTAGAACACAAATAGGAACACACTTAACCCCTTCCCCGCCCCCTAGTGTTAACCCCTTCACTGCCAATGGCATTTTTATAGTAATCCAATGCATTTTTATAGCATTGATCGCTAAAAAAATGCCAATGGTCCCAAAAATGTGTCAAAAGTGTCCGAAGTGTCCGCCATAATATCGCAGTACCGAAAAAAAAACGCTGATCGCCGCCATTACTAGTAAAAAAAAAAATAATAATAAAAATGCCATAAAACTACCCCCTATTTTGTAAACGCTATAACTTTTGCGCAAACCAATCAATAAACGCTAATTGCGATTTTTTTTACGAAAAATATGTAGAAGAATATGTATCGGCCTAAACTGAGGAAAAAATATTTTTTTTTATATATTTTTGGGGATATTTATTATAGAAAAAAGTAAAAAATATTGCATTTTTTTCAAAATAGTCGCTCTGTTTTTGTTTATAGCGCAAAAAATAAAAACCGCAGAGATGATCAAATACCACCAAAAGAAAGCTCTATTTGTGGAAAAAAAAGGACGCCAATTTTGTTTGGGAGCCACGTCGCACGACCGCGCAATTGTCAGTTAAAGCGACGCAGCGCCGAATCTCAAAAAGTGCTCTGGTCTTTGGACAGCAATATGGTCCGGGGCTGAAGTGGTTAACTAACCTTTCTCACTGTAAAGTCTCTTAAGCCCTCGGCCCCTAATGTCACACAAAAATGCGACCCCACTGGACTGTTTTTTTTTTTTCCGTGGGGCGCATATTTGCATTTCTCCCTTTGTGCTTGGAGCGCACGCATGACGTGTTCCCAGCACAGAGAGTGGGGTCTCACCAAGAGCCCCGGGCCTGCACTAACAGTGGAAACTCGGATTACGAGTAACGTGGTTAACGAGCGTTTCGCAATATGAGCACTGTATTTAATAAAATCCTAACTCGGTTTGCGAGTGTTGTCTTACAAAACGAGTGGGATTCAGGCCACAGCGGTGTGAAGTACCACGTTTGGCCTGAGGTGGGGGGGCGCCAGACCCGAATGTTGCCAATTTCAGCTGATCGGCGCAGTTCGGAAATGCACGTAAAGGCCCGAGGACAGCTCGGCTGACCTCGGCAAACCTCGGGAGTGGAGTGTTTTCGGGGTTTTCCAAGGTCAGCCGAGGTGTCCTCAAGCCTTTCCGGTCGTTTCCAAGGCTCTCCAGCGCCCTCCCACCTCTGGCCGCATGCGGTATTGCATGCCACTGAAGTCATTGCGGAAAAAATTATTTTTGTTTCCATTGAGTTTAATGGGGAAAACTCGTTTTGATATGCGAGTACTTTGGATTATGAGCATTCTCCTGGAACAGTATATGCTCGTAATCTGAGGTTCCATTGTGTATATACTGTATATAAAATAAAATAAAATACCCAGATCAAGGTTTGATCTAGGTCAGTGCCCAGGCTAGTGTCCGGGTCAAAGTCAGGGTCAAAGTTATTTTTTTAATTTTTTTAATTAGTATAGGAACAAATAAAAATATGCACTATTTTTTCTAGGCTGTACTACGGGCATAAACAACAAATGACATACACATATGGGGTATTGCTGTGATCGTCAGGCGCAGGAGAATGTATTTTGTCCTTTGATGGTGGGTTATGGTAGTAGCAAGAAATATACAGCTGAATTTTTAAAACACGGATTTACTAACACATGTGAAAGTTGCAAAACTAGGCTTTAAGATTTGTTTTACCCTCAGGCTGGGTTCACACTGTTGTGCTGTGATATGTTGCAAATTTGTTCAGTTTTTTTGTCCTGTGTGAGGTGCGAATTTACCACGAGTTGACTGCAATTTTACCACAAATTTCAGGAGTTGGACACAGCTGCAATTGATGTAGATCTAGCCAATGGAATCATGTTAATGTTTAATGTAAAAAAAAAAGGCGTTAACTTTCTGTGTACTTCCTGGTTTTTGTGGAGAGTAGTGTGTTGGAATTTGCACATATCTGAACCAACAATGCGATTCCAGATTGATTTGCATTGATGTCTATGGAGACTAAATTTGCAACTCAATGCTGTAAACTCGCACAAGACCCTTTTTTATTACTGCATCGCATTCGTAGAGGAATCGCAACGCATAGATGTGAACGACCGTCATTGAAAACAATAATTTGCGAATCTAGGTTTTTTTAACGCATCGCATTCATTATCAACTTGCACAAGTGTGAATGTGGCCTTAGGCGTTATTGGTTTAAAACGTTTCCCAGGAATACAAATATACAGTGGGGATCGAAATGTTGGGCACCCCAGGTAAAAATTTGTATTAATGTGCATAATGAAGCCAAGGAAAGATGGAAAAACCTCCAAAAGGCATCAAATTACAGATTAGACATTCTTATAATATGTCAAAAAAGTTAGGGCCAGATTCACAGAGCGATTACGCCGGCGTAACAGGAGATGCGCGGCGTAAGTCTAATTGTGCGCGTGCGTTTCGATGAACGGCATCCCCAAAACGAGATACGCAAGAAATCTACTTTTTTTTGTCCAGCGTAATTTCGTTAGACCGGCGCATCCGTCCTCGCAAAACTGCGCTAGGCACACCATTGATTTGCTATTCAAATATGCTAATGAGGGAGTTACGGGGATCCACAAAAGAACGTTGGTGCAGCGCAGGCTACGCGCTGTGCGCAACAGCTAAATGTCCTGTCTAAAATTAGACCATATAAAAGCTGGTCTAAAATTACAAAATTCGTCTACATGTCAGATAAAGCAACAATGTTAGTGAGGAGCTGAGCAGTCACACATGTTGCCCAACAAACTGTATGCCAACATGCCAGTGTCATCCATGCTTATAGCTATACTACTGACTTTAGATGAGCAAAGAAGGAGGAGGGCACTAAGGAGGGCACTGAGGAGGGCACAGGATTTTTTTATTTTTCTAAATTTTTGTTTTGGCTTATATAAACTTTTAAATTTAATCTAATCTAATACAATATTCTTAGCTGATACAAGCCCCTCAATCTTCACTCTTCACTCTTCACGGGAGAGGATATATCACACACGCATAGACATCTATGGCATGAGTGATTCTGAGGTGTCTCGCATCTTCAGATTCACCCCTCATGCCATCATGGAATTAACCACAACCCTGCAGGAGGACATCACCAGCCCAACACATGAGACTACCCATGACACCCATGACAGCTACATATACAATCCTAGCCCCATCCCCACAGATTGCGAACAGAACATGTATGGGGACAGCTGGCTGGTTGGTGAGTGACATGGGTGTCAGGCATGACTGCCCCCCCCCATGATGCACACATCACAAGGGGCACATGCACTACTAACATCCTCCTGTCTTTTCCCTTCAAGGTGACTCTGCATATGCACTGGGACCCCATCTCATGACCCCATCTCATGCCAGCCCACATTATGCATCTTTGCACGTTAAACACACACATTAATCATGGCACAATGAGAATGCATGCATGCACACCACTGTGGTCCCTAGCACACACACCCTACATCCTCATCACATTGGATTGGCACCAGTCCACCATGCAGGACTTGTGAGCAGCAACGCCACGCCAAGGCTCCAATTATGTCACTGTACATTCATACACCATTCAGACGGACCTGGGGATCACTTCTCCCTGGTCCTGGGGAACCCTTCTCCACCAAAATTGAGGGTGACACCCCTTTTCCCGCAGGAATGTCACCCCCACATTGCCAAATCATACACAAACAGAACCAAAAAAAATTAAAAATTGACCAGCAAAAATAAAAAATGGCCATCAAAAATATAATTTAAACAAAATAACAACAAAGAAAACACATAAAAGACAAAAAACACTCTCAAAGACACGTCACAAACAAACAAACAAACGCTAATAAACAACAGAACAAAAGCACCTTGCTGTATAGGGAGGGATACAAAGGGATGTACTTTTGCAAAGGAAGTGCGTTTGTCTCTGTCTATTTATGCTGTCTGCTTAGTTCACTAAGTTGCCCTGGTCCACTTCCAATTTCACTGATTGCGCCGTTCCCGAGTTGTGAGCATGCGCACAGAGGTGCTGACCATGGTCTGCTTCAAGCGTGCATGCGCGAGCCGGCCGGCCCTTCATTTGCATGGGGTCACGGCTCATTTCAATGTAACACGCCCACGTCCTTCCCAATTTGTATTACTCCGCCTTGCGCCTCTGAAATAACGTTGCGCAGGTGCAAATTTGTGCGTAAAACCGACGAGAATAGGGTGATTGCGCCGCTACATTGCGCCAGTCTAACGTAAATTACAGAAAACAAAAAAATTGTGTCTGCAAAAGTTTGGGCACTCTGCAAAGTTAATATCTTGTACTGCCCCCTTTGGCAAGTATCACAGCTTGTAAACGGTTTTTGTAGCCAGCCAAGAGTCTTTCAATTCTTGTTTGATGTATCTTTGCCCATTCTTCCTTACAAAAGTCTTCCAGTTCTTTGAGATGTCTGGACTGTCTGTCACGCACTGCTCTTTTAAGGTCTATCCATACATTTTCAATTATGTTGAGGTCAGGAGATTGTAAAGGCCATGGCAAAACCTTCAGTTTACGCCTCTTGATGTAATCCCCCGTGGATTTTGAGGTGTGTTTAGGATCATTATCCATTTGTAGAAGCCATCCTCTCTTTAACTTTAGCTTTTTTACAGATGGCATTAAGTTACCATCCAAAATTTGCTGAAATTGTATTGAATCCATTTTTCCTTCTACTCGTGAAATGTTCCCTGTGCCACTGGCTGCAATACAACCCCAAAGCAAGATTGATCCACCCCCGTGCTTAACAGTTGGACAGAGGTTCTTTTCATTAAATTCTGTGCCCTTTCTTCTCCAAACGTACCTTTGCTCATTCCAGACAAAAAGTTATATTTTAACCTTATCGGTCCACAGAACGTGTTTTCAAAATGCATCAGGCTTGTCTATATGTTCATTTGCAAAGTTCAAACGCTGATTTTTGGGGTGAGGACGTAGAAGAGGTTTTCTTCTGATGACTCTTCCATGAAGACCATATTTGTACAAGTATCTCTTTATAGTGGAATAGTGTACCACAACTCCAGTGTCTGCCAGATCTTTCTGGAGGGATCGTGCAGTCAAACGTGGGTTTTGAATTGGTTTTCTCACAATCCTACGAGCTGTTCTGTCTGATAATTTTCTTGGTCTTCCAGATCTTGCTTTAACTTTCATTGTTCCTGATGACTGCCATTTCTTAATTACATTCCGAACAGAGGATTTGACATCTGAAAACACTTTGCTATCTTCTTATAGCCTTCTCCAGCTTTGTGAGCGTCAACTAGTTTCAGTTTTCTAGACAACTGCTTAGAAGACCCCATGGTGCTAATTGTTGGGGCAAGGTCAGATTAGTCTGGGCATTTAAAACCTTTGAGATTGACATCACCTGGTCTTCCCAGATGATGATTGAGAACAATCCATGACACTGGCAGGTCTAAGTTTTGCAAAGGGGGCAGTGCATGCTATAAATTCTGCAGGGTGCCCAAACTTTTGCAGACGCCATTTTTTTGTTTTCTGTAATTTTGAAAGTGTAAATGATGGAAATAACATCTAACTTTTTTTGACATATTATACAAATGTCTAATCTGTAATTTGATGCTTTTTGGAGATTTTTCCATCTTTCCTTGGCTTTGTTATGCACATTAATACAAATTTTTACCTGGGGTGCCCAAACTTTCGATCCCCACTGTATGGGTCTTTAAAGCCAATTTTAAGCCAAAGCAATCTAGTGTTTATACAACGGTAATCAAGAGGTTGATTTACTAAAGGCAAAGATGTTGTTTACGTTGCAAGGGAAATTGCTCTTTGCAAAGACATTTAGAAAATTAGAAATTTGGGAGCTTAGTGAATGTGGTGGAGCTCTTGTGACTTTCATAATACAATCAAGCAGTTTTTTTTTTCTTACACGTGATTGGGTATACTTTGGAAAGTGAACAGCCTATTTGTCTTTAGTAAATCCACCCCAATATTCCTTCCTTCCAGGTTACTACATTTCTGCAATTGGCTATTATCTCACATTCTGAATCACCCTATTTATAAGCATTTCCAAGTGACGTCCAAATACTGTGGGCTCAAATTAAAAAATCATTCCAAAAATATGCCTTACAATTGCTAATAATTTCCCATTACAATATTCACAATAACTTTATCAGAAAGGAACAAATGCATTTTATCACTGTTGTGTAACTGTTACGGAATTTGTCTTGGTCAGATGGACTAATTTTGTGCCAAGTCCTATTTTTGTTACTGCCACTGTCAGGGAAATTACATATTCAACTTCAATAGGCAATTTGTTCCATCCATTTTGATTACACGTAGTCACAACTTGACCTTTTCAGTATTCACTCCTTTTATTTGCTGCTTTCAACAATGCCCAAGAGTCTGAAAAAACGCTATCAATTAATGTTCTTTATTTGTATGGATTTGGCAGGAGCTGGCTGAATTGAATATATTGGACTTCGTGATAAATATTCACACTGTATAGAAAACACACAATGTCCTGTGTAAAATTATACATTATATGCTTACAACTGAGTTCAAGAGCATAATGCATCATTGGAGTTTCCTACTTGCATAAATGGAGCAGTTGGGGAATTAATGATTTGCTCATCATGAAATATAGTTTTTGCTAGTCGAGCCATGTCTTATTTACCAAATATCTTTAATAACTGTGTTGCCTATGGCAAATGGTCAAATTCAAACTTATCTTACAACATGACAGTTGAGCTATACAAACCAGACATTTAAAGTGTATTAAAACACAAGAAAAATGTAACCAGTCCTTAGATAGTAGTTACTGCGTTTTAGAGGAGCAAAATTCTCACACTGGAACAGGACTATAAAGAGATTCTCCTCCCCAGCCGCACAGGAATAGGAAGTGTGTCCTGAGACATGATTGGCCAGGGAGTCCTAAGCCAGTAGGACTTGCTGATTGGCCGGGAGGGTGACTTCACACTGTCCTGCTGCACATTTGCTAAAGTGGGGCAAACGTCATCAGGCATCGGCCAGTTCAATAGAAACTGGCCAACATTTGGCACTTGTGTACTGCAGCCAGGCTGGCTTCTCTTGAAGGGTCATGTCTGAAAAAGGTCTGCTGACCGCCTCCTGGTCAGCACTCTCAGCCAATGGCTGAGACTGCTTACTGGAGTGTTCTGGGGAGGGGGCCATTGCCCTGTCACAACACAATAGCACAGCAGGGGAGATCACTAATGGATAGTTAGTACAGCGGCTCCTCAGAGCTGTCAGGTTTTTTTTTCATCCCTATTGGGTTGAACGAAAATAAAACTACTACTGTAGTGTGTACTATGCCTAAAGTGCAGCTAACCTGTGGTTTTTATGTGGGTTAGCTGAGCTTTCCCACAGACTTCTATGAAGTCTTGTGATTGTGGTGTGGTTTCAGAAAGTTCACCAAAACTCCTGCATGCTGCAGTTTTATACCACCCCACTATTCTTTCCAGGCTCCACTGTTCCACCTGCAGTCCTGGGACCCACATAATAGGTGCCACTGGGTGAAGGAGAGGGAGATCAGTGAATATACATTCGCTGAACTCCCTTAGCTGCTAAAGAACCTGGAAACAAAGCGTATAATATGCCTTCCAATTGCTGGTGTAATTTTCCCTGGCTGCTGCGAAAAGAGAAGAAGCTAAGGGAACGGCTTCTGCACTACATTAGGTTCAATGAAGGGTAGGTGGGACACCAGGGGACTAAAAGAGCTCAGATGTCTTATTAAAGAGGACCTGTCACAAAAATTGTATTTCACAGAGGGGACCTTTTTGTCCTCTATGTGATATAAATAAATACAAAATTAAAAGACAAAAAGTGTCAAAAACGTTGCATACACACACCTTTAGGCCGGAATCACACTTGTGCGGTGCGAATTTCAGCTCTCTTATCTCTGCAGGGAGATAACAGACGTGTTCAGCAGTATAGCTCAGTTTTTGCTGCGAATTTGGAGACTTGGGAGAAGTTATAGGGGAGAGGAGAGTGGGGGGGAAGTGTATTGGGCTGAATGAGAGAAATTCCTGAAGAGAAATGAACACATCTGCGAATCAGCTGCGTACCCATAGAAGATAATGGGCCTGAATTCGCACCTAAGCCGCACCGCAAGGCATAAAATACGCACACGTTTTTTCTGCAATGCGCAGTGCGAATGCATTGCACATATGTGAACCAGCCTCATTGAAAACAATGTATTTAGAAATGTTCTGCGTATTGGATGCGGTTTAAGCCGCACTCAATTCGCATAGGTGTGAATCCGGCCTTAAAAGAGCTTAGAGCGTGCCCCACCCCATGTATGATTACACACAAAAGTGAACACATTAGTTGCTTGCGCAAAAAGTTTGATTGCACTGCACATTATATATCTCCATGCATGCCGGAGTGTGTGCAATAGCAATAATTCACATGCCACAGTTAACTCTAAAGAGATGGCCTGTTGGGCTTTACAAGCATGGCCTTTGGAAAATATAGGCTACTTAAATTGTTTGTTGTATTGCAGATGTGCATTTTTAAAGCTTGACATGCTGGGCATCTATTAACTTGGTGAAACATTGGGCCAGATTCACGTACATCGGCACATTTTTTGACTGGCGTAGCGCACCTCCTTTACGTTAGACCGCCGCAATGTATCGGCGCAATCACCGTATTCTTGTTTGATTTGCGCAGAAATTAGCGCCTGTGCAACGTAATTTCAGAGGCGTAAGGCAGAGAAATTCAAATTGGGAAGGACGTGGGCGTGTTACATTGAAATGAGCCGTGACCCCATGCAAATAAAGGGCCGGTCGGATCGCGCATGCGCGCATGAAGCAGACCATGGTCAGCACCTCTGTGCGCATGCTCACAATTTGGGGTTGGCGCAATCCGTGAAATTGGAAGTGGACCCGGGCAACTTTGTGAACTACGCAGACAGCATAAATAAACAGACACAAGCGCACTTCCTTTGCAAAAGTACATCCCTTTTTATCCCTTCCTATACAGCAAGGTGCTTTTGTTCTGTTGTTTATTAGCGTTTGTTTGTTTGTTTGTTTGTTTGTGACCTGTCTTTAAGATATTTGGGGACTGTTTTGTCTTTTATGTGTTTTCTTTGTTGTTATTTTGTTAAAATTGTATTTTTGCTGGTCAATTTTTTTTTTTTTGGTTCTGTTTGTGTATGATTTTGGAATGTGGGGGTGACATTCCTGCCGGAAAAGGGGTGTCACCCTTATTTGTGGTGGAGAAGTGATCCCCAGGTCCGTGTGAATGGTGTATGAATGTACAGTGACATAATTGGAGCCATGGCGTGGCGTTGCTGCTCACAAGTCCTGCATGGTGGGCTTGTGCCAATCCAATTTGATGAGGATGTGGGGTGTGTGTGCTAGGGACCACAGTGTGTGTGTTTAACGTGCAAAGATGCCTAATGTGAGCTGGCTCCTGGCTGCTCTTCCCTCAGAAGACGGGGTAGCCTCGGTTAGGGGGGGATTGTCTGGTTCAGGGGTCAGGTCATCACTTATGTCAATCTCCAGGCCCTTTCTCACTGCGAAGTTGTGCAGCATGCAACATGCACCGATGATCTGGCACACAAAGTTTGGGGAATACAACAGGGTACCATGGGGGGTTCCATATAGGAGTCATGAGATGGGGTCCCAGTGCATATGCAGAGTCACCCTGAAGGGATAAGACAGGAGGATGTTAGTAGTGCTTGTGCCCCTTGTGATTTCAGCATCATGGGGGGGACAGTCATGCCTGCCACCCATGTCACTCACCAACCAGCCAGCTGTCCCCATACATGTTCTGTTCGAAATCTGTGGGGATGGGGCTATGATTGTGTATGTAGCGGTCATGGGTGTCATGGGTGGTGTCATGTGTTGGGCTGGTGATGTCCTCCTGCAGGGTTGTGGTTAATTCCAGGATGGCATGAGGGGTTAATCTGAAGATGCGAGACACCTCAGAATCTCTCATGCCAAAGATGTCTATGCGTGTGTGATCTATCAAGTGAAGAGTAAGGGGCTTGTATCAGATTAGATTATTATATCCATCAAGGTTTTAAAGGGCTATTGAAAGATAGTGAGACTGTGTTTGTAATTTGTATGTATGTTATGTATTGATGTATATATGTATGTATAT
Organism: Rana kukunoris; assembly: GCA_029574335.1. Lineage (NCBI taxonomy): Eukaryota > Metazoa > Chordata > Amphibia > Anura > Ranidae > Rana > Rana kukunoris. The sequence goes on along the minus strand of CM056058.1, from coordinate 119,950,327 downwards.
TTGTTGTAAAAATGTTTATAAAAGCAAAGAAATTTTTTTTGGAAAAAAAAAAATCCTCTCCCGTGCCCTCTTCCGTGCCCTCCTCCTTCTTTGCTCATCTAAAGTCAGTAGTATAGCTATGAGCATGGATGCCACTGGCATGTTGGCATACAGTTTGTTGGGCAGCAAGTGTGACTGATCAGCTCCTCACTAACAGTGTTGCTTTAGCTGACATGTAGACGGATAGTCTAATTTTATTCCACCTTTTATATGGTCTAATTTTAGACAGGACGTGCAGCTGTTGCACACAGCGCGTAGCCTGCGCTGCACCAACGTTCTTTTGTGGATCCCCGTAACTCCCTCATTTGCATATTTGAATAGCAATGGTGTGTCTAGCGCAGTTTTGCACGGACGGATGCGCCTGTCTATCGAAATTACGCCGGTCAAAAAAAAGTAGATTTCTTGCGTATATCGTTTTGGGGATGCGGCGCATCGAAACGCATGCGCAAATTTAGACTTACGCCGCGCATCTCCTGTAACGCCGACGTAATCGCTCTGTGAATCTGGCCCATTATGTTCAATACTTTATGGAAAAATTGGGTATTATATTAAAGGGGTTGTAAAGGAAATGTTTTTTCCCCCTAAATAGCTTCCTTTACCTTAGTGCAGTCCTCCTTCACTTACCTCATCCTTCCATTTTTGGATAGTCTTGAGGCACCCTATTCCAAAATGTAAAAAAACTATTCTGATGCCGCTTACACACGGCCGCTTTTCACGACGTAAAAAATGGCCATTAAAAATTTAGAAAATACAAGAGGTGCAGCGCTAGAAAGAATTGATAAATAACATTCAAATTATATGTTATATATGTGGACATAAGCTCATTAAAGAGAAAATGAAGAGAGCCAAAAGAAAAGAGAAAAGAAGAAATAAATCTCCAATGCTGAACAGTTGTGAGATCTAGTAAAAAAGTCCAGTGATGATCTTGTGATGAAAAAAACTGTGAAGAAAGTAACCACATAGACTCCAAAGTGCTGTCAGATAAAGGAGGATAACCACCCTGCACTCGTGAAATAAGACTGCCTGCTTACCACAAACAAAGACTGCTTTGCATCAGTCTCATGAAGCATAGGGACGTCCGGTCTCCCTGAAACCAATCCGTATGTATACAAGGTACAGCTCAGCAATGGGTCCGGAACAAGCACATGTGCGATAGAAAGAGAGAGACTCTCATAGCGTATTAAGTGTGTCAAAGATGGATTTAAGATGGATTTAATGGACATAGCACATTCATCACGCTGTAACAGACTGAAAAGCGTGAATCGTCTCTCACCAAACTTTTACTAACACAAAATCAGCAAAAGCAGCCCAAAGGGTGGCGCCAGCTGAATGGAACTTCCCCTTTATAGTGCCGTCGTACATGTGTTGTACGTCACCGTGCTTTGCTGGAGCATTTTTTTTTCACGATCGTGTGCAGGCAAGGCAGGCTTGACAAGAATCGGGTTGAAAAAAACGTTGTTTTTTGTAGCCCATTAAAAATGGTCGTGTGTACGCGGCATAATAGTTTTACATAATGCAGTGACATCCACACTCAGGGCACCCAACGTTAGAGGTGATTTATTCTTCCAAAGCAAATACACTTTTGCACACTGGTACTAACAATTTTTTCTCTTCTTCCTCAATTTCTCTCCATCAGTCGGCTAATGTGACCCCAGTGCTGAGGGAGAGGGGCACAGGAGGATCAAACAAGGATGCTGTGTTTTGTGAAAAACAAAAAACAAAAAAACAAGGATGCTGTGTAGGCAACAGACACCCTCCTTATTAACTGATGATGTCATTGGTTGTTAGAATGCCAGTGTCTAGAGAAAGTTGTGACAGTGCATAATGAAAACCCATGTCTTTGTTAAACTTAGGGCCCTTTCACACAGGCGGACCATATGTCTGCTTTTTCATCCATCCGTGTACGGATGAAAAAGGTACATACATTGGTCCCTATGAACTCCGAAATTCCCCCGATTCTGCAGACAGAGAAATACCCTATTTTTCCTTCCATCTGCGGATTGGGTGAACACGGACAGGCGGTCCATGTTCATGCGATCCCCCCATAGGGGAGAGCGGAGAAAACACAGGGCGGTCCCTGCACAGTGTGCGGAGACCGCCCTGTCATCCGCCGGCTCAGCTGGGATCATCGGAGCGATCTCTGCGATCATTACTGATCCCCCCCATTTGAAACGGCCCTAAAAGGCAGGCTTCATCCACCTGTTGGCTTGCATACAATTTTTGATAATTTTTTTGCTATTTTGCCAAGGCACCACTGAAGAAACCTCAAGGCACCCCATGGTGCCTGGGAACCCTGGTTAAAAAAAGTCTGATTTATATAACCCTTTATTAATAGCATGTACTAATATTTTGATTATCATAGTAATGCAGTAATTATCTTACATTATTTAATAATTGTTTTCGAATGGCATCTTAACCACTTAAGGACCGCCTCCTGCACATATACGTCGTCAGAATGGCACGGCTGGGCACATGCACGTCCCCTGGACCTGCAGGATTCGCAGACCCGATCACTGCTGGAGTGCTGTGATCGGTCCCCGCAGCTGAAGCAGGGTGTAAACACGGCTTCCCCGTTCTTCACTGTGGCGGTGTCATCGATCGCGTGATCCTTTTTATAGGGAGACCCAATCGATGACGTCTCACCTACAGCCACACCCCCCTACAGTTGTAAACACACATTAGGGAACACATAACCCCTTCAGCGCCCCCTTGTGGTTAACTCCCAAACTGCAAATGTAATTTCCACAATAAACAATGCATTTTAAATGCATTTTTTGCTGTGAAAATGACAATTGTCCCAAAAATGTGTCAAAAGTGTCCGAAGTGTCCGCCATAATGTCGCAGTCACGAAAAAAAAAAAACGCTGATCGCCGCCATTAGTAGTAAAAAAATAATAATAAAAATGCAATAAAACTATCCTCTATTTTGTAAACACTAAAACTTTTGCGCAAACCAACCGATAAACACTTATTGCGATTTTTTTTAACCAAAAATATGTAGAAGAATACGTATCGGCCTAAACTGAGGAAAAAAAATGTTTTTATATATTTTTGGGGGATATTTTTTTTTAAAGTGTATTTTGTGCGTGTACTCGAGAGAGGAGCCGGACTGCAGGAGTTTGGGAGTAGGCAGACCTCCCCCAGAGGCAATCTGCCATCTTTCTCCATGCCCCGGGTGGCAATGGCGGGTGTGAGGGGGTCCTCCCACACAGCTTGCCCTACCTGCTCCGCTTTGAAGCCCAACAGGGCAGAGGGACTCCCCTATGAGGGAGTGAGAGGATCTAGCCCGCTCAGCCAGCCCTCTTAGTCCTTTGCCTCTCTTTTAAGAGACCGTGTAGCCAAAGTGCGTGCATGTTAACCCAATTTTGGAGTGCGTGGGGGATATTTATTATAGCAAAAACTAAAAAATATTGAATTTTTTTCAAAATTGTCGCTCTATTTTTGTTTATAGCTCAAAAAATAAAAACCGCAGAGGTGTTCAAATACAACCAAAAGAAATCTCTATTTGTGGGAAAAAAAGGACGCCAATTTTGTTTGGGAGCCGCGCAATTGTCTGTTAAAGCGACGCAGTGCCGAATCGCAAAACCTGGCCGGGTCCTTTAGCTGACTAAATGTCCGGGTCTTAAGTGATTAATGATGGTACGTCGTCTGTTATACCAATATAGCTAAAAACAGATTTACTTACAAAGTAGTGTTTAATTACAAATAAGTGTTTATAAGGCCATGGAAATGTCTGAGCCCCACTGTCTGTGTCAATAGATGCAGGCAGGGCGGCTCGGCATTGAGCATGCACCAGTGCCCCCCCATAGAAAGTGTCTTTCTATGGCGGCATTTACCAGAGGGAGGAGCCAGGAACGCTGGAGGGGAATCCAAGAAGAGGAGGAGCGGGGTTTACATCCACTTTAAGGTCAAAACCCTCTTGCCTTTAAAAGCACTTTAACAAATCATATACATGTACTCACGTAGCAAAAACGCTCCTCTTTTGTAATTCTTTAGTCCTGATGTGCAGCAAATTTCACTGCAAATGTTACCCTCCGCCTACACTTCTGGGAATGTCAGAGGCTCTCTATTCCAGACTCACCTGTACTCCCCTTCCCTGACATTCCTGTACTGTGCTCCTAAAAGGGCCTGTGGGACCCTAGTGTGATCTGAAAAGACAGTCTGTTGGCAGCAAAGCTGGAAAATGTAATTGCCGTGCCTTTTGTTTAGTTGTCTCATTTCAGAGGTATCCACTATCCAATTGCATTGTAATCAATTTAGATCATCTGTGTCCCTTACAGGAAAAATGATCAGCCAGATAATTGCAACCATTTATTTGTTTTGTACACACACAGCTCTTGTCATTTGAGCAACATTCCAATCACACTGTTGCCCCAGGTTCCAACGTGATTATTGGAAATAATGCAAATTCTGCTGTGGTCCTGTGTAGCTAAGCTATGCCAGGTCCAAAGGCTCTTACAATAGCCCTTGCTACTTAAAGGATGGTAGTGCCCGGATGGTGATAACATCAGAATGTTTCATCTAACATACTCTAGCTCCTTCAAAGCACGTCATGTGCAATTATTCTTTCTGTTTGCAGCTCCCATCAGTGAATAAATGACAGTAATTCAGTCTGGTCTCTTTGATTTATAGATATACCTAGATCAAAAGACCGACTAATCAGAATTATAACCCTACCGTTATAGTTAAAAAAGTTTAAACAATTATTTTAGCCAAATAATTTGGCAGATATAGTGCAGTGAAGAAAAAATCTGAATTTTAATTGTCAGTTCTATAAAATAATGATTTTTTTTTTAATTTTGTTAAAAATATATTACAAAATAGCTTTATTCATAACGTATGTTTCATATTGTAATCTTTAAAAGATTGATACAACATATAGCCGATAACAGTTATTGCTGATAGATATAGAATGTTGTAGCTGTTGCAGATGTTTTAAAACAAAATAAAATAATCACTAAGTAATAATTTTTACATTTAGTTGCTTGTTGTGGTAGCACCATAGGTGTGCGGAGCCTATTGCATAAGGGTGTGCATCCCAAAGCTCAAACTCACATACACTGTGTGTATATACATAGGTCTGTATATACACACAGTGTCAGGGGATAATGTCAGTAGGGCAGAGATTGGTGTCAGTAGTTTATTTTAATTTTTTTTTTTTTACTCTTTTGTAATATATATATATATTTTTTTTACAATCATTTTTTTTACAATACTTTATTTGAATGTATTTTTTAGGAGCCCCATTTGGTGAACTATCAGGGATCTAAACAGACCCCTGATGTCTCACTTTTGACACAGAGAAAGGGACCGAGGACAAAGATTCCCCAGTCTCTTTCTCTGCAGCCAAGCAGCAGGGGGAATCTGTGCAGCACATGGTGATTAGAGTGTGCCCAGGCACACCTGGCACACCCTGTGCGCACGCCTATGGGTAGCACCAGACTCAGATGCTAAATAATCTTATGAGCACCCATTATACTTGAACTCCAAAAAGTTTTACCTTCTTCATGACCAGAGCATTTTTTGCTATTCAGCACTGTGCAACTTTAACCACTTCAGCCCCAGAAGAATTGGCTGCCCAATGACCGGGCCATTTTTTGCGATTCGGCACTGCGTTGCTTTAACTTACAATTGCTTTGTTGTGCGATGTTGTACCCAAACAAAATTTATGTCCTTTTTTTCCCACAAATAGAGCTTTATTTTGATGGTATTTCATCTCTGATTTTTTTTTTTGCGCTTTAAGCAAATAATTTTGAAAAAGAAACCCACAATATTTTGTACTTTTTTACATAATAAATATCCCCAAATTCTTTTTAAAAAAAGCAATTTTTTTACTCAGTTTAGGTTGATATATATTCTTATACATATTGATTGGTTTGCTTCGACAAAATAGGGCATAGATTTATAGCATTTTTATTATTATTGTTTTCTTTATTAGTAATTCACCTAGTAAAACCTTTTCTTAGCTTTTGTTAGAAAATTTGGCAAATACCATATTTATCTTCCTATAGCGCACACTGGCGTATAGCGCGCACCCCTAATCTAGAAGGGAAATTCCTGGAAAAAAAATGAATTACTTACAGTTTTGGGGCCAGATTCAGAAAGACTGGCGTATTTTTAGGCGGGCGTAACGCATCTCATATGCGCTACGCCGCCGTAACTTAGAGAGGCGAGTACCGTATTCACAAACAACTTGCGCCCTAAGTTACGGCGGCGTAGCATATATGGGCCGGCGTAAGCCCGCGTAATTCAAATTATCAAAGCAGTGGGCGTGTTGTATAGAAATGAGCCGTGACCCCATGCAAATGGGGGGCCGAACGAACGGCGCATGCGCCGTCCGTGGACGTATCCCAGTGCGCATGCTCAAAAAATTCACGTCGGATAGAATGCCTAAGATACGTCAAACACTGCATACGACGTGAACATAGCTTACGCCCAGCCCCATTCATGTACGACTTACGTAAACGACATGAAATTCGACGGCTGTTCTGACGTCCATACTTAACATTGGCTGCGCCTCATATAGCAGGGGTAACTTTACGCCGGTGGTACGCCTTACGTAAACGACGTATATCAATGCGCCGGGCGCAAGTACGTTCGTGAATCGGCGTATCTAGCTCATTTGCATTTTCGACGCGGAAATCTACGGAAGCGTCCCTAGCGGCCAGCGTAAATATGCACCCTAGATACGACGGCGTACTAAGACTTACGTTGGATGGATCAAGCCCACATTCAGGCATATCTTGCTTTGAGAATACGGAACACAGATACGACGGCGCATCCTAAAACTTACGCGGCGTATCAATAGATACGCCGGCGAAAGTTGTTTCTGAATCCGGGTCTTGGTGTCTTGCCCGGCATCCATCGGCGGCCTTGTTCGGTCCGGTGTCCGTTTGCAGCCGTGAGCGGGGTCCGTCTAGCCTTCCTCGCGGCATCCGTCCAGGTGTCCGTCTGCAGCTTCTTCGCGGGGTTCGTCCGTCTGCAGGGTCCGTCCAGTCCATCCGCACGTTGCCCGGGTTACGCGGCGGTGTTCGTTTTTAAATTAGGCGCCGAGCCGAGAGGAGCCGGATTTCCTGTTTGTTCGGCTCCTCTCGGCTTCTCTCGGCTCCTCTCGCGTGGCTGCTGGCATAGTATTTGAAATGTAGACAGTCAAATGTCTTTAGTAAGAGAAATGACAAATATTTAAAAAGGTAATTCTTGGTAAAAAAAAAAATACTTAAAAAAAAATATTTCACCAGCCAGTGTAGTACAGCATCATAATTGATTGACATGGAGGTTATCAGGGACACTGACAGGGAACAATCTGTAAAAATATATATATATATTTTTGTATTTACTTTTTTTAAACATTTCCGTTTTTTTGAAGATTGTTTTTCCTTTTTGAAGTTTTTTTTTTTTTTTTACATATTCTCAATAGTAGTAGTGACCTGCCACCTGTCTGTACTATATGTACTGTGGGCAGGCAGCAAGTGCTTAAATAATATGTATAGGCATTTTTTGTTTTGGATAATGTTTTATTGCTGTCTGTGTCACCTCTAGGCAGTGTTGCCAACCGTCAGTATTTTTACTAGCAGCCAGTAAAAAAACAGGCAGCATGACATATTAGGTATTTATTTACTCGGTGTAACATCATCTTTCATATTATAGAAAGAATTTGGGGTAAATATTGTGTTTTGCAATTTTTTTTTTTTATTAAAGTGTTTTTCTTTTTCCCAAAAAATTGCGTTTGAAAAATGTGTCATAAATCATAACAAATACTGTGTGACATAACACATTGCAATGATCGCTGTTTTGATCTCTAGGGTCGTTGCTAAAAAATACTGTACATACTGGTATATAATGTTTGGTGGTTCTGAAAAAATTTCTAGCAAAAAATTATGATTTGTTCATCTAGGAAAGGTATGCCAGAATTGGCCTTGTTGGGAACTGGTTAATTTTTGGAAATGTTCAATACAAAAGTGAAAGGGTGAAACTTTGGAAATGATTTATGACACTGTATGAAAAATATCTGCTTTGAGTATTCCAGTAGAATTCGGCCTCGTAAACACGATAGGTTAGCCAGAGGACAACGATCTGATGGACTGTTTTCATCAGTCAAAACCGATCGTGTGTGGGCCCCATAGGTTATTTAACCTTAGGTTAAAAAAAGCCAACTTGCTTTAAAATTAACCTATGGACTCGTAACCGATAGGTCAAAACCGATCGTTAGTAGGCACGACCATCGGTTAAAAACCTGCGCATGCTCAGAATCAAGTGGACGCATGCTTGGAAGCATTGAACTTCATTTTTTTCAGCACGTCGTTGTGTTTTACGTAACCGCGTTCTGATACGATCGTTTTTTTTTAACTGATAGTGTGTAGGCACAACTGACCATCAGTCAGCTTCATCGGTTAACCTAAGACAACTGTCCTTCAGACCGTTCTCATCGGATGGACTGATTGTGTGTACAAGGCTTTAGACTTTCTGGGCCAGATTTTCATATCCAGGCGTAAATGCCAGCGGGGCGTAGCATAGCGTATTTACGCTATGCCGCCGCAAGTTTGGACGCAAGTGTTGTATTCTCAAAGCACTTGCGTCCTAAGTTATGGCGACGTAGCATAAATGGCCCGCCGTAAGCCTGGGTAATTCAAATGTGGAAGAGGTGGGCGTGTTTTATGTAAATGTGTTGTGACCCCACGTTTTTGAAGGTTTTTTTTGAACGGCGCATGCGCCGTCCGTGGAGGTTTCCCAGTGCGCATGCGCGAGATGTAAACAACGTAAAGTATGACGCTGTCCCGACATCTATACTTACGCATCACCTATGCAAAGTTACCCCTCATATAGCAGGGGTAACTTTACGCTTACGTAAACGACGTAAAATATGACGACCGGGCGCAATTACGTTCGGGAATCGGCGTATCTAGCTCATTTGCATATTCAACGCGGCTAATCGACGGACGCGCCACCTAGCGGCCAGCGTATAATTGCAGACAATTATACGCCGGCGTAGACAAGTTACGTCGGCGGAAGAAGCCTATTTTTTTAACGTATCTGCCTTTGAGAATCGGCGTAATCATACGCCGGTGCATTGCCATGAATTGAGATTTGCCATAGAATGAGATGGTCCGCCTCCATCCCATTCTATTGGCTCACTCATGTCACGTGACATATTTAAACGTCAAGTATTGACGCAAACATCAGTCACAGCTAGGCTATCATAGGGAGAGGATCTCCTCTCCCTGTGATAGCCCGATAGCGCTGTCAGCAGCGTGCCTCCCGCCAGCGCTAAGTACACCCCGCGCCCACAGCTCTACTCCCCGCACCCCGCGCCCGCAGCTCTTCCCTGTCCTCCGCGCCCGCAGCTCTACTCCCCCGTTAAGAATCAGGGAACGGGGAGAGTCTACGCTATTAGCGTTGGCTACGTTAGTAGCGTAAACCTGCGCATGCGCAGTATTTACAACACCAGCCCACATAACCTGGAGCAGCTGCAGCCCGTTCCCTGATTCTTAACGGGGGAGTAGAGCTGCGGGCGCGGAGGACGGGGAAGAGGTGCGGGGAGTAGAGCTGCGGGCGCGGGGTGTACTTAGCGCTGGCGGGAGGCACGCTGCTGACAGCGCTATCGGGCTATCCCAGGGAGAGGACTGATGTTTGCGTCAATACTTGACGTTTAAATATGTCACGTGACATGAGTGAGCCAATAGAATGGGATGGAGGCGGACCATCTCATTCTATGGCAAATCTCAATTCATGGCAATGCACCGGCACAGATTTGAAATTACAGCGTCGTATCTGGAGATACGCCGCCGTAACATCTTTGAGAATCTGGCCCCCTGACTTTTAATACAGCACTGCCAATGGGTGACACGTTGAAGCTTATTAATTTATTGTTTAAATGACTTACATGTCATTCTTTACTATTCTATTTGATCTGTATGCAATGCCATTGCTCAGAATCTGTTTATATTTCATGTTATGTCTCTTCAGTTTTGTATTTGTCATTATACCTGAAGTGCTTAGTCAAGTCAAGTGCTTTGAAAGCTTGTAATTTGAAAATTTTTGTTAGCTTCTAAAAGGTATTGCTATACATTTTGCATTCTCTGCCTGTGTATTTATTCCTGGCTAACATTATAAATCACCTTTTTTTGCTTGTAACGTCCTTTAAAACTTGACAATGTTTCTTTCTCATATTATTTTTCTGTTACCGGTTTTGGAAAAATAATTGGAAAGAAAAGAGCATTTAAAGTGCAAAAAATATATTTTTATCATTTAAAAGTCATGGTAATAAAACACAAACTCAGAGATGTCAACACAAACTTTTTAAAGCAGTTTTTTTTTTTTTTTTGCTTCGTATAGAGTAGGGAAAATATATAATATATAAAATCTGTATAACAATTAGTTATATTTTTACTCACGTCTGTGTCCTCGTGGGGACAGGCAGCAATACAAAGAAAAAAGAAGTTCAACTTGAGTTGAACTTTCAAAATGTTCTTTATCATAATGTACAAAGAAACACGATATGAAGGGCATTATTTTACCTGACAATTGCGTGGTCATGTAACTCTGTACACAAATGAAATTTATGTAATTATTTTCCACAAATAGAGCTTTCACCACTGGGTTTTTTATTTGTTGCAATGTAAATAAAAAAAAATAAAAAAGACTGACAATTTTGAACAAAAAAGCAAAATGTTGTACTTTCTGCTATAAAATATAACAAATAAAAAAATATAAAATATCATCCATCCAACTCTTTACCTGGCATTACTTAAAGTGGTGCTCCAGCCCCCCCCCCCCACCGAAAATTTAAAAGTCAGCCCTTACTGTATCTGTCCTGGAATTCAGCAATATCGGCACACCAGTGTATGTTTCCATACTCTTTCGTGTGCCTCTACCCCCATAGCCTGTAAGGGAAACTGGCTTCACAGCTGATTCCCTACTGCACATGTGCGAAGCATGCTGCGCTTTCTGAATGGCTCGGCGGTGGGGAAGGAGGACGAACTTCTGACGTACTTCACCATGGTGAAGTCCGATGAAAGTGGGGACTGTTACCTGCCCCCCGAAAGATAAGTGGAGCTTCCACTTTTGGGTGGAACTCCTCTTTAAAGTGGTTGTAAAGCCACTGTGTTCTCTTTAAATGGAGCTTCAACTTTTGGGGAAAAGCTTCAACTTTTGGGGGGAACTCCGCTTTAAAGTGGATGTAAAGCCATTGTGTTCTCTTTAAGCGGAGCTTCAACTTTTGGGGGGAACTCTGCTTTAAAGTGGTTGTAAAGCCACTGTGTTCTCTTCATAGAAACCTCTGGTGTTTGATAATGTCATGTGCCCCGATGTATGTGCTTTATTAAAAAATGCAGTTTTATACCTTATTTCTGAACGCCACTCAGGGCTCACGAGACTGCCCGCCTATCTCCTCTCTCAATCTGACAGCTACAGCAGGAGGGGCTGAGAATCCCTCGCTGACATCAGCCAGGAGGAGGGGAGGAGAGGGGCGTGAGGGCACGTGAGCAACAAGGGACGCTCTGAAATAAGCTATAAAACTGTTTTTTTTTTTTTTTTTATAAAGCACATACACAGGCACACATAACATTATCAAGCACAGAAGATTGTATGAAAATTACCAAGTCATTTTAGCAACAGGAGGGGATGGGTGGGCACTCGACATGTGCATTCGTTTTCGTTAGAATGCATTTTCGTCTGAAAATCAGGTTTTTTCGTTATCGTTTAAACAAACGATAACGAAAGCGCAAGAAACGAAAACCGAAAGATCCGACATAAAAAATGCTTTATTTTCGTTTTCGTTGCAGTAAAAATTGATATAGAGAGATTCGACATTATAGGGAAAAGATTCGACATTATAGGGAAAAGATTCAACATTATAGAGAAAAGATTCGACATTATAGAGAAAAGATTCGACATCATAGAGAAAAGATTCGACATCATAGAGAAAAGATTAGACACTATAGAAATAATACATTCGACATTACAGAGAATAGATTTCGATTTATGAGAAAATAGATTCGACTGTATTACAAGTCATACAACATTAGAATTCTTGTAGGCGGAATATTAGACCGGAAATGTACGTTTCGAAGTAAAGTTTCGAAGTTCCGTCGAATATTCTTTTGACCATTCAACAGAAACCAAGTATTATTGGATTTTCAGATGAAAGCTATTCCCCAACGAAAAACAAAATAAATCAAAACGATTTTCGGGAGTAACTAAATACATTTATTTTCCAGACGAAAACGAAAAAAAACGAAACAAAATATTCCAGTCTGCACATGTCTAGTGGGCACTGACACAAGCTTACAGGCAGAAAGGGGGGAAGAGAACAGAGGAGAGACAGCAGATGATGGAGGCACCTAAACTGACCACAATATCAGGGGCTCAGCAGCCTTGATAAACGTGGTCAGTTTACAAAGGGGAGGGGAGGGCAGCACCAGGCAAGGTCAGCCAGGTATTTTAGATGATACAAAGGGCCAAATTACAAAGCACAAGCACTGTGCTGTTATTCATGCTTTAAAGCAGAAGTCTCCAAACTGCGGGCCGAGGGCCATATGTGGCCCTTTGCTAGCCTTTATCCGGCCCTTGGGGCACTATTCCTCCCACTTACACCAACATTGGGGCAATATTTCTTCCATCGATACCAATGATGGGATACTATTTCTCCTACTAATAGGGGCACTACTCCTCCTACTAATGACTACCAACCCTGAGGCCATATTTATTCTCACTGATGTCGGGCCCGGGACATTTCCTGCTCCCCGCTGAAGGACAATAAGTCTGAAGGACAATAAACTGGCCCTTTGTTTGAAAACTTTGGAGACCCCTGCTTTAAAGGAACAGGTTAAATTTTTTATAACCCACATACGCATTGCAGCATGTCTGAATAGTACATTGAATAATAAATCAATTATTGCTCCTAATGTCACTGTGGTAATTTATAGGGTCAAGACACAGTACTTATATGGAAAAAAAAAATTGACGCTTATTCCAACACCTTAGGTACTTTTACATCACGTTGCTTTCCTTGGGTTTTACACTTCCCAGTTGACATCTAATAAAAATCCGAATATAATCCTAGTTCCAGGTGGGGTTTCAATGTATCTCGCTGTACAACGGTACTTGGTTCTTATTATTGTTATATTTTATATTTCTTTACTGTTCAGTATACATAGTCTGCTAAGAACTTTAGACTATGTACAAATGGCAATATGAATTTTTCATAGTCGTGAATATTTCAATGCTTTCACTTTAGACAAAATATATCTAGATATGGTATCATTATTGAAACTTTTATATAATGTGTTTGCTACTCTACTATACAATGTATGATTTCATATGGTCTAAGCTTCAATAAAAAGCGATTGAATTTATTTTATTTTTTTAAATCTATATTCTTTATAAATTCCCTAAACTACAAACATTGTTGGTGATATAAATTGGGATACAATCTTAGAAACAAAGAACACGGAGGAGACATGGATTTGCTTTAAGAGTATTTTAAATAGGGGCATTAGCCAGTGCATCAAAAAATTTTTTTGAAAGAGTGGACAAAAGTCCCGATGGCTTAACTTCAATATAATGCATATAAAAGCAAAGGAGAAGGTCTTCAAAAAATACAAGGGTAAGGGATCATCATCAGCATTCAGACTTTACAAAGAATACAACAACATATGTTAGGGTGCAATTAGGGCAGCTGAGATAGAACACAAAAGACACATAGAGTAAAAAAAATCCCTAGAAATGTTTTAAGTATATAAATAGTAAAAAAGGGAGGACAAATCATATTGACAGCTGATGACGTGGTAAGGGTCGGGATCAACCCCTTACTCCGATCTGTGATTCAGCGAGTCTCATTGATGCAGGTCTGAAGAGGTTAAGGTAAAATAAACTTCTGAGTGCAGAGCCCCCCTATACATAGCAGTGGCTCTCTTGTTTCTCTCCCTCCTCATAGGCTCAGACACGGGGGCCATTGGCTTCTATTAAGCACAGCCAAAGAGGAGCGAGTGGGGGTGGGGTGTGCTCTGTGTGTGCCTGTTTGGGAGTGATCCTGCACAAGTGTCCCCATAACAAATGGTTTGTTATGGTGGGCACTCGGCGGAGGGGGGGAGCTAGGAGTGCCAGCAGGGGACCCCAGAAAAGGAAGATTAGGACTGCTCTGTGCAAAACAATTGCACAGAACAGATAAGTATAACATGTTTATTATTTAAAAAAAAAATAACAATCACCTTAAATAATAGTCCCTCCCAATCTTGTTTAAAATGTCCTGTAGATGTAATAGTCTTTGCAGAATTGTAGCATCCTAAAAAAAAAAAGAACTTTCATAATGCTTCTTTTACCAAGCAAACAATATTGCAACATGTTACTATACAAAGGCTCAGAGAAGCAACTGTGGCTCTGATAAGTGTTAAATAGTTCAAAAACTTCTAAGAATGTGAAGTAAATTTTCTACTTGCGGGAGCTCAGATAGAGATGTTCCTTGAAGGAAGTAGTTATTAGCCACAATCAGTATGGAGTTTCCAGTTTGTCAACATCACTCGGAGATTCCAGCTGTGGCTGCACAGGAAACACAATTATGTTAAGTTCTAGCAAGCGCACACTGTGAGAAAATCAAAATGCTCTATATATTCACGTCTGAAACACTTAATGAGATCTCAGATCATACATCAATGTGTAAATGAATATTTGATGAACTATTACCTCCAAGGAGCTTCACATGTATTAATGCCTAATAACAAAGTTCCAAATACATCAACCCAAGAACTGAATACATGCAATTGCAGTTATAGTTCCAATTATGTTACTCATGCCTCTTGTAGATGGATGTTAAAGTTTATATGTTTTGGGTAGAGTGGGGTAATGGGTAGAACCCTTGTACAGTTGTATTGCTATCAGAGGATTTGAGAGATTTCTCTTTACTTTCTGTCCTAAAGACGTTTTTCACCAGACAGGAAGTGAAGGAACCTCTTTAACTTCAGTATAACATGAAAACAATTCTGGAGGTATGGACTCCAGAGAGAGAGAGAGAGAGAGAGAGAGAGAGAGAGAGAGAATTTTGCCCTTGTACAAATCATTAGTAAGACATCATCTGGAAAATGCAGTTCAGTTTTGGACACCAGTTCTCAAAAAGGATATCGGAGTACTGGAGAAAGTGCAGAGAAGGGCAACTAAACTGATAAGAGGTATGGAGGAGCTCAGCTATGAGGAAAGATTAGAGGAACAGAATGTATTCACTCTTGAGAAAAGGAGAATAAAGGGGGATATGATCAACATGTACAAATATATAATGGGTCCATATGGTGAACTTGGTGTTGAGTTATTCACTTTACGGTCAACACTGAGGACAAGGGGGGCACTCTACGTCTAGAGGAAAAGAGATTTCACCTCCAAATACAGAAAGGTTTCTTCACAGTAAGAGCTGTGGTGAAAATGTGGAATAGACTTCCTCCAGAGGTGGTTCTGGCCAGCTCAGTAGATTGCTTTAGGAAAGGCCTGGATACTTTCCTAAATGTACATAATATAACTGGGTACTAACATTTATAGGTAAAGTTGATCTGGGAAACATCCGATTGCCTCTCGGGGATCAGGAAGGATTTTTTTCCCCCTGCTGTAGCAAATTGGAGCATGCTCTGCTGAGGTTTTTTGCCTTCCCCTGGATCAACTGTGGGTATAGAATTGGGTATATGTGATTGTATGATATTATTATTATTTTATTTCTTATGGTGGAACTTGATGGACTTGTGTCTTTTTTCAACCTAACTATGTAACTATGTGACTATGATCCTTCCCCATTCTATCCAAAGTAGAGAATTATAAAAAATGTTGGTCTTTTAACCACTTGCTTACTGGGCACTTAAACCCCCCTCCTGTCCAGACCAATTTTCAGCTTTCAGCGCTCTCACTCTTTGAATTACATTTTTATAATTTTTTCCCACAAATAGAGCTTTTTTTGGTGGTATCTGACAAAAAAAATTAAACAATACAAAACCGTTTTATATTTTGTTATAAAAAATTTCAATTTAATTTTTCTCCTTCATTGATGTACGCTGATGAGGCTGCACTGATGGGCTGCACTGATGGGCACCGATGGGCTGCACTGATGGGCACCAATGGGCTCTATTGATGGGCACTGATAAGGCGGCACTGGTGGGCACTGATAGGTGGCACTGGTGGGTGGCACTGAAGGGAATTTATAGGTAGCACTGGTGGCCACTGATAAGTGGCAATAATAGGTGCCACTGATAGCTGACAGTGATGGGCACTGATAGGTGGCAGTTATGGGCACTGATAGGTGGCAGTGATGGGTACTGATATGTGTCAGTGATGGGCACTGATGGGTGGCAGTGATTGGCACTGATGGGTAGCAATTAGGGGCACTGATGGGTGACACTGATAGGCAGCACTGATAGGTGCCACTGATGAGGCACTGATTGGCACCACTGGTGGGCATTGATAGGTGGCACTGTTTTGCACAAGTGGGCACTGATTTGTGGCACTTTGGGCACTAGCAGGTGGCACTGGCAGGTGGTACTGACTGGTGGGCACAGATGAGGCGAATGTGCCTCTTCCTGTTCGGGACCGATGTCTCTTGCACAAAAGCTGGTGATTGCCAAGCTTTTGTTTACATCACATGATCAGCTGTCATTGGCTGACAGCTAATCCCGTGGTAAGGGGCTGGGATTTATTGACGGCCTCCCGGCAAAGCAGGTCTGCGCTGTAGCCATCATTCGGCTATAGCACGGATCTAAAGGAGTTAATCGGGTGTTCTGGAAAGGTAAATAAATCGGCCTTTAGTGCCGGTTCACAGCACAAAAACTCAGTGTGGCTACGTATCGGATGTGTTTCTGTACGTGCAATTTTGACGCATTTCTTATGCATTCTGCTGCTTTTTTATGTTCCAATTTCTCCAGAATTTTTTTCTTTATCTTAAAGCAGAATCCCAGCCTGTATAATTTTTAATACTGTAGCTGCTAACTTTTAATGTAAGGACACTTACCTGTCCAGGGAGCCCGCAAAGTCATCACCCAAAGCCGATCCGTCCATTAGGTTTGGGTGCAGGCACGGGCATTGCAAGTAAGGGAAACTGGCAGTGAAGCCTTTCTGAATGGTCCGTTGTCTTCTGTCTCACACAGGTCCCAGAAGACAGTGTGGGGGGGTTGGATGCAATCTCGGAAGTGACATACCTTGCCGTGCCGAAGTAGGATTGAAGTCCACCTAAAAAACAGCAGATAGGGTACAAATAAGACAAAAAAAGATATCCAAAAACTAGGTGGGGTTGGGTGCTGTATTATTTAAGACCTAGTTAGATTAGCCTTTTAGACTCTGCTTTAAATTGGAACTAAACCCTCATATTGTTTTCTGCCAAGGAAACTGTCATCTTGGCCTCTGTTTGATCATCAACTGTCATGATGTTGCACATGGGATCAGTTATGACTCCAACCATATGATGGTTGAAAAGTTTGGTTGAGAACACAACCAATGCAACAGTTACATTCCCAGAACATGCCGGGAATTTAACAGTTTTTTTGAAAATGTTAAATTGATGTGTTTATGATTTTTTTAATGCTCTTTTCACTCATGTGATTTCCAGTGCACTGACATCTCAGCATCCCTACTGGGGGGTTTGGGGGTGGAGGTGTTATATCATCTTTTATTTTTTTCTGTAAAGGTGAACTAACACTTTAAAGGGGTTGTAAAGCCTATGCAATAAGGTGAAAAAAAACACCTTGCACTCTCCAGCCCCCCAGCCCTCGTTTTACTTACCTGAGCACCGAACTTCTGTGGGCGCGATCCTGCGTCATTCTCCCACAGGTTTTTGGCTCTTCATTGGATAAATTGATAGCAGCGCAGCCATTGGTTCATGCTGCTGTCAATCAAATCCAATGACACGGCCGCCGGGGGCAGGGCGAGTCATACACTCGGCAGTTATGTACGTCTAGTGTATGACACGAGAGTGCGTCCGCAAGGTAACCCCCTTGTGAGAGAGCTTCCCAGAGGGCGTTAGCTATTGAGGGGATGAGCCATGAGAGCCGCCGTGGGACTCCAGAAGAGACTGATTGGGGACACTCTATGCAAAATGAACTGCACAGTGGAGGTAAGTATAACATGTTTGTTATTTTATTTTTTTAACGTGAACCTTTACTATCACTTTAAAGTGGATGTATACCCCAATTTTTTTTTGTTGCTGTCACAATGTAGAGTATAAGATTTCCTATCATCTGTGCCCAGTCTTGCCACACAGAGTTAATCCAGCTCTGAGCAATCCTCGTTTATTGTTCAGTGAAATAAAACAGACTTCCAGATAAAAACCCGTCTAATTAAAAAGTCCTTACCGCCCCCTTGCTTCGAGTGACAGGTTATTTACATATCTCTCCTGGATGTTATCATAATATGAGGTGATCCACAGTTCATAGACAAGTGACCAGGATGTGTTATGTGGGGGGAGAGGTGGATTTCTCTCTCTCGTTCTCTCTTTCTATCTCTCCCCACATAACACATCCTGGTCACTTGTCTATGAACTGTGGATCACCTCATATTTTTGCCGTGTGTATGTTTTTCGTAGAAAAAACTGTCATGGATCTCGATGAGAAAAAAAGAGAAATGCTCTCTTTTTTCTCGTCGGGAGTCTCAATTTCAATTTCCTTGTTGTGTTCCTCGTCGGGCTGGTTTACGACAAGAAACACATTTGTGTGTATGCTTAGAAACCCGCGCATGCTCAGACTAAAGTATGAGACGGGAGCGCACCTTCGGTAAAAGTAGCGTTTGTAATGGAGATAGCACATTCGTCACGCTGTAATAGACTGAAAAGCGCAAATCATCTCTTACCAAACTTTTACTTAACACGCAGTAACATGAGATTAGCAAAAGCAGCCCCAAGGATTGTGCCAGTGGAATCGAACTTCCCCTTTATAGTGCCGTCGTACACGTTGTACGTCACCACGTTTGAGAAGTGTGTATGCAAAGAAAGCTTGACAAGATTCTCGACAAGCCTGACAAGGAATCATCGAGGAAAGCAATGTTTCTTTCACGACGAGATTCTCGCTTGTGTGTACGAGGCCATAGACTTCAAAAGGGTTATGCAATATGTTCAGGTTCACAGATTTCCGGCTTCTCAACCTTGCTTAGTTCATCCTGCTGACTATTGGATGTAAAAGTAAACCAAATAATACATATTCCTGAAGCAGCTTAGAGACTTTAAACAGCCATAGTTTTTTTTTTTTTTAGCAGTCTCTGTGTTATGAAAGAATGGAAAGAAACAAGGAGAAGTGTTTCTTTGTTTAACATAAACCCCCCTTCCCATCACCACCAACACACACACAGGCTCTGCTTTGAGTCATTCGTTCCTAACATTTAATTAAATTGTGACACCTTGACAGCTAGCAAGCAAAAATACATTGAATAATCAACTAAACTTCACAGACCTGACAGCATTTCTTATCAATTAGCTGCTATTAGGGCTCATAAGTATTGAATGTCAGTGTCCGCAAAACTCAAATATTCCCTGAAAAAAAAAAAAAAAAAGATGGGTAAGTAAACAATATGTAATGTCTGAATCTTTTAATAATAGACATTTGAGTGCTATAATTTATACACTGTTCTTCTTTTTTATTTTTACCTACATTCACTAACTGTAAGGTAGAGATTTTAACCGCTTCAGCCCTGAAAGATTTTACCCCCTTACTGACCAGAGCACTTTTTAAAATTTGGCACTGCGTCGCTTTAACCACTTAAGCCCCGGACCAATATGCTGCTAAATGCCCAGAGGCGTTTTTACAATTCGGCACTGAGTCGCTTTAACAGACAATTGAGCGGTCGTGCGATGTGGCTCCCAAACAAAATTTGCATCCTTTTCTTCCCACAAATAGAGCTTTCTTTTGGTGGTATTTGATCGCCTCTGCGATTTTTATTTTTTGAGCTATATACAAAAATAGAGCGACATTTTTGAAAAAAAAAACAACATTTTTTCCTTTTTGTTATAAGAAAAATTGAATAAACTAAATTTTACAAGTCTTTAGTAAAAAAAATAATCGCAAAAAAATAATAATAGCTACCTAGCAGCAACAGTGACACTAATACAGCGATCAGAAAAATGATCGCTTAGTGACACTGGCAATAGGGAGTGAAAGGGTTAACTAGGGGGGTGATCAAGGGGTTAAAACTTTATTAGGGGGGGTACGGGGCTACCCTGAACCTAACACTAACTGCCTGTCACACTGCCTGTCACACTGACACCAAATGCAGTGATCATACATATATGATCACTGCATTCAGTGACAGTGTGACAGGGGGTGGGGGGGGGTTGATCGCAAGGGGTTAAATGTGCCTGCGTGTACTGGTGTCAGTGTAGTGTTGGTGCAGACTTACTGCGCCTCTTCTATTTTCAAACCGCCGAGATGAGCGCTGCATCACTTCCTCTGCCTATGTTTACATTTTACAGGCAGAAGAAGTGACACGGCGGCGGCACACAGGATTGGCTGGGAGAGATCACGAGGGGGCAGACAGAAATGAACCGCCGCCCCCTCCAGTCGGATCGCTCCCGAAAGGTAAGCCGCCCGCCGCACGCAGCGGAGGGGGTCCCGATCAGACCCCCGAACCGCTAGTAGGCAGGGACGTAAATTTACATCCATCTGCCTGTCCGAGCCCTTTTGTGGACGTAAATAGGCGCGCGGCGGGCGTTAAGTGGTTAACTGACAATTGCGCGGTCCTGCGACGATGGACCCAAACAAAATTTGCGTCCTTTTTCCCCCACAAATAAAGCTTTCTTTTGGTGGTATTTGATCACCTGTGGATTTAATTTTTTGCTCTATAAACAAAAGAAGAGCGACAATTTTGAAAAAAAAACACATTGGGGGTTATTTACGAAAGGCAAATCCACTTTGCACTACAATTGCAAACTACAAATGCAAAGTGCACTTCAAATTGCACTGAAAGTGCAATTCGCTGTAAATCTGAGGGGTAGATCTGAAATAAGGAGAAGCTCTGCTGATTTTATCATCCAATCATGTGTAAGCTAAAATGCTGTTTTTTATTTTCCTTGCATGTCCCCCGCAGATCTACAGCGACTGCACTTCCAAGTGCACTTTCAGTGCAATTTCAAGTGCACTTTGCACTTGTAGTATGCACTTGTAGAGCAAAGTAAATAACCCCCAATATCTTTTACTTTTTTTGCTATAATACCAAAAATTGTCCTCAATTTAGGCCGATACGTATTCTCCTACATATTTTTGGTAAAAAATTAGCAATAAGCGTATATTGATTGATTTGCGCTAAAGTTATAGCGTCTACAAAATAGGGGGTCGTTTTATGGCATTTTTGTTTTTTACTAGTAATGGCGGCGATCTGCGATTTTTATCAGGACTGCGATATTGTGGTGGACAAATTGAACACGTTTGACATATTTTTGGGACCAGTGATATTTATACAGCGATCAGTGCTATAAAATTTCACTTATTACTGTATAAATGTCACTGGCAGGGAAGGGGTTAACACTAGGCGGCGATTAAGGGGTTAAGTGTGTTCCCTCATGTATTTTCTAACTGTAGGGGGGATGGGAATTACTAGGGGAAGAGAGAAATCGAACACACTATCAGTCTCTGCTCCCTGAGAGAACTGGCTCTGTGTATTTACACACACAGGTCCCCGGTTCTCGCTCTGTCAAGAGCGATTGCGGGTGCCTGGAAGTCATCGCCACTCACATCGGCTCTGTGAGTGAGCCACGGGCGCGTGTGCCTCAAATGTCGTTTTACCCAGCCGTGTCATTCTGCCACAGCAAGTGGTTAAAAGAGCCCACCTCTTCTATTATTTGGGTAGAGCAGGGATCCTCAAACTATGGCCCTCCAGCTACACATCCCAGCCAAAATAAATAACTATTTAAATTGTATAAAAAAAAAAATAGCATAGGTATTAATAATGTTACCGAGAACAAAACGCGAGCCCTGGGTGCCATGGGGGGGGGGGGAGTGGGGGAGGAATAAGGGGGAGGGGGAGGGGTAAAATGAGGTTTGGTTTTTGGTATGTCTGAGCCAGTTTGTTTGTCCTACGCAAAGAGACACTCCCATCAATAATGTAAAGGTAAGGCACGAAGGTACAGTATGTCTCTTCTGTAGATAAAAGGAAAAATATTTGACATGCATATATAAGGTTTTATGTATTAAAAAAAAAAAAAAAAAAAAGAGGGTAAAGCACAGAAACCACAAATGATGCAAAACCGCTTATGGAGACGAAGGAAGCATAAAACCATGAGCTGCTCTCCAGTACTCGATAAAGGCTGAAGTGGTAGAAAAAAAAAAAAAAGAACTACACATAACATGAGGCATTGTAACACACTGATATTCACAACCATGACTAGGTATGATGGGAATTGTAGGTTCAGAACAATTGAAGGGCCGTAGTTTGAAGACCCCTGGGGTATAGTATGAAGAAGGCAAATTCAGTCTTGCAAGAGTGCTTTGAATTGACAGATTGGGATGTATTTGCACAGAATGTAGATTTAGAGGAACATGCTTCATCTGTTCTAGCTTATATTTGGTTTTGTATGGAGATGTTACTGGTTACAAAAAAGTTATTCTAAATGTTCTTAAAGAAATAAATAATACCAAACAGGTTTGGAAGTGCACAGAGCAGTCCTGAATGTGCTCTTCTCTGGTCCTCTGCCGGCGACCTCCTGACTTCTCCCCTCTGCCATGTGCCCCCATAGGAAGCTCACTCAATTGACACAGGAACTCATCTACGTTCCCCACTCCCTCGTCACTGGTTTGATTGACAGCAGCAGGAGCTAATGGCTGAGAGACCAGAGAGTGAGAGGAGAGAAGAGCTGCAGACGAGCACAGCGCTGGATCAAATGAGGGCTCAGGTAAGTAAAATGTGACTGAGGGGAAACAATAATGCCTAAATATTTTTTACCCCAATGCAAAGAATGACTAACCGTAAAAATGTTTAGGCTTTAATCCACTGTATGGCCTGCAGAAAAGCTCAGAGTGGATTAAAAATGCGTGGGCAGGGCCTATTAGACCTACATGCGGCGGTACCACCTTTTGCATGGAGTGAGCTCATCAATGCCATGACCAGGTGGAGACTGCAATTATGTGAAAAATCGAACATTAAGACATTAAGACAGCTCTAATTTTACTACTGTGTGCAGTAGTAACACCTATAGAATTCCTCTGTGAAGTGTCTTGTCCCATGTCACTACACACTATAACTTGATGTAGATTGCACTAGAAGGAATGTGCTGAGCCGGCGCCCACTCAACCAATCCAGTGTACCTCTGTCTGTCTATTGAGTCTGACACGCCGCATCTTCGATCATGGTAAGGAGCCTTACTTGAACCAGGAAGTTTCGCTAAACATCATTCCTCGGTTTGTGCTGACAGGGAGAGGCGATCGGTGGCTATCCCTGTCATAGGGGGGGTCTGTGCTGTGTGTGACATAACACTGAACTCCGCTCCGATTACACGGAGCGGAGATCAGTGTCATTGTCACTAGGCAGAGCGGGGAGATGCTTGTTTACATTAGCATCTCTTCGCTCTATCTCTCCGTTAGACGATCGTGGTTATCCCGCGGTGATCGAGTCCGCGGGACCCACGGTCGGGCTCAGGGTGGCATCTTAAAGGGGACGTACCTGTACGCCCATATGCCTGTCCGTGCCATTATGACGACGTAAATAGGCATGCGGCGGCCCTTAAGCAGTTAATTTATTCCCTCTACCTCCCTTTTTTCAGATTTGCGTTATTTCAAGGTATTTCTTTGTATTATTAAACTCTTTCCATCCAATGCAATTTCTATTGCCTTGCTTACTGCTTTGACTCATCTTGAGCATTTAAACACATATGTTAAGATGTCATTCATTGATTTTAGTTCAGCATTTAACACAGTAGTTCCTGACAAATTAGTCATGGATTATGGATTTCCTAACAAATAGACTACAACTGGTGAGAATAGGAGATCTAATACTATTATTCTGAATACAATGGTACCACAGGGATGTGTATTGAGTCCGGCACTGTTTGCATTGTTTACACATGACTGTACTTCCATGCATGAGTCAAATACTAGTGAAAATTGCTAATGACACCACTTTAGTTGGACACATATGAGATAATAATGAGACAGCTTAAACTGGTTGTAAAGCCCTTGTAATGATTTATACCTATGGGTAAGGCTATAATAAGGCTTAGCTGTGGTTACAGTAAATACAGTTGTATTCAAAATTATTCAACCCCCACTGAAATTGATTGTTTTGGCCAGTTTGACATTGATTTTGATCATTCAGTCATCCTGCTTACAATTAAATCAAAGAGGCACGTGTAGGTCAGACAAATATAACATAACAATTGTAATGAAATAACCACAAATGTCTTTTCTGTGCTCACATCATTATCAGTTTTATTCAACCCCCAAGTGACATTCAATCTTAGTACTTAGTACAACATCCTTTTACAGTTATAACAGCTTTTAAACGTGAAGAATAGCTTGACACAAGTGTCTTGCAGCGATCTACGGGTATCTTCCCCCATTCGTCATGGGCAAAAGCCTCCAGTTCAGTCACATTCTTAGGCTTGCACACTGCAACTGCTTTCTTTAAGTCCCACCAGAGGTTCTCAATCGGATTTAAGTCTGGTGACTGCGATGGCCACTCCAAAATGTTCCAGCCTTTATTCTGCATCCATGCTCTAGTGGACTTGGAGATATGATTGGGATCATTGTCCTGTTGAAAGGTCCAACGTCTCCCAAGCCTCAGGTTTGTGACGGACTGTATCACATTGTCATCCAATATCTCCTGGTACTGAAGAGAATTCATGATACCTTGTACACGCTGAAGCTTCCCTGTACCTGCAGAAGCAAAATAGCCCCAAAGCATGATTGACCCCCGCCATTCTTCACAGTAGGCAAGGTGTTCTTTTCTTCATAGGCCTTGTTCTTCCTCCTCCAAACATAGCGTTGATCCATGGGCCCAAACAGTTCTAATTTTGTTTCATCAGTCCACAAAACACAATCCCAAAACTTCTGTTTGTCCACATGACTTTTGGCATACTGCAGTCGACTCTTCTTATTCTTTGGAGACAGCAAGGGGGTGTGCCTGGGAGTTCTGGCATGGAGGCCTTCATTACGCAGTGTGCGCCGTATTGTCTGAGCAGAAACTTCAGTACCCATATCTGACAAATCTTTTCTCAGTTCCTCAGCAGTCACATGGGGACTTTTCTCCACTCTACGCTTCAGGTAGCGCACAGCAGTCGAAGTCAGCATCTTCTTTCTGCCACGACCAGGTAGCGTTTTAACAGTGCCCTTTGCCTTGAATTTGCGAATGATGCTTCCTATGGTGTCTCTTGGTATGTTTAACATCTTTGCAATCTTCTTATAGCCATTGCCCTTCCTGTGAAGAGTAATCACCTCTTCTCTTGTCTTCCTGGACCATTATCTTGACTTCACCATGTTTGTAACCACACCAGTAAATGTCTAGAAGGAGCTGAGTATCACAGTCATTTTAATGCTGCCTAATTGGTGCGTATTAGGCTTTATTGCTGCTCCCTGACATCCACAGGTGTTTTCAATACCTGATTGAAAAACACTTCAATGAACTTCTGTTCTTCAGAGTGATAGTCTTTAAGGGGTTGAATAACTGTGTAAATGAATAATTCACAAAAGAAACATTTACTACTGTATTACAAAACCAATTGATGTCATTTTAGTTGCATATGGTTCTTTAACCACTTAAGACCCGGACCAATACGCTGGCAAATGACCCAAGGGGTTTTTGCGATTCGGCACTGCGTCGCTTTAACAGACAATTGCGCGGTCGTGCGACGTGGCTCCCAAACAAAATTCGCGTCCTTTTTTTCCCACAAATAGAGCTTTCTTTTGGTGGTATTTGATCGCCTCTGCGATTTTTATTTTTTGCGCTATATACAAAAATAGAGCGACATTTTTGAAAAAAAATCAATATTTTTTACTTTTTGTTATAATAAAAAACCAATAAACTAAATTTTAGTCAAACATTTAGGCCAAAATTTATTTAGCCGCATGTCTTTAGTAAAAAAAAAATCGCATTAAAAAAAAATTAGCTACCTAGCGGGAACAGCGACACTAATACAGCGATCAGAAAAATGATCGCTTAGTGACGCTGGCAATAGGGAGTGAAAGGGTTAACTAGGGCAGTGATCAGGGGGTTAAAACTTTATTGGGGGGGGTGGGGGGGGCTACCCTGACACTACTGACTGTCTGACTGTCACACTGTCTGTCACACTGACACTAAATACAGTAATCATACATGATTACTGCATTCAGTGACACTGTGACAGGGGGGAGGGGGGGGGGGCGATCGCGGGGGTTAAATGTGTGTGTGTAGTGTAGTGTTGGTGCAGGACTTACTTGTTCTGTAGTGATCTCTCCTCAGCGGCGCTTGAAACAAACGCCGAGGGAGAGATCACGTCGCTTCCTCCTTCCTGTGTTTACACAGGAGGAGGAAGTGACAGGTCAGGCGGGCGCGCGCATTGGCTGGGAGCGATCCGGAGGGGGCGGATGAAAACGGATAGCCGCCCCCACTTGTCGGATCGCTCCTGCAGCCGCGCGGACCGCCGCATGTACGGGGGGGGGTCCGATCGGACCCCCGATCCCCCCCAAGGCACCAACGTATATATACGTTGATGTGCCTGTCGGTGCCATTCTGCCGACGTAAATGTACATGCGGCGGTCCTTAAGTGGTTAAGAAGTCCTTGTAGGATTTCATTCTGAATACAATTACAAATGTACACTAAATTCCCTAAAACCCTTTACAGCATTGGGGGGTTGAATAATTTTGAATACAACTGTATGTCCTAAACGTGCAGCATTTAGGAGATATTTAATTTAGCAGCGCCGGTGATATCCACAACGCATGTGCATTGCGCTCTCAATGGATGGAGTGCCATCCATAGAGAGCGAGCCGTGCCAAGGCTGTGACTCGGCCACCTAAACGGCCGCAGCCTGCGAAGCCAGAAGAAAGAATGGGTAAAGATGGAAGCCCCAGGGGAGCTGTGACTGCGCTCCGCTGGAAAGCTTTGTTTTCAGGTAAATCTTTTATAATGTACTGGTATATGATGCACATTATTATTATTATTATTATTATAATACAGAATTTATATATAATTCCAACAGTTTGCTCAGCACATTACAAAATAGAGGCAGACATTACAGTTACAATACAGTTTGCTACAAGTGGAATCAGAGGGCCTTGCTCATTAGAGCTAACAATCTGAGACCTCGTACACGACCGTTTTCCTCGACAGAATCCATCAAGAAACTTGGTGGGAGAGCTTTTTTGCCGAGGAAAACGGTCGTGTGTATCTTTTACGTCGAGAAAACTGTGGTGAAACTCGACCAGAAAAAAAGAGAACAAGTTCTCTTTTTCCTCGACGGGAGTCTCAATTTCCTCGTCGTGTTTCTTGTCGGGCTGGTTTACGATGAGAAACACATTTGTGTGTATGCTTAGAAACCTGCGCATGCTCAGAATAAAGTATGAGACGGGAGCGCACCTTCGGTAAAAGTAGGGTTTGTAATGGAGATAGCACATTCGTCACGCTGTAACAGACTGAAAATGGCGAATCGTCTCTCACCAAACTTTTACTTTACACGCAGTAACATGAGATTAGCAAAAGCAACCCCGTACGTGTTGAATGTCACCGCGTTTGAGAACGACGAGATTTTGTCTTGACAGTGTTCATGCAAAGAAAGCTTGTATAGATTCTCGACAAGCCTAACAAGGAACTCGTCGAGGAAAACGATGTTTCATTTATGACGAGTGTACTGACCAGCGGACATATCCGACGGACATGTCTCCGGCGGACAAATTTTAAAGCATGCTTTAAAATTTGTCTGCCGGACAAATATGTCTGCTAGCCCATACACACGATCGGATTTGTCTGCTGAAATGGTCCGTCGGATCATTTCCAGATTAAAGTGGTTGTAAACCCTTTACAACCACTTTAGCCTACAAGTACTGTAAGCCTAGATTAAGGCTTGCCTGTAGGTGCTTGAAATATCTCCCGTAGGCTGATTTCTCTGCACATGTGCCAGAGTTAGAAAGGGCACGCTGTGCCGTTTCTATCTTGGGTCATGCCGTTAAAGGCGGCTCCCGCGCATGCCTCCGCAAAGAAGAGGGGTGAAGAATGGCTGCTCGCTACTAGCGAGGAAGATGGGGACATTGCGGGCTTCTCCTGCAGGTAAGTGTCACATAATGGGCTACTATGCATAGTAGCTCATTATGCTTTACCTTTACAGGGAAACAAAGAGGAAGTAACACCCATCAGGGTTTACTTCCTCTTTAAGCATCAATATCAGTACCAAGTGTGCAAGTGCATCTATGCAGTCTACTTAGCATGCATGCTCATATGTTTGTGCATGCACGCTAATCTACGTTTCATCCGGTAACAACTGTGTAAGAAGGAAATTCTCCTCACTTTGTAAAACTTTCATCTAATTTCCAATTGTATCTCTGTAAAAATGGGAAATATCCCCTAGGAGACATAGATTTGGGTATAAATTCATTTTAAGTCCTTGTCTATACTTTTCAGTGGTGACAGGTGGATGAATTATGTTTTTATGCCCCCCCCCCCTGGTTCTGAAAAGACCAGGAGTATACAAATGCCGCTAGATACTTCACATTGCGGCACGGCAAAAACTACTTCCCTTGTCATGGTAATGCCCACTGAACTCTACTCAAGTGAATGCGCCACAACTTCCACCAATCGCATGAAATACATGCAATTACAGTGCGGTGGTGCAGGTTTCCAGGGGTTAAAACAGGAAATGAAGAAGTGACTAAAAGTTTCATTTTCAACCTGTCACGTAACTGATAGGAGACTGATATGACAAGATTTTCCTATCTTATTTCTCCAGCATTGCTCCTAAAGGGTACCGATGGACAGGAGGAACATGAGTGCCAGCAGGCGTTCATAGGAGAACTTGCAGCTGGAGTAGGAGATCCTGGGAAGCAGGTGGACAGGAACAGTAGCTTAGTCCAGCAAACCAGTGGAGGTAAAAGGGGCACTCCACTTGTGCAGGATGTTCACGATGCGTGGCTTGTTAGAACTCAGCAAAATGAAGAGCAGGTGAAGTGGACAGCCAAGCAAGCATGTAGCAGCGTGACTACAGGAATAGCCAGAGTCATCAACAGGTGGGCGGTGAGGTACAGAATCATAAGCAGAGCCAAAGTCAGGAACAAAGCCAGGGTCAGTAATGAAGCGACAAATCAGAAGCAGGATCCAAGATCAGGTCAGGTGCAAGCTGGGTCAGCAACGAGGGAAACACATAAGAGGAACACAGGATGCAGGGAACAGCTGAAAGACAAGTCAGCACCTAAAGCGGTGTTCCGCCCGAAAAAATAATAAATTAAAAGCCAGCAGCTACACATACTGCAGCTGCTGACTTTTAATAATAGCACACTTACCTGTCCTGGAGTCCATCAATGTTGGCACCTGCAACTGATGTTTCCATCAGCTGTCGGGTGCTGCTGCCACTATTGCGGGTAAGGGAACCTGGCAGTGTAGCCTTTACAGTGTAACCCTACTGCCCATGCCCATCTCTCCTATCGACCCAGCGGCCAGTCGAGGAGGAGGGAGTTCTGCGGTGACCTCACAGGCCACGGCCCGGACTCCTGAAAGTGGGAAAGGATACCTGTCAAAGACAAATTGTGGCACCAGAGGGGGAGAGGAAACAGATGAATGGAACTCAGCTTTAAGCATGAGCAGAAGCATCCTTAAATAGCCCATCTGGCGCCAACATGCACTGTGTGCGTGCCAATGCTCATGCACGCGCCTAGTCACTATTTTGCTAATACCTTGGTGTGCATTTCTGCGAGCCAAGTGTGTAAGGCCCCGTACACACGAGCAAATAGATTTGTTCAAATCGGTCGGACCGACCGATTTGAACAAATCTGTCTGCTGGTCATTTTGGTTTGATCGCTGTACACACGATCAAACCAAAATCTCCACCAGCAGACAGCTTGGTGACGTGGCGGTGACGTTGATGCCACTACGTCACCGCACCAGGAAGTAAATTACTTCTGCGCATGCGTCGAATCCATTCGACGCATGTGCGAGAAGATATGTCTGCTGGTTAGCGTACTAGCCAGCAGACATATCGGGCGGACGGATTCCCAGCCGACAGATTTTAAAGCATGCTTTAAAATCTGTCGGCTGGCCAAATCCGTCTGCTCACCCGTACACGATCGAATCTGTCTGCTGGGACGGTCGGGCAGACTGTTTCCAGCAGATAGATTTGATCGTGTGTACGCGGCCTAATAGGCATTCTCTGACACCACCTGTCTAACACCCTTATAAAGCAGTACACCATGGATTGCTGTCCAGATGTCTAACACACGTGTAAGTGAGCCCTTTACAGCTTCATGGTAGTGTCACATTAAGAAAAAAGTTTCTTTGAAATAAAGTTTTGAGCTGATGTAAACTTTGCTATCTCTGGAATTAATTTGTATGTTTCATATTCCAGTTAGTGCTTTCAAAATGTGATGCAGTATTCAAGTAATTGGGAATAATTGCTAAAGTTTACCTTATTTTCCAAGAGATAGGCAATAAGTTTTAAAGCTCAGCATTTCATTTTATCATTATGTTTTATGTGTAAACATTTCAGGTTTGAAGTTACATTATCATTTAAAGATCAAAGTGACTGTAAATAATTATTTCTGTTGCCTCTGGAATACACATATACATATTTGAACAGTACTTACAGCTTTTATATTTTGCTCCAACTGCAACATGTTCAGTTCTACCTGAAGATTCTTAAAGTTGAGCGCTGAGAAATGCAGAAAGTGTCTGAGTATGAGGAACATATGTAGTCTTATTTTATTCTTGGTGTGCTTTGTGTATTTCATCCAGATCTGTGCAGTAATTCAGTGTGTACAAGAGCTTCCTATAATTAAGACCAGTCTCTGTTGCTTTCTTCCCTTGTGCAGAGTGGCTGGTCTTGTATCCGCCCTTCCTGTGGTTTTCTGTAGGCAGCCTGAAGTGGGCGGTCCTGCTGGGTCCCTCCCACAGCTCCTATCTCAGCGCAGGCTATGTGGGCACAGTGATAATGCCACCATTATTTTTTCAAGGTAGTAACTGGGTTTGTAAAGGTGTTTGGTGCACACAAAGTGGATTGTTATCCATAATAGAGATTGAAGAATATATTAACTAGGGTTAACTAGGTTTGTCCCGATACCACTTTTTTAAGACCGAGTACAAGTACCAATACTTTTTTTCAAGCACTCGTCGATACCGATGCTTTCTTTTTTTTAAGAGGGTGGGGATGTGGGGACAGTGTCAGTGTGTTTTTTATTATTATTATTATTATTTTTAAATATTATTTATTGCAAAAAAATTATCAGCCCTGTTGGGGGGCTATGGTGAGATATCAAGGGTCTTAACAGACCTCTGACATCTCCCCTTTGCGACAGGAACACTTATTCCCAATGCCCTTTCTCAGCAGCCTCCGATGCACTGAAAATTAATGGAGAGAAGACAGCAGCTTCTCTTCATTCATTAACTGAGACATCATAATCACAGGACGTTACAATGTTTCAGTTATGTGAATAGTCAGAGTCAGTGATCACCCCCTCTGTCCATTCAGAAAACGAAGGACCCGGCTCCTACCTCCGCTCTCCATCCTGAGATATCGAGGGGGCAGCCGCAAGGAGATGAAGAAGAGAGGGTGACAGATGCACGGAGGGGGACACGGAGGAGAGAGGGGGACAGATGCATGGAGGGGAAAACAGAAAAGAGAGGGGAACACGGAACAGCATGGAACGGGACACGGAAGAGAATGGAGGGGGATAGGGTGCAGTCAGCAGTGATCGTGTGTGGGAGATCACTATTAACCACTTCAATACCAGACACCTTTCCCATCTCCCTGCCCAGGCCAATTTTCAGCTTTCAGCACTGACACACTTCAACACTGTACCCAAATCAAATTAGTATAATATTTTTCACATAAATAGAGATTTTTTTTGGTGGTATTTGATCACTATAAACATAAAAAAAAAAAAAATGTCTTCATAAATTTAGGCCAAAATTTATTCTGCTACATTTATTTGGTAAAACATACCACAAATAAGTATATATTATTTAGTCTATAGTAGAGTTATGGAGTGTACAAACTGTGTCATATATATTTAAAAATCGATCAATCCTTATGTACTGACGGCCCTTTCTTGAGACTCGAAAAATGCCAGGACAGTACAAATATCCCCCAAATTACCCCTTTTTGAAAAGTAGACAGTCCAAGGTATTTAGTAAGGCCGCGTACACACGATCAAATCTGTCTGCTGAAACCCGTCTGACGGGCCGAATGGATTCGACGCATGCGCGGAAGTGTTTTACTTCCGGGTGCGGTGACGTGGTGGCGTCAACGTCACCGCCACGTCACCGACACGTCAGCGCGCTGTCTGCCGGCGGGGATTTTGGTTTGATCGTGTGTACACGATCAAACCAATACATCCCAGCAGACAGATTTGTTCAAATCTGTCTGTCCGACGGATTTGAACAAATCTATTTGCTCGTGTGTACGGGGCCTAAAAGGAATTGCAAGTTTTTAGAAGTTGCAATTTTTGTCACAATTTTTTCTAAAATGAATGGGTAGTAAGTAGAAGCAGGAGTGTGGGATACTAAAATCTATTTATTATTATAGGCAGGAATGAACAATGAAGTTGTCTGGGCCCCCCTGTCTTGCTGATGATGCAACAGGGCCAGCTGTACTACCTTATCAGCGGCCCTGACCTGGATGAAAAGCAAAAGTACTGAAAAAATAGGCTGTGCTGCCTGTATTTTTTTAAGGTTTTGTTTTCCAATTTGACTGACGTATACCTTTAAATAAATTTAAGCAGAATTAAACCCAAAACTAAAAATTGTATATATTGAAGCTTACTGATCAGTAGATGTGGTGGCTGCATGTGTTTTCTTTACTATGGGCCAGATTCACAGAGCCGTTACTCCGGTCTATCTCGCGTTAGACCGGAGTACTTTCAAATTACGCGCGTCGTTTCATTAGTCTGAAGCCTCAAACCATGAAACGACGGCTTCAGGCTTCAATCCGACTGGCTTACGTGTTCGTACGCCTTTGGATCTACGCTGCAATAATTTTGCGGCCGCTGGGTTGAATTCCCGTCGTTTTCCGCGTCTCTTTATGCAAATGAGCTTTTTCCGACAATCCACGAAGTTACGAGCGTCATTTGCAATCTCTTACGGCATCTGTAGTCATCTTTTTGCCGCGTAAAGTTATTCCAGCTTTTATCTGGTCTAATATTAGACAGCCCATGTTAAGTATGGCTGTCGTTCCCGCGTCGAATTTCAACGTTTGTTTTTATTTTTTAAGTAAGTCGTCCGGGAATAAGAATGTACGTAAACGACGCTACTCAAACAACAAATGACGTATCGACGTTAGTTCACGCAAATGCACAGCGGCAAATTTCTAAACGGAGCATGCGCAGTTCGATCGCCGCGGGGGCGCGCCTAATTTAAATGCTTCACCCCCCCTAATCGCGTATTTCGATTCCGCCGCGAGAAATACACTACGCCGCCGTACGTTACGGGCCAAAATCGACATGAATTTGTCGTATGGGCCAGGTGAAATACGGCGGCGTAGTGTATCTCTAATACTCTGCGCCAATGTAATTGTATGTGAATCTGGCCCCATGTCTTTTTCCCCTCTGGTTTCACCTGATGATCTGGCCAGTAACATACCCCCTGTATTAATAAACCACAACTCTGTATGAATGAGCACAGAAAGCACAGCAGACAGCAGCATGGTCAGTCTGGGGCGAGGGTAATGTTAAATGTATTACCAGATTTAAATACACAAAACAAATTAAAGCCAGACTCCAGCTCACACTTTATAATCAGATATGTTAAACCATTTTTTTTCTTTTGAAATAAAGTTTTTGCATTAATAAATAAAATCTGATCATCTAAATCACCCCTGCCAGTGTAAAGTGAAAAGCCCCCCCCCCCCCCATGACGTTGGAGGCCCAGCATGCACCAGTCGATGATGTTACAGGGGGGCGGTGCAACCAGGTGATGTCGTCGGTTGGCCCTACCCCTTAAGTATTTAAGAACTGTCAGACAGAAGAGCAGGCAGGTGGCGGTTAGCCTTTGTCCTGGAAGGAACTTTTTTTTATGGTCCGGCGGGTGTCGTGATTGATGATGGATCTACATCTGGGGGAACATTATTTTTTATTTTTATTAAGGGAATTGTCAAAAACTGGGTGTTTTCTTTTTTTTTTTTTTACAGTTTTCTTTTTTTGGTGAATGAATAAAATTCACCAAATGTATAATGTACAATGTACCTCTACTCATTCACATGGGGGGCTGGGATCTGGCGGCCCCCTTTTTAAAGCAGGTTTCCAGATTCATATAATCTGGAATAATCTGGATAATCCCCCAGCCCACAGATTCCCACAACCACCGCCCAGGATTGTGGGGAAGAGGCCCTTGTCCCCATCAATATGAGCAGAGCCCCCTGCCAGCAAAGCACCCCCCATGTCGAGGGCATATGGCCTGCTATAGTTCAGGAGGGGGGGGAGCTTGCTCATCCCCTCCCTTTCCTGACCTGCCAGCTCGGGTATTAATTGTGGGGTGAAACCCCACGCTGTTTTTTGTGACAATTTTTTATTGCCGACAATGTTTTTTTTTTTTTACATTCAACTGTCAGCGGCCCACTCCTTAGCAGCCAACTATACACAGTGGGGCAGATTCACAAAACAATTACGCCTGTCTAACTGGGGTTAGACAGGAGTAATTTCAAATTTCGCGCGGCGTATCACTAGTTTGAATCCTCAAACCATGATACGCCGGCTTCGGGCTTCGATCCGAGAGGCTTACGTCTTCGTAAGCCTTCGGATCTACGCTGCCATCTATTTGCGGCCGCTGGGAGGAGTTCGCGTCGTTTTGGTGCGTCGGGATATGCAAATGTGTTTTTACGGGGATTCACTAACATACGAGCGGGCGTCGCAATCGTTTTCGTCTATTTTTTTATACGTAATGTTAGAGCAGCTTTTTGCTGCTCTAACTTTACGTAGCCCATGTTAAGTATGGCCGTCGTTCCCGCTTCGAATTTATTTAAAATTTTATTTTGTTTACGTAACTCGTCGGGACGTGGATCGCCCGTAAAGTACGCTACATAAACAACGAATGACGTCACGACGTGATTTCGCGCAATGCACGGCGGGAAATTTGCGAACGGAGCATGCGCAGATCGATCGCCGCGGGAACGCGCCTAATTTAAATGTTTCACGCCCCCTACTCGCGCAGATGGATTGCGACGGGAGAAATACACTACGCCGCTGTCGTTTACCGTAGAAAATCTACCTGAATTCCACGTAGAGCAAGGTAAAAAACGGCGGCGTAGTGTATTTCTGATACGCTACGATAATCCATTTCTCTGTGAATCTGCCCCAGTGTGTTTAAGATAAAAAAAAAAAAATGCAAAACACATCAAAAACGCAACACTTGCGTTCTGGGTGTGGCTCCATTGAAGTCTATTGCACGCAAAATGCAATCTGCTAAGGAGAAAAAAGTCTCTGACCCTTTCCAAAAAATGCAGTGCTACAAAACGTACAGGTGTGAACTACATCCTTAGGAATCCATGTTAAATGGACTGGAGTGCGTTTTTCTGCAAAACGCAAAAAAAAAAGCGCATTGGTGTAAACCTAGCCTTAAAAAAGGAAACAAATGCAGCCATTACATCTATGAATTGGTAAGCTGCAATATAACAAAATGTTTGCTTTTGGGTTTATTACTGCTTTAATAACTATACAATTCTAAATTGGAATGAAGATAATGCCAGAATAAATAATGCAATACCAGCTGAGAAATCAGCCCACATAGAATGCTGTTGTTCTTCCCACACCTGACACTTTTTATTACACTATTGTCAGTCAACAAAGAAGAATAAAGAGAAGGAGTAAAGACTCACTCAATGAGGTTGTGATTTGTAGTCAAGAAGCACAGTGCACATAAACTGCAGACTAATTACATGTGCAACAAAGAGTATTTTATTAGCAACATGCATAATATGCATATTTTTAGAACACTAGTTATCAGTTAATATTGCGCTTTAGTTAAGAACATTGTAGAATGTAGAACAGGAGGACATGAAAGTGATGAATGTTAGTGAACATAGCGCTGCTCCACGTAAATATAGCATAGTAAATGTTGTATAAGGCATTTAAAGGGGTTGTAAAGGAAAACATTTTTTCTCATAAAAAGCATCCTTTACCTGCAGACATTCCTCTTTTCACTTCCTCATTGTTCGTTTTTGCTCAGAAGTTGCTCTATTTCTTCTCTGTTCTGTTCACTTCCTGCTTGTCTGATTGTTACTCACCACCATGAAGGGAGACTTTACTGCGGTGGTCAGTGACGTGCTCGCCCCCTCCTGGGAACTACATCTGTGCGGCAGGACACTCTCTACGTGTTAGAGACTTCAATGAGGTGTGAATTACTGGGCGTGCTGCAATACATACTGGGAAATGTAGTTCTTACACGAACGAGCGCCGCAAACCAGGAAGTGAATGAGAGAACAGAAACTAGAACGCCGGAGGTGATATAGATGAAAGAATTTAATAGGTATTTACTAGTTTTTTTTTTAACAGAATCATTACACTATTCTGTCTGTCTACCTTGCAGACATAAATTTTAGGCAAAAAATGTTTTCCTTTACTTTTTTTGTGCAACTATTTATTTTAAAATGCAAATTTCCAGTAAGAAAATACACCTAAATTAATTATAGTTCACACAAACACAATATAATACCCAATTTATTAGTAAAATATAAAAGATGATACAGTGTCATGTAAATAGATACCAAACTTGGCTGCAGTTGCAGTCATAATCCTGGTATGACCGCTTGCTCCTGAGACCCTATATGGCCTATGGACGGGAAGTAGTTTAAACAAACTCTCATTCACCTCGAAATCTACAGGTATTGTGGAAAAATTATAATTAAAATTCACAACAGAAGAACTGAAATCACAGCTTATTCCCTCTTTATTTCAATGGATACAGAATCTTGGCAGCCTGACAGCCCTTCTAGTGTAAACTAGGTGCTGGTAAGATGCTAGGAAGTCTCTGAAAACATTTTTTGTTGTGATTTTTAAGGATGAATTACTTCACAGTGCAGGCAGCTAAAGAGGTTAGGAATAGCTGGGTTTAATTTTTTTCTTTTAGAATATGTAAAACATTAACGTCTATAATATGAGCATGATTACAATTTCCATTGGCAATAAACAACCTGCCTGCTTTATATAATTAAAGATGTAATGAGATGCTACAATTCTGATTTTTATTTATTTTTTTGAAAGTTTCTAAATATGGATGTTTTTGAATTAGAGATCAGACTCACCAGCTGTCCATAGATGAGCATATTTTTTTTTACAAAGAAGGAACTACCTATTGGATTATGTCAAACAAAACCCAGAAAATTCCCAGCTCAACTTACCAACCAGCCTGCAACCAACCAAATTATCCTGTCTAACTCTATGTTGTTAAAAACAGGGGTTTAATTTGCATACATTTGCAAAAACATACATAAGCTGCAGAGTCACTTCATTATTTGCAGTCCTCATTCTATAAAGTCTGAGAGCATCCATAGTAGGAGTATAAGCATAATGATGGATGAACAGAGGTATCTAGTGCTCCCCTCATCTGTATTCTAAAAGTAAAAACACATGGCCACTGCCCAATAAATTTGCAGCAAGAGGCACATGGAAGGGCTATGCTTGTGAAACAAAACTAAAGAAAATTCTAAGCTCAATTTACCGACCAGCCTGCAACTAACAGCATTTATAGAGTTAGGACTGCAGATAATACTGGGGTGCCATGAAGTGGCTCTGCATTTTACACATGTATTTGCTAATGTTTGCAAAAAAAAAACCTGTTTTAACACATACTGTTAGGTCGCGTACACACGATCGGTCAATCCTATAGGAGCGGTCTGATCGACCGTTTTCATCAGACCAAACCAAGTGTGTGGGCCCCATCGGTTATTTATCCATCGGTTAAATAAATTCAAAATTGTTTTAAAATCCACGCATGATCAGAATCAAGTCGACGCATGCTTGGAAGATTGAACTTAATTTTTTTCAGCACGTCGTTGTGTTTTACATCACCGCGTTCTGACACGATCGTTTTTTTAACCGATGGTGTGTAGGCACGCCTGACTATCAGTCAGCTTCATCAGTTAACTGATGAAAAAATCCATCAGACCGTTCTCATCGGATTGACCGATCGTGTGTACAGGGCATTAGACATGATAATTCAGTGGATTGCAGGCTGGTCAGTAAGTTGAGCTGGGAATTGTCTTTGGTCTTGTTTGATATGCATCACCCTTCCATGTGCTCCTTGCTGCAAAGGCTAGTTATGGCTGTGATCATTGGCCATTTGTTTGTACTGTTGGAATACTGATGAGGGGAAGCACTAAACACCTTTCCTGTCGTTGTGCTATATTCTCAGTGTCCAGTGTGCTCCTGTGCTCTCTCAAGGCTCGCCTGCCCTCTACCCATCCATTATTATGCATGAGCTTCTACTATGGAGATTCTCAGAATTTATAGAGTTAGGACTGCATATAATACTGGGGGGCTCTGAGGTTAAACTTAAGGTTATTAAAGATAGTGATATAAATATACAAATACCTCCAATACTAAACAGTGAACAACCTACCAGACAGTGACCCACAAATAATTATATACCATAGAAGGGCAGTACCGGAATCATTAACGTAGCCAGGCCAGGGTCATACACAGGAGATTTGCAGATGGGGGAAAGGAACAGGACAGGACAGGGAGAAGCTGGATGTGATCAGGGTTCAGGGCAGGGATGCAGGGTAACAGGAAGGATGGGATCAGTTTCAGGTACACAGGTAACAGGATCAAGATCAGTTTCACAAGATAACAGGTTCTGGTTAGGGTGCAAGGAAGATACCAGGGCAAGTGAAGTGTGTAAATGCTTGTCCGGGTGTTAATACATACACCTGCAATCAGCCTCAGGAGACGCCTTATCGCAAGTGATAATGTTGGCTCCATACTGCCAGGAGACACCCGCTGGTGGACATTGGTACTGCGGTCCAAGGATCTAACAGGGCCACCAGCAGGTGAAACCTTTCATGGCAGCTCCAGACTGCCAGGAGACACCCACTGGTGGACACCAGTACTGCGATCTACAGAACCGACAGCACCACCAACAGGTTAAACCTTTCCTGACACCCCTGTTTTTTTTTCCATAAAAATAACAAACATGCTGACTTACCTTCTATGTGCAATGGTTTGCACAGAGCAGCCCCAATCCTCTTTTCTGGGGTCCCCCCACCAGAATTTCAGGCCTTCCTCTTCATCGGATGCCCGCAAAAAAACTGCTTTCCCTGGGGGAACCCGTGTGGGCTCGCTCCGGAGTCCTGCTGATGCATCTATTGATATAGACAGTGAGACTCCGCCCTGCCTCCTGCTCCCGTGTCACTGGATTTGATTGACAGCAGTGGGAGCCAATGGCTTCTTCTGCTATAAACCTCTCCAATTAGGAGGGAGACAATGGCAGGAGCTGCTGCACTCGTGCAAATCGATGGATCGGATTGGGCTCAGGTAAGAAAAAGCGGAGGTCTGGGGGAGCTGCAGCACATAAGATTTTTCACCTTAATGCATAGAATGCATTAA
Source organism: Rana kukunoris (assembly GCA_029574335.1). NCBI lineage: Eukaryota > Metazoa > Chordata > Amphibia > Anura > Ranidae > Rana > Rana kukunoris. The sequence goes on along the minus strand of CM056058.1, from coordinate 119,910,647 downwards.
GGTGAAAAACCTTGAGGCTTTAGAACCACTTTAATTGGTTGATGTTGATTCATAGCTAGTGTGACTCCCAGTAGGATAGGTAAAGGCTCTGCAATGTTCATATGGAGACATTTCCTACCGATATTTAAAAGATGTGTTACCATGGCTTCTACTTTAAAATGATTTACTGTATGTTCAGACCTGACGCTTTTGAAAAATACAATATGCTAAAGATTATTTTCGGCCCTACTTGGGAAGAGCTATGAACTATTTATCAATTGGATTACACTGTGCACCATGTCAAATTTGTAAAAAAAAATCTATCAGTGTGCAATTTGCTCTTCATATTGCTTACTAAGGTACACAGCAGATAATCCAGCAGTATGACCAATGAATTGAGAGATTTCTATATTTTTAGTAACAACACATTTTTTACATCAAATGTATTTATGTTGCATTATTCCAATGATTTAAGAAAAAAAAACATTGCATAATCTCAATTTCTGCTATTCATTGATGTTTACTAAGACACAAATATACCACATCGAGTAATACCATGCAGGCACAGACAATGAGTCAAGAAGAAATCAAGTGGCAGGCCTGTTATCTTTGTACACCAAATTATATCTAAGGTAAAAAGCGGAGACATGAGGATTTTATTCTGCTTAAATTTCCTGCCTATTTTGTTGATTAAAAATTCATGAAACTCAAGAGCAGAGAGTCCCTCAGCATGAAATTACAGTTATAAAAGACTGTGTGCATGTATATCAGCTTGAAATCCAAGACAGGTGCATAGGCAGGCGGAAATGTAGGGCTGTGTAAACCATTTAACCTTCCCTGGAGATCTGAGAGGTGGAAAACTGTCCTAATAGACACTTCCATGCATTTATATATTTTTCTCTTAATAAAGATTAAAATCCCAATCAACCATTTTTTTTGCTTTTACATACCCGTATCATTGTGCTTTTCTGCTCTGTGCAACACGGGGAAAATTTAGCACTTCTGATAATGCTTATTAGGTTCAAAGATGCCTATACAGAGGACATCAGGTATATAGTTTCACCTAGTTACAGCAGCAGTAGGAATGGTCCTATTCACTTCTTTCTGGCTCTGCAACTAAGGTTCCTTCTTCATCTCTCTACAAAGGGCTCAATGAACTTTACAAGTGATGTCAGACAGGGGTCAAGTCCTGGGGAAAAAAGTGTGGGAACTCCCACCCAAGATCCACTCCCCCACAAAAAAAAAAAGATACGCTCATATGCATAATTACTAAACCGTGTGTTTTTTTTGTTTTTTTTTTACTTAAAGCAAGTTCTTTCTAAATCCCGCGATAACTCGCTGCAGACCTCTGCAATGTCTCCTGGGAACAATGACAAATGCTCCCAGGAGACATTGTGGCATCAAGGAAGTGACGGAATACCCGCACACTACCCGATTAATCCATATACAGGAAGCAGCCAGTAACAAAAGGATTACCAAGGTTCGCCTGCCCCTGACAGTGACTTGAGCTGGGCATCGCCGCTTAGTAAAGTATTGGCTCGAGTGGCTCGGCTGCTCTCGGCTGCTCTAGTCCTGCAAAGGGAGCTGCATTCCTGCTGTGAAAAAAGTGCAGGAACTCCGTTCCCACGCGTTCCTGCAGGACTTGAGCCCTGATGTCAGATCAGATTGTACTCACAGAACTTTTTATTTATTTTTATTTATTTTTTATGGTTGAACTGGATGGACTTGTGTCTTTTTTCAACCTGACTAACTATGTAACTGAAAGCAAAGTAAGAAATCTTTCATGAATACATAGCAGAATGTTTTTGTGCACCTAATACCCCTAAAGTGACTCTGTAATTCAAAAAATAAATGTTTACTACTTGTGAGTTTATCCCTTTCTGCTTGCTTTCCCCAGAACGTTTATGGTAGGTTTTGCTTGTTACTTACTATAATTTATATAGTGTTTACTTACAGATAAAGTAGAACTATGGACTTCCATTAAAAAAATATGTACTCTCCCCCCCCGCAAAGTCATACAGATACCTAGTAAGCCTACCAGCGCTGTCCACCTAATACTGTATAGCTTCCTGTAATGTGGCAACAATGCTGCACTGATCTTGGATAGAGATGGGCCGGACAAACCCCCCCCCACCCTCTGTTCGGTTTGTAGCAGAATTCTCAAACAGGAGAAAAGTACTAACCCGAACGGCGAACCCCATTGAAGTATATGGGAGCTGAACAGGAAAAATCAAAAGTGCCCATTTTGAAGGCTGATATGCAAGTTATTGGTTATAGAAGGGGTATGGGCGTCTGGGTACTGCCCTGGGGGACATGTATCAATGCAAACATTTAAAAAAATATATTTTTTTTTCAGGAGCAGTGATTTTAATGATGCTTAAAGTGCAACAATAAAAATAAAACACTTTAAATATGGCGCCTGGGGGGTCCCACTAGTCTGCCTGTAAAGTGGTGAATCTGTAGCATGCATAGAACATGCTGCAGACACTTCTAAAGAAAAAAAACAAAACAAGTCAAATCACATTCAAAATGACTTTGCAATTGCCGTAAAAAAAGGGGTGGGCTCTGATGGGGACAAGTGTCTCTTCCCCACAATCCTGGGCTGTAGTTGTAATGGTCTACAGGCAAGGGGCTTATTGGAATCCAGAAGCCCCCTTTAACAACTTGGCCCCTAGATTTAAGCACCTCCCCTATGTTAATGAGTAAGGGGTACATACCCTACCCATTTGCCAAAAAAAAGTGTAAAAAGTATTAAAAACAGACACATTGTTTGACAATTCCCCTATTAAAAAAAGAGAAACACAGTGTCCCTCCCATGTAAATCCATTGTCAATGCCTGCTGCACCCGAACCCCCCCCCCCCAAAAAAAAAAAAGAAAAGATTCCTCCCTCATTCACGGCCGACCATTAAATGCCTCTTCCGCTGTTTGACAGTTTTTATATAGGTAAGGATGGGCCACCTGGGAATGTCACCTGTTGGCACCCCCCCTTGTGATGTCATGGACCAGGGCATGCTTGATCGTTGACATCACAAGGGGGCGTCCAAACTGATGCTTGGGCCAACACTAATTCTGAATTCAGAAGCAGAGTTGCCACTTTCATGTAAGGCTTGACTATAGTGGGGTAAAAAATGATAGGTATGATCACCTATCTTACCTTGTACAGGCACTTCCTGTTATAGGCTGGCAGTCTCCTAATTGCTCTCTGTTTTGTCACCCTGTCACTTACTGTACAACTCTGATGGAGAGTACAAGCATCCATGGTGACGCAAAGTCCATGGACATGGTCCTCTATTGTCACAACAGGAAGCTGACCAAAAAGCAATGATGTCCAACCAAGTGAGTTTAAATAGTCAGGAACATGTATAAGGAGATCAGCACCAATGGGATGGAAATAAACTATTAAAACAGTGAAAACAGTATTTTAAAGGAAGACAAATGTATATGATACACAGCGCAGGACAGAGGGAGGGTGAAGGGACCAGCAGTTTCTACGAAGAAGCCCCCCATAGCATCATATCTAATGGGAATCAGAAGCAGCATTTAAAAATAAGGAGCCTATTTTTGTATTCCTAGCACCTTCCTAGTTCAGAGAAGGCTGCTAGGTAAATTTAGTAGCTCCTCTTTAAATAGTAGATAAGGGGTTGATTACCTAAGGCTGTTCAGCGTCTCAAAGGCAGCTGTTCTGCTTCTTTATTATGTGTTTTAGAGACTTTTGGAAGTAAAGTGGGAGGGAGAGCTGAACAGGCAGTCTTGACATTTATTGGGTTCCAGCCAGTCCCTGGGGAGGTGTGCCCAGAAGGGGGATGGGTAGCCCATACATATTCCATGAGTCCAGCCTTCAGGAGGGGACCCCTGTTCTGGGGGCTCTGCCCCTGGGACAGAAAGGAAGCTATGGAGCCTTTGCAGACATTGAGATCCCAGCTATGCTTAGTAGTGGGGCCTACCAAAGAGAGACTGTTATAGAGACTTAGAGAAGCCAGAAGAGAGTTGGGATTGAGTGAGAAGTGATCCTGTTTACATAGGAAATGTGAGTGTGAAGTATTCTTGATCCTACAAGCCATTTCAGCCAGGATCTGTGCAAGACAGCCAGAAGTGTGCAATACTGTTGAAAGTGTGCTCAGTACAGCCAGGAGCTGCGCTAGACAGCAAGAAGTTGTACAAGTCAGCCAAGAGAATACAGTGCAGCTTGAGGTTGTGCAATACATCCTGCATTTTTTTGTACAGAGCAGCCAAAAGCCTAGCAGTCCTCAATGTGTGTATATCTACAGTTTCGGGGTACCCTATGCTCCCCATTCCTATCAAAGTTCCTGTTTAAATAACAATCCTAAAATAACCCCCTAGACTGATTATTGAGCCAGAGGAAGAATGCTGGAAATACTGTGTGCCTGGCTGTTAGGCCCTGTACACACGAGGAGACATGTCCGATGAAAACGGCCCACGGACTGTTTTCATCGGACATGTCTCCTGGGATATTTTGGTCTGATGTGTGTACACACCATCAGACCAAAATCCCTGCGAACAGAGAATGCGGTGATGTAGAAGACACCGACGTGCTCAAACCAGGAAGTTCAATGCTTCCACGCATGCGTCAAATCAATTCGACGCATGCGCAGGATTTCTGTCGGATGGTTAGGCGTACTAACCATCGGACATGTCTGACGGACAGGTTTCCAGCGGACAAGTTTCTAAGCAGGCTTAGAAACTTTTGTCCACTGGAAACCTGTCCGCTAGGCCGTACACACGATCGGACATGTCCGTGGAAACTGGTCTGCGGACCAGTTTTAGCGGACATGTCTCCTCGTGTGTACGCGGCCTAAGAGGGGAAAAAAGGCCGAACTACTAGTGGCTCCTGTGGGGGTAGCCCTCCATACTATTGATGGGATCTAGAATTGCATAGGTGGCTTTTTGTAAAGTGCTGCTAAAGGTGAATTTACACTTATTTAAACAGCAGACACAAATTAATAGCTATTGATTTAAAATACTTAATGCAATATCTTGTCTTTGTCCTGTAAACTTCCTTTATGACAAATGATGATAATCCTGTGGTTTTGATTTGCCTTAAATTCTAAACTAAACATAGGAAATATTGCAGAAGCTGCAGATTAACCACTGCTACTGATATTTGCACAGGGTTGAGGAAAACAGGTGTTATAGTTGTCTTATAATATTAGATCAATGCCTGTTGTCATAGAAACTGAACAAATGTAGTTTGACATTTTTTTTATTAGTATATTCATGTACGGTAAGCTTCATATAGGAAGTGTGCAGTTGTAGGAGACTGGATGAAGCAGCTCTGATTTGAAGGTCAGTATTTGGGTGTTAGGTTAACGAGAAATGATCATGATGATTTTTAACCTGTCAGTCAGATGCCTACGATGGGTCCTGACAGTAATTGTGTTATTAGGAGAGAGGACATAGAGGTGAAAAATTGGCGTTTCCCAGCAGATTATACTATGCTTGGATTTGTTGTCTGTCCTCAAACAACCTCAAGGAACTGGAATCTGATCAAGCGCCAATTCTTCTTCTTTTACAGCTTAACTGCTGTTTTTCCACTCTAATGCCGCGTACACCCAACCGTTTTTAATGATGAGAAAAATTCAATTTTTTTAATTTGTCGTGAAAAACGGTCGTGTGTAGGCTCCAGAGCATTTTTCTCGACGTGAAAAGTGGCCATTAAAAATTTAGAACCTGCTCTATTTGTTCTCGTCCTTTTTCACGTCGTTCTATTTCGTAAGAAACGATTGTGTGTAGACTTTAAAGAGTCCTTCTAGCCTCATCTTTAGAGCGATGCAGGAGCCGTGTGTATACCGCTCCTGCCCATTGAAATTAATGGGACACCACGGCTATACCGCCAGCAATGCGCCTCTGCAGAGGCACTTTGCAGAGATTTTTAACCCTTTCTTGGCTGCTAGCAGCCGAATAGCACCCCCCTGAAATTGGCGGTTTCTGCAAATATGCAAAAACTCTAATGCCTTGTACACACAAGCTAAAAATAGCAGTGCTTTACCACAGACGCACCTCCCTCCCCAGTGTGAAAGTATCACCTAAAGCCTAATTGATCATTGTGCAAAAATGCCAGATTGCTTTCAAGACTCATGCCGCGTACACACGATAATTTTTTGGGTTGTAAAAAAAAACAAGGTTTTTAAGAGTCTAGAAAAAACAACATTTTTACCATGATGAGATTCCTAACATCAACACATTTTCACTTGAAGGTTAGCTCTTTTTATTAGTATTGATGTTGTTTTTCATTATTTTACTTTTATGCTGTTCCCTTTATGATTATGAGCTCATTTATTGTCATGAATATGCCCTCCACCATCTATGATACATGCTGCTCATACTGTAGCGGTGGAGATCGGTCGTAGCGTTGTTTTTATTTTTTTTTATTTTTTCCGGCTAGTACTTGCCAACCCCCACACAGTAGTAGAGTCTTGGGTGTTGTATATTTTGTATCAACGCCTGTCCGCTCTACTCTGTACTGTATCACCTTAGATAAGATCGTTTTTGGAAACTCTATCTGATTTTCCACGTGTTGTTTTTATTCGAGGGTTATTATACCCCTTGCCCCATCCCCTATTTTGGTTTTTGATTCCCCTTTTGTGTTTCCCCTGTTGCCACTTTTTACGTCGTTTTTTATCAAATTTGTGCGTTCAGATTTACTTTCACATCTGATAGCACTATGACGCACCGAGGGAATGTTTCGCCTACGTTCCCATTGGTCAATTTTTATTCCTTAAACGTTAAGGGTTTGAATATCCCTGAGAAAAGATCTAAGTTGTTTTTATTATTGAAGAAGGCAAAAGCAGACATAGTATGAAAAAGATTTGGCTCATGTATAGAGGCATGCTGTTGCCAACATCCCAAAGTCAAATGGAAAGAATGAATACCTCTGGAGAGGTGGGACTTTCTAGGCAACCATAAATAGTGATGACAACTAGGTCATAAAAATATAAATTTATTACAAAATATCACAAGACTATAGAAAATTCATTCACAGTAACATGTTGGTATACAGATCAAATTGGAAACAATAATACTGCCAAAGATCATCATAGACCCCAGGACAAGGCTAAGGGTATGGATGGTCGTTTCCGACGCGTTTCGAATGTTACTTCTACATTCTTCTTCAGGGAAGGTAGGCAGTAAGGTTTTTTCTGAAAAGATGAAAAAATACGTAATACAGAAAAACTTTCATAGTCAAGCATAGCATCGCAATATGTGGACAAGAGGGAATCCATGGGGGCTCACAGATCAAAAAGAAGAAAAAAGGAACTAACCTCTTCCCAGATCAGGAGCACCTTGGTAATCCCTGGGGGGGCTGTAGGTGCATCAAGACCAGGGGGGGGCACAGACCGGGTAAGACGCCTCCCAATGCTTGTGGAACTTCTCCAAGAACCAGGGGGGGCTCCAAGACCATGGGGGGTGGTGGGATGATATTAAAAGATCACCATTTGGGTCAGCAGCCAAAAAGAACCCAAGAAAAACCCAGCTAAGGGGAAATATATGAATAAAAATCACTAAGAGATCATTTGTCAGGCAGAGTAAAGCAGGACAAAAATAGAGCCTAAGGTATACTCACCACTCCTAAGGACCCAATTCTATTAGAGAACGAGACGATATTGCAGTGGAAAGTCCAACATCAAAATATAGCCAGATACCAAAATAGCCTTCCACGCCAACAGGAGATGGGAGGAAAATGAATGCTGAGATTCCCCCCTGACTTCCTTTTATACTCACCTGGAGAATACTAATTGGCCCCAGGTGTGACTATACCTCCCCTTTCAATGAAGTAAGTGTCCTCAATGAAGGAATCTTAGCACTGATCTCAGTGAGTCAAAACAGATGTGTCAGGTGCGCAATCGCACACCCCCCATTGTGTTACCAGGGGGATTAAACGCTGAACGTCTCCTGCCAACCTGTAGATATGTTTCTGGATGGCGGAGGTTTTGATCGATAGCCTGCCTCTTTTGTTCAGACACCCACGTCTTCCTTCGCAGGAGATATGATGTGGCTATTGGACGCCATGGTTGCGCTGTCACTGACGCGCTTGAGGGACGACACCGGATGCTGACTTGGGTTTGCTCATGTCACATGACTGACGGCGCCCTGATTGGTTGCGCCGCAGTCATGTGACGCGCTGGGACGCTGGCGTCGACTTGGTGCGGCGTGCCGGATGTGACGCGTGGTGCTTTTGATTCGCCGCGCTCTAGTCACGTGGGGCGCCGTGCACTGACGTCACCGTCCGGCGCTGAGTCAAGCACCATTTCAGCGTTTAATCCCCCTGGTAACACAATGGGGGGTGTGCGATTGCGCACCTGACACATCTGTTTTGACTCACTGAGATCAGTGCTAAGATTCCTTCATTGAGGACACTTACTTCATTGAAAGGGGAGGTATAGTCACACCTGGGGCCAATTAGTATTCTCCAGGTGAGTATAAAGGGAAGTCAGGGGGGAATCTCAGCATTCATTTTCCTCCCATCTCCTGTTGGAGTGGGAGGCTATTTTGGTATCTGGCTATATTTTGATGTTGGACATTCCACTGCAATATCGGCTCGTTCTCTAATAGAATTGGGTCCTTAGGAGTGGTGAGTATACCTTAGGCTCTATTTTTGTCCTGCTTTACTCTGCCTGACAAATGATCTCTTAGTGATTTTTATTCATATATTTCCCCTTAGCTGGGTTTTTCTTGGGTTCTTTTTGGCTGCTGACCCAAATGGTGATCTTTTAATATCATCCCACCACCCCCCCATGGTCTTGGAGCCCCCCCTGGTTCTTGGAGAAGTTCCACAAGCATTGGGAGGCGTCATCCGGTCTGTGCCCCCCCTGGTCTTGATGCACCTACAGCCCCCCCAGGGATTACCAAGGTGCTCCTGATCTGGGAAGAGGTTAGTTCCTTTTTTCTTCTTTTTGATCTGTGAGCCCCCATGGATTCCCTCTTGTCCACATATTGCGATGCTATGCTTGACTATGAAAGTTTTTCTGTATTACGTATTTTTTCATCTTTTCAGAAAAAACCTTACTGCCTACATACCTTCCCTGAAGAAGAATGTAGAAGTAACATTCGAAACGCGTCGGAAACGACCATCCTTAGCCTTGTCCTGGGGTCTATGATGATCTTTGGCAGTATTATTGTTTCCAATTTGATCTGTATACCAACATGTTACTGTGAATGAATTTTCTATAGTCTTGTGATATTTTGTAATAAATTTATATTTTTATGACCTAGTTGTCATCACTATTTATGGTTGCCTAGAAAGTCCCACCTCTCCAGAGGTATTCATTCTTTCCAAAGCAGACATAGTATTCCTGCAAGAAACTCACTTCCGGAACAATGACATCCCTAATCTTAATAACAACTGGTACCCTTTTATTTTTCATGCCTCCAATCCCGAATCTAAATCTAAGGGAGTCTCTATTCTTATTTCGAAAAATTGCCCCATTCAAATTCAAGACACCCTTTCTGATAATGATGGTAGATATATATTTTTAAAAGGATCCCTATATAACAAAAATATCACATTGGCTAATATATATGCTCCCAACAAAGGTCAAGTCCCATTTCTCAGGAATACTCTAAACTCGCTTTGCTCTTTTCAATCAGGCATACTGATTCTGGGGGGTGACTTCAATTTGGCTATTAATCCACTGGTAGACACGGGATCATCCACAATACCCTTCTCAGCACTTAAATCAGTCAAGACACTTCTTAAAAATCTGAACCTACATGATACTTGGCGTACCTTGTTTCCAAACACTAAAGATTATACTTTTTTTTCTCCACCACATGATAAATACTTAAGAATCGATTATTTTTTTATATCCCAATCAGACCTAGATTCACTGATTTTGGCAACCATTGAACCCATGGTTCTCTCAGATCATCACCCAATTTCTATATCACTCAGATTCTCTTCGATTCCCGCTAGATCCCCTATTTGGCGTCTTGATAGTTCGCTCCTTAATAACCCTAAGGATGTTGAGGCTTTAAACTCCGTCCTTTCAAAGTACTTTGAGGAAAATGGCTCCCCAGATACACATCCCATGACGTTATGGTTAGCACACAAATGTGTTGTAAGGGGAGAATTTATTTTGATTGCTTCTAAAAGAAGAAAAGCATGTGATGCATATGTTAAATCCCTTTCTGATCGTATTCATTCTCTTGAAAGCAAACACAAGTTATCACTGGCAAAAGAGGCCCATGTTGAGGTACTCGAAAAAGCCACTAAACGAAAATTCATTCTGTCACGCAAGCTTTACTATGAGTTTGGTAATAAAGCTGGGAAGTTGCTTGCCAGAGCTATACAAATAAAGAAATCTGCATCTACCATACACTCAATTCTAGATCCTACTGGTAAGAAAATCTCTTCCTCCTCCGAAATAGCTAAACAATTTGTAAATTTCTATTCCAAATTATATAATATTCAGAGAAATACTCTTCCTGACGCAGAAACACAAAGGAAACAATTAATTATGGAATTTTTAGCGACTTGCGGTCCTAAACCTATTTCCAAAGAAGAAGCAAAACTTCTAGATAGACCTATTGATTCAGAAGAAACATCCAGGGCACTCAAACAACTTAAAATTGGAAAATGTCCAGGTCCAGATGGTCTGTCGGTTACCTACTATAATTCTTTCTCTGAGATCACAATGAAATATTTTCTGAAAGCTTTTAATTTGATTCCCGATCGACCCCTTTGTAATGTGAAAGATCTCCTTGAGGCACATATTACGATGATACCGAAACCAGGTAAAGATGATTTACTAGTATCCAATTATAGGCCCATTTCCCTGCTCAATGTGGATCTAAAATTATATGCAAAAATTATAGCTAACCGTATTCTGCCCTTACTTCCTAACTTAATTTCCCTAGATCAAGTGGGTTTCGTTCCCGGTAGGGAGGCTAGGGACAACACCCAAAAAGCCATTACAATCCACCATTGGTTGAATAACACGTCTAAACCCGGTTTTTTCCTTTCCCTTGACGCGGAGAAGGCGTTTGACAGGGTAGATTGGCTGTATATGCGTGAAACTTTAAAAGCTATGGGATTTGGTGACCATATGTTACAATTCATCCTTGTATTGTACTCGTCACCCACTGCTAGAATTAAAATAAATGGCTGCCTGTCGGACGCATTCTCCGTGTCAAACGGACACGTCAGGGTTGTCCCCTCTCTCCTATTATTTTCATACTAACTCTGGAACCTTTTCTCTGTAAGATTCGAAATAACCCCGATATTAAAGGAATTAGGATCAAAGACGGACATTATAAATTGGCCGCTTACGCTGACGACGTCATCCTTTTTCTATCTGAACCTATTACCACGATACCAGTCCTTTTAAAAGATTTCTCATCTTTTGAATTGATCTCAAACTTAAAAATTAACTTTGATAAATCTAGAGCCCTAAACGTTTCATTATGACCCGATGTAGTTTCTCTTTGTCAGAAAAATTTCCCCTTCAAATGGGAATCCCATGCACTCACGTATCTGGGTATACATATTCCATTGAAATTAAAAGATCTATACTCCTGCAATTTCCTACCCATTCTCAAATCTATCCAAGACGATCTTTTGAAATTGGATGCTGGTTTCTATTCCTGGTTTGGTAGAGCTGCTATCATTAAAATGAATATCCTTCCTAGAATTCTCTACCTCCTTCAAACCATCCCAATAAAATTACCTGCCTCTTTTTTTAACACTTACAGAAAACTTTGTTTAAAGTTTATTTGGTTCTCCAAACGCCCTCGAATAAGGTGGGATAAACTTGTTTGTCCCAAGACGCTAGGGGGAATTGGATTACCAGATATCCAAAGATATTATTGGTCCTGCCACTTGACCAGAATTGTAGATAGGCAGTTACACAGGAGTTCAAAGCATTGGATTAATCTTGAAGAACTAACATGTAAAACTTTGCTCCAACAATTGCCTTGGACAGACCCTAATAAGGTACCACGTTCCGCTAAAAACCATCCCCTTTCTAATGCCACTATACAGATCTTTAAATCTCTGTGTGCTAAATTAAGTATCTCCTCGTTTCCTGGACCTATGACTCTTATTGATCCCAGTTCAAGATTTCCTTCGAAACCTATGGAGGCACCTTTTTCCTGTTCACCTTTAATATTGAGAGCTGAATCCTTCTTTGTGAAGGGCAGTTTTATCACTTACGACGAATTTCGTATAAAATTTAAAGATTCTGGAATTACACTCCAGGAATTTGAAAATGTTAAACAATTCTTTCTTACAACTAACCGCTCTTCCCTCTGGTGCAGGAAAAAGACGCCCTTTGAAAAATTGTGTACTGAAATGGCTCCCCAAAGACATCTAATCTCTAGAAATTACGCTTTGTTATTCTCGAATATTAATCCCAAGGATGATATAGCCTCCAGTTATAGCCTCCAGTTACTGGGAGAGATTGCTTGAGATGGATATTTCACCTGAGGAATGGGAACAGATTTTCACCTATATACATAAAGGTTCACTGAACATGCTGACACAAGAGAATGGATATACAATTTATTCTAGGTGGTACAGAACACCTTACTTGATTAACAAGTTTGACCCCACCTCCTCCCCCTTGTGCTGGAGGTGCAAAACTAATGTAGGTACTCTTCTGCATATATGGTGGGATTGCCCTCTCATTCAAACATTTTGGAAAGTGGTACATTGAATCATCCCTATTATCACTACATATGTTTCGAATTTTACTGCAGCCCAATACTTATTGCATCACACATCCTTACCCCGCTATGTTTATAAAAAGTCTATTATTATTCATCTGATAAATGCTGCCAAGTTGTGTATCCCAGTTCAATGGAAAAACCCATCTCCTCCTTCCGTTTCGGAATGGGTTCAGAGAATTATTAAAATTGCTGAGATGGAGGAATTGATCCATTTTACCAATTCTAATGAATACACAAACATAATTTCTTCCTGAATGTGTTCTCTTTGTTTTAGAATTCCTGTAATATAGACCAATAATACTTGTCTTGAATATGACTGATAATTGTTTACTTAATCCATTCTAACTTTTTGTTTCCCCCCCTCAACCCTCCCTTTACTTCCCCTTCCGTTAGTTTGTAGTTTGTTATGTACTTGTGTTTTTCTTATATATAATATGGATTCGCTCTCCCTAATTTTTGGTTTTATACTTGTTCACTGTAGTATCCATATACACTTATGTGTTGCTTCGTTGTATATTGAGTTCTTACATGATGACATGTTTGTTGTTGTACTTTATGCTGAAATACCAATAAAAAAAATTGAAATAGAAAAAACAACATTTTTATTCAACCCGATCATTAAAACGGCCTTGCCTACACACGATCATGCTCTAGCAAAGCGCAGTGACGTACACGTAAGACAGCACTATAAAGGGGAAGTTCCATTCGCATGACACCACCCTTAGAGCTGCTTTAGCTGATTTTGTGTTAGTAAAAGATGATTCACGCTTTTCTGTCTGTTACAGCGTGATGAATGTAAAATAAGGGGGATGAATCTGCGACACGGACAACTTAAATTGGTGATAGGTGAACAAGTAAATTGGGGTATATGTAACAAAAAGTAAAGTAAAGTGAACTGAAAAATGAAATTTGAGATAAAATTATTATAATAGTGGCAGCCCCTGCATAAAAAACTCCACCTAGGTGGAGGAAGGTATTAGGTGTAGATAGCAGGTGATGGCACCTCCTTAAAATATTTAAATAATGTGCCAAAAAGTGTTGCCAAAAGAACAGTGCAAATACTATGTGACTGTAAATGCAAAGTGCTAGATAGTGCTAATCCTTGAAATTAAATCCTAATAAACAAAAATAATAATAATAATAATCCAAAAAAAGTGATAATAATCCAAGCAAAGTCCAATTTCCAATCTTGCTTTGTGCAGATTTAAAACTATTTTCAAACTTGCTTCATGCAAAATAAAGTGCCAGGTGCTTCATGTGGATCACTCAGTGCTCTCCCCCAATGGTCCCGCACTCACCAGATCCAATCACCCCTACAGGGGTAACAGGCTCTCACAATAAATATCCACACTTCTATGTCTGTCAGGTAAAGTACAAAGATCAGAGGGAGGGTTCGTATGCTGCCATGTCTTGGCATCAGGAAAGGAAAATTACGGTAAGTATTTGATACAATTTTCCATTTTCCTGACGCCAGACATGGCAGCATACCTATGATACATGAAGAGCTTTCTAGAGGGAGGGTTTAATGCTGTAACTTAAAAAAGACAAAGAAGCTTGAATAAACTTCCTCCTAAACTCTACCGTAGTAAGAGCTGCTAGATCCACCCTGTGGTGTATTAAGAACATATAATATGATGACCAGCTACCCTTTGCAGACTGTCTACAGAGACAACCCTGCCTGTGCTATCCAAGAAGATGACATCACCCTGGTTAAGCGATGAACTCTAACCATCTCTGGAGGATCCTTACCGCCTCCACATGCCCAGTGAGTATTTTCACGATTCAGGCCGAGATGGTTCGGGCCGAGGCCACTTACTCTTTAAATCTTAATCATTCTGAATGTAGAAGTAGCCTGAGATGGACATTCCAAAGTCCTCAAAGCCTAACTTGAGCAGATCGGCATCTGATTGCACTGGGAAGGCTGGAAGCACCCATTCACTGGAAAGACAAAACATGGATGTCACGCTTTGGAACAAAAAGATCTCAGCCCCAACCCTGGAATGAGGTTCTGCCGCCCCAAATTTTGGACTCGACGCACTTTCCCCCGTAATCAAGGCTAATAAAAAACGATTTTAAGGAGCTCTCCCATAAAGAGCAGTCTTCTGTCAAGAGTACAATGAGGGTTTGCTAGAAAATTGAGGACTACTGCCAGGTCCCATTAAAGGAAACCTATTTCTCTTGGGAAGGCATAGTCCAAGTACCTCTCATGAAGTGATCCATCAGCAGGTTTGCTGCCCATTTTTTTGGGGGGGGAAAAAGCCAAGATGGCAGAAATTTTCACCTTAAGCAAACTGAGCTCCAAATCCAATTCAGATTGTAGAAAAGACAGGATTTGAGATAAATTTGGGTCACAAGAGTCAAACTGATGCCCAGCTGCAAAGCTTGTGGGCCTAATCCATACTCTGGAGTAGATAGCATCGATTGATCCCTTCAAAGAACTCTGCAGAGTTCTAATCCCCTCTGGAAAACATCTGGAAAACTCTTGTAACCTCTGCCTTACAATTTCCAGGCTGCTAAATTTAGACGTGATGGTTGCCGATGTAGTGCATCTCCCTCAGATAAGAGGAGATGAGTCACAGGCAGAATTATCGGTGTGCACACGCCGATACCCATTGCCAGAGAGACCCATGGTCTGTGAGGCCAGTAAGGAAAATCTGTGATGACTGTCAAAGCTCAACAATTTCTTTAATCCTAAAATTCCTGGAGGGAAGGTATAGGCCAGTTGCCCAACCCAAGGCTTGGTAAAGGCATCTGTCCCCTCCACTAATTGATGAGGGTAGCGTGAGAGGAACCGGTTCCCCTTGTAGCAGGCCGATGAGGCAAAACAGATCCAGTTGTGTGAACCTCCACTCGTGGATGATCCCTTGGAACACTTCAGGGTGAAGGGACCATTCGTTGGGATCCTTGAATTGCCCGGATAGACAATCCGCTTCCAAATTCTGATAGGCTGGAAGATATATGGCAGATATATGGCCCTCAAATCTGGGAGATATTGCTGGGCCAAAGTCAGGATTGGTTCCACCTCTCCCAGGAGAGACTGGCTGTGCATGTCACCTTGTCGCTGTATATGGGACTGCTGCCATGTGGTCCAGACAAAGTAGGACTGGCAGACCCTATGTTTGTGGCAGTAAAGTGTTCAATGTCAATGCTGGTAGGAGTTCCAGAATATGGAAACTAGGCCCTGAGTGGGAAATTCCCACCTGCCCTAAATCCTGAGATGCTCACAGGTGGTGTCCCACCCTGCTGTGCTGGTATCTGTAGCAATAATGATCCATGGCTGCAGCCCTAATAGACTAAGCCATTTAGCAGTTTTTCTTTTTTTTTTCAATCACCAGAACTCAATCACTGGTGCCTCTGGCTAGATAAAACGCGTCCATTGCGTCAGGAAGCCTTGTTGGAAAACTGAGTTTCCAGTGAGCCCAGAGGATCATCGGAATACAAAAGCCATTGTCCCGAGAGGACTCATGCACTGGGATGCTGACATCACTGGTGCAACCAACATGTAAAACAGAAAAAATCGCGCTAAAAACTGTACATAAACAAATGTGATGTATCAAAACATCTACACATTCGGATATTAATGAGAAAGTTCTGCATACTATAATATAAGCAGACTGGAACTTAATTCAATGTTCAAAGTAGTTTTCACACATAAAAAGATCCATCGACAAGTTAAGGTTCAGATGTTAGAAGACTCCCAGGTGGTAATGATGAAAACAAAACACTCCGGACAAGGTGTTACAGGAGAACCTCCACCACATATATATGTATGGCCTCTTACCAGATGAAGATAAAAAGACAGCATTCAGATATAAGCATGTATCCTGGAAGGCTTTCACTTGTAATCACCTGGATGTAAGCACTCTCCTCGTATGCCCAAAGACCATAAAGCAGGAAACAACAAGGCTCACATAGTGTGAATCGTTCATTTAATATAAAAAATAAAATAATAGTAATGCACTTACAGACATAGGTCGTTTAAAAGCATGGAATAAATGTAGCCGGCCGGCTAACACACACAGCCCGTATCTTCCGGGTATGGATCGTATTGCGCGGTGACGTCAGCACGTCTCCTCCCTACGTTTCGTCACAAATGGGACGTGTTCACGTCTTCCCGTGAACACGTCCCATTTGTGACGAAACGTAGGGAGGAGACGTGCTGACGTCACCGCGCATACGATCCATACCCGGAAGATACGGGCTGTGTGTGTGTTAGCCGGCCAGCTACATTTATTCCATGCTTTTAAACGACCTATGTCTGTAAGTGCATTACTATTATTTATTTTTTATATTAAATGAACGATTCACACTATGTGAGCCTTGTTGTTTCCTGCTTTATGGTCTTTGGGCATACGAGGAGAGTGCTTACATCCAGGTGATTACAAGTGAAAGCCTTCCAGGATACATGCTTATATCTGAATGCTGTCTTTTTATCTTCATCTGGTAAGAGGCCATACATATATATGTGGTGGAGGTTCTCCTGTAACACCTTGTCCGGAGTGTTTTGTTTTCATCATTACCACCTGGGAGTCTTCTAACATCTGAACCTTAACTTGTCGATGGATCTTTTTATGTGTGAAAACTACTTTGAACATTGAATTAAGTTCCAGTCTGCTTATATTATAGTATGCAGAACTTTCTCATTAATATCCGAATGTGTAGATGTTTTGATACATCACATTTGTTTATGTACAGTTTTTAGCGCGATTTTTTCTGTTTTACATATTGCCTTGGTGTAGTCTAACACCTTTTTTATTGCTGCTTTACATATTTATGTTTTTTGAACGAGCGCTATATTTTTCCTTTACTGTTGGTGCAACCAACGCCTGTTGGAACATCTCCCTGACTTTGGGGAGTTTGAGGTGGCAAAGAAACTGAGGCTGCCTGAGTACTAAACCAGGCCCCTAGGTAGAGCATATTCCACATAGGCGCCAACTAGTTTTGGCAATGCTTGCCCCTCAACTCAAAACGGTTGGTATGACTGAAGGATCAGGACATGCTGATAGGTATACTGCAGGTCCACAGCCGGTGGAGAGGCCACTCTCATATTTTTATAAAGCAGTATACTCCCTTTCTACACATTGTACTCCAGCCTTTTTGCTTAAGTGGGAGAAGGACCTCCACAAGGAACTCTCACCTTCTCAAAGAGACAAAGTTTTGCAGCTGGCTCATTCGTCCTCTATTTCATACAGATACGCAGAAGTTAATTATAAATTATTAAATAGGTGGCACTACACCCCGGTTTGCGCTACATGGGATTTTCCCGCTGACGTCCCCGCTCTGCTGGCGGGGATGTGGTGGTGGGAGTGCTTCTCATGCGCAGTCTGGTGGTTCTGTCCGCTCATCCCGCCTTTTCTGGTTAACTATTTTACACTGGATGAAGGAAATACAAGGGGTTGAAACCCCGAATGATCCCTGGGTAATACTGATGCACTGTACAGCCGAACCAGTCGGGATCATATAAAAAATCTCTTACTCCACATCTACTAAATGCTGCAAAGTCCCTTATTCCCAGATATTGGATGCAGAAGGTTATTCCCTCGCTGCGTCAATGGCTTGAGGCGGTTGACCATATCTATTACATGGAGGAATCTCACTTTTTCTCTCAAGAATAAATCCGATTTGTCACGAACAATTTGGTCCGACTGGTTCGCCTTTTAAGTTTACCTCGGCATATGCTGACATTATGTCTCAACCTGTCTAAAATCATGCTCCCTACAGTCAATTTAAAGTAATACTGAGCCTTGGATACTTCTAGGTTTGCGATGATAGACTGGGACAGAGGAACCCCCCCTTACAACCCCCCCCCCTACCCTCACCACTTCTTCCTTCTTTTACTCTTCTCACTTTCTCTTTTTACTTCTATTTATTTTTATTTTTATTTTTTGGGCGACCACACAAAGCTATAGTTCTGTTTGTTCTGGACTGTCATAGGACGATGAGGGAGAGGAGGCGGTTCATACTCTGCTATGATGTTTCCATGAGTACCCCTGATTATCTCTCTCATCAATATGTCCCTATGCTCCTTATGGTGATTGATGCACGGTTACTGTATTCGTTGAAATTGACAATGTTATTTGTTTTTGCTACCGTGGTTATTATCTTATGTTATTTTTATTACGTCTTCTTTAATTTTACTTATGCCCTTTAACATTGTATGTTCTTAAGTATATTTTCTACTCAATAAAAACTTTATTGAACAAAAAAAAAAAAAGTATACTGCAGGTCCACTGAAATCCTCCAGTAACCTTGTTGAATGACCTGGATTTATGGCATGGAGAGACTCCATCTTGAGTCTATCCGTATACATTGATTCAGCCTCTTGAGGTAGTTCTGGAGGCTGCCGATTAAATAACCAATAACGGCCTTGCCATTGGTAATGATTAAGCACAAAATGAATGTGTGAAATGCGTCTATGTGACCTCGTGTTGGTGTCATCGCTTTGAACAATAAAAGGAATATCGAAATTCCTGGATGCGCAGCCATATCTTCTCTTACATGGCCTTGCACCACTGAGGGCTGAAACCACCATTCTTCGGTAGTAGTCTTACCGTAACTGGATCACTTTGAGCCACTTGGCTCCAACTGCCTCCTGGGCAGGCCTGGCGTTAAAAGGGCTTCTGAGTATCCTGGGGAGCCGCATGGGTCTTGGCCTCCTGCGATCTTATGAAGGTTGAATGTGTACCCCTCTAACGCCTTCTGACGCCCTAGGATGGGCGAAAGCCTCCAAAATCGCAGTACCTGTTTGGCGCTCCTCTGAATGGTTGCCCCCTCTGGCTCTTCGATCCTGGGGCAGAAGATCTGATTTTCCTCCTATAACCCTGGAGAAGATAGTTTCCAGTATTTTGACAAAACAGCGCCTTCCCATCAAAAGGCAGCTTACAGCAATTCAGCTTTGAGGATGGGCCAGCCGCCCAGGATTTTGCCCCAGTGCACCTTTGGCTGCAACTGAGCCAAGCATGGCTCTGGATGACCATCGAATGATGTCTATAGCTGCCTCGCCTGTAGAGTCTGCTGAAAGTTATCTCGTCAAGAGCCTTGATGACTCTTCTCTTTGGCAGCTGGGTTTAATCGCATACTTCAAGTTCTGCGCCCACATGCTCACATAGCACTTGCTATGGATGTTAAAGCAATGCGTCTCACAAGGATCTTGTGAAAGGAGGAAGAACCTTCCATCGGAAGTGTCACATTCTTGGTCAGTCTGGTGACTGCCGTATCCACCGTTGGAGGGTAGATAAAGGAGTCGCATCCTTCCCCATTAGTGGAAACAACTTCCGCAACCTATTGGTTGAGGAGGATTTTCTCTCTCCCTTTTCTAATTCCTCCTGAAAACAGACTTCCTATTTCTGTCATCCTCCTCCTATGGAACCCAAAGGCTTGCTCACACTTGCAGCAGGATCTGTCATTGCCCTAAAAGGCAATCTGTGCTTAGGTCACCTTTCAGAGGTATTTGAATTTGTCACTTAGAGTAGACCAATGTATATGCAATGCGATTTTCAAAGAGCGATTTGTACACAATGTTGCAAATCGCATGGGTGCGGCCCATTCACTTGGTTGCCCTATGTGCGCAAATAGAAGCCCCTGCTCCTATTTGAGGGCGACCAACTTTGCACAATGTTTTGAAAGGTGCGTTCTCCAACCTGACCTATCACAGCAGAATCGCATGGCATTTGGGGTGCCCTGAAAGAATAACGGTACCTAATGCATATTGTACAGCGATTGTCACACAATTTTAAATCAGATTGTACAGTGTGTAATAACTGAGGTACCGGATCCACCCATTACAGTGCAGCTTTACTGCCATAACGAATGAGGATCATAGCATAAAACAAAGCCTCAACCTTCAGGATCTTCTGTTGAGGAGGAGGCAATATCATCTCCCTCTGCCTGAAAGGTTGGTTATAATACTGGGTTTGGGGAACTAGCCTGCTTAATCTGCTGGGCTGGAGTCACCCCCGAAGTGCCTGGTACCCCTCCAGTTAGAGAGGGTTGAATGGCTTGGTTTAGACCTAGTGTAGTGCCCATACTGTCCATCCACTTCTGTCCCTGGCTGCCCGAGATTACTGGAAATTTCAGCCAGGGGGTTGGGGACTATTTTGCTGAGCAAGGTGACAGCTGCTGACTCCCAAACTCCTCTCTGGCAAGCTGCCTGAATCAGTCGCTGCAAAGTAGCTTTCCAGGCATAGGGTCATCTCCACATGACCAACATTCGCCTTTTGGGCGCTAAGCCCTCAGAGGAGAAGCTGTGTGCGTTCTCTTAAGCGTACATTTGCACCCTTTGTACTGGGGTCTGCCAGGACTGGAGGAGACACCCTTCCGCCCTGAAAATCCTGATGATCCAGAGAGGGCCTCTGAACCTTGAGCGAGCGGTGTGTGAGCGGCCGGGGTGGTTGCAACAGATAAGAAGGCACGCTCGTCAAGGCTCAATGCACTTTTTCTCCCGCGTCTTCTTACTTACCAAAAGTTGGCCCTCTACCTGATAGTGGGGGTGGTCTTTGTTTATGTAATGCTCATGCTGATGGGAGTTACTGAAAGGTGCATGGGGGACTGCATGACCACAGAAATAAGGGAAGTAAAGAGAGATAAAAATATATATTATATCTCAGCATTTTTTTTTTTTTTTTTTACCAAATTGTAAATAATTTAAACAAAATAATCTGGCAGAACCCCATCTCCCCCTAGTAAAACATTGCTCTACTCCTCCCCCCCATATATCCCCATTACTAGGATAGATAAGACTTACCTCAGAAGGAGATGCTTAAAAAGCAAAGACATTCATTAGCTGTTTAACTGCTCCCTGCAATTGAATCACCTGAGACTCAGTCCTCTCTCACCTCTACTCTAATACAATTAGGAAGGCCAACACCCATCCACACACAAAGGACACTTTTAAGCTGGCTACACACCATACAATCTTCTGCAGATTTTTACCCTTCACATTTATCAAACCAACAACATGAGGCCAAACCTAAAGCCTCTCCTGTATGCAATCAGGCAGGCACCAAATGGTCCTGGCAATTCTAAAGGAAATCAGACAACAAAAGTTGCAGTGTGTATGGGGCCTTTAAAGACATGAGAACAAGAAAGAAACTGACAGACCTGGAAAAGGGCTTCCAAATCAGACTCCATCGCTGGCAATACCAAAAGAGGACTGTCGTCTCTAATTAGAGAACACCTCAACCCCAGAAGACCACCAGAAGGGGTTCCCCACCTTGTTGGTGCATTTAGCGTGCCTAAGATGTGGGACCTCGAACTGGGAGAGGCTGAACCCAGCCGGAACTTCGACATAGTTGGCAGGTAAGGGATTATCCTGAATGAAACGGTCTGCAGGTTGATCTTGAGGACAAAAAAGGAGAATGGGGGAGGTAGCTCTCAGTCAGAGTTTTATAGAGAGTAAAATGTGTCCTGTGGGTGGATATAGGGGCGTGGCTATATCATAGGTATGCTGCCATGTCTGGCGTCAGGAAATAGAGCATGTCCGATTATTTTTTGGTCGTTTTTCAGAACCCGAAAAATGCTCTGAAGCCCACACACAATCGTTTTTAATGACTTTAAAAAAAAACACGTCATTTTACAACCCGAAAAATGATTGTGTGTACGTGGCATAATAGATTAAGAGGCAGAAAATCCTGCATCAGTCTTTTTTTTTTTGGTGGTGGTACCCGACTTTATCAAGGTGGACAAATGTCAGCTTCTAATAAGACAATGATGGGGATTAAAGAGGTAGTAGTAGTATGCCATTACCTTTCAAACAGAGGCCTTCTTCACCTGCTGCGCCTCCATTTTCATCTGGTCTTCCTTCAAGGATTGCGCTCTCTGGCCATTTGAATGGGTGGACCATGATAATGTCACGTTGCTCTCTGAAATCATGGCACATTCAAAGTGCAATGAATGCAAACTGTACTACATATGCTCCAGTTTTGTCATTGGCTGGAGCCAATGAGAATATCTTCTAAGCAGCACAGGCTTAGGAGATAGTCATAGTACCTACAGAGAAGAATCATTATAACCTTACTTGTAGGGAAAATCTTAAAGTTAAACTTGAATACCACTTTACCTAAAGGTTCTCAGTGTTCCATAATAAGGATATGTTTGTGGGTTACAAAGTGACTAGTATTAAACTAATCTAGGCTAGGATAAGCAACTTCTTCCCCAGTTCATTCATAGAGTTTTTTTATCTACTTGGATTTCAAGCTCTCTGCTTAAGATTTATACTGGTTATGTTGCTCCCCGTTCTGCCTTAGTCCTGCCTTCATAGTAAATCTATCGGGGGGTTTTAAGAAAATGTGAAATTAGACTTTTGAACCCTATACTACAAGCAAATATGCAGAAACTTTAATGCCTTGTACACAAAAGCGGAATTTCCGACGGAAAAAGTCAGACGGAAACTTTTCATCGGAATATTCCGTCCATGTGTATTCCCCATCGGACTTTTTCCGTTGGACATTCTGATGGAATTAGATAGAGAACATGTTCTCAATTTTTCAGATGAACAAAAAATCTATCGGAATTTCCGTTCGTCTGGATGCAATTTCCGCCGGTTTAAAAAACATGCATGCTCAGAATCAATTCAACGCATGCTCGGAAGCATTGAACTTCCTTTTTCTTGGCTTGTCATAGTGTTGTACGTCACGTGTTCTTGACAGTCGGAATTTGGTGTGACCGTGTGTATGCAAGACAGCTTGAGTGGAATTCCGACTGGAAATAACCAGTCGTGTGTACAGGGAATTATATAAGATTCAACACCACTCTCCAAAAGGTTGGGCAAAAGCAAGACGGAAAGACCAGTGCAGGCTCTTTAAGTGAGTAATCAGTGCAGCTACTGCTTCAAGGCTTTGCTGCTTCATCGTGACTATGCAATTTATTATGCAACTAAGGACACCTAAGCACACCATTTGCTTATGACAACAGGTCAGTGGTTTTATCTACTCGTAGCTTCTATTTTTTAAATAATAAACAATGGTTTTACACAGAGCAGCCCGGAAACCTTGTCCTATGAGGTCCCCCACTGGCGATCTTGGGTCTTCTTCTTTTGCAAGTGTCCCCATAGCAAGCTGCTTGCTTTGGGGGGGGGGGGACTCCCTGCTCAATCCCAAACAAAGCTGTGTGTGTGTCTATGTGTGTGTGTCTAAGCTCCTTTACTTTTCTTTGTAGGTCACCCACTTTTCTACCCTGCCTTTACCGAACCTAGTTCCTTTCGATTTTGGTCTCAGGCTGGGTTACACCAAATCTGCGATCTCGTTTCTAATACCACTCTTAAAACTTTTCCAGTTCTTCAAACTCAAGCTATGTTACCTGCTAATCAATACTTCCATTACCTCCAAATAGCTAATTTTGTCCAATCAGTGATAGGTGCCTGCTCTTCTCTGGGTAGTCTTTCTTTTTATGAAAGTATCTGTAACTCAGATCCACATGCCCCAGGTATTATTTCACATATATACACCCACCTCACTTCCCCTCCAGCTGATCTTCCTCTTTACACTGTACAGTGGTCCAAGGACCTGCAGGTCAGGCTGGATGTAGACGACTGGTCAAGCATTTGGGCCAACACAAAATCTTCTACACAAAATGTAGTGACTCTGGAGGCCAATTACAAGGTTCTCATGCGGTGGTATTTTGTTCCTGCAAGGATTTCTACATTTCTGCCATCTTACCCATCTGATGTTTCAAGCTGTGTTGGTGGAGAGGGGTACACATGCCCACATTTGGTGGTCCTGCCCTGTTGTGCAACAATTCTGGATGACTATATTCCAAATTGCTTTCACATTACTCCATGATTCTTCCTGATCCATCCCTGGCTCTCTTAAATTTTGTACAAAAGGATTATACAAGGGCCCAAATCCGTCTCCTCCTTCAATTAACCACAGCTGCTACACAGACAATAGCCAGAGCCTGGAAGACCCCGAAACTACATATAGCTGAAGTAAAGAATAGAGTGACCCAGGCAATGATTCATAGTAAAATTAAAGCCACAATCCTGGACCGAATTCCACAACATATGGACCCCGTGGGTGGAGAATTTTCTCCCTCCAAATTTTGATGTTACTCTGCTCGAACCGTAAAAAGGATTGCGCTCTCTGGCCATTTGAATGGGTGGACCATGATAATGTCACGTTGCTCTCTGAAATCATGGCACATTCAAAGTGCAATGAATGCAAACTGTACTACATATGCTCCAGTTTTGTCATTGGCTGGAGCCAATGAGAATATCTTCTAAGCAGCACAGGCTTAGGAGATAGTCATAGTACCTACAGAGAAGAATCATTATAACCTTACTTGTAGGGAAAATCTTAAAGTTAAACTTGAATACCACTTTACCTAAAGGCTCTCAGTGTTCCATAATAAGGATATGTTTGTGGGTTACAAAGTGACTAGTATTAAACTAATCTAGGCTAGGATAAGCAACTTCTTCCCCAGTTCATTCATAGAGTTTTTTTATCTACTTGGATTTCAAGCTCTCTGCTTAAGATTTATACTGGTTATGTTGCTCCCCGTTCTGCCTTAGTCCTGCCTTCATAGTAAATCTATCGGGGGGTTTTAAGAAAATGTGAAATTAGACTTTTGAACCCTATACTACAAGCAAATATGCAGAAACTTTAATGCCTTGTACACAAAAGCGGAATTTCCGACGGAAAAAGTCAGACGGAAACTTTTCATCGGAATATTCCGTCCATGTGTATTCCCCATCGGACTTTTTCCGTTGGACATTCTGATGGAATTAGATAGAGAACATGTTCTCAATTTTTCAGATGAACAAAAAATCTATCGGAATTTCCGTTCGTCTGGATGCAATTCCGCCGGTTTAAAAAACATGCATGCTCAGAATCAATTCAACGCATGCTCGGAAGCATTGAACTTCCTTTTTCTTGGCTTGTCATAGTGTTGTACGTCACGTGTTCTTGACAGTCGGAATTTGGTGTGACCGTGTGTATGCAAGACAGCTTGAGTGGAATTCCGACTGGAAATAACCAGTCGTGTGTACAGGGAATTATATAAGATTCAACACCACTCTCCAAAAGGTTGGGCAAAAGCAAGACGGAAAGACCAGTGCAGGCTCTTTAAGTGAGTAATCAGTGCAGCTACTGCTTCAAGGCTTTGCTGCTTCATCGTGACTATGCAATTTATTATGCAACTAAGGACACCTAAGCACACCATTTGCTTATGACAACAGGTCAGTGGTTTTATCTACTCGTAGCTTCTATTTTTTAAATAATAAACAATGGTTTTACACAGAGCAGCCCGGAAACCTTGTCCTATGAGGTCCCCCACTGGCGATCTTGGGTCTTCTTCTTTTGCAAGTGTCCCCATAGCAAGCTGCTTGCTTTGGGGGGGGGGACTCCCTGCTCAATCCCAAACAAAGCTGTGTGTGTGTCTATGTGTGTGTGTCTAAGCTCCTTTACTTTTCTTTGTAGGTCACCCACTTTTCTACCCTGCCTTTACCGAACCTAGTTCCTTTCGATTTTGGTCTCAGGCTGGGTTACACCAAATCTGCGATCTCGTTTCTAATACCACTCTTAAAACTTTTCCAGTTCTTCAAACTCAAGCTATGTTACCTGTTAATCAATACTTCCATTACCTCCAAATAGCTAATTTTGTCCAATCAGTGATAGGTGCCTGCTCTTCTCTGGGTAGTCTTTCTTTTTATGAAAGTATCTGTAACTCAGATCCACATGCCCCAGGTATTATTTCACATATATACACCCACCTCACTTCCCCTCCAGCTGATCTTCCTCTTTACACTGTACAGTGGTCCAAGGACCTGCAGGTCAGGCTGGATGTAGACGACTGGTCAAGCATTTGGGCCAACACAAAATCTTCTACACAAAATGTAGTGACTCTGGAGGCCAATTACAAGGTTCTCATGCGGTGGTATTTTGTTCCTGCAAGGATTTCTACATTTCTGCCATCTTACCCATCTGTATGTTTCCGAAGCTGTGGGGAGAGGGGTACACATGCCCACATTTGGTGGTCCTGCCCTGTTGTGCAACAATTCTGGATGACTATATTCCAAATTGCTTTCACATTACTCCATGATTCTTCCTGATCCATCCCTGGCTCTCTTAAATTTTGTACAAAAGGATTATACAAGGGCCCAAATCCGTCTCCTCCTTCAATTAACCACAGCTGCTACACAGACAATAGCCAGAGCCTGGAAGACCCCGAAACTACATATAGCTGAAGTAAAGAATAGAGTGACCCAGGCAATGATTCATAGTAAAATTAAAGCCACAATCCTGGACCGAATTCCACAACATATGGACCCCGTGGGTGGAGAATTTTCTCCCTCCAAATTTTGATGTTACTCTGCTCGAACCGTAAAAATTTTAAAAGATAGGTGATGGGAGGGGACCCCCCCTCCCGCTGCCATCCGGTGCTACTCCGGGCTCTCCCGTGCCATCGGAGACCCGGAGAAACGATCTGCCAGCGCCAGATGGAAGGCATAGAGATGACTGGTGACCAGATGGTCACCAGTTATCTCTATGATCTTCAGAGGCCCAGGCACGATGTTATGACTTCACGCCCGGGTACCGGAATGTAAACAAAGCTGCAATCACGGCTGAAAGCATGAGATCCGTGATTTTTTTTTCACGATCTCATGCTTTCCAGCCTGGAGGAGAGATGTGGGGTTTTATTGACCCTGCATCTCTCCATAAAGAGTACCTGTCACAAACCATTCCTATTACAAGGGATGTTTACATTCCTTGTAATAGGAATAGAAGTGATAAAACAAATTAAAAAAAAACTTTAAAAATATATATATATTTTTTAAACGCCCCTATCCCCAGTAGCTCGTGCTCAGAAGCGAACGCGAACGCAAGTCCTGCCCACATATGTAAACGCCGTTTAAACCACACTTGTGAGGTATCGCCACGTGCACTAGAGCACCAACAACAATTCTAGCACTAGACCTCCTCTGTAACTCTAAACTGGTAACCTGTAAAAATAAAATAAGTGATGCCTATGGAGATTTTTAAATACTGAAGTTTGGCGCCATTCCATGTGTGTGCACAATTTTAAAGCGTGACATGTTAGGTATCTATTTACTCTGCGTAACTTCATGTTTCACATTATACAAAAAAATTGGGCTAACTTTACTGTTTTGTTATTTTTTAATTTGTGAAACCATTTTTTCCCCCTAAAAAAAAAGGTGTTTAAAAAATTATTGCTCAAATACCGTGCAAGATAAAAAGTTGAAATTACTGCCATTTTATTCCCTAGGGTGTGATAAAAGAAACATATATAGTGTTTGGGGGTTCTGAGTTATTTTCTAGCAAAAAAAATATGATTTTTGCATGTAGGAGAGAGGTGCCAACATAGGCCCGGTATGGAAGTGGTTAGACTAAAGGTTTAGATGAGTTTTATGGATATATCCAGCTATAAAGGTTAATTTCTATGACTATGCATATTTTTAAAGCATATGTCAAAGCAAAAAAAAATAAACTTGTTGACATCTATGGGATACACACACATTTCCCCACATTGTATTCCCCTAAACACCCTGCAAGTAGAGTAAAAATACTGTTGATGAATCAGAACTGTTGTTTGTTTCCACTTTCCACTTTGACATTACAGCACAGCTATGAATTTCAAATCACATGGTATCAGCTCTGCCTACTTAACCCCCCTGCCAGTATCCCCGAGCGCGATTCGGGTTGGATTTTTCAGGCAAATATCGATATCCCCGAATCGCGCTCGGGGTGAATATGCAGAGCCTGCAGCGCGCTGGCTTACCTTGGATCCAGGCTGGGTATACTGTACTTACCTTGTCCCTGGATCCAGCGATGCATCCCCGCTGTGTGAGCGAGTGGCGTCCTCCATTCGACTCACACAGTGCCCGTGCGCCGCCGATCTCCGTTTCCTGCGACGTAACGGCGCACGGGGGCGGAGACCGGCGGCAAATTCAAAAATGTAAACAAACACATTACATACAGAATACTGTAATCTTATAGATTACAGTACTGTATGTAAAAAGTACACACCCCCCCCCCGTCCCTAGTGGTCTGCCCAGTGCCCTGCATGTTCTTTTACATAATAAAAACATTTTTTTTGTGCCTGCAAACTGTAGATTGTCCATAGCAACCAAAAGTGTCCCTTTATGTCAAAAGTGATTTTAGAGCAGCTAGAAAACGGCGATAATAAATTATAATCATTTGCAGAATTGAGCGATAGCGATTGGGGGGGGAATTCGTCATAAAAAAATAAAAGTAATGACAGCGACAATTCTGCAACTGAGCAAATTTCAGTGATTTTGATTTGATTACATTAGTGAATACTTTTTATTATAATTACATTATTATTTGTTATAATTATTTATAGTTATTTATTATATTATAATTTTATGATTTTGTGTTTCAAACTTTATCATACCCGGGATGTCTACTAGACTATTGTTTGGACAAATTTAAGTGAGTTATTCCTAAAAATTGCAGGCCTACAGTATAAAACGCAGAATTTCCATGCAAAATAATTGTACCGCTTTTGGTACGTAATTCCAGACAGAATCATACCGCCAGGGAGGTTAAAGCGGAGGTTCACCCAATCTTACAACATTATCCCAAACAACTTATTGCACTAACCACATACTGAATTGGCACAACTTATTTTCTTTTTTTTAAATTAAATATTGTAACATAGCCATCTGAAAATTGACTTCCTGTGTCTGCTCCTTTCCCCAGAGCCGCAATGCGTTGTGGGACATGAAGTGACGCGTGACGTCGGTCACATGACAACGGCATCTCTAATGGCGCCATTTTATGAACTGGCATGCATGTAAATATTGCCATTAGCTAACAGAGTCTATGTAAAGACTGCGCAGGTGAGATCAAGCATTTACCGCTTCCCGGAAGTATGTGCTTGTGGGCTTTACAATGCCCACAAGCAAAATGGCAAATTCCTGCATCGTTTTTTATACGTTATTATTTTCTAAGAAATCAGACGGGGGATGATTCAAAGGGTCAAACACGTGAGTACTAGCATGGTAACTGAAACAACATTCAATGCAAAGATAAAAAAACGATGAACCGTGGAACCTCCGCTTTAAGTTCTGGTGGACTACAAAGAACATGGTCCTCCCCTCAATTCTATAAGCTTTCCCTATGCACAGGCAGAGAGCACAGGAAGTTATCAGCTGACAAGTTTTCTGTAATAATAACATATATTTTTTGCAGTTTTCGAACAGAAAAAATACTTGTTATGGTATATTTAGAAGACCAAAAGGGTACAAATAGAAGTCCATTGTTAACATTTACCTATAATTTTAAATATTCTGATACTCGTTCTGAAGATGAACCTTGGGGTTTTAAAGACAAGTTCTCACAGGCTTGGCAAAGGGCATAATTGAGAATAAATGTAATTAGTCACTGCTCATTGCTTCAGGTTTAGTGTAATTGGAAGTACCCTAGAGCATGCAGTTGCATCTTCTAAAACAATATGATATTTTAAATGTATTATTCTAGCTTTCAGCTTCAGCAGTCATACACTTTATTTGGATTCTTGAGTGAATTTATATGTGTAAAATATATGTTTTCAGTTTCAAACATAAACTTCAGTTTTTTTTTCGTTTTTTTTTTGCAAAAGCAACATAGAAAATAAGAAAATAAGGTTGCAGACAATTTCAGATCAAGTTCAATCTCTAAACGACGTATTAGCTTGGACATAGAAGACACCAAAATAAAACCCCAGTGGAACAGCTGCCAATATTTGTTCTCACAGTTGGGAAGAACAATTCCATTTTGTCTCTGTCTTGAGCAGTTAGATGAATTGCATGGATCAGTAATTTGTGTAATTAATTCTAAAAGTTCGTAGCTGGAGATACCATGCCTTGTAGAAAAGGCATCAATCCAATAATAAAAAGCCTAGTAATAATGATTACAGTCTCCAAAAAATGTGGGAATACCCGCTAATACTAAAGATTCCTGTTTGACAATTTAACCACCTTAGCCCCGGACCATTTCTCTGGTCAAAGACCAGGCTATTTTTTGTGATTCGGCACTGCAACGCTTTAACTGACAATTGCGCGGTCGTGCAATGTGTCTCCCAAACAAAATTGATGTCCTTTTTTTCTTATAAATAGAGCTTTCTTTTGGTGGTATTTGATCACCTCTGTGTTTTAATTTTTTTGCGCTATAAACAAAAATAGAGCGACAATTTTGAAAAAAAATTCAATATTTTATTTACTTTTTGCTATAATAAATATCCCCCAAACATATCTAAATATTTTCCTCAGTTTAGGCCAATATGTATTCTTCATATTTTTGGTAAAAAAAAATAAAAAAATAAAAATCACAATAAGTGTATATTGATTGGTTTGCGCAAAAGTCTACAAAATAGGGGATATTTTTATGGCATTTTTATTTAATATATTTTTTTTACTAGTAATGGCAGCGATTTTTATTGTGACTGCAACATTATGGCGGACACATCGGACACTTTTGACACATTTTTGGGACCATTGTCATTTTTACAGCGATCAGTGCTATACAAATACACTGATTACTGTGAAAACGACACTGGCAGTGAAGGGGTTAACCACTGGGTGACGCTGTAGGGGTTAAGTGTGCCCTGATGAGTGCTTCTAACTGTAGGAAGGATGGGCGTGTGTGAGAAGACAGTGATCACCGCTTCAGATTACAGGAAGCGGTGATCACTGTCATTGTCACTAGGCAGAGCGGGGAGATGCTTGTTTACATAAGCATCTCCCTACTATATCTCTCTGTGAGACGATCGCGGGTATCCTCGCGGCGATCGAGTCCACAGGACCCGTGGTCAATTTTACAGAGAAGGTGGCAGGGTCGCGAGCGCAACCACATGGCTGCATCTTAAAGGGGACGTACCTGTACGTACCTATGCCTGTCGGTGCCATTTTGCCGACGTAAATATAGAGGCAGCGGTCCTTAAGTGGTTAAACAGCTACCAAATCTAATTTCTATGGGATGCACAAGCCTCATAAAGTATAAAAAGTGGTTCCCATCACAGACATTGCAGTTCACAGTGGGAAGGTTTCAGCAACTGAAAGCAGTGAGCAGCACTAAGTGTAGCCAGGTGCATTCTGCCAAGTTACATGTAGGCAGGTTGCCTACTGTATGTGTAGTTAGCATCCAGCTGCACAGGTCAGGGGTCTGGATCCTACAAGGGGGCTTTTGGGAACACTTGGGAAACGCATGTGGAACCCTTGCTAAAGACTTGCTGGGACCTGTAAAGCCGATTTTGCGTGAAGAACCCTGGAACAAGGACTTCTCTGTTAGAGCACCGCCAGGTTTGATCTTTCATAGATATTATGTACAATTGGGGTCATGTCTCAATTGAACATTTGAATTCACGTCTTTTAATTTCATTTATAATTTTAATTTACTTATTTAGTATTTATGTTTACTACCATTAAGTCTAATTCAGGCACACATGGAAGGAAGAATATTATATTTGGCTCTGTGGACCTGTATATATTTCACATATTGATTTTATATTACCTTCAATATGTTTTTTTAATCTTAATATGATTCCTCCTTATTACCTGTAGTATGGTGCGCATTATCAGCGCCAATATATTGTATTTCTTTTCCAGAGGATAAAATATACTAAGCTGTGAATATCTGATATTTGGAAAGACATGACGGCTGTTTGAATGTCATTTTATATATACAGTGGGGATTGAAAGTTTGGGCACCCCAGGTAAAAATTTGTATTAATGTGCATAACGAAGCCAAGGAAAGATGGAAAAATCTCCAAAAGGCATCAAATTACAGATTAGACATTCTTATAATATGTCAAAAAAAGTTAGATTGTATTTCCGTCATTTACACTTTCAAAATTACAGAAAACAAAAAAGTTTGGGCACCCTGCAGAATTTATAGCATGCACTGCCCCCTTTGCAAAGCTGAGACCTGCCATGTCATGGATTGTTCTTAATCATCGTCTGGGAAGACCAGGTGATGTCAATCTCAAAGGTTTTAAATGCCCAGACTCATCTGACCTTGCCCCAACAATCAGCACCATTGGTTCTTCTAAGCAGTTGTCTAGAAAACTGAAACTGAAAATAGTTGACGCTCACAAAGCTGGAGAAGGCTATAAGAAGATAGCAATGCGTTTTCAGATGTCAATATCCTCTGTTCGGAATGTAATTAAGAAATGGCAGTCATCAGGAACAATGAAAGTTAAAGCAAGATCTGGAAGACTAAGAAAAATATCAGACAGAACAGCTCGCAGGATTGTGATAAAAGCAATTCAAAACCCACATTTGACTGCACGATCCCTCCAGAAAGATCTGGCAGACACTGGAGTTGTGGTACACTATTCCACTATAAAGAGATACTTGCACAAATATGGTCTTCATGGAAGAGTCATTAGAAGAAAACCTCTTCTACGTCCTCACCACAAAAATCAGCGTTTGAACTTTGCAAATTAACATATAGACAAGCCAGATGCATTTTGGAAATTAGTTCTGTGGACCGATCAGGTTAAAATAGAACTTTTTTGGCCGGAATGAGCAAAGGAACGTTTGGAGAAGAAAGGGCACAGAATTTAATGAAAAGAACCTCTGTCGAACTGTTAAGCATGGGGGTGGATCAATCATGCTTTGGGGTTGTATTGCAGTCAGTGGCACAGGGAGTAGAAGGAAAAATGGATTCAATAAAATTTCAGCAAATTTTGGATGGTTACTTGATGCCATCTGTGAAAAAGCTTAAAAGCTTAAAAGTTAAAAAGAGGATGGCTTCTACAAATAGATAATGATCCTAAACACACCTCAAAATCCACAGGGGATTTATCACGGTATAACGCGCTCCCGCGTATACCGCGCACCCCTAAAGTGACCCCCAATCCTGTGGAAAAAAAGTTATTTTTGTACTTACAGTTTTGGTGTCTTGCGCGGCGTCCATCGGCGGCCTCGGCAGGTCCGGCGGGTCCGGTGTCCTTCTGCGGCGGGTCCGGTGTCCTTCTGCGGCGGGTCCAGTGTCCTTCTGTGGCGCGTCCAGTGTCCTTCTGCGGCGGGTGCGGTGTCCTCTTCGGCAGGTTCGGTGTCCTTCTGCGGCGGGTCCGGTGTCCTTCTGCGGCGGGTCCGGGGACCTTCTGCGGCGGGTCCAGTGTCCTTCTGCGGCGGGTCCGGTGTCCTTCTGCGGCGGGTGCGGTGTCCTCTTCGGCGGGTGTGGTGTCCTCTTCGGCGGGTGCGGCGTCCTCCCCGCTCGTTTCCCGCGCCAAGTTTTGAATACTCCGCCAGCATATAGCCAGCGCAGTACACTCGGGCAGGCTCGGCAACTGTCGCGCTCACGTCCTGTACGTCCAGGACGTGACCGTGGAAGAAGCCGAGACTGACCGAATATACCCGAGTGTACTGCGCTCGGTATATGTCGGCGAAGTATTCAAAACTCGGCGCAGGAAAGTGGGTATCGGTGAATATTGCGCACCCACGATTTTGCCCTGATTTTCAGGGCAAAAAAAGTGTGCGATATACGCCGATAAATACGGTACATCAAGATGCGTAAACTGAAGGTTTTGCCATGGCCTTCACAATCTCCTGACCTCAACATAATTGAAAATCTATGGATATACATTAAAAGAGCAGTGCATGACAGACAGTCCAGAGATCCCAAAGAACTGGAAGACTTTTGTAAGGAAGAATGGGCAAATATACCTCAAACAAGAATTGAAAGACTCTTGGCTAGCTACAAAAAGCATTTACAAGCTGTGATACTTGCCAAAGGGGGCAGTACTAGATATTAACTCTGCAGGGTGCCCAAACTTTTTTTGCAGATGCCATTTTTTTGTCTTCTGTCATTTTGAAAGTGTAAATTATGGAAATAAAATCTAACTTTTTTTGACATATTATAAGAATGTCTAATCTGTAATTTAATGCCTTTTGGAAATTTTTCCATATTTCCTTGGCTTCGTTATGCACATTAATACACATTTTTACCTGGGGTGCCCAAACTTTCGATCCCCACTGTATATATTTTTTTAATATGTATACTTGTTTTGGATTTAGTGACTGTTTACAATTATCCCTTCTGGCTATTTCACCATATGACAGTGAGGCTTGGTACTCTCCCTCCTTTGGTGGGGAGGAGTGAAGCGCAGGGAAGAATATTCGTTTTATACACAAATTCTTTTCCCTTGAAGAATGTTGAAAGTGGGGGCTGGTTTACGATTTTACTATCATGACCGCCGAATGAAAAAGAGGATTGGTTGCTACTCCCAGTGAGTACATAAGGTGACGATTCAGTGTGTTGTCCGTGTCCTTTGAGAACGTCACGTGTGATGAAACATGTCAGGGCGGTGCTATGCACTGACATCACCACGCTTTTACGTGACCCCGGAAGCACGGGTGTTCGCCTAGGAATTTTTATGATGGCTTCTTTGCCGGCATGTGTAAGGAGATATAGCTCACATACGGGACGGAGAAGCAGTATCTGCGGTGAAGAGGAAGATCAGAATGCGAAGAAACAGGTATCCCAAAACGGACTCAAGACCCCACAGAGGGTTATATCTGCAGGCAATTAAGACCTTGCCACTGGAGGGCATCCACCTCATTCGGAAATGGTCCCCATTACTTTTGGTGTTTACTCACAGAGAGAGGTCTATCCTATATGCCTTTGGTGGTGGTAAATATTCATCTATTTGTTCCAGCTTCAATCTTCCCAATGTATCCCCCCTTCTTCTGTGTTCTAACACTCTGTGTTCCACAACTAGTGGACTTTTATACAAAAAATGTTTTATTCATTTGTGCACTTGTTTGAGTGTATTGTTGCATACTTGTACATTGTATTATTTTTTTATGCTTATAGTTTTGTGCCTTTTTTGTGCTGTATACAAATATTTATTTTCCGCTAATATTTATATGAGGTTGGATATATTGTCTATTTGAGGTTCATCACCTTTGAGCCATTTGCACACTGAGTATTTGATTACTATTTATATACAGGAATATAGATACTGGGGGCCAGATTCAGGTACATCTGCGCATTATTGGACCGGCGTAGCGCACCGCCTTTACGTTAGACTGGCGCAATGTATCGGCGCAATCACCCTATTCTCGTCGCTTTTACGCAGAAAATAGCGCCTGCGCAACGTTATTTCTGAGGCGCAAGTGGGAGTAATACAAATTGGGAAGGATGTGGGCGTGTTACATTGAAATGAGCCGTGACCCCATGCAAATGAAGGGCCGGCTGGCTCGCGCATGGGCGCTTGAAGCAGACCATGTCAGCACCTCTGGAAGTGCACTAGGGCAAAATCATGACCTACGCTGACAGCATAAATAGACAGACACAAACGCCCTTCCTTTGCAAAAGTACATCCCTTTGTATCCCTCCCTATACAGCAAGGTGCTTTTGTTCTGTTGTTGCGTTGTGGTTTGTCTTTGTGATATTTGTGGACTGTGTGATCTTGTGTTTGTTAGAAGATATTTGTAAGTGATTTTTGGTGACTGCTTGTGAGACTTTTTGGTTGTTAGTTTTTTGTTCGTTTGTTTTCTTGCTTGATTTTTGCTGCTTGTTTTTGTGACTGATTTTTCCTGCTTGTTTTTGTGCGTGATTTTTGCTGACTGTTTGGGAGTGAGTTTTTGTCTGTGTATGACGGAGAGAAAGAGGAAGCTAAATTTTACTTTGGGGGAGAAACGAATTCTTGCCCGGGCCATTTCCGATTATGGGCATTACCTCCACGGCCCGGACAGTGCCAACACCACCCCGGCCAGGAGGAGAAAGATTTTGGACAGGATTACTGACCAGGTGAATGCATCGGGGGGGGGGGAGACCCGGACGGGATTGAAAAGAAAATCAATGACCTCCAGGGTCTTGTCAAAAAGAAGCTGGCCAAAATGCTAGCCCATGCCAGGGGCACAGGAGGGGGCCCACCATGCCCTGTTAGGCTGACAGCGGAGGAGCGTGCGGTGGCCCAGACCTTTCATAGGCAAGAAGTGGAGGGCCTGCCCGGCTATGACTCAAGTCATGAAGGCGTGATGCCAGGTAAGTTTTTTTGGCCCTATCAGGTGTGTAGCATGTGTGAAAGGGAATATGTGGCAAGTGTGTGGATCCTCCAACCTGTGAATGTTTTGTGTCATCCACAGATGAGCAGGAGGGTGCTGGGCCATCTGGGCTGACCGCACTATCCGAGCCTGATGAGGACCCCCTGACAAGGCCGCAGTCCTCGGAGGAGGTTGAAGAGGAGGAGGTTGAAGAGAAGGAGGTTGAGAAGGAGGAGTTTGAGGAGGAGGAGTCCATGTCAGGCACTGGACTTTTGTTTTTGGAGGACTCTTCCCCTCTGGCTGGCAGCAGCCAGCCCTCCATAAGGGGTAGCCCCCCCACTCCCTAAATGACCTGCAGACTACAACAGCAGGCGTTGGGCAGGATGTGAGGGCCCTCACCCAGGCTATCCAGGCCAATACAGCATCATTAAGTGCTGGCCTAGACAGAATTGCCGTGGCCTTGGAGGGCAGGCCGCCAGGTGGACAGAGACCAGGGGCTGCTCCTCCTTCCCCGGTTTACCCCCTCCCCCATGAGTCTCCCCTGAGGAGTCGGGGCCGTGGCCGTGGGCGCCCCAGGCGTGGCTCACGTCAATGGCATTAATTTGTTTTTCCCCCTTTTTTTTGGCCTGTTTTTTTTTTTTTTTGCCCATTTTTTTTTTGGTGCTGGAAATTTTTTGCTTTTGCTGGGCATTTTTATTTATTTATTGGGTTGTGAATGCTGTTTGAATGTGGGGGTGACATTCCTGCCGGAAAAGGGGTGTAACCCTCAATTTTGGTGGAGAAGGGTTCCCCAGGACCAGGGAGAAGTGATCCCCAGGTCCGTGTGAATGGTGTATGAATGTACAGTGACATAATTGGAGCCTTGGCGTGGCGTTGCTGCTCACAAGTCCTGC
The DNA here is from genome assembly GCA_029574335.1 of Rana kukunoris. NCBI lineage: Eukaryota > Metazoa > Chordata > Amphibia > Anura > Ranidae > Rana > Rana kukunoris. The sequence continues at coordinate 119,873,140 of CM056058.1, read as the reverse complement.
ATGGTGGACTGGTGCCAATCCAATTTGATGAGGATGTGGGGTGTGTGTGCTAGGGACCACAGTGGTGTGCATGCATGCATTCTCATTGTGCCATGATTAATGTGTGTGTTTAACGTGCAAAGATGCATAATGTGAGCTGGCATGAGATGGGGTCATGAGTTGGGGTCCCAGTGCATATGCAGAGTCACCTTGAAGGGAAAAGACAGGAGGATGTTAGTCGTGCATGTGCCCCTTGTGATGTGTGCATCATGGGGGGGGGACAGTCATGCCTGCCACCCATGTCACTCACCAACCAGCCAGCTGTCCCCATACACGTTCTGTTCGAAATCTGTGGGGATGGGGCTCTGATTGTATATGTAGCTGTCATGGGTGTCATGGGTAGTGTCATGTCTTGGGCTGGTGATGTCCTCCTGCAGGGTTGTGGTTAATTCCATGATGGCATATGAGGGGTGAATCTGAAGATGCGAGACACCTCAGAATCACTCATGCCATAGATGTCTATGCGTGTGTGATATATCCTCTCCCGTGAAGCGCGAAGAGTGAAGAGTGAGGGGCTTGTATCAGATAAGAATATTGTATTAGATTAGATTAAATGGTAAAGTTTATATAAGCCAAAAAAAAGTAAAAAAAAGTAAAAAAAAAAAAAAAATCCCGTGCCCTCCTCAGTGCCCTCCTCCTTCTTTGCTCATCTAAAGTCAGTAGTATAGCTATGAGCATGGATGCCACTGGCATGTTGGCATACAGTTTGTTGGGCAACACGTGTGACTGCTCAGCTCCTCACTAACAGTGTTGCTTCATCTGACATGTAGACGAATTGTCTAAATTTAGAGCAGCTTTTATATGGTCTAACTTTAGACAGAACATTTAGCTGTTGCGCACAGCGCGTAGCCTGCGCTGCACCAACGTTCTTTTGTGGATCCCCGTAACTCCCTCATTAGCATATTTGAATAGCAAATCAATGGTTTGTCTAGTGCAGTTTTGCGCAGACGGATGCGCCTGTCTAACGAAATTACGCTGGACAAAAAAAAATAGATTTCTTGCGTATCTCGTTTTGGGAGTGCCGTGCATCGAAACGCACGCGCACAATTAGACTTACGCCGCGCATCTCCTGTTACGCCGGCGTAATCGCTCTGTGAATCTGGCCCTGTATTTCCTTTAGTGAGACTATTTTCTTTACACATAGGTTTGATCTTTCCTCTAAGGCGGCGTACACACGATCGGATATATCCGATGAAAACGGTCCGCGGACCATTTCCATCGGATATGTCCGATCGGGAGTTTGATCCGATGGCGTGTACACACCATCGGATCAAATTCCCCGCCGCCGGACGGCGCGGTGACGTAGTGGTGACGCGGCGGTGACGTTGACGCCGCCGCGTCACCGCCACGTCACCGCACCAGGAAGTAAAACACTTCCGCGCATGCGCCGAATCCATTCGGCAGCGGCGCGGCGGCGGTGGGGGCCGACATGTCTGCTGGTAAGTGTACTAACCAGCAGACATGTCGGGCGGACAGATTCCCACCGGATAGATTTCAAAGCATGCTTTGAAATCTGTCGGGTGGAGAAATCTGTCCGCTAGCCCATACACACGAGCGGAGATGTCTGCTGAAACGGTCCATCGGACCGTTTTCAGCGGACATATCCCCTCGTGTGTACGCGGCCTTAGAGACTTCACCTGTGCAGGTAACCAGTGGCAGCCACAGTTAGGTTCAGTTAAGAATAGAATGTTGTTACATCTTACACAAGTTTGCCCAGATACAGTAAACATTGATTCAACTGCACTAAGCCTGGTCTGAAGTTATTCAAAGGGGTTCATGTGAGGTCTAGGCATACTATTAAAGAACTTGGGTCTGCAACCACAAAAAGGAGTATGAGTAACATTGCTGCGGCAAAGAATTATGAGTAACTACAAGGAAAACAGCAACGAGTCATTGGTGTGGTACCTAATAGGTGACAGGTTCTCCAGTAGCAAGGGGGTTGGTGTTTTGACTCCCACCCTAGCTGTCCACCCATCTGTCAGTCATCAGGAGTGGACTAGTTTTACCAAGATCTAGGCCTGGTCACTTTGTACGGAAAGAGAAGAGTTAGCGGGAGAGCATGCGTGAGGTGAGTACTTGGCGGGACTCCATTCTTTTGCTGGGAGTGAGGTAACAGAGGTACGCTGACTGGAAGTTGCTCAGTCTGTTCCTCCAAATGCAACACATACATTAGAGCAGTGGGTAGAACATGGAATGAGGAAACTAAGGTGGAACTCCATATCTTAGGTACTGCACACACATGCCTCATCATGGAGTTAGGAGACAGCCTTAAAGCATTTGTTACCCCCCAACACTTTATGTGCCTGCTGTACCATGTACATGTATGACAAAGTATCATGTATCCAATATGTTTGTTTTGCTTCCTTTGTGTGAAATCCCCGGTGTTCCTGCCAGTCCCTTTGCTTTCCTATTGAAAACCGACTACATTAAGCAGGCACACACAACAAGGTCAGCTTTCTAGCTATGCTAGGAACTCATTATGCTCTCTTTGAATAATCATGCACAGCCATTCACTGGCAAGCTCAATGTGAAGAACAGAGGGAATTTAGTACAATAAGTGTCTAAAATGGCCCCAGATTGCATTTTTTTATGTTTTCAGCATGTTTTGAATGTTTTCAGCATTTAGACAGCATGGGAACACTGTTTTGCACTCCACCTGCGTTCCAAGATGGTGTAAGTGTCGTGTCCCAACCTACGTGTTTTGTCAGCATACATCTGACGTCATCAAGGGTCCTGTTGTAATCTTCATAATATACAATAAATAGATTCAGCAGGTAGAGTGGGTATTCCCCCACCTCCATAATAGCTGCAGTAGGTGTGCAGATATCAGCAAGAGGTTCCTAGTGAAATATAATGTAACTTAACTCTCAGAAATCCGCTAAAAACTCAAATCTTAAATTTATGTGGCATTACTCTTTAAATTGGATAATATTTCTAGTGCAACTGCTATTTATGTACAACGCTGAAAATGACTGCACATGTAGCTTGGATATAAATGACAGCGTAACAAAAGAACACTGGGGACATGGGAAGGCTTTGAAATGCTTTGTGCTGGCATAAGAAAACTCCAATGTTGGAAGAATGGGAAGTAGCTCCTTAGAAGAAAAGTCCTTGCTGTTAATGTGTACTTTGCTACATTAGATTCAGCAGGAAAATAGTGACTGATAGTACTGCAATAAAAAAAACCTGTAGTTGATGTAAATCTTTTTGACTACTGCTGTTTCTAGCAGCTGCTGCTAAATGTATTCCGGTAAAGGATACAATGTCAGCACAGTGCATGAACTGAACAGAGTTATCCCTCAAGCCCCTGAGTATATGCTTCCGGCATTTAGGATGCACAGTCAGAGGAAAATAAGCTGATATCAGAATCAATCCCTAAGGAATTCTTGTACTTTGCAGATGCTTGAGATTTGCTGGCAATTTACTGTTACAAGGAAATGTACATAACTACACTATGCAACTTCTCAGGTAAAGACCCAAGGGAAGAGTTTAATCAGTTCTTTAACTAAAGAAAATCAGTATAGTATTTATTGCTTTTTTTTTTTTTAAACGCCCAGATGTCAGTCTTTGACAGGATTGTAGTTTTAAATATTAATTATGTCACTTGAAAGGTGTATGCTATCTAGCGTTCAATTAATGTTATTCTAACACAAGGGAAAAAAGAATACTGGATGTTTATGCCTTACATTACATTTTGTTTGTTTTTTGGGTAAGACGCACTTTACCATTTATTTCCATTGTTAAAGTTACATACCTCCCAACTTTTTGAGATGGGAATGAGGGACACCTAGTAGCAAAAGTATGTAGGTGTAGGACACACCCCCTGCCACACCCCCTTAACCACTTCAATACAGGGTACATGTGAACCTTTCTGCCCAGTCCAATTTTGAACAAACACAGAGATACAAGTAGCACAGCACAAGCAAGCCAAACCCTATGGTAAGATCACTGACCGTCTACCACACATGTACTGCATGTATGTACACCAACAGCAAACCTTACTTCCAGCAAGTGCTCAGTTTGATATGTTGGGTAAATATTTTTCACATAAAATGTTATTATATCTGCAACCATAAACAGTACCTGGCTATCATATATGCACTTCAAAACAGATACGCCAGCTAAACCAATTTACAGTGGTTGAAAACCTTAAAGGGGTTATAAAGGTAAAAAAAAAATCCCTAAATAGCTTCCTTTACCTTAGTGCAGTCCTCCTTCACTTACCTCATCCTTCCATTTTGCTTATTTATTCTGAGAAATCCTCACTTCATGTCCTTCTGTCTGTAACTACACACAGTAATGCAACATTTTCTCCTTGGTGTGGAGAAAGCCTCTTGAGGGGGGAGGGGGTGAGCAGGAGGGTCAGAACGCTCTCTACTTTGCAGATAGATGACACTCCTGCTCGTCCCTTTCCCCTCAAGTGGCTTTCTCCACACCAGGGAGAAAGCCTTGCATTACTGTGTGTAGTTACAGACAGAAGAACAGGAAGTGAGGGTTTCTTAGAAGAAATAATCAAAAATCAAAGGATGAGGTAAGTGAAGGAGGACTGCACTAAGGCAAAGGAAGCTATTTAGGGAAAACATTTTTTACCTTTACAACCCCTTTAAGCTTTTTTATTATCATAATATATATGTTATACTTACCTGATCTATGCAATGATATTGCACAGAGGGGTCCCTTACCTCCTTTTCTCAGGTTCCCCGCTGGCTATCTTGGCTCCACCTCTTCTTCTCCAAGCCGGCTGCCTAGGGAGCACTCCTGAGTCTTTCTGTGTGTGTGTATAGACACACATAGCCAGCTCTGCCACACCCCCACTCCCTCCTTACAGGATTTAACTGGCAACTGCTGCCAGTGGCTCCGCTACTCTCAGTGAATCCTGTCAATACAGGAAGAGAAAAGAGTGAAACTGCCTGTGGGGACAACGCTGGATCGAGAGTGGTGTTTAGGGACAGGGGAAAAAGAAGCGCGATGGGAACTTTTTTTTAATCCCAAATGCATTAAAGGGGTTGTAAAGGAATTTTTTTTTTTTCATAATAAGCATCCTTTACCTGCAGACATTCCTTTTTTCACTTCCTTATTGTTCGTTTTTGCTCAGAAGTTGCTCTATTTCTTCTCTGTTCTGTTCACTTCCTGCTTGTCTGATTTTACTGACCACCGTGAAGGGAAGCTTTACTGCGGTGGTCAATAACGTGCTCTCCCCCTCCTGGGAACTACATCTGTGTGGCAGGACGCTCTCTACGTGTTAGAGACTTCAAGGAGTTGTGAAATACTGGGCGTGCCACAATTCATACTGGGAAATGTAGTTCTTACATGAACAAGTGATGCAAACCAGGAAGTGAATGAGAGAACAGAAACTAGATCGCCGGAGGTTATATAGATGAAGAAATGTAATAGGTATTTAGGTATTCATTACACTATTCTGTCTGTCTACCTTGCAGACATTAATTTTAGGCCAAAAAATGTTTACAACTCCTTTAAGGTAAACATTTTTTTGCCTTTATAACCACTTTGAAATGAATGCTTACCACTACATGGGAGGCAGATCTTCAAAATCTCTAATTTCTTCAACAACTTTTAGCTACAGTCATATACAGTTTCATAAAATGTTGGTGACAACATTTTCGTATTGCAAAGAGAATGTTCACAATAGCATTAGTAATTTAACACAAAAGTGTCTTATCGTCCATCAATATGGCACACCTAATCCTTCATGATTAAACCAATAGGGGGGAAAATGTCAGAAGGGTGGCCTGAGGGCAGGACCATGTGCTGAAGCTTATCAGATGCTTAAATTTTTGCCTGTAAAGAAGTGCTAATTTTTTTGAACTATACTGAGCTATAATTAAAGCACACTTATGCTTCACACCTTTAAAATGTGGTTGTGTATACTCAAAATATGCAAAATAAAGTAAACACATTTTAAAATGAATACCAAGTACCCTATTTTGAGGAACCCTATAAGGCTGGGATCAGCATTTTTTTTATATAAAGAAAAAAAAAAAAGACTCAAACTTTTTAGAAGCATGCATATTTGCTCTCACACATTTGCAGCTGAAAGTTTTAATAATGAACTTGCTGGAAGGTAAACACTCATGTGGCAACATTTAGGGTCCATGCACACTGGCTTGAGCCTAGGTTTCCATCTATGCAGGTTGCCCACCGCGTCACTCGGGTGCCGATAAGCGTGCCTCGTGGCCGCGATGTACACCAGGTACCCGTGATCGGCAGTTACAGAGCCAGGGACATGGATCTCTGTGTGTAAACACAGAGATCCACGTCCTGTCAGGGAGAGGCGACCGATTGTGTGTTCCTTGTACATATGGACACCGATCGGTAACCTCCCCCAGTCAGTCTCCTTCCCTACAGTTAGAATCACTTCCTAGGGCACACATTTAACCCCTTGATCGCCCTTTAGTGTAAACCCCTTCCCTGCCAGTCACATTTATACAGTAATCAGTGCATATTTATAGCACTGTTCGCTGTATAAATGTGAATGGTCCTAAAATAGTGTCAAAAGTGTCCGATGTGTCAAACGCAATATCACAGTCCTGACAAAATCACAGATAACCATTATTACTAGTAAAAAAAAAAAAAATGTCATAAATCTATCCCCTAATTTGTAGGCGCTATAACTTTTCAAACTAATCACAACACGCTTATTGCGATTTTTTCCCCTAAAATTATGTAGTAGAATACATATCGGCTTAAACTGAGAAGAAAATATATATATTTTTTTTTTATTGGGATATTTATTATAGCAAAAAGTAAAAAATATTTTTTTTTTCAAAATTGTCAGTCTTTTTTGTTTATAGCGCAAAAAAATAAAAAACGCAGAGATGATCAAATACCACCAAAAGAAAGCTCTATGTGTGGTGAAAAAAGGACGCCAATTTTGTTTGGGAGCCACGTTGCAGGACTGCACAATTGTCATTCAAAACAGTGCTGAAAGCTGAAAATTGGCATGGGCAGGAAGTGGGGTAAAAATGACGGTATTTAAGTAGTTAAACACACTATATATAGCTGGTTGCCAAGTAGTGGGCCGGGTAGCCAGCAGCCACATCCTTAACAACCGATGAGTCATCCGCTATCAACGGGCTTACCTGCTGATAGCTAAATGTGAAAAAAAAAATTGGCAAGAAAAAAATTGAAGGCATGGGTCAGGAACTATACCAGGCCACGTGCCCCTAAATCCAAAGCACCTTGTTCTCATGTTGATAAGGGTCCCTTCCTGACAACTCTGGATGGTGGTTGTGGGGGTCTGGATGCTATGCCTCATGGCTATATAAGAAATGACAGACAGCGGAGTGAGCGGATCAGCAGCAGCGGAGGAAGAAGACATTACCAGAGGGAGGAGAGAAAGAAGAATGAATGACCAATCAGAATGTGTTTCAGAGGCTAGTCATTGCTCCTTCCTCAGTTGAGAGAGACGTGACTAGCTTCTGAAACGCATTCCAATTGGTCATCTCTACTCGTGGTTTGTCAGGTGCTACTCAGTTCCCCACAGCTCTTGGTTCCAGCATCCTTACTGCTGTTTCTTCAGAGCCGTTACTGCGGCAAGAACCTTTCCACGATCCCAATGTGGGATCCTTTGCACAGCCCACCTTGGCACAGACAGTCACCTATGGTTATTCCGTGAGTTGAACTCGTTATTGTGTTTTTTATTTATACTGAATAAACCGTGTTACACTTTCGGTCGCCTGGCACCTCTCTCTCTCTCCCTTCACCCTTGTGCAGGCTGCCTCATTTCCTATGGAGACCACAGACACGTTTTTTATTAATTGTTGATTTTTGTTCTTTTTACTTTTATCCAGACTGAGTATATGAGAGACACTTTTGTATAAAGGTGCATCATTTTATGTACACATAATACATTTTTACTTTTTTGGACATTTATTAATTTTTGGACATTTTACACTAGACAATCCCAGGACAGTGCTGAGAATTTTTGTCTGTTTGAGGTGAATTAACAAACACCTTTATAAATATGCCCTCAGGCTTGATTAGGCTTTCCTTTTGACGCATGTTTTTAATTTTAGGTGACCTAGCAAATATCCAAAATTTCAGTCACAAGGTTTTAAAATTGCATGTCTATTCATGATGTCAAATTTAATTACAAATGGTTTGATGTCTGTGTATCTCTTATATTTAGGAAAACATGTAATTTGATGAAACGTTCTGTTCACCTCGGGAAGGTGAACAAGGGTCAGTACAAGGGTCGTGTTAGGTAATAGGTGCCACGTCAATAGATTGCTTATTTAAAAAATAAAAATAAATTGACTTTTTTTGCTTCTGAATGAATAAAATGTCACAGCGTATAATGTACAATGTGTTCTTCAATGCAAGGAAGCAAGCTGTACAGCTATACCGCACAGTATGGTGAAAATTAAATTTGTATTCTACTACTAAAATATTAAACTTCTTAACGGAAATGTAATTGTTTTGTACATGTTTTCTTTATGGTCAGAACAATGAATTGAATATAAACGTTTTGTATTTCCTACCAGCAATTTGAGCTCTTTCTCAGTGATGGCCTGTCCATAGAGGGCGCATGGGTGCTGCCTCCCCTATCCATGCATCTGGCCCCCTGATCTACATAGCAGTGGTGCCGGACCATGGATTCATATGCGGGATGCATGTTTTTTTGAAGCATGTGATTAAAGCCAGAAGCTCTAATAGGCTTCAAAAAAGGGTGGCCTTGGAGCACAGAGCATTGCACTCCGCTGCCACCCAGTTGTGTCACCATAGCGAATGAACTTTTGCTATTTTCACACTAATGTTCCTCCCCGCCAATCAGGAGGCAGGTCTGTGAGACCTGTTTCCCAATTAGCCAAAGCATCAGGTGATCCTATTGGATGCCTAGTGCTTTGGCGGAGGAAGCTGGAGGAGCAGATCCCGGAGCAGACACGGCTGCTGCCTGCACTCCAGGAGAGGAGAGGAGGAGAGGACGCGGTTAGTGCCAAACCGCCCAGGGGGGTCTGTTTCAGTGCCATGTTTGCCACTCCTCCAAAAGAGAAACCCAAAACCTGCCACTGCTCTTTCTGTCTTTATCTGTTGGGCTCATGGACATAAGTATCTTAGTTTTTCGCCATTCTACAAGTGTGCGCAACTTTAAAGTGGGAAATGTTAAGTATCTATTTACTCTGTGTAACATCATCTTTTATATTTTACCAAGAAAACAGGTTACCGTATATTCGAGTATAAGCTGACCCTAATATAAGCCGAGGCACCTAATTTTACCACAAAAAAATGGGAAAACGTATTGACTGGAAAAGAGGGTCAACAATGCCCATCTGCAACCTCTGCAAGGTTGAAATGGTGGGTGCCCAGGGTCAAAGGTTGAAGCCGTGGGTGCACAGCCCTGCTGTAAAAGAATACAGAGTATATTCTACCCACCCCTAGCCATATACTGCCAGCCAAGGGGCCCCATACACAGCTGGCAGCCTGTGTATTTGCTCTCACAGCAAACTGTCCACCAGGCAGCTTCCATTACTCTCCATCACCCTCCCCTTCTCCCAGAGCTGACAAGAACGATATAGAGGAAGTGAAAGCACAGAAAGACAACTCTCTCCATTAATTTCCTTACTTTGTTCCATTCCGCAGCTCCACACGGAAGGCTTGTCTCTATGGCAACCGTAACGCCGAGCCAGGCTTCGCCACTGCTGCTAGATAATGGCTACCGCTCTTCCCGCCACAGGAATATGAGCCCCTGATGTCCCCGATGTGCATGATGTCTCTGGTCAGCAATAGATGTGGGCAGGTGCTCCCCATACATATAGCTATAGCTGTCTCTAATTACAGTCCGCGCCATCCACTGTAACAAAGCTCCCCTTCCTCCTCATCGCGGCGGGACGGCGTGGACAGCTCGGACTTCCTATACACAGTCACACAGCCCTGACTGACATGGCGGCAGGAGAGGAAACCTAAACTGACTCGAGTATAAGCCGAGTGGGGCATTTTCAGCACAAAAAAATGGAGAATGCAAAATGTGGTTTTGCTGTGCACGGTAGCCAATCAGCTTCAAATTTCAGCTTGTTTAAATACATTTTGACAATAAAACCTGGAAGCTGATTGGTTTTCAGAGCTGCAGCAGATTTTGTACTTTTCCGTTTTAGTAAATTCACCCCTATCTGTCCCATCCATTTCTCCTTCTCTCCTGCCAGCCATTCTATCCAGTCCACACGTTGTGTCTGGGCACAGCAGCTAAGGTTGCGTTGCTTGACAACATCGGACTCAGCTATGCTATTTTTCCCTTTCTTGCCCATGGTTATAGTCTGCACATGTCCAATTAGAATGGCTATGTTTATGTGTAAACTATGGCCTCTAGGCATATTAGGGGCTGTCAGGTAAAGCTCCCATTGCCTATCAATGACATGGAATGGAATTCTTTTTCTTTTACTATTATTTTCTTCTGGTGCATTGTATCTGTTTTGGGACATTCAAGAAACACGTTGAAGGAGGTATTTAGCACACTTTATAGAACTAATTTTTATTTCTTTGCTTATTCTTATTGTTTTCTTTTCGTTTTCTGTGGGATTATGATGTTATAGGAGGGTGGTACCCGGGTTGTTATGGGTTACTCTAAAATATATATATGTGTATTATGTATATGCTTTTTACCACTATGTTGTCTTGAGAAAGGGAACATGCAAAGCTCCAACAAGGTTTTTTTTGTATGTCTTTTATGACACAATAAGCAAATTAAATATTTATTTGGAGTGCTGGTAGCTTCATATCTTTGCAGCTGTTCTGGTATAGAACTATTTGTGGCATTAACTTTGAACACCCATTATTGCAAGGTCAAGTACTGTGTGGAATGCAGCTTTTATTTGGAATTTATTGAGCCTTAACTGTAACTGTTGCCAAATATTTTTCTAGCGTTGGACAGAGTGGAGAAGGTTTATAACCTCACCTAAACTTTTATTGTTGCCTTTGACTCCACTGGAGAGTTTATAGTAATGATGCTGAATAGCCTCAACTGCTCCATCCATGGTAAAGTCCAAGTACCATAAGGATGAAAGATAAAAGTTATTGGCAATAAGGAAGGTGGTGCCCTGCAGTTTATTGATATCAATATAGTAACAGCAAAAAAAGCACAATGTTTGAAAAGAGCAATCCCTGTTATAGATGGGCATCTGTATCTCTATGCGGATCAATAAATGATTGTGCTTCACCCTTTTCAGTGGCAAATTACTTTGCTCTTTCAGCTTTACACAACAACTCTATCTTAAAAACTAGTTTATTGTTTTTAGAAAATTCCCCTACAGTAATACAGGGAAAAAAAGTGTTAGGACTCTCTCTATAGGTAACAAAGGAAACCTGATAAATGTTTTAGGAAAAATAACCTAAAAAAGGGCAAAAGTACCCCCCGGTACAATGGGACTTCATGGGCGAACAAGGAATGAATCATGTATCATAAAATATAGTTTATTTAAATGAGTTTTTTTTAAACACATATGTGTAATGACAAACATATCACAAGTTTGTACAGTACATTATATGAAAAGACAGTGTTGTGCGCATAACAAGCTATTTACAAATTCTAGTGATAGTAATTTTCCTCTTTTAGTCCGACATGCTTCAGGAATTTTATCTCTTTCTCAGAGACATTATAGAAATGAGTGCAAATACATTCTGAAAGAGAGCAAGCATAGTAGTTTCAAATAAATATTCAAGGACAAGTCATCCGCATAGCACATGAGCATGTCCACCATACATACCAGCACTGGATTGTAAATGATTTTCATAGAAGAGATTTAAAACCAAAAATTCATAGGAACGCAGGTTTCTTGTTGCCTGTTCATCAAATAAGTGATGAACCCTGTCTGGGCTCGGGACAGCTCTCGCAAGGGTCCCCAAAATAAACAGCTCCCACAGTCCAACCAGAGAAAAGAGGCCCTGATTGACGATCAAGTACCCTAATGTAAAAGAACATAAATATATGTTGTCGTGATTGTCAAAGATACAGAAGATAGTCTTCACCAAATGTCAGAATACTCTCTAATTTCCATAAAGAATAGACAAAACTGTCCAAGTATTCAGTGAAACAGTACATTTAAAATTTGAATTGTTGCATAGAAAGGGGAGGGAAGGGGAAAGAAATTCCTAACCTCTCAGGTTAATTGTTTATGAAACAAAAAAGAGGGAGTAACAGAGAAATAACTGTTTTTCTTACCAAAGGTAACTGGATCGTTGTTGGCTCCAGAGGACAGCGTCCAATATGGCCGGTGCACCGTCCGATATGGCCGGTGCACCGTCCATAGATTTTAAAGGACGCCGGTGCAGGCGCAGTTATCCTCCAACCAATATCAGTGGTGCCGATGAACGGCATCGCTGAGTGTTTTAGCGTGATGACTTCATCCCATTGTGACTGAGGGCAAGACGAGTGGAAGCCCGGAAGTGGTGTGAGTATGACGTTTCAGCCAGTGGATTGAACAAGAAAAAATGTGCATTCTCTGTAAGTACTATAGCAACCACTGGCAATCTACTCAGTGCCTGCTTACTATGCTATAGACAACGTTGGGTATATAAAGGATAAACCGAACAAGGATTTGGGCTAAATGGATAACAAGCAAGTGCAGACTCTCCAAAAGGGGCAAAGGGAGATATACAAAAGGGGACCCTCAGGGTGAGAGCAGCATGGCGTCGACCCATTCACAAGGTATGGGAAAATGCCATGCAGATCAAGCCCATCAGCACAAAGTAGTGGCAAGGTCCCGGGCACCCCGAGAGTGTCCAGGGGAGCATCTAGGCATGACACTTATGACAGGTGCCCGCTCACCGATAAAAAAGAAACGGCTCCCGTGCGCCGGGCGGGGATGAACCGAGCCTCAAAAACATATACAGGGACCTGCGTGCAACAACAATATTATTTACTAGCTTAATAAAGCATTAGTGACAAGAATTGGAAAATCCTACACAGGAGATCAAAATATGACTCTGTGTTATATAAATCATCAGTATATTCTCAAGAGGAACGCAGATATGGTGTTTTTAAGACTATTAATCATTCTTTTTCACACCCTCCTGACACAAAACCGTCTAGAAAGGGACGGAAGCTTAATAGGGTGTTTAGAACTGGAAATTAGGTTGCATTGAAGTCAGCAATACAATGTACCTTCTTTTTGAGCAGAACCTTGTTCCAGTCACCGCCTCTATTGTCCGGATGGACTCGATCGAGGATGGTGAATAGAACCCGGGGAGGAACACCCGTATGATGATCTCATACACGCCGACCAAGACGAAGGTCAGGATTCGCACATTTTATAATTGCAATGTCTTGTACTGCTCTCTTGTAAAATTCTAGTTTGGTTTTACCAATGTATAAACATTGGCACTGACACGCTAGCAAATAAATGACCCCAGGCGTTTTACAATTTGCATAGTGTCTTGGTCTATACATTTTGCTGTTCGGTAGCATGAATTTAGACTGTATATTCATGTAGCGACAGCATGTGCATCCACCACAGGTAAATGTACCATGTCTTTTGCATGGGTCAGACTGAAAACATACTCTCTTTTGATGTCTTTTTAAAAGTGATGGTAGAAGTAGTAGATATATGTGGACTTAGATTTGGATCAATTTGTAACAGATGCCAATGTTTTTGCAAAATGTTTATGATAGCTTTAAGTTGCTTATACATCGTTATTAATCTAGTAAGCATCATATGTTTTTTTTGAAAAAATTAGATCTTTTCTTATTTGTCCGTACACGTTTAAAGGCCTTTTTCAGGCATGTAGATGAGTAGCCTCGATCAAGGAGGTGACTCCTAAGGGAATTCGCCTCCCGGATAAACTCTATGTCTGTAGAATAGTTGCGCCTGAGCCTCAGATACTGTACATATGGAATGGACAGAACCAGAGGCTCAGGATGTGAACTGGACGCGTGCAAAATAGTATTTCCATCGGTCTCTTTGCGATATAGACCACTGGATAGTGAACCATCTGCTGATTTGATGATGTTTAAATCTAGATATGTGATGGAAGTATCACTGAAAGTCATTGTAAATTACAGGTTGAAAACATTCTTGTTCATGGCACAGATGAAAGCTTGCAAATTTGCTGATGTACTGTCCCATATCCTCAAAATATCATCGATATACCTAAACCATTATAGAACATGGGTGGTATATGATAAGTTGTCACTAGAGAGAAGAGATCGCTCCCACTGCCCCAGTTACAGGTTGGCATACGATGGGGCACAACAAGTCCCCATCGCAACCCCCTGCACCTGGAGGTAGTGGGATCCGTCAAAAGGAAAAATGTATGTGTTGAAATGAAGTCCAAAGCTTCTATTAAAAAACAGGACTATACTTTCAGGAATCATTTCTGTAGGATTCAAAGGGAGAAATGTGCTCAAAAGTGTCCAAACTCACCTTCCACGATGATGAATTTTAGGGTTCTTGTCTCGTTAGGACTCCTGCTGGCAGTGCTGCTCTGTGCAGGTGCTGCCACCGTTTGATGACTTGGTTATCTTTCCAGGTGGGAAGATGGCAGATGGGAGCTTATTCAGAGTGTAAAAAAAAAAAAAAAGAAACAGTTGAACTTGTGATCATCCTTGTGAGATTGGGATATGGCATGTTTTATTGACGAGAGGCCAAGTTTATGGGGGATGGAGCTATATAATGCTTCTACGTCAATAGCAACTAAACGGGAATGGGATGGAATATGTAGTCCTTCTAAGTTTTGTAGTTTTGTAGTAAATGAATGGTGTCTTTAATATATGAAGATGGATTAGTAACAAAAGGTCTGAGATGACTGTCAATAAATTTGCTCAAATTTTCTGTTATGGAACTGTTCCCAGAGATAATGGGATGGCCCAGTGGGTTTTTGAATCTTTGTGTATTTTAGGAAGACAGTATAGAGTGGGAATACGAAGTTGAGATGTTCTAATGAATTCCCAAACATCCCTATCAATGGCCCCATTGCAAAATGCTCCATCTACTAAAGGCGCCATTGAACTTTTCAATGACACCTTTCGATATGAGTTTGTACCAGGATTTGTTTGAAACAATCTTTTAAAACATCGCTGCTAGTGATGAGCCGAACACCCCCACGTTTGGTTCGCACCAGAACCGTCGAATGGACCGAGCGTTTGCGCTAACATTTAGAACCCCATTGAAGTCTATGGGACTCGAACGTTCAAATTCAAAAGTGCTCATTTTAAAGCCTAATATGCAAGTCATTGTCGTAAAACATCTTTGAGAACCCGGGTCTTGCCCCAGGGAACATGTATCCAAGAGCAGTAATTTTAATGAGGCTTAAATAAAAATAAAAAAATGAAAAATTCCTTTAAATATTGTACCTGCTGGGTGTCTATACCTGTGATAACGTCTTTAACCCCTTCCATACAGGGCATTTTCACCCCCTTCCTGCCCAGACCAATTTTTAGTTTTCAGCGCTGTTTCACTTTGAATGACAATTGCGCGGTCATGCAACACTGTATCCAAATTAAATTGTTATGTTTTTTTCCCCACATAAATAGAGCTTTCTTTTAGTGGTATTTAATCATCTCTGCGGTTTTTATTTTTTGCGCTATAAACAAAAGAATAGCGTCAATTTAAAAAAAAAATATATTTTTAACTTTTTTATTTAATAAATATCAAAAACATTTTCCTCAGTTTAGACCGATACGTATTCTTCTACGTATTTTCGGTAAAAAAAAAACGCAATAATCGTTTGCGCAAAAGTTATAGCGTCTACAAAATAGGTAATAGATTTATGGCATTTTTATTTTTATTTTTTTACTAGTAATGGCGGCGATCTGCATTTTTTTTTTGTGACCGTGACATTGCGGCGGACATATCGGACACTTTTGACACGTTTTGGGACCATTCACATTTACACAGCGATTAGTGCTATAAAACTGCACTGATTACTGTGTAAATGTGACTGGCAGGGAAGGGGTTAACACTAGGGGTGCTGAAGGGGTTAAAATGTTACCTAAAGTATGTTCTAACTGTAGGGGAGGGGGACTCACAAGGGGAGAAGACCAATGTGTGTTCCTCTGTACTGAGAACACACATCAGTCTCCTCACCGCTGACAGGAGGTGGATCTGTGTGTTTACTCCTGCTGTGATCAGCGGTAATCGCGGGTGCCCGGCGGCAATCGCGGCAGTCGGGCACGCGCGCGGGATCGCGAGTGGTGCCGCAGGCGCGCGCGCGTGCTCTAGAATGCCGGAAAACAAAGGACGTTGTGTGACGTCCACTCTCATCGGCGAGGGGTTGCTACAGACGTCAATCCCCTATGACCCGGTATGGAAGTGGTTAAATAGCACAATCACCTGCCTGCCAGTAAATTAGGAAAAACTGATCTAGGTAGCTAAGCCAATTATGGCTCTCAGTTTTTTGCGCGCTGTGATTGGTCAAGCATGCGGGTCATAGTGCATGCTTGGCCAATCATCAGCGTGCAATGCTGCAGTGAATTATGGGCCGTGACGAATTTGGCGCGAACGACCCGTTTTGGTCGAATTTCAACGAATGTACGAACAGACGATGTTCGAGTCGAACATACGTTCGAATCGAAAGCGGAGCTCATCCCTAATTGCTGCATATTGCTCATTAGTCATATTGACAATGTTCCCATCCGGATGGTTTGATGGTCAAAGAATGTTCTTTTTTTTCACCTAGTATATCTGATAAATGTTCTAAGTCTTCCCCAATAATTCAAAACGAATAAAAAAAAAAAAAAAAATGTCTGGAGTTGAATGTCAAATAATTATGAGAAAGGGCAAGCATTTTCACTTTAATATTTAAGAAATGTGGTACTTTAACCACTAGAGGTCCGCGCTATTGACAGAATATGTCAACAGCGCGGACCTGAGGTGCCGGGGTCACGTCTTTGGACGTGATTTACTTGTAATTCCCCGCGCGCACCACAGGGTGGCGCGCGGCGGGGAAAAACAGTCCCGATGCATCACCGAGGATTCGATGCGTGTACCCGGCAGCCGCGATGTCCGTCAGGTACACGCGATCGGCGGTGACAGAGCAGGGACGTGGAGCTCTGTGTGTAAACACAGAGCTCCACGTCCTGTCAGGGAAAGGAGACAGATGCTGTTTCCCTTGTACATAGGGACACAGCATCGATCACCTCCCCCAGTCACCCCCCTCCCCCCACACAGTTAGAACACACCCAGGCAATACATTTAACCCCTTCCTCACCCCCTAGTGTTAACCCCTTCAATGCCAGTCACATTTATACAGTAATTAGTGCATATTTATAGCACTGGTCGCTGTATAAATGTGAATGGCGCCAAAAATGTGTCAAAAGTGTCCGATGTGTCTGCCGCAATATCGCAGTCCAAATAAAAATCGCAGACCGCCACCATTACTAGTAAAAAAAAAATATTAAAAAAAAATCATAATTCTGTCCCCTATTTTGTAGGCGCTATAACTTTTGCGCAAAGCAGTCACTTATTGTGATTTTTTTTTTTTTTTTTTTTACAAAAATACGTAGAAGAATATGTATCGGCCTTAACTGAGAACATTTTTTTTTTTTTTTTTTTAAATTGGGTTATTTATTATAGCAACAAGTAAAAAATATATATATATTTTTAAATTGTCGCTCTTTTTTTGTTTATAACGCAAAAAAATAAAAACCGCACAGGGCGATCAAATACCACCAAAAGAAAGCTCTATTTGTGGGGAAAAAAAGAACGCCAATTTTGTTTGGGAGCCACGTCGCACGACTGCGCAATTGTCAGTTAAAGCGACGCAGTGCCGGAAGCTGAAATTTCGCCTGGGCACGAAGGGGGTTTATGTGCCCAGTAAGCAAGTGGTTAATTAGTGATCAAATTTATAGAGCAATACCGCAAAACTAATACCACCCTTAATTAATGCGGCCAAAATGTGTTTCCCTCTTCATTGGGGAACAACCCATGTTCCGACCCTTCCTGAATGGCTCTAACGTGTGTAAAAAGTTACAGAAATGGAGGAACTAATCTCCATAGCCAAAGACTGTCTAACCAAATTTTCACATACTGTACATGGGCCAGTTAGATACACTTCCGCACCACAGATAGACACACATTATTGATTAGCCAAACTCCTCCAGATCTCACACCCCAAGACAATTGTGACCCTTAATGACTCTTTTCCTGCATTTCAAAAACAAACCCTGTCAAAACATGAGACAATATACCTCCCTCCCCTAAACAAGGGAAGATTGAGGGAGGACCCTTCACGAGTTATCTAAACAAACACCCATAATCCCTCAGATCAGGTTTCTTTATACACCTTACACCAATCCTTCGGGAAGGGTGGTGGAGACTGGGAGGCAAGTCAACACACCCCCTCCCCCTACCAACTGGACCCAAGCCCCCCTTTTTTTCTTTTTTCTTTCCTCTTTTTGTCCCACCCCCTCCCCTCTCCCCTTTTCCCCTTTTTTTACCTCTCTTTTTGGGTTTACACCCTAAATCACTCCCTATATTCTACAGGGCCTTATTTCACCAAACATTGATATCTAACCAACTTTGATTTCACGATTAATAGGAGGAAACTAATACTGAAAGTTGGTTACCACCCAAATCTCCAAATCTATCCACAAATCACAGCCAAGCCTATACTGGCACCAGACGGAAAAACTGTTAGGTGCCGTACACACGGCAGAGAACCTCGACGGGCAGAACACATCGTTCCG
Organism: Rana kukunoris; assembly: GCA_029574335.1. NCBI lineage: Eukaryota > Metazoa > Chordata > Amphibia > Anura > Ranidae > Rana > Rana kukunoris. The sequence goes on along the minus strand of CM056058.1, from coordinate 119,854,467 downwards.
CCCGTCGAGGTTCTCTCCCGGCCGTCGGATTCGGCGACCCGCCCGTCAAAAATGGCAACCAGCCATTCTTCCAGGCGGGCCGTCGAGAAAATAGAGAGCGTGCTCTCTATTTCGGCTCGACGGGCTTCCCGACGGGAAGCTCGCCGAGACCGTACACACGGCCGAGGTCCTCGCTGGAATGTGCATTCCAGCGAGGTTCTCGCTGATTTTCAGCGAGAACCTCGGCCGTGTGTACGGGGCCTTACTGTGATAAGTATTGTAATTTACTTTGTCGACCTAAGCTGGAACTTCTTCTTTTTCTGCTACTAATATTGCCTGCTAGTTCTGAACAACACTGCTGTAAAACCTTTTGTTATGGACAACAATGCCTCAGGCACCTTGTTTAAATGCATTGTAAACCTTTCTTTTTTCTTCGTCAATAAAATATCATGTAACAAATGTATAGAGCGTAGCACTCGAAGCTTTTCTTTTTTTATTCCAGATATAGGTATTTTTACATAGTTACATTGGTCCAGCTTGAACCAGTGTAACTATGCACAGTTACAGAGTGAAGTTGGGACCCTAATCAGTATACTTCTTCCAGGTCAGTAACCCTGAGTTGGACAAATTGAAAGCCATTGTAAGAGAATAACAGTCAAGGAATCAGCATTGTTTAAAATGGTAGCTTACCAATAATAGTGTCTAGACTTCCTTGGTACAGGTTCCTTTAACCACTTAAGACCCGGACACATATGCTGCTAAATGACCCAAGGTGTTTTTACAATTCGGCGCTGCGTCGCTTTAGCAGACAATTGCGCGGTCGTGCGACGTGGCTCCCAAACAAAATTTGCGTCCTTTTCTTCCCACAAATAGAGCTTTCTTTTGGTGGTATTTGATCGCCTCTGCGATTTTTATTTTTTGCCGCTATAAACTAAAATAGAGCGACAATTTTGAAAAAAATCACCATTTTTTACTTTTTGTTATAAAAAAAATCAAATAAACTAAATTTTAGTAAAACATTTAGGCCAAAATTAATTCAGCCACATGTCTTTAGTAAAAAAAAAAAAAATTGCAATAAAAAAAAAAAATAGCTACCTAGCAGGAACAGCGACACTAATACAGCGATCAGAAAAATGATAGCTTATGACGCTGGCAATAGGGAGTGAAAGGGTTAACTAGGGCAGTGATCAGGGGGTTAAAACTTTATTAGGGGGGTACGGGGGCTATCCTGAACCTAACACTAAGTAACTTTCACACTGCCTGTCACACTGACACTAAATGCAGTGATTAGATCACTGCATTCAGTGACACTGTGACGGGGGTGGGGGGGGGGGTGATCACAAGGGGTTAATGTGCCTATGTGTGTGTGTGTCAGTGTTGTGTTGGTGCACACTTACTGTGGATGTCTTCTCTCATCAGCAGCGGTGGGAAACACCGCTGCGATGAGAGATGACATCATTTCCTCCTCCTGTGTAAACACAGGAGGAGGAAGTGACACGAAGGGGGAGCGCTCCCATTGGCTGGGAGCGATCGCGGGGGCGAAAAAAACGGACATCCGCCCGCTCGTCGGCGATCGCTCCCAGAGCCAGGGGGACCGCCACACGCCACGGAGGGGGTCCCGATCGGACCCCCGAACCGCACAAAGGCGAGGACGTAAATATACGCCCTTGTGCCTGTACAAGCCATGTTGTGGACATACATAGGCGTGCGGCGGTCCTTAAGTGGTTAAGGACAGGGCGACAAACCACCAAAAAAATTAACTGTATTTGACTAGTTCCCTTATTCAAAGCCCAATCTGTTAGAATGTAAAATTGTTGGTCATATTGACATCGAGGACATCAGGATCCCCTGCATGTTTTAAAATGCCACTGCACTAGAGATTCTATAATATACATTGGATATAGACCCCCCCCCCCCCCCATTAAAATAATCACACTGTATTACTTTGAAGTCGGAAATGAAGACAAGCACGTGTTTTTGTTTTATCCAGCTGTATTTACTCAGCGCAACTTACATTATTCAAGTGAAAGATATAACACCAACATATCAGAAAAAAATAGACTCACTGAGTTGGAAAAAGGATTACCCCCTTATGTCAATATTTTGTTGGACCACCTTTTGCTCTAATTACATCCTTTAGTCTGTTGGGATATGTCTCTACAAACTTTGCACATCTAGACTTAGTTGCCCACTTTTCTTTGCAGAATTATTAAAGTTCAGTTAAATGTGATGGTGACCATTTGTGGACTGCAGTCATTCCACAGATGTTCAATGGGGTTTAAGTCTGGGCTCTGACTAGGCAATGCACGGACATTCACCTTTTTCTCAATTTTTACTGTGTGCTTTGGGTCATTGCCATGTTGGAAGATAAACCTTCTTCCCATTGACAACTTTCTGGCAGAGAGCAGCAGATTTTCCTCATCACTGCAAAACATTTGCCCATGTTTTATACGTGATACTAAAGTCTCTTTTTTACATCACTGCAAAACATGCACATTTGCTGACATTTAGCCCCATCTATTCTTCCCTCTATCCTGACAACTGGTCCAGTCCCTACTTCAGAGAAACACCCCCATAACAGGATATTACCACCTCCGCACTTTATTGGAGGAATGGTGTTATTTGGCTAGCTGTAGTGGATTTCCTCCAGACATATAATTTTGGTGTTGAGGCCAAATAATTAAATGTTAGTCTCATATGATTATAACACCTTTTTCAATGAACTTTAACCACTTGACCACTGGGCACTTAAACCCCCTTCCTAACCAGACCAATTTTCAGCTTTCGGTGCTCTCACAATTTGAATGACAATTACTCAATCATACAACATTGTACCCATTTGAACTTTTTGTCCTTTTTTTCACACAAATAGAACTTTCTTTTGGTGGTATTTGATCACCTCTGGGTTTTTTATTTTTTGCGCTATAAAAGAAAAACGCCTGAAAATTCTGAAAAAATTAATAAAAAAATGTTGTTTCTGTCATATTAGTGGGTTATTTCTCACACACAGCATATGCATACCACAAATTACACCCCAAAACACATTTTGCTATTCCTCCTGAGTATGGCGATACCACATGTGTGAGACTTTTACACAGCGTGGCCACATACAGAGGCCCAACATGCAGGGAACGCCATCAGGCGTTCTGGAGCACCCAGACCAATTCTGACATTTCTCTCCTACATGGAAAAATCATCATTTATTTGCTAGAAAATTACATAGAACCCCAAAACATTATATATGCTTTTTTAGCAAAGACCCTAGAGAATACATCAGCGGTGGTTACAACTTTTTATCTTGCATGGTATTTTCGTAGAATTGTTTTGAACGCGTGTTTTAAAAAAAAAAAACAGTTCTGTGCTAAAAAAAAAAAAAAAAACAGTAAAGTTAGCCCAATTTTTTTTTCATAATGTGAAAGATGAAGTTACGCCAAGTAAATAGATACCCAACATGTCACCCTTCAAAATTGCGCACACTCGTGGAATGGCGCCAAACTTTGGTACTTAAAAATCCCCATAGGCGACACTTTAATTACTTGTATTGGTTACATGTTTTTAGTTACAGAGGAGGTCTAGGGCCAAAATGATTGCTCTCGCTCTAATGTTCGCAGAGATACCTCACATGTGTAGCTTGAACACCGTTTTCATATGTGGGCGGGACTTACGTATGCGTTCGCTTCTGCATGCGAGCACACGGGGACAGGGGTGCTTTAAAAAAAATGGGTTTTGCAGATTATTTGGGTATTGCAGAGTATTGTGCAGGGTATTGCAGAGTATTGGGGTATTGCAGAGTATTGCGCAGGGTATTGCAAAGTGTTGGGGTATTGCAGAGTATCACACAGGGTATTGGGGTATTGCAGAGTATCGCGCAAGGTATTACAGAGTATTGGGGTATTTCAGAGTATCGCGCAGGGTATTGCAGAGTATTGGGGTATTGCATAGTATCGCGCAGGGTATTGGGGTACTGCAGGGTATTGGGGTACTGCAGAGTATTGGGGTACTGCAGAGTATCACGCAGGGTATTGCAGAGTATTGGGGTATTGCAGAGTATCGCGCAGGGTATTGGGGTACTGCAGAATATTGGGGTACTGCAGAGTATCGGGGTACTGCAGAGTATTAGAAATACGGCGGTTTGTTTACAAGTGATCGCGCCGTCATTTGACGGTGCGATCACGTGGTAAACGGCCGCTATCAGCGGCAATTTACCGTGATCCGTGATGCGCCGGGTCTTCTAGACCCGGCAAGCACAGACACTTCCGCGAGCGCGTCCCAGGGGACACGCAATCGCGGAAGTGAAGGATGACGTCCCAGGGACGTCGTCCCAAAATAACTCCACTGCGCCGTAGCAGTAAAATGCCTATGGCGCGGTGGGCAAGAGGTTAAGGTCCCAATTATGGGAACTTTTGTTAAAGGTGAACAGTTTCCAGTTTCTGCAAAAAACAGTAGATTTATCACTAAGCAACTCAACCGAGAGATATGTTTGTGCTTTCTGGAATAGTTGTTTAAATCTCAGTAATGCAAGGACAGAAATACAAATCCTTAGACAGGTAAAAGACCTCTTCTATGCATATTTTATTTATGTATTTAGCTTTTTTTTCTATCATTCATCTTTAACATTATTTTTAAAAATGTAGATGGCCCAGGAAAGCTGTCCATCTCGAGGTCCGTAATAACTCTCAACACCCTTGAATAAGCAATATGTGCAAGTAGCTAATGCTGCATTCCTTTCACATATAAATAACGTCTATTGCACTCTGCTTGATGCTAGGTGCTGACAAAGTGGATTCAGAATAAATCATTGAGGTTCTTAATGAGTTTCTTAGTTTAATGTTACTGAGGCAATTCATTTATAACCGCTGTGCTCTATTACCATTGTCTGAACAATAGGGTTCTTGATTTCACCTCTCTCGGGGGGCATTTCTTTCAAATCTGTGTTAGCGCAATTATTGCAAACACCTCCAATCTTTATTAACAGCTTTCCTTGAAAGACTAATAATCTGTTAACTTAGAACAGTGGCATGATTGCTGCTAGTAGCCCTATTCAGGAATTATAATTATCCTGAGTAATAAGTAATGATCACTATGTCTAGGAGGAATAACTGATTTGCACGTTGAGCACAGCTGGACCAGTGTTGTTATTGTGAATGTTTCAGGTAATGAAAATGTACAGGGGTCAGTTACTGATGGTCACATTTGTGTGTGAGTTAATTGGAGATCATAGCACATTTTTTTTTTGCACTTTGTATACTAATCCAGCCAATGTTTTACAATCAAGCGTATGTCCTTCACCCCAGTAGTTCACCTAACATTAAAATGATGCTGCAATGGATTTACAAACATCATAGCAGATTAGGCTGATAGACAATACAGTTAAACAGTGATTTTTTTTTAATCCCTAGGCCCCCGGAAAGCTTTACCCCCTTCATGGCTGGGGCATTTTTTTCTAATCAGCACTGTGCTACTTTAACCACTTCAGCCCCGGAAGAATTGGCTGCTCAATGACCAGGCCATTTTTTTGCGAAATGGCACTGCATCGCTTTAACTGACAATTACGCGGTAGTGCGATATAGTACCCAAACAAAATAGTTGTCCTTTGTTTCCCAAAAATCAAGCTTTCTTTTGGTGGTATTTGATCACCTCTGCGGTTTTAAATTTTTGCTCTATAACAAAAAAAAGAGCGACAATTTTGAAAAAAAAAACACAATATTTTGTACTTTTTGCTGTAAAAAACATTTTTTAAAAAGCAAATTTTTTACTCAGTTTAGGTACTTTACTACATATATTTGGTAATAATAGTCACAAAAAGCGTATATATTAATTGGTTTAAGCAAAAGTTATAGCGTATACAAAATAGGTGATAGATTTATTATTTTTGTTATTTATTTATTTATTTTACTAGTAATGCCGGCGATCTGCGGAATTTATCGGGACTACGTCGTTATGGTGGACATATCGGACACGTTTGACGCATTTTTGGGACCAATGGCATTTACACAGTGATAATTGCTATAAAACTGTACGAGGTAAATGTCACTAGCAGGGAATAGGTTAACACTAGGGCGCGACCAAGGGGTTAACTGTGTTCTAACTTTGGAGGGATGGGACTCACTAAAGGAGATGGCAGATCGTGGTTCCCAGCTTGTATGAACTCACGATCTGTATCTCCTCTCAGAACAGAACCGAAATGTGTGTGTTTACACACACATGCCTCTGTCCTGCCTCCCGTGCCCACGATCACTTGTGGCGATGGTCATCGTTACCGCCGGTCATGGGCATCGGCCCCGCCGCTGTGCAGCGGGTGCACACGTGCCCCACTATCCCGCTTAAAGGGACCAACGTACAGCTACGATGGCCTGCGGGAACGAAACGACCTGCTGCCGTAAAATGACGGCGGCTGGTCGGCATTCGGTTAATAACAACGCAAATGAAATGTATAGCATTTTTTTTTCACACAAATAGAGCTTTCTTTTGGTGGTATTTGATCTCACCACTGGGCTTTCTCTTTTTTATTATATAAACGAAAAAAGACCGAAAATTGTGAACAAAACCCCACAATTTAAAAAAAAAAAAATTTTTTTTTATACATTTAGGCCAAAATTTATTCTGCTACATTTCTTTGATAAAAAAGTAAATAAATAAATAAATAAAAAATCACAATAAGTATATATTAACCATTTCAACTCCAAAATATGTTCCCCCCTTTCTGCTTAGGCCATTTTTTGCGATACGGCACTGCGTTACTTTAACTGACAATTACGCGGTTTTGAAAACCTGTACCCCCCAAAAAAAATATGTCCTATTTCCCCCACAAATAGAGCTTTCTTTTGGTGGTATTTGATCACCTCTGCAGGGTAAATTAAAAAATATATATATTTTTTACTTTCTGCTATAAATAAAAAAAAAAATTAAATCAAATTTCTTTGTCAATTTACTGTAGGCCACTGTGTTTTCTGCTACACATTTTTAGTAAAAACAATCCCAATAAGTGTATATTGAATTGTTTGCGCAAAAGTTATAGCGTCTACAAACTATGGGATTTTTTTTTTTTACTAGTATTGGTGACAATCAGCGACTTATAGCGGGACTGCGATATTGTGGTGAAGAAATTGGACATCTAACTGACACTTTTTCGGGGTTTAATTGGTGACATTATTACAGTGATCAATGCTAAAAAATATGCACTGTCACTGCACTAATGACACTGGCAGGAAAGGGGTTAAAATCAGGGGCGTTCAAAGGGTTAAAAATATTTCTAGCTGGTGATTCAGTGTAGTGGGGGAGGAGCATTTACCAGTGGAAGGCATGGATTGGTGTTCCTACTTTACAGGGACACCGGATCTATGCCTTTTGTACTGACAGATCAGCAATCTGCCTTGTTTACATTGACTCCATGTGTACTGAATGATCAGTGGGTGCTGGTGGACATCAGGACTGCAGGACCCGCTGATCAGCTTCTGCTGTGTAAATCATAGCGGGAGCGAGCCTCTGGTGGCGCGCCTGATACCTGGAAGTGCAGGATCACATATGTGTACATGATCCTGTGCAGTGCAACTGCTCTGTAGCAGTGAATGTGCTATGGGGCGGTCGGCAAGTGGTTAATTGGTCTACAAACTATGGTATACATACTGGAATTTACTCAGCTATGATTATATACTGGTAATAATGGTGAACCACTGGGGGGTGTTCCGCCCCTGGTGCGACACATTAGGGGGGATGTCAATGAGTGAAGCTGGGCAACAGGTACAGGCAGCAGCGTGACATCCAGGGCAGGGAGAGCGAGAGGTGAGCTGTGACAGGGTGTGGGGTCACTCAGGGCCGGCCTCCACTATCACATTACACCACACAGCAGGGGAGAGAGACAGTGTAAAGAGCTGGAGAGAGGACGGCAACTGCTGGACTTAAAGTTTCAAGTTAACTAGCAGATGATTGGTTGCTAGGTGGTCCTAGCAAACAATCATTAGCATTGTTGATATGAAAAGTTAACTCCAGCAGTTCCGGCCCTCTGTTTTTTGCTGCTTTGTCTCCCCCTCTGCATGCATGCCCCAGTAAGGTAGGAAGGGACAATGTTCAGGGGTCCAGAGCTGGGTGGGGGTCAATGTGCAGGGGTCCAGCTTCTGCCAGAAACATCCTGCATATCAGTTGCTGCATTTTTCATACGGCCATGCATGAGCCCTAAATGTGGTACATGTGCATGAGCCCTAAATGTGGTACATGTGCATGGGCCCTAAATGTGGTACATGTACATGAGCCCTAAATGTGGTACATTGGCATGAGCCCTAAATGTGTTACATGTACATGAGCCCTAAATGTGGTACATGTGCATGAGCCCTAAATGTGGTAGATTGGCATGAGCCCTAAATGTGTTACATGTACATGAACCCAAATGTGGTACATGTGCATGGGCCCTAAATGTGGTACATGTACGTGAGCCCAAAATGCGATACATTGGCATGAGCCCTAAATGTGGTACATTGGCATGAACCCTAAATGTGGTACATGTACATGAGCCCTAAATGTGGTACATGTACATAAGCCCTAAATGTGGTACATGTACATGAGACCTAAATGTGGTACATGTACATGGGCCCGAAATGTGGTACGTGTACATGAGCTCAAAATGTGATACATTGGCATGAGCCCTAAATGTGGTACATTGGCATGAGCCCTAATTGTGGTACATGTACATGAGCCCTAAATGTGGTACATGTACATGAGCCCTAAATGTGTACATTAGCACAAGCCCTAAATGTGTACATTGGCACAAGCCCTAAATGTGGTACATGTACATGAGCCCTAAATGTGGTACATGTACATGAGCCCTAAATGTGGTACATTGGCATGAGCCCTAAATGTGGTACATGTACACAAGCCCTAAATATGGTACATGTGCATGAGCCCTAAATGTGGTACCAGGGCCGATCCTAGGGTCACATGCGCCTGGGTGCAAAAATATTTCTGGCGCCCCTACAAGGGCGTGGTCACCTTACTAACTCCTCCCCCTTTACAAATGTTGTTACGGCAACAATTAAAACACAGAGATGCTTCCCTAAGGGGGTTGAGTGAGAGAGGTCAGTCAGAGAGAAAGAGAGAGAGGTGGAGCTGAGAGAGAGAGAGAGAGAGAGGTGGGGCTGAGATAGAGAGGGAGAGAGAGAGAGGTGAGGCTGAGAGAGAGAGAAGAGTGAGGCTGAGAGAGAGATATGAGCCTGAGAGAGATCTGAGGCTGAGAGAGGTGATGCTGAGAAAGAGAGGTGAGGCTGAGAGAGAGGGTAGTGGACAGAGAGGGGGCTCAGAGAGAAAGGGTAGTGGAGAGAGAGGGGTTGAGAGAGAGAAGCTCAGAGAGAGAGGGTAGTGGACAGAGAGAGGGGCTCAGAGGTGGGGCTGAGAGAGAGGGAGAGAGCGGTGGGGCTGAGAGAGAGGGGGATGGGTATGAGAGAGAGAGAGAGGGGGGTGGGAATGAGAGAGAGAGAGAGGTGGGGCTGAGAGAGAGGTGAGGCTGAGAGAGAGAGAGGTGAGGCAGAGAGAGATGAGGCAAAGAGAGAGAGAGGTGAGGCTGAGAATAGTGGACAGAGAGGGGGCTGAGAGAGAGAGGGGCTCAGAGAGAGGGTAGTGGACTGAGAGGGGGCTGAGAGAGGGTAGTGGACAGAGAGGGGGGCTAAGTGAGAGGGGCTCAGAGAGAGGATAGTGGACAGAGAGGGGGGCTGAGTGAGAGAGGTTGGGCTGAGAGAAAGGGGAGCCGAGAGAAAGAGTAGTGGTCAGAATGCAGAAGGTGGACCAGAGAGAGAGAGAGAGAGAGAGGGGGCTGAGAGAGAGGGTAGTGGACAGGGAGGGGGGCTGAGTGAGAGTGGTTGGGCTGAGTGAGAGTGGTTGGGCTAAGAGAGAGAGGGGGGCTGAGTGAGAGAGGTTGGGATGAGAGAGAGAGGGGGGGGCTGAGATAGATGTGGGGCTGGGAGAAAGGGTAGTGGTCAGAAAGTGGATCTAAGTGAGATGTGGGGCTGAGAGAGATGTGGGGCTGAGAGAGATGTGGATCTGAGAGAGAGAGAGAGAGGATGGCTGAGTGAGAGAGAACGGCTAAGCGAGAAAGAGGACAGCTGAGAGAGAGAGAGAGCGAGAGGACGGGAGAGAGAGAGAGGCCGGCTGAGAGAGGACGGCTGAGAGAGAGAGGACGGCTGAGAGAGAGAGAGAGAGGATGGCTGAGAGAGAGAGAGAGAGAGGACGGCTGATAGAGAAAGAGAGAGGACAGCTGAGAGAGGGGATGGATGAGAGAGAGAGAGAGAGAGAGAGAGGATGGATGAGAGAGAGAGGACAGATGAAAGAGAGAGAGAGAGAGAACCAATGAGAGAGAGAGAGGACAGATGAGAGAGAGAGGACAGATGAGAGAGAGAGAGAGAGGATGGATGAGAGAGAGAGGATGAAGGAGAGAGAGGACAGATGAGAGAGAGGACGGGTGAGAGAGAGAGAATGAATGAGAGAGAGAGGATGGATGAGAGAGAGAGGACAGATGAGAGAGAGAGGACGAATGAGAGAGAGAGAGAGAGAGAGAGAGATAGAGATAGAGAGAGAGAGAGAGGACGGATTAGAGAGAGAGAGGTGTGCCGGGTAGTACTGTTTTTGAATAGTTGTCATACACACACTCGTTTCTGAGTGAGACAAACCTTGGTTCATCACTTATAAATATATATTTTTCAGTAAATATATTTCTCCTGTGAATACCCATCACATGATGTGAATTCATTCAGCACCTCTGTGCTTGATATTTTTACTGTTTAAACAGTGACATTAACCCCCCTTCCATGCTGCTTATTAAAAAAAAATCACAGTCATAGTTCTGTATGGAGGCAGCCACCTGACTGCAGTCTGAAGATTATTAACTATGACTGTGATTTTATCCTGTAAAGTGCTTTCTTACTTGCAAAGTTGAGATTCTTCACCGACAGTCTGACACTGTGCTGCTGTCTGAACTTGGCGGCGCTGGCTCGGCTCCTCTCGTTTGCAGCAGGCAGGCAGCTCTCTACACTCCTCCCATGACCCCTCCCGCCACCGGCCGTGAGGACGGAGCTGTAGTTTTAGTGCGAGGGAAGTAGTTGGCTGCACGGTGGCAGTGATGATGTCTATTGGCTGGCGCCGGGCCGGCAGGGTGCAGGTCAGAGCGAGCGTGATCGCATTGTCCATGTAATGACTCCTCTAGGAAGACACATCGGGGGAGCTGCTGCGGCAAAGCACAACGGTGCTCCAGACACTATGGCGCCCCCTCCCCTCTGGCGCCTGGGTGCATTGCACCCCGTCTCGGATCGGCCCTGTGTGGTACACTATACAAGCACCAGATCTAAAACAAAATCTGCACAGAGGTATACTTACAATCCTGATTTGATACAGCTACTATTTCTTTTACCTTCAGGTTGGCCAGCATGCAATACATGGTAAGCTGCAATGGTCAAATTTAAATTGATGTGCCTGTGTGCTTCAGCTAAACTCCAAGTACTCCCCTATCTTGGATGTGTCTCACTTTTTCTATTTTAATATGTTTGGGACTTTTGCTATAAAAATAGAAAAACAGCTTTATTGAAAACAATCAGAAAAATAAATAACGAATTTCCTGGCAGATTCTTCTCTTCTCTGTGATATGTAAGATAGTGACTATACAGTGATTTATTTGGGTAGTAATAGCAATTTAGCAAATACATTTAGTTGAAAGCAATGCCTATAAAGATTGGTAGATTTGTAATAATTGCTATAAAAGAAACAAGTATTTTGCTTAATTACAATTGCCTTAGATTTTAGATAAAGGCTCTGTAATCTTTAAGCCGCGGGGTCATGGCACATAGCTGTGGCTCTGGTCAGATCTATATCTTAGGCGCCTAAAGGCACTAAAAATATGCAACCTTTAACCCAGACCAACAACATGACAAAGACTAGGTCATACCCTTACAATAGTAATGAGAGCCAACAGACAATCTTGTGCTGAAATAAATGCACGTTGTCTACTTACAGAAGAACACCAGAGAAAATAATCAAAAAAAATGTGGGGAGATCTATGTAATGTGAAAGCTGTATTTAGCTCAAAGACATCAATGCGAAAATGCTTATAAAATCACCTCTCTCTACTGCACTCCAACTAGCCTCATGCTTCTGGTCCCTGCATTATACCGTGTCTATATTAATGCAGTCTGCCTTAGGAGTTTCTGGACTACCCAGCATGTTGCAGAATAGAGCATCATATCTCAAAATGTAATTGAGCCCAAATTATTGTACCCAAACAGGCTGAACAATGTGGCATCAAGACAAATGATCAGCAAGATCTCCTAACTGAGCATTACAAGAGTCCCCAATTTGCCCATTCGTGTAATTTACTGTACTTAATATTTATTGAAAATAACTCCCATCTTGGCACATGCTTGTTGCATCAACATCTAACACAACTAATAAACTGTTAAAGTGGATGTAAAGCCGAAAATATTTTATTTATTTTGTTATGTCACAATGTAGTGTACAAGATTTCCTATCATCTTAGTCCAGTCTTGCCACACAGAGTTAATTCAGTTCTGAGCAATCCTCTTTTATTGTTCAGTGAAATAAAACGGACAGAGAAAAACCTTAATCCGTTGCGCCCCCTTGCTGTGAGTACAAAAATATACTTGGGGGGCACACCCTAAACATGCTATACGAGCCGATCCTAGGGTCACAGACGCCTGGGTGCAGAAATATTTCTGGCGCCCCCCACATGGGCGTGGTTATCTTACTAACCCCTCCCCTTTCGAAATGTTTCTATGGCTACGACTCAAACACAGAGATGCTCCCCTAAGAAATCTTCATTAGTGTCCCCCATCAGAGTCCCCCCAGCAGGTGTCCCCCATCAGAGCCACCCCACAGCAGGTGTCCCCCATCAGAGCCCCCCTACAGCAGGTGTCCCCCATCAGAGCCCCCCAGCAGGTGTCCCCCATCAGAGCCCCCCACAGCAGTGTTCCCCCATCAGAGCCCCCCCTCAGCAGGTGTCCCCATCAGAGCTCCCCACATCAGGAGTCCCCATAGATCAGTACTTGTGCAATAGATCCATGTAGCTCCGGCGCGCTGGGAGCAGAAGCACATTACAGGGGGGTGGGGTATACGTGGCATCTTTGGTAACTTGGAGGGTGGCACTCGGAGAGTATTTCTGGGAGTGTACGGGGTGATTGGCAGCAGCTCCGTCCAACCCAGAAGCCTCTCATCACACCGCCTATGGGAAAAGTGCCAACACACACAGAGGGGATGGGGAAGACAGGAGACTGCTCCATGTACACCGGACAGAATTAATTAGTGGAGCCTAGTCCCTAAACGTATTCCAGTACTAGGCTCTGCTGTTGTACCCAGCCCGTATTTTCCGGGGACAGCGGTAGGTATGCGCTCTTGTCAGTTGCCAGCGGGATGGGGAACCGCAACACCCGCTACATGCGCTCTACCTCTGGACACAGACAAGGAGGAGGGAGGGGAGGACTTTGGAGCTTTGGCGCCCCCACCTCTGCGGCGCCTGGGTGCGGAGCACCCCGTGCACCCTGCCTAGGATCGGCCCTGCTATACATCTAAGATGGTGCTGCTATAAGACCAAATACAGTACAAAACAGATTATAGCGCACACATGCAAAAATGACATTTATCCTGCAAGGCTAGTTAAAAACACCTGAACATATTCAAAAATACGGGGGTTTGGTCACACTATATGGTCATATAGTGCTAAGCCCACTTACTGCGACAAAGTACCCCGAATTAGTGGGTCCTACCCTAGTAATAGAATGAAAGAACCTGGGTCTCAACCATGGGAGATAAACTCCTTGCTGTGAGTGACAGGTTATTTACAGATCTCATGCACTAGTCTGGAGACAGGTATTATTTTTTAATTCCCACCCCTACTCCTTTTCTGAAGTCATGTGGTTACTTTTCTGGATTTTGACTGGATTTTTGTGATCATAGCAGGATTTAGTGTAAGGAATATATAGGAAAAAATGCATGTTGACAAGGGGAGTGTAAAGGAGGTCAGGGAGTCTACTGTCATTACGACTCCACCCACAGAGCTCCAGACAACAGATCCACCCACAGAATCTGCAGTTTTTCAGTTCTTATAACAGACAGAGGGGAGATATTTGACAGGTAAGGATACATGCAGTACGCATGTATATCCTTAAATATCAGCACTATGGCAGTAGTTTAGAAAGGATGAGAGTGGCTTTACATCCAATTTAAGCAACAACTACATACTAAATATCTTGCAGGATAATTTCATGGGTCAGTCGGTGAATGCACCAACAAGAGTTAACGCATTACTAGACCTGTTCATTACAAACAACACAGACCTGATCACGGATGTGAAAATACGGCACATCTTAGGAAACAGCGATCGCAGGGTAATTACATTCAGGATAAATCACAGGAAAGGGAAACACAAGGGTAATACAAGTACACTGAATTTCAAAAGAGCCAAATTCCCTAAACTGTGCTCTGTGCTACGTATTAAATGGAACAAGATCCTAGGAACAAGGAACACTAAGGAAAAATAAGCGTGCCTTAAAAAAATATTAAACAACGGTATTATACAGTGCATTCCAATAGGTATTACATATAAAAGAGCCAAGATTAGACCTGGGTTGCTAAACTATAACACAAAAAAAGAGAAAAAAAAAAGGCCCTCAAAAAATACAGGCAGTGCAGAATTATTAGGCAAATGAGTATTTTGACCACATCATCCTCTTTATGCATGTTGTCTTACTCCAAGCTGTATAGGCTCGAAAGCCTACTACCAATTAAGCATATTAGGTGATGTGTATCTCTGTAATGAGAAGGGGTGTGGTCTAATGACATCAACACCCTATATCAGGTGTGCATAATTATTAGGCAACTTCCTTTCCTTTGGCAAAATGGGTCAAAAGAAGGACTTGACAGGCTCAGAAAAGTCAAAAATAGTGAGATATCTTGCAGAGGGATGCAGCACTCTTAAAATTGCAAAGCTTCTGAAGCGTGATCATCGAACAATCAAGCGTTTCATTCAAAATAGTCAACAGGGTCGCAAGAAGCTTGTGGAAAAACCAAGGTGCAAAATAACTGCCCATGAACTGAGAAAAGTCAAGCGTGCAGCTGCCAAGATGCCACTTGCCACCAGTTTGGCCATATTTCAGAGCTGCAACATCACTGGAGTGCCCAAAAGCACAAGGTGTGCAATACTCAGAGACATGGCCAAGGTAAGAAAGGCTGAAAGACGACCATCACTGAACAAGACACACAAGCTGAAACGTCAAGAATGGGCCAAGAAATATCTCAAGACTGATTTTTCTAAGGTTTTATGGACTGATGAAATGAGAGTGAGTCTTGATGGGCCAGATGGATGGGCCCGTGGCTGGATTGGTAAAGGGCAGAGAGCTCCAGTCCGACTCAGACGCCAGCAAGGTGGAGGTGGAGTACTGGTTTGGGCTGGTATCATCAAGGATGAGCTTGTGGGGCCTTTTCGGGTTGAGGATGGAATCAAGCTCAACTCCCAGTCCTACTGCCAGTTTCTGGAAGACACCTTCTTCAAGCAGTGGTACAGGAAGAAGTCTGCATCCTTCAAGAAAAACATGATTTTCATGCAGGACAATGCTCCATCACACGCGTCCAAGTACTCCACAGCGTGGCTGGCAAGAAAGGGTATAAAAGAAGAAAAACTAATGACATGGCCTTCTTGTTCACCTGATCTGAACCCCATTGAGAACCTGTGGTCCATCATCAAATGTGAGATTTACAAGGAGGGAAAACAGTACACCTCTCTGAACATTGTCTGGGAGGCTGTGGTTGCTGCTGCACGCAATGTTGATGGTGAACAGATCAAAACACTGACAGAATCCATGGATGGCAGGCTGCATGAGTGTCCTTGCAAAGAAAGGTGGCTATATCGGTCACTGATTTGTTTTTGTTTTGTTTTTGAATGTCAGAAATGTATATTTGTGAATGTTGAGATATTATATTGGTTTCACTGGTAAAAATAAATAATTGAAATGGGTATATATTTGTTTTTTGTTAAGTTGCCTAATAATTATGCACAGTAATAGTCACATGCACACACAGATATCCCCCTAAAATAGCTAAAACTAAAAACAAACTAAAAACTACTTCCAAATATATTCAGCTTTGATATTAATGAGTTTTTTGGGTTCATTGAGAACATGGTTGTTGTTCAATAATAAAATTAATCCTCAAAAATACAACTTGCCTAATAATTCTGCACTCCCTGTATATATGTTGTTGTCGGCATTCCAACACAAGAATGCAATAAGAAGTGTTAAGCCCTGTACACACGATCGGTCCATCCGATGAAAATGGTCCGATGGACCGTTTTCATCGGTTCACCGATGAAGCTGACTGATGGACTGATGTGCCTACACACCATCGGTTCATGAACCGATCGTGTCAGAACACGGTGACGTAAAACACAACGACGTTATGAAAAAAACGAAGTTGAATGCTTCCAAGCAAGTGTCGACTTGATTCTGAGCATACGTGAATTTTTAACCGATGCTCGTGCGTACTAATGATCGGTTTTGACCTATCGGTTAGCCGTCCATCAGTTCAATTTTAAAGCAAGCCCTCTGTTTTTGGACCGAAGGATAACGGACCGATGGGGCCTACACACGATCGGTTTAGACCAATGAAAACGAACTTCAGTCTGTTTTCATCGGTTTAACCCGATCGTGTGTACGTGGCTTAAGAGGTCAATCAGGGCAGCTAAAGGCACACGTGAGGCACATAGGAAAGTAATAAAAATCTCAAGAAATATTTTAAATATATTAACAGTAAGAAAGTGAGGCTAGAGCATGTTGGCCCCATAGGAGATGATAAAGGGAATTTGGTTACAAAAGACATTGAGAAGGCAATGGTTTTAAATACATTCTTCTCTTCAGTTTTCACAAAGGAAAAGGGGGGGGTTAGTAACCAAGACTGTTAATAACACATCGTAGAATGCACCCTTGTGCCTAAAATAAGCCATTGTCAGGAATAGACTTGAAAAGTGTAAACAAATCGCCAGGACCAAATGGTTTACAACCGAGAGATCTTAAGGAACTTATTTAGGTGATAGCTAGACAGACCGTTGTTCCTTATTTTTATGGACAGTTTACTGATTGGAATGGTGCCAGCTGATTAGAGAAAAGCCAACATGGTACCCAAACTTAAAAAGGGGGCGAGATTTATCCCTGGAATCTACAGGCCAGTCAGTCTAACATTAGTCAGTATCATTAGTAGCAATCAGAATGAATTCATGATGGATCGTTCTTGCCAGACCAATCTGTTAACATTACACGGGGATGTGAGCTGCCATCTGGATAAATGAAGGCATGTGGATGTGCTATATATGGATTTTGCAAAGTCATTTGATACAGTTCCCCATAAATGTTTACTTTACAAACTGAGGTCGGCATGGGCCATAGGGAATGTCCCTGGATGGAAGACTAGTTACAGGGGTATGTCTAAAGGGTGGTGATAAATAGTGAGCACTCAGAATAGGCTGGGGTGGTAAGTGTGGTCCCTCAAGGATCTGTCCTGGGACAAAATCTGTTTTATTTATTCATAAATGATATAGAGGTTGGTATAAATAGCTCAATCTCAGTGTTTGATGATGACACAAAGCTAAGCAGTGGGATAACTTCACAACAAGATGTGGAAGCCTTTCAGGAGGACCTCAACAAAATAATTGGTTGGGCAACTATTTACAAATGAGTAATTCATTTGGGTGCTAAAAATACGAATGCAAGTTACTTGCTGGGGGGGAGAGCCACTTGGGGTATCCAGGATGGAGAAAGATCTGGAGGTCCTAGTAGATAACAGACTCAGCAATGGCATGCAAGCAAAGCTAGCAGGATATTAGCATGCATTAAAAAGGGGATGTTTTCAATGGATAACATGATAATTCTGCCACTCTACAAGACTTTGGCTCGGCCGCATCCTAAATATGCCGTCCAGTTCTGGTCACCAGTCCTCAGGAAGGATGTGCTGGAACTAGAGAGAGTCCAGCGAAGGGCAACAAAGCTAATAAAGGGACTGGAGAACCTCAGTGATGGGAAAAGACTACAAGCATTAAACCTATTCTCTCGGGAGAAGAGACGCTTGAGGGAAGATATGATAGCGATATAAAAATACCTTACTGATGAATAAAGCATAGGGAAAAAAACTTTTCAGTGGGAGGGAGTTTAAAAAGACACAAGACAATTCATTGAAACTGGAAGAGAAACAGTTTAACCTTAAACTGTGTAGAGGGTTCTTTACTGTCAAAGTGGTGAGGATGTGGAACTCAGCAGGGAGTGTCAATAGTTAAAAAAAAAAAACTTTTAGATGGGCATCTTAATAATCGCACCACACAGGGATATGGGATTTAATAATGACATAAACTCACACCACACTGCACTGTATGTACATTATAGTCTACCTGTGCAAATCTGGTAAAATTATGATGATACAAATTGGTTGGCAAAGCTGAATGTACTGGAGTGTGCACATTGGATTTAGGTTTTGTTCACATCACTAGTGTTGGGCTGCATTGCTCAACCCAGTCATAATGGAAGGTGAGATTAATGTTATTGCTTTTAATGGTGCCATGGCACACTAAGGTGTTAATGTGCACTAAAAAAAATAGGTCAGGTTGCATTTTATTACAGCTCTTTTTAGTGTGTAATGCAGTGCAGCACAAAGTAATTCATTATAAAGCTTGTGTGCATTGTAAACTGATATCCTACCAACACCTGTCTAAAGGCCCATACACACGGTCTGACTTTTTGCCAACAAACTTCAAAATGAAAATTGTTTCAAAAAAATCTGACCGTGTGTACGCTCCATCGGACAAACTTTTTCGGTTTTCATCGGACAAAAGCTCGCTCTGCAAACAGACAAACTTTTCGGCAACAAAAGTCTGATAGTGCCTAGTCTGACTGTGTGTACAGCAAGTCATCGGACTACGCATGCTTAGAACCAATGTTAAAATCAACCAACAACAGCAGAAGTTGACCAAAGGGTGGCGGTAAAGAGCAGAAAATAGCAGAAAAAACACGTGATGTTGGGAAAGTTTTAGGAAAGTTTCAGAAAAGTTCTAGCGTGTGTATGCTATGGCTGTGCCCGGCCAACTCCTTTCGGACAAAAATCCAAGGAAAAGTTTGTTTGAAGTCCGACCGTGTGTACGAGACTTAAAGGATCACTAAAGGATTTTTTTTTAGCTAAATAGCTTCCTTTACCTTACTGCAGTACTGGTTTCATGTCCTTATTGTTCGTTTTTGCTTTGAAGTTGCTGTAATCCTGCTCTGTTCTCCATACTTCCTGCTTGTCTGTTTCCTTATAACCACAGTGCTGGGAGCTTTCTCACGATGGTTTAAGCTGTCATTACTGTGTGTCTAAAACTTCCCAGAACCCGATTCATTTTAAAAACAAAACACTGCCCTGGATTTGTTTATTTTTGTTCTGTGTCTATTTCTACTTAACAGAAACATGAAGCCAGTTCAAAAGTGAAACTAACCTGCAGGCACATTATATGATTGATTTTTATCTATTTTTTATCATTTTGAAAAGGAATCAGTTAACTTGTATGTCTCTATACCCTATAAACAGTCATTTCAGCAAAAACATTTTTTTCCTTTAGTGACCCTTTAAGACTGAAGGACATGCAACCACCAATATCTTCGGGACACTATACTACCTTGACATACGTTTATAATTAGTTTCTTCGATTTTGCTATAAATAGAGGAGACACGTGCCAATCTTAACATATTAAGTCTCTTGTTTGTTTATGGGTTTATTTAGGAAGGCATTGTATCCAATTTTTCAACTACTCTTACCAAAGTAACTATGGGATACTGCTCTGTGTTTATTGCCATTGCGTCTGTATTGCCTCATTCAATAAGCCATCTATTCCTGTAATGCCATGAATGTTTTATTTGCTTCTTACAAGATAAATTATATGATGTCAGTAGCCTCATAATAGCTGTCATTTAAATGTCGAGGCATTGTTTTTTTGTTTGTTTGGTCATTTGACCCTTTAAAGTGGAGCATGTAAGGAAAATAACACCTAAAGCAATCCATTCTATCTAAATAGCATGGTCTATGAGCACATAAATATGGGTTATACAAAGAATATAGCATCTAAAAGCAAATATCATGGCATGTAAACTTAAAATTCTGACTTACACAGAGAACAGTAATTCATTTTTTTTCTGTTTTACAAGTATTGATTTATTCTCTTTTTGTTGGAGTTTTAGCTTGTCTATCTTTAGATTCCGCCACATTTTTTTTGCGGCGGAATCGAAATACGCGATTAGGGGGCGTGAAGCATTTAAATTAGGCACGTCCACGCGGCGATCGAACTGCGCATCCTCCATTCAGAAATTTCCCGCCGTGCATTGTGCGAAATTACGTCGTTATGTCAGTTTTTTTTTTTAGTAGCGTCGTTTACGTACATTCCTATTCCCGGCAGCTTACTCAAAAACAAAAAAATAATTTGAAATTCGACGCAGGAACGACGGCCATACTTAACATGGGCTGTCTAACCAGATTTTTAGACCAGATTTTTCCTTCCCTAACTTTACGCAGCAAAAAGATGACTACAGATGCCGTAAGAGATTGCTACGGACGATCGTAACTTCGTGGATCGCCGGAAAAAGCTAATTTGCATACCCCGACGCGAAAAACAACGCAAACTCCACCCAGCGGGCGGAAAAAGATTGCAATGTAGATCCGACGGCGTACGAAGACGTAAGGCTGTCGGATCGAAGCCCGAAGCCGTCATATCATGGTTTGAGGATTCAAACTAATGATACGACGCGGGTAATTTGAAATTACTCCGGTCTATCAGGACATAGACCGGAGTAATGGCTCTGTGAATCTGGCTCAGTATGTCTAGGCATTACCCATATGTATTATAAATTATTATTATTTATTTATTTATTTTTCGTCTCTACTTCGGTTTCGCATCATTTGTGGTTTTCTACATGCTAATTTATATATTTATTTATTACTTCATTATTTTTTTTATTTTTTTGTTATTTTACCTATCAAAATTTATTATAAACTAATTATAAACCACACCCCCCCCTCCCCTTTCCCCTAATGTTTTTTTGTCTTATTTCATCTACTATTATTATTATTTCATCTACTATTATCCTCTATTATTTTTCCAAGTATTTCTCTGATGATTTAAAATCTTTCCACTGTCTCCATCTCATATTATATTTATTGAGTTGGCCCGCGTCACAACTACATATATATATATATATATATATATATATATATATATATATATATATATATATATATAGAAGGGCTCCTGCGCTACCGAGGGTGGTGGTGAAGGAACACTGCTGCAAACACCTAGTGATCTGTCCCTAACAGAAAAAAATGTATCAAAAGTAGGGAGGGGGTGGTGTCTGCGCTGTGGTAGGGTAGGAATGGAAGAGGTGCAGAAAACTCAAGGAGTGAGTAACTGAACCAATGGACGTGGGTGAATGGGCGTGTAAACACAAATTATACTAAGTGCAGAACATAACAATCTGAACTAAGAGTGTACCAACCCAAATGGTGGATATACAAAATAAATAAGCATAAATATACCACAAATTGCAAAAAATGAAAAAACGCGAGTAATATACCAACAAAATATATATAGAATGTATAAATACAAAGTGAACAGAAAAGTCAATATAGGAAAAAGTCTCTGAGAAGTGCTCTCAAAGAACCGAAATCCAGAAGTATGGTGCCAAAACAAAACTTCAGTGAAAACACCTCTGGTGGTCTCTAGCTGCTCACCTCCCGGCTATAGCACGGATAGCCAAATAAGCTCCAAAATGGTGGATCCCAATGACAGCAACGTATATAGGGTGGCTACAACCTCAGCATCAGATACACATGGAAAAGACATCAAACAAGAAGAATCATGGCACAGGATTTACTTTGCATGTGCTGCGCTATATAAGTTTTCATTCATTCATTCATTCATTCATTCATTCAGGATGGTAAGGACACCAATACCACATATTGGATCACACAGACATCTACTCACATGGAGGCTATGAAAGGTGGGCCTATCTCCGACGAACAGCGAATTTGTGAGTGGTCCTGGATGTTCTCCTTGCTGTCCTTCCAATATCTGATGAGCTGACTCTCAGATTGGATGAACCCTCAGAAGATGCAGTTATGCAGGAAAGAAAGGCAAACCATAGCACAGCACCGCAATAAAATAGGTATTTAATAGATAAAATATTAAACTCACATGAACATGGATGTCACCGGGCACATAAAAAAAACAGCAGCACGCTCGTCTCCCTGCGTCTGCCGTGTGGGCTCTATTGCTCCTGGGTCCCTACGCGTCTCATCACGCCACATGACTTCTTTAGGGTACCTATTTTATTGCGGTGCTGTGCTATGGTTTGCCTTTCTTTCCTGCATACCTGCATCTTCTGAGGGTTCATCCAATCTGAGTGTCAGCTCATCGGATATTGGAAGGACAGCAAGGAGAACATCCAGGACCACTCACAAACTCGCTGTTTGCCTGAGATAGGCCCACCTTTCATAGCCTCCATGTAAGTGCATGTCTGTGTGATACATTATGTGGTATTAGTGTCCTTACCATCTTGTGCCATGATTCTTCTTGTTTGATGTCTTTTCCATGTGTATCTGATTCTGAGGTTGTAGCCACCCTATATATGTTGCTGTCATTGGGATCCACCATTTTGGAGCTAATTTGGCTATCCGTGCTATAGCCGGGAGGTGAGCAGCTAGAGACCACCAGAGGTGTTTTCACTGAAGTTTTGTTTTGGCACCATACTTCTGGATTTCGGTTCTTTGAGAGCACTTATCAGAGACTTTTTCCTATATTAGCTTTTCTGTTCACTTTATATTTATACATTCTTTATATATTTCATTGGTATATTACTCACGTTTTTTCATTATTTGCAATACGTGGTATATTTATGCTTATTTATTTTGTATATCCACCATTTAGGTTGGTACACTCTTAGTTCAGATTGTTATGTTCTGTACTTAGTATAATTTGCGTTTACACGCCCATTCACCCACGTCCATTGGTTCAGTTACTCCCTCCTTGAGTTTTCTGCGCCTCTTCCATCCCTACCCTACAACAGCGCAGACACCACCCCCTCCCTACTTTTTTTTACAACTACATAGATATTCCATTTTATTATAATTTTCCACTCTTTCGAACCATTGTTTTATGTCTTGTTTTCTTGTACTTAGCCAGTTTTTTTGTATCAATCCTTTTGCAGCATTTATCAGTGGTGGAACTAATGTTTTCCTGTAGTTTGTATTTGATTCTTTCAGTTCATGGAACAGACAAGCTTGTATGGTATTTGATATCTTTTCTCCAGTTATCGCTTCCACATATTCCTGTATTTCCTGCCAGTATTCCTTTATCCTTGGACAGTCCCACCATATATGTGTAGTTGTTCCAATCTGACTACATTCTCTCCAACACAATGGGGTTTTGTCTTTGCTAAATTTATGAATCACTTCAGGTGTCCTATGCCATCTCAAAATGCATTTATAGTTCATTTTAATTGTATTCATATCAGTTGTGGTGTTGTGTACGGATGCTATTATTCTTTCAACTTTTTGATCCTCAATTATTATTATTATTATTATTATTATTATTATTAATTATTATTAAAACAATTTGTTTTCTTGTACCTGTTTTTTTTTTATTGCCTTCATGACTTGCCATGCTTGTAAAATGTTTGCAGGGCAAGCTGCTCAGTGCTTAGTTTCTATTGATGTAGGTAGTCCCCCAAGATTATACCTCACCAGAGCTCATTGCTTACACATAATGTCAGGGCAAAATCTTGGTAGTCAAGACAGCAGCAGTGAAATAAATAAATGACTGCATGTGGAGAGAAAAGTAAAGTGTGTAAATCAGCAGGGAGCGCTGATAATGCTGGTTGGGATTTCTGTGCAGAAAAGCGCTGTGTTCTCAGACCAACCAGCAGATTATTATAACACTGGATTTATGACAGGTCAAAGGTATTTTTTGTGTATAAATACTGTCTGAACTTTCTAAACTCCGGAATAATAAAAACTTCATTGTACCAGTATAAAATTAAAGTGATTGTAAAGGCGCAATTTGTATATTTTTTAAATAATAAACATGTTTTAGTTAATTGCTCTGTGCAATGGTTTTGCACAGAGCAGCCCCAATCCTCCTCTTCACGGGTGCCCTGTTGGCGATCATGTCTCCTCCCCTCCGCATAGGACCCCCCATAGAAAACTGCTTGCAGGCAGGTTAATATTGCCAGTTAGATGCTGTCACGTCCTGGCATGTGCAGTCCAAAGCCCCTGGAGATAAGGCTCACTTGCATGTGTGAGGAGAGAGCCGAGAGGATCAGGGCCCACAGGGGAATGAGAAGGGGAACAATACCTGTAATGTCACTCATCACTGCCTGGATGTAAAGTCATCAGAACCCGGGGTTCACCCCGAAGACTCCAGCCAAGGAGGAACTCTGTGTTACACAATCACTACCATTACAGGTATGCTGGGGCAGCACACAGCCTGTAGGTAGAGTTAGGGAATTAGGGAAATATTATGCCTTTTAATGTTGGACTTTGTAATTGCCTTTGCACTTTTATAAGTAAAGCATTTGAAACATTGTCCCTGCCTGGTCTGAAGTTACTGAAAGGGGTTAATGCAAGTAGCTAGCGCACATAGTCTACCAAGTGAGTTGTAAACATACTGAGTATGAAGACATTGATGTGGAGTGGAGTAGTGTGAAGACACGAGTGGTTACATAGGGTAACAGAAGTTGTACAGCAGCCTGTCGATAGTATGTACCTGTTATAGCTGGAAGAGCCTCTAGTAGTGAGGGAGATGTTGTTCGCGCTCCTTCCACCTGCGGTCTGTCTTCCATAGCAATGGGAGCAGGTTCGCGCTGCAGAGGTTCCCATCCTGTACAGAGATAAGGAAGATTAAGAGTTAAGTTAACCACTTAAGCCTTGGACCATGTAGCTAAAGGACCAGGCCCCTTTTTGCAATTTGGCACTGCGTCGCTTTAACTGACAATAGCGTGGTCGTGCGACGTGGCTCCCAAACAAAATTGGCATCCTTTTTTCCCACAAATAGAGCTTTCTTTTGGTGGTATTTGATCACCTCTGCGTTTTTGTTTTTTTCGAGCTATAAACATAAAAATAGAGCGAACATTTTGAAAAAAAATCCATATTTTTTACTTTTAGCTAAAATAAATATCACCAAAAAAGATATACATTTTTTCCTCAGTTTAGGGCGATACGTATTCTTCTACATATTTTTGGTAAAAAAATCTAAATAAACATTTATTAATTGGTTTGCGCAAAATTTATAGCGTCTACAAAATAGGTGGTAGTTTTATTGCATTTTTATAATAAAAAAATTCTAGTAATTGCAGCGATCAGCAATTTTTATCGTGACTGCAACATTATGGCGGACACATCGGACACTTTTGACATTATTTTGGGACCATTGTCATTTTTACAGTGAACAGTGCTATAAAAATGCACTGGTTACTGTAAAAATGACACTGGCAGTGAAGGGGTTAACCAGGAGGGGGCGCTCTAGGGGTTAAGTGTGCCCTAAGGGAGTGATTCTTACTGTGGGGGTGTGTGTGACTGGGCGTGTGACATCACTGATCTTTGTTCCCTATGACAGGGAACAGACAATCAGTGACAGGCTCACTAGGAAGCACAGGGAGAGGTTTGTTTACACTTACCTCCCCCCGTTCTTCCTCTCTGTGACCCAATCGCGGGACACTGGCGGCGATCGGGTCCATTGTTCCCGCAGGGACGGTCACAGAGGAGAGGACCGGTATGCGAGGCCGCCGCACTCCCAACCCATGGCTGGGATCTTAAAGTTCGCCCTTACATGTACGCCCTTGTGCTCAGCCATGCCATTTTGTCGACGTATAGCGTCGTGCAGCGGTCCTCAATCGGTTAATGTGGAGCCCACGCAGGGTGCACGACAGGGCCCACTCCGATACTGGGGAATGGTGGAAAATGTTGGACAGGTGGAAGTGGACAAGGCTCAGCATATCCCTCCTACATGCGGATTACAGAGAAGGTGAACATTGTCACTTGGGACCCAAGAGTTAACTGGAGAACAGTTGCAGTGCAAGTGTACATGGTGTAGGTTCATATGAGGTAGAGGTCCACCTTAAGGCTGGGTATTCCGCCACAGCAGCCTTAGCCTTGTCCCAGGGAATTGATGAAAACAGCACAAAGCAAAGGTACCCCATTTGTAGTGAAGTGACAATTACAAGGTACCTAGTGTAGCCCAGAACCCCGCCCCCCCCCCATACCGGGGTAGGCCTCTCATGGAAACTCTTGTTTGGGGCCCAATGAGGAAAACATGGAGGACGTGACAAACAGCGACCACTCTACCCCTTACAAGCAATAAGGTATACAACCTTCTGCCTTTGCAACCACTTTAAGCTTCACTTGCACTTAATCTTAGAGAAAACAAGACTTATCTCTATCTATCTATCTGTTTAAACCCATCTATGGGTTCCAGAGGTTCCATGTGGGTCTTAATTTTGTACTTGTCTCGTAAAATACATTTTTACAATGCTAGTGTTTACAGATTTTAGCTGGTTGTTTTCTTTTAATGTGGAGTATTAAATATATTGGTGCTAATATAAGCACTTATCTGGAGAGCACCCAACAACAGGGAGGTAAGCAATCCAAGGAACTGGGCGTGGCAATCCTTGGTGATTTGGACAAGTATTTTTCTGTCCTTGCATTATTTTTGAAGTGATACATCATGGGAAATGTGCACGCATTGCAGACGCAATGCATATGTTTATTTATTTATTTGAAAATGACTCAGGTTATGCTTAGCCACAGCAATTATAAGGCATTATGCAAACACACAAAAAAAACACTACTATAAAGTGTATTATTAAAGTGGATGTAAACCCAAAATGTTTTTTATTTATTTTATTCTTGTCTATGTATATTCTGATGGCTGTTCACACTGAACTGTAGATCACCCCATATTTTGAAAACATTTAATCAAAACACAGGAAAGACAGCCAATCCTGGGAGAGCTGGACGGGAGAGGAGAGGAGAGGAGGGGAGGGGGATGTGAATTGTGCACTTTACAGAAGCTGTGCATGTCTGCAAGCTAGTGCACGAGATATGTAAATAACCTGTCACTCAAACAAGGACTTTGGTCTTTATCTGGAAGTCTGTTTTATTTCACTGAACAATAAAAAGAGGATTGTTCAGCGCTGGATTAACTCTGTGTGGCAAGACTGAGCACAGATGATAGGAAATTGTATTCTCTACATTGTGACATCCAAAAAAAAAAAAATGTTTGGGTTTACATCCACTTTAATTTAATTAGGGGACATCTCTAACTTGACATCTGAATTTCTGATCATAATCTACAGAGTCCTGTAAAATACAGAAATAATCTCCCATAAGGCAAGAAATCACACATTTGAATGCGAGTTTCTTAATTAAAAGCTTGTTAAATCAATACATAGATATATAATATATAAAACTATATTAATGTCTCTGTACCCATACATGTTTATTTTAATTAATTTGTATCCCTTGGCTTGTGGTATTAATCTGTGACTAAATCCACTATTAACATTATTTCATATTCTCTAGTTCACAAGCAAATCCATCGTATTCATCAATTAGTAACCCATAGCCTCTGACAGTCTCTTCTAACATAGCCACATCGTCAGGCAGTATACTCGTCATAAAACAAGATGTAAGGCAAGAAAGAAGGCAAGAAAGATCGGGTCACAGGAGCTGAAGAATGGGGAGAGGTGAGTGTAAACAAACCTTCCCCGTTCTTTTCTGTGGCTTGTCACTGATCCCTGTTATAGGGAATGACGATTAGTGAGGTCACACGTCCAGCCACACCCCCTACAGTAGGACACACTTAACCCCTTTAGCGCCCCCTGGCGGTTAACCCCTTCACTGCCATTGTCATTTTCACAGTAAGCAGTGCATTTTTATAGCACTTTTTGCTGTGAAAATAACAATGGTCCCAAAAATGTGTCAAAAGTGTCCAAACTTTGAACTGTCTTAGAACTGTCTCTGCAAAAAGTGTCATCTCTAAAGGATAAAAAGTAATTTAAAATCCCCGCCCCGAAAAAAATGCTGTTTTTAAAACTTTTTTTGTACTGATACCCGGGTCCCCAAACACTTTTTAGGACAATAACTTGCATATTAGCCTTTAAAATTAGCACTTTAGATTTCAAACTTTCGAGTCCCATAGACTTTAATGGGGTTCTAAAGTTCACACAAACTTTTAGTCTGTTCGCAGGTTCTTGTGCGTACCGAACGGGGGGGGGGGGTGTTCGGCTCATCCCTAATGGGGACCCCATGATAATCTTGCATTAGGCTCTGGCACTATAGGCTGACAAGAGAAGAGATGTGATAGCAGCACCACTCACTACTCCTGTCAGCGGGGAGGATTAGAAGCACAACAGTGCCACATACTGTTACAAAGTGTGGCCAGTCAGGGTAAGGTGGACACTATTTCTTGTAGTATTCTAGTACAGCCTCAACAGCTAACTGTCTTTAAACACTGAACAGCAAAGCTGGATCTTCAGGCTGTCATATCCCAGGGGTCTATGATAATGTTTAGGTGGCCCTGGGTGCTTAACTGCAAGTTCAGCTTCTGATGGCTGAAGACCAGTGCTCTGGCTATTGTGTTTCCGCACTCCAGTGATCAGACCTGTGGTAAATTCATTCATTCAACAAATATAAAACCTGGAACATATTATTTATTTCAGCCTAACAACCTAACAACCAGACAACTAGCATTTTGAAAATGAGACAAGCAATGTTAGCCTACATATTCCCTTCGGCACCAGTTCCCTTTGGTTTATATGAGCATAGAATGATTTGCGTATCCTGAGTAAATGTAAGACTTTGGGTTCTCCTCTGTGCTATTATAGAGTTAACCTTTATATGAAAAAAATACTTTTCAGATATTTTATTCTGCCTGATGTCCCCTCTAGGGAAATAACCCAGCAGCTGTAATTCTTATTTTTCAATATATCTAAGACTTGTCTACCTTGCCTTATGGAGTATATTCATGATTTAAGAGTTATCCTAGCATGATAAACTGAGCTAGGTTAGGTCAAGGCAAGGAACTCTCAGTAAAGTTGACAGTGCCTACTTTAGGATTGGATAGTTAATGGAAAATATCAACCTGGTGTGTAGTTTTATACTGTATTAACATCATAGCAACTACTGTACCTTTTTTGTTCTTACGTGAACCTGTGCCCAGACTATGCACACTAACGTACTTACAAATTCTGAACAGGCAGTAAACGCACATAAAAATGTCCCCGCATTTATTCTGTAGAAATTCGTCTTCTAAGTTCACAGAGAAGAAGTACAGAAGATGAGGTATTGGGGAGGTGAAAAGGGGTAAAAATGATGCCACAGCCTTGAATGTCTGCTGCTGCCAATCTGGAACCATAGAATGAATGAACTACGGTTCAGCTTAAGGTTAGATCATTCTGAATGAACCTTAGCTTCATTTATACATTTGAACATTTATCCATTCTGTGGGAGCAGAACATAATCCATAATAGCACTATTACTATCACTAGTATATACAGTTGTGTTCAAAATTATTCAACCCCCACTGAAATTGATTGTTTTGGCCAGTTTGACATTGATTTTGATCATTCAGTCATCCTGCTTACAATTAAATCAAAGAGGCACGTGTAGGTCAGACTAATATAACATAACAATTGTAATGAAATAACCACAAATGTCTTTTCTGTGCTCACATCATTATCAGTTTTATTCAACCCCCAAGTGACATTCAATCTTAGTACTTAGTACAACATCCTTTTACAGTTATAACAGCTTTTAAACGTGAAGCATAGCTTGACACAAGTGTCTTGCAGCGATCTATGGGTATCTTCGCCCATTCGTCATGGGCAAAAGCCTCCAGTTCAGTCACATTCTTAGGCTTGCGCACTGCAACTGCTTTCTTTAAGTCCCACCAGAGGTTCTCAATCGGATTTAAGTCTGGTGACTGCGATGGCCACTCCAAAATGTTCCAGCCTTTAATCTGCAACCATGCTCTAGTGGACTTGGAGGTATGCTTTGGATCATTGTCCTGTTGAAAGGTCCAACGTCTCCCAAGCCTCAGGTTTGTGACGGACTGCATCACATTGTCATCCAATATCTCCTGGTACTGAAGAGAATTCATGGTACCTTGCAGACACTTAAGCTTCCCTGTACCTGCAGAAGCAAAACAGCCCCAAAGCATGATTGACCCCCCGCCATGCTTCACAGTAGGCGAGGTGTTCTTTTCATCATAGGCCTTGTTCTTCCTCCTCCAAACATAGCATTGATCCATGGGCCCAAACAGTTCTAATTTTGTTTCATCAGTCCACAGAACACAATCCCAAAACTTCTGTGGTTTGTCCACATGACTTTTGGCATACTGCAGTCAACTCTTCTTATTCTTTGGAGACAGCAAGGGGGTGCACCTGTCGTTTCTGGCATGGAGGCCTTCATTACGCAGTGTGCGCCGTATTGTCTAAGCAGAAACTTCAGTACCCACATCTGACAAATCTTTTCTCAGTTCCTCAGCAGTCACATGGGGACTTTTCTCCACTCTACGCTTCAGGTAGCGCACAGCAGTCGAAGTCAGCATCTTCTTTCTGCCACGACCAGGTAGCATTTCAACAGTGCCCTTTGCCTTGAATTTGTGAATGATGCTTCCTATGGTGTCTCTCGGTATGTTTAACATCTTTGCAATCTTCTTATAGCCATTGCCCTTCCTGTGAATAAGTAATCACCTCTTCTCTTGTCTTCCTGGACCATTCTCTTGACTTCACCATGTTTGTAACCACACTAGTAAATGTCTAGAAGGAGCTGAGTATCACAGTCATTTTAAAGCTGCCTAATTGGTGCTTATTAGGCATTATTGCTGCTCCCTGACATCCACAGGTGTTTTCAATACCTGTTTGAAAACACTTCAATGAACCTCTGTTCTTCGGAGTGATAGTCTTTAAGGGGTTGAATAATTGTGTAAATGAAGAATTCACAAAAGAAACATTTGCTACTGTATTACAAAACCAATTGATGTCATTTTAGTTGCATATGGTTCTTTAAGTAGTCCTTGTAAGATTTCATTCTAAATACAATTACAAATGTACACTAAATTCCCTAAAACCCTTTACAGCATTGGGGGGTTGAATAATTTTGAACACAACTGTAGGACAAATTCGGCTGTCAGTGGTTGTTAAAAGAGAAGTCTGGGGGTTTTCTTTTTCCTAATCATACTTACCCCGGTGGATGGAGCATCAGACCGATGCTGCATCTGTCCCCTGCCATCTCTGTACTGAGAACCGAGCCACCGAACATCGCTGATGACTCGGTTCTCACTCCTCCCCTAGCAGAGCAATGCTGACTGTGAGTCAACATCACTTCTGCTCTATTTCTCAGCGCTCATTTGAGCGCTGACCAGGGGATGGACGGGGAGTGGCCATCTCAGCACCTTGCTGAGATGCTGAGACTGCCATCAATCAGGGCAGCTGACGGATCCAGACTTGGAAGTCAGGTGACACGCTGCCCCAACTGATGGCAGTGATGTCAGCAGAGAGCTGACATCCTGTTTGTCACAGAAGTGCAAAACGAATTGCACCTCTGTGACCCAGAGGAAAAGCTCAGCCTAAAAAGCTCAGGCTAGACTTCTCCTTTAAGGAGACCAGTGGGTGCAGGCACAATCAGTGATGTCACCGGCCCCATTTACTGGTAGTGACATTACTGACCAAATATGACCATGACTATAGACCAAACATGTCAATGTTCATACTTGGCCAGTGATGTCCCTCCTGTCCCCTTGTATATATACATAGTGATAGCTCTAGTGTGCTGTCACATGTTCTACGTGCTGGCATGTCAAAAAGGTTTTCTCTGTGGATGGTCAGCAGGCAGCATTCATTGTGATTGCTGCTGGATGTTTTAACACTGAAGACCTGTACACACGACCAGGATGTTACCTGCTCGGTAACTTTCTTCCTGTACACACCAGAGGTTTTCCAATTGGGAAAACTGCAGTGAGAGCTTTGGCCGGGAATGTGTTTATGATCCACTGCAGTGTTTCCCATAGGGAAACTGCCAGGACAAAGACCGCCGGGAATCGTGGCAGGAAAAAAGAGAACGTGTTCTTATTTTTCATGCAAGGATTCCCGGTGGTTTTCCTGTCACAACAAGCACAGCAATACCCAGTTGAAAAACTGAGTTTTTTTTAATAGCACACATTTTCAAATATATGTACTGCCACCTTGCCACATTTGAGGTTTTATTTTAATAAAACCATAAAATCAAACATTAAAAGTGATCACAAATGATTAAAATAGGCAATATGGGGAGTGGAAAAAACCAAACCCTACACGTTTCGTCATACAGGACTTCAACTGGGGCATCAACCGTCCTGTAGGACGAAACATGTAGGGCTTGGTTTTTGCCTCTCCCCATATTTCCCATTTTTAATCATTTGTGATCACTTTTAATGTTTATTTTTATGATTTTATTACAATAAAACATTTATACTTTTGACCTGCACCATTGGGGCTCTGTTTTTTCTTTTCTTTTCCCCATATTTTCTTTGGAGCTTTTTTCGGATTAGTTCCATTCATTGGATTTGGGGCGGACACCTTGGGAGATCTGGTTTTAGTACACTGTTCCAGGATATCATTCATCTATGGTCCTTTGAAGATCCTTGGTTTCCAATCATCCAGTCTGTGGTTCCCACTACACAGTCTTCAGTGAAGCCGAGCTGATTTTCCCTGAGATTTCCTATGTCTATATGATCTTCTGTAGCTGACAGGTAGATCCATTGGTTACGGTAAGCACATTCACATCTATATTTAGTTGGAAGGAATGACTGTTTGCCTATGAGGTTTGTTTTCTTCACCATTCATCTACAAGTCATATTGATGGACTTATTATTATTTTTTGTTTTCTCTTTTGTTTGTGGATTAATCCACACATTTATTCACCTAATATTCACTGGTCCAGTACAGTGATTACACATTTACTTAGTGAGACATCATTGTCTCTCTTGCACCATTAGTGCTACATTTTTCTTCAAATTACTATATAATCTTTGTCACATTGTTGTGTAACAGCTGGTTCCTTAGTTCATTTATTTAATTTTAGATAAGCGCAATATTTTCCCTTTTTTCACATTCGATATTTCCTGCATAAAAGAAAAAAAATCCCTGGTGTTATTACTTAAATAATAATATCCAGTTATATTCTGTACATTTAGGAATACCTCTAAAAAAAAATTGTAAATAATGAACAATGGAACTGACTAAAGATAGTTCCTGAGGTTGCCTATACCACATTGTTAAAGTCCTTCATGTATGTGGAGATTAAACCTCTTTTCATCAAGACAAAAAGGATCGTCCTCTTATCCTTTGCAATGGCCTTAAAAAGGACAACTCTGTACCAAGTTCACTATATGGACCACTTACAGTATGCATTTCTACAAAGTGATCACATATCCCCTTAATCCCCTCTTTTCAGCAGATAATATATTCAATTTAACAAATATTTCCTCATAGATAAGCTCCTCCATGCCTCTTATCAGTTTAGTTGCCCTTCTGTCCCTTTTTCCCCAATGTCCTTTTATGTGCCTAAATCTTAACCACATTATCCACATAATGTCTTACTAATTCTTTATACAGTAACAGCAAGAAGGCAAATGTCACTCCTTTGACATTTGTTTTCTATTATTTGTACCCCCCCTGCACTTTTATACAAGGCGATGCTGTATTTCTAAGTGCCTCTTACCAATCATTGCTAACACATCAAAGTAATGAATTTTCACCTCCTCTCTCGTCTAAATAAAAGAACTCTTTGTGAAATATTGTACTTCACTTTAATTTGTAGGAAAAAGATTACCATTACAAGCACTACTTTAAGCTCACCTCCCTTACACGGCTGGATATTTTTCTTTTAGACCTCCCGCCCTGTAAGTCTTTCTTCGTCTGAGATATTGTAATTTAGATTCAACATACTTCCACAGCTATTTGTCACAAATACATTATAAAGCCAATAGCACAAATGCCATAACTTCCTTCTCTGTAACTGACTTCTTCTGTGTCTGCAGATACAAGAAAACAGGTGAGGGAATTTTTTTTACTACCTGGATGCTGTTCTATGTTATAGAGCAAGGTAACTTTAGGGTGTTTAATACCGGTCACTTGACATTTTTAGTTCTAAAGTATATTATTCGAAGAATGGAATAATTGCTGAAAGCTTTTGTGAGTTACTTACAAACCATTAGGCATCTGGGTTTTCATGCAGGAGGCATGTGTCCCATCATCCTCATCATCTTTGTTTCTGCTTTTCTTTTTCAGTCTGTCTCCCTTACTGCAATAAAGGTAAAATCAACATCTCAACAATTTCCAAGTTGATGTTGTAAATCAGCTGGCAAAATCATCATCTTTATAAATATTAATAGTTTTTTTTCTTGCTTTGTATGCTTGTTCAGGCTCTCAAATTATCTAAATTGAAATATGAAAAATTTAGATTTTTTTGATTGCCGTTAGTGATCAGTAGACCCTACATGTTGTGTTAATATAATTGCTTTCTTCAATTTGTCCTATTACGATAGCAATGGCCATTATGTCAGAGCTATCAAACCAGTGGTACTATAAATATGACTGTGAAATTGTGGGGCAGTATTTTCCTAATATTAACCATAGCATCATAGATTTAACAATCCTGACATCACACTTTTGACTGCAATATCATAATTAAAAAAAAAATTCTGACTGATCGAATCAATGCCTGTATAATCAAGGCTAAAAGTAATTATACCTTTCATACACATAATACATGTATTGTACATGCATTATAAAACAAACTTTCTATAAAATGTTAGGGTCCATGTATTTACTTAGGCACCCATCCTCTTGCAAAACATTGTCAAGAAAAAAATATAATAAAAAAAATCATGGGGTAAAAAGTTATTAAAAATAATAACTTTATTTTCTCTTTTGTAACATTAGCATCCTTCTGGAAATATCTCACCAAATGCTGAGTAGCCCAAACCTCATGAGAAGACGCTATTGTGCTGTACTATAGTACCACTTCCCAAGATTTGGGGTACTCTGCATTCCCTGGGATATCATTAAAATAATAGAGATGTCACACCCCACAGGGAGAGAAATGTTATGTTAACATACCCTAAGGCAGACTGCTGCGGTTGAAACACAGGGTGGATGTGGAAGGCAGGTCCTCTGGAGCAGAAACAGGGATCCTACAGGAAGCTTGAGCCCAAGATTCCCCAGGGCGTGGAGTGTAATATTCAGCAGGTATTCACCAGAGCCTCTAGTGGTGAGGATGGTCTTAGCTGCAACTGAATCCATGTAGCAGCCCCCAGAGCCCCCCCCCAGCTCATGCTCTGTAGGGCAAAGAGGAGAGAAAGGAAAGAGCCACTCAGGATACAAGAGATAGTGAAGGGTAAGCCAAAGTCAGGGTGACAAGCAAACAAGGATAAACAAAGGACAGGCCAAAGGTCAGGGTCACAAGCAAACAGGAATAGTCGGGGACAAGCCAAGATCGCTACACAGAGATAAATGTAGCACACGGCAAGCAGGAACACAATGCTTAACAAACAACATTGATCAGCAAGGCAGACCTGCAGTGCACTGGTTAATATAGAGTTCCTGATATGGCCTGGGGTGGAGCCATACAGGGAGGAGAGATGATAAAAGCAGCCAAGTAAGGTGAACACATGGAGAGGAAGGTAAGCTGCCAGACATTATTGCATTTTCATGACACCAGCTGATTGGAAAAAAGCCAGTAAAATCCACCAATATTTAAAAAGGGCCCAAAATACATCCCTCGGAATTACAGATCAGTTAGCCTAACATTAATAGTATGCAAGCTCTTGGAGGGGATGATAAGGGACTATATACACAATTTTAGTAATTAGAGCAGTACCATTAGCAGTAATCAGCATGGATTCATGAATAATCATTCTTGCCAAACCAATCTATTAACCTTCTACCAGGAGGTGAGTTGCCATCTAGACAAAGGAAGGCCCGTAGATGTGGTGTATCTGGATTTTGCAAAAGATCTTTGACACAGTTCCCCATAAACATTTATTATTCAAAATAAGGTCCATTGACATGGACCATAGGGTGAGTACATGCATTCAAACCTGTTTACAAGGGAGAGTTCAGAGGGTGGTGATATATGGGGAGTACTCTGAATGGTCAGGAGTGGGTAGTGGGGTCCCCCAGGGTTCTGTGCTGGGACCAATCCTATTTCATTTGTACATAAATGACTTGGAGAATGGGGTAAACTGTTCAATCTTTGTATTTTCGGATGATACTAAGCTAGGCAGGGCAATAACTTCTCCACAGGATGTGGAAACCTTGCAAAAAGATCTGAACAAATTAATGGGGTGGGCAACTACATGGCAAATGAGGTTTAATCTCAGCGGGGAGAATTGATAGTTTCAAAAAACTATTAGATAAGCACCTGAACGACCACAACATACAGGGATATACAATGTAATACTGACATATAATCACACACATGGTTGGACTTGATGGACTTGTGTCTTTTTTCAACCTTGCCTACTATGTAACTATATAAGTTACTCTTTTTGGCAGAAGATTAAGGTGCTGGGGAGGGGGCATACTAATTAGGTAGACTGTACATGAAGTGCACAGTTTGTTTTTAAAATACTGACTGTGACATAGTATCCACAATGCCTCCAAAATTAACATAATAGCAGAATAGTTGATCTGACATTATAAGAGTAAGTATTAAATCATGTGCAATTTATGATGTCACAATACTTGCAATTCCAGTTTTGTACAGACTGAAACCTCCTAATGCCAACTATGGCATTATATATTAACTAAATCACATTAATGCCCATGTGAAATGGACTCCTTCCTGAGGTGGTTCTGGCCAGCTCAGTAGATTGCTTTAACCACTTCAATACTGGGCACTCCCCCCTTCCTGCCTACAGCAGTTTTCAGCTTTTGCACTGTCACATTTTGAATGAAAATTGCGCGGTCATACTGTGTTGTACCCAAACACATTTTTGTAATTTTGTTCCCACAAATAGTTTTTTTGGTGACATTTGATCACCACAGTTTTTTTTTTTTTTTGCTAAACAAATAAAAAAAAGACATAACATTTTGTAACTGAATTTGAATTCTTTGTTTTTGTTGTAAAATTTTGTAAATAAGTAATTTTTCTCCTTCCCTGATGGGCACTGATGAAGCTGCACTGATGGGCTCTGATAAGGCAGCACTGATGGACACTGGTGAGATGGCACTGATGGGCACTGTTGATGAAGCACTAATGGGCACTGATAGATGGCACTAAAATGAAGCACTGATGGGCATTGATAGGTGGCACTGATAGGTAGCACTGATGGGCACTAATAGGTGGCACTGATTGGCACTGTTGGGCACTGATAGGCGGCACTGATAGTCACTTATAGGTGACACTGGTAGGCGGCACTGATGGGCACTTTTAGGCGGCACTGATAGATGGCTCTAATAGGTAGCACTGATGAGGAGGCACTGGAAGGCTTTACTGTTGGGCACTAATTGGCATCTAGAATGGGCACCGACTGGCTCCTTAAAAGTTAATACCTGGTGGTCCTGGGTGGCATCCCTGGTGGTCCTGGGTGGACATCCATGGTCTGCATTTATGGTGGCCATGGGTGGCATCCCAGGTGGTCCTGGGTGGGCATCCTCAGGGGGATCTGCACTGATAATCAATCAACGCAGACCCCCCTCCCCATTTCAGGAGAGCAGCCGATTGCCTCTCCTCTACTCATGTCTGTCAGACGCGAGTGGAGGAAAAGCCGATAAACGGCCGTTCCTGTTTACACTGTGATCAGACACAGCTGATCACGTGGTAAAGAGCCTCTGTCAGAGGCTCTTTACCCAGATCAGAGATGCGGTATGTCAGACTGACAGAGCACATCAACGATCACCGCTCTGTGTGCCCCCGTGTGAGCGCGATCGTGGGTTATCCTGATCACGTCATGTGACGTCTGGTCAGGATAACAGAACCACTTTGCGCACATCATATTGCCATATGGCAGGAGGGAGGGGATTAAAAAAGGCCTGGATTCTTTTCTTAATGTACATGATATAATTGGGTGTTAACATTTATAGGTAAAGTTGATCCAGGGAAATCTGATTGCCTTTTGAGGGATCAGGAAGGATTTTTTTCCCCTTTGCTGGGGTCTTTCGCCTTCCTCTGGATCAACTATGGGTGAAGGATTGTATATATGGGATTGTATGATTTTTTTTTATTGGTTGAACTAGATGGACTGTGTCTTTTTTTCAACCTGACTAACAATGTAACTATGTAACTATGCAATGGCTGACACGGCAATTTTGATTTTGACAACACAATTGTTTTAATGATAGATAAAGCTTACAGTGATATCTTAA
Source organism: Rana kukunoris (assembly GCA_029574335.1). Classification (NCBI taxonomy): domain Eukaryota; kingdom Metazoa; phylum Chordata; class Amphibia; order Anura; family Ranidae; genus Rana; species Rana kukunoris. The sequence goes on along the minus strand of CM056058.1, from coordinate 119,816,040 downwards.
AATGACTAGGATACCTCTGAGCTATTTATGACACTTTCGGGACCCATTGACGTTGTTGTGTTCCAGTAATGCACACAAAAATGCAGTGCAATTCATTTTGCATAGCATCCCAGTGCCCTAATCCAATGAACCCTCAATACACTTGTGTTTTAGTGTACCATATGCTTGGTAATATATTACCATGTGTTGTGATGCTCTGCAGTAGTACACTTCTATTTGTGATGTGTTGTGATGCATTGGCAGTCCATTTATCCATTAAAGCAATGCAGTGCAAACATGTGAATGAGTGCTGGCCTAGGAATACTGTCAGCAAAGGGGCATTGGATTTAAAGCTTAATTTTCAGGAAGTACAGCAGAAAATAAAAAGTGGATGGGCGTATATACTTAGGTTTAATTTGGAGACTTGTTCAGTGATCAGGTCCAACAATCTGCATATTGTGAACACTAATGAAAACCCTTTTGAAGACAGTGGGATGCAAATCTTGAAAAGCAGTTCTTGCTATTTTCAATTTGGTAGGAGATTGTCAAACTAAGGGCATGGATAGCAGGGTAAACTTGTTGTGGACATGTACCAATGCAATTTAGTGGGGAGCAACTATTTTAATAAGTGAACCATTAAAAATACAAAATTCCTTAAACTATATTATGTACACAAGCAAAAAGACATTATATAAAGAAAAAAAAAATAGCTGGTACATTAGTCAACTGGCTTATTAAGAAAAATGGGAACCCCCCCCCCCCCCAAATCCATGCATGCAGTTCTTTTAATTAATAACAACCTTTTTATCTTTAACCACTTACCTACTGTGCACCTACACCCCCTTCCTGCCCAGACAAAATTTAAGCTTCCGGCACTGCGTCGCTTTAACCACTTAAGACCCGGACCAATATGCAGGCTAAAGACCCAAGGTGTTTTTACAATTTGTCAGTGCGCTGCTTTAACTGGTAATTGTGCGGTCATGCAATGTTCTATCGAAACGAAATTTGCGTCCTTTTCTTCCCACAAATAGAGCTTTATTTTGATGGTATTTGATTGCCTCTGCGATTTTTATTTTTTGCGATATAAACGGAAAAAGACCGAAAATTTTGAAAAAAAAAGATTTTTCTTATAACAACAAGTAAAAAATATCGAATAAACTAAATTTTAGTCAAACATTTAGGCCAAAATGTATTCAGCCACATGTCTTTAGTAAAAAAAATCGCAATAAGCGTATATTTATTGGTTTTCGCAAAAGTTATAGCGTCTACAAACTAGGGTACATTTTCTGGAATTTACACAGCTTTTATTTTATGACTGCCCATCTCATTTCTTGAGGTGCTAAAATGGCAGGGCAGTACAAAACCCCCCCAAATGACCCCATTTTGGAAAGTAGACACCCCAAGGAAACTGCTGAGAGGCATGTTGAGTCCATTGAATATTTTTTTTTTTGGTCCCAAGTGATTGAATAATGACAAAAAAAATTAAAATAAAAAATGTTTACAAAAAGTTGTCACTAAATGATATATTGCTCACACATGATATGGTTATATGTGAAATTGCACCCCAAAATACATTCTGCTGCTTCTCCTGAGTATGGGGATACCACATGTTTGGGACTTTTTGGGAGCTTAGCCGCATACGGGACCCCAAAAACCAAGCACCGCCTTCAGCATTTCTAAGGGCGCAAATTTTTGATTTCACTCCTCACTACCTATCACAGTTTCGAAGGCCATAAAATGCCAAAATAGCACAAAACCCCCCCAAATGACCCCATTTTGGAAAGTAGACACCCCAAGGAAACTGCTAAGAGGCATGTTGAGTCCATTGAATATTTTTTTTTTTGGTCCCAAGTCATTGAATAATGACCAAAAAAAAAAAATTACAAAACGTTGTCACTAAATGATATATTTCTCACACATGCCATGGGCATATGTGGAATTGCACCCCAAAATACATTCTGCTGCTTCTCCTGAGTACGGGGATACCACATGTGTGGGACTTTTTGGGAGCCTAGCCGCGTACGGGGCCCCGAAAACCAATCACCGCCTCAGGCTTTCTAAGGGCATACATTTTTGATTTCACTCCTCACTACCTATCACAGTTTTGAAGGCCATAAAATGCCAAGATGGCACACAACCCCCCCAAATGACCCCATTTTGGAAAGAAGACACCCCAAGCTATTTGCTGAGAGGCATGTTGAGTCCATGGAATATTTTTTTTTTTGGTCCCAAGTCATTGAATAATGACCAAAAAAAAAAAATTACAAAACGTTGTCACTAAATGATATATTTCTCACACATGCCATGGGCATATGTAGAATTGCACCCCAAAATACATTCTGCTGCTTCTCCTGAGTACAGGGATACCACATGTGTGGGACTTTTTGGGAGCCTATCCGCGTACGGGGCCCCGAAATCCAAGCACTGCCTTCAAGATTTGTGTGAGTGAAATCAAAAATTTATGTCCTTAGAAATCTTGAAGGCGGTGATTGGTTTTCGGGGTCTCATACGCGGCTAGGCTCCCAAAAAGTCCCACACATGTGGTATCCCCGTACTCAGGAGAAGCAGCAGAATGTATTTTAGGGTGCAACTCCACATATAACCATGGCATGTGTGAGAAATATATCATTTAGTGACAATGTTTTGTACATTTTTTTTTTTTATTATTTTTTTTTGGTCATTATTCAATCACTTGGGGCAAAAAAAAAAATATTCCATGGACTCAATATGCCTCTCAACAAATAGCTTGGGGTGTCTACTTTCCAAAATGGGGTCATTTGGGGGGGTTTTGTGCCATTTTGGCATTTTATGGCCTTCGAAACTGTGATAGGTAGTGCGGAGTGAAATCAAAAATTTGCGTCCTTAGAAATGCTGAAGCCGGTGCTTGGTTTTCGGGGTCCCGTACGCGGCTAGGCTCCCAAAAAGTCCCACACATGTGGTATCCCCGTACTCAGGAGAAGTAGCAGAATGTATTTTAGGGTGCAACTCCACATATAACCATGGCATGTGTGAGCAATATATCATTTAGTGGCAAATTTTTTATTTTTTATTTATTTTTTTGTCATTATTCAATCACTTTGGACAAAAAAAAAAAATCTATGGACTCAACATGCCTCTCAGTAGTTTCCTTGGGGTGTCTACTTTCCAAAATGGGGTCATTTGTTTTTTTTGTGCTATTTTGACATTTTATGGCCTTCGAAACTGTGATAGGTAGTGAGGAGTGAATTTATATATGCCGAAGCATGGGGGCATCCTCCCGCAAAAAAGTTATGCCGCGTACACACGGTCGGACTTTTCTATGCCGCGTACACACGGTCGGACTTTTCTATGCCGTGTACACATGGTCAGACTTTTCCACGGGTAAGGCCTCCGTAGGTGGGTCAACCGTATGTACGCGGCATTAGGAGCAAAATCGCTCCTCCGCCCCTAATGCCCCCATGCTTCGGCATATATGCTCTTTTTTGGACTGTGGTGGTGAAAGCACCTCCTACAGCGTTGGAGTCGCAGCTTTATATATATCGTGGGAGCAAACGCTGTTGCTGTCACGCTAAATAAATCCGCGCTGCAACTGAATGGCGTACCTGCTAAGCAAATGATGGTTAACATTAAAACAAAGTAACATTACAGTATAACAGTAAGATCATACCATACCTGCAAAGCAAATACCAATAAAAAAAACATAGTAAAAAATAAAACATTTTTTTTAACGCAACCTGTGCCTAATATATATATATATATATATATATATATATATATATATATGCCGAAGCATGGGGGCATCCTCCCGCAAAAAAGTTATGCCGCGTACACACGGTTGGACTTTTCTATGCCGTGTACACATGGTCAGACTTTTCTATGCCGTGTACACATGATCAGACTTTTCCACGGGAAAGCCTCCGTAGGAATGTCAACCGTATGTACGCGGCATTAGGAGCAAAATCGCTCCTCCACCCCTAGTGCCCCCATGCTTCGGCATATATGCTCTTTTTTTAACTGTGGTGGTGAAATCACCTCCTACAGCACTGGAGTCACGGCTTTATATATCGTGGGAGCAAACGCCGTTGCTGTCAAGATAAATAAGTCCGCGCAACAGCTGAATGGCGTACCTGAAAACAGTAAAGTAAATTACTTACCTGAAAAGCAAGCATGAAAAAACATAACAATAAAACTTTGCAGAATAAAATAGAGTAAAAAAGAGCAGAACAATAGAGAGAGAATAGAGAGGGAGAGAACAATAAAAACGACAACTCTTTTTGTTTTTTTTATTTTATATTTTTTTTGTGTTTTTTTACTTTTTACTTTTTTTTTTTTTTTACACTTTTTTTTGTAACTGTAACTGTTCAACTTTTCGGTTCCAGGTTTGGGTCTCTCAAAATGCGATGGCATCTTGGGAGACCCTGTGTACGTGTGCCTAGCCTGTGATATGTTTTGCCCTACGCTAATACTTCACTAGTGTGTGGAAGCGTTCAAAACATTTGCCAATACAAAGACCAGGATCGGCAGGACATCGGGGACAAAAATAACGGGTGTCACACCTAAATCCGCGCTTGCTACAGACACGACATCTTCTTTGGGGGGCTCGTTGGGTAGGGGTACTCTCGATGGCATATATAAAATGCCTCTCATGCAGTCGGCTTACTGCATTTGGTAGGGGATGGTGAGGTGGAAAACCTCCTGGATACAGGAGTCCGTTGATGATATCCTTCTGGAATTGGAGGAAGGATACATTCTGTCCTGAAGTTTTGTATAAGACAAAAGCATTCAGCAAAGTCAATTGGAATAAATGTAGAGACACTTTTTTGTACCAGCGTCTCGATTTACGGGCAATATGATACGGCGCCATCAACTGGTCGTTGAGGTCCACCCCTCCCATATTTTGGTTATATTCGTGGACACAGAGGGGTTTCTCCACAACACCAGTCGCCGTACGAATTTGTACTGTCGTGTCTGCGTGAAGGGTGGTAAGAAGGAAAACATTCTTATTGTCCCGCCACTTCACAGCGAGCAAATTATTACATCTGCAGCAGGCTCTCGCCCCCAGCTTTATACGGGCATCTACAAGCCGCTGGGGAAAGCCCCGGCGATTAGGTCGCACGGTGCCACATGCTCCAATCTGATGATCAAACAAGTGACTAAAAAGTGGCACGCTGCTGTAATAATTGTCCACATACAAGTGGTACCCCTTTCCGAATAAGGGTGACACCAAGTCCCAGACAATCTTGCCAGCGCTCCCCATGTAATCTGGGCATCCTTCCGGCTCTACGTGACTATCTTTGCCCTCATAAACCCTAAAGCTCCATGTGTAGCCTGTTGCCCTGTCACAGAGCTTATAGAGCTTGACCCCGTATCTGGCACGCTTGCTGGGAAGGAACTGCTTGAAAGACAAGCGGCCAGCAAATTTAACCAGGGACTCGTCAACGCAGACAACTTGCTGGGGATTAAACAACGCTGCATAACGTTCGTTGAAATGGTTTATGAGGGGCCGAATTTTGTAGAGCCGGTCAAATTCAGGGTCTCCACGTGGACGACAGAGTGCATTGTCGCTGAAATGCAGGAACCGCAGGATCGTCTCGTATCGTTTCCTGGCCATGTGAGCAGAGAATATGGACATTTGGTCAATTGGCTCTGTGGACCAATACATGCGCAATTGAGGAAATTTGTGTATGCCCATATTGAGGGTAAGGCCCAGAAAGGTCTTAAATTCGGAAACCTCAAGAGGTTTCCATTCTTTGGCAAGGAGGGTCTGGGGATTAGCGGCGATGTAGGTACCAGCATATAAATTAGTCTGGTCCACAATAGATCTATAGAGATCTTCTGTGAAATACAGCGAATAAAAATCAAGTGGCATAAAATTCGCTGTATCCACCTGAATTCCGGGTTTGCCAGTGAATGGGGGAAGTACGGGTGCTGCAGAAGTGGTGGGGACCCAATCAGGATAGGCGAATTCTGCAGGAAGGGCACTATGGGCACGACGGGCCTGTCTTTGTTTTCTTCTTGGTGGCAGCGGGTCACTACTTGTGCTTGCCACCTCGCCAGCTTGAACTGCACTTATGGGACTCGCCACGTCACCACGTGATACTGCAGTGCTGGATGAACGACCAGGGTGTACTAGGCCGCTGGTGCTTGCCAATCCACCAAAAGGAATAGCGGCGCTAGTACTCGCTCTCTGCTCCATACAAGGGTCCTGCGGTTCTTGCTCCTCAACAACCTTAGAACGGGGTCGGGTGCGCCTGGCCTTAGCAGGGACCACTACTCCGTCGTCCGAGCTATCTGACATGGAGCCGCTGTCGTAAACAGGATCATATTCTGAGCCCGAATCTGTCAGATGCGTGACCTCCTCATCATCATCTGACGACATGCACATGAACCTAACAGCCTCTTCACCACTGTACATCCGCTTTGCCATTTTGGGCTCTAAATTTAGTTGTAGACTGGTGATGATTCACGGGTAAAAAAAGCACCTGGCTATAGAAAGGCAAATGTAGAAAACGCTTCAAAAAAACTGTTAGCGATCGCAGGGATCAGGCCTGTCTCTGCGAACGCTGCAGTTGTGTGTGATGTGTTTTTGAAGTGACAGTGATCGATCGATACTGCACTTGGGTGGGTTGGGCTGGGCAGAGGGGCAAAACGCAAGTGCTAGCGGGTATCTGGACTGATTCCGCTAACAATGCGTTTTTGGGTACCCTAAACTGCTGGTTACGCTAGTATAGATCTGATCAGATCAGGTATAGATCTGTTCAGATACTATACCACTAAGGGGGGTGTATGCTTTGCGAGTGGGTGTAAGCGTTACTGGCACTAACCGAACACTGCCTGGGGCGATGCACACCCTAACTGGCGCTAAAATTTAATTTAAATCACCCGCCGGGCGATCAGGGGGTTAAACCTTTATTGGGTAATATACGGCGGGTGCGCTGATGCTATAAACAGCAAACTAAGTAACCAGCGTCAACCGTAACACTTATACGGTGATCACTGGTGAAAGGGTTAACTAAGGGGCAATCAGGGGGTTAAAACCTTTGTATGGTAATATATGGGGGTACCTAACGCTTTCTAAAAACCTAAATAACTAACTGGCTAACCTGCGTCACCAGTGACACTTATATGGTGATCACTGGTGAAAGGGTTAACTCTAGGGGCAATCAGGGGTTAAAAACTTTATTTATGGGGGTACCTAGCGCTATATAAACCTGGCGGCGAACCTCAAAAAAAACTAACTGCCTAGCGGCAACAGTGACACTAATACAGCGATCAGAAAATCGATCGCTTAGTGACACTGGCAATAGGGGGTGAAAGGGTTAACTAGGGCAGTGATCAAGGGGTTAAACCTTTATTAGGGGGGGGTAGGGGGCTACCCTAGACCTAAAGGGGGCTAAGACTAACTGCCCTGATACTTTTTACTGCAACACTGACACTAAATGCAGTTATCAGAAATAAATGATAACTGTATTCAGTGACACAATGTTACAGTGGACTGGGGGGGGGGCGATCGGCGGTGACAGGAAGGGGTTAAGTGTGCCTATGTGTACCTGTGTCAGTGTGATGCTTGGTGCAACTTACTGTGTGATGTGTTCTCTCCTCAGCGTCGGACGAAAAGACCGACACGAGGAGGAACACAGCACTTCCCTCTTCCTGTGTTTACACTTAGCACAGGAAGAGGCTGGCGGGCGCGCGCATTGGCTGGGAGCGATCGCGAGGGGGTGGCTGAAAACGAGTAGCCGCCCCCTCATCCCGGATCGCTCCCGGAGCTAAAGGAACCGCCGCATGTACGGGGGGGGGGGTCCGATCGGACCCCCGAACCCCCTCAAGGCACCAACGTATATATACGTTGATGTGCCTGTCGGTGCCATTCTGCCGACGTAAATGTACATGCGGCGGTCCTTAACTGGTTAACTGACAATTGCGCGGTCGTGCGACGTGGCTCCCAAACAAAATAGGTGTCCTTTTTTTCCCACAAATAGAGCTTTCTTTTGGTGGTATTTGATCACCTCTGCGGTTTTTATTTTTTGCGCTATAAACAAAAATAGAGCGTCAATTTTTAAAGAAATGCAATATTTTTTTCTTTTTGCTGTAATAAATAACCCAAAAAATATATAAAAAAAATATTTTTTTCCTCAGTTTAGGCCGATACGTATTCTTCTACATATTTTTGGTAAAAAAAAAATGCAATAAGCGTTTATCGATTGGTTTGCGCAAAATTTATAGGCCCAGATTCACAGAGAATTAGATTCTCGTAGAGTATCAGAAATACACTACGCTGCCGTATTTTACCTGGCTCTACGTGGAATCCAGGTAGATTTTGTCCAGTAAACGACGGAGGCGTAGTGTATTTCTCCCGTCGCAATCCATCTACGCGAGTAGGGGGCGTGAATCATTTAAAATAGGCGCGTTCCCGCGGCGATCGAACTGCGCATGCTCCGTTCGCAAATTTCCCGTCGTGCATTGCGCGAAAACACGTCGTTACGTCATTCGTTGTTTGAGTAGCGTCGTTTACGCACAATCCTCGTCCCGAACGAGTTACGTAAAAAAAAATAAAAAAATAAAAAATCGACGCGTGAACGACGGCCATACTTAACATGGGCTACGTACCGTTAGACCAGCAAAAAGCTGGTCTAACAGTACGTAAAAAAAAATAGACGAAAGCGATTGCGAAGACCACTCGTATCTTCGTGGATCGCCGTTAAAAAAAAATTTGCATATCCCGACGCATGAAAACGACGCGAACTCCTCCCAGCGGCCGCAAATATATCGCAGCGTAGATCCGAAGGCTTACGAAGACGTAAGCCTCTCGGATCGAAGCCTGAAGCCGCCGTATCATGGTTTGAGGATTCAAACTAGTGATACGGCGCGCAAAATTTGAAATTACTCCTGTCTAACACCAGTTAGACAGGCGTAATTGCTTTCTGAATCTGGGCCATAGTGTTTACAAAATAGGGGATAGTTTATGGCATTTTTGTTTTATTTTTTTTACTATTAATGGCGGCGATCTGCGATTTTTTTATTGGGACTGCGACGTTATGGCGGACACTTTGGACACTTTTCTGACATTTTTGGGACCATTTACATTTATACAGTGAACAATGCTATAAATATGCATTGATTACTGTATAAATGTGACTGGCAGTGAAGGGGTTAATCACTAGGGGGCGGGGAAGGGGTTACATGTGTGTCCTATGAGTGTTCTAACTGTGGGGGGAGGGGGGGTGACTGGGGGAGGTGACCGATTGTGTCCCTATGTACAAGGGACACAGCAACGGTCTCCTCTCTCCCTGACAGGACGTGGAGCTCTGTGTTTACATACAGAGATCCACGTCCCCGCTCAGTTACTGAGCAATCGCGTGTGCCCGGCGGCGATCGTTGCCGCCGGGCACTCGCACGGGATCCCAGCAGAGCGGCGGGTGCGCGTGTGCCGCCGGCGGCGCGCGCGCGCCCCCGGCTTTAAAAGGACATCACGTCATATGACGTGATGTCAGGATAATGGAGTCCTCCGCCCGCCGTCATTTGACGGTGGGCAGAGGACAAGTGGTTAATGATAGGCTGAGGAAAAGTGTAAATTCCACTCCTAATTCCATACCAGACATTTATATGAACATACAACCTGGCTTGATAGAAAAGGGGGGTGGCAAGTATGTGCCCCCCCTTCTTAACCATACCCCATCCACAAGCCCTTAACCATACAACCCCCCCCCCCCCCCCCCCAGAACTGCTGCACCTTTCCCTATTGTTGAGAGGGGTCGGGAGTTGAAATTGAACACAATCTGGAGGCATTTCTTAGGATAAGAGAGTTATTGGATAGCTGTCCTTCCCCCTTAGTGAATGAGTAATGGATAATGGGTTCTGTCACAAAAAAGTTACAATGAAATAAACACACAGACACAAACTGTGACAAAGTCCTTTATTACAAAGAAAAAAGAAAAACGTGTAAACCCATTGTCAATCATATTATCCATCCAGCAATGTTAATTCATAATCAATCATTAAAGAATATAATCGCATGTTGTAGCATGTTATTCAGGGTGTAACATGTTACAATTGCACCAGCCTCACATTCCCCAAGTCCCTGTTTTGACAGGGAGTGGGGGATCTTCTCCCCTCCCACTTGCTGACACTAGAGAAAATGCGGCCATGCAGGGCTCTGCCCGCCCAGGCACGTTATCCATTAACAGTGTTCTGTGAATTAGAAAACTACAAGTCCCTGTCGACTGTCAGCTGTCAGCCTGTAGTTCTCAATGAGCGATGCTGAGCCCTGTGGTAGTTCATTCTCTCTTCCTATCAGTGTATCTCCACCTGCCCGTATGAGGTACGAACAGACAGATATACTAACAAGTCTGCAGGAGTCCTGCATGGAACCCACAATCTGCAATGCAATGCTTTACAGGCTCCAGGTAAAAAAAAAAATGTACCTTTTTTTTACCTGCAAAAAGTTGTGCATTTATTTTATTTTATTTTATTTTTAAATGTACATTTTTTCTTTAAGTACATTGATCACAATGACCCCCCCCAAACAAAAAAATACCAGTACTGATAGTCTTTTCCTGACAGACCTTAGTTGCAAATGACAGCTCCCCACCTCAGATGCTGAATGTGAACAAAGAGACAATGATGATGGTTGATGTCATTGACCAAACATGGCCATGGTCATATTTAATCAATGATGTCATCAAGCATATTAGCCCATTTGTTTACATTCAGCTGTCAGCCAGGGAATCCCCCACATGACAGCTTAATGGGCCAGGTATGCATCATCGTATGCTAGGTTGCAGGCAGTCACCAGTGTCCTAACAACACACAGAATAAGCAGATGAATGGCCCTGAGCAGGAAGCTGTTACATTAATTGGTAGTAGTCATACTACATTAAATGTATGACTTTCTGCAGAAACTGAAGGGCTGCTTCGGCAAGCAGGCAACCAGGATATTTAGTTCGCCCATTCGCTGAGCAGCAAACAGGCTGTGTCACTGCATACTCGTACCCAATGCCTTGCTGTTATGATATAAGCTATACAACATTTCAATATAGGTGTCTGGAGGTGCTCCATGTTTTTTAGGACCCTAACAATACCCCTAGTCAGGCATCAGGTTTAACATGTGTTTATAGTTAGGACACGTACACACGATCGGTCCATCCGATGAGAATGGGCCGACGGACCGCTTTCATCGGGTCACCGCTGAAGTGGCCTGATGATCTGATGTGCGTACACACCATCAGTTCAAAAACCGATCATGTCAGAACGCGGTGACGTAAAACAAAACGACGTGCTGAAAAAACGAAGTTCAATGCTTCCAAGCATGCGTCGACTTGATTTTGAGCATGCGCAGGTTTTTGGACCGATGCTTTTGTGTACTAACGATCAGTTTGGACCGATGGTCAGGCGTCCATCAGTCCGATTTTAAAGCAAGTTTTAAAACTTTGGTCCGAAGGACAACAGACCGATGGGCCTTACACACGGTCGGTTTGGACCGATGAAACTGAACTTCAGTCCATTTTCATCGGTTTAGACCGATCGTGTGTACGCGGCCTTAGGGTTCAAGTCATAGGTAATGAGTTAAAGTTAGAAATAAAGGTTAGGGTATAGAGGGGTATTTTATTGCTTCAAGATAAGAACTAAAGGTAACATTTAAGATTAAGATTAACAAGACTCTGTCAACATCTTAAAAGAATTTAGGTGAAAGTACAAAAGAATCAAGCTTTTTAAATTATTACTTACTTTCCTACAAATGAGGACACTGTTGGACACGCTTTCATTTCATCTTGGTTTCAGTGCTGGAAGTAACACAACTAAAACCCAACATAGCAATGTTATAAGATTTCTCCATTCTTCTGTATAGGTACAGCAGGCTGGAGATGGACGTTCTTAAATCAGCACATTAAAAACAGCATATTGTGGTAAAGGAAAAGCATACAGAGTACTGGTATGATTGTCTCCTTAATATACATACAGTATTTACTGTATACAGTATGCGTTTCACTAACACCAAGTGTTAACAAGTATAGGAAATGTAATAGAAGATAGATCAGCAGAGATGAAAGAACTGAATTAGGAATGGGATAACATCTTGAACACCATACCAGGCACTATTGTGTTCCTGAGGTGCTGTAGAATCTTAAATGATAACTGCACTGAATACTGGTATTTATGATTTGGTTGATTGTTGGTGATTTCCCCAATCATTTTTATTTATTTTATTTTATTAGGCTCCAAGGGTAAGATATCCCCTCTTGAGTTTCTATCCCTCTAGGTATCTACAGACATTAAAGAATGTTTTTTTTTTTTTTGTATTGTTAGATTGAGGAACGTTTCATGTTTGTAGGCCTTCCTCAACAGATTAGATACTCTCCACCCAAGTTTGTTTTTACCCAAGGATACAACCATGCCAAGAATGTCTATTGAGTGATTCTTTCCCATTCTCTATAGCATATTCAGAGTATATTCACATATTTGCCCTCATATGAAGAGATATCTCCACTGGCGTTTTGCAAAAGATCTGAAGATATATGAAGCTAGTGGCCAACGCAACCCACTGAAATATATCCATGTGTTGCAATGTGTTTCATGCCAATAATGTTCATGCTGGGATCACATATTTTTAATGTCTTGCAGCCTTTCCTACCAACCTTATGCCACCTCCATCTTGTCCCACAGGCAATTATAAGAGGTTTTGTTATGACTGATGGCCATACTATTAAAGGTTGCCTATGAACCAAACTAGATACATCTTATTAATTTAAGTTCATAAGCAAGTATTGGCAGCTCATTATGTTTTACCTTTTTATTTCTGGCTCTTCACCATAATCCTGTGTATTGTACTGTTGTGCCTGAGCCTCCAACACTATTCAGATTACAAGCTCATTATCTTAACTATCATCAGGCAGAATAAACCAGATTTCTCAATGTTGTTAACCTATATGGCCAAATGGTGTTGACAGGGGAATTCACTATTAGTAATTAGTTGTTTATTAATCACTGGTTTTGTAGTGTAATTTGATTTAGCTGTTGTCACTCATAGAGGTGTCTAGTTTTAAACACAGTGACATTTATTTTCACCTGGTCACTAGACATGTGCACACTGAAATATTTTGTTTTTCGGAATTTTTTTTTCGTCCGAAAAATACATTTATTTAGTTACTCCCGAAATTAGTTTTTATTTATTTTGTTAAAAAATGCATTTATCTGAAAATCTGAATTAATTAAGGTTGAATCTGTCATTGAAGGCTTATGGTGTCTGTCGAATGTTCTAAGAAGATTTGACGGAGCAACTAAACTGTACGACACCGCAATTGTACATTTCCGGTCGAATGGTCCGCCTACAAGCTATAGAAGAATTCTAATGTTGTATAACACTAGTAATAATTATATTTATAAATTACTATTACTAGTCAACCAACATTCAAATTCTTTTATAGCCTATGGGCCGAGCATTTGACTGGAAATGTACGATTGTGGCGTCGTACGGTTTAGCTGCTTGTCGAATCTTCTTAGAAATTTCAACAGACACCATAAGCCTTCAATGACAGATTCAACGTTTGTATGTTTTTCTCTGCTTTGTCGAATCTTCGTCGTTCATGTCGAATGGTCTACCCCAACACTGTCTCTATAATGTCAACCCTTTTCTCTCTATGTCGAATCTTTCCTCTCTATGTGGAATAATCTTGGACACTCTGTATTCGCCCTATTTATTTTTCAAAATAAATTCTAATTAGAAACATTTCTTAAGCACCAACTTTTTTTTTCCTCTACAAACTCCAGTGAAGTAGAACATTATCCTTACTCTGCATATCTTACCTGTGGCACAGACAGAGAATTTGAATTGCCATGAGCTAAGAAGCATATGGATTATTCAGAAATAATTTGCTCAACTGTATTTACATGCCTAAATACTTTGTGGCTGAATAGGCTGGAGACACAGTACTTGGATTGCTGAGTGTGCAGACCTTTTTCCTTTCAGACTCTGGGCCCATTTCACCAGGTAATTCTATGTGGGAGAAGAAGAATTTTCTGATCTTTCTGTTGAAGTTTAATCCAATCTGTTTCATGTTTTTCAAGCATCATGTGATATTTTGGTACTGTGGCACCCCGCTGTTTGTTCAGCTCTTTTCTACAATATAAACTGCACTTCAAAGCTTTTATAGAACAAATTGTTTTTCTTTCTGCCAAGTGCAGGACCTTTGCAAAAATCCAGAAGTTCTTCTGACAGGTTACATTCCTTTTGAACTCCATAAATGTCCTATAGTGAACACACATATTTAAGGTTTGCACTTTAAATAGCTATTTAAGTAATACAAAGTTATGATGTGATAAACACTATAAATATGCTTAAATTCTAATTTACAAATTGACTTTAAGGCTTTCCCCAGATCCCCAGAACCTAGGCACATATCTGGAGCCAACTTATTGCTAAAATACACATTTTGTAAAATAATTAGCTTGTTTGTTTTATTTTACAGTGCAGACATATTGAACAGCATTTTACAGTGTAATGTACGGTGCTGGTCATATCAGACATGGCTGGATGGTGGCTTCAAGACTAATTCCACTAAAGCAGTCATACAATCCAGTGGCAGCTGGTGCTCAATTTTTGGGGGGGGCGCAAGCAAACTAAAAAAAACATAAAAATACTTAAAAAAACATAAATTGTAGACTAAGGCAGGCCATACACGATTCGAATTTCGATCGAAAATCGCATACGAGCGTAAAATCGGCCGATTTTCGTATCATTAGTGTGCTTGTTCGACACGCGATTTTCGTACGACAGGCTAAATTTCAAAAACCAATATGTTTTTTTTTTTTCCGAAAAACATCCAAAAATCGTATCGTTAATGGTAGAGTTGGACGATTTTTCCCAAGAAACATAACTGCGCATGATCCGAGTTGGCGCAACCCGACTTTTGACAGTAGGGGGTGTGTTTAAAAGGTCACAGAAGATTACATCACTTCCTCTATGGTATGAAAACATTGTGTTTTCTCGCTCGATTTTCGTACGTAATTGATGGTACACTCGCATGCTTTTGTGAGCGCCGCGTTCGTTTATCGCTCAACGGCTCGTTCGAAATTCGAATCGTGTATGGCCTGCCTTACTGTGCCTATAAAATGCAGCCAATTTGCCCATCAAATGCAGCCACTGTGCCATCAATTGCAGCCGTTGTGCCATCAATTGCAGCCACTGTGCAATCAATTGCAGCCACTGTGCAATCAAATGCAGCCACTGTGCCGTAAAATTTCAGCCACTGTGCCCATAAAATACAGCCTCTGTGCCATCAATTACAGCCACTGTACCCATCATATGCAGTCACTGTGTCCATCAAATACAGCCATTGTGCCCATCAAATGCAGCCACTGTGTCCATCAAATGCATCCACTGTGCCCATCATATGTAGCCACTGTGCCGTCAATTACAGCCACTGTGCCATCAAATGCAGCCAGGCACATCTCCCAGCTGTCACTTTACCAACCCCCCGCAGCCAGTCCGGCGGAACTTACCACTCGTGTAGCAGGGCTCTGCTGCTCTTCTAGAGTGACGGGGCTCTCCTTCTCCTCTTCTGTAGTGGCATGAAGCAGTGACTCCGGTGTCCGCTTGGCTCCTCAGACTTCCTCTGCTGTGTCTCCTCTTCTACCAAAGCGTTAGGCATCCAATAGGATCACCTAATGCTTTGGCCAATCGGGGGAGAGGTCTCACTGACCTGCCTCCTGATTGGCAGGGAGGAAAATTAGTGTGAAAATAGTAAAAAATAATTCACTATGCCACTCAACAGGGTGGAATCAGGATGCAATTATCTGCGCCCCGAGCCCACCCTATTTTGATGCCTATTAGTGCCTCTGGCTCTAATCCCGTGCTTCAAAATACATACCCTGCCTATCCTTGCCATAGTATTACATGTGTCCGGTGTCCTAAAAGGGGTGGGGCACATGAATAGAGAGGGCTTTTGATAAAAGCTATTACAGATATATTTTTTTATTTTGAAGAAAACTTATGTTATGCAAAATTAAGGACAGTAGTGTTCAAGGCTGGGTTAACACTATGTGCAGAGTTGCTCGCAGAAGGGGGTCCCGTGCGATTTCAGGTCCAAATTAGGTCCAAATTTTTGTCTGAATTTGGACCTGAAATGGACCCAAAAATACCCTTTTCCAGTGTGATCTGCAGCCCCCATGGAGATATGTGAACTGGCTCAATTGAGAGCCAGTCACACATTTTTCTGTCATGCGAATTTGATGCAAGACCAGTTCTACCCGCAAGACCAGATAATCCACCTGACACGAGAGGATGCATGGAGAATCAGATGACCCATATGGTGCACAAATGAGATTCGCCTGTATTTATCTTACAGTGCTTTTAACCAGTGTTTATTAAACGGTGTCTTTTATTCTGCACTGAGATAGCACCTTTTTTTTCTCCTCTTTTTCTCCTGATTCATTAGAGTTGCCTTAAGCCTCGTACACACGCACGGTTTTCTTGGCCAGAAACAGCAAGAAAACTACTGGTAGAGCTTTCTTGCCAAGTAAACCATGTGTGTGTACGAGGCTTTGAGGTTTCTCGTCGAGAAAACTGCCCAGAATCTGGACGAGAAAAATAGAGAACCTGCTCTCTATTTTCTTGTCCTCATTCTCGGCAGTGTTTCTTCCGAGAAACCCGAGAGTGTGTATACTTACCTGTCTCAATGGAAACCCGTGCATGCTCGAAATTACTTTGACACATGCGCGGTAGCTTCCAAGGCATAGGTAGGGTGAAGCAAGATGGCGGCGACGGCATATAAAAATGTGACGAGCGCGATCGCGTCGTAGTCGATGACGTCACCGCGTTTGTGCCATTTAAAAGAACGGCAGTTCTTTTGAATCGTACGTGTGTACACTCGGCCGGCAAGAAAATATTGCCAGGAATCTCGTCAGGAAAAACTTTTTTTTCCTGACGAGAATCCTGGTCGTGTACAGGGCTTAACTCTTAAAAAGG
Source organism: Rana kukunoris (assembly GCA_029574335.1). Taxonomy (NCBI): domain Eukaryota; kingdom Metazoa; phylum Chordata; class Amphibia; order Anura; family Ranidae; genus Rana; species Rana kukunoris. The sequence continues at coordinate 119,799,119 of CM056058.1, read as the reverse complement.
GCTAACACTATTGAGTGTGTCATCCTATGGGATTACAACAGATAGAAATTGCAATTTAAGAACTCTGAATGCCTGTAAATGAGTGTGCATGGGCACGTAGGTTAATATGAAGCAGCGCGTAGAAGCAGGAAAAAAAATCAACGGCCTCTAACAGCCACGTTTATAATGCCCTGTGTGCATGAGGCCTCTAAATAAATTAGAATTGTTGTCCTTGGGTAATCGGAATACCTTTAATCATGTAATCATTATTAAATGTATATTGGTGATGTATTCTGCATTGATTGGTGATCTGCATTAACCACTTAAGGACCGCCTACTGCACATATACATCGGCAGAATGGCACGGCTGGGCACATCAACGTATATATATGTTGGTTTTAGTACCCAGCCGTGGGTCACGGGCGCCTGCCCGCGGCGCGCTCCCGTGACCCGGTCCGAAGCTCCAGGACCGGGAACGCGGGACTCGCGGACCCGATCGCCGCTGCAGTGTGGCGATCCATCCCTGGAGCTGAAGAACGGGGAGAGCCGTGTGTAAACACGGCTTCCCCGTGCTTCACTGTGGCCGCAGCATCGATCACGTCATCCCTGTTATAGGGGGACGTGATCGATGACTTCACACCTACAGCCACACCCCCGTACAGTTGTAAACACACACAGGGAACACTCAAATCCTACAGCGCCCCCTTGTGGTTAACTCCCAAACTGCAACTGTCATTTTCACCGTAAACAATGCAATTTAAATGCATTTTTTGCTGTGAAAATTACAATTGTCCCAAAAATGTGTCAAAATTGTCCGAAGTGCCCGCCATAATGTCGCAGTCATGAAAAAAAATGCTGATCGCCGCTATTAGTAGTAAAAAAATAAAAATAATAAAAATGCAATAAAACTATCCCTTATTTTGTAAACGCTATAAATTTTGCGAAAACTAACCGATAAACGCTTACCAAAAATATGTAGAAGAATACGTATCGGCCTAAACTGAGGAAAAAAAAATGTTTTTTTATATATTTTTGGGGGATATTTATTATAGCAAAAAGTAAAAAATATTGAATTTTTTTTTAAATTGTCGCTCTATTTTTGTTTATAGCGCAAACAATAAAAACCGCAGAGGTGATCAAATACCACCAAAAGAAACCTCTATTTGTGGGGAAAAAAGGACGCCAATTTTGTTTGGGAGCCACGTCGCACGACCGTGCAATTGTCAGTTAAAACGACGCAGTGCCGAATCGCAAAAAGGGGCAAGGTCCTTTACCTGCATTTTGGTCCGGGTCTTAAGTGGTTAAGAAGATAATAAATCCCAATTCAGCCCTCTGAGCCATATGTGTTGAATATTGTGAGTCTGTTTTCAGCAAAATATTTATTTGAATGACTGCATAGCTTTCAGAATGTTTTGTATTCACCTCATAAAGATAAAACATACAGGAAAGAATTTTACCGTGCAAAGATGAAAGGAAAAATGTTGAGTTGATGAACAAGTGATCTAGATAAGTGATACTCAATTCATTTGTTCTGCAGAAGTGATGGTGATTATTGTCAGGCTTAGGTGACATGTTTGTAGAAGCAGCTGGTTCCCCGTGCCAAATGTCATTTCAGTAATTGGAATTTTCCTTATACATTCGGACAAGTGATTTGCTTGAACTGTCCAACAATAATGGCATCTTTTTGTGTGGTGGGCCTGCCTAATGTACTGAATAACCTGTCTGTCTACTGCTAGATAAAGCCAAAATTAAATGTGTTTTTGTAGGGTGTAAACAGATTGAGAATGCAATTTCTGCAATCAAATTACTGTTATATCCCTGTCTGGCAAAATATAATTTGGAGCCTATGTATCTCAAATGCTATGATTATTTTGCTAATTAAAGTGTATGTTACCCCATACTAAGGCCTTATATGATAAAACACGTCAACTGGTTTTATGTGTGATTGTGGACTGTGGTTCCTGAATAAAGATAAAGAGTTTTTTAGAGTATCTCTTGGTGAGCCGATCATCTTTCTATATACAGTTGTACTCATAAGTTTACAGAATTTATGATTTCTTGGCCATTTTTCAGAGAATATGAATGATAACACAAAAACTTTTCTTTCACTCGTGGTTAGTGTTTGGCTGAAGCCATTTATAATCAATCACTGTGTTTACTCTTTTTAAATCAAAATGGCAACATAAACTACCCAAATGACCCTGATCAAAAGTTTACATACCCCAGTTCTTAATACCATGTATTGCCCCCTTTAACATCAATGCCAGCTTAAAGTCTTTTGTGGTATTTGTGGATGATGCTTTTTATCTTCTCAAATGGTAAAGCTGCCCATTCCTTTTGGCAAAAAGCCTCCAGTTCCTGTAAATTATTGGGCTGTCTTGCATGAACGGTACATTTGAAATCTCCCCAGAGTGGCTCAACGATATTGAGGTCAGAAGACTGAGATGGCCACTCCAGAACCTTCACTTTATTCTGCTGTAGCCGATGACAGGTCGACTTGGCCTTGTGTTTTGGATCATTGTAATGTTGGAATGTCCAAGTACGTTCCATGTGCAGCTTCCTGGGTCATGAATGCAAATGTTCCTCCAGTATTTTTTGATAACATACAGTACTGCATTCATCTTGCCAACAATTTTGACCAAATTCCATGTGCCATTGTAGCTCACACATCCCCAAAACATCAGTGATCCACATCTGTACCTTTCAGCATATGCTTTGTTGACTCCTTTCTAAATGTAGTGTTTATGGTTGTGGCCAAAAAGCTAAATTTTGGTCTCATGACTCCAAATGACTTTGTGGCAGAAGGTTTGAGGCTTGTCTCTGTGCTGTTTGGCATATTGTAATCTGGATACTTTGTGGCATTTGCATAGTAATGGCTTTCTATTGGCGACTCGACCATGCAGTCCACCTTACTTCAAGTGCCTCCTTATCGTGAATATTGAAACAGCCACACCAGATGTTTTCAGATAGTCGTGTATTTCACCTGAAGTTATTTGTGGGTTTTTATTTGCATCCCAAACATATTTCCTGGCAGTTGTGGCTAAAATTTTAATTGGTGTACCTGACCGTGGTTTAGTGTCAACAGAACCCCTCATTTTCCACTTCTTGATTAGAGTTTGAGCACTGATGATTGGCATTCTCAATTAGTTAGGTATCTTTGTATATCCCTTTCCTGTTTCATACGGTTCAACTACCTTTCCCACAGATCCTTTGACAATTCATTTGCTTTCCCTATGACTCAGAATCCAAAAACGTCAGTGCAGCACTGGATGAAAGATGCAAGGATCTGTCAGGAGTCCAGAAACTCAATGACCTTTTATACAGACACACTAATTACAAGCAAGCAGATAATTAATGGGATAGGTGGTTTGTGGTCCTAGAGGCTACTCACCAGCAACTGTGGGGTCTTGCTGGACCCTCAGGGTTTGTTAAAGTTATAAAGGGATGGGAGCGCCAAACCAGCTCCTACAAACTTAAAAAAAAAAAAAAACAGCCAATGCATTTTAGGGGGCTCAGAACCCCCCTTCATCTGGGCTAAAAACAGGATGATGCAGGCACTTGGATTGGAAATGCTTTCCTATTTCAATTCTGTTCTATTTATGGGATGGATTTGTGGGTCAGGGGATAGGGGACAGCCAACAGTAATTGATATGTTATAAATGGTATAGTGAAACCCCTTGGCAAGGTACAGCCCCACATTGAGGGATTGTGGCCTGATGTTGTTCAAAAGGATGGAGCCGCATGTTCCTCGCCCCTCCCCCTCCTGGCCTACCAAGCTGCATGTTTTGATAAGGGTCTGGTGAGGATTTCTGGAAGGGACCTCATGTTTTATTTTATTTTTTATTTGTTCATGGGGTTGCACTTAACATCTATGCCAGAATTGAATGGCCTGATTTGAACTATTAGGGGGAATCCCAATTTTTTTTTTAATTATCCTCACCACTTAGCTTACATAGCCACATGTTCTCAGCCATGTAAGTGAATGGGACTGGTGATGTCACTGGTGTTAAGAATTTGGCAGTGCGTGCACCCACGAGTCTTTAACAACCATTCACAGCAGAAAACTGTCATGTATAACAGTAAAAATACTGTTGTTATACATGATATGTGTCTCCTGCTAAACAGGTAAATGGTTGAGTGTTTGTCTGAATGCTTGAACAGCCAAGGTTCAGTCTGAACTTTGAGCTCATTCCTACCAACAGTAAAAAAAAAAAAAAAAGCCTGAAGTTTCACTTTGTATTTTTGGGGGCATCAGCCAAGAAATCTGTGTGCTTGATTTCCATGCCTTCAACACCAAAGATAAGAGGCTATTGGGTGGACATACTACACTATAATCTGTACATTTGGCATTATGTGTTTTTTACATTTACCAGTAAGGGCTTTGAACACCCACTTTTGTGTAAAGAACACACAGGGGTTTATTTACTAAAGCTATAGAGTGCAAAATCTGGTGCACTTCTACATAAGGCTGGATTCACACTATACTAGACAGCAGTACTACTTTCTAGACATGTGCAGACTGGAATATTTTGTTTTGTTTTTTCGTTTTCGTTTGGAAAATAAATTTACCGTATTTATCTGCGTATAACACGCACCGGCGTATAACGCGCACCCTAATTTTAAGAGGGAAGTTTCAGGAAAAAACTTTCAACAGCCCCTTTTATATTCCAAAGCCCCCCTGCACATTACACAGACCAAAGAGCCCCCCCCCCTGCACAATACACAGACCAAAGCCCCCCCCTCTGCATTTTACACAGACCAAAGCCCCCCCCCTGCACTTTACACAGACCAAAGCCCCCCCCCCCCCTGCACATTACACATAGATCTCAGCACATTACACATAGATCTCAGCACATTACACATAGATCTCAGCACATTACACATAGATCTTAGCACATTACACATAGATCTCAGCACATTACACATAGATCTTAGCACTTTACACTTAGATTTCAGCACATTACACATTACACGATTTTAGCACATTACACGTTTTCAGCACACAGATCCTGTCCCATCATTTGCTGGATAAGGCGGCACACTTGTTTTCAAACTGCCTGCACTGCTTCCGCCTGGGACTTCAGGCGAGTGCTGTATGGGTGGGGGGGGATACTCTGCCCTTCTACCTGCTTCTTTTGTCCCCAGCATGAGCCGCTCCACTCACCCAGCTTCGGCATCAGCAGTCCCTTCTGTATTCCCACACATCGGATCACGTCTGATCGGGTCTCCCGTTCAAGACAGCGCCGGATCGGGTCCCCACGGTCCCCGTGAAGCTGATCAGGTCAGAGATCCCCCGCTCAAACCACACAGTCTCCTCCTCCTCCTCCTCTCCTCCTCCAATCTGAAAGCTACAGTCGGAGGGGGAGGAGGAGCAAAAAGATGAGAGAAGGGACTCGCTGTACTAGGACCAGGAGAGGTAGAACGGCCGGCGCGACACCCCCGCCCAATCCCCGCCCCCCCCCCCCATTGGCAAAAGAACATGACATCGGCGTATAACGCGCACCCCCGATTTCCCCTTGATTTTAAGGGGAAAAAAGTGCGCGTTATACGCCGATAAATACGGTATTTAGTTACTCCTGAAAATCGTTTTGATTTATTTCGTTTTTCGTTGGGGAATAGCTTTCGTCCGAAAATCCAATAATACTTGGTTTCTGTCGAATGGGCAAACAAAACAAAAAAAATAAAAAATACGACGGAACGTCGAATCTTTTTGGTTCCCAGTGAATGGTCAAAGTATATTCGACGGAACGTCGAATCTTTACGACTCATAAATCAACATCTATTCTCTGAAATGTCGAATCTATTATTTCTATAGTGTCGAATATTTTCTCTATGATGTCAAATCTTTTCCCTATAATGTCGAATCTCTCTATATCGAATTTTTACCGCAACGAAAACGAAAATAAAGCATTTTTTATGTCGGATCTTTCGATTTTCGTTTCTTGCACTTTCGTTACCGTTTGTTAATAACCTGATAACCTGATTTTCGGACGAAAATGCATTCTAACGAAAACGAATGCACATGTCTACTACTTTCATCCTACTTTGCGCCGCGACATCGGTCCTACATCGATCCTACATTGGTTCTACATCCACCTGACTTTCATGAACAGGATACTACTTTGATCCGACTTTGTGATAGTCTGACTTGTGTTTTGACCAATCAAAACAATCCCAGTGCGAGATAAAATCTTTTTACAGCTGCTGTAATCACATGTCGGATGTCACAAGTCGGATGGTTAGGACAAGGATTCTACTTTGGTCTGACTTCAATGATATTCAATAGGCTGAAGTAGGACCAAAGTCGGACCAAAATAGTACAGGGAGCATTTTCAAAGTCGGAACGACTTTTGTCTGACCACTTAAGAAGGCTCTCATAGGGAAACATTGATTTTCACACGTCATGCGACATGAGCTCCCAAAGTCGGAGCGTTTGTTGGACAATTGTGAACCCGGCCTAAAAACAGGTTTGAGAGTCGGTTCACACTGGGGCGACTTGGGATCTGACTTGAGGTCGCCTCAAGTCGTCCCAAGTCGCGCTGTAGAGAAAAACATTGTTAGTGAATGGGAGTGGTGTTAATACACACTACTCATGTCGCTCCGACTTCAGAAAAGGTTTCTGTACGACTTCAATCTGACTTGTCACCTCAAGTCTGATCACTAGCTACTTTCCAGATAAGATAACATACATTTCTCACAGGCAAACCTCTCCCTCCCCCTCCCTCTCCCTCCCTCTCCCAGAGCTGATTGTTGTTTTATTGGCCACTGGAATGTCTCCTGTCCTGAAAGTCATGTTGTAAATCGCCCCAGATCGCCCTGTGGTTCATGCTCAAGTCGTGTCTGAGTCGCCTCTGAAAGGCGCTCTGGAAGTCGTGTCGCCCCAGTGTGAACCGACTCTTATTGTCAAAGCTTAATTGAAAAAGTTGAAGGCTAGAAGCTGATTGGTTACCATGCGCAGCTGCACCAGAATCAGAGCTCTCCAGTTTTAGTAAATCTACTAGACATGTGCACACTGAAATATTTAGTTTCAGAATTTTGGTTTCGTCCAAAAAATACATTTATTTAGTTACTCCAGAAATTTGTTTTTATTTATTTAGTTTCGTTAAAAAATACATTAGTCCGAAAATCCAAATTAAGGCTGAATCTGTCAATTGAAGGCTTATGGTGTCTGTTGAATGTTCTAAGACGCAGCTAAACTGTATGACGCCGCAATCGTACATTTCTGTTGAATGCTCCGCCCCCAAGCTATAGTAGAATTCTAATGTTGTATGACTAGTAATAATTTTATTTATTTATTATTATTGCTAGTTAACCAACATTAGAATTCTTCTATAGCCTATGGGCGGAGCATTTGACCATAAATGCGACTGTAAGTTTTCAGCTGCATTGTCGAATCTTCTTGTCTTTATAATTTCAAATCTGTTCTCTCTATGTCGAATAAAATTGGACTAATAGAGTTAAGGTTAGGCACATTCAATCGCAGATTCGATAGACACAGATCACTATTGTAACCGCCATGTCGAATCTTCTATCTATATCGAACTGTTGTCAAAACGAAAATAAAGTATTTTTTATGTTGGATATTTCAGATTTTGAATTCTGCGTGTTCATTATCGTTTGTTACAACGAACGCGAAAATCACCGAAATTCGGACGAAAATGCATTCGGACGAAAACGAATGCACATGTCTAAAATCTAGCCCACTGACTGCAGGAATCATCAAAGCTTGAAAGTAACTATCAGTAAATAATACTCATGCACAGTGCCTCAGGAATAACACTGAACACTGGGGGTTGATTTACTAAAACTGAAGAGAGCAAAATCTGGTGCAGCTGTGCATGGTAGCCAATCAGCTTCTAACTTCAGCTTGTTCCATTAAGCTTTGATAATAAAACCTGGAAGCTGATCCGTTTCTATGCAGAGCTGCACCAGATTTTGCACTCTCCAATTTTAGTAAATCCACCCCATTGTGTTTTTGGTTAAAAACATTGAGTTTCAATCTAAAGAACTTTTATCACAAAAATAATGGGCAGAATTTACTAAAGCCAGAGCAGTCGTATTCTGGAGCAGCTATGCATAGTAACCAAAGCTTTTTCAGTTATGCTTTATGAATAATAAAATAGATGGAGATTTGTTGCCATGCACAGCTGCTCCAGGCTTAGTTTATTCATCTTTTTTTGTACACGGCTAACTTATTGCGTTAATACCCAGGACACTGTTGCTATTGCTTAATGTAAATGTAGAAAAGTATTTTGAGATTAAAAGGAATTAATATACTTATAAGAAAATTGCTTTTACAAAAGGTGCTCTAAATTTAAATGCTTGTTTTTATTTTTATCTTTAGAGTGGTCATTAAAATCAGCACAGTTTTTTTTTTACATTATAGCACATAGGGCAAGACCTAGCTCACCAATTGCTTCAACACCAGCAATTTGAAATAACGACAGAAATAACGACAGCACTTATAATAATAACTCATTGGTAACAATACTGTATACTGTATGTATATTACATTGCATTTAGGTATAATATAATAAAAAATGGTAAAATAAATAAATGCATCAAAATCACACATTGGTGGTTACTATGTTTGCTTGTTTTGATGACATTCATCTCCTCATCATTACCAGTGTTAATTTCATCAACGAAAACATTTTCATCATAATTTTCATCAGTGGCTTTTTTACAGTAACGAAGATGAAACTAAAAGTACAGCATATTTCCATCCACTGACGAAAACTATGACGAAAATAGAATCTGTTTTCATTAAGAAATGAAAATGGGACGTTATTGGCAAGGAGAGATGTTTATCTTCATGAATTTACTGTATTTATCAGCATATAACGGAATGCGTGCGTGTTATATGCCAATATTTTTTGTTTTACCAATAGGGGGCGGGGATCCGGTGGTCCGCCCCCGGGTTCCACACATTGGGGGGTGGTCAAGACAGCCACCCCGCCTCACCTGGCCCTTGAACAACACTGCCAGAAAAGTCTATCATTAGGAAAAATTCATTGCCAGCCCCTTTTCCTATACTGCTCCTCCTCCTGTGTCGCTCATTGTAAGCTGAAGCTTCTAACCTCAATAGCTTTGTTCTTGTTGGCCGCTCCCCTCCTCCTGCTCCTCCTTCTCTGAGTGGAAGAGGAGAGCGGCCACATGACCAGCGATGAATCATCAGAGGAGAACAGTCATGTTACCGGGTCCATGCAAGAACAAAGCTATTGAGGTCAATTTAGAGACTTTGATTTACAATGAGATTGACACAGGAGGAGTTGTGTATGAGAAAGGGCTGGCAGTGATTTATTCTTAACTTTAGAATACGCTGGCAGTGCTGGCAGTGACTGGGGTCTCCTGGGAGTGCAGGGGGTGCTGTGTATTGTGGGGGGCTTTGTATTGTGCTGTGTTCTGTGTACTCTGGGGGGCTTTGTATTGTGCAGCGAGTGGGCGGCTGTGTACTGTGGGAGGCTTTGTATTGTGCAGAGGGTGGGGGGCTGTGCTGTGTACTGCGGGGGGCTTTGTATTGTGCGGAGAGTGGGGGGCTGTTTTCTGTGTACTGTGGGGGGCTTTGTATTGTGGAGAGGGTGGGGAGCTGTGCTGTGTACTGTGGGGGGGCTTTGTATTGTGCAGAGGGTGAGGGACTGTGCTGTGTACTGTGGGGGGCTTTGTATTGTGCAGAAGGTGGGGGGCTGTGTTCTGTGTACCGTGGGGGGCTTTGTATTGTGCAGACGGTGGGGGGCTGTGCTGTGTACTGTGGGGGGCTTTGTATTGTGCAGAGAGTGGGGGGCTGTTTTCTGTGTACTGTGGGGGCTTTGTATTTTGGAGAGGGTGGGGGGCTGTGCTTTGTACTGTGGGGGGCTTTGTATTGTGCATAGGGTTAGGGGATGTGTACTGTGGGGGGATGTGTATTGTGCAGAAGGTGGGGGGATGTGTATTGTGCAGAGGGTGTGGGGATGTGTATTGTACAGAGGGTGGGGGGCTGTGTACTGTGCACATTCAATTTTAGTTGACTAACATGATTGTATTAGACTAAAATGTACTGGAGATTTTATTAGACTAAAATACAATGACTAATATGGGACTAAAACGAAAATGGCATTTTAGTCCTAAGACTAAGGCCTCGTACACACGAGGGGATATGTCTGCTGAAAACGGTCCGATGGACCGTTTCAGCAGACATCTCCACTCGTGTGTATGGGCTAGCGGACAGATTTCTCCACCCGACAGATTTCAAAGCATGCTTTGAAATCTATCCGGTGGAATCTGTCCGCCCGACATGTCTGCTGGTTAGTACACTTACCAGCAGACATGTCGTCCCCCACCACCGCCGCGCCGCCGCCGAATGGATTCGGCGCATGCGCGGAAGTGTTTAACTTCCTGGTGCGGTGACGTGGCGGTGACGTGGCGGCGTCAACGTCACCGCCGCATCACCGCCACGTCACCGCGCCGTCCGGCGGCGGGGAATTTGATCCGATGGTGTGTACACGCCATCGGATCAAACTCCCGATCGGACATATCCGATGGAAATGGTCCGCGGACCGTTTTCATCGGATATGTCCGATCGTGTGTATGAGGCCAAAGACTAAAACGAATTTGAAATTTGCTGCCAAAATTAACACTGATCATTACTATAGTAATATGAACATGTTTTACTGAAAAATAATTACATTCATAATTGCATAGATTCTCATAAAAATCCTGCCTTTGACAAATAGATTAGCTGTTTTCATAACAGTGGCCTATATACATGTACATACTATATTGTACATACAAATTGTATAGACGAATATGTTTGTGGCCTATTACATAGACATATTTTTTTTCATTTTAGGTCTTTGATTCACATTTAACTCTGTGAGCCGAAACATATGAATATTGATCTGAGAGCATTCCATTAAAACTGAAGCCAACATAACGTACCGTATTTATCAGCGTATAACACGCACCCTAAGTTTAAGAGGGAAGTTTCAGGGGAAAAAAATACACAGCCCCCTGCATATAACACGCAGGCACAGTTTCCCCTCTATTTTCTTGGTAAAAAAGAAAGTGTTATATGCCAATAAATACAGTAATCATTTATTTCAGTCAAGTATAAAAATGTTTTAAAGCTAAATTCCAGGAATTCAGCCACTTTGCAAAAAGTGCAGACATACTATGAGTTAAGTCCAAGGAGGCGCACAACATCTCCCGAACTTATCTCTATTATTTACATCTGACAGTTTATGGCTCTGCTGGGCTGTGAGAGAGGAGCAATGTCGCAGTTCTGCTAACAAATCGCAGATCGCCGCCATTACCAGTAAAAAAAAAAAATCCTTAAATCTATACGTAGTTTGTAGAAGCAGTAACTTTTGCACAAACCAATCAATATACGCTTATTTTTTCTTTTACCAAAAATATGTAGAAGACTACCTATTGGCCTAAACTGATGATTTTTTTTTTGGGGGGGGGGGATATGTATCATAACAGAAAGTAAAAAATGTTGTTGTTTTTTTCAAAATGGTTACGCTTTTTTTATTTTTAGCGCAAAAAATAAAAAGTGCAGAGGTGATCAAATACCACCAAAAGAAAGCTCTATTTGTGGGGGAAAAGGATGTCAATTTTGTTCGGGTACAGTGTCGTATGACCAAACATTTGTCAGTTAAAGCGACGCAGTGCCGTATCACAAAAAATGGACTGGTCAGGAAGTGGGTAAATCCTTCCGGGGCTAAAGTGGTTAATACTCTCAACACTTTTAAGAGCAAACATCGCTCTTTTTAGGAGTACAACATAAAAACTTGGAACAAACTTTAAATTATCCAGTAGACATGTGCACAACAAAAATGTTCTTATTTTTTTTTTCTGTTTTGTCTCGTTCCGTAGATTCGTAAAGATTCGTAATTTCGTAAGATTCAAGTTTTCCTATTCGGACCCGTTCGTATTTTGTAAGACGCAAGTTTTCCTATTCGGATCCGTTCGTATTTTCGTAACAGTTTTATTTTCGTTTATACTAAATGATTCGTAATTCTGTCTATTTTATGTTCGTTGATTCGAAATTCGTAATTTTGTTAGATAAAAATTTTCGTTTAATGGATTCGTAATTTTGTACTTTCGTAAATACATAGCAACACGCGGCTAATCCATATTAAGATATGCTTTCTCTTAAGCCCCGTACACACGGTCGGACTTTTTGCCAACAAGGTGACTCAGCACAAAAGAGATAAGCTGATTGGCTAAGATATTAAGTAAGATACATCACTTACTAACTACACTGCCCATTCGAAAGAACGTTACAACTTACAAGTACACCAATTTACGAACAGACAAAGAAACAGATTTACAAAACACACAAATGAAAATACGAACATACGAATGAAAATACTAACAGACAAAGGATTTAAAATGCGGAATGCAAATCGTTCGTTATAGATGTAATTTTCGTTCTTTTATTTTTTCGGTGTTTCGTATTTTAGTAAGATTGTCCATTCATACTTTCGTATTTTCGTTTGTTCGTTATTTTGCTTATTCGTAATTCCGTAATTTTCGTATTTGGGGTCTTTCAGCAATTCGGATGTTCGAATCGATACGAATGTACGAATACTAACAAATTTGTATGAAAATCCATTCGTTACGAACGGGAACGCACATATCTATTATCCAGCATATAGACACATCCCTATTACTGGTTGGCTGTCATCCTATACAATCTCCTGACCCTTCCATGTTTGCAGGTATAAAGAATACATAAAAACAATGTACAAAAAAAACTGTAAAACTGACAAGTTAAATCATACAAACCTACTAATGTATTAGTTAAATCTTAGGCTGGCCATACATGGTTCAAATCTTGGCCAGTTCAGACCAATCGATCAACTTGGATACAACCAGCCTGCTGGATTCTCTTGTGATTATCGCTAGCAGCTGCTATAGCCACTAGCGATAATCACTGTCTTCTCATGATTGGGACAGCTTTCCCCGCTCAACCCCGCCATACCCCCCCCCCCACCCAGACAAGAGTTCAACAGGAGGGATTCCCCTGTCAGCACTGTCTGTGTTGATGGGGGAATCATGCAAATTTACAGGTTGCAGGAAAGAAATTTGCACCGTGTATGGCCTTTAGAGATCAAGAAATCCACTCCAGTCTCTGTTACTACTGCGCTCTAGAGTTTGGGCCAAACATTGGCTGTTTGCCCCGTTCAAAGAACATCCAAATTTGCAAGGTTTTCAGCGGGTGTTCGCCGTGCCGAACACCCTGGCTTGCACTGCGCGCTGTACAGTGCATTTTGCGCCCTGATTGGGCACAGCATTGCCCAATCACAGCACAGTATAAGCTGGTTGTTAAGGAGCAGGACTGGGAAGCTGGCCACGGCATCCTTAACAATCGATGAGTGATCAGCTGTCAATGGGCTTCCCCGCTGACAGCTGAGTAAGAAATAAAATTACTGGTAAAAAAAAAATGGCATTCCCCACCTAAATTCATACTAGACCCTTTTTAAGCATGCAGCCTGTCCGGTCAGGAAAGGGGGGGGGTGGATGAGCACCCCTACCCCCTCCTGAACCATACTAGGCTGCGGGGTGAGTGCTTTTTCCCACCCCAAAGCACCTTATCCCCATGTTGATGGTGACAAGGGCCTCATCCCCACAATCATGGCCACTGGTTGTGGGAATCTTCAGGCAGGGGCTTATCGGAATCTGGACGCCTCCTTCTGACATCATTGACCCAGCATGCACCAGTCCGTGACGTCAGAAAGGGGGCACTGCCACCAGGTGATGTAGCCGTTTTTTGCTTTATTTTTTTCAATAGCCGGGTGCTGGCAATTGCAACTATGAGTCATTTTATACGTAATGTATTTTTTTTCTTTAGAAATTTCATTTTTGCTGCAGCATGTTCTATGCATGCTACAGATGCACCACTTAACGGGCAGACTAATGGAACCCCCCCCCCCCCCCCCCATGCACTAGTTAAAAGATTTTTTTTGTTTTTATTGTTGCACTTTAAGCATCATTAAAAAATAGCATTGATACATGTCCCCCAGGGCAGTACCCAGACCCCCATCACCCATATTGGCAATTGCTTACATGTAAGCCTTCAAAATGGGCACTTAGATTTTTTCTGTTTGGCTCCCATAGACTTCAATGGGGTTTGCCGTTCAGGTTAGAACTTTTCCCCTGTTCGGGAGTTCTGATGCGATTTCAACCCATCTCTACTGAGCTCTCCCTCACTAAACACACTTCACAAATGCATAAAATCCAATCAAGATCTCCCTGACTAATCATACACACCTAAAAACAAATTGCAATTGCTACAAGATCTTCCTCACTGACATATGACAAAATCTCCCTCACTAACATATAACATACATGTAAGATGCCCAGACTTTTTATTTGTAGTTTACATATTTATTTCTGTATGGGTCCCTGCAGATTTTCCCTGAACATATATATGTGTGTGTGTAGATAGATAAAATAGATACAATAGATAAATAGATACTGTACATAGATGGAAACATAGGTATAGTGTGTGTATAAAACACATTAAGGGCCAGATTCAGGAAAGAGATAAGACGGCTTATCTCCAGATAAGCCATCTTATTTCTGCGTCTGAGCCCTCCTATCTATGCGACTGATTCATAGAATCAGTAACGCATAGATTTCCATTAGTTCCAACTGGCATAAGTCTCTTACGCCATTGAATCTTATTTTCATATTTTAGGCTGAACGCTAGGTGGCGTTCCCATCTAAAATATGCAAATGAGCGTATACGCCTATTCCCAAACGTGCGCCCGGCCGGCGTATCTGTTTACGTTGTTTACGTTAGGCTTATGCCTGGCCTAAAGTTATCCCTGCTATATGAGGCGCAGGCAATGTTAAGTATGGACGTCGGGACAGACGTCGTTTACGTCGTTTGCGTAAGTCGATTCAGAATGGGGCTGGCTGTACGTTACGTTCAAGTCGCTTTCATTGACAATTTGCGACGTGATTTGGAGCATGCGCACTTGAAAACTTTCACACCCGGCGCATGCGCAGTACGTTCGGCGTGGGATCGCGCTTCATTTAAATAATAGACGCCCCCTACCCGCCCAATTTGAATTAAGATGGGCCATTTACGCTACGCCGCCACAACTTTACAGGCAAGTGCTTTGTGAATAAAGCACTTGCCTATAAAAGTTGCGGCGGCGTAGTGTAAAAAGCATACGCTACGCCCGCACAAAGATAGGCGATTCTACATGAATCTAGCCCTAATACTTTAGAATTAAAAATGGTATTTATATGTTTATTTATTTATTCATTATCCATCCAGTTGGGTAAGTAAGTTAAAGTACTTATTTGTCTCGAATAGCCACACTTCTCCCTTAAAGCTCCATTCACACCAATGCATGTTTTCATGCTTTTTTGCAGAAACACAGGACATTATTTTTAACATTATAGAACATGTTCATATCAATGCATTTTTGTGGCCCTGTGTTTTCGTAAGGTTCACATACTTTTTAAACGCAAAACTGTGCTTTTTTTTGGTTCAATAGACTTTAACCACTTCCCTACCGCTGGACGTCATATGACGTCCTGGAATTTCAGTGAGGATATCTGAAAGATGCCTGCAGCTACAGGCATCATTCAGATATCCATCTCTTCAGCCGGCTATCCTGTGCACCATAAGAATGATCATAGCGGCAGTTCTGCCGTTTGATCATTCTTATAGGCGACGGGAGGGGACGTCCCCACCTTCCGCCTTCATCCGGTGCTTCTCCGGGCTCTACCGTGCCATCGGAGACCCAGAGAAACGATCTGCCAGCGCCGGATGGGAGACATGGGGATGACTGATGATCAGTCATCTCTATGATCGTCGGAGTCCCGGGCGCGATGTTATGACGTCACGCCTGGGTACCGGAATGTAAACAAAGCCGCAATCGCGGCTGAAAGCATGAGATCCGGGATTTTTTTTTTCACTATCCCATGCTTTCCAGCCTGGAGGAGAGATGTGGGGTCTTATTTACCCCGCATCTCTCCATAAAGAGTACCTGTCACAAACCATTCCTATTACAAGGGAAGTTCACATGAATAAAAGTGATAAAAAAAAATGTAAAAAAAAACTAAATGAAGTAAAAAAAAAAAAAAATTCTCTGTAACTCTAAACTAGTAACCTGTAAAAATAAATAAACGACGCCTATGGAGATTTTTAAGTACTAAAGTTTGGCGCCATTCCATGAGTAAAGTGTGACATGTTAGGTATCTATTTACTCGGCGTAACTTCATCTTTCACATTATACAAACAAATTGGGCTAACTTTACTGTTTTGTTATTTTTTATTTCATGAAACCGTTTTTTTCCCCAAAAAAAGGTTTTTGAAAAATTATTGCGCAAATACCGTACAAGATAAAAAGTTGCAATGACTGCCATTTTATTATGAATAATTTTCGAGCAAAAAAATAAAAAAAAATAAAAAAAAGCAAAAAATATGAAGGTGGTTAATTGAGAAGCTGCAGAAAAGTGCATTTTTATTATAAATGATGCCGCTATTTGCATTTTGCATATTTTATTCTGCCTCACAACGAATGTTCCCCCCCCCAAAAAAAGCATAAAAAATGCATAACGTGGCAAAATCACGGTAAAAAGACAATAAGTGCTGCAAAAAAGCACTGCAGAAATGCTCGAAAGCAAACTGCATAGGTGCGAATGGAGCCTTATTGTTTGGTTTTGATCCTATCACTGAACACTCATATACATGACATGTTGAAACTGGCTTAGTGCCAGCTTTAGACATTTTCTGGAAGGCAGTGTAAACTTGTGATAAGCCATTTGAGAAAAGATTAGACGGTCTTGGTAAAATAAGGGAATGTTGCTGTATTACTGTGAAGAGATTACACAATTTATCAGCAGGACATTAAGTAAAAACTATTTTGCCAACAATAAGTCAAAACCATTTTGCTTCTGTTTTACAGGGCTCACTTGCAGAGGGGCCTTCTTACCTTCATGGATCTAGGGAATCTGTCCATGTACAATGATGAATTCAACAATGGCACCAATGGTACAGACATTGGACAGAAGACAGAATACAATTATTATGCCATGCTCCTTACCCTCCTTATCTTTGTCATCGTCTTTGGAAATGTTTTGGTGTGCATGGCGGTTTCCCGGGAAAAAGCTTTACAGACCACCACCAATTACCTAATTGTCAGCTTGGCAGTTGCAGACCTTTTGGTGGCAACCCTGGTGATGCCTTGGGTGGTTTATTTAGAGGTATGTATATCATCTTTATTTTTTATAAATATTTATATTTTTTAATTGTATCATATGTATTTTGTGGTGTTTTAGGTCCCTTTTCACACGGGGCAGATCAGTAATGATCCACCTCCGTATGCTCAGCGGGGATCGCTCCGTTGATCCTCGCTGAGCCGGCGGATGACAGGGCAGTCCCAGCACAGTGTTCAGGGACCGCCCTGTCTTTTCTCCACTCTCCCCTATGGGGGGATCGGATAAACAAGAACCGCACAGTATGTCCGTGTTCATCCGATCCACAGACGGAAGGAAAAATAGGGTTTTCTTCCATCTGCAGAATCAGATCATTGGGGAGGCGGACGAGATCAGGTGTCAGCGGATGTTCATCAATGTATGTCCATTTTTCATTCGCAAACGGATGGATGAAAAAGCGGACATACGGTCCGCACGTGTGAAAGAGGCCTTACAGCTGTAATCACAGGTTTTTATTTAAATATGGTCCAGATAAGATATACATTTTTTTTTTCGTATCAGTAAATTATATTTATAGCCAGAGAAATCTTCTATTTGCAGAGTATAAAAAATGAAAAAGTTACAGTTTGGAATAAGTTACACACATTTTTGGGGTGTAACATGTAACATGCTCTAGCACCTCCCCTCCACACCCCCTGATCCTCCCCATTGGTGACAGCAAAAGGAGGTTCCTTTCCCCTGCAGCTGCCATCACAGTGTAAATTGGCTTGGCTGTGCGGGGCTCCACCTGCACAGCTGCATCATTCATTCACAGGGATCTGTGAATAATGAATAAACTAGAAGGGAAGAAACATAAACAAAATGAATGAGTGAGCCATTTATTAGTTCCTGTGGTACTAAGAGAGAAGATATTTTTTTTAACCCTTTCACTACTCCTTTCTCCTACACATCTAATGTCTAGCTTGTCATTGTCTTTGACCTAACTATTAAAGGGGTTGTAAAGGTAAACATTTTTTTTCCTAAATAGCTTCCTTTACCTATTTGCTTTTAAATGTCCTTATTTCTTCTGAGAAATCCTCACTTCCTGTTCTTCTGTCTGTAACTCCACACAGTATTGCAAGGCTTTCTCCCTGGTGTGGAGTGTTGTGCTCTACCCCTCCCCTGGAATACAGGAGAGTTGGGAAGCTCTCTACGCTGCAGATAGAGAAAGGGGGTGTGTGTTAGTGGGTGTCCTGACTCTTCTGTATTCCAGGACAGCGGTCGAGCACGACACTCCATACCAGAGAGAAAGCCTTGCATTACTGTGTGGAGTTACAGACAGAAGAACAGGAAGTGAGGATTTCTCAGAAGAAATAAGGACATTTAAAAGCAAAATTGAAGGATGAGGTAAGTGAAGGAGGACTGCACTAAGGTAAAGGAAGCTATTTAGGATTTTGTTTTACCTTTACAACCCCTTTAACCTTTCAATTCCCATATCCTTTGCATTTGCACATTAACTCCTTAATTTCCATCCTCCCACTGTATGTGACCAGTACATTAACATCTTCACCACCTCCTCCCCCTGCATATGACTTGTTTGTAATGTATCTAGTACTAGACAAGTGCTGATCGAAAAAAAAAATTGTTTAGTTTTGATTCGTTATTTACATAAATTTGTTTAGTTAAATTTGTTTCTTTTTTTTTTTAATTAGTTTTTCAGAATTAGTTGTGTTTATTCGTTTCTGAATCAATTAAAAAAAAATGTATTTGAATTTGGATCGATTCGAAAAGTTTTTAAATCAATTTAGAATGGTTTTCAAATTCGAATAGATTTCCAATTTTCAAAGAGAATAAAACAGAATAGAAAATTAAGGAATAGAATAGATTTTTTTTCAATTGTATTCCTTTATTTTCGATTTCATTTTATTGTATTTGGAACTTGGAAAACTATTCAAATTCGAAAAGTATTTCAAAACAATTCAAATTAGAATTTCGCCCAAATTTAGTTTTTCGTTATTTCAGATTTGTTTAAATTCGCACATGTCTATCTAGTACACCATAACAATGCGCCATTTTTTAACGCACTTAATACTATACCAGCATGTTTCTTCATTTAAAAAAAGATAAACCTGGAGCTTCTACTTTCCAAAAAGATGTAATTTTTGGTGTGTCCATAATTATTATTATTTTTAACAGAAAGTAAGGGAAACTGTTTTGTTATTAATATTATATATGCCACCAAAAGAAAACAATATATTTCACAAATGGGTATATATATATATATATATATATATATATATATACTGTATATATATATATATATATATATATATATATATATATATATATATATATATACACTGGTTATTATATGTATATATAATTAATTAATTTGGCTAAAGTGTTACATAACCACTGGCTGTCAAACTATTACAGCACTGGAAAACACAAAATGGCTTGGTAATGCACAGCAAAACTACAGATTTTTCCATTGGCAAAGTTGTTCTAATTAGAAACTCAGGGCCAGATTCTCATAAGAGATCCGACGGTGTATCTCAAGATACACTGTCGTATCTCTGTTTTCTGGCCCGGGTATCTATGCGTGTGATTCCTAGAATCACTTACGCATAGATACGGCGTAGATCCGACAGGTGTAAGACACTAACACCGTCGGATCTTAGATGTTATTCTTCTCTGGCCGCTAGGTGGCGTTTACGTTGTTTTCTCATTTGA
The DNA here is from genome assembly GCA_029574335.1 of Rana kukunoris. NCBI lineage: Eukaryota > Metazoa > Chordata > Amphibia > Anura > Ranidae > Rana > Rana kukunoris. Next base: position 119,779,265 of record CM056058.1, on the reverse strand, counting down.
CTATGCAAATGAGCCTGATACGCCGATTCCCGAAAGTTTTTGCGCCACCTCGTCGTCGTTTACCTCGTTTCCGTAAGCGTAAGCCTACCCCTGCTATATGAGGGGTGAGTTTACGAAGGTCCGTCGTATGCCATGTTAAGTATGGCGTCGGGACAGTGTCGTCTTTTTCTGTCGTTTACGTCGTTTTACTAAGTCGTTCGTGAATAGGGCTTTACGTCAATGACGCTCACGTCGGCTTCATTGACGTTTTCCGTCGTGAGCTGGAGCATGCGCACTGGGCTATTTGTACGGCCGGCACATGCGCAGTTCGATCGGCACAGGGGCACGCTTAATTTAAATACAAGCCGCCCCCTTTGAATTATGCGGCCCTACGCCGGGCCATTTACACTACGCCACCGCAAATTACGGAGCAAGTGCTTGGAGAATACGGCACTTGCTCCAGTAAGTTGTGGTGGCGTAGTGTAAATAGCTTACACGACCCTGCCGCAGGATCTTAGAGAATCTGGCCCTCAGTTTTTCCAATTGCACTGCTCAGTCCAAATTTTCTCAAAGACAGGTATGCCCCCCCCCCCCCCAAAAAAGGTGCTAAACGTGGGTGCCAAAAGGTGTCACCGGAGGAGGGAGAGGAGAAAAATTAGCGGAAGTTCCACTTTTGGGTGGAACTCCGCTTTTTGTATGTTTAGAGAGTGTTTCTTTCATGGAGTTACATTTATGGTTGTTTGTTTGATTTTGTTTAGTGTTTTTTCTGCTTTTGTGTTTCTCCTTCTTTTTGTGTGTACAGGCATACCCCACTTTTAAGTACACAATGGGGTTTATTTACTAAAGCTGGAAAGCGCAAAATCAGGCTCACTTCTGCATTGAAACCAATGAGCTTCCAGGTTTTATTATCAAAGCTTAATTGAATAAGCTGGGGTTAGAGGTTTATTAGTTTCTATGCAGAAGTGAGCCTGATTTTGTGCTTTCCAGCTTTAGTAAATAAACCCCATTGTGTACTTAAAAGTGGGGTATGCCTGTATTTGACTGTCATTTGTGTATTGCCACTTTGAGGTTTTTAATGTATTTTATTTTCTTTGAAAAAAAAAAAGTAAAATATTGAGGCTAACAAGAGGGCATTTTTTTGCACCAGGTTCATGATAAAGAGGAAAGGTTGTTCTATAACCTTCAGAAGTAATTCAAAGCCCATTGCTAATTTAAATCCACCTTAATTTATATTTTCATTTGATACACTTTGAAAAAATAGCTACAATTTATCAAAATATCACAATGTTCACATGAATTTTGAGGGGATTGCAACTGTCAATTCTTTAGTTTATGTATTAATATTTTAAATATGCATGTTGCTGTAGTACAAAACAATTTTTTTCCTTTATTGTTCTTTTTGACAGCAGGGATAACATGATATATAGGAATAAGGGCTCATAAAGCTTGGATTTAATTAAGCAGTACACATGGCTGTGTTTGAACCACTTTGCATTAAACTGCATTTTCTTTGATTGCAGCAGGTCTTATGCCACGATAATTTTTGGCATGAAAAAAACAACATTTAAAAAAAATGTAATTTAACATGATGGTGTGTGGGCTTCATCAAATTTTCCGGGTTCTGAAAAACAACAACAACAAAAAATATTCGAACATGCTGCATTTTTTAACAACATTTTAAATTATATCATTTTTCGGGTTGTAAAAAATGATCGTGTGTGGGCTAAAACGACGTTAAAAACCCGCGCATGCTCAGAAGCAAGTTATGAGACGGGAGCGCTCGTTCTGGTAAAACTACCATTCGTAATGGAGATAGCACATTCATCACGCTGTAACAGACAGAAAAGCGGGGATCGTCTTTTACTAACACAAAATCAGCTAAAGCAGCCCCAAGGGTGGCGTCATTCGTATGAAACTTCCCCTTTATAGCGCCGTCATACGTGTTGTACGTCACCGCGCTTTGCTAGAGCATTTTTTTTAAACGATCGTGTGTGGGCAACATCGTTTTAATGATGAAGTTGGAAAAAACTAAGTTTTTTCTACATGTCGAAAAACTTCGTCTTTTTCATGTCGAAAAACGTGGTCTTTTTCATGCCGAAAAATGATCGTGTGTACGCGGCATTAGGCCCCTTTCACACGGACGGATAGAATGGTGCATTTAACTGCGGATTTTCTAGTTTTCTACCACAGCTAAAAGCACACAATGGTTTCCTATGGCCCCATTCACACACAGCGCTTAGGTGCGATTTCATGACATGCGGTTTAGTGCGAATAAAAAAAATAGAATTGAATACGTCTAGCAGCGATTTAGCGCAGCTATATGCACATAACCAAAGGTAATCGCAGTCTTTTGTGTCAGCTGTGGAAAGCAGCATAAGAAAAAAAAAGAACAGGAAGTACATCATAATCAAAAAAATAAAAAGGGTTGCTATGGGAATGACTACCGCAGCTAAACGCATGTAAACGTAAACGCAGGCAATCGCAATGTACAAATGCAACTAATTGCAGTTCCTGGAGCCTTGAATTTCACAGAACCTTTACATGCTTTTAACTGCGGCAAAACAGCCGTCCGTGTCAAAGGCGCCTTACTGAGCTGTGTTTGAACTGCAAGCAAATAATAATGACCCTATTATATTGCCACTGAACTGAAATATGTGTTTGCTCGTTATTCTTATCTATTTTGATAATGTTTTACAGCTTAGGATTGCTGCTGTTGTTTTTATGATATAAATGTTTACATATGACTGCATTGTAAGGAAAATGCTTTTTTTGGTAAATAGTCCTTTAAAACACATCCAATTATTGTATTTGTATATAAGAGATGCGTTCTAACAGAGCTGAGCATATTTGTAATGGGTAAAAAATAAAAATTCCTTATTAACAGGGGAATATTTTATTTAAATATTCATGTTTTGTACATTATTGTGTTTTTTTTTATTTTTATTTATTATGCAAAACCCATATATTGATATCATTCATACACACCATTATATAGTCTTTTTGTTTTACTTAAAACTGTGACTTTGTTATAGTTCTTGGCAACTACAGATAAAGATTGTGCAAAAAAAAAAAAGTATCATGGACAGTACTGTATTTTTGTTGCAAGTGCACTAATACTGGCAACAATCACCACCATACAGAACGATACCCCCCCCCCCCCCCATTCAAAGGATAAAGCCCCCGTATTGGGTAAAAAATTAGGTTAGGCAATGGCAAACAAGGTTTAGTATTCTGCAAAATGACTGAAATAATTAAAGTAGAATGAAAAGGAGGTATAAAAACATATGTCAAAAATTACTCCGTATGAAACACGAAATCTCCACAATTCTAACACAAGGTGCATGAAAACAATGTACACTATATAAACATCTTGATCCCTATTATGTATATATGTGTCACATATGACCAATGCAGACATTTATTGTATCAGTTAAGATAGGTTGGGCTGGAAATTGTGACACATATATATGCCTCAGGGCCCATTAAACTACCTCATAATAACTCATTAGTCTCTTTGACTCCTCATTATATTGGATGGAAATGATGGCCTAGAGGAACATTGATTTAGTTTGTTTGCTTAATAAATACTAAATGTATATCCAACCATCCACTGGGGAGAGAACAGAGTATCCACTGAGGGTAAGTTGACAACTCAGCTGATGTATTGTTAAAACACTGGTAAAGTCATCTCTAGCAAGATGCTTTAATGTTATATAAAGTTATTCAACAGGCAATCATATAGGATGTGAACTATTGCACCATCAGTAAGTTCACCACTAATATATGGCTGATATATGACTGATGTGAACTTACAAAGATCAAGATTAAAAGGAACCTACTGTATACTATACTGTACTGTATACTGAATCAATAGCAGCATTCAGCGATTCCAAACAGGATCCAAGCATATCATTCAGCCACAGGGCCGCCATCAGGAATTATGGGGCCCCTTACACAGCTTCAGGCATGGGGCCCCTGGAGCAGAGAACCGAGGGGGGGGGGGTGCTGCCGTCTGAAATTGAGAAGCGGGGGGGCTGCCGCAAAAAAAATAATAAAGAAAAATATATATAACAAAAGGGGGGTAGCCATCCGGGGCCCTGGGAAACTCTGGGCCCTTTAATAAAGAAAAAAAAAATATATATATATATATATATATATATATATCGTTTGTCGTTGCCTAACCTCTTTTTAACCCAAACCAGGGGCCTTACTCCTTGGATTGTTTTTCATCTATGGTAGATAATTATTGGTTATTATGGCAACACTTAACAAGTGAGTAGGCATGTATTAAGTAATTGATGATCCCCCCCCCCTTTTTTTCCTTCATGGTCAATTTACAATCACCACTAGCAACTAAAGATATGGAAATCAATCCACCAAATTCTTGACCTTATCCAAATTGAATTCTGTGATTTTGTTTTAACCGCTTGCCGATCAGCCGCCGTCATTATACAGCGGCAGGTCAGCACGATCCGGTGAACCGCCGTAACTGTACATCGACCCCTTTAAGCGGGATAGCAGGCGCTGTATAAATACCAATGGTCCCAAAAATGAGTCTAAAGCATCTGATATGTCCGCCATAATATCGCAGTACCGATAAAAATTGCACGTTGCCAACATTACTAGTAAAAAAAATAATAAAAATACCATAAATGTATCCCCTATTTTGTAGACTCTATGGCCCAGATTCACAGAGCGATTACGCCTGCGCAACAGGAGATGCGCGTGCGTAAGTCTAAATGTGCGCGTGCGTTTCGTTGCGCGGCATCCCCAGAACGAGATACGCAAAAAAACGCGTCCCGCGTAATTTCGTTAGACTGGCGCATCCGTCCGCGCAAAAGTGTGATAGACACACCATTGATTTGCTAGTCAAATATGCTATTGAGGGACTTACGGGGATCCACAAAACAACGTTGGGGCAGCGCAGGCGACGCAGTGTGCGCAACAGCAAAATGTCCTGTCTAAAATTAGAGCTGATAAAAGCTGGTCTAAAAAAAAGAAAAAAAGTCTACTTGTCAGATAAAGCAACACTGTTAGTGAGGAGTTCAGCAGTCACACGTGTTGCTGAACAATCTGTATGCCAACATGCCAGGGGCATCGTCGCACATAGCTATACTACTGACTTTAGATGAACAAAGAAGGAGGAGGGCACGGAGGATGGCACTAAGGAGGGCACGGGAGATGTTTTTTTTTTTTTATTTGCTTATATAAAATTTACAATTTAATCTAATCTAATACAATATTCTTATCTGATACAAGCCCCTCACTCTTCACTTGATATATCACACACGCATAGACATCTTTGGCATGAGTGATTCTGAGGTGTCTCGCATCTTCAGATTCACCCCTCATGCCATCCTGGAATTACCACAACCTTGCAGGAGGACATCAGCAGCCCAACACATGACACTACCCATGACACCCATGACAGCTACATATACAATCAGAGCCCCATCCCCACAGATTTCGAACAGAACATGTATGGGGACAGCTGGCTGGTTGGTGACTGACATGGGTGGCAGGCATGACTATCCCCTCCCGTGATGCACACCTCACAAGTGGCACATGCATGACTAACATCCTCCTGTCTTTTCCCTTCAAGGTGACTCTGCATATGCACTGGTACCCCATCTCATGACCCCATCTCATGACCCCATCTCATGACCCCATCTCATGCCAGCTCACATTATGCATCTTTGCACGTTAAACACACACATTAATCATGGCACAATGAGAATGCATGCATGCACACCACTGTGGTCCCTAGCACACACACCCCACATCCTCATCACATTGGATTGGCACAAGTCCACCATGCAGGACTTGTGAGCTGCAACGCCACGCCACGGCTCCAATTATGTCACTGTACATTCATACACCATTCACACAGACCTGGGGATCACTTCTCCACCACAAATGAGGGTGACACCCCTTTTCCCGCAGGAATATCACCTCCACATTCCAAAATCATACACAAACAGAACCAAAAAAATTAAATAAATGACGAGCAAAAAAAAAAAAATGCCCAGCAAAAATATAATTTAAACAAAATAACAACAAAGAAAACACATAAAAGACAAAAATCACTCTGCAAAACAGTCCCCAAATATCTCAAAGACACGTCACAAACAAACAAAAGCACTTTGCTGTAGAGGGAGGGATACAAAGGGATGTACTTTTGCAAAGGAAGTGCATTTGTGTCTGTCTATTTATGCTGTCTGCGTAGTTCACTAAGTTGCCCTAGTCCATTTCCAATTTCACTGATTGCGCCGATCCCGAGTTGTGAGAATGCGCACAGCGGAGCTGACCATGGTCTCCTTCAAGCGCGCATGCGTGAGCCGGCCGGCCCTTCATTTGCATGGGGTCACGGCTCATTTCAATGTAACACGCCCACGTCCTTCCCAATTTGTATTACTCCTCCTTACGCCTCTGGAAAAACGTTACGTATGCGCAATTTCCTGCGCAAAAGCTACAAGAATAGGGTGATTACGCGGCTACATTGCGCAAGTCTAACGTAAAGGCGGTGCGCTACGCCGGTCCAATAATGCGCAGATGTACGTGAATCTGGGCCTATAACTTTTGCACAAACCAATCAATATAGGCTTTTTGCAATTTTTATTTTCCAAAAATATGAAGAAAACATAACGGCCTTTACTGAGGAAAAAAATTGCCTTTTTTTAAAAAAAAAAATGGGGCTAGTTTTTACAGCAAACAGTACAAAATATTGTTTTATTTTATTTAAAATTGTAGCTATTTTTTTGTTTATAGCGCAACAAATAAAAAATGCAGATATGATCAAATACAACCAAAAGAAAGCTCTATTTGTTGGAAAAAAGGACGTACATTTTGTTTGGGTACAGCATCGTACAACTGCACAATTGTCAGTTAAAGTGACGCAGTGCTGTATCACAAAAAATGGCCTGATCATTGGGCAGCCAATTCTTCTGGGGCTGAAGTGGTTACATACTAGTTTATTAGAATTTGAAAATTTGAAAAACATTTTCTGTTCTTCTGTCAAGCTGGTAATATAGCTGGCTGTTTTAAATGCAGAGGAAACATACAGAGTCTCTTTGGCCCAGATTCACAGAGCGATTACGCCTGTCTAACTGGTGTTAGACTGGAGTACTTTCGACTTACGGGCGTTTTTTAGCTAGTCGAAATCCTCAAACCATGAAAAGACACCTGCGGGCTTCAATTCGACTGGATTACGTGTTAGTACGCCTTCAGATCTACGCTGCAAGAAAATTGCGGCCACTGGGCGGACTTCCTGTTGTTTTTCGCCGTCGGGGTATGCTAATGAGCTTTTGCCTGCAATCCACGAAATTTCGCAGTTCAAACGCAATCTCTTACGGCACCTTTAGTCATCTTTTTTTTGCGTATCACTATACCAGCCTTTTACCTCCTCTAATATTAGACAGCCCATGTTAAGTATGGCCGTCGTTCCCGCGTCGAATATCAACGTCTTCCGACATCTTTTATTATTTTTAAACGTAAGTCGTCCGGGAATAGGAATGTTCGTAAACGCCGCTACTCAAACAACGAATGACGTCACAACGTGATTTCGCGCAATGCACGGCGGGAAATTCCTGAACAGAGCATGCGCAGTTCGATCGCCGCGGGGACGCTCTTAATTTAAATGCTTCACGCCCCCTAATCACGTATTTCGATTGCGCGGCGAGAAATAGACTACGACACCGTAGCGTACGCGCAAGAATTCGGTGTAAAGCCTGGTGAAATACGGCAGCGTAGCGTATTTCGATTACGCAGCGGAATATTACATCTATGTGAATCTGGGCCTTTGACTTTAATAGCTTGCCTGCCATCATTGTTTTATACTTATGTCGCGTACACACAACTGTTTTTCATGACAAGAAAAATGCAATTTTTTAAATTGGTGATTAAAAATGTTCGTGCGTAGGCTCCAGAGCATTTTTCTCGACGTGAAAAATGGGCATTAAAAATTTAGAGCCTGCTCTAATTTTTCTCATCGTTTTTCACATCATGAAAAACGGTCGTGTGTAGGCTTTAATGTCAGGAAAAAACGCACATGCTCAGAAGCAAGTTATGTGACGGGAGCGCTCGTTCTGGTAAAACTAGCGTTTGTAATGGAGATATCACATTCGGCACGCTGTAACAGACTGAAAAGCACAGAGATTGAAAAGCGCAAATTGTCTCTCACCAAACTTTTACTAGCATGGAATTAGCAAAAGCAGCCCGAAGGGTGGCGCCATCCGAATGGAACTTCCCCATTATAGTGCAGTCATACGCGTTGTCGACCGCGTTGTACATCACCGCGCTTTGCTCGAGCATTTTTTTTCACAATCGTGTGTATGCAAGACAGGCTTGACAAGAGACACGTCGGCAAAAACATTGGCCCAGATTCAGAGAGAATTAGATTCTCGTAGCGTATCAGAAATACACTACGCCGCCGTTTTTTACCTGGCTCTACGTGGAATCCAGGTAGATTTTGTCCAGTAAACGACGGCGGCGTAGTGTATTTCTCCCGTCGCAATCCATCTGCCTGAGTAGGGGGCGTGAAGCATTTAAAATAGGCGCGTTCCCGCGGCGATCGAACTGCGCATGCTCCGTTCGCAAATTTCCCACCGTCCATTTGCGCGAAATCACGTCGTTACGTCGTAGTAGCGTCTTTTACGTACATTCCTATTCCCGAACGAGTTACGTTAAAAAAATAAAAATAATTTCAAATCGACGCGGGAACGACGGCCATACTTTACATGGGTTACGCACTGTTAGACCAGCAAAAAGCTCCTCTAACATTACGTAGCCAAAAAATGACGTAGGCGATTGCGAGGGACACTCGTACCTTCGTGGATCGCCGTAAAAACGAATTTGCATATCCCGACGCATGAAAACGACGCAAACTCCTCCCAGCAGCCGCAAAAAATATCGCAGCGTAGATCCGAAGGCTTACGAATACGTAAGCATCTCGGATCGAAGCCCGAAGCAGCCGTATCATGGTTTGAGGATTCAAACTAGTGATACGGCGCGCGAAATTTGAAATTACTCCTGTCTAACACCAGTTAGACAGGCGTAATTGCTCTGTGAATCTGGGCCATTGTTTTTTCCATGACATTAAAAATGGTCGTGTGTATGCGGCAAAAGGCCATAGTTCTGCTTTGGGTTAACATCCTTTTGTTCACATTTTCTACTATACTGGTTGTGCCTTAATGGTTAGAATTGGGATCAGGGGGCAGTTGTGCAGCTTACTTGCATTCCATGAAAAGTTGCCACGAACTTTGGTAAGAGGGTTGTTTTAACCTCATATTCAATAACCACAGCACAGTATAAAGAAATACAATTTCAGACAGCAGTTTTAGGGTGATTTTATTTTAAAAAAAATAGTCTAGGAGCTATTCTAAAAAGAAAATATATCTCCTTGCCATGGTCAAAATCACACATGACTTCAAAAATCAAGCTCAAGATTTCATGTTCTAACATAGCTTATGTTCTAAACTCATTTTCTCTTGCCAACATATACTACCTGTTGTTCATTTGAACTTCAGACACAAAAACACTGATGCCGCGTACACACAATGATTTTTTGTGATGAAAAAAAACGAAGTTTTTTAAGTGATGAAACAAAACTAAGTTTTTCAAACTTCATTTTCCAAAACGACGTTGCATACACACTATCGTTTTTCCAAAATGCTCTAGCAAAGCGAGGTTACATAAGACATGTTCGACGGCACTCTGTTCCATTGAAGCTCCGTCTCATAACTTGCCTCTGAGCATGCGCAGCTTTAAAAACGTCGTTTTCAACATCGTTTTGCCCACACACCATCACTTTTTATGACACAAAAACGACGTTTTGAAAAACGACACAAAAAATTCAAGCATGTTCGAATTTTTTTTTGGTCGTTTTTTTTTGAAGACATAAAACAAAGTTTTGCCCACACACAGTGATTTTAAATGACGTTTTTGAAAACGTTGTTTTTTTTCATCACAAAAAATGATCATGTGTACGCGGCATTAGGCCGCGTACAAACGATCAGTCCAAACTGATGAAAACGGACTGAAGTCCAGTTTCATCGGTCCAAACCGACCGTGTGTATGGCCCATCAGTCTGTTGTCCTTCAGTCTAAAGTTTTAAAACTTGCTTTAAAATCGGACTGATAGACGCCTGACCATCGGTCCAAACCGATCGTTAGTACGCAAAAGCATCGGTTCAAAAACCCGCGCATGCTCAGAATCAAGTTGACGCATGCTTGCAAGCATTGAACTTCGTTTTTTTCCAGCACGTCGTTATGTTTTACGTCACCGCGTTCTGACGCGATCGGTTTTTGAACTGATGGTGTTTACGCACATCAGACCATCAGTCTGTGAACCGATGAAAATGAACTTCAGTCTGTTTTCATCAGTTTGGACTGATCGTGTGTACAGGGCCTAAGAGAATCAGATAAAAGAAAGAAAAAAATCTCCCATATGTCTAAGCAATAACGTACTGAAAGAGCAAGGGCTTCAGTTATAAATAGAAGTGACTAATCTTTGTATGTTTGACATTTGAGGAGCTACCATGTAATAATTCTGTACTGTGCTGTGGAGCCAAGAGAGCGTGTAATTAACTGCTTCACTGCTGCTCCGGAGTGACTGTGTTTAGCTATGAAAAATATAAAGGTGATCCATTTAAAAGGAGAATATAAATCCTCAGGACAACCAAGAAAAAAAAGGTATAAAACAGAATCAATGGATTTTTTTAAAAATATTAGTATAGCATGATTTCCCCCCCAAAAAAACGCATATTTGTTTGAGCTTTTAATAGTCACTTATAGGATGTATTGTGTGCTTTGTTAAAGATTTGTAAGCGTCTTTTCTTTTTTGGTGATTTGTAGTGTAATGTAGATGTGTCTTATGTTTGAGAGTGATCTACAGTATCATCTTTTATAAATTAGAGTGAATCTGCCCAATCATGCTGAGTTAGACTAGCTCTGAGAAAGAGGGCATGTCCTCCGAAACGCGTCAGTATGCCCATCTGAATGACACATGTGTGGTGGTTTATGTTATGTGTTTATGATAATTCTGTCTTTGTGAGCATAGTGGATAGTTTTATTATTTATTATTTATAACATTATTATTTATAACATATTTTACGATAATTAATGCATTATGCTGGTGTGCGTTTTTCTTATTTTTCATTTTAAATTTGCTCAAAGGTTTGTTGCTAATCTTGTTAGTAGATTTATTTTTAGGGCTAATAGGCAAACTACCATCAAAAAAGCAAGGGAGGCTGGTATTGCCACTAAGAATGTGCACAAATATTTAAAAAATTACTTCACAGTAGGGAAAGGATCTTTTCAAGTGGCCATAAAAGCAGCATTGAAAATACTTTAAATACCATGCTAGGCTATGTCTTAAAGCTGTACATGTTAGGCAACAGTATGGTTTTCATGGACAATCTAAGCGACAACATACACTTGAAGTACCTACAGTACCTTGAAAAAGTATTCATACCCCTTGACATTTTCCACATTTAGCCATGTTACAACCAAAAACTTAATTTTATTTTATTGGGATTTTATGTGATAGACCAACACAAAGTGGCACATAATTGTGAAGTGGAAGAAAAATTATAAATGTTTTTCATTTACAAATACCGGTAAATATCTGAAAAGTGTGTTGTGTATTTGTATGTAGCTACCCTGAGTCAATACTTTGTAGAACCACCTTTCGCTGCAATTACAGCTGCAAGTATTTTTGGGTATGTTTCTACCAGCTTTGCACATCTATAGAGTGAAAATTGTGCCAATTCTTCTTTGCAAAATAGCTTAGGCTTTGTCAGATTGGATGGAGAGCATCTGTGAACAAGTCTTTTGTAAACTCTGAGGCAGCGTACACACGACCAGTTTTCTCGGCAGAATTCAGCAAGAAACTCGATGGGAGACGTATTCTGCCGAGAAAACCGGTCGTGTGTACACTTTTCGCCGAGAGAACTGTCGAGAAACTAGTCGAGCCAAAAAGAGAGCATGTTCTCTATTTCCTCGACGGGCAATGGGAAAATTTGGCTTGACAAGTTTTTTGACAGCCGAACAAGGAACTCGATAAGGGAAAACGATTTGTTTTGCCCATCGAGTTTCTTGGTCGTGTGTCGCGTACCTAACAGGTTTTCGTCTAAGATTGTCCTGTTTTTGGCTCCATCCATCTTCACATCAACTCTGATCAGCTTCTCTGTCCCTACTGAAGAAAAGCATCCCCACAACATGATGCTCCCACCACCATGTTTCACGGTGGAAATGGTGTGTTCAGGGTGATGTGCAGTGTTAGTTGTCTGCCACACATAGTTTTTTGCTTTTAGGCCAACAAACTAAATTTTGATCTCATCTGACCAGAGCACCTTCTTCCACGTGTTTGCTGTGTCCCCCACATGATTTCTCGCAAATTGCAAAAGGGACTTCTTATGGCTTTCTTCTTGCCACTCTTACATAAAGGCCAGATTTGTGGAGCGCATGTTTAATAGTTGTCCTGTGGACAGATTCTCCCACCTCTGGATCTCTGCAGCTCCTCCAGAGTTACCATGAAACTCTTGGCTGTTTCTCTGATTAATAGACATGTGCACACTGAAATATTTTGTTTTGCTTCGGCAGTGGCAATTCGGCAGCAGCACCTTTAACCCCTTGTTAACCCCTTATTTGGGGTTAAAAACGCCTTGCTCCCACCTGCACAGCGCTGGTAAAGCGTCGCTAAAACTAGTGGCGCTTTACAGCTAAAGCTTGGGCGGTCTGACTGTAAAAGTTACTGAAATAACTGATTTCTCCCATTCTTAGGACAAGAGAACCAGCCTGTAAATTCCGAAAGTGGTGACTGCAAGCTGAGCCGAGTGTTAGTCAATGACACTCTTTAACAGCCCAGTGAGTCCAGCTCTTCTAAGGTACATGAGAGCACTGCAGAGAGGAATACAGCTCCCCGTGCAGCTGTATCCGAAGAGAGGGGATATGTGAGAACTAGGGATGAGCCAAACACCCCCCCCCCCCCCCCCGTTCGGTTCACACCAGAACCTTCGAACGGACCGAACATTCACGCAAACTTTTAGAACCCCATTGAAGTCTATGGGACTCGAACATTCAAATTCAAAAGTGCTAATTTTAAAGGCTAATATGCAAGTTATTGTCATAAAACAGGTTTGAGAACCCGGGTCTTGCCCCAGGGGACATGTATCAATGGAAAAAAACGTTTTAAAAACTGTTGTTTTTTCTGGAGCAGTGATTTTATTGATGCTTAAAGTGAAAAAAAAATCCTTTAAATATCGTACCTGCTGGGTGTTACTATAAGAAAAAAGTAATTTACAACTGCTTGCGGCTTAAATGTAATGTCTGGTCCCTGCAATATAGATGAAAATCATAAAATCATTGAGAAAAATAGAACAGCAGTATACAGGTGGTGCAAACAAGACAGGGACTGTAGGTTTGTTGTTAAGTATAATCTGTTTGTAATTTTGAACTGGTACTTTTTTAAAGTGTATCTCCAGCCAAAACATCACTTTCTGTCCTAATGACAAATGATTTTTTGAAAATTTGGGTTTTTTGGTGCCCCTCGGCCTCCTGACTGTGTTTTAAAGGTTCAACTTCACATCTATGCGATGCATCAGAGTATGTGCTTTGCTCTAGAACAGCCTATTATTTTGCGAAGGAACTGCATGCCACCCCTTAATAGCACCACAGTGCATAGGCCTTTTTTTAATTTTATTTTTTAATGGCGCTGCATCAAAATGCATGGTGCTTTTGTTAGCATGCAATTTATATATATATATATATATGTGTTTAAATAAAATAAAATAAAAATCACAAAAATGCATGCTAACAAGAGAATGCGTGAATAGAGAATAGTGAGCTTCATTCTAAGCAAAAGAATTGTGATTCTCATTTTTCACAGAATCGTGCAGCTTTACTGCCTTTAGGAATTATCATGAGAAACACCAGCAAATCTATTGACGTAGCTTTAGGTGCACACTGTACAGAGGACACAGCCAGTACACCATGTGAAAATACTGCAGTCACCTGCCTGCCTGTCAGTAAATTAGGAAGAGCGGATCTAGCTAAACTCAACACAGTGTATAAATATATATATATACAACACCTGGGATGCATATATATACTCTACACACTGTAACTCTAACTGACTAACCTGCCTGCCTGCCTGCTCTATCTAACTCCAAAAAATGACACTCTCTCTTTCTCTCTGTCTCTCTCTGTCCTCACTTAACCACCGCAACACACTACACAAGGCCGACTTCCAGGCAGCATTATATAGTGTGGGGCGTGTACTAAACCCCCTAAGCCATAATTGGCCAAAGCCACCCTGGCTTTGGCCAATTATGGCTCTCCGTGAAATTAGCACTAAGATTGCCTTTATCATTGCAATTTCTAAAGGTTCATGTCATTGGTTGCTCCAGTCCCGCTGCAAGTTCTATACAACCTCATGCAGTAATTAATAAGAAAACGCTATGTTCAAAGAAATGCAGCTTAACACAAATCAGGTCAAAATCAGCCTCTGACCTGCCAAGTGTACTGCTCAATTAAAGTCAATATTATTTTGCGGAACTGTGTTCAGCATGCATTTTAAACACGTCAAACACAATAAAAGAGCATCCTTCAGCGTGAACCCTTTTGGCTTTTTGTCAGTAACAGCACTGTATTCTTCTAAAAATGTTTGTATCAGACAGAATGCACATCTCCTTACCTTCATTCTCTTAGCCCTAATGTCAGCAGAGTGTCTGGCTGCTGCCTATAAAGCCTCTGGCACCCAAGGCTGTGTAGAAGAGGGCACCTCCATATTAGCATATTTTCATTGATATCAATGAGTAATGAGATCCTGATTCTCACCAGACAGAAAAAGCTCAACCTGTGCCCCACTGTCATTCCTAGAACTCCATAGGCTTTCCAGGCAGCAGCCAAACACATCAGTGATATCAGAGCCAGGAGAAGAAAGAGAAGTAGCCGCGAGGGCTGTTTGGAACAGAACATTTTTGACACTTATGGAAGTGACTAAAACTGTCTACTCATCTCCGCCCTACGATTCATGATTGACACCTACCCCAGAGGACACCAACCATACAATTGATAATGTTGATATTTTCTAGCTGTAGGATGTCTTTCCAGTGTCATATTTTTATAGTGAATTCTGTATGATTATATTTATGAATATGTGATCATGTATAATAATTTATGGATGCACAGAATACTGTATGTATGTATTGTTTTCCTGTTGTTTATGCTTGTTATATTATTTATGTTGAGTATAGTTAGACCACTAATATCAAGCCCCGGACCATATTGCTGGTCAATGACCGGGCCACTTTTTGCAATTTGGCACTGCGTCGATTTAACTGACAATTACGCGGTCGTGCGACGTGGCTCCCAAACAAAATTGGCATCCTTTCTTCCCCACAAATATAGCTTTATTTTGGTGGTATTTGATCACCTCTGCAGTTTTTAGTTTTTGCGCTATAAACAAAAATAGAGTGACGATTTTGAAAAAAAAATGTTTTACTTTTTGCTATAATAAATATCCCCCAAAAATATATAAAAAAAATAAAATGTTTTCCTCAGTTTATGCCCATACGTATTCTTCTACATATTTTTCGTAAAAAAAAAATCACAATAAGCGTTAATTGATTGGTTTGCGCAAAAGTTATAGCGTTTACAAAATAGGGCATAGTTTTATGACATTTGTATTCATTTTGTTTTTACTAGTAATGGCGGTGATCAGAGATTTTTATCGGTACTGCGACATTATGGCGGACACTTTGCACACTTTTGACACATTTTTTGGACCATTGGCATTTTTATAGAGATCAGTGATATAAAAATGCATTGATTACTATAAAAATGCCACTGGCAGGGAAGGGGTTAACTCTAGGGGCGAGGAAGGGGTTAAGTATGTTCCCTGTGTGTGTTCTAACTGAAGGGGGGTGGACTGACTTGGGGAAATGACAAATTGCTGTTCATACATTGTATTAACAGGCGATGGGTCATTTCCACCCCTGACAGGACCCGGAGCTGTGTGTTTACACACACAGCTCCCGGTTCTCACTCTGTAACGAGCGATCGCGGGTGCCCGGCGGCGATCGCGCCTGCCGGGCACGTGGGCCGGGATCGGGAACAAGAGGGGGGCGTGTGTCCCATTGGCTGCTCGGCGAGATGACGTAAAACTGCGGCGGCTGGTCGGCAAGTGGTTAAAGGGGTTGTAAAGTCAGAAGGTTTTTTTATTTTAATGCCTTCTATGTGCAGCAGCCCCCCTGATACTTACCTGAGCCCCATCTCTGTCCAGCGATGTCCACTAGTGGTTCAGCCATCCGTGACTTTCCCTCCTGATTGGATGAGACACAGCCACCGTGCCATTGGCTCCCGCTGCCTATCAATCAAAGTCAGTTAGCCAATCGAAAGAAAGAGGGTTCAGGGCCAAACCGGGGCTCCACGTCTGAATGGACACATGGAGCTGCAGTTCGGCTCGGGTCACCCGTAGCAAGCTACTTGCTGCGGGGGCACTTGTCAGGAGCGAGGGGCCAGGAAAGCAGAAGGATCGACCCGAAAAGAGGAGGATCTGGACTCCTCTGTGCAAAACCACTACACAGTGCAGGTGTTATTTTGGGGGGAAAAAAATGATACTTTACAATCACTTTAACTTTTAGTAGATTTGTGAATTGATGTGAATTTGTGTCCTACATTCAGATACAAAAGACATTTAAGGTTTATAAATATTTTGAGTAATAGTTACATTGTGTATTTACTTCAAAATTGTTCTAAAACGATCTACTATAAAGTATTTTGCAAAGCTCAAATGGTAAATAGTATAGCTAGTACAACTTTTACTATGTATGTGGGGTGTTTCAATGAACTGTAAACTACAATAAAAGAGCTTAAAATTGTAGCTTATTATTATTCATGAAGGCACACAATTGTGTACACTCCAGCACACAAAGTAAAAGGACAACAAAGAAATTCCAAATAGAGCAACATGGTCCAGTGTGTGGAGATATTGGCAGGTACATCTCATCAAGCATTACTGTAGGTGAACTAATTCTATAGTTATTATTCATGAGGAATAAAATAGTAACGTGACTGTGCAATTGCTAGTGATGTTGAAATTTTCTGTAAATGCACATTGGAGAAGAACTATCTCTTTGTATTTGTATTTTTTATTTATTTTTAAATATTTTTTTCGAGTTTTCTGTCATAGACTGTCTGTACCTACAAAGAGGCACCTCTGTGGCAGTGCATAGAGGCCACAAGAAGCCCTAATTTCACAAACTGATATACATTTATAGGGCCAGATTCTCAGAGGCATTACGACGGAGTATCTCAGATATCCTTTTTTTTGTCCTCGTATCTATGCGAGTGATGCTTAGCATCACTTTTGCATAGATACGCTTCTACATCCGACAAGTGTAAAAGCATTACACTTTCGGATCGTAGGTGTAATGACAACTCCGGCCACTAGGTGGCCTTCACGTTGTTTTTTCATCTGCATATGCAAATGAGGCTAGTACGGCGATTCCCGGACGCTTTTACGCCGCCCCGTTGTCGCGTACGTCGTTTACGGACTCGTAAGGTTACCCCAGCTTCTATGTGGAGTAACCTTACGAAGTTCCGTCGGATGCCGTCGGGTGCCGTCGGACGCCATGTTAAGTATGGCGTCGGGTCAGCGTCGGCTTTTTCCGTCGCTTACGTCGTTTTACTAACTCGTTCGCGAATAGGGACTTGCGTAAATGACGCTCACGTCGTTTTGACGTCGGTTTCAACGACGCTTCCCGACGTGAGCTGGAGCATGCGCACTGGGCTTTTTCCCCGGCCGGCGCATGCGCAGTTCGTTCGACGCGGGGGCGCGCTTAATTTAAATACAAGCCGCCCCATTTGAATTGCGCGGGTTTACGCTTGGCGATTTACGAGACGCCGGTGAAAACTACGGAGCAAGTGCTTTGAGAATAAAGCACTTGCTCTAGTACGCAGCGGCGGCGTAGTGTAAATGGCTTACGCTACGCCGCCGAAAATATATGAGAATCTGGCCCATACTGTTTCTTTCTATAGGGGCAGAGGGTGCAGAATATGTTGAGATGAGTCAGAAGGTTCATTAAAGATTAGGCAACATAAAACCATCTCTACTTGTTTAGCAGTTTCTATAGTTGAAAAGTTAGTGACCACTGGCCACTAACAGTGCTTCCTCAACAATTTCAGTTGATAATTTGACAAACCAGAACTACAAGTCCTTGAAATGTAAAATAAAGATGCTGCTGATAAAAGAGGGTACATGGAAGTGAATACAAGAGCCCAGACCAAACACACAGTCCTCTCATTTATCAACCCAGTCAATCACATGCCGAAACTTGGCACCAGGGAGGTAGAAATTTTTATTTATCTTTGTACTTTCAATTTTTTTTCTTTTTTTCTGTTGTAAACACAAGTCTGTACCTACAATAGGGCACCTCTGGGGCATTGCATATAGGCAACACCACGCCCTAATTAAAAAAAACTGATATACCCTTTTCATTATTCTGTTTCTTTCTTAGTGATTACTTCTTGAAGCCTGAATTGAGCAAAAGAACTGTAGGGGCAGAGGGTGCAAGATATGTTGAGATAATCATAGTCAATAATAGATTAGGCAACATAAAACCATCTCTACTTGTTTGGCAGTTTTTATAGTTGCCAAGTAGCCCTGCATATAAAGCAGGTGGAATGCTGTCACCAATGCTGTATTTTAGGAGCAGTTTTACTCAAATAATTACATGCCACAAGGTGTTAGCATGCTGTTTATGCAGATATAGGTGCAACAACCATTTTCATATTGGTATTTCCTGGTTCTGCCACTAGGTGGTAGCATGTTTAAAGGAGACTATTGGCCAAAGCAATTTATATATTTTTTGATCTCAGGGGCCAGATTCAGATACGCCGCGTAAATACTAAGAATAGCCGGCGTATCTGTTTTCTGCATTCAGAAAACAAGATACGCCGGCTTTCTCCTAAGATACGAGCGACGTAATTCGCTTACACCGTCGTATGTTAAGTTGCATATTTACGCTGGCCACTAGGTGGCGCTTCCGTAGTTTTTCACGTAAATTATGCAAATGAGCTATTTACGCCGATTCACGAGCGTACTTGCGACATTTTATTTTATGTCATTTGCGTAAGCGTTAGACCGGCGTAAAGTTTCCCCTGTTATAGCAGGCGCAGCCAATGTTAAGTATGGACGTGGGGACCGTGTCGAATTGTACGTCGGTTACGTCGTTTGCGTAAATCATTCGGGAATGTGGCTCGACGTTAGTTACGTTCACGTCGTTTACATTGAGAAAAAGCAACGTGAATTACGTGGGGTCATGATTCATTTACATGAATCACGCCCCCACTTCAGCAATTTGAATTGCGCGGCCTTACGCCGTGCACTTTACACTACGCCGCCGCATATTATGGAGCAAGTGCTTTCTGAATAAGGCACTTGCCCATAATATTTGCGGCAGCGTAGTGTAAAGAGGAAACGCTTCGCCGCCGGAAAGATACATTTTTGTATCTGAATCTGGCCTCAGATGTGTACGCCTGTGGCCCAGTCCCAACCAACAGTGGGCTAAAATCTACTGTTGGCTAATGTCACAGAGCTGGTAAAGGACCTGCATGGATCCCGACAATAATGTCAGGATCTGCCAAGATGCCTGATCAGAAGCTGGCTCAGCTCCTCAGCGTGTCACTGAGAGCCTGAACCAGCTGCACACTTTACACCTTGGCCCTTTAGTGAGTGCTGGAGGGGCAAAACAAAAAGCAGGAATGGGGCAATCAGTGGTCCTTGATTATCCAGTTCTCAGACTTATAGGTGGTGGGGGTGCAGATGCAGCATCAAACAAATACACCTAGGCAAGCATGATTGTTTGTTATTTTGAGCCTGCATTTCTCTTAGTATTCTAGAATAATGTAATCATGTTAAGCAAGAATGGTGTTGCCATGTATCCAGAAAAATCTGACTAGTAAGAAGACATATGAGCAGAAGCTTTTCAACAGGTTAGCTGCAGGCAAATTACTAAATACTAATGCAGATATAGCTACAACTTACAATACAACAGTCTCTGCTTGACAGACCGATTTGATCGGATTTGTCTCCTGGGATATGTTGGTTTGATCGTGTATACACAATCAAACCAAAATCCCCGCTGGCAGACAGCGTGGTGACGTGGCGGTGACGTTGACGCCGCCACGTCACCGAACCGGGAAGTAAAATACTTCCACGCATGCGTCGAATCCTTTCGACGCATGTGCGGACAGATATGTCTGCTGGTTAGTGTACTAACCAGCGGACATGTCGGACGGACGGGTTTCAGCAGACAGATTTTAAAGCATGCTTTAAAATTTGTCTGCTGGAAAAACCTGTCTGTCCGTCGAACCGGTTTCAGCAGATAAATTTGATCGTGTGTATGCGGCCTAACAGTGTTTCATCAACAATTTCAGTTACTAATTTGACAAATCAGAACTACAAGTCCTAGTAATTTTAAATGAAGATGCTGCTCATAAAACAGGATACATGCAAGTGTATACAAGAGCCCAAGACCAAACACACAGTCCACTAATTTATCAACCCGGTCAATCACATGCCAAAACCTGGCACAAGAGAGACCGGTTGAGGCGGTCATGGTGACAAGTCCTTCTGATGATAGAATCCCCTATTGCCACCAACTGTCTAGGCCTGCACTACATTCACCTCCCCCACTAGATGGGATACTGTACTGGCTGTTATGCGTATAAGTGACATCTAGGGCTGCTACCTCTGATTTTGCCACCACCACATCTTCACCTAACTCTGCAAAGTTTGCTTTGAAGCTCAAGCACAGGATTAGCCTTCATTTTCCGTAAGCTCCTGCCACTCCCCCTAATTGGTCTTCATTTTCCGTAAGCTCCTACCACTGCCCTAGTTATATTTATTTACCCATCTTCTTACCTGAACATCCTAACTTGCCCCTCCACCGTCCACATCAACCCCATTAACCATCTTTTCAGAGAGCAGAACACCCCTTTTAAGGTGGTCTGTTCTATTCAATGTTGCACTCTGCCCCTCTAGATCTCTAATTTGAGCTTCCAGAATGGCAATATGCTCACTGCTCACATATGTTGCAGTGGTACAGGAAAGCAAAGAGGAAGTAACACCCACCAGGGTTTACTTCCTCTTGAATCTCTCACTCCCCTTTATTCTTTGTATTTTGGCTTGCATCCTTGTAATCTTTTGAAAGGTTTCTGTTGAATAGCTTGGTTATTATTTTGTCTCGGTCAGTACAACTAGCCAGACATAAATAACACATCACAACAATTTTAATATTTGGTTAAGAAATACTTAATTTTTTTTAAAAAGTACTTTTTTGTGTTGTCATGCAGCTTTTAAGATCTGTTATTTTTTCTCTCAGTTGTTTATGTCGTTTGAAAGATTATTCTGCAAATCTTCTATGCAAATGTTAAAAGAAAGTTTGCTTTCTGCAAGAAAACAATAAGATTAGCCCCTTCAAGTGTTATAGATACTCGTACACTCTAGAAATAACGAGTGCTCACAGCACCTACTCCTTGATCCTTTCTTTCATCCTAATATCTTTGTTTAATCCTCCGCATAATAAGATATTTCCAGTTGAGTTGCTGTAACATCTGCACATGATGATTTGCATATGACATTCAATTAATGGAGGACTACAAAAATGCTTTCTATTTTAGGTAAAAGTCCAGTACAGTGTATCAAGCTGTGGTCCCTGAACTGTTGTAAAACTGTAGAATTCGCTAAAGAAAAATTCCATGTACTGATGTATTTACATAGTTATATTGGCCCATATTTGATCAATGTAACTATGCATATACCATACCTGTGGGATCCCTCTGAAGCTGAAAATCACTCTGGTTAATATTGCTACTCCAGTGATCACCGCTAGCTTCTGTGTTCTAGGTTTAACAGCTGCACTATTGCATTCTGAACACAGGGTGTTGGCCTCTTGGAATGGGTGCAATGCAGAGATCCCTTTACATTTTCTCAATGCATGGAAAGTATTCTCTGATTGGATGAGATGGAGAGACAGGGCAATGACATTACGCTTTCCATCTCATCCAATCTGAGAGTGCTCTGCATTCGCAAAGCATTCTTTAACCACTTCAGCCCCGGAGCATTCGGCACTACGTCGCTTTAACTGACAATTGCGTGGTCGTGCGACGTTGCACCCAAACAAAATGTATGCTTCCCCCCCCACAAATAGAGCTTTCTTTTGGTGGTATTTGATCACCTCTGAGGTTTTTGTATAAACAAAAAACATCGATAATTTTGAAAAAATAAATATTTTTAACTTTTTGCTTTAATAAATATCCCTAGAAAACCTATCATTTATTTTTCTCAGTTTAGGCAGATATGTATTCTTCTACATATTTTTGTTAAAAAAAATTGTAACAATCGTATATTGATTGGTTTGTGCAAAAGTTATAGCGTCTACAACACAGAAAGAGGGTACCATAGAATTATGGCATTTGTATTATTATTTTTTTTTTTTTTTATTAGTTATGGCGGCAATCTGCGATTTTTATTGTGACTGTGACATTGTGGCACATGACGCTATCTTTGGACCATTGTTGTTTATACAGCGATCAGTGCTAAAAAAATGCACTGATTACTGTGTAGATTACACCGGCAGTGAATGGGTTAACCACTAGGGTGCGAGGAAGGGGTTAAGTGTGTCCTAGGGAGTGATTTTAACTGTGTGGGGGCTTGGCGTACTGTGACATGACACTGATCGCTGCTCCCAATGACAGGGAGGAGACGGCGAGTGTCCTGTCACTAGGCAGACCAGGGAGATGCCTTGTTTACACAGGCATCCCCCCATTCTGCATCTCCATGACACGATTGCGGGCCGCTGGCGAACATGGAGTTGGAACAAGGAACATTGGTCCGCGGGAACGGTCAAGGAGAGTGTGGTAGGCGCTCGCTGCATGGCTTCCTAAAGGTGACTACCTATATGCCCATTTGCCTTCCGCTGTCCTTCTGCTGACGTATATCGGCGTGCAGCGGTCGGCAAGTGGTTAAATTACGCCCATGCCCAACGGCTGATTTCTTGTGTTCAGAATGCAGAAGGGCAGCCTCTCAGCACAGGACCCAGAAGCTAGTGGAGACCACTGTATGTCCAGCTTCTACCGTAGAGGAAGCCCACCGGTATGGTATATGCATCCATACCTGGAATTATTCTTTAGGTGTGTATGTACACTTTGGTGCACAAACCCCTGAGCCTGATAACCTCCACTAGCATACCTGCCCCCTTTTAACAGATATATTTTCTATTCCACCTGCTTGGCACTACAGAGCATCTTCTTACTAATATTTCCTGTCTGGTGAAGTCTCTCCAAGCATCTAAACTATTCATTCCAATGGGAAGTTAGTACCCTCTTTGGAATGAATGCAGATTGGACCCTAAATTTAGGATTTTCATGATCTTATGCAGTGTTTAGAAGGAAGCAGCTAAGAGGTGACTACTAAAGCTTGTTAGGGATGCTGGGGGAGGGAATTATAAACCTTTTAACCCCTTTAGATCTGCGCTATAGCCGGACTTTGCCGGAAGGATGACAATAGATGTCCTCCCCTTTGCACGCCCTCTGCAGGGTTGCACACGGCGAGCTGTGATCACTGTTTAAATGAGACTTGGGTGAACACAGATCAGAGTAAGGGGCCTATCCCGGGTCCCTTACCACATGATCAGCTGTTAGCCAATGACAGCTGATCATGTGATGTAAACAGAAGATCAGTAATTTTTTTTTCTCCTCACCCCGATAGCGTGTGGAGAAAAAAAGACAATCACTGGCTTCTGTGCAAGGGACATCAGTCCTGAAGAGGAAAGATGCACAACCATCTCATCTGTGCCCACCAGTACCACCTTCCAGTGCCCAAAATTCCACGAATCAGCGCCCGCCAGTGCATAACAGTGCCAGCAATTTGTGCCACCTATCAATGCGCACAAGTGCCACCTATCAATGCCCACCACTGGTGCCAATCAATGTCTCATCAGTGCCACAAAAAAGAAAAACTGCAGAGGTGATCGTATACCACCAAAAGAAAGCTCTATTTGTGGGAAATGCCCAGTTAGCAAGTGGTTAAAGTGCATTTACTATTTACAGAGGCATACAACATGTTATAAAATATTGATTTTTAATATGTATTACCTAATGTGCATGCTGTGTATTTCAGTATACTGTATCACCTTTGTCTACTTTTGCTGAGGTCTTCATCCACTAAAAACCTGGCAGTTTGTTGGATATGGCCTCTAAATATATAAAAGGCTTAGTGCATCTTCTCCTTGCCCAATATTACCTACAAAGGTCTCTGTGGATTATGACCCTTAAGCCACTATGTCACGGTGGTCTCCCATAGCACTGGCTAAGACTTGAATTAAACCGGCTCCATCCTAGAAGCCCCAACATCTACAAATCTACAAATCTAATTACAGTCTGGTGTTACAGTCAACTCAAAAAAATGGTGCCCTCATCAGTTTTCTAGGAAGCAGTTGTGCAGATCAGCTGCTGAAGGCTGGCCACATAACCAGCTTAAGGGATGCATGGAGAAACGTCTCTGGCACCCTCTAGTATGCACACCTACGTGTTTGTATGTCTTGGTAGGCACTAAAGAACAGAAGCTTTGAAAGGGGCTGTATATATTTAGCTCTTTGTAATAAGTGGAGTTAAAAATCTGCACTTTATCCCCTACCCGTGTGGTTACATCACTAGTCATCACTAATTATAAAAACTATAGCAATTAAAAATGTTTAGCATAGCAACTAGATTTTGGCTGTGTGCCCTTGGATTGCTATATTATCTTAACACAATATTCATTTAGTTATTTTGATTACTTGGAACAGGGCTCAAAATTTAAAGTGATGATCTACTAGCCAGGTCTCAAGGGTTACTCGCCACCAGTTGCCTCACTCAACCATTACCCTCCCCCGCCCCTAATCACACCACCATAAATTATCTCATGAAATTACACCTAAATGTTTTATGCAGAATTAAGTTACAAAAATAAATATTAACAACAACTCGCCTGTGCCCATCAATGCAGACTCACCTGTGCCCATCAATGCAGCATGACCTGTGCCCATCATTGCAGCCTCACCATGCCCCACATTGCAGCCTCACCATGCCCCACATTGCAGCCTCACCGTGCCCCCATTGCAGCCTCACTGTGCCCCAAATTGTAGCCTTACTGTGCCCCCATTGCAGCCTTACAGTGCCCCCAATTGCAGCCTTGTCAGGGCGGAGGAAGTGAGAGGGTGGCCAGAGTTAGAGGAGAGCCACTGGAATCACCGAGCAGTAAAACACGCTGTAATAGTTTACATTAACTGTCTCCGCTCTGCTCACTCTCACACAGCCCCGCCTCCTTCTAACTCTGTGCCTGTAATAGACAGAATGCATCCCAGCATTGGACCCGCATTCTGTCTATAAGGCTGGATTCACACCTATGCGAATTGGTTGCGGCTTAAACCGCATCCAATACGCAGAACATTTCTAAATACATTGGGTATCTCAAAAGAGATACGCCGGCGTTTCGTAGGAAACACCGTCGTATCTCAGTTTTTTTTACTGTGTATCTATGCTTGTGATTCCTAGAATCACTTACGCATAGATACAGTGAAGATCCGACATGTGTAAAACCATTACACTGGCGGATCGTAGATGTAATGACATCGCCGGCCGCTAGGTGGCCTGTACGTTGTTTTCTCATTTGCCTATGCAAATGAGCCTAATCCGACGATTCCCAAATGTTTTTACGCCGCCCCGTCGTAGTTTACGTCGTTTCCGTACGCGTAAGGTTACCCCTGCTATATGAGGGGTAACCTTACGAAGTTCCGTCATTGCCATGTTAAGTATGGCGTCGGGTCAGCGTCGTCTTTTTCCGTCGGTTACGTCGTTTTACTAAGTCGTTCGCGAATAGGGATTTACTTAACGACGCTCACGTCGGTTTCATTCACTTTATCCGACGTGAGCTGGAGCATGCGCACTGGGCTATTTTTGAGGCCAGCGCATGCGCAGTTCGATCGACGCGGGGGCGCTCCTAATTTAAATACAAGCCGCCCCCTTTGAATTACGCGGGGATACGCAGAGCCATTTACACTACCCCGACGCAACTTACGGAGCAAGTGCTTGGGGAATACGGCACTTGCTCTGTTAAATTGCGGCGGCGTAGTGTAAATGGCTGGTTCACATATGTGCGATGCATTCGCACTGCGCATTGCAAAAAAAACGTGTGCATATTTTATGCCTTGCGGTGCGGCTCAGGTGCGAATTAAGGCCCATTATCTTCTATGGGTACGCAGCTGATTCACAGATGTGTTCATTTCTCTTTAGGAATTTCTCTCATTCAGCTCAATACACTTCCCCCCACTCTCCTCTCCCCTGTAACTTCTCCTGGGTCTCCAAATTCGCAGCTAAAATGCAGTGAATCTGCTGAACACTTCTGTAATCTCTCTGCAAAGATAAGAGAGCTGAAATTCACACTGCACTAGTGTGATTCCGGCCTTAGGCCCTGTACACACAAGGAGACATGTCCGATGAAAACGGTCCGCGGACCGTTTTCATCGGACATGTCTCCTGGGATATTTTGGTCTGATGTGTGTACACTCCATCAGACCAAAATCCCCGCGAACAGAGAACACGGTGACGTGACGGTGACGTGGCGGTGACGTGACGGTGACGCGGCGACGTGCGCAAACAAGGAAGTACAATGCTTCCACGCATGCGTCAAATAAATTTGACGCTTGCTGGGGATTTCGGTCCGCTGGTTAGGCGTACTAACCAGCGGACATGTCCGACGGACAGGTTTCCAGCAGACAAGTTTCTAAGCATGGTTAGAAACTTTTGTCCGCTGAAAACCTGTCCGCTAGGCCATACACATGATCGTACATGTCCGCGGAAACTGGTCTGCGGACCAGTTTCAGCGGACATGTCTCCTCGTGTGTACGCGGCCTTACAGGCGCGGGGTTAGGAGGAGGCGGGGCTGTGTGAGATTGAGCAGAGCGGAGACAGGTTCAATGTAAGCTGTTACAGCGTGTTTTACCGCTCGGTGATCCCGCTGCTCTCCTCTAACTCCATGCACCCCGCCCACCGGCTGTGCTCGCCCCCCCCCCCCCACAATGTTAATAGAGAAAATAATAATAAACACAGTTTACTATTACTAATCATTCAAATATAATGATGTGTGAGGCCCTGTACACACGATCAGAAATGTCCGAGTAAACATGTCCGACGGACCGTTTTCATCGGACAAGGCTGAATTGTCTGTTGGTCTGATGTGCGTACACACCATCGGACCAAAATCCCCTCGGACCAGAACGCGGTGACGTAGAACACAACGACGTGATGAAAAAACTAAGTTCAATGCTTCCAAGCATGCGTCGACTTGATTCTGCGCATGCAGGGGATTTTGGTCTGATGGTTTGTGTACTAACCATCGAAACCTGTCCGACAGACAGGTTTCCAGCGGACATGTTTTCAAGCATGTTTGGAAATTTTTGTCCACTGGAAAACGATCCGATAGGCCGTACACACGATCGAACATGTCCGCTGAAAAGTTTCAGCGGACATGTTCGATCGTGTGTACGCGACCTTAAGGTTACTGTTATGTTTAAGCAGTACGGGGCATTATGTGCATTTTGAAATGATGACATCTAAGATCCTTATAACTTTTCCATGTACTAAGCATTCCTCAGTGTTCGTTCCTACCTGCTCATATTTGGAGGAGTTATAGTCACTTTAGAGCATTTCACTTCCTCTTGAAGACTCCTATTAACAGAATTGTAATAGAAAATCCATTTGTCTTAAAAACTAACATATAAATTCTATTTATAAGATGACTTTACGCCTTTATGTCAGAATTTATTTGTTTTTATTATATTTATTTTTGGTTCACAAACATATTATTAAGATGAGAGCACTGTGAGCACTGAGGTGGCACTAATCCAATTAATACAGTTCACTTTATTGTTTTACACTGGTGTTGGGATCATCAGTAACAGATGTTTGAAAACAGTGTGTGCATAAATGTTGTCTGCTAATGAGATTTACTATTAAGTTTCAAAAATACTGTTTTAATGAATGTTAAGAAAATTTTGTGGCCCAATATCTATGCATTATTTTATTGTGATTCACTTGTTTTTGAAGCATTTGCACATTTAATAATTTTTGGTCACTATCTTTTAGATGTACTATTGGAATATTATTCACTGACCATAGGTTATTATTGCAATAGTTGGGTAATGCAGCATTATTTATTATGCTCATTTTCACAGATATGTGTCTGTAATTTTGCAGGGACAGGTGGAATTGATTAGGTTTTGGAGTTAAGGACATGTCAAGAAGCATTTCATCAGGAAAGTGGTGGCCTTGTAGAACAAAATAAATAAAGCAGTCAATTTAGGAGTCAGCAAAGGGGTGTAGTACTGTATTTATAATAGGCTGTAGTAAAACTGCCAAGTTCTGGAGCTATAGTATGTTTTAAACATTTAATGACTTGTAAGATCTCTTTATAAGTGCGGGAGGCATTGAGTTTATCTTGTTGTGAAGTAGTAGACTCCACAGACTCAGGTATGGAGTCAGAAGAAGGGAGATCAGTTTAGAATATACATTTTCAAAAATATTTAATATGTCAAGATTGCTGTATTTCCAGAAACAGTTTTTAATTTATAAACATGTGAAGGATGTGGAGAATTATTTAATGTATGGACAAACACAGATGAAACAGTATTACTATATAGGAGATTTTTTTTGTAATATTAACTGGACCAGGGGACCGCACAGTGCAGTGACATGAGACCTATACAACTGTTCAAATTATTTAGTAAGAATACAGATAGTTACATAGTAACATAGTTAGTCATGTTGAAAAAAGACACAAGTCTATCTAGTTCAACCATAAAAAAAAAAAAAAAAGTACAATCCCATATACCCAATTCTATACCCACACTTGATCCAGAGGAAGGCAAAAAAAAACAGCGGAGAATGCTCCAATTTGCTACAGCAGGGGACAAAATTCCTTTGGATTTTCCCTGGATCAACTTTACCTATAAATGTTAATACCCAGTTATACTATGTACAACTAGGAAAGAATCCAGACCTTTCTTAAAGCAATCTACTGAGCTGACCAGAACCGCCTCTGGAGGGAGTCTATTTCACATTTTCACAGCTCTTACTGTGAAGAAACCTTTTAGTATTTGGAGATTAAATCTCTTCTCCTCTAGACGTAAAGCATGCCCCCGTGTCCTCTGTGTTGACCGTAAAGTGAATAACTCAAAACCAAGTTCACTATATGGACCCCTTATATATTTGTACATGTTGATATTATCCCCCTTATTCTCCTCTTATCAAAAATTAATAAATTCAGTTTCTCTAAACTTTCCTCATAGCTGAGCACCTCCATGCCTCTTATCAGTTTGGTTGCCCTTCTCTGCACTTTCTCCAGTTCCCCGATATCCTTTTTGAACTGGTGCCCAAAACTGAACTGCATATTACAGATGAGGACTAATGATTTGAAAAGGGGCAACATTATATCACTCCATCTATTTTACGGGAGGCAACGATACTAATTAAATGACCTTGAGGCACTGCTTTATGCATGACCCATACAGAGGTAATAGGGACCTCAGGAGGGAAACTCAAAGTAAAATTCTCCACTATGACAGATGTAATCTCTTGTTTTATCCTGAGATCAGATTACAGAGAGTCATTAACCACTTAAGGACCCCCGCACGCACATATACGGCCACAGAATTACTCGTACAGGCACAAGGGCGTAAATATACGTCCCTGCCTAAGTGCGGTTCGGGGGTCCCATCTGGACCCCCTCCGCGGCGTGCGGGGGTCCCCCTGGCTCCGGGAGCGATCCGGGATGAGCGGGGGGATGTCGGCGTTTACCCGCCCCCCGCGATTGCTCCCAGCCAATGCGCGCGCTCCAGGTTCTGTCACTTCCTCCTCCTGTGTAAACACAGGAAGGGGGAAGTGATGTAATCTCCCATCGCAGCGGTATTTCCAACCGTTGCGATGGGAAAAACACCTCACAGTAAGTCCTGCACCAACACTACACTGACATACACACACATAGGCACACTTAACCCCTTGCGATCTGCCCCCCCACCCCCCCTGTCACAGTGTCACTGAATGCAGTGATCTAATCACTGCATTTAGTGTCAGTGTGACAGGCAGTGTAAAATCAGTTAGTGTTAGGTTCAGGATAGCCCCCCCACCCCCCCTAATAAAGTTTTAACCCCCTGATCACCGCCCTAGTTAACTCTTTCACTCCCTATTGCCAGCGTCACTAAGCGATCATTTTTCTGATCGCTGTATTAGTGTCGCTGTTCCCGCTAGGTAGCTATTTTTTTTATTGCGATTTTTTTTTTACTAAAGACATGTGGCTAAATAAATGTTGGCCTAAATGTTTGACTAAAATTTAGTTTATTTGATTTTTTTTAACAAAAAGTAAAAAATAGTGTTCTTTTTTCAAAAATGTCGCTCTATTTTTGTATATAGCGCAAAAAATAAAAATCGCAGATGTGATCAAATACCACCAAAAGAAAGCTCTATTTGTGGGAAGAAAAGGACGCAAATTTTGTTTGGGAGCCACGTCGCACGACCGCGCAATTGTCTGTTAAAGCGACGCAGTGCCGAATCGCAAAAAAACCTTGGGTCATTTACCAGCGTATTGGTCCGGGTCTTAAGTGGTTAAAGTGACACTAAATGTTAGATTTTTTTTAAAATAACAAACATGTCATACTTACCTCGAACACCGTTTTCTGGGGTCCCTCTGCGGATCTCTTGGCTCCTCCCCGCATCAGATAACCCCCTCTGGGAAGCGCTCTCCCAAGGAGGTTACCTTGCAGGTGCACTCCCGAGTCCAGCATTCGCACCCATAGCTGTCGAATGCAGGACTCGGTCCGCCCCCATAACCCGCATCATTGGATTTGATTGACAGCAGTAGGAGCCAATGGCTGCGCTGCTATCAATCTATCCAATCAAGAGCCGAGAACACCAGGCAAATATGCAGCTTGTCTTTGGAGGCTTTACAATCCCTTTAAGATGCCAAGTGTACAGGGTATCCAAAAGACCAATATATGTCATTGTTAAGGAGTTCATATGTCCTAAGGGTGTGGGTGGATATTGGCAAAAGTATTGTTAGCCATAATCACTGGAGTACAGAAAATTTCATTAAATCTTGTATAATTTTTGTGGGGATAAGTAAAGAATGTGTATTCCCTAGCACCTACTGTACATTATGAGTTCTCTAGGAGTCAGTGCGCTGAGTTAGGTGATATCTTTCAAGGGTTTAAAATATATATATATATATATATATATATATATATATACAGTTTGGGCTTCATTAGGTGCATAAACATTGACTTCCTGGCCAGAAATTTCCCCTTTGATGATTAAAAAGTGTCTACATCTTTATATAATGTATGTTGTACATCAAATTATAGGGAATTATGAGGGAAGATGGCTACCCCTCTTCGTTCAGAGGAATAAAGTATATAGGGAACCTAACTATAGGATTTGTGGAAATATTTAGGGTGGCTATCATGAAATAGGTTTTCTTGGAGAAAATGTATTTTTGTTTTTCTTATATTCCAAAAATGCCTTATGGCCTCTGTGCAGAGAATTGAACCTTTGTACATTATGAGAGATACAGGTTATACCCATGGGAATGAGATTAAAAAACAAACAAAAAAAAAACACTATATACTAGAAGGAACAGGTTCAAAGTGAAGTCATCTTTGTAGAGAGGATAGCATGCAAAAAGAAGCAATCACCCAATAGGAAGGAGAGAAGCCATCCATCATCTGGACATAAAATAATAGTCTCAAACTGTACAGTAAATGGCATAGCTGCATACATAGCACATTCCAATACAGGACTGATCTCAAAGTATGAATTTTATCAAACAACTAAACAACAGTAACAAAGGGAACTATTGCAAATCCAAACGTTAATCAAAAGTTAAGTAGCATCCTGATAAGAATATAAGGCATAAAGGACAAACATGGCCTAAACTCAGTTCTGACCATTTGTATAGGAGTAATCACAAAGGCTGGTCCCAGACAAGGCTATAAATGTAAAAAGCAGCCAAATGTTCAAGGACAGGGCAGAATGGTCCAAACCTGAATTGGGGAGTCATTGCTTTGGCTTATTTGGCCAGTGCCTGAATAGAAATAATTTTCAGCTTAGTTTCCAGGCTTTTTAATGTTGGCAGGTCCATCTTTTATATAAAGAGGAGGTCCACTGAGATCAGAGAGTGCTGTAAAGTGCCATTAAATTCTGATTCTGAGCTGGGAGCCAGGGAGAAGACATGGAGATACTGGGAGCCACAAACAGCATCCAATTCATGGAAAATGCCTATATGAACTCTTACCTAATGGTGTTATGCCTGGACCACTACATATTGATAGATAGGATTAGGGAAAGGACACTTTTCATTCTGTATTATCATGCTGCATTTCAACAATAAAAATTGTCTTAACCGGTATGAGTCTGGTCTGAAGTTATTCAAAGGGATGCATGTTTGTTCTGGCGTAGTACAAAGAACCTGGGTCTTTAAAGCACACAAAGGGTATGACGTAACATTACTACAGGAGGTTGACTCTGCAAGATAAGGAAGCGAAGTGTGGATGCTAGGGGTAACCATGTACAAGAACAAGCTACAAGCAACCAGTCATTTGGCATGGTGCTTGATAAGGTGACAGGTCCTTCAGTAATGAGGGGGTTGGTGTTCAAGCTCACTCCCTAGTAGTCAATTTCCATAGCAATCAGGAGAAGATTATTGTTACAGAGATCTATGGCCTAGTCACATGATAAGGACAGAGTTAAGTGAGAGCATGCATGAGGTCAATGCTAGGTGCTCAGGGGGACCCCATTTTGTTACTGGGAGTGAGGTAACTGAGGTACGCTGGACTGGTGGTTGGCACAGGCTAAGTACATCCCTCCTCCTAATGCAAACATACAAGCTACAGTGTGTAGTGACATGGGACAAGTCGCTTTTCAGAGGAACTCTGCACTTTATTACTACACACAGTGGGGCTCATCTCTAGGTTGGGGAACTGTCTTAATGTTTGATTCTTCAAATGACTGCAGTCTCTGCCTGGTCCCATGTATTGATCAGCGCAATCCATGCAAAAGGAACCTCAAGGGGAATGGGGGCTGTATATAAAATATATATGTACACAGAAGTGTACTCATAAAAAAATGCATAGCAATCCACCCTTTAAAAATGCATATAAATTAGTTCTGTGCGAATAGGTTAAAAAAAAAAAAAAAAAAACATTTTATTAGGCTATTTCCTGCACTCGCTAAATGTTTTTCATTGAATTAAACTGGAGAATGCAACATTTGGTCACTAGATTGCACTAAGTATGATAGAAAAACTGTACGTATAATTACTGTGTGTTTCTTAGGACAGTGCATCATGGTTTATTTAAAAAGATAATTAAAATACACATATTTAAAATAAATATCTATATTTTTCAAGACAGAATACATGCTTACATTTTTTTCCTTTCCTTTTTGTTTAGATGCGGCATTCATTATTTTGGATAATTTGTATCTTCGGATAAATTTGTAATTGTTACATTCACTAACAGCCAAATTTGAAAGGAAATACCAATACCTTAAATTTAATAGTTAGTTATTGTTAGTTAGTTATTATTTTTAATTGTCTGATTTTCTTTCTTATTTTCAGAATTTCCAATTTTTTAATTTTCAAATTTACGAATTTTCGGATTTACAAATTGCGATCAAAACGAATGACCCTTAAAAAAATAAAAAATAAAACAAACACATTTCTCGGCAGTGCACATGTCTAGTAACAGGAATTAGGAAGAAGCTGCCATACAACTTTAGAATCATGTCCTGTCAGACTGTCTTTGATTTCACTGCTTTCTCTGGAAACAGGCATTTCATTATAATCTTTTTACAGTAGTATTAAACAGTCCAGGTAATTCACACATTAAAAATCATTACACTAAAGCCACGTACACACGATCAGTCCATCCGATGATTATGGTCTGATGGACCGTTTTCATCGGTTAACCGATGAAGCTGACTGATGGTCCGTCGCGCCTACACACCATTGGTTAAAAAACAATCGGGTCAGAACGCGGTGATGTAAAACACAACGACGTGCTCAAAAAAATGAAGTTCAATGCTTCCAAGCATGCGTCAACTTGATTCTGAGCATGCGTGGATTTTCAACCGATGGTCGTGCCTACTAACGATCGGTTTTGACCTATCCATCAGTTATATTTAAAACAAGTTGACTTTTTTTTAACCGATGGATAACTAACCAATGGCGCCCACACGCAATCGGTTTGGTCCGATGAAAACGGTCCATCAGACCGTTCTCATCGGTTTAACCTATCGTGTGTACGAGGCCTAACTTAGACAACCCAAAATGGTAGAAAATCAGAAAAGGTGACTTTTGGGGTGCCCAAGAGATACACATACACATAAATATGTAAAATAAAAGGGGGACACACACCCCACACATAAGAGGGGTGTATCCCCCTTATTTTACTTGAGCACCCTAAAAGTCCACTTTTCTGTTATTCTTCCATTTTAATTTGATAATCATTGGGACGTGGTGCCCTTAGCATTTGTCCATGGTGCCCCAATCTTACATATACTAACATTTTTGTGAAAATCACTGATGCAGTACAAATTGCATTGCAAATTGGAGAGGATGTAGCTCTGTCGTGCCTACTTAGGTGGAGAAAAGCCATTTTGGTTAACATCTTAGAATGAGGGGAGTAAAGCCTTCTAATTGAGCAGCTTTATCATTGGTCCTCATGCTGTTGCACCTTTCACTCCAATAGTAAGTAGCAGGGCTTCCCAGAATGTAGTTGTGCTTGCAAGTTTCTGGCCTGGAGCTTTTGTGCTGTGCTTCAGACCCTACACATCAACCATCCATGACTGTCTACAAGACTTACAAAGTCGATTGCAGTTCTTTATAGTGACAAATTCCTGGTGACATTTTTAATAAGAGAGACATTTTACATTCAGAAAATGGTCTAATGTCCACTGCCTCCAACTAGGGGTTGCCAGGTTAAGATTTAAGCAAGTCATTAATGCAGCTTTGTCCATCGTAGAGAGCAATGTCCCAGTTACCATTATGCAACTTCAAATGTAACAGTTTAACTGTAATGCCGCGTACAGACAATCGGACATTCCGACAACAAAACCACAGATTTTTTCCCAACTGCTGTTGGCTAAAACTTGTCTTGCATACACACTGTCACACAAATGTTGTCGGAAATTGCGAACATCAAGAACGCGGTGACGTACAACACGTAGGACAAGCCAAGAATAATAAAGTTCAATAGCCAGTGCAGCTCTTCTGCTTCAGAATTTTCGACAACAAGTTTTGTTGTTGGAAAATTTTGAGAACCAGCTCTCAAATTTTTGTCGTTGGAAATTCTGACAGCAAATGTCCAATGGAACCTACAGATGGTCGGAATTTCTGACAACAAGTTCCCATTGAACATTTGTTGTCAGAAATTCCGAACATGTGTACACGGCATTAGACTCGTGCTTCCAAAACAAAATTGGTGTTATAGAGGTAGAGGCTAAATGATCTATTCAGATGCTTGATAAGTAGTGAATATTCATTAAAGAAAGGGAGCAAAATTGTCGGAAGTCTATACATTTTGCATTTGAAGATCATTAAAGCGTTTCAGTAATTCATCTGACAACAGGGTTGAGTTTTGTACCTCATCAGTATATAATTAATCACTTGAACAAGAAATGCAAATTACATTACCTACGCTGACATCAACTTCTTAAATAACTTTTTTTTTTAACTTGTCTAGCAAATCAATCACTTCTAACTGTATATAGAAGCAAAAGTTAAAAAAAAATTAAATAAATGTGTGTGAAATGTGCACATGTTGCACATGTGCACAATGTCACCTCAAGTGACACCTTTAAGTACTTTAATCCAAGGACAAGAGGCAACCTCCACATTTAAACCAAGAGAGTTTTTCTGTTTTTAGTACTTCTCGATAATGCAATTCGTGACCCGAAAATAAAGTACCCACTACAACAGGGACCATCAGGGACCCTGGTGAAACAGCAGGCTGGGGCTTAGACTCTGAGCCCTAGGGGACCCTGATTTGGTGAACTACAAGGGCTATTTATCACAGACTTCTGACAGGTAGTACATTGGATGTTGCAAGAGAAAGGTGCCACCTTAAACAGGGGACCTGGAGCAGCGGTTATGGCAATAGCTGAAACAAGGGATTGAAAGCTAAAGAAACTGCTTACTCAGTAAATTATTAAACCAACTTCTTAAAGTGCCTAAAAGCTTAGGGTTTATTATCACTTTAATGTGGGATTATAGGCTAAATCAGATGCTGTTGCAAATTGCTATTATATACAGGTACTTGTCAATTGAAACCTACCTCAAGTAAGAGACTTACATTTGTTAATTAATTAACAAAATATTATTGCCAGTTAGCATTCATTAATCAATAAAATATTATTTTTACATATGCATATTTTGGAAAACCTTTTTTTTTATGCTCAATTTTAATTTAGTTCTTGCAGATTTTATGTCTGCTGTTTTGTAATCCTCTACTTGTATACAAATTAGCAAAGAAAATATTTTATTTATAATAAAATTAAAATTACTTTAAGGAAAACATGAACTCAGAGAATTATAGAAGCTCTTATTTCCAACTCTAACGAATTCTAAGTTACTTACCCAGAATATGCATTCTACAATCTATGAAATTCAAATCTTGACTCACAATGTTTGTATGTGTCAGCAATAACCATGAAATGAATACTTGCCTGTCTGGCAGTACTATGTATTCTTCCCTTCTGTTCTATGTGATGATTTGACACTCACTAAATTCTTTATTAGCTGTGTTCCTGTTGAATTGGAAAGCAATCAATTATGCTATTTCCCTGGCTGTTTTGCTGATCCACTAGCTTCTATAATTTTTCAGTCACTGACCTGGAGCAAGCATGTTGATTTGGAAAGTTAGAGCAAAGTTAGACATACCTATACAGAATACTGTTTGCATACTTGTCCTTGGTTAGTGACAGCCAGGAAACTAGCATTTTTAGAATGAGAAGTAAGCAATGGTTTCTCTCAGAAAAGTTTCCTTTATGCCTAACATGATAAAAAAAAAATCGTTTTTACCACACCAACAGTGTGAGAGATCAGTAACAATAAAGAAAAAGGTATACAAAGAATAAATCCTGTTTACAGGTAGATATGTATCAAAGGGGCTGTAAGGTTTCTTTTTTTTGTTTGTTTAATTAACAAACATATTATACTTACCTCCACAATTTCGTTTTGCACAGAGTGGCCCTGTATCCCGTCTTCTGGGGTTCCTCAGCGTCTGTCTAGGCTCCTCCCCACAAGAGCTAACCCCCTTCATGGGAAGCGCTCTCCCAAGGGCGACTGTAGCCGCCAACTGTATCACTCGGCCCTGCCCCCGACACACCGCGGCATTTGGTGTGATTGACAGCAGCGTGAGCCAATGGCTGCGCTGCTAGCAATACATCCAATCTAGCCAATCAACGGCCAGACTCTGTGGAGATGAGGACACCGGACAAGCACACAACAGGTGAACAGGCTCAGGTAAGTAAAACGGGGGGGCTGGGCCATCATTGCCAGGTGTTATTTCACCTTAATGCATTGGATGCATTAAGATGAAAAAAAAATACACAAACCTTTACAACCCCTTTAATTGTCAATGCTAGGAATTTTAAACCAAGGGCCACATATTTCATGACATTTCATAAGGGAACTGGATTGTGTTGCTAAATATTCCTCATATTTCTGTATCAGATTTACTTAGATTTTTACATTTGAGATGTTACGGACTAAGTTGGAAAGGAGTAAGATACCATCTATGGTGGAATTTTCGGGAAAATTACCAATATACACATTTGGAAGAACTATAATTATAAAAGATGGCTTTTTGCCATTGGGCAGCTGAGAATTACATGTTTCCCATCTCTTTATAGCAGGGTTTTTCACAATTGTGCACTTGGATTGCAGAAGGTTATAAAAAAGAATGATTCCTTTCAATTTTCATGATTTTGATGTCCAAAAGGAATGTGCTGTTAAATTGGTAAATCTAGATTCGAAGTAAGGTTTTTAGAGAGGTAAGACATGATGGCCCAGATTCACATACATCGGCGCATATTTATGCCACCGTAGCGTATCTCTTTTACGCTACATCGGCACCGCGCGGAGAGGCAAGCATGGAATTCACAAACAAATGCTCCCAACTCTGCGACGGCGTAACGTATATTTCGTAGGCGTAAGCCGGCGTAATTGGAAGTGGGCTGGAGCACATTCCTTTTGATGTCCAAAAGGAATGTGCTGTTAAATTGGTAAATTTAGATTCGAAGTAAGGTTTTTAGAGAGGTAAGACATGATGGCCCGGATTCACATACATCGGCGCATATTTCTGCCGCCGTAGCGTATCTCTTTTACGCTACATCGGCACCGCGTGGAGAGGCAAGCATGGAATTCACAAACAAATGCTCCCAACTCTGCGACGGCGTAACGTATATTTCGTAGGCGTAAGCCGGCGTAATTGGAAGTGGGCTGGAAGTGGGCATGATCCATGTTAATGAAGCGTAACCCCATGTAAATGATGGGCCGGGCGCCAGACAAGTACTTAAAATAAACTGCGCATGTGTCGGGACATGGACGTATCCCTGTGCGCATGCGTACAACCATGTCGGAACAACTGCCTAAGATACACCGGATCACTGTGTATGCCATGAACGTAACCTACGCCCAGCCAGACCCACGTCGGCCCATATTCACAGACGTCCAGCGTAAAATACGTAGGCTTACGTTCCCTGGTCCATAACTTTGCATGGGTTGCGCCTCATCTATCTCCCTCATTTGCATATTTGAATAGAAAATCAATGGGAAAGCCACATGCGTCCAGCGCAAATATGCGCCCATTCTATGCCGGCGTAGGCAAGTTACGTCGGTGGGATAAAGTCTGTTTTTAGGCGTATCTTGGTTTGTGGGTTTGGCGCACAGATACGACGGCCCACATTTGTACTTACGCGGCGTATCTGAAGATACGTCGGCGTAAGTGCTTTGTGAATCCGGGCCAATTTGTCTGTAAGCGAACAAGCCTTGTGTAGGAATATTATATTTTTCCTGAAGGTTTAAAAGTAAGAGGAGTCTATTATTTTGCACAGGGTGTGTTATTGGGTACAGCTAAGCCCAATGTTTAAGGGATACATTAGGTATTAAGAAGTTAAATATTTCTAGAGGGATAGGGGTAGGCGTGCTGATGGACCCATTTGTGGTGGAACTAATCAAATATTTCCAGACTGACACTGCTGCTGTGATGGTCCGGTGTGTTGACTTTAGGTGTGAGTTTAAGAAAGATTGGATATTGAGAAGGATGCTCAAGTCTCCTTGAGAGACAAAAGATTGCTCAATGGTTCTCTATTGTTTAGCAAAACTCTTTATTATTATTATTACTATTGTGGCCGGCAGGTTGATACACACGCTCTTTAGATCTCTATAACCTGAGATCTTATCTATCTTATCTATCCGGTATAAGCGGCAGTAATATTACATTCTTTGGCTGAAAATAGATCCAGGCGTCTTCTGAATATTTCATCGAATATTTCAGTGAATATTGGATTTGGACTTTTTCTGTTTTTTTTTTGTTTTTGTTTTTTATACAGCACCATGTTTTAAATACACAGTCATATGGACTTATTTGTTATTTTTGCACCTTGCTAATGTTCATAACTTTTTTTGGTCTTATTTATGTGGTTATATATGCATCATTTTGGTCATTTCACATAGTGATTTTTGAATTATTTCCTTTAAATAGATCTGATTGCACACTAATTATTTTAGTGGTTGCAGGCTTGTTTTTATATTTTATATATTTTTTTTACGTTAGTTAGTTAGTTAGGATTTTAGGATTTTCAGATTTTCAAATTTACGAGATTTCAAATACATAACGAATGACCTGTAAAACAAAAAAGCAAACAAGAATGAATGAAACGAAAATTAAAACAAACACATTTTTCAACAATGAACATGTGTATTGGTCAGTATGAACCATCTGAGGCATAATAGGGGCTAATCTCTGTGCCATAATTTTAATGTATAATTTAAAATCAGCATTTAACAATGAGACTGGGGGAAAGTTTTGAGGAGATACTGGCTCATTCCCTGGTTTTGGAAGCGCTATAATATTAACATTTCGATTGGAAAAGTGCCAGAGCATCATTATAGGTTTGACTCGAGTGGGGAACTAAAGTTTGAGAAAAGAGTTTATAATATTTGGCCCGAGAAGCCATCAGGATCAGGAGCTTTGCCATTGGGGAGTGTTACTGTTTTGTTGGTGATATGGGCATGAAGGCTATTCAAATTGGAGGCTGTTATTTCTGGTAACTTAAGTGTTTCTAGGAATTTAGAGATCCTGACTTCAGTGGGCTGCATCACTTTAGCTCCCCCCCCCCCCAAGTGTGGCAGCACTCATTTGTTATTTTCCCTGCACCCACTGTCACATATTTAAATCGGTCTGCACAGCTATTTCATTAATTCACAGGAATCTCTGAATAATGAAACTACTTGTCCTGTCTGCCAACATGGCTAATTAACATGTTTGTAGTTCATTCACACTGCCTACAGCTCTGAAACTGACAGCCTGTAAAATTGTATGGGCACAGAGCTGTAGGAAGTGTGTGCAGGAACCTGAGGCCTCGTACACACGATCGGACATATCCGATGAAAACGGTCCGCGGACCATTTCCATCGGATATGTCCGATCGGGAGTTTGATCCGATGGCGTGTACACACCATCGGATCAAATTCCCCGCCGCCGGACGGCGCGGTGACGCGGCGGTGACGTTGACGCCGCCGCGTCATCGCCACGTCACCGCACCAGGAAGTAAAACACTTCCGCGCATGCGCCGAATCCATTCGCCGGCGGCACGGCGGCGGTGGGGGACGACATGTCTGCTGGTAAGTGTACTAACCAGCAGACATGTCGGGCGGACAGATTCCCACCGGATGGATTTCAAAGCATGCTTTGAAATCTGTCGGGTGGAGAAATCTGTCCGCTAGCCCATACACACGAGCGGAGATGTCTGCTGAAACGGTCCATCGGACCGTTTTCAGCGGACATATCCCCTCGTGTGTATGCGGCCTGACATTGCACCTGTGATCTGCTGAACATGGGTGCAAAACACTGCTGGGTCCTTTTAAAAAGAAAATAATAATAAATGCACATTCTTTTTACCTGCACAAATATGGGTATTAATTATTTTTTAATAAAAGGTAAACATAACCCTTATCTGCTTCCTGCCCAAATCATTGTAAAGTTATGGACAGGCGAGAACCCTATTGTTCTGGAAAGACGTCATATAACCACCAGGCACAGATGACTGATCAGCGCACCGGTTTGCTGCCGATGAGGCCATGTACACACGATCGGTCCAATCCGATGAGAATGGTCCGACGAACCGTTTTCATCGGTTCACCACTGAAGTGGCCTGATGGTCTGACGTGCGTACACACCATCAGTCCAAAATCCGATCAGGTCAGAACGCGGTGACGTAGAACTAAACGACGTGCTGAAAAAACAAAGTTAAATGCTTCCAAGCATGCGTCGACTCGATTCTGAGCATGCGCAGGTTTTTGGTCCGATGCTTTTGCGTACTAACCATCGGTCAGGCGTCCATCGGTCCGATTTTAAAGCAAGTTTTCAAACTTTGGTCCGACGGACGACGGTCTGATGGGCCGTACACACGCTCGGTTTGGTCCGATGAAACTGGCCTTAACTGATCGATCGCGTGTACGCGGCCTAACATGTTATTACTGTGACCATTCACAACAGACCAATGACAGTTGTAAACAATGAATGGCTACCTTTCATGCCGTTTTTTGGAATACATGCTAGCTGTGATCGATCACAGTGATCACATGGCACACACAGGGATAATCACAGCCCATTTGTGCCTACCCACTGTCATTCAGTAAACATATATGCTTATAGCAGTAAAGTTCACTGCTATAAGCAATCCTAACATATAAAAATAACAAAATAAATAAACTCCCCAGAGTGTGACAGTGTTACTATGTTAAAACTGAATTTCTCTGGTCACAGTATGTAAAAAACAAAAACAAAACAAAAAACAATTAAAACATAAAAATGATTTAAATGTTTTAATTATTGATGTATTTATTTATTTTTTGTTCATACTATCACCGGTGACTGCCACACCAGTGTTATATTGGCCAGCTAGCATAAATAGTTTTAAGTCATTTACATAGAACAGAGCGCTGCGTAAACTGTTGGCACTATATACTGTAGATCCTGTTTAATAATAACAAGATTGCAGACTGTGCTTAACCTCCCTGGCGGTATGATTCTTTCAGATTTTAGGTGCTGAAAGCGGTACCATTATTTGCAAGGGAATTTGGCGTTTTATACTGTAGGCTTGTAATTCTTAGGAATAACTCACTGAAATCTATCCAAACAAGAGTCTAATAGGCATCCCGGGTATGATTATTATTTTTTTTTATTAAAAATTATAATATAATAAATAATTATAAAAAATTATAACAAATAATAATATAATTATAGTAAAAATTATTCAATAATGTAATCAAATCAAAATCACTGAAATTTGCTCAGTTGCAGAATTTTTGCTGTCATTATTTATTTTTTTTATGACGAATTTCCCCATAAATCGCTATCGCTAAATTCTGCAAGTGATTCTGATTTATTATCGCTGTTTTTTAGCTGCTCTAAAACAATTTTTGCCATAAAGGGACACTTTTGGTTGCTATGGGCAATCTACAGTTTGCAGGGAGAAAGAACAGTTTTTATTATATAAAAGGACATGTAGTGTACAGGGCAGACCACTAGGGACATGGGGGGTGTGTATTTTTTACATACAGTACTGTAATCTATAAGATTACAGTGTACTATATGTATAATGTTTGTTTACTTTTTTGAATTTGGCGCCGTTCCCCCCCCCTACGTCGCGACGCTCGCAGGGAAGGGAATCGGCGGTACACACAGCATCAGGCGGACATCCGGCCGCCGTGTACTGCGGGGATTCATCGCTGGATCGCAGAGAAAAGGTAAGTAAACTCTTTTCTGCATCCAGCGAGGCAAGTCCGTGTGTGGCACGGGGTTACCGATCGTAGCTTAAAAATCTCACCCCGTGCCACACACGGGAAGACCGCCAGGGAGGTTAAAGTGATACTACAGTCTTGTTTTTTTTTTAAACAACAAACATGTCATACTTACCTACCTAGTGGATTTTCACAGAGCTGCCCAGATACTCCTCTTCTCGGGCCCCTCTTCAGCGCTCCTAGCCTCTCCCTCCTGTAGAGTGCCCCCACAGAAAGCAGCTTGCTATAGGGTACACGAGCCGCGCCACAGCTTCCTGTGTCCATTCAGACATGGAGCTGTGGCTTGGCCCCTCCCCCTTTATATCCTCATTGGCTAACTGACGTTGATAGCAGCGGGAGTCAATGACGCCATGCTGCTGTCTTAGCCAAAAGAGTGCCGGATAGCATATTCTCTCGTGCAACATCACAGGATGGAGATGGGGCTTAGGTAAGTATTAGGGGGCTGCTGCACACAAGGTTATTTTATCTTAATATATAGAATGCATTAAGATAAAAAACCTTCTGACTTTACAATCGCTTTAAGGTTCACTTGCAACAGGTAGGAAACTCAATAACTGAAG
The DNA here is from genome assembly GCA_029574335.1 of Rana kukunoris. Taxonomy (NCBI): domain Eukaryota; kingdom Metazoa; phylum Chordata; class Amphibia; order Anura; family Ranidae; genus Rana; species Rana kukunoris. The sequence continues at coordinate 119,735,547 of CM056058.1, read as the reverse complement.
CCTGGCGACTACGTTTTCAGAAGATTGGGTATTATGGCAGTTCTCATATTTCTCTCACTATAGGTCCCCTTTAACCACTTGCCGACCGCGCTATAGCAAAAATTCTGCTACAGCGCAGTCGAGTTACTGTGACACGACGTCCCTGGGACGTCGTCCTTCACTTCCGCGATTGCGCGTCCCCGGTGTCCGGCGCGATCACTTGTAAACAGACCGGTGTCATTTGATGACGCCGGTTCCTCCCTCTCCTCTCTGTACCGTTCGGTACAGTGTGCGAGGAGAGGGGGGGCGGGGTGTCAGCAGCAGCGCTGTGGCTGGATCTGTGACAAATGCAGTCACAGATCCAGCCATCCATCCATCCCTGCTACCCCAAAACTGTGCAATACCCCAGTACTCAGCAAAACCCCAGTACTCAGCAATACCCCAGTACTCAGCAATACCCCAGTACTCAGAAATACCCTGCCCAATACTCAGCAATACCCCAATACTCAGCAATACCCCAATACTCTGCAATACCCTGCCCAATACTCTGCAATACCCCAATACTCTGCAATACCCCACTACTCTGCAATACCCCGATACTCTGCAATACCCTGCCCAATACTCTGCAATACCCCACTACTCTGCCATACCCCACTACTCTGCAATACCCCAATACTCTGCAATACCCTGCGCGATACTCTGCAATACCCCGCGTGATACTCTGCAATACCCCAATACTCTGCAATACCCCGCGCGATACTCTGCAATACCCCAATACTCTGCAATACCCCAATACCCTGCATGATACTTTGCAATACCCTGCACGATACTCTGCAATACCGCCTATGGGATTTTTAAGTAGCGAAGTTTGGCGCCATTCCACGAGTGTGCGCAATTTTGAAGTGTGACATGTTGGGTATCTATTTACTCGGCGTAACTTCATCTTTCACATTATGAAAAAAAATGGGATAACTTTACTGTTTTGTCTTGTTTTAAGCACAAAACAGTTTTTTTTAAAACACGCGTTCAAAAAATGTCTGTGAAAATACCATGCGAGATAAAACAGCCGCCATTGTATTCTCTAGGGCAGGGGTGTCAAACTGGCGGCCCTCCAGCTGTTCAGAAACTACAAGTCCCATCATGCCTCTGCCTGTGGGAGTCATGCTTGTAACTGTTAGCCTTGCAATGCCTCATGGGACTTGTAGTTTTGCAACAGCTGGAGGGCCGCCTGTTTGACACCCCTGCTCTAGGGTCTTTGCTAAAAAAGCATATATAATGTTTTCGGGTTCTATGTAATTTTCTAGCAAATACATGATGATTTTTACATGTAGGAGAGAAATGTCAGAATTGACCTGGGTGTTTCAGAACGCCTGAAGGTGCTCCCTGCATGTTGGGCCTCTGTATGTGGCCACGCTGTGTAAAAGTCTCACACATGGGGTATCGCCATACTTGGGAGGAATAGCAGAATGTGTTTTGGGGTGTAATTTGTGGTATTCATATGCTGTGTGTGAGAAATAACCTGCTAATATGACAGATACAATTTTTTTTTTTTTTTAACAGAATTTTCAGTCGTTTTTCTTTTATAGCGCAAAAAAATAAAAAACCCAGAAGTGATCAAATACCACCAAAAGAACGCTCTATTTGTGTGAAAAAAAGGACAAAAATTTCAAATGGGTACAATGTTGTATGACTGAGTAATTGTCATTCAAATTGTGAGAGCACCGAAAGATGAAAATTTGTCTGGTTAGGAAGGGGGTTTAAGTGCCCAGTGGTCAAGTGGTTAATAAAGTGCAATACAGGCATACCCCACTTTTAAGTACACAATGGGGTTTATTTACTAAAGCTGGAAAGCGCAAAATTAGGCTCACTTCTTCATAGAAACCAATGAGGTTCTAACCCCAGCTTCTTCAATTAAGCTTTGGTAATAAAACCTGGAAGCTCATCGGTTTCTATGCAGAAGTGAGCCTGATTTTGTGCTTTCCAGCTTTAGTAAATAAACCCCATTGCGTACTTAAAAGTGGAGCATGCCTGTACTGATTTATTTGGCTATCGCTAAAGAGGTCCATCTGTAACATTAATATTGAAAACACACACTGAGGTTTGGGGCACTATGCAATTTTTTGAACATTTTTGAATAGCTTAGCTGGTTGCTGCCTGAGATAAATCTAAACATCACACTCAGAATAATAGTAATGTCTTGTACAGGGGGCTATACCTGCTTTTTAATTAGTTTAGAGTTCTTTAAATATGTCTGTACAGTCATAATTCTTCCTGCATGTATGAATAGTTATTGCTTATGAAAGGACTAGCTTACAGTGATTTGTTTCAAGTGGATTTTTGTACAGCACAAATTGTGATTTCTAAAAGTAATTATGCCTATTAATCTCTTGAAGAAGCCACAGAGGCCATAATTTTGCTTTCTACAAAAGATTCATTTGTTTTAAGTGCTTTGGATTCAGTTAAGACACAGCTGTAAAAATTATGTACAGATCTCTCCATCACTGCATGAGTTTGTGGTTAATCTTCGCATTTCTTCGCTGTGTGATCTTGAAGTGTTGATAACATTTAGAAAAAAATAATTATAATAAAGAAGCTGGCTACTTATATATTTTTGACATTGGAGGAACATATATTTTGAGAGGGGTACAACAACACCGTAGCTAGAGAATGTGTAAGTTATACGTGTGTACTCAAAGATTGAGAGAAGAAGCCAGTTCTTAAAGGGGTTGTAAAGGTTCGTCTTTTATTTTCTAAATAGGTTCCTTTAACCTAGTGCATTGTTGGTTCACTTACCTTTTCCTTCGATTTCCCTTCTAAGGCCACGTACACACGATCAGTCCATCCGATGAGAACGGTCCTAAGGACCGTTTTCATCGGTTAACCGATGAAGCTGACTGATGGTTTGATTGTGTTAGAACGCGGTGACGTTTACGTGTTTTAACACAACGACGTGCTGAAAAAAACAAAGTTCAATGCTTCCTAACATGCGTCGACTTGATTCTTAGCATGCGCGGCCTTTATGCTTTTGCATACTAACGATCGGTTTTGACAGGCGCCCATCGGTCAAATGTTATAGCAATTTCTCTTTTCTTTGAACGAAGGATAACTGACCGATGGGGCCCCACACATGATCGGTTTGGACCGATGAAACAGTCCTTCAGTCTGTTTTCATCGGTTTTGACCGATCGTGTGTACGCGGCCCAAATGTTTTTTTTCTTTGTTTGAATTTCTCACTTCCTGTTTCTCCTCAGTAAGCTTTCCACCATCATCCGAGCGGTGGAAAGTCATTTAGAACAGCTTACTGAACACCTTACTTAGGAGGAACAGGAAGTGAGAAATTCAGACAAAGAAAACAAAGAAAACATTTTTTAGAAGGGAAATGGAAGGAAAAGGTAAGTGAACCAACAATCCACTAGCTTAACCACTTAACCCCCGGACCATATTGCTGGTCAAAGACCAGAGCACTTTTTGTGATTCGGCACTGCGTCGCTTTAACTGACAATTGCGTGGTTGTGCGATGTGGCTCCCAAACAAAATTGACGTCCTTTTTTTCCCACAAATAGAGCTTTCTTTTGGTGGCATTTGATCATCTCTGCGGTTTTTATTTTTTGCGCATTAAACAAAAATAGAGCGACTATTTTGAAAAAAATGCAATATTTTTTACATTTTACTATAATAAATATCCCACAAAAAGATATATAAAAAAAAAAATCCTCAGTTTAGGCCGATACGTATTCTTCTACATATTTTTCATAAAAAAAAATCGCAATTAGCGTTCATTGATGGTTTGCGCAAAATTTATAGCATTTACAAAAAAAGGGGGTAGTTTTATGGCATTTTTATTAATATATTTTTTTTACTAGTAATGGCGGCGATCAGCATTTTTTTTCGGTACTGCGATATTATGGCGGAAACATCGGACACTTTTGACACATTTTTGGGACCATTGGCATTTTTATAGCGATCAATGCTATAAAAATGCATTGGATTACTATAAAAATGCCATTGGCAGTGAAGGGGTTAACACTAGGGGGCAGGGAAGGGGTTAAGTGTGTTCCTGCTTGTGTTCTAACTGTATGGGGGTGTGGACTCACTAGGGGAAATCACTGATCTTCTGTTCATACATTGTATGAACAGAAGATCAGCGTTTCCCCCGCTGACAGGAACGAGAGGGACGAGCGCGGGCCCCGGGGGACAAACAGGGGCGCGCGCCCCCCCAGCGGCCGCTAAAGGTAGGATGTAGAGCTACGTGCTCTCGCCCAGCAGTGCCACCGTCCGCCGTATAACAGCGGTGGGCGGTCGGCAAGCAGTTAAAGGAACCTATTTAGAAAATAAAAAACAAACCTTTACAACCCCTTTAATGTTTAGATATGTTAACAACCCAGCAGGTAAAAAGGGCAGTATAGTATAAACGTCCATCTTAGAAGGTGAGAGTCTGCCCCCAACCTTCTGTGGTGTATATGTGTAGTAATGTGTCGGGCATTACACTAATGTTATTCACAGGATATGTGTAATTTTTTGCTTGCACTTTATGAGGTTAAATTCAAATATTTTTGTCAATATGCACGCATTACTTCCCAACATAACACTTTCTTCACTATCACTTTATGATGTCTATTGGACTCTATTTACGCAATTTCTATTATACATAGACACCTATGTCATTCACATATTTAGAACACCATTTTTACACGTAGTATTATCTCCCCATCTTTTGGTGTATTATAATACTTCTTACATTACTACAACTAGAGGCTGTTGTATATATGTATTTATACATGTTTTTACCTAACAACTATAGTAAGGATATACAGTACCTGCCGCCGAGAATGTGTTTTTAGCACGACAGCATCGCACTGATTCTCGGCGACAGGGTGCCGACATCTCGCACTCGTTGGAATAGTAAAATCACATTCCAGCGAGCGCGTCATAGAAGCGACGGGGATCTGACTTGGATTCCCGCCAATTCTACACACAGCGTTTTGTATGAATCCTGAGGGGGAACTCCCCGCCGGATTTTTAAATAAAAATCTGGCATGGGTCCCCCCCCCAGGAGCATACCAGGCCCTTAGGTCTGGTATGGGTTGTAAGGAGACCGCCCCCTACGACGAAAAAACGGCGTGGGGGTCCCCCCACAATCCATACCAGACCCGTATCCAAAGCACGCCGCCCGGCCGGTCAGTAAAGGGGTGGGGATTAGCGAGCGCCCCCCCCTGAGCCGTACCAGGCCGCATGCCCTCAACATGGTGGGGTCAGGTGCTCTGGGGTAGGGGGGCGCACTGCGGCCCCCCGACCCCAGAACAACCTTTTCCCCATGTTGATGAGGACAGGGCCTCTTCCCGACAACCCTGGCCGTTGGTTGTCGGGGTATGCGGGCCCCCAGATACCACCCCCCCACCCTACATGAATGAGTATTGGCGGCAAAGAAGAGCGGCACCCACACCCCGCCGAAGACGTCGGAGGAAGCTACAGGCTCCAGTATAATAATGGGCTATCTTTCCACCTTCTGGGCCACCCTCATTCAGGGATTGGAGAAGACTCCATAAATATTCAGGCCACATCTCCTCCCCTCTGACCTCTACGTTCTTGAGCTTTCTAGCAGTTCTAGAAGAAGCTAGGAGGAGGCAAGCTGAGGCTCAGTCCTTGGAGCGCTACTAAACTAACTCTAAAAAAAGTAACCCTGGCTCCTCCGGCTACAACAGGTGCCCAACTAAATGTACCTACTGTATGCGTGTGGTGCTACAGAACAATACAACAGCACATGGTAAATGCACACTGTACATAGCAATATTTTTTTTTTTTTATAACATCCAGTTTATTAAAAGAAAAAGTAAAAGGGCAAATACGGGAGACGCAGCTCCCAACATGTGCTTAGTACGAAACTCAAAACAATCCAACATATGGTACGTTATCTGAAGGTAACCATAATGACTAAGTGTATTTGGCACTTAGAGATAAAAAATCATTGAGAGACAAAGTATAAATATCAACATATGTAGTGCGCTTCAGGTAACATCAGAAGTAGGTACTCTCATAAAGTTCACAGTAACATAGGAAGTGACTATGAGTGAAGGCTTAGAGAAGAAAGAAGAAGAAGAGAGCAGAACAATTGAGATGGGGGGAGGGGGGGGACAGTAAGGGTAGAACGGGTATCAGCTCCAGCAGGGTGTCGGAGGACCATAAAGTGTGCGGAGAGTCACCTCAAACACACTCCATTTTAGATGGTCTAGGTCTCAGCCATCAACCTGTCATAAATCTTAGAAAATATAAATTGGACCCAGGGAGACCATGTTTGAAAAAACTTGTCAGTGCGATCAGAGGATTGGGCTACTGTTTCTTCCATGTTATAAATGTCAGTTACTCTGGCCAGCCAGTCTCGAATCGATGGGACCCTGGGTGACTTCCAAAAAAGGGGCACAAGGGCCTTGGCTGCATTCAAAAGGTGTTTAGATAGTGAGTTCCTATAACTCTGATATGACATGTTGGAGATATGCAGAAGGCAACAGGCGGCGTCTAATTTCAGCTTGATTTCTGTGATCAGTCTGATTGTCCCGCATACCGCCTGCCAGTAGGGAACAATCAGGGGGCACTGCTACCATATGTGGAGGAGAGTGCCCCTGTCTGTATTGCACCTCCAACATGTATCCGGCGTCTGTGGAAACCAAGAATGTAATTTCACCGGAGTGGCGTACCAGTGGGTAAGTAATTTGTAGGCAGTTTCCTGCGTTCTAGTGCTCAGGGAGCATTTATTTGCGAGAGTACATGATCTCTCCCACTGAGGCCCTGAAATCGGGATATCCAGAGCCTGCAACCATCTCTCCCTGAATCTGTCATCTCCGTGGACCGGCTGATTGCAATAATTTTATATGGCATGCCAAGTAAATACATGGAAAAAATAGCCTCACCTGCCTCCCAGCATGGCCTAAAGAAAATGCACTGAGGACCCTATAAAATGAATGAGCATACTCAAAGCAGCACCAAAAAATGGGAAGGGGCACTTTTATTGGGACCACATGAAAGCTATCCCAGGGTTGATGAAATCAGTTCAACAATGTTTTCTTTAAAACATTGAGGAAGAAATTACATCATGAGAAATATTATGTAGCAATCTCCCAAGGTCTAACACTTAGGCCGGGGATCACGTCATTTTCAGGTCTGAATTTTTGCCTGAATTTGGACCTGAACCAGACCCAAAAACGAACAGAACCCTTTTGGAAACCACACAACGGCCTCCCTGAACATGTAAGAACCGGCTCTCAATTGCTCAATGGCTCTCACACTGACATGTCATGCGATTTGTCATGCAAACTGGATGTGGTGAACACCGTATCCAATTTGAACATATGTGAACCCAGCCTCAAGTCACTCTTGCACAATTATAAGACTCTTTCCGACTGTTGTTAAACGCCAAAGAGTAAACATTTTAGGGAATTGCATTCCATCAACATCTCCCTCATTAATATAGCGAGTGACAAGGAAAATGAAAGACCCTTGTAGTTCATTTTGTAACCATCTGTATGTAATAAACAGATGATTAGAGAAGGGGTAGTATTACAATTATTTTTTAAACTGTTGACCTGAAAACTTCTCTTTGCACCTGAGTAGTGGAATAGTTCTGAAAAATCAGGAAAAATCAGGAAGGAAGCAGGAATAGCAAAAATCTCCCCCTGACCAGTAAATTGCTCATTAACTGCCTCCACACCAAAAGGAAAACATGCATCCATCATGTGCATTGGTGCATACATGCTAGATGTCTGGAAGTGCCAAGATGGTCATTTTTGACAGGGGGCCTATTTTGTACATTATTATTTATAAAGTAAATACAGTATCTCACAAAAGTGAGTACACCCCTCACATTTTTAAAAATATTTGATTATATCTTTTCATGTGAAGAAATTACAGTTTGCTACAATGTAAAGTAATGAGTGTACAGCTTGTAGAACAGTATACATTTGCTGTCCCCTTGGGCATGGAGTTCACCAGGGCTTCACAGGTAGCCACTGGAGTCCTCTTCCACTCCTCCATGAAGGTTTAGACATTAATGGCTGTGTGTTGGGTTATTTTGAGGGGACAGCAAATTTACAATGTTATACATCCCAGAATGAAACCATGTGGCTGTACAAAATGAGAAGTATGCAGCCGTATGGGCTCAATATCGAACTTGATCTGAATTGCTTCCTCTCCAATGAGTAATAACTCCACGACTACCCTGAGTTAAATACCACTAATAGAACCTTCTCTGGGCCACTCTGTCCATGGGGCTGGGTGGTTCCTTAATTCTACTGTTAACATTAAATTTTTGTACATTATATCTTATTTGCTCTAATTTTAGTTTCGTGTATGTTGACCGACAACTAATTACCAAGCTACAATGGACTAAGTGGGTCCATTAATGTTGTCCATTCAACATATCCATTGTTAAATGGGTTTGCTAAGTTTTAAAAAAACATTTATATAATAAACAAACATTTTTAGTTTCGTGTATGTTGACCTATAACAAAAATTTAAAAAAAAAGGGATTTTTTTAGTTTTGTGTATGTTGACCCCTAACTAAATATCCAATGGACCTAGCAGGTTTATTTAGTGTTGTTTATTAAACATATCTATCGGAAACTTTTTCACGCTGGCCTTCAACCAAGATTCATATATATATTCATCCAAGGTGTTTTTGTTGAATAATTTAACAGACCCTATCATTTTGTTATACTCATGCATTATCGACATCCTTGGGTTAGATATACTATCATTTTCCACACCTGTGTAATCTATTCATTATGCCATCGGTCTCCAGTTAGAAACAATTGAGGTTTGTGAATGGAGACCAAGCCTGATTTAGATTTGGTTTAGATTTTTGGTTTAGAATCAATATTTACAGTCATTGTATTTAAATGTCTTTTTGCATTGTAAACCTAAGCCGTTACTGAGATTGCAGAGGCAAATTAGCTGTACCCGTTGCATATACACAAGGTTTTTTGAATTTTTCATTTGCTTTGTTCCCGGACTTCCTGTCCGCGTCTCAGCATAAAAGACGTGACCTCCAGTGACCAGGCACGCCCCCCTGAAGACGTTATCCATACGAAACGTACGTCGGTCGGCGCAGCCTGGTCACATGCACACCTTGTGTCCTTTCTCCCGGCGTCTGTCACAGAGACGTACCAAGAGTTGTCATAACACGTATCCTCGAGTTACGGAGTTTATTTATACAGCCACGGTCCTCTGAGGAACTACTGCTCTTTAACGCAACACAGCGAGGCCGCCACACGTGAGTGCGCCATCTGACCCCCAGCTTGTTGATTGCCTGCAGCCTCAGTGCCGGGATAGGGCACTGTTTTTTGTAAGTAGCCATTTGGCTTGTTTGTGTTTTTATTCCATTTTTAAATTAAATTGATCGCGCTATGGGAGCTATTTCTCTGTTCATTTATTCCATGTACATCTCTATGGAGTGAAAACCCCCTTTTTTTGCTTGGTGGTGAAGAATTTGTTCCAAATGAATGCAGGCATAATCCTGCATAAAGCGAGATTGACCTTCTTTTTGGTAAGAGGTCATGACCATCTGGTAAGCGGATTCTTTTTTATGAGCACGATTGGGGTGATTCAATCTGCCTGGTGAAGGAATTGTGGATTTTCTTTGAAGAAGTTCTCCTTTTTATGTTTCACCTCTCCTCCCTTTGGATTTTAAGGACTGCACTGTTTGGTCATTATCAGAACACGTTATATGATGCACTAGTTACCTTTATTGGTTCCAACATTGTATAGCACAATTTGATTTCATCGCTTCACCTTAATTATACATTTTTGGGTTATTTATTACTTATCTTATATCATCGTTTATAGATTTATTCTTAGTGTGTTTGTAGTATAATCACCCATTTACCCCAGCGCCCTCTATTTTTTCTTTATCACTTTGTCTATTAGATTACACTAATTGTCACTTGAGGAGCAGCTTGATATATATATATATGTGTGTTTTTCTCACTATATTTATCTTTATTAATTGCAACCAGTCCACTACTATATCGAGCTATTGGCGCGGAAAATTTTTTCCTTTATTTTTCAATGTTATACAAGCTGTACACTCACTAGTTTACATTGTAGTAAAGAGTAATTTCTTCAGTGTTGCCACATGACATGATATAATAAAATATTTAAAAAAATGTGAGGGGTGTTCTCACTTTTGTGAAATACTGTACCTAAGGCTGACACAAGTGAATTAACCAGCATGAATGTAGTTCTTTTGAATATTAAGTTACAAGCCCAGTGCTGGTAGTGCTGGCGCGTGAATTTGTGCTTTTTTAAAATTCATAAAGGGTAAAACCAAAAACACAAGCAAATTTAAAGATGTAAAGCAAAATTAGTTAAATTAGTTGAATACATGAAATTGGTAGAAGCCCCACCCAAAAGGGGAAGCGTCGCTTGTTTGTACCCTCTTCTCCCCCTCTGCCACATTTGGCAGTTTTTTGGGGGGAGCAGGTACCTGGTTCTGACAGGTACCTGCTCTCACTTCCTGGTAAGATTGTTGTGGTGATCTTCAAGTATTTCAAGCCCCTCCTCCTTCCCCAGCTGCCTTCTGAGACACACACAGATGACCACTCAAAAAGCGCCTGCACCCAAATCCAAAAAATTGGCTTGGGGTACCAACATTGCTGGAACCCTGGACAGGTAAGAGTCCTTATATTAAAGAATATCAACTACCTAAGATTTCTTAAATTAACTGCAGTACCAACTCTGATTTAGTGTACAAATTTTTTCCTAAAGAAATTAGAACAGTGGTGGATAATTAAAATAACGCTAAAAATGCTTCCAAGAAGCCTAATTTTGAATGACAGAAATTAAAGTAATTGAAATAATTGATGCCATTTTATTTTACAGCTTTAAAAATGTAATAAATTTACTTAATACTAGTACAGCTTAAACAAGAAAACTAATTACATTTATACAAAAGAAGATTTACATTAACCTAAAAATGTCATTTGAATCCCTTTATATAAATATATAAAATATAGTCACCATATCAAGCCAAGAGAATTATGACAATTTTGAATACTTGGAAAAAAAATTTTTTTCCCAATAATTATATGACTTATAATTGCTCATATATAATATGTGCCAGACATTATCACATTATTAGGTAAAAAAGGTCACATCGTGATTAGTAAAATAGTGATCGTCATGATTTGACATATTACTCCTTGCAACAGCAATGATATCTCTGTAACTGTTGGATATATGTGGATAGGTGCCTTTTTGTCTTCTATTAAAAACAATATTAAGGCCGCGTACACGCGATCGGTTAAACCGATGAGAACGGTCTGATGGACTGCTTTCATCGGTCCAAACCGATCGTGTGTGGGCGCCATTGGTTATTTATCCATCGGTTAAAAAAAAAGCAAACTTGTTTTAAATTTAACTGATGGATACCTAACCGATAGCAAAAAAACGATCGTTTGTAGGCACGATCATCGGTTAAAAATCCACGCATGCTAGGAATCAAGTCGACGCATGCTTGGAAGCATTGAAATTCATTTTTTTCTGCACGTCGTTGTGTTTTACGTCACCGCGTTCTGACACAATAGTTTTTTTAACCAATGGTGTGTAGGCATGACTGACTATCAGACCGTTCTCATCGGATGGACCAATCGTGTGTACAGGGCTTAAGCCTAGGTTCAGACTGGATGTGGTGTGATTAACGTCCGGTTTAAAGTGTAAGTGCAGTTCGCGTTGTATGATTTGTGCTTTACAGTTGCAATTCTAATGCAATTTTAATGTGATTCTGATAGGGGAGAGGAGAGAAGGAGCAAGAGGAGGGGGAAAGTAAAAGCTAGAAAAATAAAACTGATGGATTGCATTACATTACTGCCCTGCGCTGAACACACAGAGTACAGCTCTTTTAACTGCATCAGAATCACACTGATGTGAACAGCCTTCATAGAAAACAATGTTATTTCAATTAACATGCAAATATATATGCTCTGGAAGGCATCTGAACCGCATCAGATTCGCATCAGTGTGAACCAGGGCTCAAGAGTCTATTTTAGTAGTGCATTTATTAGCACTTATTATGATATAATTATTCAAATCAGTTGTCAATTTTACGACCTGGTTCCAATTCATGTCTCAGGAACTCAGAGTTTGCATGCTTTATGGATAAATATGTTGCAACAATATTATTGTTACAATACTTTTTGTTTTATTTTATTTAAATTTTTATTGTATTGTATTGTTTTTATTGTTTTTTTAATGATTTTTTTCATATTACAACATAGAGTAGTAAAAAGTATAAATATATACATTCAGCAGCATATTGTAGGTATTCTCCTAAGGCACAAATACATGTATATTTAACAATCAGTGGATTACCTATTTTTAGAACCAAGTAGTTGTAGAAGTTACATCAACCTTAAAAGGGTTGTAAAGGTTCGTCTTTTATTTTCTAAATAGGTTCATTTAAGCTAGTGCATTGTTGGTTCACTTACCCTTTCCTTCGATTTCCCTTCTAAATGTTTCTTTTCTTTGTTTGAATTTCTCACTTACTGTTTCTCCTCAGTAAGCTTTCCACCGTCATCCGAGCTGTGGAAAGTCATTTAGAACAGCTTACTGAACACCTTACTGAGGAGGAACAGGAAGTGAGAAATGCAGACAAAGAAAAACAACATTTAGAAGGTAAATTGAAGGAAAAGGTAAGTGAACCAACAATGCACTAGCTTAAATTAACCTATTTAGAAAATAAAAAAACAAACCTTTACAACCCCTTTAAAATAGTTGACCAATGATCCAAATAAGATCTATACTGAAAAATGTTAATCTCAGAGTGTTAATAGCTGAGTATATTTTGGAAATTAAGTATATAAAATAAAATTAAAATAACATTTATATAAAATAAAACACACACACGCACATTGGCCATGCGGTCTCCTAAAATAAAGAGAGGCAAAGGACCTACGGGGCTGGCTGGGTGGGCTGGGCCCCCTCACTTCCTCATAGGGGGGTCCCTCTGCCCCGTTGGGGTCCTGTTGGGCCCCAGTTGGGCTCCCAAGAGGAGCAGGTAGGGCGGGGTGAGTGGGAGGCCCCCCCTCACACCCGCCATTGCCACCAGGGGCATGGAGAAGGATGGCGATTGCCTCCGGGGGGAGGATCTGCCTACTCCCAACTCCTGCAGTCCGGCTCCTCTCTCTCGAGTTCACGCACAAAAATACACTTTAAAAAAAAATATATATATATAAAATAAAACATTGGGTGGGGTATAAACAAGGTCACAAGGGAAATAGACTTTGGTCTGACCTTTACATAAACAGAAAGAAGTGGATGGGGATGAGGGATAATATCATCGAATAATGAGTTTTCAATTTGCTTTAAACCAGTTTTTCCAGATTTTCCATTGGGTATCAAACTGTTTCCTAGTACAACATCTGCTTGCCAGTAAGGATTTATAGACATAGTGGGATTGAGTCGTCTCAAGTACTTCAGAAGTGTTTGGAGCCTTATTGGATTTCCAACGTTTCGCTATCAATGTTCTAACAACCCGAAGGATGTGTGTGATCAAATACGTTGTTTTTTTAAGTGGTGATCAAAAAAGTTTTTTTGAGTTGCACTTATTAGTTAAACTAACCTTTTAAATATTTGTTTCTATTTTTCCTTTGTTAGCTCTCATGAACCCTTAAATTCCCTTTCTCTCCCTAGATATTTTTTGTTTTACTATTTATATATGAATACTTTATTTTATCAGTGTTTCATTAGTAAATTTTACGACCGGGTTCTGATTTATGTCTCAGGAACTCAGAGTTTGCATGCTTCATGGATAAATATATTGCAGCAATATTATTGTTACAATACTTTGTTGTTTTATGTGATGATCAAAAAGGTTCTTTTAAGTTGCACTTATCAGTTAAACCAACTTTTTAAACATTTGTTTCTACTTTCCCTTTGTTAACTCTCATAAACCCTTCCCTTTCTCTCTCTAGATATGTGTTTTTTTGTGTTTTGTTTTTTACCATTTATACAGTATATGAAAACTTTATTTTATCAGTGTTTAATTTGTCCCTTAATTTTTGTTGCATTTCATCATAAAATGAACAAAAGTTAATAGCCTATTGTCTGTGTATGCCAAAATGATGTGGCCTAGCACTAGGCTGGTGTAGAAATGATAGACTGGCTGAGAGTTGTGGGGTTGTGACAATGGGTCAGTGGTTACTTAGCCAAGATAATTGGAGCAAACAATGATGTATGCATAGAAAAGTGACCACTGGAGGCACACAATAAGAAGAAAACAGGAACAAATATTTAGCAAGTAACTGTAAAAAAATATATATAAAGAAAAGGGAAAATACAACATTGATTTAAAGCAGAATATGGAACTGTCAACCTAAAGTGATTCTAAAGATTTTTATTACAATAATTAACATGTCATACCAATATTTTTGCACAGAGCAGCCCCAATCTTTCTCTTCTGGGTTCCCCCGCCAGTGCCTCTTTTCTCCTCCCCTCTTTAAGTGCCCCCCATAGCAAACCACTTGTGATGGGGTACTTGTGCAAACTCACTCCCAAGCCCTGCCCCCTGCTCTCTCCTCACTGGCTGTGATTTTACAGCAGCCGGAGCCAACAGCTTCTGCTGCTGCCTCAATTTCCAGCAAGAAGAGAGAGAACCAACAGACGCTGCTCTTGTGCACAGTTGAATTATACCTTGTTTTTTTTTAGGACAAATTTGGCTTTCATTTCGTAGTAAATGGTAATGGATATCTCCTGATTTGTGTTTTATTATCAACAGAAAACTAGCCCTGGTAACAATTTTTTTTTTAAATCTAGCTGTAGATTTTTTACTACCATAACCTACCACCAAAGAATAACCCCAAATAAATTCTCCTGCTCCCAACGATCACAGCAATACCACATCTGCGTATGTTAGTTGTTGTATATACCCATAGTACAGCCCAAAAATAATAGTGCACATTTTCCTTTTTATTATCCTACCTAAAACACACCTGCACTGACTTACACTGATACTAATTAAAAAAATATATATTCTGACCCCCCCCCCCCCAAAAAATAAAACACTGATCCTGACCTTTGATCCTAACCAACCCTGTACTGTGACCCTAACCATGACCCAAACACTAACCCTGGCACTGACCTAGATAAAGCCTTGATCTAGGTATTTTTGTTTATTGTTTCTTTTATTTTGTATTATTATTATTATTGTCAATATATTAAAGCAGAAGTAAACCCATCGATTTAACAGTTTCAAAAAGCAGTTACATTTCCGGCATGCCGGAATTGCCAACTGTGACATTGGTTGTGCTCTCAACCAAACTGTCAAACCATCCAATGGCTGGTGTCATAACTGATCACACGTACAGCATCATGGGAGTTGAAGATTAAACATAGACCATGATGGCAGCTTCCTTGCCTGAAAATGATAGGTGGGTTTACTTCCACTTTATTTTTATTTTTTTACACACACTTTTTCTGTGCAAGGTCAAAGTGTGATACAGTCAGTCAGATGTACCTCTCTCCTCACAGAAAAAGAAAACACAGAGATGGGCTTCACAGTGACTGGTTACTGTGATAGCTTCTGATTGGTGACCCAAAAACTGGGTTTGATCGTTACTACAGGGCCACATTGAGACCCCAGTCTCTGTGCTGGAAGTGCAATGTAAGGTGCACTCCCAGCACAAAGGGAGGTATGCAAATATGTGGCCCCATGGCAAAAAAAAAACAGTGAAGTGAGGCCCCATATGTTTGTGACATTGGCGAAAAGGGGTAAAAAAAGCACAAATGCATGCCCCTAAGCACTACCAGCACTGGACACTGGGTTTGTAGCTTGATATCCCAAATAACTATATGCATGCTGGTTCATTTTCTTTTGTCATCCTTAGGTATTTCCTTTATGAATAACATACAAAAAATGTCCCTTAACAAAAATGACCATCCTGGCACTGCAAGACAACTAGCTTTTGTGCACCAATGCACACGATGGGTGTAGGTTTCCCTTTTGGCATGGAGGCAGTAAATGAGCAACTAACTAGTCAGGGGGGAATTTAAAGTAAGATTAATGTGGGAAATAACAAAGACAGCAGAAGTTAGAAGGGAAAGAGATGCCTGCGACAGTTGAATATTCAAAGAAACTTGTGCTAACTGAAGCATGCAGGCTATTACTGCTGACCTCAATATTTGAACTTGCTAGTTGCCTCACTGTTTTTTTTTTCTACAGTGCCTTCATTGTTTTCTTCAGTCACTGACCTACTGTAAGAAGATCAGGACTTCACCTTGACTTCACTTGCTGCATTTTTAGTCAGAGTTAGTGAAAGGGAAAATATTAACAACCTTGGATCAGTATAGCATAAATCAAAGTCTACAGGCTGCTTTAGAGGTGGAGGTTTAGAAAGGAGCAACTACATATATGGAAACCTGGAATTAATGTAAAAGTTAAATCCACCCAATGTACATTAAGCAAATAGAGTAAAATCTTATATGCCTAAAGCCGCGTACACACAACCGGTTTTCATGACTAGAAAAATATATTTTTTTAAATTGGTCATTAAAAATGATCGTGTGTAGGCTCCAGAGCATTTTTCTCAACGTGAAAAATGGCCATTAAAAATTCAAAACATGCTCTATTTTTTCTCGTCGTTTTTCACGTCGTCGTTTTTCACATCGTCGTTTTTCACATTGTGTGAAGGCTTTAATGAGGGGAAAAAAATGTGCATGCTCAGAAGCAAGTTATGAGACGGGAGCACTCATTCGGGTAAAACTAGCGTTTGTAATGGAAATAGCACATTTGTCATGCTGTGAAAGACTAAAAGGTGTGAATCGTCTCTCACCAAACTTTTACTAACACGAAATCAGCAAAAGCAGCCCAAAGGGTGGTGCCATCCAAATGGAACTTCCCCTTTATAGTGCAGTTGTACGTGTTGTACGTCATTGCTCTTTGCTCAAGCATTTTTTTCATGATAGTGTGTATGCAAGGCAGCCTTGACAAGAATCACGTCAAGAAAAAATTTGTTTTTTCCATGACATTAAAAACGGTCGTGTATACACGACATGACAGTAAGTGGAAAAAAAAGATAAAATACACAAGAAGAATTTATTTGGAAAATGTGGTCACAGGTGGTGGAAGCGATGGCAAATTAGTATATAATATTGAGAAGAATAGTATAAAAATAAGAACTTCTAAAACAGCTGGAGCCAGCAGAACCCAGGGCACCCCGGAGTGCCCCCTTTGCAAACTCCCCAAACCAAGTCTAGCCCACCGCTTTTGGGATTGCTCGTACATCGCTGCCTTTTGGGACCAAGTTATCCAATATGTCTTCAAGGTTACTTTGTTGCAGATTCCCAAGGATCCTCTACTGCTCATATTCGGCCACTGGGACGCACAACTGCTCCCCTGCTCGCTCTTACCTACACACCCTGGCAAAGTTTGGACCCTGATTTGTTTACTGCTAGCCAGGAGAGCCATCCTACAGAACTGGGTATCCAATGTTAGCCCGACTATTTACCAAGTCCAACAGGAAATGCTGAAACTTCTATACAAGGACAAGCTCACCACGGATCTAACTCATGAACGGAGCAGGGCGCGCTTCTATCGCCTTTGGAAACCCTACATGTTGTTTGCTCTTACCCCCACGGAGATGGTAAACTTCAACAACATGTCTTTTCTTTACCAAGATCCCTCAAGGTGCTAACATACCCCCCCCCCATTCTTGTTTTTTTTACAGTTTTGTGTCACTGCTCTCCCCTAACTTCCCCTTCTTCATGATCGGCCCTCCTCGCCCCCTCATCTTCCCCCTTCCTCTACACCGTTACCCCCCCCCATGTCATACGGGGTGGTTATGTTTCTATTATCCCTGTACTGGGAGCCTCTCCACTCATATAGGTGATCTATACACTAGTTACCCACTGTGATGGCTCTCATCTCCTACTGTTTCTCTGTATGACATCTCTGGAAAACTTTTGTATATGTTCTTTTGTACTCTGTATGAAACTTCTTTAATAAAAACATATTTTAAAAAAAACAGCTGGAGCATTAAGTGTTATGCCTTGTTCACACAGGAGTACCCTTGTGAAGGACTGATTTTGTCTGAATGGGATAGAAAGACACAATTTGAGATCCATGTGGTTACGGGTGCATTCAGGTGTGTGTCCTCGAACACAGACAGCGTGGGTTCAGGATCACACACCTGTACCCACACAGAAGTAAAATTGGAAGCAGTCGCTGTGTTCCTGCATCCCAATTGACATGAATAGAACTGGGTCACATGCCTTGGTCAAGGCCAAGTTCATGAGAGCTCTTCCCCTTCATCTCTTTTCCTGTTTCTCTTGGGGTTGACAACATGGTGTACCAGGATACTGAGTGGCATGGGTGCCTTTAGAAGATCCAGGCTGGGAGATCTTGTACTAAATGCAAAACTGAAAACTGTGCAGTCTAGTCACTAGCCAGCAGCTGGCAAATGCAGGATCTCAGATGCGTGGACAGATGTTGGCAACATATATATATCGTGAATACTGCTCTTGGTGCACAAACTAATATTGACCACAGCTGCACTCAAACAACACCAAATACTAATGTGTACCAGACACCAATTCTAAATATTGTTGCACTGTATCTTAAACATTTGATACTGTCCCTTAAATGTAAACAAATGTGTTATACTTTTAAATAATAAAACAATAATTATACAAAATGCATTCAATCATCATAACATCAAAATTGTGATCCTTCACACTGAGGAGTTTTTCAGGTGGTACCTAAATACCGCCTGAAAAACTCCTGCCCAGCCTTCTCAATGTGAAAGCCAAAGGTCTTCCTCACTGAGGCGATGCGCTGGCAGGAGAGAAAAAAATCCCCTGCAAGCAGCATCTTTGGAGCGGTGAGAGGAGCGGTGTGAATACCGCTCCTTCACCACTCCTTCCCATTTAAAACAATGGGAAACCGCGGTAATACCGCCCGCATTGTGGCCTCTAGCGGGGGTTAATACAGCACCGCAAGCGGCCGAATCCCGCTGCAATTTTGACGGTATAGCGCTGCTATTTTTAGCGGCGCTATACCGACACCGCACCTCCACTGTCCTGTGTGAAAGGGGTCTAAGTGAAAAAAAATTGTGTGCCGTACGGTGTGTGCACTACGTCAGCGTAATGTGCGCCCATCTCTCTGTGAATCTGGGCCTATATATTCTTGTCGAAGTGTTGCAACAAGTGTCCTAGATATCTTAATGTTCAGAATTTCTATAGCAGATGTTGTAAACAGTGTGGGTTTCTGTTAAAAAATGTGTGTGTGTGTGTGTAAAGGGTTAACTGTATAATCCCCGCCCCCATATTAATATTCAATCTCAGTTTGTTGGTGCTTAGATGTCCTCTTTAAAGTTGAACAATCTCTGCCCAGATTGAGGTTGAGAATTCAAAACATCACATTCTGGTGGCAGCAATGGGACAGTGAAACTGACACCATCACAATATTCTGGTAGAATTAACACTTTTTTTGTATTTGTAGCATTTTTTTAATAAAAAAATAAAAACATGAGGAGCATTTATTACAGAGACACTAATGCCCTGTACACACGATCGGTTTGTGTGATGAAAATGAACCGATGGATTTTTTCATCAGATATCCGATGAAGCTGACTTTCATCAGTCTTGCCTACACACCATTAGTTAAAAATCCGATCGTGTCCAACGCAGTGACGTAAAACACAACGACGTGCAGAGAAAAATGAAGTTCAAGGCTTCCGAGCATGAATCGACTTGATTCTGAGCATGCATGAATTTTTGACCGATGGATTTCCCTACAGACGATTTTTTCTATTGGTTTTTTAACCATACGAAAATTTTAAAACAGGTTCTATTTTTTTTCATTGATGGGAAAAAAACTGATGGGGCCCACACACGATCAGTTCGTCCGATGAAAACGGTCCATCGGTTTGTTTTCATCAGACGAACCGATCCTGTGTACGCGGCATTAATCATACTGAATGTGTTTTTTTTATTTGCTCAGACATAAACGTTAACAGTAGAATTTCCTCCGGCCTGATTGGTGTTTTAGACATATTATGTAAATAAATACAGTTTCTAAATGCTTTGACTTTAATTTCCCAACATTACCTAGTCTGGAGAAATTGAGGTTCTCCAATATTCATATTATTCATGGCTTTTTCTTTTAAAGATTTTTTTTTTTTTTAAGTTAAAAAAGAACAGCCTGAAATCTTCCAGGTCCCAATAAATTGAATGTGCCCATGTTCATTTTATCCTAATACTTAACTTTACTGTCACCTTAATGTCCATGACAAATCATGTTTTATCTCACATAAAAAGATCTTTTTATAGTGCTCTATCTCTTGCTATCTTCACACACATCTGGTATAAATATACCGTATTATGAACCTCTTAAAGGTTTTCTGAGTTTGCAGCCTCTTGGCAAGTTAATACTTTTTCATGAGATACACATCTACACTATTGATTTTCTGTTCTGCTGGCTCTTTCTACTTTCTAGGTGGTTGGCGAGTGGAGGTTTAGTCGGATCCACTGTGATATCTTTGTCACCCTTGATGTTATGATGTGTACAGCAAGTATCCTTAATCTGTGTGCCATCAGCATTGACAGGTAAGAGACACTGAAATTCAGTTAGAACAGGTGTAACGTTCTGAATTGTACAAGTCACGGGAAAAGGAACATGAAGTGCTGACACTTGCCAAAGTTCTTACAGCATAATTCTCAAGCGTATTTTATAATTAAATGGTTTTTTTTTTAATAGTACATTTTCTTCTGTAGAATCTATTTGATGCCTTTTAAATCCTTATACTTTTTCATCTAGAGTCTATTGTACCTTCAGTGTATTATATTCTAAAGCTGTTAAGGTACAAGCGGTACTTATGTAATGCATGTTTGAAAAATTGTAGATGAAAAAAGATTAATTTAAAGAGATGGATACAATGTTAACAGGTTAAAGCACCAGAAAGTCATATTTCCGTTTTGCTCAGATACTGACAGATTAAATCAATAAACTTGCATCTGGCAGCCCAGCCTCTGCATCTCCCTGGTGTACCCACCTGTTTGGGGTATTCTAAAGGAGTCTCTTGCTTTGTGATGGATTTTTACATTAAAGCTAAACTTAAAGGAGTTGTAAAGGCAGAAGGTTTTTTATCTTAATGCATATCATGCATTAACCATTAGCCGACCAGTCACCGTTATACGGCGGGTGGTCGGCTCGGCTGCACGAGATCACGTAGCTATACATCATCTCGCATTTGAGCCAATAGGGGGCGCGCGATCACCGCCAGGCACCCGCGATCACTCGTTACAGAGTGAGAACCTGGAGCTGTGTGTGTGTAAACATACAGCTCCCGTTCCTGTCAGCGGGAGAAATGACAGATCGTCTGTTCATACATTGTATGAACAGCGATCAGTCATTTCCCCTAGTCAATCCCACCCCCCCTTCAGTTAGAACACATACAGGGAACATAATTAACCCCTTCCTCGCCCCCTAGTGTTAACCCCCTCCCTGCCTGTGGCATTTTTATAGTAATCAATGCATTTTTATAGCACTGATTGCTATAAAAATGCCAATGGTCCCAAAAATGTGTCAAAAGTGTCCGATGTGTCCGCCATTAGGTCGCAGTACCGATAAAAAACGCTGATCGCCACCATTACTAGTAAAAAAAAATATTAATAAAAATCCCATAAAACTATCCCCTATTTTGTTGATGCTATAACTTTTGCGCAAACCAATCAATAAACGCTTATTGCGATTTTTTTTACGAAAAATATGTAAAATAATATGTATCAGCCTAAACTGAGGAAAAAATATAGTTTTGGGGATATTTATTACAGCAAAAAGTAAAACATATTAACAACCAAAAGAACGCTCTATTTGTGGGAATAAAAGGACACCAATTTTGTTTGGGAGCCACGTCCCACGACCACGCAATTGTCAGTTAAAGCGATGCAGTGCCGAATCGCAAAAAGAGGCCCGGTCATTGACCAGCAACATGGTCAGGGGCTGAAGTGGTTAGTAAAAGAACATCCACCAAAAACTCATGAGTTCATCGTCTGATCTCTTCTCCTATCAGCATATTTCTTACAAGAACAATAAAAATTAAAGGAGAACTACAATCATGGCTCTGCTCCCTTCACCAGTGCTGCCATTTTTCATCTGCACATGTGCTGAGTTGTGCATGCACAGAAAAAAAAAGGTCCCAAACCTTATTGACCTGAGATCCTGCACATGTACAGATGTGCTGAAAGTTTCTGCTGGGTCCTGAAGCCCAGAAAAGCATTTTAGCACACCTGAGCATGCTGTACGTGCACAATGAAAATGTTGCCAAGGCAAGAAAGTGCAGCACTAAAATTAAAAAAAAAAAAACACTTAAAAAATGTCCAATTATAGGAAGGGAGTTTTGTCTTTTGGGGTGAACGTCTGCTTTAAGCACACTTGTTTGGCTCCCAATCCCTTCTCTCTCTATCCCAGTAAATTCTGATTTATAGGTGGATTGTAAGATGCCACTAGTTGCCTTAAAAATAATGCATTTATTTATTCATGAATGAATGTTTAGCCGTAATAACTTTTTTTTGTGACCAGGGATCATTAGAGACTAGCGGATGAACAAGCATAAGAAAATATGAATATTTACCAGTACACCTTGCTATAGCGATAATCTTGGCTTTTATTCACATAAAGCTATAGGCATCACATACAAAAACTTGTGATGCCTGTTAATAAATTATTATTATATGGTATTTATTTATTATACAGGATTTATATAGAGCCAACAGTTTGCACAGCGCTTTACAACACAGGGAAATACTTTTATGCAGAGATCCTATTGTTAGTAAAGCCATTTTTTTCTTAGGAAGCCTTTAAAGGAAGCCTTTGGTGTGTTTACACTTCTACTAAAGCTCCCCTGCATTCTACCCCTACCCCCTCCACACTGCCAGTCTCGTACTGATTTGTGTTTCATGCTGGGTGTACACGTTAAGTGAATGTGTCATTCGCTGAGCTTTTAAAGCATGGACTGTCCTTTGCTAAACATAGATTTCCCCCTGAGGACCATAGAGAAAATAAATGTATGGATTTTTCTGATATTATATGTACCGTATTTTCCGGCGTATAAGACGACCTTTTACACCGGAATTACACAGCCAAAAACAAGACTTTGTCTTACACGCCGGGTTAAGCAGCTGCTTGCTCGATATCAGCCCACCGGGCGCTCTGTAACGCTGTATGTGATCTGTATTCTGTAATCTGCGCCGCTTAGCCAATCCCGATTCACTCTGTTGATGACAGAGCATGCTAAGTCTGCTCGGATTGGAGTAATAACTTCTGCCAATCCAAGCAGGCTTAGCATGCTCTGTCATCAACACAGTGCATCGGGATTGGCTGAGCGGCGCATATACAGACTACATACAGCCTTACCAAGCACCCGGTGGCGGTGACTGGGGGCGGTGGCGGTGGCGGCCTACTCCTCTTTGTTTTAAAAGGCATTACTACCACAGAAGGGGGTCGTCTAATACGGTGAGTAGACCACAAATCCACAGTTTTCAGCAGTATATTAGGGGGTCGTCTTATATGCCGGCAAATACGGTAGTATGTCCAACTATACATTAAATAGATATGTGTGAAACTGTACATTTGATTTATGAAGTTTTGGCAACAAGAATGGTCTGATGTAATTTCCTCCTTGTATTATCATTTTTGCATCCTTTTAAAGGAATCATTGTCAACTCACAAATGTATTTTACAGCAAAAAACACAACTACACACCAAAGAGCATGCACAAAGAAGCCCCACCTGGCATCTTTCTACTAGGATGCATTTCAACCTAGGATGGGTCTTAACCATAGAGGTGTTACTGATTAACCACTTCCATACTAGGCACTTATGCACCTTCCCGCCCAGACCAATTTTCAACTTTCAGTGCTCTCACACTTTGAATGACAATTATTCAGTCATGCTACACTATATCCAAACCAAATTTGTATCCTTTTATTCTCACAAATAGAGCTTTCTTTTGGTGGTATTTAATCGCCACTGGGTTTTTTATTTTTTGCGCTATAAGCAAAAAAACAGCGAAAATTTGAAAAAAAACACACTTTTTTTTAGTTTATATTGTGAAATTTTGCAAATAAGTGATTTTTCTTCATAAATTTGTGCCAAAATTAATACTGCTACATATCTTTTGTAAAAATAACCCAAATTAGTGTATATTATTTGGTCTTTGTGAAAGTTATAGAGTCTACAAACTATGGTGCCAATCACTGAAAATTGATCACATCTGATCACACCTAATGTACTGAAGGCCAATCTCATTTCTTGAGACAATAACAAGCCAGGAAAGTACAAATACCCCCCACATTACCCCTTTTTGGAAAGTAGACAGTCCAAGGTATTTATTAAGAGGCATGGTGAGTTTTTTGAAGTTGTATTTTTTTACCCACAATTCTTAGGAAAATTAAGATTATTTTTTTTTTTTTTTTTTTTACATAAACTGGTCATATTAACAGGTTATTTCTCTCACACAGCATATGCATAATTGCAACTACACCCCAAAATACATTCTGCTACTCCTCCTGAGTATGGCAATACCAAATGTGTGGGACTTTTACACAGCCTGGCCACATACAGAGGCCCAACATTGAAGTAACTCTTTCAGGCGTTCTACAAGCAAAAATTGCACAAATCCTTTCTCAACCACCTATTACACTTTTGAAGGCCCTGGAGCATTAGGACAATGGAATTGTCCACAAAATGACCCCATTTTGGAAAGCACACACCCCAACGTATAATCTATGAAGCATTATGAGTCTTTTGAATGGTTCATTTTTTTCCAAAAGGTTTTGGAAAATGTGGAAAAAAAATGAAAATGCTTTTTTTTTACACAAAGTTGTCCATTTATAAGATATTTCTAACACATAGCATATACATAGCAAACATGACACCCCAAAATGCATTCCGCTACTCCTCCTGAGTATGGCAATACCAAATGTGTGGGACTTTTACACTGCCTGGCCCCATACAGAGGCCTAACATTGAAGTAGCACTTTCAGGCGTTCTACAAGCATAAATTGCACAAATCCTTTCTCAACCACCTATTACACTTTTGAAGGCCCTGGAGCACCAGGACAATGGAATTGTCCACAAAATGACCCCATTTTGGAAAGCACACACCCCAACGTATAATCTATGAAGCATTATGAGTCTTTTGAGCGGTTCATTTTTTTCCAGAAGGTTTTGGAAAATGTGGAAAAAAAATGAAAATGCATTTTTTTTACACAAAGTTGTCCATTTATAAGATATTTCTAACACATAGCATATACATAGCAAACATGACACCCCAAAATGCATTCCGCTACTCCTCCTGAGTATGGCAATACCAAATGTGTGGGACTTTTACACTGCCTGGACCCATACAGAGGCCTAACATTGAAGTAGCACTTTCAGGCGTTCTACAAGCATAAATTGCACAAATCCTTTCTCAACCACCTATTACACTTTTGAAGGCCCTGGAGCACCAGGACAATGGAATTGTCCACAAAATGACCCCATTTTGGAAAGCACACACCCCAACGTATAATCTATGAAGCATTATGAGTCTTTTGAGCGGTTCATTTTTTTCCAGAAGGTTTTGGAAAATGTGGAAAAAAAATGAAAATGCATTTTTTTTACACAAAGTTGTCCATTTATAAGATATTTCTTTTTTTTTTTTTTTTAAATGGTTTTTATTGAAGAATTTTTCAAGAGAAAAGAAATAAACAAATGGCACCGTGGGTACAAAACATACATATTGCAAGATCAAAGTGACAGCGCACACAGTGCGACCACAACCAGGTCATCCATTAAACTTCTATGCAATATAAGACTTATCAAATGTATGCACTCAAGGAGCCAACATGAACAGATTAAATGGCAAAACTTTCAAGGCACCTTTCCTCTATTGAAAGGGGATGAGAATGATAGAAAGAAAGGTGCAGAAACTATACAAAATAAAATGGAAGTAGGACAGAAAAGAGAGAAAGAAAAAGGGGGGAAGGGAAGGGATGGGATGGGAAGGCTAAGGTGAGGAGACGTAGCGTAGTAAGAAAGGCTTGTTCCACTTTTACGGGAATAAAATCAAATAAAGTCAAATATCATCCTTAACATTATACCAGGCAGTCCAGATCTTCCACAAGGCATCAAATCTACGTCCCACTCCTCTCCTCCTAGCCAAAAGAGATTCATAAACATAATGCGTCTGGGTCATAAGGAGAACATCTGACGCGTTTGGGGCCTTGTCGGCTTTCCACTGTTGTGCAAGTAAAGATCTAGCTGCCAAGAGGATATGGGTCACCACCACTCTGCAATCAACGGGGAACACCTCTATTCCTACGTGTAAGATCGCCAAACTCGGGCTGGGCCTAGTCAAAATACCGGTAATCCTGGAGATGTAGTAGAAAATAGAGTTCCAGAAGCTGGTCAGGTGCTTGCAAGACCATAGCATATGAAATAGGTTACCTATTCCACCACAATTTCTCCAACATAGAGGAGAACTATGATTTCCGAACTTAGCTATTCTATAAGGAGTGAGGTACCACCGAAGAGCTATTTTTTGGGATAGCTCCCAGTGGTTGATGCATCTAGAAGAGGAATACAACGAGCTAAACGCTTTGCTCCACTGAGCATCTGTGATGGTTATTCCTAAGTCAGACTCCCACTTCCTGAAGGGTTGGGATTTAACAAAGCGCAACTTATTTTGAAAAAGGTTATAAAAGAATGATATTCCCTTACGCGGCGTGGGGGAAGTGCGGTAGAAACGCCACACCTCCCTAGCCATGACTATTCGATATGATCCAATTGAGTTCAGGAAGTGGGAGATGCGGACATAGACATAATGATCAAGGGGGCCCAGGTGGAACCTCTCTTCCAGGGACTTAAAAGGAAGAAGGACATCGCCCCGGAAAAGATCCTGGACAACACCGATCCCCCTTTCCTTCCATCTAGACAGGGAGAGGTCAGGGATAACTAAAGAAAGAGTCTCCAGTGGAATGGGGACCTCTATCAATTCAGAAGGAGAAAACTGAGTTTCCCGCAAGGCCCTCCAGGCCACAAGAGAGGCCTGGAGAGTGACCGGGAGCTCCCGCAGAGTAAAAGGTCTCCAAACATCCGCGAGAAGGAAAAGATCTAGGTTGGTGGAAGGACCCAGAGCCTGCTCGACAGACCTCCAAACCGAATCGGCCTGAGGGTCCATCCAGGTCGTAAGTTGCGTCAAAATGGACGCTCTATAGTAGTCCCTGATGTCCACCAAACCCATACCTCCCGCTCTCCTGTGCTTAATCAGCAGAGATTTAGAGCATCTCGGTCGCTTGGAGCGCCATATAAACCTGGAGAGAAGTGTGTTCAGGGTTTTAAGATATGGGGCTGGCAAAGGGATGGGGAGTGTCCTAAATACATAAAGCATCTGCGGAAGAAGTAGCATTTTGAATGCCGACAGTCTTCCTGTCCAGGACAATTCTACATTGGCAAGTCTGCTAACGTCTTTGGCTAGTTTGTCAATTAAAGGTGGGTAGTTGGCGTTAGCCAAGTCACCGGGGTCAGGAGTCAACTTTAGGCCTAAATAGGAAATGTCGGACTTGGCCCAGGAGTAGGGGAAGTCCAATTGGAGTCTTGATTTTAGGGGGGAGGGAATACCCAATGCAAGGATAACTGACTTGGTGAAATTAACTTTATAGAACGAGATCTCGCTAAACACCTGCAGGGTGTCGTGAGCATGGCGTAGGGACACTAGAGGGGACGTCAAAAAGAGGATGATATCATCCGCAAATAAATTAACAACATGCGATCTATCACGTATCTGGAATCCCTCAATACCCGGGTGGGACCTTATCCTCTCCGCCAACGGCTCCATCAAAAGATTAAAAATCGAGGGGGACAGGGGGCACCCCTGGCGGGTGCCATTGGAAATTGAAAAGGTGTTCGATAATAAGTTTGAGGTGTACACCTGGGCACATGGAGAGGAATAGAGGGCAAGCACGGCCGAGAGGATCGGTCCAACGAACCCAAACCTTCCGAGGGCGGCCTCCATGTATCCCCAATGTATCCTGTCGAACGCCTTCTCCGCATCCAAAGAGAGTAGCAGAGAAGGCGTCCGACAGGATCTAGCGTATTGCATAACTCCCAGTACCCTCCTCGTAGCATCCGACGCCTGCCTCCCCGGAGTGAAGCCAGATTGGTCGGACTTAACAAGAAAGGGAAGAACAGACAGGATTCTATGTGCTAATATCTTTGCATATAGTTTCACATCAGAGTTCAATAGTGAAATTGGTCTGAAGTTGGATGGAGTGGTGGGATCTTTACCTGGTTTTGGGATGGTAACCACATACGCCTTGAGCATCTCAGGAGGGAATGAGGCAGAGGACACTGCATTGGCATATAAGGTCTGTAGAGCTGGGACCAGATTATCTTGAAACACTTTATAATAATCATTCGGAAGACCATCTGGTCCCGGGGATTTCCCCAGAGGGAGTGAGTTAATAACTTTCCTAATTTCAGGCTCCGAGATGGGCGCATTTAGGGAATCTAGTTGTAATTGAGAGAGGGCAGGGAGGTTGATACTTGCCAGAAATTCCTGGATCTTTTCCTTAGAGGGTTGGGGAGTATCAGGGTCATCCTTAAGGTTGTATAAGGATGAGTAATAATCAGCGAAGGAGTTCGCTATATCTTTAGGGTTTACAATTTTGTGTTTTTTAGTTGGGTGAATCAGGAAAGGAATCCTGGATTTAGTTCGGGCCGCACGGAGCCTTTGGGCTAAAAATTTTCCCGCTCGGTTACCGGACGAATAGTGGGCTAATTTCAAGCGTTGTAAATGCTTGTCATACTGTTCGATCAGAAGGAGCCTGAGTTCCGTACGACATTGAGACAGTGTTTTCCCTAGTGCCGTACTCGCATTAGTCTTGTTTTGGGCCTCTAGGTTTTTAATGTCATCCAGAAGCTGATTTAACTGCAGTGTCCTCTGCCTTTTCTCCCTTGCACAAATTTGAAGAATTACCCCTCTAACCACCGCCTTATGGGCACACCACAGAGTAGCAGGGTCAGTAACAGAGCCCACATTCCTTTCAAAAAATTCCGACAGACATTTACTAATTGTGGCAGCATGAGTTGGCAACTGAAAGACCCGGGAATTGGCTCGCCAAATATATGCAGGACTAGGAGTGTGCCCCTCCGCCACCGTGATAGAGACAGGAGCGTGGTCCGACCACGTTATATTATGAATGGCGGAGGAGGACACTGCCTGCAGGAGCATCTTATCAACCAGTATAAAGTCAATTCTGGAGTAGGAGTTATGCCTGGCGGAGTGGAAGGAGTAGTCTCGTTCAGTTGGATGGTGGCACCGCCAAACGTCAAAAAGGTCCTCCGAGTGAAGCAGCTGTTGGAGTTGGGGACAGGATCGCTTTGCCATGGAGGAGGAGTCTAGGGTGTGGTCAATTGTCAAGTTATGATCCCCACATACCACCAGGGACCCCCGCCTCACCGAAGCAATTTTAGCATATGTCCTTTTCAGAAAGCGAAGCTGATGGGAGTTAGGTGCGTACAAGTTAGCGATAGTGAAAGGTTTGTTATTGATTTCTCCCACTACAACAAGGTATCTCCCCTCAGGGTCTGTGAGAACTTGCTGCAGGCTAAAAGCAACCGAGTCCTTTATAGCTATCAATACTCCTTTGCGTTTGGCTGAGGTTGAAGCTAAGAAGATGTGTGGGAAACGCTTGTGTGAAAATCGAGGCGGGTTATCAGTGGAAAAATGGGTCTCTTGAATACATAGGACATCAGCCTGGAGGTTGAGAGCCTCTCTCCAGACCGAGGCCCTTTTGGCAGGGTGGTTGAGTCCATTCACATTGAAGGAGATGATCTTAACCGCCATTCAGGGATCGTAAACAGAGTAAGAAACAGTACCTTGGTTTCGTCAGTGGAGAGTAGTTCTTCTGGTGACGTAAACAGCTTTCCAAGTCAAGTAGACACAGCCTTCCCGGGGTATTGGAGAGAGTGGGGTGTACACACAGGGCATTCCAGTACAGAATAAGGCCCGTTGGCCAGAAAAGGAGAGAAAAGGAAAAAGTCAAAGTCAATGGAAAAATAAACAACATGAAGTTCAGTAAAAAAGCTTGAATAAGCAAGATCCAGGGGGTAGTGCTTCTACCCATAATCAAACCAGGGGGGATCAAAAGGAACAAAACAAACTGAGTACTCCTAATGGAGCGGGAACCTTGAGATATGTAACGAGCCACTACATCCTATAGGAGAGAAATCACGCAGCACGTTTTTTACCACTTTTCTTCTTAGTTACTGTTTGCCATTGGGAGTGCTGGTCAATCTTGGGAACTGGCGAAGCGCCTGTAGGTGCCTGATCTGGGAGGATATCCATGGATCGGAGCAATGCAAGACCCTCCTCCAGACCTGTGATTGTTGTGTCTTTCCCATCATGAGTGATAGTCAGCTTTACTGGGAAACCCCATCTGTAGGGAATGCTGTGGTTGCGCAGTGCCTTAGTGATCGTCACCAGAGACCTGCGTTTCTTCATAGTGAATTGCGACAGGTCTGCGAACAGTTGAAGCCCAGCGAATCGTTCCGGGAGCTGTTGCACTTTCCTAAACGACGTCATGAGCTGGTCTTTAACCTGGAAAAAATGTATTCTCATCAGAACATCTCGGGGTATACTATCAGGCAGGAAGCTTGGCTTAGGCAATCTGTGAATCCTGTCGATCTGCAGTTCTGCTTCAGAAACATCAGGGAGGACCTGCTGCAACAGGTCCTTGGCAAACTTCTGTAGCTGGGCGGGGAGCACAGTTTCAGGGACCCCCCTCATCTTAACGTTATTACGTCTTGACCTATCCTCAAGGTCAGCGACCTTTGCCCTCAGCCAAGCTATCTCATCATCATGTTCAGCATGTGCGTCAATCAGTGAGTTATGGGAGGATGCAAATTCACCCATCTTCTCCTCAACATGGGTAACTCTCTCCCCCAGCTCGCCTATATCTGCTTTAAAGTTCCTCATACATTGCAACATGTCAGCATGCATGGAGCTCCTGAGGGAGACAAGCATGTCTTTAAGTGTTGTATCAGACACTGCCCTCCCAGACGTAGGGAAGGCAGTGAATGGATCCACCAGTTCCCTTGTGTCCTCCAGGGTCTCATGCCCTCCGCTCACCTGGTTGATGTCTGTCTCCAGGCGAGGTTTGGATTTAGCAGGGCTTCTATCCAGCGGGGTCGACCCTCCGGGAGATTGCTGAGTGGTGCCTGGACGCATCCCTGGGCTCGATGTTGTGGATCGGGAGCTGCAGAAGGAGGTAGGAGATGCATTCCCCAGGCCGGCGCCGGCGCCATTTTTGTTTAGGCCGCGGTCTTTCGGCGGGTAATATTCCTCCAACTTTCGGGGCTGGGACCCTTCTTTCCTCTTGCGGGTCATGCTGCCAGTGTATCCGGACTGTCAGGCAGGAATTGGGCTAATGACGGGCGACACAGTCGCCGCTGTAGCTAACGGATCGGTTCCCTGGAACGGAGCAGCGCGATCACACGTCCATGCAGTCGCGCGGTAGCCACGCCCCCCCATTTATAAGATATTTCTAACACATAGCATATACATAGCAAACATGACACCCCAAAATGCATTCCGCTACTCCTCCTGAGTATGGCAATACCAAATGTGTGGGACTTTTACACTGCCTGGACCCATACAGAGGCCTAACATTGAAGTAGCACTTTCAGGCGTTCTACAAGCATAAATTGCACAAATCCTTTCTCAACCACCTATTACACTTTTGAAGGCCCTGGAGCACCAGGACAATAGAATTGTCCACAAAATGACCCCATTTTGGAAAGCACACACCCCAACGTATAATCTATGAAGCATTATGAGTCTTTTTAGCGGTTCATTTTTTTTCAGAAGGTTTTGGAAAATGTGGAAAAAAAATGAAAATGCATTTTCTTTACACAAAGTTGTCCATTTATAAGATATTTCTAACACATAGCATATACATAGCAAACATGACACCCCAAAATGCATTCCGCTACTCCTCCTGAGTATGGCAATACCAAATGTGTGGGACTTTTACACTGCCTGGACCCATACAGAGGCCTAACATTGAAGTAGCACTTTCAGGCGTTCTACAAGCATAAATTGCACAAATCCTTTCTCAACCACCTATTACACTTTTGAAGGCCCTGGAGCACCAGGACAATGGAATTGTCCACAAAATGACCCCATTTTGGAAAGCACACACCCCAACGTATAATCTATGAAGCATTATGAGTCTTTTTAGCGGTTCATTTTTTTCCAGAAGGTTTTGGAAAATGTGGAAAAAAAATGAAAATGCATTTTTTTTACACAAAGTTGTCCATTTATAAGATATTTCTAACACATAGCATATATATAGCAAACATGACACCCCAAAATGCATTCCGCTACTTCTCCTGAGTATGGCGATACCAAATGTGTGGGACTTTTACACAGCCTGGCCACATACAGAGGCCTAACATTGAAGTAGCACTTTCAGGCATTCTTCAAGCATAAATTGCACATATCATTTTCTAAAACCGATCACATTTTTGAAGGCCCTTCATATATCTAACACATAGCATACACATACCAAATAACAAAAGATTACCTGTTTGTTTTAGTAGTGCAGTGGTCCACAGAGGAGAGCATCGGTCCAGGCAGCAGGCAGGGATGAGGTCAGCGACAACAAAAGCAATCATTCAGGCAGCAGGCAGGAATACTGTCCATAGTTCGTACAGGCAGAGATACTGTCAGCACAGCCAGAGTACAGCCAAAGCACAGGTCCAGGTAGCAGGCAGAGGTGTCTTAGCAGAAATATTGTGAAAAGTCAGTAGAGGTAGCAGGCAGATATATGATCAACACAGCCAAAGTATTGGTCCAAGCAGCAGGAAGAAACATGGTCCATAATGTCATGGGTCAATACAGGCAGTAATATGGTCAGCACAGCCAAAGTATTGGTCCAGGCAGCAGGAAGGACCATTAAGCTTAGGGCCAGGGGGACAGGGGTAGAGGCTTCTCCCACCCAAATCGCTTTGAAGCCTCTGGGCAACCAGACCCTGTTCTGGGAGAACAGAAAACGAAAAACTGGTTTTCTCTACACAGAACGCTTTTCTGAAGCCCCTCACATATGTGAGACCCCTGTGTACTAAAAGTAAATGGCCAAAAGATCAGTCCAAGTGGGAGGCAAAAACATGGTAGATTAACAGGCCAAGGTCGGTGCACATGGAAGTCAGAAATGTGGTTTAAATCGGCAGGCAGAGGCATCGTTGGTAAACAGGCTGAGGTTGGTACACATGGAGGTCAGAAACGTAGTTTGAATCAGCAAGCAAAGACATTGTCGGTAAACAGGCTGAGGTTGGTACACATGGAGGTCAGAAATGTAGTTTAAATTGGCAAGCAAAGACATCGTCGGTAAACAGGCCAGGGTTAGTTAATTAACATGGTAGCAGGCAAATGGGGAAATGGCAGTCTGTTAACAAGGGGAACTAATATTGGATGGATGTATGATACTTTTTGAAGCACTGTCCCAGGCACAGGCCAGGTTGGGAGGGACAATCGGGACAGTAACAGGTGGTGTCTCTTCTTACTCCTGCTTTGCTGCATACACGGCATCTTTTTTGGCGTCTTTTTCCAGATTCTGAGGGGGGGATGCTAAAGGGAAAGTGTCGCTCGTGAAGACGACTCACACAATCAGAGCGAATGCTTCCTGGGATGGGATCTTGTTGATAAATGAGGGCTTCAATGATATCTTCGATATACTTGAGGTAGGAGATTTGTGGGTTTTCAGTTGGCGGATTGTCTTTTTGGTAGCATACAAACGAATTAAAAAGGGCCATGTGAAACAGATGAAACGCAACCTTCTTGTGCCAAAAATAGGACTTTCTTGTTGATAAGTAGGGCTGTAGCATTTGGTCATTTAAATCCACCCCCCCCATGTACAAATTGTAATCGTTAACACATTCAGGCTTGGCAATATGTCTGCCTCTTTTTTGGATCTCCACCATGGTGTCATTGTGGATGGTAGAGAGGATGTGGACATCTTTCTTGTCCCTCCACTTCATGGCCAACACCTCCTCGTTCCTCATGAATGACGACTCTCCAGATTTCAAGTTTTTGGTCAACAAATTTTGTGGGAATCCCTTCCGTTTTTTTTTTAAGGTACCGCAGGCCAGGGTTTGCTTGCTGTAAAGTTGACGAAAAAGGGGCAGGCTGGTATAATAATTATCAACATATAAATGGTAGCCTTTTCCGAACAGGGGGTATGCCAACTCCCAGACAATTTTTCCACTGGTTCCAAGATATGTTGGGC
Source organism: Rana kukunoris (assembly GCA_029574335.1). Classification (NCBI taxonomy): domain Eukaryota; kingdom Metazoa; phylum Chordata; class Amphibia; order Anura; family Ranidae; genus Rana; species Rana kukunoris. The sequence continues at coordinate 119,701,257 of CM056058.1, read as the reverse complement.
AATCACGGGGCTGGAGCTGGGAGTCTTTGCCTTCATAGATCCTGAATGTGAACACATATCCAGTGGCTCGATCGCATAATTTATTTAATTTTAACCCATACCTGGCTCTCTTGTTTGGGATGTACTGCTTGAAGTGCAGTCGGCCAGTGAAATGTATAAGGGACTCGTCAACACAAATGTTTTGGTCTGGGATGAAAACTTCTGCAAATCGCTGGGAAAAGGCATCGATTAGGGGGCGTATTTTGTATAATTTGTCATAGTGGGGATGATTTTGGGGAGGGCACTGTGAATTGTCATTGAAGTGGATAAAACGCATTATCATGTCGTATCTTGTCCTAGACATGAGAGAGGAAAATATAGGCATGTGTTGGATGGGGCGTGTAGACCAATATGAATGGACTTCGTTCTTCTTTGTAATCCCCATATTGAACATAAGACCCAAAAAAATTTTAAATTCTTCCAATGTTAGACGCCGCCAGTGGAACATGCGGGCGTAGGAAGAATTGGGGTTGGCGGCAATATATTGGGATGCATATAGATTGGTTTGATCCACTATATTCTGCATAAAATCTTCTGGGAAAAATAAACAAAAATAATCAAATTGAGAAAAATTCGTAGTGTCAGGCTGCACACCTGGCTGTGCGGTGAAAGGGGGGATGATAGCGGATCCTGAGTTAGCAGGCAACCATAAGGGGTTTGCCAGGGCATCGGGAAGGTAGGACTGGGGCAGGATTCTTCGGGTTGGGCGTGGATTTCCATTACTAGTACTGGGCTCCTCTTCCTGGCGTATGGCGCTGCTGGTGCTGGGCAGATCTCCTGATCTTGGTCCTGATCTTGGTCCCAATCGCATTCTTTTGGGAGGGACGGTTTCCTCCGGGGACTCGGACTCTGAGCCACTATCCTCCACTGGCTCATATTCCGAATCAGAATCGGATAATGGGGGCTCCTCGCTGTGCTCATCATCGGACATGGTGGACATAATGACATATGCCTCCTCGAGTGTGAAAAGCTTTTGGGACATTATGGCAGTATGTCAGTACTTATTGGTGGGCCTGCGTAATAGTACTGCTGGTGGTGGTGGTGGCGGCCTATGTGGTGGTACCGATGAAGGTATTGGTGTCAGGAATGTGTGGTGGTGGTGGTACCGATAGCGGTGGTGGTACGGTGGTGGTAGTACCGATGGCGGTATGGGTGGTGATACCGATGGCGGTATGGGTGGTGGTACCGATGGCAGTGGTACTGATGGCAGTACTAGTAGCCTGTGTGGCGGTACTGATGGAGGTATTAGTGGCAGGAATGTGTGGTGGTACCTGTGGTGGTGGTACCGGTGGCGGTACAGGTGGTGGTGGTACCGGTGGCGGTACGGGTGGTGGTGGTACCGATGGCGGTACGGGTGATGGTGGTACCGATGGCGGTAAGGGTGGTGGTAGTAGCGATGACGGTACGGGTGATGGCGGTACAGGTGGTGGTGGTACCGATTGCGGTATGGGTGGTGGTGGCGGTACGGGTGGCGGCGGTACCGATGACGGTACGGGTGGCAGCGGTACCAATAGCGGTACAGGTGGTGGTGGTACCGATTGCGGTATGGGTGGTGGTGGCGGTACGGGTGGCAGCGGTACCGATGGCGGTACAGGTGGTGGCGGTACTGATGGTGGTATGGGTGGTGGCGGTACGGGTGGCAGTGGTACCGATGGTGGTACGGGTAGCGGCGGTACCGATGGCGGTACGGGTGGCGGTGTTACAGATGATTTACAGATGGGCTGATTTACAGATGGGCTGATTTATAGGGCTGTGTGACAGGTCCTCTTTATTGGTGGGGGGGGGGTAGGGTGGCTGTGTTGTATACAGTATAATATGCAGACAAACTACACTGATCTCACTTACTGATCCCTGCTCTCTCCTCACAAATCGGTGTGTGAGGAGAGAGCAGGGATCAGATAGTAACTGCCTGCTTTGTTTACACTTGTGACCGGCTGTGATTGGACACAGCCGGTCACGTGGTAAACAGCCAATTTCATTGGCTGTTTACCCTGATCGGGGAAGCGCTGTGTCCAAGGGACACGCGCCTGCAACGATCCCCGCTCTGCAAGCCTCTGGCGGCGCGCACGGAGCGCGCCGCCGAATTTGTTTTGAAATGTGATCAGCTGTGTCTTTGACACAGCCGATCACGTGGTAAACAGCCAATGAAATTGGCTGTTTACCGTGATCGGGGAAGCGCTGTGTTCGAGGGACACACGCCGTCCTCGATCGCCGCGCTGCGCGCACCTGCGGACACGCGCTGGGCAATTTTGCAAAAGCCGTTCCTAAACGGCATGTCACAAATCTGTAACCACTTCCCTGACGTATATTTGTCATAGACCGGGCGGGAAGTGGTTAAGAAGGCAGGTCCCAGTTGGATCTTCTACTGTATGTGTCTGTTCTTAAAAATAATACCATTTTATTGAATGCTGAGATCATTAGGGTGTGGCTGTTTTTTTTGCTGTGGATGATGTATAGGAGCATGAGCAAGCTCCATCTGATGTCCCTAGACTCCAGCATCACAGAGAGAGCTTGGAAGCAGCAACCTTCCATCCAAGTAAAGCATTAGGGCAGTAGCTTCAAGTTGGTGCTTCCATGTTCATTTTCTATAATACAATACAATTTGTTAATTGGTTGGTTTTTTTAATGGTTCTTATGCCGCGTACACACAACTGTTTTTCGGGTTCTAAAAAATTATGTTTTTTTAATGTCATTTAAAACAAGTGTGTGGGCTCCAGAGCATTTTTCACGATCTAGAAAACTTCCAATAAAAATTTTGAACATGCTCTATTTTTTTCACAACGTTTTTAACGTTGACGTTTTTAAGGTTGTAAAAAATGGTCATGTGTGGGCTTTAACAATGTGAAAAACCTGCGCGTGCTCAGAAGCAAGTTATGAGACGGAAGCGCTCGTTCTGGTAAAACTAGCGCTCGTAATGGAGTAAACACATTCATCACACAGTAACAGACTGAAAAGCGCAAATCGGCTTATACTAACACAAAATCAGCTAAAGCAGCCCAAAGGGTGGCGCCATCCGAATGGAAGTTCCCCTTTATAGTGTTGTACGTCACCGCGCTTTGCTAGAGCATTTTTTTCACGATCGTGTGTAGGCAAGGCTGTTTTAATGATCGGGTTGAAAAAAACTCCCCTCAGTCTGACATGCGTCCGACTTCAATGAACAGGGATCCAACTTCGATCCCTGACAATACCAGGCACCCCCTCTAAGAGCATGACGTCACCACCCAGGTCAGGATGGGACGGTGATGTCTTAAGGGGCAGGGTAACCGGGTAACGCCCAAAGTCAGAAGAGACTCCTGGAGCTGCCTAATAAAGTACTTTAAAAACCTGTGTAGTGTGTTTTATTTTTGACACTTTTTTCCAGGTGAATGGGTAGGGGTACGATGTACCCCATACTCATTCACATAGGGTGAGGAGGGCCGGGATCTGGGTGCCCCCTTATTAAAGGGGGCTCCCAGATTCCTATAAGCCCCCCACCCGCAGACCATGACAACCAAAGGCCGGGGTTGGAAGAGGCCCTTGTCCTCATTAACATGGGGACATGGTGTTTTGGGGTGGCGTGTTCACTTGTCCCCACCCCTTTTCCTGACCGGCCGGGCTGCATGCTCAGATAAGAGTCTGTTATGGATTTTGGGGGGATCCCCACACCATTTTTTTTCGGCGTAGGGGTTCCCCTTAAAATTCATACCAGACCAAAGGTTTTCATTTATTTGGTGATATAGAGGTCTCACTAAACTGAGTACGCCTCTCACATTTTTGTAAATATTTTATTATATCTTTTAATGTGACAACACCGAAGAAATGATTTGCTATAATGTAAAGTAGTGAGTGTACAGTTTGTATAACAGTGTAAATTTGCTGTCCCCTCAAAATAACTCAACACACAACCATTAATGTCTAAACCACTGGCAACAAAAGTGAGTACACCCCTAATTGAAAATTTCCAAATTGGGCCCAAAGTGTCAATATTTTCCAGCACTGCCTTAACCCTCTTGGGCATGGAGTTCACCAGACCTTCACAGGTTGCCACTGGAGTCCTCTTTCACTCCTCCATGACGACATCACAGAGCTGGTGCAGCCCACATATCCTCCCAGATCATCAGTACTCCCTCCCAGCCATCATTTTACTATAGGCCAGGCAGGAAGATGTTAATGTTCAGTCACGGGCTGGGGTCAGTGTTGTGACCAGACTGTATTTTTTAATAGCAGTAGAAAAAGGTTGGAAACTTTCAACTGCATGTGTAAATATACATATCTCTTATCAGGTAAAACAGATGTACCATGTGTTGTTCTGCAGTTGTCTTTAAACAACAACAAAATACACATATATTGTATGCCCATTTCCTTTTTTCACATTTTTATTTGCTTAACAACAAATACCATTTATCAAAAAATGGGTACAATATAATACTACCACTACTATGATTAATAATTAGTCAATTGTTTTACGTTATGTATATGTATTTAATGCCATATATGTACAATACAAATCATACATAAAATATCCTGTTGATAAAACTCAGTCAATTTTTTTTTCAGTGGAACATTTTATCAATGGGCGGGTCCATTTTATTAATTGACTGTTATTTTTTTTTATTTTTTTACACTAGGCTGAATTAGTGAATGGTTTTGTTGCCATTCTCTGTGGAAAAATCACCCGGGAGTAAGAAAACTTGGTTGCATGACAAAAGTTTTTGCTGAACAGTCAGGGGGAAGGGAGCAATTGGAAACATTGCAAGGACATTTGTCAGAAAGCAAAGTGGAGTACCACAATTTTTATAAATGTGATGGGAGTGATTGCATTTTTCTCTAATAGTATTTGATGGTGAGAATTGAAAAATGTTATAAAACACAACATCACTAATTTGAAAGTTGCTTTGGCTGGTAAAGGATAATGGCTATAAGTTAAAATTATTAACTAGTTTAGCTCTTTTGACATACGCTGTACAATCAAAGAGTAATGCCGTGTACACACGATCGGTTAAAAGGATGAGAATGGTCTGATGGACCCTTTTCATCTGTCAAAACCGATAGTGTGTGTATGCCATCGGTTATTTATCGGGTTAAAAAAAGCCAACTTGTTTTAAATTTAACCAATGGATTCCTAACCGATAGGTCAAAACCGATCATTAGTAGTCATGACCATCGGTTAAAAATCCACGCATGCTCAGAATCAAGTTGACGAATGCTTGGAAGCATTGAACATTTTTTTCAGCACATCGTTGTATTTTACGTCACCGCGTTCTGATACGATCGTTTTTTTAACCGATGGTGTGTAGGCGCGACGGACCATCAGTCAGCTTCATCGGTTAATCAATGAAAACGTTCCATCAGACCATTCTCATCGGATGGACTGATCGTGTGTACGTGGCATAAAAGGTTATTCTCATAATTCTCTGGCTGGCACAGCCAAGGAAAAATCTAACCAATTAGATCACTGCTTGGTTAGATGCTTTGGAAGGCAAGGGGCAAGGGGGACATTGGGACTTATTAGATACCATAAAAAGTACCTGTCATCTGCCTTATGCTATCATATCAATTTTTTAACCCATTGTGATAGCAATACAGGTAAATAAAGAAAAATGTGAAGTAAAAAAAAAAAATCATAATAAAAGTTATCATTTAGAGATAACCAGACGGACGGACAATGTGACGGACCGGACGGTTTTACTCCTAAATTCTACAAATAATTTTGAGATATCCTTGCACCTTTCTTACTCAAGGTATCAATGTAGTATCGCATGGCACATCCTTTCCCCTGTAGGCTCTTGAAGCCCAAATTCCTTTAATACAAGAACAAGATAAAGGCCATGCCCTCTGCTCAAATGATCACCCCCTTATCTTTGATTGGGGTCAATCTGAAAAATGATTTCAAGATGATTGCAAACAGACTCCAACCGCTACTATCAACCCTTATCTATCTAGACCAGGAGGGAATTGTCCTTGGATGAGAGGCACAGGACAATACCAATTAAATGATTTTACTAATGCAATGACTCAATTCTCTTGTGAGCCTATGTGCCTTCTATCAGTCGACATGGAGAACCTTTGATAGGATAAGTTGGGTATTTTTGTGGCATACCCTAACCCAAATAGGTCTGGGCCCCAGGATGATCTCCAGTATTTTGGCCTTAGATTCCCTACCCCCCACAAAGGTAAGGGTTAACGGATTCCGTTCCCCAAGATTCCCTATCAATAATGTTGCTTATGGAGATTTTTGGGTACCATTGTTTTTTGCGATATCACAGGTGGACAGTTTTAAGACTTGCCATGTTTGGAATCTATTTATTGGATGATAGCTTATGGGGAATTAGTTATATTTTTATTAAAACATTGGTTATTATATTGTGTTTTTATATACTAAAATACATTTTATTAAATTGTGTCCTGATATTATTAGTTTGATACAGTTGCACAAAGATTGAGCAACATAAAAAAATGCAACTACTATCTTATTATTCTACAAGACCAGAAAGTATATAATGGTCTGGGGGTTTTAATAACTTCATGGCCAAACATTCAGGTTCGTACAACAACAAAAAAAGATCTAATGCTGAAGTGTTTAAAATACGTCTTTAACTCTATACAAAAATGTTTAAACAGAAATTGGTTCTTTAGTGAAAAAAAAAATGCTAATATGGTTCACATATTTAAGCCATTTCACAAAATCTTTTTTTTCTAAATTACAGGTAAGACAAAATGCCTTGAATATTGTTCATTCATATTAAAATCAAAGCCAATGCTGTATGCTTCCATTCAGTTTGGCAAAAATCCATTTGAGGCTTATGCCGGATGTACAAAACAACACAGGTATTAAATCACAGCACAAATTAAAGCTGCATGTATAAATTGTGCTGACACTGCCAACTCTATGAGCAGATACATGTACAATTGCTAAAATATTTAAAGAAAATATGGGAACATTTTGATTAAGCTCCCTCACATTGTTTACAGATCACAGACAAGGAAAATTGCTTATTTAATTTATGACAAACAGTGCTTTATATAGCATTGTATTTTCATTGCTAGCAGTATTGCAAGTACAATAAAAGATATTATTGTAAGAAATCAGTTAAAACCCATAGAATTAAAACAACTCCATTAACCATTCATTCTATAATAATCTAAGGCTAGCTTTACTGTCTTTTTTAAAAGATACATTTTCTGTAAGTTTTTCATTGCATATCTGGTATGCATAGTTTTCATCCTTTAGCTTACGGAAGCTCAGTCTTGGCATGTCTGCTCAGTTTGAATCCACAGATATCAGTGCAAAGTCACTGGATGATGTGACCAGAGGTGGTGTGCCAGGAAGCAAAGTAAGCTTCCTATCCGCTATACTCTGCATGTGGTGAGCTTATTTTTTAGCATTTGTCACATCCAATATCAATAAATTGTATTTTTTTTAACAACAGCATGCCTTACATAATTTAATACTGGATTTATTTTTGAATTCAGAGAAAAGCGGCACTTGGTCCTCAATTTAGCATAGTTTCTATGACAAAACATTTCATTCATATGCCCCGTACACATGCGGGATTTCCGACGGAAAAAGTTCCCGTCGGAAATCCTGAGGGGAAAGCCGGAACCTGCTCGATCAGTCTTTCCCCCTACACACGAGAGGTTTTCCTGACAGGAAAACTGCGAAGGAGCTTTGGTCGGGAATCCTGGCCGTCTGTATGCTCCATTGCAGATTTTCCCATCGGAAAAACTGCGAGGAGCATATACATGGCTGGGATTCCAGGCCAAAAGCTCTTCTCACAGTTTTCCCATCGGGAAAACCAGCCGTATGTACGAGGCTATACAGGTATAAAAGTAAAAAACATATTTTTCAAGATTGCTTATTGGCTCTACTGGCTTTGCTGTAACTCTTACTCAACCTACCAATGTCCAATAATTTATGCTGAAAGGCCCTTTTGCCCCACTCACTTTAGTCATTTCTATCCTGATGGTGATACCATATTGGAATGTCTTCTGATATGCTCCTTCTAGAATAGGAGTTTATTCCTCTACTTAGGAATGCATGTAATCTAGAGTGTATACATATCAGGCCAGATTCAGAAAGAATTAGATTCCCGCAGAGTATCAGAGATACTCTACGCCGCCGTACTTTACCTGGCTCTAGGAGGAATTCAGAGAGATTTTGGCCCGTAAGGTACGGCGGCGTAGTGTATTTCTCCCGGCGGAATCAAACTACGCGATTAGGGGGCGTGAGGCATTTAAATTAAGTGCGTCCCCGCGGCGATCGAACTGCGCATGCTCCCTTCAGAAATTTTACCGCCGTGCATTGCGCGAAATCACGTCGTTACATCATTTTTTTTGAGTAGCGTCGTTTACGGACATTCCTATTCCCGGACGACTTACGCAAAAAATAAAATAAAATTTGAAAGTCGACGCGGGAACGACGGCCATACTTAACATGGGCCGCGTAACGTTAGACCAGCTATTAGCTGGTTTAACTTTACGTAGCAAAAAAATGACGTACGCGATTGCGAACGACGCTCGTAACTTCGTGGATCGCCGGAAAAAGTTCATTTGCATACCCCGACGCTGAAAATGACGCAAACTCCACCCAGCGGCCGCAAAAAGATCGCAGCGTAGATCCGAAGGCGTACAAAGACATAAGCCTGTCAGATCAAAGCCCAACGCCGCCGTATCATGGTTTGAATCTGGCCCATCATGTCCGATTGATTTTCCCTCTCAATATGTTGCCATGGTAGCATTTAGACATGTGCAATTCCTTTTGTTTCTAATTCATTTTTAACGAAAATTCGGAAATTCGTTATTTACAAATTTTTGTATTTACGAAAATTGTATTTACGAATTTTCGGACTTCCGAATTTTCGTATTTCCGAATTTCCGAATTTTTAAATTTACGATTTTCTTTAATTTTCGTATTTCCTAATTTTGGAAATTCGAATTTTAGATTTTCGAATCTTAGAAAATCCGAAAATTTCGATTTTTTTAAATTTTTGAATTTTCAAATTTTTCAGTTTTCGAATTTTTCAGTTTTCGATTTTTTCAGTTTTCGAATTTCGAATTTTTCAATTTCCGAATTTTTCAATTTTCGAATTTTTCTGAAATACGCAAATTCGGAATTTCAAAAATTCTAAGGGCCAGATTCAGAGAGCCATTACGCCTGTCTAACTGGTGTTAGACTGGAGTAATTTCAAATTACGCGTGTTTTCTAGCTAGTCGAAAACCTTAAACCATGAATAGACGGCTGCGGGCTTCAATTCGACTGGATTAAGTGTTTGTACGCCTTCGGATATACACTGCAATAAAATTGCGGCCACTGGGTGGACTTCCCGTCGTTTTCCACGTCGGGGTATGCAAATGAGCTTTTGCCGACGATCCCCGAAATTACGATCTTCAATCGCAATCTCTTACGGCACCTTTAGTTATCTTTTATTTGCGTAACACTATACCAGCTTTTTGCTGCTCTAATATTAGACAGCCCATGTTAAGTATGGCCATCGTTCCCGCATCGAATTTCTACGTTTTCCGACGTCTTTTATTATTTTTAACGTAAGTCGTCCGGGAATAGGAATGTTTGTAAACGCCGCTACTCAAACAACGAATGACGTAACGACGTGATTTCGCGCAATGCACGGCGGAAAATTTCAGAACGGAGCATGCGCAGTTCGATCGCCGCGGGGACGCGCTTAATTTAAATGCTTCACGCCCCCCAATCACGTATTTCGATTACGCGGCGAGAAATAGACTACGCCGCCGTAGCGTACGGGCAAAAATCTACCAGGATTCGTTGTAGAGCCTGGTAAAATACGGCAGCGTAGAGTATTTTGATTACGCAGCGGAATATTAAGTGTATGTGAATCTACCCCTAAATTTCGATTTTTTAAATTTTCGAATTTTTCAATTTTCGAATTTTTCAATTTTAAATTTTAAAAATTCGAAATGTGAAAAATTCGAAATTCTAAATTTTAAAAATTCGAAAATGCGAAATTTTTTTTTTCGAAAATTCAAAAAATCGAAATTTAGAATTTTTGAAATATTTTTAAATTCGAAAAAAGATTGAAAATTCGAAAAGTGAAAAATTCGAAATGTGAAAAATGTGAAATTAAAAAAATTCGAAATTTTTCAAATTTCGTATTTTTTAAATTTCACATATTTCGAATTTCGCATTTTTCAATTCTCAAATTTTTAAATTTTCGTATTTCCGAATTAGAAAAATGCGAATTTTCTTTTTTTTTTAAATTTTCGAATTTAATTTTTTTTCGAATTTTTCAATTTTCGAATTTTTCAAATTTCGAAATTTCGAATTTTTTAAATTTCAAATTTCGTATTTTTTAAATTTCACATTTTTCACTTTTCGAATTTTCATTTTTTTTTCGAATTAAAAAAAATTATATACATATATATATATATATATATATAATTCGAATTTTCACATTTCGATTTTTCGAATTTTCAAATTTCGATTTTTCGAATTTTCAAATTTCGATTTTTCGAATTTTCAGTTTTCGAATTTAGAATTTTTTCTCAATTTTTCAATTTTCGAATTTAGAATTTTCATATTTTCAAATTTTTCCATTTTCGAAATTTCGAAATTTCGTATTTCCGAATTTTTGTATTTCCAAATTTTAAAAATTGAACAATTCGAAATTTCGAAAATTAAAAAATTCGTTTTTTTCGGAAATCCGGAAAATTCAATAAAGAAATAAAAAAAGTAAAGTTTGGAAAATTGTCTGGAAAGGTGTTAGAAATTTATGTGTACCCACCACTGTTGCAATTCTGCTTATGTGACCCAACTACGGTGTTTGAATGAGGTGACGAGTGATTCCATTCCAGGTGTGGAAAGGTGTGGAAAAGAAGACGATATGGAGGAATCAGATTTAGTTTCATCATCCTGTGTCATATTTGAATTAACATGGGAAGTTTTTTTATATGTAATACCAACCCCTGTTCCAGTAGAGGGACTATGCCATCTATAGGCAAAGCCTTCTGTATATGTCACCCTATCTTTAGGCATTTCGGTCTGCTTCTTACAAATTATGGGCCAGATTCAGAAAGGAATTACGCCGGTGTATCTACAGATACTCCAGCGTAATTCGAATTTCCCGCCGGCGTATCATTGTTTTCTATTCAGAAAACATGATACGCCGGATTTACGCTAAGATCCGACTGGCGTAATAATCTTACACCGTCGGATCTTAAATTTATTGTTCCGCCGGCCGATAGGTGGCGTTTACGTTGTTTCTCGTGTAAAATATGCAAATTAGCTATTTACGCCGATTCAGAAACGTACTTGCGGCGGCGCGTCGTATTTTACGTTGTTTGCGTAAGCGGTCGAGCGGCGTAAGGTTACCCCTGCTATAGGAGGCGTAGCCAATGTTAAGTATGGACGTCGGGACCGCGTTGAGTGGAACTTCGGTTACGTCGTTTGCGTAAATCGTTCGGGAATGGGGCTCGACGTCAGTTTCGTTCACGTCGTTTACATTGAGAAATAGCAACGTGATTTTGCGCATGCGCACTGGGAACATCCACGGACGGAGCATGCGCCGCCCAAAAAAAAAAGTCACTAACGTGGGGTCATGATTCATTTACATGAATGACTCCCCCATCTTCCAAATTTGAATTGCGCGGCCTTGCGCCGCCACAGATACACTATGCCGCCGTAACTTACAGCATAATTTGTTTCTGAATAAGGAACCTGACGCTGATAGTTACGGTGGCGTAGTGTATCTGAGATACACTACGCCTGCCTAAAAATAGGCAGATGTCTCTGAATGTCTTTATTTATTTTGCTAGAAAATCTTTAAGCTCCTGACATTTACATTGTGGGTTATTTTTCACTGTTTCTTACTCTGCATGCAATTACATTAATTCCTGATCAACTGTGTTGATATTGGATTTATACTGTTATCAGCAGATTCATCAATTCAATGCTGCCTTTTGTTAAGGCTTGTTCCCAAGAGTTCCTGGGAGATGTTCTTAATTGTGGGGTAAATTGAGACTCTTCCTAATGGCTTAATATTTTCATGTACGTATTGTTGGAAAAACTTGACATACCAATGTAAACTAGTCGTTATAGTTTCACAAAAAAATAGAATATACCACTTCAGCCCTGGTCAATGTCCGGGCCCCTTTTTGCGATTCGGCACTGCGTCGCTTTAACTGACAATTGTGCGGTCGTACGACGTGAGTGAGTGAGTGAAAAACTTATAGAGCGCAACACTTGCGAACTGAATCGCCTCTGGGCGCTATTTCCATTCCTTGGATAAAGGAAGGCTCTGCCTTCAGAAGAGATGAGTTTTTATCATTCTCCTGAAGGCCAAGTGATCTGATTCCAGTCGGATGGTGGTTGGTAGTGCATTCCACAGTCGCGGTCCTTGGACAGCAAATCTCCGATCTCCTTTGGATTTGTATCTTGCTTTTGGGATGTACAGTAGGTTTTGATTTGTGGATCGCAGAATGCGATTGGGGTTATGGGCTTTAATTTTTCGCATATTGGGGAGCGATTCCTTGAATACACTTGTGTGTAAGGCAGAGTGCCTTAAAAGTGATTCTGTCTTTCACTGGTAGCCAGTGAAGGGATCTTAGCGAAAGGGAGATTGACTCCCATGGTTTTTTACCAGTCACTAATCTGGCGGCCGTATTTTGAACGACTTGCAGACAAATGATTTGGTATTTGGGAAGTCCCAAATAGAGGGCATTTGCATATTCGAGTCTGGAATTGACGATTGTTCCCACCACAACTGCAATGTCCTCTTTAGGAATAAAAGGGGTTAGTCGACGTAACTGGCACAACAAATGATGGCATCCGCTGACTACCGCCCCTATTTGTGCATCCATTGTCATGTGGGAGTCAAAAATGACTCCTAGACTTTTGACTTTGGTGCTCGGGGCGATAATTTTTCCCAGGATGGGCGGGGGGGTCCAAGTCGATGTGGGGAGACTTTTCCTGTTTGCGTGAAACAGGAGAAGCTCTGTTTTCGAACCATTGAGTTTTAGATAACTGGATATCATCCAACTATCTGAAAGAGTAAGGGATCTCTCTAGTCCCAGCGAATGATCCTTTCCTTTGCTAACGCAGAGATACAGTTGTGTGTCGTCTGCGTAGGAATGGTAAAGTAACTTCTGGTTGCTGATGATCTCAAAGAGGGGACGGAGATAGATATTGAACAGTACCGGTGACAAGGGAGATCCCTGAGGGACTCCGCATGATACCGTACGCATTCCTGAAGTGAAAGATCCCAATTTCACTGTTTGTGATCTGTTTTCCAAAAACGAAGAGAACCAGGGTAGATCCTCTTCCGTGACTTTGGCCACTTCAGCTAGCCTAGCGAGTAGTAGTCCGTGATCTACAGTGTCAAAGGCCGCACTTAGGTCCAACAGGATCAGGAGAGAAGATTCTCCTTCATCTGCGGCCTCTAGGACGTGGCTCTCAAACAAAATTGGTGTCCTTTTTTTCCCACAAATAGAGCTTTCTTTTGGTGGTATTTGATCACCTCTGCGTTTTTTATTTTTTGCGCTATAGACAAATATAGAGTCACAATTTTGAAAAAAAATGAATATTTTTTACTTTTTGCTATAATATATATCCCCATAAATATATAAAAAAATGATTTTTTTCCTCGGTTTAGTCCGATACGCATTCTTCTACATATTTTTAGTTAAATAATTGGTTTGCACAAAAGTTATATCGTTTACAAAATAGGGGATAGTTTTATGGCATTTTTATTAATATTTTTTTTTTAACTAGTAATGGCGGCGATCAGCGATTTTATCGGTACTGCGACCTTATGGCGGACACTTCGGACACTTTTCACACATTTTTGGGACCATTGCCATTTTTATAGCGATCAGTGCTATAAAAATGCATTGATTACTATAAAAATGCCACTGGCAGGGAAGGGGTTAACACTATTGGGTGAAGAAGGGGTTAATTATGTTCCCTCGGTGTGTTCTAACTGAAGGGGTTGGGGCTGACTAGGGGAAATGACTGATCGCTTTTCATACATTGTATGAATAGACGATCCGCCATTTCTCCCCCTGACAGGACCGGGAGCTGTGTGTTTACTCACACAGCTCCCGGTTCTCGCTCTGAGCGATAGGGGGTGTCCATCGGTGATCGCGCCCGCCTGGCACACGCGTCGGCATGCGCCCCTGTTGACTGAAATGTGAGATGATGTATAGCTACGTGATCTTACGCAGCCGAGCCGACCTGCCGCCGTATAACTGTGGCGGCTGGTTGGCAAGTAGTTAAACAATCATAACCATAGTTATTCACTTCAAATGGGGAATGTCAATCAATACCAAAAGGTAAACGTATATAAGTACAATAAAACAAAGTATCATAATTAGAACAAAGTTCAAAATGATAAACAGCGCTAAACAATGTTGGATAAATGTCCAGCAACATCAAGCTAAGATGGCGTAGAAAAGATAGAGAGGTGATGTGAACATCTCAAGGAATTTTCAAAATCTTTCCACCTTGTCCCAGAAGACCACCACGCGTGAGGCACACTCCCCTTTGGGGGTTAAACTCACCAGAGGGCCAGTGATATCAGGCCTTACACAGGTATCTTTCCACCATACCATCCATCAGCTAAGCAGGGAGGAACGCTCCATATAGAAACAAATGAAACTCCAAATAGTGTAATTCGGTTTTAATTTATTTAAAAAGCAATAACCCTTCACCACACATAAGATCCCCGCTCACAGTGTACGTACCATGAATCAGTAGTAATGAGCAAATAATGACGAGTATCGGATGGTCTCAGGAATCCCAGAAGCAAACATGTAATGTCTTTAAAACAGAACAGAGCAAATGGTCCTTCCTGGTCAAAAACCACCGGTGGAGCGCAGATCACGTCACTTCCGGTAACGCCGCGTTAGCCCCGCCCTACCGGAAGTGACGTGATCTGCGCTCCACCGGTGGTTTTTGACCAGGAAGGACCATTTGCTCTGTTCTGTTTTAAAGACATTACATGTTTGCTTCTGGGATTCCTGAGACCATCCGATACTCGTCATTATTTGCTCATTACTACTGATTCATGGTACGTACACTGTGAGCGGGGATCTTATGTGTGGTGAAGGGTTATTGCTTTTTAAATAAATTAAAACCGAATTACACTATTTGGAGTTTCATTTGTTTCTATATGGAGCGTTCCTCCCTGCTTAGCTGATGGATGGTATGGTGGAAAGATACCTGTGTAAGGCCTGATATCACTGGCCCTCTGGTGAGTTTAACCCCCAAAGGGGAGTGTGCCTCACGCGTGGTGGTCTTCTGGGACAAGGTGGAAAGATTTTGAAAATTCCTTGAGATGTTCACATCACCTCTCTATCTTTTCTACGCCATCTTAGCTTGATGTTGCTGGACATTTATCCAACATTGTTTAGCGCTGTTTATCATTTTGAACTTTGTTCTAATTATGATACTTTGTTTTATATGCTTTCAATCAGCCTTGTGCTGATGTTTTTTAGACAGCTGCTTTGATTCACCTTTTTTCTGTTTTTTGGATATTAGGTTGATTTAATATTTTATATATTATTAATTATTTATTTTACTTTTCCTACCATTATTTAACTATTAGCATCTGTGGCGCTGAGATGTGCCTCTAGGCCTTTGTGAAGCACACTTTGTTCCGTATATAAGTACAACACAACCCAAAATATATATATATATATATAAGAAGGCCAGTATGGTGGCCTGAGTTTATGGGAGGAGCCCGGAGGGTATTTAAGCAGCCCACTCACACATGCTCTTTGTCGGTTCAGTGTGCAGTACTACACGTCACTGGGCCGACTCTTCCCAGCTCACCTCATGTCCGTGAGTCTGCGCATTCAATCGCATTCGACACCCTCCCGCCCTTCCCTTTTTCAGGGCACTTCTCAGCATATCCTTCTTCAATTAACTACCCATTACTTACTTTGGGTATGCCCCCTTTTCTTGGCATACTGACCAGACCACCAAGGCACACTTCAGGTCTATTTATGTTGTAAGTCTTGTCGCGTGTTTATGTGATCCACATCACTCTCAGTCAGAGGGCCACGACCATAAATATTTTTTTTTTTAAAGTAGTAGTGCAGAAGATCTTCCACAACTACTGGCTAAAGATTTTCTAATCCAAAGCCTTTCCAGGTGCACAAATAAAACATGTACAAATAAGTATTTCTCTGCAACAGTGCATCACAGATATAAATATGTTAGAAACATTTTAAAATTAATATAAAAAATATCAGCCACATTATAAGCATTAAAAGAAAAGAAAAAGACAGGAAAGGAAAATGACATCCATATAGAAAGAGCACAATGTCCTTTGAAGTAAGTATAGTGCTCCTTGAACTTTAATGTTTTATAAATA
Source organism: Rana kukunoris (assembly GCA_029574335.1). Taxonomy (NCBI): domain Eukaryota; kingdom Metazoa; phylum Chordata; class Amphibia; order Anura; family Ranidae; genus Rana; species Rana kukunoris. Next base: position 119,684,893 of record CM056058.1, on the reverse strand, counting down.
AACTTGACTAGAACTCAATGGAAGTGAAGGTGAAATAGCACTCAGATCTAGCTGTTTGATCATGGTTGTTGTTATAACTGGTTTGTAATACGATCAGAGTGATACCATTTCTGTCTCCTACTCTTTGGGGAACTGAATACAGTACTTTTTACTTTTCTAAAAGTGTACAAATGAGTTATTCATAACAGGGAGAAACATCAAATTTATAATTTAAAGCCAATTCCTTTTTTTTTTTGTAAACCAATACTTTTCTAGTAACTATCTTTAAGATTCAAAATACAATTTTTCACCTGTAAAGCCCTGTACACACGATTGGTCCATCTGATGAGAACGGTCCGAGGTTTACCTGACTCACTGTAGACTTCTGGGAAAATCAATGAGCCAATCACACAGGCAGGAAATGATGTTTCTGGGGGGGGGGGGGGGGCGATTCTATACACACTCTGTGTACAGAACACCTCCATGTAGCCATTTTGCATTGCCTTTACAGAAAAGTACAGAGCTGCAGATTGATAAGGAAAGGTACATTTTAATAACATTCAATTACAATATGACTTAAGTCGCAATTGTATATGCTATATAATATATATTTTTTGCAATTTTTTTCTTTACGAAAGTGAAGTTACCCTTTAGGTATGGTTAGGCATCCTATACATTTTGAATGGGCTGTCAGCATACCTTAAAGTAGAAGGCAAGTCAAAACCTAAGGCAACAAGTCTCATGCTCCAAAAGGCATACATTAACCACTTGCCTACAGGGCACTTTCACCCCCTTCCTGTCCAGAACAATTTTCAGCTTTCAGTGCTTGAATCAAAAAAAGGGGGAGGGGGGGCAAAAGGGAAGGAAAAAGGAAAAAAAAAGGAAAAGTGTGGGGGGGGGGCAAATGGGACAGAATACACAAGGAAAGCACTCACATTTGCCACATCCGTATATAATACATATGGGAAAAAAACATCTAATCACAAGAGTGAAAGAATGGCGGACTTTGAGGCAGTGCGGAAGTATGTTAAAAAATATAGGGCCAGATTCAGAAAGAATTAGATTCCCGCAGAGTATCAGAGATACTCTACGCCGCCGTACTTTACCTGGCTCTAGGAGGAATTCAGAGAGATTTTGGCCCGTAAGGTACGGCGGCGTAGTGTATTTCTCCCGGCGGAATCAAAATACGCGAATAGGGGGCGTGAGGCATTTAAATTAAGCGCGTCCCCGCGGCGATCGAACTGCGCATGCTCCGTTCAGAAATTTCCCGCCGTGCATTGCGTGAAATCACGTCGTTACGTCATTTTTTTTGAGTAGCGTCGTTTACGGACATTCCTATTCCCGGACGAAAAAAATAAAATTGAAAGTCGACGCGGGAACGACGGCCATACTTAACATGGGCCGCGTAACGTTAGACCAGCTAATAGCTGGTTTAACTTTACGTAGCGAAAAAATGACGTACGCGATTGCGAACGACGCTCGTAACTTCGTGGATCGCCGTAAAAACCTCATTTGCATACCCCGACGCTGAAAACTACACAAACTCCACCCAGCGGCTGCAAAAAGATCGCAGCGTAGATCCGAAGGCGTACGAAGACGTAAGCCTGTCAGATCGAAGCCCAATGCCGCCGTATCATGGTTTGAGGATTCAAACTAGTTGAAATTTGAAATTACTCCTGTCTAACACCAGTTAGACAGGCGTAATCGCTCTCTGAATCTGGCCCATATATTTTAATACAAAACTAAAAAATACAATTTTACAATATAGAAAAATTTTATTGACATAGATAGAATATAACCATATGGATTATAGATTCATAGATAGTGGAACAAATCCTTTGAAGTCGCCTGCGACTTCAAAGGATTTGTTCCACTATCTATGAATCTATAATGCCTCAAAATCCACCATTATTTCACTCTTGTGATTAGATGTTTTTTTCCCATATGCAGCTTACAGTGCTGTCACACTTTGAATGACAATTGTGCAGTCATGGAAAACTGTACCCAACATTTTTATAATTTTTTTTCACCACAAATAGAGCTTTCTTTTGGTGGTATTTGATCACCTCTGCAGTTTCTATTTTGTGCGCTATAAACAAAAGAAGAGGGACAAATTTGAAAAAAAAAAAACACAATATTTTTTACTTTTTGCTATAATAAATATCAATTAAAAAAAAATCCTCAGTTTAGGCCTATACGTATTCTTCTACATATTTTTTGGTAAAAAAATCCCAATAAGCATATATTGATTGGTTTGCGTAAAAGTTATAGGCTCGGATTCACAGACATCGGCGCACATTTATGCCGCCGTAGCGTATCTTTTACGCTACGCTGGCGCAGCGCGGAGAGGCATGCACTAAATTCAGCAAGCTATTGCTCCCAACTCTGCGCCAGCGTAGCGTACATTTCGAAGGCGCAGGCTGGTGTAAGTGGAAGTAGGTGGAAGTGGGCTGGAAGTGGGCATGATCCATGCTAATGAAGCGTGACCCCATGCAAATGATGGGCCGGGCGCCAGACAAGTACTTAACCACTTGACCACTGGGCACTTAAACCCCCTTCCTGACCAGACCAATTTTCAGCTTTCGGTGCTCTCACAATTTGAATGACAATTACTCAGTCATACAACATTGTACCCATTTGAAATTGTTGTCCTTTTCTTCACACAAATAGAGCTTTCTTTTGGTGGTATTTGATCACTTCTGGGTTTTTTATTTTTTGCGCTATAAAAGAAAAACGACTGAAAATTCTGTAAAAAAAAAAAAAAACTTGTTTCTGTCATATTAGCAGGTTATTTCTCACACACAGCATATGCATACCACAAATTACACCCCAAAACACATTCTGCTATTCCTCCCGAGTATTGCGATACCACATGTGTGGGACTTTTACACAGCGTGGCCACATACAGAGGCCCAACATGCAGGGAGCACCTTCAGGCGTTCTGGAACACCCAGACCAATTCTGACATTTCTCTCCTACATGGAAAAATCATCATTTATTCGCTAGAAAATTACATAGAACCCCAAAACATTATATATGCTTTTTTAGCAAAGACCCTAGAGAATACAATGGCGGCCGTTACAACTTTTTATTTTGCATGGTATTTTCGCAGACATTTTTTGAACGCGTGTTTTAAAAAAAAACAGTTTTGTGCTTAAAAAAAAAACAGTAAAGTTAGCCCAATTTTTTTTCATAATGTGAAAGATGAAGTTACGCCGAGTAAATAGATACCCAACATGTCACACTTCAAAATTGCGCACACTCATGGAATGGCGCCAAACTTCACTACTTAAAAATCCCCATAGGCGACGCTTTAATTACTTTTATTGGTTACATGTTTTTAGTTACGGAGGAGGTCTTGGGCCAAAATGAATGCTCTCGCTCTAACGTTCGCAGAGATACCTCACATGTGTAGCCTGAACACCGTTTTCATATGTGGGCGGGACTTACGTATGCGTTCGCTTCTGCATGGGAGCACACGGGGACAGGGGTATTGCAGAGTATTTGGGTATTGCAAAGTATTGGGGTATTGCAGAGTATTGGGGTATTGCAGAGTATCGTGCAGGGTATTGGGGTATTGCAGAGTATCGCGCAGGGTATTGGGGTATTGCAGAGTATTGGGGTATTGCAGCGTATTGGGGTATTGCAGAGTATTGCGCAGGGTTTTAGGGTATTGCAGAGTATTGCGCAGGGTATTGCAGAATATTGCGCAGGGTATTGGGGTATTGCAGAGTATTGCGCAGGGTATTGCAGAGTATTGGGGTATTGCAGAGTATTGCGCAGGGTATACGGGTTTTGCTGAGTATTGTGCAGGGTATGGGGTATTGCAGAGTATTGCGCAGGGTATTGCAGAGTATTGCGCAGGGTATTGGGGTATTGCAGAGTAATGAGGTATTGCAGAGTACTGGGGTATTGCAGAGTATTGTGCAGGGTACTGGGGTATTGCAGAGTACTGGGGTATTGCAGAGTATTGTGCAGGGTACTGGGGTATTGCAGAGTACTGGGGTATTGCAGAGTATTGTGCAGGGTACTTGGGTATTGCAGGGTACTGGGGTATTGCAGAATACTGGGGTATTGCAGAGTATTGTGCAGGGTACTGGGGTATTGCAGAGTACTGGGGTATTGCAGAGTACTGGGGTATTGCAGAGTACTGGGGCAGGGATGGCTGAGCTGGGATGGATGGCTGGATCTGTGACTGCATTTGTCACAGATCCAGCCACAGCGCTGCTGCTGCCACCCGCTCCCCCCCTCTCCTCTCACACTGTACCAAACGGTACAGAGAGGAGAGGGAGGAACCGGCGTCATGAAATGACGCCGGTTTGTTTACAAGTGATCGCGCCATCATTTGACGGCGTGATCACGTGGTAAACGGCCGCTATCAGCGGCAATTTACCATGATCCGTGATGCGCCGGGTCTTCTAGACCCGGCGAGCACGGACACTTCCGCGAGCGCGTCCCAGGGGACACGCAATCGCGGAAGTGCAGGACGACGTCCCAGGGACGTCGTCCCAAAATAACTCCACCGCGCCGTAGCAGTAAAATGCCTATGGCGCGGTGGGAAAGTGGTTAAAACGAGGAACAATTTTTTAGTTGCGCTAAACCAAACAGTGTGCAATCAATGAAGAAAGACATCAATGGTGCACGTAGTCTAATGATTAGGCCACATGTATCAAATTAAATTAGGAACATCAACAAAAATAAATATAGAGCAGATTCCTGAATGAATAGTGTCAAACATTCAACGAATACCACCATATGTGACGATAAAACATTAATCGACCTGAATGCCCAATAACATTGAAGGCATACGATCGATCTGTTGCTAATTAGTAATTAGTGACAAAAAATTAATTAAAAACGGATGAATGAAAAAAATGAGATTGGATAAAGTCCAAAAGAAGGAAAAGTCCTTAATCCAGTTGTGAAATAATACACCCGTGTATACTCCAGTAGATTATAGATTTGTGATCCCAGGCTGACCCGTTGTAAATCCACCACTTTAAATCAAATCTGCTTACCAAAACTAACTTTAAATAAATAAATAAATAAATCATCTGATTTTATGCCTTGTGAGGCCCTTTCTTCTTTCATGACCCACAATATTAAATGTTTTCCGTGGAGCGTATGTAAGCCTGCCTAAAGTGGACACATAGCCAACTAATTTTTCTTTTGGATTACATGCTGTATTGGTCCATGAGGACCTATGTCTTCTGGTAAGCAGATTTGATTCAAGGTGGTGGATTCACAACGGGTCAGCCTGGGATCATGAATCTATAATCTACTGGAGTATACACAGGTGTATTATTTCACAACTGGATTAAGGACTTTTCATTCTTTTGGACTTTATCCAATCTCATTTTTTTTCATTCTTCTGTTTTTAATTAATTTTTTGTCACTAATTACTAATTAGCAACAGATCGATCGTATGCCTTCAATGTTATTGGGCATTCAGGTCGATTAATGTTTTATCGTCACATATGGTGATATTCGTTGAATGTTTGACACTATTCATTTAGGAATCTGAATGCTCTATATGCTCTATATTTATTTTTGTTGATGTTCCTAATTTAGTTTGGTACATGTGGCCTAATCATTAGACTACGTGCACCATTGATGTCTTTCTTCATTGATTGCACACTGTTTGGTTTAGCGCAACTACATTTTTTTTCCTAATTTGTTCACTGTTGTTCACAGATTAGTTGCTGCTTATTAATCCAGAGACTAGTATTGTCAACTTAGCGCAGTTGTTCCCAATTTTTCCTTAAGTACTTAAAATGAACTGCGCATGCGTCGCGACGTGGACGTATCCCCGTGCGCATTCGCACAACCACGGTGGAACAACTGCCTAAGATACGCCGGATCACTGTGTACGCCGTGAATGTAACCTATGCCCAGTCAGACCCACGTCAGCCCATATTCACAGACGTCCAACGTACTATACTTAGGCTTGTGTTCCCTGGTCCATACCTTTTCATGGGTTGCGCCTCATCTATGGGGAATAACTTTACGCCGGACGTAAAACCTACGCAAACCGTGTATACCATGCCCAAGTACGTTTGTGAATCGCCGTATTTCCCTCATTTGCATATTTGAATGCCTAATCAATGGGAGAAGAAACATACATCCAGACCATATTTGCGCCCACGCCATGCCGGCGTAAGTAAGATACGTCGGGGTAGGATGGCCTATTTTTAGGCATATCTTGGTTTGTGACTGTGGCGCACACATACCCCGGACGCATATTTACGCTACGCCGGTAAAAGGTGGGTTATGTCGGCGTAAGTGCTTTGTGAATTCGGGCCATAGTGTCTACAAAATAATGAATAGATTTATAGCATTGGTATTATTATTATTATTTTAACTAGTAATGGCGGCGATCAGCGATTTTTATTGTGACTGAAATATTGCGGAGGACAGATCGGACACTTTTGACACATTTTTGGGATCATTCACATTTATGCAGCGATTCCTGCTATAAAAATGCATTGATTACTGTATAAATGTTACTGGCAGGGAAGAGGTTTACACTAGGGGGCGATCAAGGGGTTAATGTATTCCCTAGGGAGTCATTCTTACTGTGGGGGGAGTGGAGTGACTGGGGGAGGTGACGGATAGTTGTCCCTATGTACAAGGGACACACGATCAGTCCCCTCTCCCTGACAGGACCTGGATCAGTGTGTTTACACACACCGATCCACTGTCCTGCTCAGTTACTGGGCAATCAAGGGTGCCCGGCGGCCAATCGCATCTGCCAGGAATGCGTATCGGATTCCCAGTGATGCAGCGGGCACGCGGGTGTGCCGCCAGCGGCGTGCACCCCCTTGTGGCGTTTAAAGGCGCAACGTCATATGACGTCCGCCCAGAACAACGGGGTCTTCCTCCCGCCATCTTTTGACGGCAGGTGGTTGGCAAGTGGTTAAAGTTGTGATAGGACCGGAAACATAATGGAGGTGTAAGCACCACAAGAATGTGCTTGGCTGGCATAGGGTAGGCCTCATTAATGTACTTGACAAACACATTTATTGGCAACCTTGTTTATTACATACACGTGCATACAACATAAAGTACTTTGGGAAGTATCGGACACTAGAGGCTAGTTCAGCTGTCTAACATTACTTCTTACATATCATGCTGAAGTGTTTGAATGAACTAAATGCCTCCAAGAGAGTCCTAACTTAGAACTGCAACATGAAAAATACCACGTTTTCAAAGCTTCTTTGAAGGAAGAATTAGTGAAAGTAAAGCAACATTACAGCATACAGAGAATACACTCTCCCACTGATCATTCTTTTGTGATAACATAACAACATGGTGGGGTATCATATCCAGCATGGATCACAAAGAATTGAATAAACATAATTCTAAAAAAATACATAATTTTACCAGAGAAAATATCTTGCAGCTGCACTTGGAGACTGGGGGCCAGATTCAGCAAAGGTTACGCTGGCGGATCGAGTGATCCGCCAGCGTAACAGTGGCTTTGAGCCGGCGTTTCTGTTTTCTGTAACCAGAAAACAAGAAACGCCGGGTTGAAGTTCCGATGCGGTGAGCGTAACTGAGTTTCGCCATCGCATCGTTACTTCAACTTAAAAATGGCGCCGGGGGCGTTCCCGCCGATTTACGCTCAAAAAATATGTTAATGAGCGGAAATCGGCAATTCACGATCGAAATCCGGCGCGACGCAGTGACGTTACGACGTTTCCGGACGGGATACGCGGCGCATAGTTATACCTACATGGGGCTGGCGTATCCTATGTTAGGTATAGGCGTCATCATCGCGTCGGGAAAAAAAAAAACGTCGCTTGCGTAAAACGGTCATGAATGGGAATGTGACGTCATTGACGTTCATTCACAGATTTTGGAGCATGCGCACGGGGATGTTTTGACACTCGACGCATGCGCAGTACGTCGGCGGCGGGATCGCGCGTAGTTAGCATACTACACGCCCCGTACCCGCCCAATTTGAATTCCGCCGGCTCATTTGTGATGCGCTGCCGCAACTTTAGGAGCAAGTGCTTCATGAATGACAGCACTTGCTCCTAAAAAATCGGCAGCGCAACGCAAATGAGAAGCGTTACTCCAGAGCAAAGATGCTCTGGACTACGTGAATCTGGCCCTGAAAGTCTTGGATCAATATTTCTAAAGGCTTAGATAGGATCTTACTAAGGAGCCATATATTGCCAGCAAACATCATATAAATCATTAAAAAGTATTGTTAAAGTGCAACATCAGTCTAAAAAAATGACAAATTACAGCAGTATGTTCCTTTTTTGGGTACCTGTCTGAATTGTAATGTTTTGTGCATTGTCAACACAATAAATCTAATATGCCTGCTTGTACTTAAAACTCAATTGAAGTTGCAAAAACAGATATTCAGTCAGATAGACATTTTACTATTTTAACAATCTTACCACAACTCTTTATTATAGCAGTTTTACATTGTGTCTAAATATGACTGTACAGTTTCTATGTGGCAAAACAAAAGAGACTTGCAAGGACGCCATGGACACCCCTGCCCATCTTGGGACAAACCATTACCCCCAGCACCAAAGTCAAAAGCCTCAGGGTCATTTTTGACTCCGACATGACAATGGATGCACAAATTGGGTCAGTAGATCTCACCATCTTCTGCGTCTGCTACGAAGACTCATTCCCTTCATCCCAAAAGAAGACACCGCAGTAGTGGTGGGAACAATAATCAACTCCAGGCTTGACTATGCAAACTCCCTTTACCTCGGACTCCCAAAATACCAGATTGCCCGTCTACAAGTCATTCAGAACACGGCAGCACGACTGGTAACAGGAAAAAAAAATGGGAATCAATTTCCCCTCCTGAGGTCACTCCACTGGCTGGCCGTAAAGGACCGAGTCACATTTAAGGCCCTCTGCCTAACACACAAATGTGTACATAGAATCACTCCCCCCCCCCAATATTTATGTGAGAAAAAAAAATATCACAACCCCAATCGCGTTCTTTGATCAACTAACCAATACACTGGATGCCATAAATGCAGCCCTACTACAGTCAGCCGACTTAGTAGCACCAAAACGCAAAGCCCGTAACCGGGAAAACAAGGCCGGCTGGTTCAATAACCAGCTGTTGCTACTGAAGCAAGAGCATAGAAGGGCAGAAGCTGCCTGGAAAAGAAGCGCTTCTGAGGAGAACCTCTCCATCTACAAAATAGCAACAAGAAAATACCACAAAGAAATCTTCAAAGCCAAGAAAAATTATTTTTCCAAGGCTATCAACAGCGCCCTAAACCGCCCCTGTGAACTCTTCAAGCTGGTCACTCAGACCATGAATCCAGGCTGTCTTGAGGCCCCCAATTCAGATACCCAAGAATTTTGCAATGAATTGTCGGATTTCTTCATCAATTAAATTGAGAGAATCCGAGAAAGCATTCAGCAAAACAATACCCCCCTCAACCCCCCCCCCCCCTCAACCCCCCCCCCGATCAACCACACAACACCCATAGAAACTTTCTACAGCCAACAAAGTTCACTCTGGAACCCATCTCCGCCGATGCCACAGAAAAGATCATCGGCGCTTTGCGTAACAGCACATTGCCTAATGATGTCATCCCCACTAAGCTGCTGAAGGAATGTGCCGATATCCTGGCACCTCCCATCATGCAGCTTATAAACCAGTCATTTAAGGAAGACATAGTGCCCTCCCTGCTGAAAGAGGGCACAATCCAGCCCATCTTGAAGAAACCTACCCTGGACCCCAAGGACCCAACTCACCGCCGTCCCATAACAATGCTAAATGTTTTCTCCAAGGTAATGGAGAAAGTAGTGGTACAACAGCTGCAACAGCATCTAGATACCCATAATCTACTTGATCCATTACAATTGGGCTTCCGTCCTGGACACGGGACGGAAACACCATTGCTCAAAATATGGGACGACGCTCTTGAGGCCGCAGACGAAGGAGAATCTTGTCTCCTGATTCTGCTTTACCTAAGCGCAGCCTTTGACACGGTAGACCACAAACTTTTACTGACTCGGCTGGCTGAAGTAGCCAGAGTCGCAGAAGGTGATTTACCATGGTTTTCCTCCTTTTTGGAAAACCGATCACAAACAGTGAAATTGGGACCTTTCACTTCTGAAAAATGCACAGTGTCATGTGGAGTCCCTCAAGTATCACCCCTGTCACCGGTGCTCTTTAACATCTATCTTCGCCCTCTCTTTGAAATCATCAGTAGTCGATGACTACTTTATCACTCATATGCAGACGACACGCAACTGTATTTACGCATCTGCAATAAAAAGGATCATCATCTCAGTTTAGAGAATTGTCTCTCTTTGATAGAAAACTGGATGACTTATGCCGCGTACACACGATCACTTTTTGTGATGAAACAAAATGTCGTTTTATGTGACGAAACAAAACTAAGTTTTTCAAACTTCATTTTCCAAAACGACGCTGCATACACACCATCGTTTTTCCAAAATGCTCTAGCAAAGCGTGGTTACGTAGACCACGTTCGACGGCACTCTGTTCCATTGAAACTCTGTCTGATAACTTGCTTATGAGCATGCGCGGGTTTAAAAACGTTGTTTTGCCCACACACCATCACTTTTTATGACACAAAAAATGACATTTTGAAAAACGACACAAAAAATTCAAGCATGTTCAAATTTTTTTTTGCTCGTTTTTTTGAAGACATAAAACAACGTTTTGCCCACACACGATCATTTTAAATGATGTTTTTGAAAACGTCGTTTTTTTTTCATCACAAAAAGTGATCGTGTGTACGCGGCATAAGAGTTATCTTAAACTCAACAATTCCAAAACAGAACTCCTTCTGTTTCATGCCAGTCGCAAAAGTCAACTGGCAACAACCTAGACACCTCTGTCCATTCTGGGCCAGATCATCACCCCTAGCTCCAAAGTCAAGTTTCGGGGTCATCTTTGACACCTACATGACAATGGACGCACAAATAGGGTCAGTAGTCAGCGGATCTCACCATCTGTTGCGCCTACTACGCAGAAAAAACCCTGGGAATCAATCTCACCTTCAGAGATCCCTTCACTGGTTGCCAGTAAAAGACAGAATTGCTTTTAAAGCTCTCTGTCTGACTCATAAATGCATCCATGGGAAAGCCCCGCAATATCTTTGCGAAAAAATAGAAGCCCACAATCCCAATCGCGTTCTGCCAGATACAAATCCAAAGGAGAAAGAAGGTTTGCTTTCCAAGGTCCCAGACTATGGAACGCTTTACCAACCAGCATTTGGTTGGAGGAAAACCACCTGACCTTCAGAAGACGGATTAAAACTCTCCTCTTTTGAGGGCATGAGAGACAGGAACAACGAGCGCCCAGAGGCGATTTAGTTTGCATGTTTCGCGCTATATAAGCTTTAAAAAAAAAATCTATTAAAAAAGTCACGCTACAAGACCAGAGGAGAACGAAGATTTGCAGTCCAAGGACCGCGACTGTGGAACGCACTACCAACTAATATCCAAGCGGAAGGGAATCACCAGGCCTTTAGGAAAAAACTCAAGATCTACTTATTCTGAAGGCTAAATAGAAGGAATGAAATGAAAAGGGGGAATGGCAGCCTCTAGCCCCCCCCTTTCATCATGGGAAGGTGGCGGGAGGGCAGTTTGCAGGGCTCATTTTGGTGCCCCTGGTCTATCAGGCATTTGGGCGGGCTGACTGGTCTGAGGAGAGCTTGACCTAGTGACCTCTGGTGACTTGGGGAAAGCCCGCTCAGATAAACTGGTTTATTCCAGTTTCCACAGGTGCTCTTTACCTGGCAGCTTGAAAAGCCGGCCTAAATGGGGTATAAATAGAAGGTCCCCACAGCGGGAGGCTCAGCCGCCTCAGTGGACTGAAGAGCTGTGGTGTTCTCGCCCACCCCCCCCCTTTTTTTGTTATTTTTCTTTCTATTTCCTTTGTCACTGTGAAGTTTTTAATAATAAATATATAATAATATATATATATAATATATTTATATGTATATATACGTTGCTCATTCTTAGTTCATGTTTGAATGTCTTTCTTTATGGTGGGTAATTTGTCATTTGCAGCCTGAGCCGTAGTGGTTAGGTTTGCTAAAGTTTATTTATATTTTAATTTATTCTTAAAATTATTGTTGTTTACCCACTAGTTATTTATTTATATTTAATTATTTATTTATATTTAATTATTTATATTTATCTATTTATTTAAACCAGTAATAAACATCCGCGGCCATTATTATCCAACTGAGTTGTCTGCTGCCATTTTTTATATTTTTAAGTAAAATGTCATAAGTTGTTTCAATTATCTTGCCGTCTACTTTCCCATGGATGCCAAGCGCCTTGAGGCGATTCAGTTCACATTTGTAGCGCTATACAAGTTATTCATTCACTCACTCATTAAAATTGCTTTTTTAGATGATAAATAGACATGTGCATTCGTTTTCATCTGAATGCATTTTCGTCCAAATTTCGTTAATTTCGTTAATTTCGATAATTTTCGTTATCGTTTTAACAAAAGAAAACAAACGCGCAGAATCCGAAACCCGAAAGATCCAACATAAAAAAAATATTTAATTTATTTATTCAAGATGAACTAGGCCTTTAACCACTTAAGGACCGGTTCACAAGTATATATGTAGGCAGAATGGCACCGACAGGCAAATCGGCGTATATTTACATCACTTTGAATTTGCGGTCATGCACGCGCCTGCCGTGAGCTCCGCAACTGTGCCTGCGGGACCCGTGGAATCGATGTCCACCGGTGTCCCGCGATCGGGTCACAGAGCTGATTAACGGGTTTAACCACTTGCCTACTGTGCACCTACACCCCCTTCCTGCCCAGACAAAATTTTAGCTTCCGGCACTGCGTCGCTTTAACTGACAATTGCGCGGTCGTGTGATGTGGCTCCCAAACAAAATTGATGTCCTTTTTTTCCCCACAAATAGAGCTTCCTTTTGGTGGTATTTGATTGCCCGTGCGGTTTTTATTTTTTGCGCTACAAACAAAAAAAGAGCGACAATTTTGAAAAAAGACACAATATTTTTCGCTATAATAAATATCCCATTTAAAAAAAAAATGTTATCTCAGTTTAGGCCGATACATATTCTTCTACATATTTTTGGTAAAAATAAATAAAAAAATAGCAATAACCGTCCTTCTGACGTCACCACCCGGAGTACGAGCTGTTCCCCTCAAAGCTCACTGATCCTGGACACCGCTTTCTACTAGCTTCCCAGCAAAGACTTTTTATACTCCAAAGGACATTTTCCTACCAGCCGCTGTCCAGTCTTGAGTGTCAGCACCTCCATCTCCTGCAGTGACACACTCGGCACCCTCCAAGCCTCTGATTGGATGTTTGATACAGCCTGCATATGCTTGAGATCCCCTGCTCTCTTAGACTGCCAGCATCTCATCTCCTGCTGTTGTCATACATGTAAGTGCTGGATACGCTTTATTTGTTATTAAAAATCCTAGATAACCTAGAGGCGCTTTTCTTCTCCTTTTTTCTTTTCCATGTATATTTAAGTTGACTTCACTCTCGTAGAAGCAGCCCTGGTTATCTACAACAAATCCATCTACCACATGATAACTCCTCTATAGACATGGACTTCTGAACCTAATTTCATGGACTATAATAAGCAAAATTTTATAATCGCTGCTAATGCACCTTTGCACTAGTTAGTTATTTTATTTCTTATGCCGAACATTATCTATGAACATTCTGAGCGCTGTATTCCTGTGTTAATAACCATATAGTGACTGGTTTGCGCAAAAGATATATTGCCTACAAAATATGGGACATAATTATGATTTTTTTTTTTTACTAGGAATGGCGGTGATCTGCGTTTTTTTTTTGGGACTGCGACATTATAGCGGACACATCGAACACTTTTGACACATTTTTGGGACCATTCACATTTATACAGTGAACAATGCTATAAATATGCATTGATTACTGTATAAATGTGACTGGCAGGGAAGGGGTTAACCACTAAGGGGCGGGGAAGGGGTTAAATGTTTCTCCTAGTTTGTGTTCTAACTGTAGGGGGAGGGGAGTCACTGGGGGAGGTGACCTATTGTGTCCCTATGTACAAGGGACACAGATCGGTCTCCTCTCTCCCTGACAGGATGTGGAGCTCTGTGTTTTCACACAGAGCTCCACGTCCCTGCTCAGTTACTCGGCAATCGCGTGTGCCCGGCGGCCACCGCGGCCGCCGGGCACGCGCACGGTGTTGTCAGTAACGCGACACGGCTTAAAATGACACAACATCATATGAGGTGATGTCAGAATAATGGAGTATCCCGGCGGGTATTAAGTGGTTAAATACAGTATCTCCCTGTTCTGCCTAGTGACACTGTCACTGATTGTGTGCTCCCTCTCATTGGGAGCAGTGATCAGTGATGTGTCACTCGTAGCCACAGCCCCAAACAGTTATAATCTCTCCCTAGGACACACTTGATCCTTTCCTAGCCCCCTAGTGGTTAACCACTTCACTACCAGTCACATTTACACAGTAACCATCGCATTTTTATAGCACTGAAGGCTGTATAAAGGTGAATGGTCCCAAAATATTGCCAAAAGTGTCTAATAAGTCTGCCATATTGTCGCAGTCATGATAAAAATCATTGATCACCGCCATTATTAGTAAAAACAAATATTAATAAAAATGCAATAAAACTATCCCCTATTTTGTAGACGTTATACTTTTTGCGCAAACCAATCAATAAATGGTTATTGTGATTTTTTTACCAAAAATATGTAGAAGAATACGTATCAACGTAAACTGAGGAAAACTTTTTTTTATAGATTTTTTGGGGATATTTGTTATAGCAAAAAGTAAAAAATATTGCTTTTTTTTTTTTTTTAAATGTACGCTTTTTTTTTGCTTATAGCGCAAAAAATAAAAACCGTAGAAGTGATAAAATACAACCAAAAGAAAGCTTTATTTTTGGGGAAAAAAAGGATGTCAATTTTGTTTGGGAGCCACTTGGCACGACCGCGCAATTGTCCGTTAAAGCGACGCAGTCCTGAATCGCAAAAGTGACCTGGTTATTTGGCAGCCAAATGGTCCGGGGCTGGAGTGGTTAATTCTTTCTCATTATATTTAAAACCGTGAAATATATACAGTACAATATTTCAACTTTGTATTTCACAGTTTGCCTCTAGTTTCACTTTAAGATGTCTGTGTGTTTCTAAACCAAGGAATGTGTGGTTTTTTTAGGTTTTAAAGTACAGAAGTATTTGCAGGAATCCATGGCAGGATGGATAGTACTTGATTCACTCATCTCTAAAAAAGTAAAGTTTATAAAGTAAAATGAATATAACTTTATCCAAAAACAGAAGATACAATTCAGATTTAAACTAAGCACAATATTAAAACATTAATATTGAGAAAATGCAAATTAACCTTTTTAGTTTGTGGTTTCAGTCATATTAAATAGTGAGAAAAATATTTCATTCACGGTACAGTAAACACTTACTGCACAAAATGCAATGGTCTTGTTAAAGCCCAACTTTGTACTAAAGTTATAGCACCAAATGGCTCTGTATTTTAAAAATATTAAATGTAATCTTTACTACAAGGAGAAAAATCATTCTTTCAACATTCACCCCATGAAGGAACATTGGCCCAGATTCATAGAGCAATTACGCCTGTCTAACTGGTGTTAGACAGGAGTAATTTCAAATTTTGCGCGCCGTATCACTAGTTTGAATCCTCAAACCATGATACGGCGGCTTCGGGCTTCGATCCGAGAGGCTTACGTCTTCATAAGCCTTCGGATCTACGCTGCGATATTTTTGCGGCCGCTGGGAGGAATTTGCGTCGTTTTCATGCGTCGGGATATGCAAATTAGTTTTTACGGCGATCCACGAAGGTACGAGTGTCCCTCGCAATCGCCTACGTCATTTTTTGGCTACGTAATGTTAGAGGAGCTTTTTGCTGGTCTAACAGTGCGTAACCCATGTAAAGTATGGCCGTCGTTCCCGCGTCGATTTGAAAATATATATTTTTTTTAACGTAACTCGTTCGGGAATAGGAATGTACGTAAACTACGCTACTACGACGTAACGATGTGATTTTGCGCAATGCACGGCGGGAAATTTGCGAACGGAGCATGCGCAGTTCGATTGCCGCGGGAACACACCTATTTTAAATGCTTCACGCCCCCTACTCGCGCAGATGGATTGCGACGGGAGAAATACACTGGCTCCCAGTTCATGTTGCTGGCTTAAGTGATTTTCTAAACGGAAGTGTGATTTTTAAACACAAGTGGGAAGAGTTAAAAAACAGGAGTTTGCTTTTAACTGTTTCTGCTTGCAAGTGTCATTTTTTTCTCTGACACTTTTTAAACAGTGGGGAGTGTTTAATTGTAAACAGGTGAAGAGGTGAAGAGGTGAGTATAAAAGTCTCAGTCAAAACTCCCATAAGGAGCTGGCTCCCAGTTCATGTTGCTGGCTTAAGTGATTTTCTAAACAGAAGTGTGATTTTTAAACACAAGTGGGAAGAGTTAAAAAACAGGAGTTTGCTTTTAACTGTTTCTGCTTGCAAGTGTCATTTTTTTCTCTGACACTTTTTAAACAGTGGGGAGTGTTTAATTGTAAACAGGTGAAGAGGTGAAGAGGTGAGTATAAAAGTCTCAGTCAAAACTCCCATAAGGAGCTGGCTCCCAGTTCATGTTGCTGGCTTAAGTGATTTTCTAAACAGAAGTGTGATTTTTAAACACAAGTGGGAAGAGTTAAAAAACAGGAGTTGAAAACAGAAGTTAAGACAGGAGTCTTCTAAACTGTAAGTAACATCTTAAACTTCCTACAAGTAATTATATTGTAACTGGGAAATGTGTGCTAGCAGGGTTGAAGGTTTTGCTCAGTGCACAGTGTGTCACATGTATACAAAATTGGTGCAACAGCTCCAGGATGGATACCGCTGTGACAGATGTGAGCAGGTTGCCCTTCTGGAAGCTCGCATTAGAGATCTGGAGGAACAAGTTGCAACACTGGGCAGAAAGGACAACCTTGAAAGGGGTCCTCTGCTCGCTGAGCAGGTGGTCAGTAGGGTTAATGTGGAGGGTGGAGGGGCAAGTCAGGATTATCAGATAGGAAGATGGGTTAATGTAGTTAGAGGGAGTGGAAGGGGCTTGCAGACAAGGAAGGCCAATCCTGTGTTTGTGCATCAAAACAAATTTGCCAAGTTGGGTGAAGATGTGGAGGTGGCTAACACAGAGGTGGCAGCCCTAGATGTTACTGCTACCCCTAACAGCCGGGAGAGCAACCCATCTAGTAGAAGTGGTGAGGGGAGTGCAGGTAGGCCTAGACAGTTGGTGGTAATAGGGGATTCTATAATCAGAAGGACTGATAGAATAATTTGTCGCCAGGATCGCCTCAACCGAATGGTTTGCTGTCTCCCTGGTGCCAGGGTTCGGCATGTGGTGGACCGGGTGGATAAATTACTGGGAGGGGCTGGGCATGACCCAGCTGTCTTGGTCCATGTTGGAACCAATGACAGTATACATGGAAGGTGGAGGCTCCTTAAGAATCAATTTAAAGAACTAGGCTGCAAGATGAAGGGAAGGACCTCCAAGGTGATATTCTCTGAAATATTGCCTGTGCCATGCGCAACACAGGAAAGGCAGGGGGAGATTAGAGAGCTGAATGCATGGCTAAAGACCTGGTGTAGGAAGGAGGGATTTGGGTTTCTAGAGCACTGGGATGACTTTTCATTGGGGTGCAACCTATATGCTAAAGATGGTTTGCACTTGAATGGAAGGGGGTCTGCTGTGCTGGGGGAGAGGTTTAGGGGAATGCTGGAGGAGTATTTAAACTAGACTTGAGGGGGGAGGGTGAACGTGAATTACATCGGGCACACAGGTCAGTTAGGGGTCAGACATTAATGGAGAGTGGAATGGGGATAGATGGAGGTGGGGTTATGGCAGGTGACAAGAAAGTTCCCATGTTGCAAACAGCCATTGGAAATTATAGTGCCATTTGCACTACTAAAAATTATATGAATCATATGAAAAACGCCAGCGAAAAATGTAACAATACATTTAAGTGTTTGTTCACCAATGCCAGAAGCCTTCCAAGCAAAACAGGTGAGTTGGAAGCTCTGGTGCATGAGGAGAGCTATGATGTAATCGGTATTGCTGAAACTTGGCTTCAATCCTCACATGACTGGGCTATTAATATTCCTGGCTATGCTCTCTTTCGGAAAGACAGGGTAAAAAGGAAAGGTGGAGGGGTCTGTCTCTATGTGAGAAGTGACCTCAAAGCAAGCGTGAAAGAGGACCTGGTTGATGGAGAGTGTGATGAAGTTGAAGCATTATGGGTGGAACTGCATACAGATGTGCGTAGTTCAAAGCTAATCATTGGAGTTTGTTATAGACCACCCAATGTTAATGAGGAGGTGGAGACTCAGCTCCTTGCACAGATGGAAAGGGCTGCAAGGGCAGGGACGGTGATAATAATGGGGGATTTTAACTACCCAGAAATTGACTGGAATAATGGAATTTCTGGGACAGTTAAAGGACAAAAATTTAAAAACCTATTGCAGGACAATTTTATGGTCCAGTTTATTGAGGCCCCAACTAGGAATGATGCTCTGTTGGACCTGGTAATCTCAAACCATGCAGAGCTCATTACTAATGTTCAGATAAAGGAACACCTGGGTAGCAGTGATCATAACATGATTTCATTTAATGTAAACTATAAGCAAGAAATACATACAGGAAAGATAAAAACACTTAATTTCAAGAGAGCAAATTTTCAAAGCATGAGGACTGCTCTCCAGGGCTTGGACTGGGAGGGAATATTGGCACCGATGAATACAGAACAGAAATGGGAATTCTTCAAAAAGACTCTTTGGAACCTCACTGCAAAGTATATTCCCATGGGCAATAAGTTTAAAAGGCTACAGATAAAACCTATGTGGCTCACGGTTAAAGTTAAAAAAGCTATAAACAATAAGAAAATAGCTTTTAAAAAATATAAAAATGAAGGAACACTAGTGTCGTTTAAATGTTACAAAGAATATAATAGAATATGTAAAAAGGAAATCAAGGATGCAAAAATTCAAAATGAACGACAGATTGCAAAAGATAGTAGGACAAACCCCAAAAAATTCTTTAAATATATTAATAGTAAAAAGGTCACGTCTGAGCATGTAGGCCCTTTACAAAATAATCTAGAGTGGGTGACTGAGGACATAGAGAAGGCAAATTTATTAAATGCTTTTTTCAGCTCTGTGTATACAATGGAGAATGGGGGAGCTCATGTCGATATAGGGGGTGGGAGTGACACAGCCCCAAATCCACAATGGCTCAAAAGTGATATGGTCCAGAAATATTTAGACAGAATAAAGGTGGATAAAGCACCTGGACCAGATGGCATCCACCCACGGATCCTAAAAAAATTGAGCTCTGAAATTTCAAAGCCACTGTATCTAATATTTAGGGACTTATTAATGACAGGAATAGTACCACTGGATTGGCATAAAGCCAATGTGGTGCCCATATTTAAAAAGGGAACAAAGTCTTTACCTAGTAACTATAGACCTGTTAGTTTAACTTCTATAGTTGAAAAGATACTGGAACGTTTAATAAAAGACCACATGGATGAGTTCTTGCTGGAAACAAACTATTTAAGCAGCAGACAGCATGGATTCATGAAGGACAGAAGTTGTCAGACAAACCTGATTTCCTTTTATGAAGAGGTAAGTAAAACCCTGGACAGAGGCGTGGCAGTGGACGTGGTATACTTGGATTTTGCAAAAGCGTTCGATACAGTTCCCCACACACGGCTCATGTGTAAGGTAAGGTCTACAGGATTAGATATATCAGTTTGTAAATGGATAGAAAACTGGCTGAAAGACAGAATTCAGAGAGTTGTGGTTAATGATTCTTACTCTGAATGGTCCAAGGTTATCAGCGGTGTACCCCAAGGTTCAGTGTTGGGTCCCTTACTTTTCAATATATTTATAAATGATATTGGGTCTGAGATCAAAAGTAACATTTCTGTTTTTGCAGATGACACCAAGCTATGCAGTGGAATAACGTCCTTACAGGATGTCTCCAATTTACAAGCCGACCTCAATGCTCTGTCTAATTGGGCGACTAAGTGGCAGATGAGGTTTAATGTTGATAAATGTAAAGTTATGCACTTGGGGGCTAAGAATATTCATGCATCATACATGCTAGGGGGAGTACAACTGGGGGGATCTGTAGTGGAGAAGGATCTGGGTGTTTTAGTTGATCATAAGCTCAATAATGGCATGCAATGCCAAGCTGCGGTTTCCAAAGCGAGCAAAGTCCTTTCTTGTATTAGGAGAGGTATGGACTCCAGAGATAGAGATATCATTTTGCCCCTGTTACAAATCATTAGTAAGACCTCATCTGGAATATGCAGTCCAGTTTTGGGCACCAGTTCTCAAAAAGGATATCGGAGAACTGGAGAAAGTGCAGAGAAGGGCAACCAAACTGATAAGAGGCATGGAGGAGCTCAGCTATGAGGAAAGATTAGAGGAACTGAATTTATTCACTCTTGAGAAGAGGAGAATAAGGGGGGATATGATCAACATGTACAAATACATAAGAGGTCCATATAGTGAACTTGGTGTTGAGTTATTCACTTTAAGGTCAACACTGAGGACAAGGGGGCACTCTTTACGTCTGGAGGAAAAGAGATTTCACCTCCAAATACGGAAAGGTTTCTTCACAGTAAGAGCTGTGAAAATGTGGAACAGACTCCCTCCAGAGGTGGTTCTGGCCAGCTCAGTAGATTGCTTTAAGAGAGGCCTGGATTCTTTCCTAAATGCACATAATATAACTGAGTACTAAGTTTTGTAGGTAAAGTTGATCCGGGGTAAATCCGATTGCCTTTCGGGGGATCAGGAAGGATTTTTTTCCCCTCCGGTAGCAAATTGAATCATCGCTCTGCTGGGGTTTTTTGCCTTCCTCTGGATCAACTGTGGGTATGGAGTTGGGTGTATGGGAGGATGTACTGTGTTTTACTTTGTTTTTTTTTTTTTTGTTTTTTTGTTTTTTTTTATGGTTGAACTGGATGGACTTGTGTCTTTTTTCAACCTGACTAACTATGTAACTATGTAACTATGTAACTATGTAACACTACGCTGCCGTCGTTTACTGGACAAAATCTACCTGGATTCCACGTAGAGCCAGGTAAAAAACGGCGGCGTAGTGTATTTCTGATACTCTACGAGAATCTAATTCTCTCTGAATCTGGGCCATTGTCACTAGTAATAGTAGTAGTAATAGTTTTTGCAGTATTCTTTTTCTTTTGAAACATAATAAATACTTAAATAAAAAAATATAAATATTTCCATTTTTCTTAACCTGCAGTCCTGAAATAATCAAACATATACATTATATAAGACTGATGAGAAATCCTTCAGAGACTTGTTAAGGTGATACTTGGCACACACTGTTTAAAGAGGTTGTACAGACACATGTTTTTTTTTTTACCTTCATGCATTCTGTGCATAAAGATATAAACATTGGCCGCAATTTTAAATGTGCGCCGTCGTATCTTTGCGCTGATTCACAAAGCGAGATATGCCGAAAAACATGGCTTCATTCGGCGTTCCCATGTTAAATATGCAAATGAGCAAGATACGCCGTGTCACGAACGTAGATGCGCCCAGCCACTTCATATACGCGTAAGGCTTACGTCCGGCGTAAAGTTACCCCTGCTATATGAGGTGCAGCTAATGCAAAGGTATGGGCCATGGAACAATGCCGTTGAATTTTACGTTGTTTACGTAGTACGTGAATAGGGCTGGGCGTAGGTTACGTTCACTCATCGTAGGCATTGCGCGCCTACGTCACTTAGGCATTCTATCCGACGTGCTTCTGAACATGTGCACTGGTATACATCCACGGGCGGCGCATGCGCCGTTCGTTAGGCACATAATTTGCATGGGGTCACGGTTAATTTTAATAAGACACGCCCACTGCCAAACTAGTTTGGCGCATTTACGCTACGCCACCATAACTTAGGGAGCAAGTGCTTTGTGAATACAGCACTTGCCTCTCTAAGTTGCGGCGGCGTAGCATAAAGAAGATACGTTACGCCGCTCTAAAGATACGCCCGGGTAAGTGAATCCGGGCCCCAGTGTTTATTTTTTAAATAAACAAAAAACAAGGCTTTAGAACCACTTTAAATGCAATATTTCCATTCTGTTTTAGATCTTGCTGTTGTGTATTAGTCTGTATAAGAAAGACGTGGCTTTATTGTGAAGGAAATATTTATAACACTACAAAGCTTGCAGAGATCATTGATTTTCTGCTAGCAAGGCCTTGGATGTGATTTCCCTGGTGAAGTGTCTAATACTCTGGAAATGTCACACATACAGAATTGTACTTGTTGTTTTCTTCATTATTATTAGAGAGTTAAATATTAAATCCTGCTTTATCCAATATGAATAAGTGGCAAAATGGAGAACAAGTAACTATAGGGAAGATGACAAGTCTCTCGCTTAGTCTTAAAAAATTGGAGGCATGCCAATTCCATCTTTACTACAATGAGAGAAATCATCCTTTCCGCATTCACCCCATGACGGACATTGTCACTACTAATAAAATGTAAACTTTTGGAAATATTCCACATGCTTGTGCATAAAGTTCTCTACTTAACAAAATATACTAGGCCTCCATGGAATTGATTTTACCTCTTTATAAGGTGCAAGGAGAAAATATTTTTTTTTAGGAGTTTCCATCTCTAAAAGTCTTAGTAATCAATACAATTTTAATGTTGTAAGTGTATAGCTGGGCACTCAGGGGTTGATTTTCTAAAGGCAAAAAGGCTGTGAACAGTCTATTGGGTAATTCAACGGCATATGCCGCATACACACGATTGGTTAAACCGATGAGAATGGTCTGATGGACTGTTTTCATCGGTCAAAACCGATTGTGTGTGGGCGCCATCGGTTATTTAACCATCAGTTAAAAAAAGCCAACTTGTTTTAAATGTAACCAATGGATTCCTAACCGATAGAACAAAACTGATCGTTAGAAGGCACGACCATCGGTTAAAAATCCGCGCATGCTCAGAATCAAGTCTACGCATGCTTAAAAGCATTGAACTTCATTTTAGCATTGAACTTCATTTTTTTTCAGCACGTCGTTGTGTTTTTCGTCATTGCGTTCTGACACAATCTTTTTTTTTAACCGATGGTGTGTAGGCACGACTGACCATCAGTCAGCTTTATCGGTTAACCGATGAGAACGGTCCTTCAGACCATTCTCATCGGATGGACCGATCATGTGTACACGGCGATAGTGTTGTCAAACTTACGAGGTGGTATCAAAAAGTTTGGAGACTAGTTTTGTAACACGCCAACAGATGGCTGTATGCACAGTCACAGAGAGCACTGGCCTTCATAAGTCAGCGACATCATCCTGTGTACATCAGAAGCTGTGCAACTGGTGCTATTCTGACCACTTGCGTTACCATGTCTGCTTTTTCAAGATACACAGCAAGTTAGAACAAAGAGAAAAAGTTAAATTCTGCGCACAATTTTGCACACTGAATTATGAAGGTGATCCCTGTGACTGTGTGTGCAGTCTTGTGCTGCCATCTGTTAGCGTGTTAGAAAATTACTCTCAAAACTAATAAATACTAATTATGCACAGTATCTCACAAAGTGAGTACACCCCTTACATTTTTGTAATATTTTATTATAACTTTAAATTACACTTTGCTTCAATGTAAAGTAGTGAGTGTACAGCTTGTATAAGTGTACATTTTCTGTTGCCTCGAAATAACTCAACACACAACCATTAATTTCTAAACTGCTGGCAACAGAAGTGAGTAAACCTCTGATTAAAAATGTCCAAATTGGGACATTTTCCCTCCCTGGTGTCATGTGACGTGTTAGTGTTATAAGGTCTCAGATGTGAATGGGGAGCAGGTGTGTTAAATGTGATTTTATCACTCTCACTCTCTCATACTGGTTACTGGAAGTTCAACATGGCACCTCATGGCAAAGAAATGTCTGAGGATCTGAAAAAAAGAATTGTTGCTCTACATAAAGATGGCCTAGGTTTTAAGAAGATTGCCAAGACCCTGAAACTGAGCTACATCAAGGTGGCCAAGACCATACAGCGGTTTAACAGGACAAGTTCCACTCAAAAGAGGACTCGCTATGGTCAACCGTAGAGTGTACGTGCTCAGTGTCATATCCAGAGGTTGTCTTTGGGAAATAGACATATGATTGCTGCCAGCATTACTGCAGAGGTTGAAGGGGTGGGGAGTCACATTGTCAGTACTCAGACCATATGCCACACATTCAATCAAATTGGTCTACATGGCTGTTCTGCCAGAAGGAAGCCTCTTCTAAAGATGATGCACAAGAAAGCCGCAAACAGTTTTCTGAAGACAAGCAGACTAAGGACATGGATTACTGGAACCATGTTCTGTGGTCTGATGAGACCAAAAGAAGTAGTTGGTTCAGATGGTGTCAAGTGTGTGTGGCGACAACCAGGTGAGTGCAAAGACAAGTGTTTCTTGCCTACAGTCAAGCATTGAGGTGGGAGTGTCATGGCCTGGGGCTGCATGAGTGCTTCCGTCACAGGTTAGCTACAGTTCAACGAGGGAACCATAAATGTCAACATGTACTGTGACATACTGAAGCAGAGCATGACCCTCTCGCTTCGGAGACTGAGCCGCAGGACAGTATTCCAACATAACGACCCCAAACACACCTCCAAGATGACAACTGCCTTGCTAAAGAAGCTGATGGTAAAGGTGATGGACTGGCCAAGCATGTCTCCAGAGCTAAACCCTATTGAGTGAAGGGGAACAGGTAATATAACCACTGAGGTGTACTTCCTAGGTAATGCAGGATAACTGTCAGTGACACGTTCAGATCTGAGAGACACCCAAGAATACTCATGAACAGTTGCGGAGTGTAATTAAGGACTGTCTGGTTCATTTAGCACAGGCACGCAGTATTTATGGAGTTGTGAAGATGATAAAGTGGGGGCTAGGAGGGACTATCTATTTGTTACCAGAACAAGACACAGGTCATCTCTAGCAAACATCTGCTTCCATCCTGACAATGCAAGTTCCCGTTTTCATCTCAATGATGTATGTTGCAGTTAGAACTTTAAATGTTTTCTGAGACTTCGGCTTAACCTCAAGCCACAAGATATAACAGTCTATGTACGTGAGAAACAGATGTTGCCTACAGATAAAGACATATGACAGACATTCACAGAAACAGGAAGCTTGTTCCAGGAGATAGCTTAGCCACAAATAACTGACAAACTCTTATTTTTTATGTAAACCAGAGATGAGTCATGCTAAAAACTCATATATACTGTACATATTTAGCAAAACATAGCGAAATCTAGAAAACAGAGAAAGAATTGTTTTATACATTCTCTTACATTGAGCATCTGTGGGGCATCCTCAAATGGAAGGTGGAGGAGCATAATGTCTCTAACATCCAGCTTTGTGATGTCATCATGGAGGAGTGGAAGAGGACTCTATTGGCAACCTGTGAAGCTCTAGTGAACTCCATGCCCAAGAGGGTTAAGTCAGTTCTTAAAAATAATGGTGACCACATAAAATATTGACACTTTGGGTCCAATATGGACATTTTCACTTAGGGGTGTACTCACTTTTGTTGCCAGCGGTTTATTAATGTCTGTGGGTTGAGTTATTTTGAGAGGACAGCGAATGTACACTGTTAGACAAGCTGTACACTCAGTACTTTACATTGTAGCAAAATGTCATTTCCTCATGCCTTGTACACACGATCGGTTTTCCAGACTGGAAAACTGTCATGTATTCTCCATAGCAGTTTTCCCGACAGGAAAACTGCTAGCAAAAAAAAATTAACTTGTTCTCTTTTTTCCCGCCGTGATTCTCTGTGTTTTTTTGATCGGTAATTTTCCTATGGGAAACACTACAGTGGAGCATACACAAGGCCGGTTTTCCCGACCAAAGCTGTCATGGCAGTTTTCGTGTTGGGAAAACCGACCGTGTGTACACGGGGAAAAGCAACCAAGCAAGTTCTCGGTTTTCCCCTCATTTTCCTGGCGGACTTCTGACTGCCTGGAAAACCGATCTTGTGTACGAGGCATCAGTGTTGTCACTTGAAAAGATAGAATAAAATATTTATAAAAATGTGAGGGGTGTACCAGATGGTGTTGACCACTTATCCTTATTTATTTTTCTTCCTCCAATTTGAAGACTCTCCTTTCAGTAGCAACTCAGGAAAAATAAGAGAGAAGAGGCTCGCATAGTGTAAAACCTTTTAAAGCTTTATTAACCACTTCAATACAAGACGCCTTTACCCCCTTCCTGGCCGGGCCAATTTTCAACTTTCAGTGCTGTCACGCTTTCAATGACAATTGGGTGTTCATGCAACACTGTACCCATAAGAAATGTTTATCATTTTTTTTCATACAAATAGAGCTTTTTTTCAGAGGTGTTAAATCACCACTGGTTTTTATTTTTTCTAAGTAAATGAAAAAAATATTGCGCTTTTCTTAATTTCTGTTATAAAATTTGCAAATAAAAATTCTTTCTTCATAAATATAGGTATTTTGCTACATTTCTTTGGTGAAAATATTTTTTTCTATTTATTCTGTAGGAAAGAGTCCATATATCTGAAAATTGATCAGTCCTAATGTACTGACACCCCATCTCATTTTCTGAGGTCTGAAAATGACAAAATACGGGCATACCCCACTTTTAAGTACACAATTGTGTTTATTTACTAAAGCTGGAAAGCGCAAAATAAGGCTCACTTCTGCACAGAAACCAATGAGCTTCCAGGTATTATTACCAGGCTTAACCACTTAAGACCAAAATGCAGGTAAAGGACCTTGCCCCTTTTTGCGATTCGGCACTGCGTCGATTTAACTGACAATTGCGTGGTCGTGCGACTTGGCTTCCAAACAAAATTGGCGTCCTTTTTTCCCCACAAATAGAGCTTTCTTTTGGTAGTATTTGATCACCTCTGCGTTTTTTATTTTTTGCGCTATAAACAAAAATAGAGCGACAATTTAAAAAAAATGCAATATTTTGTACTTTTTGCTATAATAAATATCCCCCAAAAATATATAAAAAAACATTTTTTTTTCCTCAGTTTAGGCTGATACGTATTCTTCTACGTATTTTTGGTAAAAAAAATCGCAATAAGCGTTTATCGGTTGGTTTTCGCAAAATTTGTAGCGTTTACAAAAGAAGGGATAGTTTTATTGCATTTTTATTAATTTTTTTTTTTTACTACTAATTTTTTTCGTGACTGCGACAATATGGCGGACACCTCGGATAATTTTGACACATTTTTGGG
This sequence comes from Rana kukunoris, assembly GCA_029574335.1. Classification (NCBI taxonomy): domain Eukaryota; kingdom Metazoa; phylum Chordata; class Amphibia; order Anura; family Ranidae; genus Rana; species Rana kukunoris. The sequence goes on along the minus strand of CM056058.1, from coordinate 119,657,626 downwards.
ACAATTGTCATTTTCACAGCAAAAAATGCATTTAAATTGCATTGTTTGCTGTGGAAATGACAGTTGCAGTTTGGGAGTTAACCACAGGTGGCGCTGTAGGGGATGTGTGACCTATGTGTTGTGTTTACAACTATAGGGGGGTGTGGCTGTAGGTGTGACTTCATCGATCGCGTCCCCCTATTACAGGGATGACGCGATCAATGCTACGGCCACAGAGAAGCTTGGGGAAGCCGTGTGTACACACGGCTCTCCCCGTTCTTCCGCTCCAGGGACGGATCGGCGCACTGCAGCGGCGATCGGGTCCGCGAATCCCGCGGTCCCGGTCCTGGAGCTTCGGACCGGGTCGTGGGCGCGCGCCCGCGACCCACGGCTGGGTACTAAAATCAATGTAAATATACGTTGATGTGCCCAGCCGTGCCATTCTGCCGACGTAAATGTGCAGTAGGCGGTCCTTAAGTGGTTAATTGAACAAGATGGAGTTAGAAGCTCATTGGTTTCTATGCAGAAATGAGCCTGATATTGCGATTTTCAGCATTAATAAATAAACCCTATTAGTGGGGTATGCCTGTAGTACAAATACCCTCAAATGACCCTTTTTTGGAAAGTAGACAGCCCAAGGTATTTAGTAAAAGGCATTGTAATTTTTTTTGTCACAATTATTTGTAAAATCAAGAAATAAAAATCATATTGTCACCAGTGCAGTACAGCATTATCATATAACTGGCATGGCGATGATCAGGGATAATGTAAAATGATATATAATTTTTTTTCTAACACACTGTGACCAGAGCAATGCCGTGTTACCATAGTAACACTGTACTACCCTGGGTAAGTGATTTTTTTTTTTTTAGCACATTATGATTGCTTATATCAATGAATTTTATTGGTATAAGCAACCATTTTTACTGAATAAAACTGGTTCATTCAGTGTCTTTTGTTGTGATTAGCTGTGGCCAAAGCTAATCACATGGTACAGATGGACTATGATTGTCCCTGTCTGTACCATGTGATTGCTGTGACCAATCACAGCTAGCAACACAATTGTATACAATGGATGGCATCAAAGTTCGCAATCCATTGTTTACAATTGTCACGTGATCCACTGTGATTGGTCACAGTGATCACATGGTACTGGCAGTGAGCCGGTACAGTGATTAGTCATCGGCTGTGTCAAGAGGCATGTTCTGACAGAACAACATTGCTCCTGCCTGGCTGTCATTGTACTATAGACAGATAGGAAGGTGTTAAAAAATTTAAAAATGTATCACATTTCCATGTGCTATACAACACTGTTTTTAATGTATAATTTAAAGTGTGTCCTCCTTATGTAATTAATACACCTTCCACAATATTTTCCACTTTAACTATATTTTGTATAAAAAAATATAAAACACATTTACTCCTACTTGATAAAGTGATAACATAACTTTTTTTAACAGTTCCACCCAAAACGATTAATTACATTGTGATAACATGCATTTTTTGTCTAAATGATTTAGCAACTAAATGTGAGAATTTTGGAAGAAACCAATAAAACAATTCCAACAAAAACAAATTGATCACATAAAATTATTTTGCACTAGAGCATTCAGTAGTAAACTCAAATAAAGATACTCTTTCTACCACTCTATTTTTTCTTTAAGGCCTTCCTATATCCTCCACATCCTCCCTTGTGCCTACTGATCTCCCTCAACTTGCCCTTTGTTGTGGTCTTCTAGATAGGGGACCATAAATGTGAACTGTAAACCCTGTTCCCTGGTGAATATTAGATGAGGAATTGTTTTTAAAGTGGTCTCATTTTTATGATATGCATAGTTTTGCATTTACAGTTTTTATGGTTATTAGACATGTGCACACTGAAATATTGTGTTTCAGAATTTGGTTTTCGTCCGAAAAATACATTTTTTTTCGTTACTCCCGAAATTAGTTTGTATTTATTTTGTTTCTTTAAAAAATGCATTTGTCCGAAAATCCGAAGTAATTAAGGTCGAATCTGTCAATTGAAGGCTTATGGTGTCCGTTGAATGTTCTAAGAAGATTTGACAAAGCAGCTAAACTACGACGCCAAAATCGTACATTTCCAATCAAATGCTCCACTCACAAGCTATAATAGAATTATCATGGTGTATGACTAGTAGTAATTATATTTATTAATTATTATTACTAGTCAACCAATATTAGAATTCTTCTCTAGCCTATGGGTGGAGCATTTGACCATAAATGTCCGCTTCGTATGTATGGCGATCGTATGTCTTTAGCTGCTTTATCGAATCTTCATGTCTCTATAATGTTGAATCTTTTCTCTCTATGTCGAATCTTTTCTCTCTATAATTATATATAACAACTATATTGCACTTATCCTAAATATCCCAGAAAGGGAGAGTAGGCAGCCAACACAACAAAAGGATATACTGTAATGTGAGGGAATGTGTAAATAAAGTGCAGCACCAATACTGGAACTTACAACAAAGTGGGCTCCAGATACTATACAAAAAAGGGAGTAGTGACAACCTTAAAATAATTATTATTTTATTTTATTTTATTATTTTAAGGTTGTCACTACTCCCTTATTTGTATAGTATCTGGAGTCCACTTTGTTTTGAGTTCCAGTATTGGCGCTGCACTTTATTTACACTTTTCTCTCTATGTTGAATCTTTTCTCTCTACGTCAAATCTTTTCTATCTATGCTGAAAAATCTTGAACTAATAGAGTTAGGTTAGGCACATTCAACTGCAGGTTCGATAGACACAGATCACTATTTTAACCGCCATGTTGAATATTCTATCTATATCGAACCGTTGTCGCAACAAAATGAAAATAAAGTATTTTTTATGTCTGATCTTTTGGATTTCGAATTATGCTTGTTCGTTATCGTTTGTTAAAACGAATGCGAAAATCCCAGAAATTCGGATGAAAATGCATTCAGACGAAAACTAATGCACATGTCTAATCTTTATTGCAATCATGTTTGTTATAATTTAATTTGTTGATGTAAACCTTCAATCGTTGTTTGGTGGTTTAGACATTTTATATGCATAGTTAATATTTATTACGTTTGAGAACACCAGGGGTACTCTTATATTATATCATCACTGATAGTATTCACAACAGCTTAATTTAGCACTTTTAAGTTAGATAGGGAAGTGCTAAGGTAAATATTTTTTTTGATACCATTTTAATATTTACAAGACATTGTTGGAGTTCATATAGGGGAGTAGGCAGGCAATCACCAGGTACTGCACTTTACAACAACCCACTAGACATGGAGGACTCAACTTATCTGACCTTGAATTATGTAACCTAAAACCTCAGATTCTACCATAATTTCTACATTACTCCTTACCGATCCTACTTAATGTGCTCCTTCCGTTAAAAAACGTGGACATAAAAATGCCAACATTGTCTATGCTTTTTGCCATATCTCAAGAATAAAACTACAATGGTACAATATTTTATCATGTATCTAGTTAAAGGGGTTGTAAAGGTTCGTATTTTACTTTCTAAATTGGTTCCTTTAAGCTAGTGCATTGTTGGTTTACTTACCTTTTCCTTCAATTTCCCTTCTAAATGTTTTTTTCTTTGTTTGAATTTCTCACTTCCTGTTTCTCCTCAGTAAGCTTGCTCCCATCATCCGAGCAGTGGAAAGTAATTTAGAACAGCTTACTAAACATCTTACTGAGGAAGAACAGGAAGTAAGAAATTCAGACAAAGAAAACAAAGAAAAAAAAAACGTTTAGAAGGGAAATAGAAGAAAAAGGTAAGTGAACCAACAATGCACTAGCTTAAAGTAACCTATTTAGAAAATAAAAAAACAAACCAGATTCGAATGCAAGTGAATTCCTACTATTATTTCTCTAGTAACCAAAAATACAGTTTTGCATGAATATGTTTATCCTGACCTTCCAAACATTGCACTATTCTCGGAGAAACTAACCTTTTTTTCCTGTATAGAGTGGGTGGATGACGTCCTACATAAAAAAAACTAAAGTTCAGAATTTTTTGAAATCTTGGAATCATTTATCCAAACCTTACAATTGAAATTAAGCAAGTAATAGAAAAATTATTTTAAAATACTCAATAGTATTTAACTAGACTACAGGCAAAAAATGTTTTGTTTGATTTCCCACCAGCAGCTTCAAATCCCAAATATATATTAACACCTGAGGCCTCTACTTTCCTATGTGGATTCAGGTACATACAAACCACCAACCCCTGTTAACCACTTGCCGACCAGCCGCCGCAGTTATACGGCGGCAGGTCGGCACTCCTGCGCGAGAGCCCGTAGCTCTACGTCGGGACTTTCGCGGCTACTAGGGGGCGCGTGCGAGCCGCCGGCGGCCCGCGCGCACGCCCCCCGCTCGCCCCCAGTCCCGCGCGCATGACCGGCGGGCGCAATCGCCGCCGGGCACGCGCGCTCGTTCGTTACAGAGTGGGGGACGAGAGCTGTGCGTGTAAACACACAGCTCTCGTTCCTGTCAGCGGGGGAAACGCTGATCTTCCGTTCATACAATGTATGAACGGAAGATCAATGATTCCCCCTAGTGAGTCCACCCCCCCCACACAGTAAGAACACAAATAGGAACACACTTAACCCCTTCCCCGCCCCCTAGTGTTAACCCCTTCACTGCCACTGGCATTTTTATAGTAATCCAATGCATTTTTATAGCATTGATCGCTATAAAAATGCCAATGGTCCCAAAAATGTGTCAAAAGTGTCCGATGTGTCCGCCATAATATCGCAGTACCGAAAAAAAACGCTGATCGCCGCCATTACTAGTAAAAAAAAAATATATTAATAAAAATGCCTTAAAACTACCCCCTTTTTTGTAAACGCTATACATTTTGTGCAAACCAATCAATAAACGCTAATTGCGATTTTTTTTACGAAAAATATGTAGAAGAATACGTATCGGCCTAAACTGAGGAAAAATAATGTTTTTTTAAATCTTTTTTGGGGATATTTATTATAGCAAAATGTAAAAAATATTGCATTTTTTTCAAAATAGTCGCTCTATTTTTGTTTATAGCGCAAAAAATAAAAACCGCAGAGATGATCAAATACCACCAAAAGAAAGCTCTATTTGTGGGAAAAAAAGGACGCCAATTTTGTTTGGGAGCCACGTCGCATGACCGCGCAATTGTCAGTTAAATCGACGCAGTGCCGAATCACAAAAAGTGCTCTGGTCTTTGGACAGCAATATGGTCCGGGGCTAAAGTGGTTAACCTGGAATAAATACAATGATTATTCTTTGTTTCCCATTAATACCTTTGTTATTATGTGATTGTATTCATATGCCCCTTTTCAATTGTGGCCTACTTTTTGTTTATGGCATTGTTCAATAAAACTAAATGATTATATAGTCAAATATACTCTTGTATTGCATTTTTTAACAAGAGCTTAACAAAATGCTTATCGTTGGTTAACGATGAACAACAGGCACAACAAAACTTTTATTGAAGTATATTTTTTTTCTTTGAAAAAATCTGACAATAAAAAACACAGAAAAAAACACGAAAACACTTTGAAAAACAATATGTGAAGTTGTTTGTAAATACATATTTTTAAAGCAAAGCTTATCACAGAAAATTTGGCAAAATTGGAGACTATTTTCACAGAAATTGACAGTGAAATTGCTGCAAAATAAATCTAACTGAAATAACTTTATCTATCCATAGTTGGTACAGTTCCAGAAAAAAAAAGTCTAACTGCACCACTTATAACAATGTTTTAAGTACAGTACATAGAAAGGATTAATGTCTGTAAAACGTGTTAACTTTTTTTGCAATAGATTTGTACATGAATTGTTTATAATGTCTACTTGTTTCAGGTATACAGCAGTGGCAATGCCGATGCTATACAATACTCGCTACAGTTCCAAACGAAGAGTGACTGTCATGATTACAGTGGTTTGGGTCCTTTCATTTGCAATCTCTTGCCCCCTGTTATTTGGACTCAATAACACAGGTAATTATTGCAGTTTAAGTCTTAATATTCAAACTCTCTTTTGATGACCTAATGTCATTACCTGCTTAATGTCACAGTTTTGGTTTGTGTTGGTACAGTTGAAAATCTCTCTAAATTATTTGTGAACCAAAATAATTGTAACTATGTTTTTTCATTATACGTCAAACTTGTATTTGGTAGATTGTTTTAATTAATATTTAATAAATATTGTTTTAATAAGTATGTATTTTTTATTTTTTTTACTGTGTGCAGACAAATGGACAAACACAATTTTAAAATATCACTTTTAGGATGTTTACTGCATACCATTTTAACAACTACTGTATGATTGAATAAATGATTTTCTACTATTAGGCTACATTTGCACTATACACCAGTGGTTCTGTGCATTTGACTGATGAAGTATAAAGTAATGATTTGTCTGGCTCTGCATATTGCCCTGAAATAAGGAATGTTCCTCCTATTTTCAGGACACGTGAATACCTTCTGTTCTGTGTACTGATTCAGTTAGAGGGCTTTTTGATTTATTTTATACCACCTGACCATTTTGGATGTGTCTTGGGATTGGGTCAAGCATGAGCCAATCAAATCCAAGCTGTTTGCAGTTCACTAAACAGGTGATCCAAATGGCCATTTCACCCACCCAAAGCTCTGATTGCAGCCAGGAGGCATTTATTTCATAAGGGAGATACAAACAAAATTACAGATTTGCCCCCCACTGGCTTGAATTGTAAACCTGGTATGGTACAGAATAGTTGCCCCTCCCTTTTTTATCAGCCAGGTTAAAGCAGATTTCCACCCAAAATAGAACTTCCACTGATCCGGTCCCCCCCTCCGGTATCACATTTGCTACTTTTCGAGGGGAGGGGGGAGCAGATACCTCTCTAATACAGGTATCTGCTCCCACTTTCAGTGAAAGAGCACCACAGAATTTGTGGAAAACTATGCCATGTCCAGCCCCTGACGTTCAGTGCCACGTCGACATTTTCCCATTATACTCCCGCTACAAATAACAGTTCTCCATCTGGTTGATGAATGTTAAAAAAACTGTCTACAGATGCTGACAGATGTCATTGATCACACATGGTCAAGTTTATTTGTAGTTTAATGGGATGAATGATGTCAAATGGGATCCCCTGGCTACTTAGCTTACAAGCAGAAGCCGGCAGGGAAGTAACATATTTAGCAATAATATATATGTTTTTTTGTTGTTTAACCACTTAAGACCCGGACCTTTATGCAGGTAAAGGACTTGGCCAGTTTTTGCGATTTGGCACTGCGTCGCTTTAACTGACAATTGCACGGTCGTGCGATGTGGCTCCCAAACAAAATTGGCGTCTTTTTTCCCCCCCACAAATAGAGCTTTCTTTTGGTGGTATTTGATCACCTCTGTGTTTTGAAACAAATGCAATACTTTTTACTTTTTGCTATAATAAATATCCCCCAAAAATATATAAAAAAATATATTTTTTTCCTCAATTTAGGCTGATACGTATTCTTCTACCTTTTTTTGGTAAAAAAAATTGCAATAAGCGTTTATCGATTGGTTTGCGCAAAATTTATAGCGTTTACAAAATAGGAAATAGTTTTATTGCATTTTTATTATTTATTTTTTTTACTACTAATTGCGGCGATCAGCAATTTTTTTTCATGACTGCGACATTATGGCGCACACATCGGACAAGTTTGACACATTTTTGGGACCATTGTCATTTTCACAGCAAAAAATTCTATAAAAATGCATTGTTTACTGTGAAAATGACAATTGCAGTTTGGGAGTTAATTGGGTCCGTGCGTCCCGTGGCCGCGGTCATGGAGCTTTGGACCTGGTTGCTTCGGACTGGGTCGCCCTCGACCCACGGCTGGGCACTTAAAGAGGACGTACAGGTACGTGCTTGTGCCCAGCCGTGCCATTCTGCAGATGTATATCTGCAGGAGGCAGTCCTTAAGTGGTTAAAAATTACTTTTTATGAAGTACACCCTACAGGTGTCCTACTTCGCATATGGGAATAAGGCACCCCCCAAGCATATTATTTAAATTAATTATATATTTTTAACATTGACCTTTAAGCCACGTTAATCTACTTTATTTTATTTTTTCTTATTCATTTTTTTTTCTTTTGCATTGGTACATGTCTTCATAAAAATAATACAGATTTCCATACACTCCATTGAATATGGCCAAAAAGCCTAAAACAGCTGTATGCAGTTTGGAATAAATGGCTATTTAATATTAATCTAAATCTGCACTATACACCAGAATTTCTGGATGTGTATTTGACTTTTGGGGCATAAAGGAATAATTTGCATGAAATGGGGAAAAATCTTCCTATTTTTTTGGATATATAAATGTGAATACCTTCTCTTTTAAGAAGGATTCACTGTGCTCTACATTTTGGAGGGCTTTTTGATTCCTTTAGTCCCTTCCTATCATAACCTGTATAGTTAAATTGTTTTGTTGGGTCCTGAGCCCTACTCCCTAGAAGTCATGATTTCCATACACTGCACTGATGATGGCCAACAAGCCTGAAACAGCTGTATGCAGTTTGGAATAAATGGCTCTTTACTATAAGGTTAAATTTCAACGATACTGGATGTGCGTCTGGCTCATGGGACATAAATGAATAATTTGCATGGCTCCACAATTTATTAGACTTTGCATTGTGTTAATACAGAATGTTATCATGCACTATCATGTGGTTGCTTTAGTAAGGGCCACCCAGTTATTTTATTTGCACGTCTTAATACGCTAAAAAAACAAATCCTTTAATAAATTAGTTGCATGTACAGTATAATAGCAGTTTTGTAACACCTTTGTAATGCTAGTGCATGCATAAAAAGGTTTGTGAGTGTACATTTTAACTGTTTGGCTTAATCTGCAGACAAATTGATGCAATGACATAAACATATTTTTTTTTCAAGACGTGAATTGCATATAAACCTTAATGACATTTTGCTTGCTAAATAACTGTTTGTCATTTTCAACTGCCATCTTTTTAATTAAATACAGTACTGTTCTCATCTTTGTTTATCCTTTGTTGCATCTCAGCACTGGCAATCTTCTCCCATTGGGAGATCATGTAACAGGGCGATAATGTTGGGGAACATTTCCTAGACAGGAAGTACCTGAACAAAGACCTTCATGGCAGAATCACCAAGAATGATTTTAACCTCCCTGGCGGCATGATTCTGTCTGGAATTACGTACCAAAAGCGGTACAATTATTTGCATGGAAATTTGGCGTTTTATACTGTAGGCCTGCAATTCTTAGGAATAACATGCTTAAATCTGTCCAAACAAGATTCTAATGTATGATAAAGTTTGAAAAACAAAATCATAATTTTTTATATAATAAAAAACTATAAATAATTTTAACAAATTATAATGTAATTATAATAAAAAATATTCAATAATGTAATCAACTCAAAAACACTGAAATTTGCTCAGTTGCAGAATTGTCGTTGTCATTTTTTTTTTATGACGAATTCCCCACAAATCGCTATCGCTCAATTCTGCAAGTGATTATAATTTATTATCGCTGTTTTCTAGCTAATCTAAAACCATTTTTGACATAAAGGGACACTTTTGGTTGCTATGGACAATCTACAGTTTCCAGGCAGAAAGAACATTTTTTATTATATAAAAGAACATGCAGGGCACAGGACAGACCACTAGGGACAAGGGGGGTGTGGATTTTTTACATACAGTACTGTAATCTATAAGATTACAGTATACTGTATGTAAAGTGTTTGTTTACTTTTTTGAATTTGGCGCCGTTCACCGCTCCCGTGCGTCGTAACGTCGCAGGGAACGGAGATCGGCGGCACACGGGGACGCTGTGTGAATCGAGCGAGCACCCGCTCGCTCACACAGCGTGGATGCATCACTGGATCCAGGAAGAAGGTAAGACAGCGCACACTGCAGGCTCTGCATGGCTACCCCGAGCGTGACTCGGGGATACCGATCTCAGCCAAAAAAAAACACCCCGAATAACGCTCGGGGATACCGCCAGGGAGGTTAATGAAAGTTGCACATCTAAAACATTGAAAATGTGTTTTACAATTACAGTAACATGTTAAAGCTCATGTCAGATGTTAGTAATTGGGTTTAGATCCACTTTAGTTGGAAAATGGAAAAAAATAAATAAATGAACAAGACAAAAAAAAAGAGAGTAACTTAACCAACCAATTAATAGCCAAATTAAATAGAAGTCCAAGCTATCAATACATGTAAATCAATTTAGAAACATAATTAACCTATAACTTGCAAACCTAAACCAACATTAAACAGTTGGAACTTAATCAATTAACATGTTAACATATCAATTAATCTATCTAATGCGATCTAAGGCAAGGGATGTAGCCCTTTGCTTGCCTTTATCCAGCCTTTGGGGTATTATTCCTTCCATTGACATTAACAATGGGGCTTAGTTATTATTATTATTGATATTAATATTGTACAGGATTTATATAGCGCAATCAGTTTGCACAGTGCTTTACAATATAAAGGGAGACAATACAGCGACAATACAATTAAATACAAGAGAATTAGGTTGGCCCTGCTCCTGCGATCTTACGATTTAATAGGAAGGGGCTTGTGGAAGAAAAGGTAATAACTTTGAGGAATGAACAAAGGGGAGCAATAGAAGATTGGGTTACTAGCTGAAGGCAATGTAGGCTACCCTGATAAGATGAGTCTTCAGGGATTGCCTAAATGTGAACAGAGTAGGAGATGGCCAGACAGATTGAGGTAGTGAAATACAGAGGATGGGAGAGGCTCTGAAGAAGTTCTGGAGATGAGCATGGGAGGAGGAGATAAGGGAGCTAGAGAGCAGGAGGTCTTAGGAGGAGCAGAGAAGACGGCTTGGGGGATATTTGGAGACAAAATTGGTAATGTAGCTTAGGGAAGAGTTGTATATGGCTTTGAATTTAATTATCTGTGCAAAGGGAAGCCAGTGGAGGGATTGGCAGAGAGGAGTGGCAGACACTGGATGGTTGGTAAGATGGATGAGTTTGGTAGCGGCATTTTATGAATGAATGAATTAAAAACTTATATAGCGCGGCACATGCGAACTAAATCGCCTCTGGGCGCTGGTTGTTTCTGTCTCTCAGGGCCTCAAAAGAGTAGAGTTTTAATCTGTCTTCTGAAGGTCAGGTGGTTCTCCTCCAACCGAATGCTGGTTGGTAAAGCGTTCCATAGTCTGGGACCTTGGAAAGCAAACCTTCTTTCTCCTTTGGACTTGTATCTGGCTTTGGGCACCTTGACCAGATTTTGGTCGGTGGATCGCAGAACGTGATTGGAATTGTGGGCTTCTATCTTTTCGCATAGATATTGCGGGGCCTTCCCATGGATGCACTTATGAGTCAGACAGAGTGATTTAAAAGAAATTCTGTATTTTACTGGCAACCAATGAAGAGTTCTCAGTGAGGGTGAGATTGATTCCCAGGGTTTTTTCCCAGTCACAAGTCTGGCGGCAGTATTCTGAACGACTTGCAGATGAGCGATTTGGTACTTAGGGAGACTGAGGTAAAGGGCATTTGCATAGTCCAGTCTGGAGTTCACAATTGTTCCCACCACGACTGCTACGTCTTCTTTGGGGATAAAGGGAATAAGTCTGCGTAGTAGGCGCAGCAGATGGTGAGATCCGCTGACTACTGACCCTATTTGTGCGTCCATTGTCATGTAGGTGTCAAAAATTACGCAGAGACATTTGACTTTGGAGCTAGGGGTGATGATTTGGCCCAGAATGGGCGGAGGTGTCCAGGTTGTTGCCAGTTGACTCTTGCGACTGGCGTGAAACAGGAGAAGTTCTGTTTTGGAACTGTTGAGTTTAAGATAACACTTAGTCATCCAGTTTTCAATCAAAGAGAGACAATTCTCTAAACTGAGATGATGATCCTTTTTGTTGCAGATGCGAAAATACAGTTGCGTGTCGTCTGCATATGAGTGATAAAGTAGTTGTTGACTACTAATGATTTCAAAGAGAGGGCGAAGGTAGATGTTGAAGAGCACCGGTGACAGGGGGGATCCTTGAGGGACTCCACATGATACTGTGCGTTTTTCAGAAGTGAAAGGTCCCAATTTCACTGTTTGTGATCGGTTTTCCAAAAAGGAGGAAAACCATGATAAATCACCTTCTGCGACTCTGGCTACTTCAGCTAGCCTAGTCAGTAATAGTTTGTGGTCTACCGTGTCAAAGGCTGCGCTTAGGTCCAGCAGAACCAGGAGACAAGATTCTCCTTCGTCTGCGGCCTCAAGAGCGTCGTCCCATATTTTAAGTAATGCTGTTTCTGTCCCGTGTCCGGGACGGAAACCCGATTGGTATGGATCAAGTAGATTATGGGTATCTAGATGCTGTTGCAGCTGTTGTACCACTACTTTTTCCATTACCTTGGAGAGAAGGTTAAGGCCTGTTATGGGACGGCGGTGAGTTGGGTCCTTGGGATCCAGGGTAGGCTTTTTCAAGATGGGCTTGATTGTGCCCTCTTTCAGCAGGGAGGGCACTATGCCTTCCTTAAATGACTGATTTATAAGCTGCATGATAGGTGGTGCCAAGGTGTCGGCACATTCCTTCAGCAGTTTAGTGGGGATAATATCATTAGGCGCTGTGCTGTTTCGCAAAGTACCGATGATATTTTTTGTGGCATCGATGGAGATGGGTTCCAGAGTAAACTCTGTTAAATGTAGAATGTTTCTATGGGTGTTGTGGGAATGGTTGAGGGTGGCGTTGAGGGGGGTATTGTTTTGCTGAATGCTTTCCCGGATTCCCTCAATTTTATTGATGAAGAAATCCGATAGTTCATTGCAAAATTCTTGGGTATCTGAATTGGGGGCTTCAAGACAGCCTGGATTCATGGTCTGAGTGACCAGCTTGAAGAGTTCGCGGGGGCGATTTAGGGCGCTGTTGATAGCCTCGGAAAAATAATTTTTCTTGGCTTTGAAGATTTCTTTGTGGTATTTTCTTGTTGCTTCTTTGTAGATGATGAGGTTCTCCTCTAAATCGCTTCTTTTCCAGGCAGCTTCGGCCCTTCTGCGCTCTTGCTTCAGTAGCGCCAGCTTGTGTTAAACCAGCCGGACTTGTTTTTCCGTATGTGGGCTTTGTGTTTCGGCGCTACTAAGTCGGCTGACTGTAGTAGGGCTGCATTTATGGCATCCAGTGTATCTGAGGCTGTTCGGAATGGTTGGAGTGTTTTAATTTTATTTTCCAAGGTAGATTTGAAGAGTTACGAATGGAGCTTCTTCTGAGATCTAGTCCAGTGTGTTGTCACCGGCTTGGGTGTTTTTATCAATGGGGGAGTTTTGGAAATTATGAATTTAATTGCATGGTGATCTGTCCATGGCAATGGTTCATTTTCCAAAGTATTTATTTTCAGGTTTTGTCTGAAAATAAGATCGAGTGTGTTGCCTGAAGCATGTGTGGGCCCACATACTAGTTGCTGTAGCCCTAATCCTTCCAGGTGGTCAATACAGGCATCGGCAACGGAATCCTGTGAGAAATTGGCCCAGAGATTGAAGTTCCCGAGCAGCAAAAGGTGTTTGCTGTTTAGGGTGTAAGTGGAGATAAACTCCGTCAGTGATGGTAGAAGCTGCGATTTTGGCCCGGGTGGCCAATTTTTGACAGTCGATCGTCGATCGATTCTCAATAGTTGCTCAATTCTTAAGGCCTTTTTGGTGATGGTTGGTAATACTGTGGCGAATCGCCTCAGACTCCGAATGGTGTCTGCAGAGTATCGCAGATTAGCCATTGTCGCCAATCATCGGGGGGGCCAGGGAGATTTTTAATGGGATAGGGGGGGAGATTCTTTAAATCCTCACTCCCAGGTTGATCCAGAGGAAGGCAAAAAAAACTGGTTGCGCTATGCAATGTGCTGCGGCAAGGGAAAAAAATTCCTTCCTGACCCCTCAAGGGCGATCAGCCGAAACCCTGGATCAAGTGTCACAGAGGTGGTGGATATGCGGTGGGGCAGAATAGGGGGAGATGTACTGAGGTGTACCAAGATGGCCACAATTCAGGAAAAGGACCTAAGCTGGGGGCTGTCAGCTTGGTGGATCGGTCCCTAGGGAAGGCTGGTGGGCGATCAGGGAGAGGATGGGGGTCCTCCTATAGTAAGAGGGGGTTTCTGGGCTGCAAGACTGAAGAGGGGGATAGCCTGCAAAATGGTAGGCCAATGAGAAAGGAGTTACAGGGCCTGGACTGGTTAAGTGGAAAGTCGAAATTTTGCAATATCCTGCTTGAAGGTGATCTGGCCTCCCCACACACCCTGTCGGTCATCCTTCACTCCAACCCCAATACTCACCTCAAATCGAGTTTGCTCATCAGAGATACGGTCATCGCTTGGAGGGAGGTGAGGAAACTTTTGGGATTGCCGTCAAGCATCTCTCGCTATCTACCAATCCAGGGCAACCCTATGTTTCTCCCATCCACTCTCCACACAGCCTTCTATCAGTGGCGAACCAAGGGACTCACGAAAATAACCTCCGTTTACCATGGTCAACCAGCTAAGTTCAAGTCCTTTGGGGCCCTGTCGAGCGAATTCTCCTTGCCACCATCACACTCCTTCTTCTACCTTCAACTGACTGACTATCTGAGATCTTGTCATGGACCCAACTCTGATCCCTTCCAACAGTCATTCATCGACTCTGTCCTAAATAGTGACGATTATTCCATCTCCAGTCTTTACTCCTACCTTATTCAGCACCAAGCAGACAAGTACCACCTCGCACCGTTCCGAAAATGGTCTACCATACTTGAGGACGATGAACTGCTGGAGAAAATCCTTGCAGGATACAGACATGTCCGCAACATTATTATTTCAGAAACATGGCGTGAAACACAATTTAACACAGAGCATATTATCCGTTTCGCTTCAATAAAGCAGACCCAACTCAAGCACAGTGCCACTGGTGCTCAATGCCTCGCCCCACACTGCTACACCGTCTATGGGACTGTACAGCTATCTCCAAATTCTGGGACTCTGTAGTTGCCCACATTTGCACTATCGACACTACCAGGATCCCGAAGGATCGTTTACTGTGCTTGTTTGACTACACCCCATCAACATCTTCCACCACTGTAGTCGCACCCCTCCCTATTCCACAATGGGCCCACTTGTGCCTCCTAGTTGCTCGCAGGACTATTATGTCCCACTGGATCTCACCAACACCACCCGCGCTAGGGGAGGTAAAAAGAGCTATGATCTCGCTCTTTTATTTGGAGAGGCTAGACACCATTACGCTTAAATTCCGGACTACCTCTCGCTTTTTCAGGAGATGGCGGACTTATATAGAGGCCGCATTAACCCAGGAAATTCTACAGGAAGCCATACAACCCTTCCGCTATACTGACTGGTATTTGAAAAGGGATCTCACCAATTCGCTCGGCCGCCTCAAGGTCTCTGACCCATCTAAACCATCTACCTTTTGCCCACCGTAGCCCCGCCATGGATCCTTGGAGCTTCTTGACTTCCATGACTTTCCTAGGCCTACAGCCAACCAATCCCGCAGCTATGCTAGCCGTGGTTGGGCCTTTTTACATGACAATCAGCCTTTATTGTCTATACCATGCTTCTGCTCCTGAGGGTATCACTGTTGCTACTTTTGTCATTATAACTTGAGTCATCTCTTGTGGTTGTTCATGTCATATTGCTATGTTGTAATGCATGTTTTCAACTATTGTGGACTTATTCTCATCCTGTATGTTTATAATATGAAATACGAATAAAAATATTTGGGAAAAAAAAGAAAAAAAAGAAAGGAGTTACAATAGTCAAGGCGAGAGATAACAAGGGATTGCATAATTGCTGCTGCTGACACCAACAGTGGGGCACTATTCCTCCCACTGGCACCAATAACAGGGCACTATTCCTTCCTCTTCCACCAATGATGGGGCATAGCAGGAACAAAGATTGTCTCTGGACAGCCGCACTCTGAACAAATTGTAGCCTTTTATCAAAAGAAGGACAGCACTACAAGTCACAGCAAAATAAAATAAAATAAGTGCAGCTGTCCAGAGACAATCCTTGTTCCTGCTTTGCTGAGTGCATTGCCTGTACCTGAGTTGTCTGCAATGGAGGATATACATCTGGGTTCCCACCTGGAGCAGCTATTCCCTTTTCCAATGATGAGGCATATTTATCGTTGCCAGGACACTTTTTACTCCCACTGGCCACAGTTTGGTCCCTCTAAAATCTGTAAGATAGTAAACTGGACCTTTGTTTATAATGTTTGGAGACACCTGTTATAGGGTAACAATGCTGTTTCCCAGTTGTGCTCCTACCTTATCAACCAGTTACATTGATTTTCCACATTTACAAATGGCTTTTTCAACACACATTGCTTAGGCATGGTCCACTGCTGTCACCATTAGAAAAATATCATACAGCCATTGCTAGAGTGCATATAGATGCATTGAAATGCTACAAAAGATGAAGGTGAACAAACACAAGTATTTTATGTAAAAAATGGTAATTGTTTATGATACAGTTTTTTTAACAAGGTGAATGTCATTAAGTTTGGATTTACAACTACCCAGTGGCGATGCTTCCATAGAGGGGGCAGGAGGGCCACCCCCTCTCTCCTGCACCACTCTATCACCAATATATAGAGTCATACATTGCATTGCATTGCATCTATTTTTGCTGCTGCTGCCCCCTATTTAGGTGTCTGGCCCTTTGTCGGGTGCCGGACATCTGAATTACAGTGGTGGGGTGCTTTTGGAAGTGCCTGATTAGAGCCATGGGCTCTAAACCTATAGGGACATAGAGGCTAAATGATAATCTGATTAAAGATAAAAAAATGTGAAAAGCATATTCCTCAAGCGGTAAAGGAATTTCTGCAAATTCATGAAACAGAAAATACTTCAATCCCTACACAATGGGAAACACTAAAATGTGTATTGTGGGGACTGTTCATCAAATATGGAACAAGATTAAAAAAGGAAAAAGAATAGAAAATATCTCTATTAATAGGAGAAATCTCAAGACTAGAAAATATACATCAGCAGAATCTTAATTTGCTGGATATAATAGCCTTGAAGGATAAACGTATGGAATTACAAACCTTGTTTGATGAACAGTCCCTGCAGCTAAGGGATAAAAACAGAGCTCAGTCATATCAATATGGAAATAAAACAGGGAAAATATTAGCCAGAACATTGGGGTTTATAAAGCAGAGCCGCCCGTTAAGCCCCTGTGCTGCCCACAAATCAGCGCTGAAAATCATCAGCGGCACGCAGTACTGCTTCTTTTCCCAGTGTTTTAAAATGTACAGCACCCCGGGCTTCCCTTTAGACGTGCACTTCTCCCTTCCTGCCACTGGGTGCTGTTTGTATATAAAAGTGAATTAGAATGTGATTTTATAGCATCCCCAGTTTGCTCTTCCTGAGGCTGACTTCTTCTTCATGTCCTGCACTCCTAGTTATGTCACTGTTTGCTAATCTATATTGTAAATAGAAGTTTTCTGTAGAGTGTGCCCAAAATCTTTATAATATTTGATGATTCACTGCAGTCCTGGTCAGTGTTTTTAAAAGTTCCTGTATTTTACACATGGCATGGCATGGGGTCACAGCAACGTATGTCCATTCTGCTTTAGCACCATGGGACCCCAAGCCATGCCATGTGTAAACTAGAGGAACTCTTTAAATCACAGACCAGACCTGTAGTCCAGGCTGAGTAAGGCCTCAGAGCACATGGCATTACTGTCTGTATTTAACTGCTTCATGGGCTTATTTTGGGCCTGGCTGGTTCACATGTATGTGTTCTGGCAGCCCACATTTGCGCAGGCACAGCAGCCCATTCATTTGAATGGGCTGCCATGCCTGCGTTTCCTGCAAAGAAAAGCGCATGCCTCATGTAATAGGCTGCGCACACGGCACACCTATGCCCATCAAGCAATGAAATACAGCACTGTCTGTCTTTTCTGCTGTCTGCTGTGACTTACCTGCAGTTCCTGCACTGTCAAACTTGCTACATTTTTAGACGTTTAGGTCACGCTTTTAAAAACACAGTGTGTTTGTATGTGCAAGAACTGCAGGTAAGTAGCATGGTGCAAAAGCAGAATGGATTTCAAGGCAACTGTATTTTTAAAATGCAGGAAACAAAGGCATGGCAGCCCATTCAAATCAATAGGCTGCTGTGCCTGCACAAATGAGGGCCGCCAAAACACATATATGTGAACCAGCCAGGCCCAAAATAAGCTGAAGGGGGGCCCAAAAAAAAATCTTTGCCCAGGGCCCAAACCATATTAAAGACGGCCCTGCATTAAAACAACAATACTCTTCGACCCCCATGGTAAAAAATAAGTTCTAAATCCAATGGGGAACTAACTTATGACCCCATAGAAATATCCAAAACATTTCATACATACTATTCTAAGTTATACAATATAAATATACAACATGAAAATAAAGAAACTGATAAGAAGGGTGAAGAAATATGTCAATATATTAAGAAAACAGCAATACCCAAATTCTCTAGAGAAATAACAGAAGATTTATAAAAAAGAAATATGAACAGAAGAAATACAAGCTATATCTGCACTGGTCCTGGGCAAAAGCCCAGGCCCTGACGGATATACGCCAAGATTTTATAAGGCATTTCAGGACATAATTATACCTATTCTAAATAAGACATTTAATTTTATAATGGCTTTGCAAACTTTAACACCACAAAGCATGAAAACTTATATTACATTAATCCCCAAACCAGAAAGGATCATACACTATGCAGTAAGTATCGACCAATTTCCCTTACAAATATAGATATACGTTTATACTCCAATATAATTTCCAATAGAATGACACCTATCTTACCTAGGCATATAAATCTGGATCGAACTGGGGAGAGAAACTTGGGACAACATAATAAAAACTTGTACACTGATGGAATATGCCCAGAAAACCGCTATCCCAAGATGTCTTCTATCATTAACAGAAAAGGTACAGACACTTTTTCAAAAAGACTCTCCCTTCAAATGGCAAAAAGAGGCAAATTTCGCAAATAATTTTATTAACTTGCAATATTTGAATTATTCTTCAATAATTTGAAAAAGTATAAAATCGCTTCAAAAATACGATAAAATAATCTATTCATATTACCAAAACTACTATATATATTTCAAGCCATACCCATGATTCCCTAAAAAGAAATTAATGATGCATATAGGAAGCTTTAGGAAGTTTTGTTTGGGCTAAAAAAAAAAAAAAAAAAAAAAACACGAATAAAAAAAAACCTGAGGCCTTGTGCTACCCAATTTTTCTATGTATCTACAGGCCACATAATTGATTCGAATAATAGACTGGCACCATAATACAGAAAATAAGCAATGGATTAATCTAGAAGAAGATATCATAGGAATACAACTTAAACTATCTTTGTGTCAGCTACTTTAAAAACATGAGATGCAGAACTAAAAATGGGGGGATTATCCACAATGATTGGACCTACTGTGTGACCCCATTGTTCTCCAATCCTCAATTTCCATCAGCCTTGGGAGCCACAAAATTCATAAAATGGAATAGATCGGGGAACACGAGGTTGGTTTAAACTCTAGTGGATGGCAAACTCCCAAAACTGCAGGACATAGGGCCCGAATATATCCAAAAAACTGGATACAATACCTTCAACTAAACACATATTTTGAATCAAAAATACAACTATCTATGATTAATAGATCATTAACTAAGTTCAAAAAATATTATTGGACGTAAATGGACAAAAAAATAGTCTAAAGTATATAATTTGTTACTTCCATTCGGACCTCTTAATGAATTAGTAAACATGAAAAAATGGGAAGAGGAAATAGAAAGCCAGATCTCAGTGACAGAATAGGAGAAATCATTCTTAATAACACATAAAGCATCGATAGCGGTTAAACATCACAAAAGAAATGATAACGTTTTAATGAGGTGGTACTAGAGTCCATTGGCCCTAAATAAAATAAAGAAAGAAAACACAGAGACTTGTTGGAGATGTCTCAAGGATAGGGGAACTACGGCTCACATGTGGTATTGGTGTCGTGAGGGACTTCTGGAATAGGATATTTGAGATTTATTTGAGAAATATAAATGTTGCAATATTATCTATAATACCGGGATCAATAAAAGCTATAAAGACGGATATTCTTCATCATATTATTAGAGCAGCTAGAACAATAATAGCCCATAAATGGCACAAAACAAAAAGTCCTACAATAATGGAATGATATGTGAAATGAACGAAATCCAACATATGGAAAGACAGATAAGGGAAGAAGGGTTTATAAAGAATCAAATGCCAAAAATATGGCAACGATGAGTTAAATTTCGGTCCTTGACTAATCTAATAAAATATCTATGAAAAGGAACATGTCACCCCACAGAATGTAGAGGGGGTGAGAAAAGGAAAGGAATGTTAATAGAGAATTTATCTTTTTTTTTTTCCTTTTTTTTTATAAATGTGGATAAATGGAAAATAAAAAGGGAAATTTTGATGAAGTCCCGATTATAGGTCAGGGGAAAGAAAAGGGGGATAATGAGGGCAAATAGATCTTATACTATAAACCATGGTCACCTGTCATTTATATATATATAGTATAATAAGCAGACAAATGTATTTGTATTGTTTAATTTGTGTAAATTATGTTTAATAACTAATAAAAAGAGAATGAAAACAAGAACATCAAATAAGTGTGAAATCAGGAGTGCTTTCTTCCACCAGCCCCTAGGCAAATAACCTACTAACCAAATGTACATGACACCCATTAAAGGTAGTCATAACCAGCATGTCAAGCAGAGAAATTTCCAGGTCACCGGCCCATGAAGTTGCACACCCAACAGGCAAGGGTATGGTATATAATATAATTCAAAAAGAAAAAGAAAGGCTCCTCATACTGCAATATGTAAAAATGTATTGTATCACACCAAAAAAAATGCACTTACAAAAATGATTAAACAGGCTCATAGAAACAAGCAGGGATGCTGATCGTGTTCCTCCTGAATTCCAAGGAATGGCGGAAGTAAAGTGGCGTTTACTACCCGACCCGATGTGTTTAGTCAGAAACGTCTGACGTCATCAAGCATCACATGATTTAACCCGTCGCTTCCATCCTTTATATATACAACTGCCAGAATATGATATTCAATTCACTTTAATCCTAATTAATGTCTCAAAGACCGATCCTAAAACTACTACAACAATACCCAAAACCTTATTAACAGCTCATATGCCACTAAATTAAATATACTAACATCTAGAGGAGAATTTTTATTTTATTTATTTTAGGGCCATGGAAATTAACTATTAATTCCTCGATGAAATTTTTTTGATCAATCAAAATTCTTTTGATCGGTACTTACCTCTCCGCCGGCTTTTGGGTCTCCAGGAAGTTCCATCGAAGATATGGTGATGTCACGGACACCGGCGGGGCTTGCTGTGTCCATCTGAAGGGCTCCTTTGCTGTGCCTTCATATCTGCATGCCGGCAGGACCTTACTATCTGCCACACACAAGGGCTGTTACACTTCCCTCTATCACTTCCCTCTATCAACCTGTGATCAACCTGTGATTCTACAGCCATCAACTGGGAGTTGTGATAGTTTCCTTCACGGGACAACATACCGACGGACTTATGTTAACCTCTCCTCATCTGGATTTAGCAGTGGTATAGTTGTAGACATTTTTATACCAGTATCATACTTAGCTACATGTTTTTATGACTGCTTTTGCTACCATTTGGTATTACTCACACCATTTTTACAGTTTATATAGCTACATAGATTTTATCTTCAGTGCAATATTTATTTTGTTACCTACTTGAAGACTATACAAGTTTTAATGCTATTCCTATTGAGCGCTGCCTTTGTGTGTTTTTTGTATCCTACTATCTATTTTTCCAGTGGT
This sequence comes from Rana kukunoris, assembly GCA_029574335.1. Taxonomy (NCBI): domain Eukaryota; kingdom Metazoa; phylum Chordata; class Amphibia; order Anura; family Ranidae; genus Rana; species Rana kukunoris. Next base: position 119,635,786 of record CM056058.1, on the reverse strand, counting down.
TGGTAGCTGAACTGGGAATCAGCTTGCAAGGAGATCAGCTAAAAGTAGTTGGATCTGTATGTGCGTTATAATAATCGAAATTTGTCGATTAATCGATTTAAAAAAAAATGATTAATCGAACAAGAAAATTGTAATCAGTAACAGCCCTAATTTATTCGTATACCACCTGCATCAGGTGATAGACGTCCCCTAGTGGATCGTAGGTGGTATTGACTATATATATATATATATATATATATATATATATATATATATATATATATATATATATATATAAACACTATTGAAAATATATAGACATCCTATGTCTGCCATCTTGTGGAATAAGATGGTATTTCACCCAAAAATTATTTAAACAAATGTTATAAAAAAATAATAAAACTGATCCCTTTTACTAAAAGACAGAATCAAAAGCGATTGGAACACAATCACAATTTAATAGTTTGTATATATATATATATATATATATATATATGTATATATATATATATAGTCAATGCCATCGAAGATCCACTAGAGGGCGTCTATCACCTGATTCAGGTGGTATACACATAAACAAAAAAAAAATATTCTCTAGAGGTTCGTTTAATTAATTAATATAGTGGCATATAAGTTGTCAATAACATTTTGGGTATTATTGTAGTCGTTTTAAGATCGGTCTATGAGACATTAATTTGGTTTGAAATGGATTGGATATCCTATTCTGGCGGTTGTATATATAAAGGAGGAAGTGATAGGTTCAATCATGTGACTCCTAATGATGTTAGACGTTGCTGACAAAACACGTTGGGTCGGGTAGTATGTGCCACGTCACTTCCACCATTCCTTGGAAGGTAGTTGGAATGTGATTGGTGTCCCTGCTTGTTTTTTTAGCTGTGATACATTTTACATACTGCACTGTGAGGAGCTCTTCTTTTTCTTTCTGAATTATATGATATACTATACCTTTGTTTGGTGGGTGCACAACTTCATGGGCCGGTGACCTGGAAACTTCTCTGCTTGACATGCTGGTTATGACTACCTTTAATGGGTGTCATGTAAGTTTGGTGAGTAGGAATTTTGCCTAGGGGTTGGTGGAAGAAAGCACTCCTGATTTCACATTTATTTGATGAACTCGGGGCTGGTGCAAGGATTTGTGTCACCCTAGGCAAAATCTCATTTTGCTGCACCCCCTTGGCTCCACCCCCTTTGCCCTGCCCATGTTTACCCCACCTTTGTAATGAAGCACCCATCAAATGCAGCCCACCAGCACCCATCAAATGCAGCCTCACCAGCGCCCATGAAATGCAGCCTACCAGCGCCCATTATTGCAGCCTCACCAGCGCCCACCAATATAGTCTACTAGTGCCCATCAATGAATGTTTGCTTGCTTCTATTCATTCGGGAGTAGGGACACAGACACAGTCCTCCACCGCCACTGTGCCTCTGACACTATAAGCGAACGGAGTGGCGGTAGCCTGCCGATGCTGAGACTTAGCTGCTTGTTGCAGAGAGAAAAGAGTAGGAACACCAGTGGCCGGGCTTCCCTACGCAGAAGAGCACCCTAGGTGGCTGCCCAGTTTGCCTAGTGGTAGCACCGGCCCTGGATGGACTTGTAAAGAAGATATCATGATCACTTGGCTGGAAACATCTGGTGGCGGTGTATGGACATTGCACATTATTTAATTATTCACACTGTTTAACTGTTGTTAATTTTTCATTTTATCTTTGAAACTGTCATGAGCACAATTGTCACATATAGTGGGGTTAAGGTAACTTAGCAGCAAAGCTGAGAATCTCATGCGTATAGCTTGGATATGCAGAAGGTTGATCAGACTTTCCAATTTTTGCTATACTTCATCTTCGTAGAGCACCAAAGCCCATGTGTTTGAGTTCTGTCTTCACTATTGTGCTTTTTCTTTCTGCATCTGCCATGTAACTTGAGCTTTCTTATTTTCTTGTGCTACTAAAAAATTATTATAAGCCATTGGTGTTTTTGGTAAAGTATGAGTTTATAGCTTCTTACTCCACTTGTACTTTTTAGGTACCATGTATGTTGTGTTTGTTCACTCTTAAGATTCAAATTTATCTAAACAATTGCATCTTAGCTGATCTATTTATGTTTCAATTATTTTGCTTATGCCCATTTCTTGTCTTTTTGCATCATGTAATTTTTGTCTTGCAATTTTTAATTGCATATAAATGCATATAACTTCAATATATAAATAAAGTGATTTATGCAAACAATACATAACATTCAATTCTATATTGCAGATACTGAAAATAAAATGTATGATTCCACATAAACAATTCCAGCAAAATCCATAATGTGCTCTGTGCAAAGACTTGTGTGTAAAAAATAATGTTCCTATATTGATGTCACCAACCAAAGTGCACACATATTCAATTCTTTCAGAGTGAAGAACTTTCAACATGACCATAGTGTGTCCCAACCTCTCACCTAAAAAAAAAACCCTACAGGTCTAGTCACACTTCTGGTATCACTCTTTAGGTGACAACAGCCGTAGGCTTCTTCTTCTTCTTGAAATGCTCAGCAACTATAAGCTTCTCGATAAATACGGGGAACTCTGATACTTTATATTTCATCCACTCCACGTACCTCCATAGTAAGCTCACATGCAATACAAATGAATCTCCATGTGCAGAATCCCAATAAAAGTATTTTAATAAAAGCAGCAACTTACATTTAAAATTGCACTGTTCAGCTTCACAAAAATCAAGTACTTTCATTCTCAGCCATGATCGGAAGTGACGTTACCCGCCTCCTCCCAACGCGTTGCATTACTGATCACGTGACTTCATCAAGGGTGATCAGTGATGCAACACATCAGAAGTAACGCCACTTCCGGTTGCGGCTGAGACCGGACGTACCTGATTTCTGTGAAGTTGAACAGTGTGATGTTAAATGTAACTTTTATTGGGACTCTGCACATGTAGATTAATTTGTATTGCATGTGAGCTTACTGTGGAAGGGCTGAAATATAAAGTAGTCAGAGTCAGCTTAAATATAAAGTATCAGAGTTCCCATGTATGTTGAGAAGCTTACAGTTGCTGAGTGTTTCAAAGAGAAGGAGCTTGTAGCGAATGACACCTAAATAGTGATACCAGCAGTGCTACTAGACCTGTAGGGGTCTTTTCCTGAGGGGAGAGGCTGGGGCACACTATAGTCACGGATGATGAAAGTTCTTCACTTTGAAAGAATTGGATATTTGTGCACTTTGGATGGTGACATCACTATATGAACATTATTTTTTACACGCAAATCAGACATTTTATTTTCAGTATTTGCAATATAGAATTGAATGTTATGTATTGTTTGCATAAATCACCTTATTTATATATTTAAGTTATATGCACTTAATTGTATTAAGGAAGCACCACAAATTATCTTATATGTTGAAGTTATATGCACCTTATTGTATAGTATTGAGGAAAGACCACATTATTATTTACTGTTTATATTGTCACTGTGTGGGAACACTTATTTTTATGTTGACAGCTACACATTGAATACACATAACATTGGTTTGCACATTTATTTATTCACACTACTCTGTAAGAGCAGTTGCTCCAGAGCTTAGTAAATGAGCAGAAACTTTGCTGACTTCCATCATCAAATCATGCGCAAGCAAAAATGCATTTTGCATGTGATTGGGTATTCTTTGCAAAGTAAGCTTTACCTCATTTACTAAGCTCTGGAGTAACTGCACTCTGCCAAGTGGAGATTCTATTTTGCCTTCAGTAAATCAACCCCTTTGTGTCTTTAGAATGTGCCTTTACCACTCATTACTTCTGCTTTCCGTTCCTTTGCACTTTGCACCTCATGTTTTCTTTGTACCGTTTGGACACCATTACTTTATTGTAGCCTGCCCCTTATAATTTTTGGCACTTCACTTCATCTAATTTCTGTTGTATTGGGTACCAAGGAAATGCAGGCTACATTCAGGGTTTGTGGGGCTTCTAAGAAAAAAGAACCGGACAAAAAAACACATAATAGAGATCCCGGCCAGAATAGGAATGTGTGTCTGGGGTATAAGAAGATAGCACAAGGACTGGCTTGGAGATTGGGTATCAGTGCATAAAAGCTGAGATTTTTGTTTAGGTGCACAATCCATGGAAACAAAGCAAACACTGGAGTGGAGATTTAGGTGCAGTGCAGACAAAGAGTGAAATAAGCAAGCATACACTGGGATTGATTTATTAACCTCCCTGGCGGTATGATTCTTTCAGATTTTAGGTGCTGAAAGCGGTACCATTATTTTGCATGGAAATTTTGCATTTTAGATTGCAGGCTTGCAATTCTTAGGAATAACTCACCTAAATCTGTCCAAACCAGAGTCTCTAGTAGACTATGACAAAGTTTGAAACACAAAATCATAAATTATAATATAATAAATAATAACAAATAATAATTTAATAATAACAAAACTTTTTATTCAATAAATTTTAACAAATAATATATTCATAAACTCTGATATTTTTGGGGGGTCAAACAAGGGTGCAAAATAATTATTCAGTAAATGTCTCGGGTATGAAAATCTTTAAAACAAGGTATGGCGCAAAGTCCAACGTCGCAGTCGAGACAACAGAAGTGCGTTTCTTTGTGTATTTTTCTTCCACTGTCGTCACGCTTGGAGCAGCAAACCACACACATTTTTTTTTCCAGTGGGTGGTACGTAGTCCAAAAAATGACGACCAGTCAGTCGCTCAGGATTTACAACACCAGAAGCCCGTCGTCCAGAACGGTTTACTGCCGTTGGCGTTTGGTGTTTTAGAAAAATCTGTTCTGCCACCTTCCACATAAAGTCTGCATGGACCATAGACCTGACATTTTTTTTTTCAGCAGGATAAAGGAGTTCCAGAGACATTGCTCCAAAAGATGTCGGAAATTTTTTTTATAGTACTTTTTCTGCTGCTTTCTCATAGCTGGGTAAAAAGTCATGGCCTGGTCAGCCCTGTCCACACCTCCCATCGTGTGGTTGTAGTCCAACAAAACTTGTGGCTTTCGAACATCTTTTCCACCTCTGGTATGGACCATGGCGGTCGAGGTATTATGCACTGTGCTCATAAGGGAAACGTCCTTTTTGTCCCGTCACTTTAGTGCCAAAATTTTCCCTTTTTGCCATGCAGCTACTTCTCCTTTCCCGAGCTTTTTATTTGAAAATCCTGACGGCATCTCACCCCGGTTAGGCCTCACGGTTCCATAAGCGTCCGTCTTATTCATAAGAAGGAACTCGTACAGTTCTGGGGAAGTATAGAAATTGTCTGTAGTGAGACAGTAGCCCTGGTTGAGCAAGGGCTCTATCAATGAAAGGACTGAAGCGGTTGCCATCCCAAAACCGCTGAATCTCGGGGAGAATTTGGTCCCTTTCCCAGTGTACATTACTGCATTCCAAATATATCCAGAGCTGGACTCACACAGCATAAAGGATTTTATCCCATAGCGAGCGCGCTTAGATGCAATAAATTGAATCCAGCTTAGCCTACCTTTATAGGCCATCAGACTTTCGTCTATGGTAATGTCCCGCTCAGGAACATAGGTCCGCTGGAAGTTTTGCAATATGATTTGGTAAATATCCCAATTTTTTTTTTAGCTTTGGAGCTGAATGGGAACGTTCATTTAATTCCTCGTTATTTTCAAAGTGCAAATATTTCATAATCAAAGAAAATCTATATTCGGACATTACAGTTCCAAAAAAAGGTGTGGCCAATAATTTATTTGTTATCCAGTACCACTTTTGGAGTGGTTTCCCCACCACTCCCTGTAAAATTAGGAGGCCAAGGAATTTCCAGATATCATCGCTGGTCACAGGCTCCCATTTTCTGCGCCTTGAAAATAGCTGATGGGTAGCAGCTTGCTGATCTTGATATCTGTTTGTCTCCAACACTATTTTGTCGATCACCTCATCCGTCAAAAAAAGCCAGAGGTATTCCAACGGATTGTCATCCTCTATGTCCACTTTTATCCCAGGTGATCCTGTGAATGGAAACCTTGGGGGCGCTACGTGCTCCGTAGCGCAATCAATTGCGCACCAAGTCCGCACATCGCTGGGCACAGGTGCAGGATCGTCACTGACATCACTTTCTTCGTCTGATGACAAGCTTTCCCCTGCGTCACTGTCACTCAGCTCCTCCGCAAGGGATTCTGCATCACTGTCGCTGTTTGGCAGCATGTCGCATAGCGATTTGGAAGTAGAGGCGCGCTTTGCCATGATTGCTGTTCAGTATACAGACACTGGTACTGTAATCTGCAGACAGGGCACTGGAGAAAGCACGGGGGGGTAATCAGAGGTCACTATATTTTTTTTAAATTTTAATCCAATAGTATCAGTGTGTTTTACTGTGTTTTACTTTGTTTCTACTTATACGTTTGAATTTCGCGCCGTCCCCCCCCGTTCCGCCCCCCTGAGTCGCGACCCTCGCAGGGAAGGAAATCAGGGGAACACAGAGCATCGGGCGGAACATCCGGCCGCTGTACACTGCGGGGATTCAACGCTGGATCGCAGAGAAAAGGTAAGAAACCTCTTTCTGCATCCAGCGAGGCAAGCCCGAGTGTGGCTCGGGGTTACCGATCGTAGCTTGAAAACCGCCAGGAGGGTTAAAACTGGAGATTGCCAAATATGGTACAGCTCTGCATAGAAGCCAATCAGCTTTGAATGTCAGCTTGTTCAATTAACCTTCGATAAAAAAAAAAAAAGCTGGAAGCTGATTGGTTACTATGCAGAGCTACATCAGATTTTGCACGTTTTGTAAATCATCCCCACTGTGTCATAGCAGGTGACTAATGGCGTTGCTAAGGTATAGGCTCTGGAAATGCCTAATCTGGATAAGAAATATTTATAGTGGACTGCAGGACAACTACTAGGCTGTGGAGCTCAGGATTGCTTTGTTGGTGACAGGTAAAAATACATACATGTGTAGGTAGGCTGTTATTCATGAAGAAAAACTGTCGTTAAGTTCAGGCTAATGGTGAAGTCAGGAATCATATATTTGAGTTGAAGAACCAGGCAGAGCCATACCTTGGCACTAGACATGTGCACACTGAAATATTTTGTTTCAGAATTTTGTTTTCGTCCGAAAAATAAATATATATAGTTACTCCCGAAATTCGTTTTTATTTAATTTGTTTCAGTAAAAAATGCATTTTGTTCGAAAATCCAAATTAATTAAGGCCAAATCTGTCATTGAAGGCTTATGGTGTCTCTCAAATGTTCTAAGAAGATTCAACGGAGCAGCTAAACTGTACGATGCTGCAATTGTACATTTCAGGTCGAATGTTCCGCCTAAAAGCTATAGAAGAATTCTAATGTTGTATGACACTAGTAAATATTATATTTATAAATTATTATTATTATTAGTCAACCTCCATTCGAATTCTTCTATATCCTATGGGCGGAGCATTTGGCCCGGAAATGTACGATTGCGGCGTCGTACAGTTTAGCTGGTTGACGAATCTTCTTAGAACTTTCGACAGACACCATAAGCCGTCAATGACAGATTCAACATTTGTATGTTTTTCACCGCTTTGTGAAATCTTCGTCACTCATGTCGAATGGTCTACCCCAACACTGTCTCTATAATGTTGAATCTTTTCTCTCTATGTTGAATAATCTTGGACTAAGAGTTAAGGTTAGGCACATTTGACCACAGATTTGATAGACACAGATTGCTATTGTCATTGTCATTTTGAATCTCCTATCTATATCAAACTGTTGTAGCAACAAACACGAAAATAAAGCATTTTTTTTATGTCGGATCTTTTGAATTTCAGATTCTGTGCGTTAGTTTTCGTTTATTAAACAAATAACAAAAATACCTGAAATTCGGACGAAAATAAATGCACATGTCTACTTGGCACCACAGGATAGAGGAAGCTACTCAGACATGATTACAAACCTGGATTCACACAAGGACAAGACGGTTACAGCCAAACAAAGACGGAAAGGTTCAGTTCAGGTTCAAAGGTTGAGTGAATGCAATCTAATAAAAACAGATTCATTTTAGACCACCACCCTAATAGGTGTTATACAAAGGCTTTTCTGGGTTTGTGACTCGCTATGTAGTGCAGTAAAATCCTATGTAGTGCAGTAAAAATAAATTAGATATGACAGCTACCATGTTGCTATATTGGGATATGTATTTTAAATAATGGTTAATGTTATTTATTTTAATTTCCAGCCTCTCAGGCTAACTAATTTGTGCAACCCCCTCCTACCCTAGTTTGGCTTGTCTTAACATGGTAATTTCATAGCCACACAAGGTACTTCAGGCATGGAGAAGCTGAAAGAGACAGTTTGGCCATTCAGCATCGATACATCCAGAGCCCACAACTAGGACAGTGAGGAAAACTGTTCCTCATCCTATTAGCAGATGGGTCTGGGTGTACAGACTTGGAGGGCATGAAGTGTAAGTACAGGCAGTGCTGAGACAAGGTCCTCTGGAACCTAAGGCAAGAATTTAAAAACCTAATAAGGGTTAAGTACACATTTACTGTATTCTGAGATGTGTCTCCTTCATAAAGCCACAAGGATTATGTTTCTGGAAAAAAGCTTGTATTTTTTTTTTATATTATTTGGCACTTCAAACGCAAACACATGCAAACTGAAAAAAAGTTTACATGCAAAGTTTAAAAAAAGAAAAAGAATATTAAGCCCCAGTTCACACAAATGCAGTGTGGTTACCACTCAGGGATTTCAATGTTTCCTGCACTGCATATGTGTGAACCTAAGCTGGGGGAGGAAGGGAATGAAAGAGTTATTAAAAATGTATTACTAATTAACTAAAAAAGGATTAATAAAAATAGGACTAAAATGTTTTCATACGTTTTTAAATTTTTATTTATACATCGTACTTTATGCAGTAATTTATGAATAATAGTACAATAATAACTTTCATTCAGTTAGAGAGATTCACCCTCTCCATTTGTCCTGTTTACTAGACATGTGCATTTGTTTTCGTTAGAATGCATTTTCGTCCGAAAGCGCAAGAAACGAAAACCGAAAGATTCGACATAAAAAATGCTTTATTTTCGTTTTCGTTGCGGTAAAAATTTGATATAGAGAGATTTGACGCTGACTGAATACAGTGAATGAATAGCAATCTGTCTATCGAACCTAATATACACACACATATGGTACTTTTCAACATTATAGAGAAAAGATTTGACATCATAGAGAAAAGATTCGACATCATAGAAAAAAAATTTGACACTATAGAAATAATAGATTTGACATTACAGAGAATAGATTTCGATTTATGAGAAAATAGATTTGACATTATAGAGAATAGATTTGACATTATAGAGAATAGAAGGCTTATGGTGTATATCGAAAGTGCTATGCAGATTCGATGGAGAAGATACACTACACTTGTACATTTTAATGCTCCGCCCATAGGCTAAAGAAACATTCTAATGTTGGTTGACTATGACTAGTAATAATAATATAATTATTTATTATCATTACTAGTCATACAACATTAGAATTCTTGTAGGCGGAATATTCGACCGCAAATGTACGATTCGACGTAAAGTTTCGAAGTTCCATTGAATATTCTTTGACCATTCGACAGAAACCAAGTATTATTGGATTTTCGGACAAAAGCTATTACCCAACGAAAAACAAAATAAATCAAAGCGATTTTCGGGAGTAACTAAATAAATTGTATTTTCCAGACGAAAACGAAAAAACTAAACAAAATCTTCCAGTCTGCACATGTCTACTGTTTACCACTATCATGGAAAGTGAATGTAAAGGAAAATACCAAATTTTGTGTTGTCCCCAGAAAAGTAAGAGTGGGGAAATTTTCCTAAGGGGTCATTATACCTGTTGACCTAGGGGTTACCCTAGAGATACCCTTAATTTGCAGGGATTTCCTGTCACTTCCTATTTTGTCTATGAGAGAGGAAGTGAAGGTAAATCTCTCCAATAGGACAAAGATGGAAATAATAAACCTTTCAAAATGGGACAAAAATTTGAAGGACAATGATGGGTAATGCAGAGGCAATAGAGGCTTCTGCAGCTAGCATGGCACTGGAGGTTTGAACTTGACATAAGAAATACATTTATGGAGAAACCTTTTCTTCAGTCATTAGTTTGGGTTAATTGATTTTCCCTACTAATAGAAAAAACATAAATAAATTACACTCTTGCACTAGGCAGCATAACACATCTTGAGCCCGAACTACATTGTGGGAAACAGGTGAAGAACTTTAGCCATGAAAAGTAATTGTAAGTGTTCTGGGCAAGCTGAGAGTCTGCAGTTTTCTGCCACATATCATGTTTGTGTATCCTCTTGAGCACAAATGTTGCTTTCAATTGTCTGCAAAAACAGAAACAAACACTTTCATTTTATAAATCCCAATTTATAACAAGCGAACAACCATCCAACCATATCAAGTGGTAATAAATACAGTAATTACAAAACTGTTGTCCTGTCACTGTTATCCATTGTTATAAAATGATATACAGTGATCGACCAAAAAGATACCCTGAATGAATTATTGATCTAGAGAAACAATCTAGAGAAAACAATGAAGACAGACAAAATGAATGGTTAATGGAAAACTAATAGTGTTTACCATACATTTTGTCTTCACAGAAGAAGGTTCCAGTTGCATATGTGGAGAAAAAGAAAAGACATTACATTTTTGTATTTTTTTTTTTGAGAGAGCATTATCAGATGTATACCGTGATATGACTACATTGAGTTTTTCGTCAAATTATCTGCATTATGTAAAAGAATATAATTTTTTTTAAATGTCAGTTCTTGTAATTAATTTACCAATAAACGTAGCAACTTCCCCAGCACTTCTAATCTGCCATCTTAATGCCTACACATCTCCGAGCAATCCAGGTGCTACTGCTCTTTAGTGTTAGTGGAACTGCAGAGTGGCAGAAAATCAGATGTGCACAACACACTTGCCTAATTTGGAAGACTTATCTGGTAGTTTGCATTTCTACAGAGCTGACATCTCTGGAGTTGGTGTTTCTGCTCCATCTTTCCTGCCATTTCTTCTGGCCCGGCGTTTTTTATCTTTATAGGTGGCCCCTGATGTAACTCCTGTGCATGTGCACTGAAATTACATGATCTCAACACTTGGCTCTATTCCCCACATCTTACATATGCCAGGAATGGGCTGAAAGTTTACACTGTTCTGTGCATGCACTGTAAACAGTGTACACTAGGCATGAGCTTAACCACTTGCCTGCTGTGCACCTACACCCCCTTCCTGCCCAGACAAAATTTTAGCTTTAACTGACAATTGCACGGTCGTGCGATGTGGCTCCCAAACAAAATTGTTTTTCCCCACACATAGAGCTTTCTTTTGGTGGTATTTGATCGCCCGTGCATTTTTTTTTTGCGCTATAAACAAAAAAAGAGCGGCAATTTTGAAAAAAGACACAATATTTTTTGCTTTTTGCTATAATATATATCCCATTAAAAAAAAAAAAACATTTTTTATCTCAGTTTAGGCAGATACATATTCTTCTACATATTTTTGGTTAATAAAAATCGCAATAACCGTATAGTGACGGTCTCCTCTCTCCCTGACAGGGACGTGCAGCTCTGTGTTTACACACAGAGCTGCACGTCCCAGCTCAATTGTCAGCAATTGCGCGCGCGCCCCTAGCCGATTTAAATGACAGGACGTCATATGACGTGCTATCAGGAACAGAGAGTTACCCGCCCGCCGTCATTTGACGGTGGGCGGGTATCAAGTGGTTAAAGCAGAACTAAACTCTACTATCCTTTTCAACCAAGGAGGCTGCCATTGTTTGATCTGCAACTGACATGATGCTACATATGTGAGCAGTTATGACACCTGTCATTTGATGGTTTGATCGATTGGTTAAAAGCACAAGCAAATGTGACAGTTAGCAACCCCTATTACCTTGAATGTAACTGTTTAATCTGAACACAAATGTGGACTGAACCTGGGCTGTTCAAGCATTCGGACAAATGCTTTGTGCATTTACCTGTTTGGAGGGAGCTAAATGTCATGTATTAAAACCAGTTTATTAACGTTATTATATATGACAGATTCCTGATGTCAATCGATGTTAAGGATGCCGATTTGGGCATGGTACCACTGAGTCATTAAAAACCAGTGATGTCACTGGCCCCATTCACTTATATGGCCCAGCATTCCCCTCAATGTAAGATAGCTAATCAGGGATTGTTAAAAAAAAAACAGTATGGGGATCCCCCCCAAAATTCTAAACCAGATCCTTCAGATATCTGATCTCTTCACCCTGCATTTCCACCTTATACAATCAGAGAACACTTTGCATTTATTGGTCCAAGCAAGACCAATATAACTATGCATAAATATCCATACAGTTCAGCTTTATTAAAGTAGTGAGGTGCAGCAATTGTGTGCAAAGTACATGGAAATGTAGGCCACACATATCCCTCCTTGAATACCCAATTTACCTTTAAATAAATACACTCACAACATACTCGTAATATAATTGGCCGAAGCACATTTATTGGTGTAAACTGTAAATAGCTTAAATCCATTTAATCATTTATTAATTCATAAAATTCTCACTTGTAAATAATAAATATAAACAGCTCAGTCTTCAGGACTCAAGCAATACCATATATCAAAAAACAAGTCCCCCCTTTAACTTTGAAGGGTGACTAAACCACATAAAATGCTTTTGACAAGGGTGAATATAGGTAATCTAATATTGTCTTGTTTCTTCAGATAAATACAATAAGCTGAAATTGTGTTGTTCTATTGGGTTACTGTCCTGTACACTTTGCCAGTTCCACTACCTCTGGCTCAGGCCCTCTGCTGCCTGCTCAGCACTATCACCTGTAAAAAACACAGAAGTCCGGCTTCTGTGTTTACAAGTGAAAGCTTGTCTTCAAGAGCTCCCACATATCTACTCTCCTGAGCAGCTACCACTGAGTGAAGGATGGGGACAAGAGAGATGCAGGTGCCCCGGGATGCATTGCTGATACTAACACCCCAACTGGATGATCTCTCAGCAAGTCATAGACAAAGAAATGTACAGTGTGTGGGGAGTTACTGAAGCCTGCTGTGTGCTTGAGCTTAACACAGCAACATAAATAGTACATGTGGAAGATGATGGAGCTTTTAAGGAGCGGCGGGGAAGATGGCGCAGGGGAGAGGTCAGAGCTAAAGAGGGGTAAAAGTGAGATGTGGATTTGGGATGCAAAGGTAAGCAGGTGTGGAAGAAGGCTGAACTCTGCACTCTGTGTAGCATATAACTGAACTCTGCATTCTGTATGCAGCACACCCCTGAACTCTGCACTCTGGCCCAGATTCACAAAGCACTTACGCCCACGTAAGTGCAAATGTGCGCTGGTAAGTGCAAATGTGCGCCGTCGTATGTGTGCGCCAGACCAACAAATAAACATACGCCTAAAAACTGGCCACCCTACACCGACGAAGCTTGCCAAAATATGGGCTGGAGGCATGTTGCTGCTCCCATTGATTAGGCATTCAAACATGCAAATGAGGGAAATACAGCGATTCACGAACATGCTGCGCGAGGTGCTCGTAAGTTGTACGTCCGGCGTACAGTTATTCCCCATAGATGAGGTGCAACCCGGCAACAGACATGCAAAGGCCTGCACCAGGGAACACAAGCCGGCGTATTGTGCATTGGACGTGTGTCTGGCTGGGCGTACGTTAAGTTCACGAGGTACGTGGTGATCCAGCGTAGCTTAGGCAGTTGTGCCGGCGTGGTTGTGAGCATGCGCATAAGGGTGCTGTGTATGCATCTATGTCATGGCAACGTCACTCTGTGAATCTGGGCCTCTGTGTTTAACCCCCAGGAACTCTGTACATAATGCACTCCTGATATTTAATGCCCCTTTTACACCCTCCCACTGTTGGTGAAATTTGACCACATCCACTATTTGATGCAGTTTGGAGGGTATGTGTGAAGGGGGTTTTGGGGGATCGTGGTTGAGTTTCTGCACCTATTTTCTGAGAAAAATGCCCTGCACATTGCAACACTAATAGTAGCTTAATACTGTTAAATTAATTTGCTTGGGTACAAATCCTGTTTTATTGTCATTAAAGGTTGTTTTAAATTTGTATGTTGTTAAAGTAGAGCTGAACTTATACAAGTAATTTATTAATTATTTCATGGGTTCATTATCAGGAAAGCCTACTTAAAATACCATTCGCTGGAAAATAGTTTTTTTTTATTATTGTTAGCCTCTATTTGATTTGTGCAGGTAAAATTGTAACTAAGACCTCTGTGGTCTAACTAGAAAGTCCGAAGAAAACAACTGGAATCAGTTTGGTGCAAAATATTGACAGGCAAAGCCTAAACGAACAAAGTTGATCTTAGGGATTTTCTTCTGCCATTCAGTGAGCTTTTCTGGTTATTTACAAAAGCTTAAAGAATTTAAGTTGGTTGATGCTGGGTATTATGATAGGATTGTCTTCTTTTGTTTAGTATATAAAAAGTTTTGGAGCCCATTTTACACTTCTGCACGTGCTACTGCATTGCTGTAATGCGTGGTAACATCAGCAACAATTGTAACATCCGCAACAATTGAATAGTAACCCAAATCACTACGCCCTGTACCAGCATTGTAGCATGTCGTAATGCACAGTAATGTGTGGTAGTGTGTAGACATGTGCGGACTGGAATATTTAGTTTAGTTTTTTCGTTTGAAAAAAGAATTTAGTTACTCCCGAAAATCGTTTTGATTTATTTTGTTTTTCGTTGGGGAATAGCTTTCGTCCGAAAATCCAATAATACTTGGTTTCTGTCGAATGGACAAAAGAATATTCAACGGAACTTCAAAACTTTATGTCGAATCGTACATTTCCAGTCGAATATTCCGCCTGCAAGAATTTCAATGTTATATGACTAGTAATAATGTCGAATCTATTCTCTATAATGTCAAATCTATTTTCTCATAAATCAAAATCTATTCTCTGTGATGTCGAATCTATTATTTTTATAGTGTCAAATCTTTTCTCTATAATGTCGAATCTCTCTATATCAAATTTTTACCACAACGAAAACGAAAATAAAGCATTTTTTATGTCGGATCTTTCGGTTCTTGTTTCTCGCGCTTTCGTTATCGTTTGTTAAAACGATAACGAAAAAAACAGATTTTCGGATGAAAATACATTCTAACGAAAATGAATGCACATGTCTAGTAGGGTGATTGTTTACAATTCATTAGTGGCATAGACCCTATAAGGTTGAATTACGACAGGAGTGGAGACTGTACATTAAGCATACTAAATAAATTGTTTGGTAAATAAAATGTAGATTTCTTTTTTGGTAATGTGCAAGAAAAATCCTGCTAGGTGATTGGATATTACATGTGATTGGATAATACAATGAACACAGCTTCACATTACTTACAAACATTCACTTTGCTAATTGAACAACCTCTATTTCTTCAATAAATCAACCAAGCTAGGTGATCAAATTTATTTCATTTAAAAATATTTCTGAATTTCTTTTACCATTGGTTTCATTTTCATCATGCACAGCACAGCTTTGATGTCAGTACTTATATATATATATTGATATTTAAATGGTGAAGAGGATTTGTACTTACTTGATCTTATTTTTACAGCATCCAATGAGTGCCTCATTGAAAACCCTGCATTTGTCATCTACTCTTCTGTTGTATCCTTCTATGTCCCTTTTATTGTCACACTCCTGGTATATGTCCAGATTTATATAGTTCTGCGAAAGCGAAGGAAGAGAGTAAACACCAAGCGGAACACCCGTGGAGTGGAGGCAGATGGCAACAAGGTAAATGATGTATACCGATACAATAGATATATCATTTTATTTTATAATTTCATAATAATTGGTAATAAAATAGTTATAATTTAGTGCAAGCGATTCGATACCTTGCCACGTTATTGCTAAAATAAAATAGAGTTGATCTAATAAAACTGGAGGGTGCAAGATCTGGTGCAGCTGTGCATGGTAGCTAGGGATGAGCCAAACACCCCTGGGTTCAGTTCGCACCAGAACCTGCAAACAGACCAAAAGTTTGTGTGAACTTTAGAACCCTGTTAAAGTCTATGGGACTCAAAAGTTTGAAATCGAAAGTACTAATTTTAAAGGCTAATATGCAAGTTATTGTCCTAAAAAGTGTTTGTGGACTCGGGTCCTGCCCCAGGGGATACAAAAAAAGGTTTAAAAAAACTGCAGTTTTTTTCAGGAGCAGTGATTTTAATAATGCTTAAAGTGAAACAATAAAATTGAAATATTCCTTTAAATTTCGTACCTAGGTGTATAGTATGCCTGTAAAGTAGCGCTTGTTTCCTATTCTTAGAACTGTCCCTGCACAAAATGTAATTTCTGAAGGAAAAAAAGTCATTTAAAATCACTCACCTTAGGGTCTGGTATGGATATTAAGGGGAACCATTATCAAAATTATCAAATTATGTGGGGTTCCCCCCAAATATCCATTCCAGACCCATCAGGTCTGGTATGGATTTTAAGGGGAACTCCACCCCAAATTTAAAAAAAAAATGCAGTGGACCCCCACACATTTTTTTTATGAATGACTTTTCTCTGTATTGCCGGGAGCCGACAATTCATTATAGGTCCTAATACTCTTATTATGCTTGGCTGTACCAGAAGCACTTGTACCATGGACCAGTGTTTCTAATTCTTTTATCAGTCAGGACACCCCTTTAAAGTATTTTCAATCTTGAGACAGTCTAAAAAAGTAGTCCCGAGTCTAGGGGTCAGGAGTAAGGCCTCATTCAAAGGGGTGTACACACATACATACATAAACACACACACACACACTGTACGTATATACATACACACATACATAAACTAATATACCACAAATTGCAGTTTACTGTACCTGGTTGACAAGTTCAGTATCTGAACTGCCAGTTATAATGCTTGTTTACATAATACTAGTAGCAGGGGATGGGCGAGGTTGACACTCAAGATGCAGCCTTCCCCTGCCCACTGTTCTAAACAAGCTCCCACTCTGCAGTTCAGTGCTTCTCTGCCCTGGAGACAGTGGAACCAGTTGGCATCTCAGCCAGTCAGCTATTCTCAACCAGAACCCTGTGTCATCCCTGATGAACCTAGACAGCACCCCTGGTTGAGGCAGCACCACAGATGAGAAAAGCTGCATTAAGCCTTGTACACACGATCAGTCCATCCGATGAGAACGGTCTGAAGGACCATTGTCATCGGTTAACCAATGAAGCTGACTGATGGTCCATCGTGCCTACACACCATTGGTTAAAAAAACGATCGGGTCAGAACGCAGTGATGTAAAACACAATGACGTGCTGAAAAAAATGAAGTTCAATGCTTCCAAGCATGCGTCGACTTGATTCTGAGCATGCGTGGATTTTCAACCGATGGTCCTAACGATCGGTTTTGACCTATCGGTTAGGAATCCATCGGTTAAATTTAAAGCAATTTGGCTTTTTTTTAACCGATGGTGAAATAACCTATGGGGTCCACACACGATCGGTTTTGACCGATGAAAGCGGTCCATCAGACCGTTGTCCTCTGTTTAACCTATCGTGTGTACGAGGCCTTACACAGACTGAACCCCAACTGCTGCTATTTCATCCAAGGTCTGTTGGGTCTGAATGTCTGCCCTATGGAAATTACAAATGATGTCCACATGTGTTTTACCTTAAGTTTTTATTAGTCATACTTGGCATACATTTGTGATTTTGCTGATTATTTTGTACTGTGCGAGACCAGGCATGATTGCAAAATAAGATATAGAATACAAACATTTAAGATAGGAAGGGAATTGTTGCTATATATCTCTATCTACAGCCACGGCCAAAAGTTTTGAGAATGGTTTCCATAGCCGTTTATACTGATTCACTCTATCTAACAGGACTGCCTTAACTTTAGCATGTATCATTGCTATAGTGACCCTATTCTTAGTTTCTAAGATACTATGACGAGGGGTTTTCTAAGTCTTCTCTTCTTTTTTCGCCGCAGTGGTAACCTGCAGGAGAGGTTTAAATTGGCAGTGAGTTACTTCTAGTTTTTTTTTGCTAAGTAAGGATGTGGATGGCCCCAGTAGTAGAGAGTGATCAAACAGGACTTTGAGTATTTGGAAAACATCAGTTCAAAAGAATGTGCCTATTGGGCAGTGCCAACATATGTGATATTAGCTGGCTTTTTATTATTCTTAGAAACTCCTTATGGGAAGTTTCCTCAAATATTTGGTACACCTACCAATTTGAGCTATTAATACAAGGTATTCACCCTTATATTTTCATTTATTTGATGATATGGAAAATGGACCAGTAAATGTAAGACTCCATGATGAGGTGCAGTAGCTACAGTTTTTATAGCAGGGAGGGTTTTAAAGCTTTCAATACAGAAGGTAAGAGTCAGAACTCCTGCCAAGTTTTTATTGCTAACAACAGGAAAGCAAATAGACCGGCTCATAACCCACTGTGATTATTGATTTGTTAAATGTGGACTCAAGACCATGTTCCATTATTTTTAATAGTTTTTATATATAGATCCTTTAGGCCTTGATTTGGGGATATTGATTAATAAAGAGCTATTTCCTAATTACTGAGTAAGCTAATTTGTTGAATAATATTGGAACTTCTTTAGAAAAAGTTTCAGTTTTTTTGTCTGTGCCATCTTTCTGGTGATTCCCCTCACTTTCTGTCCCATTGACACCAGGGCAGAACATGAGAGGAGATGGTTGTCAGCAGGACAGTAAGACCCCAAGAGCAATTAAAATAAATGCTCTGATCTTTTCTCACTCTACAAAATAAATGTGCCTTTGTTGCTGTTTTTGTCCCTATTGAAGAGATATCCCAGGCAGGACAGAGGCTTAGTTTAAAGCAGACTTTCAGCCATTTTTCATCTTTCATCCATTAAATCCTCTGCCCTTGTTGTTTTAAATTTGCAAAACATTAGTAAACAAGTAAACATTTTTTTCTGCCAGTAAATACTTTATACAGACCACTTCCTGTTTTTTGTCTTGTTCCTAAGCCCTGCACACACGGCCCAGAATCTCGCCAGGAAAAAAAAATGTTGTTTTTCCTGATGAGATTCTTGGCAATACACTCTTGCCGGCCGAGTATACAGACACTCCATTCAACCACCGTTCTTTTGAATGGAACGAACACGGTGATGACATTGACTATGACAAGCATGCGCTCGTCACATTCGATGCAGTCACTGCCATCTTGTTGCACCCTACCTATGCCTAGGAAGCTACCATGCATGCGTCAAAGTCATTTCGAGCATGCGTGGGTTTCCAGGACGACAGGTAAGTATACACACTCTCAGGTTTTCTCGGCAGGAAAACACTGCCGAGAATCTCACGATGAGAAAATAGAGAACATGTTCTCTATCTTTCTCATCTAGATTCTGGGCAGTTTTCTTGACGAGAAACCTGAAAGACTCGTACACATGCTCGGTTTACTCGGTAAGAAAGCACTGCCAGCAGTTTTCTTGCTGGTTCTTGCTGAGAAAACCGAGCGTGTGTACAAGGCTTTAGCCTAGGCTTATGACATCATACACATCTCTCTCTCTCTCAGGCCTCGTACACACGACCGAGGAACTCGTCAGGCGAACCAGTTCCTTGTTAGGCTTGTTAAAGACCAAATCTCCTGGTTCTCAAACACGGTGACTTCAACACATACAACGGCATGGGCTGCTTTTGCTAATCTCATGTTACTGCGTGTTAGGAAAAAGTTTGGTAAGAGACATTTGCACTTTTCAGTCTGTTACAGCGTGACATATGTGCTATTTCCATTACAAATGCTACTTTTTCCGAAGGTGCACGGGCTTCTTAGCATACACACGCTCGAGTTTCTCGTCGAAAAGCAGCCCGACAAGGAACCCGACGAGCCAATTTGGACTCCCGTCGAGGAAAAAGAGAACTTGCTTTATTTTTTGACTGTCGAGTTTCTCGACAGTTTCCTCGATGAAAAACGTACACACGACCAGTTTCCCCGGCAAAAAAGCTCTCCCACCAAGTTTCTTAAAGGATTCTGCCAAAAAAAACGGTCGTGTGTACGAGGCCTGACTCTCATGAGAGTTTGCCAGGAAGGGAGATGAGATGAGTCATAAGAAGGCCAATCAGAGCTGCACGGTTGCAGAGCTGGAGGTGTGCCTCTGTGGGTCTGTGTAAATCCATTAGGTGAACAGGCAGCAACTTCAGTTGCACACAGTTAAAATGGATGCAGCCATCTCAGTGGAGGAAGATTTCTGCAGCATATTTGGCAAGTACAGAATCACAGTATATATAAAATAATATGCAAAGTGGTTGAAGGGAAGCTTCAGAATGGCAAAGGTGTTTTAATTACAAATGTGAGCAAACTGCAGTTCCTCTTTAACTCCACGGACTCCGCCTGCTCAACAGGGATTGCCCCTTTGATTCCCGCTGAGCCAGCAGATGACAGGTTCGCCTCTGCTCACTGTGCAGCAATGGAGCAATGGACATGTCAGAGCTCCAATCTCCACTATGGGGGATCGTATGAAAACGGATCCGCCTGTCCATTTTCATCTGATCCGATCCGCCAGACGGATGTAAAATAGGGTTTCCATCAGTCTGGATTCAGCAGATCGGAGCGGAGCGGATGTCAGCAGACATGTCACCGCTGACATCCGTCGCTCTATAGATCTACATGAACGGTACGCATATGTAAAAGGGGGCTAAATGTTTCTAACCCTACCTATCTACCCTTTTCCCTGTACAAAACAAAACAAAAAAACATCCTTTTAGAGACAAACAATGCCATTGTAATGCTCAGTTTAAGGTTGATGTGTCCATTAATCATTTTAATTATAAAAAGTTTTAGATGTTTAAACCTGTTTTTCAAATGTTAACATAAAAATCACTTTCCTAAAAAATAAACTTGCCATAAATCACAGATTTTATCCAACTCAAATTTGACATTGCATAATAAACATTATTGGAACTGGATAGAGCCTTTTAAGCTGTATACACTGCTGTTTTGAGGCAATGTGAGTTGCTTTTTAACTTTGTTATCGCCTTATAAGTAATTAACCATTTAACCATTTAAGGAAGGGTTTGCCCCTTAATGACCAGGCCATTTTGTGTCGATTTAACTGACAATTGCGTGGTAATGCGATGTTGTATCCAAACAAAATTGATGTGCTTCTTTTCTCACAAATAGAGCTTTCTTTTGGTGTTATTTGAGCACCTCTGCGTTTTTTTTTTAATTTTTTGCGCTATAAACCAAAAAAGAGTGACAATTTTGAAAAAAAAATATATTATTTACTTAATAAATATAAAAAATAAATAAATAATAAAACAAAATGTTATCAGTTTAGGCCAATATATATTCTTCTACATATTTTTGATAAGATTTTTTTGCAATAAGTGTATATTGATTGGTTTAAGCAAAAGTTATAGGGTCAGATTCAGGTAGGAGAGCGGATCTTTATTTTGGAGTAACGTTTGTCATTTACGTTACTCTGCCGAAATTTTAGGAGCAAGTACTGTTATTCACATAGCACTTGCTCCTAAAGTTGCGGCGGCGTAGCGAAAATGAGCCGGCGGAATTCAAATTGGGCGGGTAGGGGGCGTGTATTATTTAAACTAGGCGCGATCCCACGGCGAACGTACTGCGCATACGTCGACTGTCAGTGCGCATGCTCCAAATTCTGTCAGTGAACGTCAATGACGTCAATCCCCATTCATGGACGTTTTACGCAAACGACGCTAAACTTTTTAAATTCGACGCGATGACGATGGCCATACTTAACATAGGATACTCCACCTGGGGGGCATGTTTTTCTTTACGCCGCGTATCGATTACGGAAACGTCGGAAAGTCACTGCGTCGGGCCCGCGTACGATCGTGAATTTTCGTCTCTCGCTTCCCGCTGATTTACGCCTAGAATATGTAAATCAGCGAGAGACGAAAATGCCCCGAGCGCCCTTTTTAAAATTGCAGTTCCGATACGACGGCGAAATACAATTACGCCGCTCGTATCTGAACTCAATCCCGGCGTATCTTGTTTTCTGACTACAGAAAACAGATAAGCCAGCTCAAAGTGTGAGTTATGCTGGCGGATCACTGATACTCCAGCGTAACTCTATCTGAATCTGGCCCATAGTGTCTACAAAATAGGTGATAGATTTATAGCATTGTTATTATTATTATATTTTTTACTAGTAATGGCGGCAATCTGTGATTTTTAGCAGGACTGTGACATTGGAGAGGACAGATCAGACACTTTTGATACATTTTTGGGACCATTGACATTTATACAGAGATCAGTGCTATAAAAATGCACTAATTATTGTGTAAATGTCACTGGCAGGGAAGGGGTTAACACTAGGGGGCAATAAAGGGGTTAAATGTGTCCCCCAAGAGTTTTTTCTAACTGTAGGGGGATGTGACTGACTGGAGGAGGAGAGAGATCGCTAGTCCTAATCACTAGGAACAGCAAATCTGTCTCTCCTCCCATGTCAGAACAGGGATCTGTCTGTTTACATTGACAGATCCCCATTCTAGCTCCCTGTGGAGCGAACACGGGTGGGTGGTGGACATCGCAACCAGGGCCATTTGAAGGAATTTGAGGGCCCCAAGCAAAATAGACATAGAGGCCCCCCAACCCCCCCCCCTGCATGCACACAAAGCCTACAGGAACCACATCATAGCGATACAGTTTAGGTTCACCCACACTCACAGACTGGTGCCCCATCACAAACTGCCCCCAATCACAGACTGGTGCCCCATTACAGACTGACCCCCCATCACAGACTGCACCCCCCCATCACAGACTGAATGAATGAATGAATGAAAACTTGTATAGCGCGGCACATGCGAACTGAATCGCCTCTGGGCGCTTGTTGTTCCAGTCTCCTTTGATATCAAAAGAGAAGAGTCTTGACCTTTTTCCTGAATGCTAGGTGGTTCTCCTCCAACCGAATGCTGGTTGGTAAAGCGTTCCATAGTCTGGGACCTTGGATCGCGAATCTTCTTTCTCCTTTGGATTTGAAGTTGGCTTTCGGAACCTGGAGCAGGTTCTGATTCGTGGATCGCAAAACGCGATTGGGATTATGCGCTTTTATTATTTCGCATAAATAAATGGGGGCATTCCCATGGACACATCTATGCGTAAGACAGAGAGCTTTAAAAGCAATTCTGTCTTTAACTGGTAGCCAATGAAGGGCTCTCAGTGAAGGTGAGATGGATTCCCAGGGTTTTTTCCCAGTCACCAGTCTGGCGGCCGTATTCTGAACGACTTGCAGACGGGCGATTTGGTACTTGGGGAGGCCGAGGTAAAGGGCATTTGCATAATCCAACCTGGAGTTTACAATAGCTCCCACCACGACCGCTAAGTCTTCTTTGGGAATGAACGGAGTGAGTCTACGTAGTAGGCGCAGTAGATGGTGAGATCCGCTGACTACTGACCCTATTTGTGCGTCCATTGTCATAAAGGAGTCAAAAATGACCCCTAGGCTTTTGACTTTGGCGCTAGGGGTGATGAATTTGCCTAAAATAGGCGGGGGGGTCCATGCTGTTGAAAGTTGATTCCTGCGCTTGGCGTGGAACAGAAGACTGGTGCCTCCATCACAGACTGGCCCCCCATCACAGACTGGCCCCCCATCACAGACTGACCCCCCATCACAGGCTGATCCACCATCACAAACTGGTGCCCCATCACAGACTGACCCCCCGTCACACGTGTGCCCCCATCATAGACTGACCCCACATCACAGACTGACCCCCCCCTTCAGTTTAGCCCCCATTTAGTGCAGACCCCCACCTTCAGTTTAGCCCTGTTCAGTGCAGATCCCGCTTCAGGGTACCCCCCTTCAGTGCAATTTCCAGCTTCAGGATACCCCCCTTCAGTGCAGATCCCCCACCTTCAGTTTAGCTCCATTCAGTGCAGATCCCTGCTTCAGGGTACCCCCTTCAGTGCAGATCCCCATCTTCAGTTTAGCCCCCCTTCAGTGCAGATCCCCCCTTCAGAGTAACCATCTTCAGTGCAGATCCCCCCTTAGGGTACCCCCTTCAGTGCAGATCCCCCCTTTAGGGTACCCCCTTCAGTGTAGACACCCACCTTCAGTTTAGCCCCCCTTCAGTGCAGACACCCACCTTCAGTTTAGCCCCCCTTCAGTGCAGACACCCACCTTCAGTTTAGCCCCCCTTTAGGGTACACCCTTCAGTGCAGATCCCCCCTTTAGGGTACCCCCTTCAGTGCAGACACCCACCTTCAGTTTAGCCCCCCTTCAGTGTAGATCCCCCTTAAGGGTACCCCTCCTTCAGTGTAGACCCCACCTTCAGTTTAGCCCCCCTTTAGTGTAGACCCCCACCTTCAGTTTAGCCCCCCTTCAGTGAAGACACCCACCTTCAGTTTAGCCTCCTTCAGTGCAGATCCCCCTTTAGGGTACCCCCTTCAGTTTAGCCCCCTCTCAGTGCAGACACCCACCTTCAGTTTACCCTGATCAGTGCAGGACCCCCCCCCATTCAGTATCTCAGATCAGCGTGGCGGCCACGGCGGCACATGCACAGCAGGTGAGGTCCCCCTCCCCTGTGTACACATAACAGAGGAGGGGGAGGCGGCGGCTTCTCTCTGCACAACTTCATGATATCCAGGATGGGATTGCTCAGGCACACAGTGGCAGCCGCGAGAGGGAGAATGGTCGGTGCAGCGGTGTGTCACACCACCCCTTCCTTCGCCTTGCCCCTGCAGTCTACCGTCTGCCTGATATCAGGCGCCGGGCGGGAATCGGATCGCTCAGACACAGCCGCGCCATGAGAGGAGGGGATGGTTCGTGCAGCGGTGTGTCACCATACACCCAGCACAGCCCCCCACCCTCATCGCCACTATAGCTTGCCTCTCCCTGCGTGCCTGTGTGCGCCTTTCACTGCAGTCATTGACATAATCGCTGAGGGGGTGCGGTGTGAACCGTGTGAGCAGGCAGGCAGACAGATGAGCCAGCTTGGGGGCCCCTTGGTAGCTCGGGGCCCCAAGCAATTGCTTGGTTTGCCTGTCCTGTTGCGACGGGCCTGATCGCGACCGCCGGCCACACGCATTGACCGCAGGCACACGTACGTGTCCCCTATCGCTCTTGAAGCAGCCGACATACACCTACAGTGATTCGCCCAGAAGAGCCAACCTGCCGCAGTATAATGACGACAGCTGGTCCTTAAGTGGTTAAATACTACACTGTGAGCTATTTTCTTGTATCTTTTATATGATTTCCTGATCTTAAGGACATCATAAGAACTACAAAGATCTGGATGAAGTTATAAAGAGAACCTGTCCTAGATAAACTAAAAGTGCAAATTTCAGCCTCTGTAACGGGGGTGGGGGGTCATATGGATCTGGTGAGTTTGCATTTTAGCCCTACTGAGCATAAGTAGTGAAGATATGTGGACATAATTATCAAGGGTTTGCTATTTCCTCTATTATCTAATGGTGTTGAGACCTGCACATCTTAAAGTCAATTTTTATTTTTTTGTTGAGCACAATTTACCATATAATTGCATAATAAGACTTATTATGTATGTGCACGGGCTGTACCTTTGTTATATTGTAAATTGGTTATTGTAAATTAAATAACATTTACAAAAATGTTTACACCCTTTGAGCTAGATATATTCATATGTCAAAAACAAAGTACTAACCTAAAATAAATTGAATCTATTTTTATGATATTCCCATTTATCAGACTTTCTGTTCAAAGTGATTGCAATTCTCTGATTTGACAAAAAGTAGTTAATATGAACTGGCAACAAATGTACTTCAGCCTGCAACCTCCTGCAGGCATGGGCGCATAGCTGATGTGATCTTTAACTCTTTTTATTGTATAAATATTTTTATCCAAAACATTTCCCTGTATTTTTTTTTTATGGTGTACTATATTGACACATACAGTATATAATGCCATCTAGAATGTATTAAACTTAAAGCGGAATTTCACCCTAAATATAAGATCTCCCATGTGATTCAGCATACTGGCGTCAGCGCCAGTATGCTGTTTTTTTTTTTTTTTATCCCACACTTACTGTATTATCCAGTAATTTCATTTTTTCCCCCCGCGGTGGACGGCGCCAGTACAGCGCGTCACATCTTCCGAAAATACCCAATATGGACTCGGGTAATCTCGGAGAAAATGCGGCGCCTGCGCACAGACCTAGGAGCTGACTGCGCAGGCGCCGTATTTCTCCGAGTCCTATTTCGGAGGGCGTGACGCGCCATAGCCGTAGGACTCGGAGAAATACGGCGCCTGCACAGTCAGCTCCTAGGTCTGTGCGCAGGCGCCGCATTTTCTCCGAGATTACCCGAGTCCATATTGGGTATTTTCGGAAGATGTGACGCGCTGTACTGGCGCCGTCCACCGCGGGGGGAAAAAATGAAATTACTGGATAATACAGTAAGTGTGGGATAAAAAAAAAAAAAAAACAGCATACTGGCGCTGACGCCAGTATGCTGAATCACATGGGAGATCTTATATTTAGGGTGAAATTCCGCTTTAAACTCTTGTCCAAATATTTCAACATTTTATTAACAGTTTTGGATTTTAAAGTTGCAGTACAGTATGTAATAGTTCTATTGAGTGTAATCCATAAATATTTAATAGCAGAATATGACTTTGAGTATTCTACCACACAACTTAAAAATGTAATGGTTATGGAAGCTGATTAATGTGGAAAATGTTTGGGGAATAGTGTAAGGATTAAAGATTGCAGTGTACCTGTTTTTAGCTCAAATTAGTTTATCCTGAGCCAGATTTTTCTAGATATATCCTAGCATTTCTAGGTATGAGATGAAAGTCTGCCTATATACAGTCTGATATTTGTAATCTATGTGAGTGTTTCAGTTATTGCCGTAGCTGGTATTAGTAATGCCACACACGATCGTTTTTTCCGTCGGAATAAACTCTGACAGGTTTTTTCGACGGAATTATTTTGCATACACACAGACACACCAAATTCCGACCACTTAAAATGCAGTGACGTACAACACTATGACGAGCCTAGAAAAATTAAGTTCAATGCTTCCGAGCATGTGTCAACTTGCTTCCGAGCATGCATGTTCTCTTTCTAATTTCTTTGTAATTTCCAACGGAAAAAGTCAGATGGGGCATACACACGGTCGGAATATCCAATGGAAAAATTCCGTCTGACTTTTTTCATCGTAAATTCCGTAAATTCCGATCGTGTGTACGAGCCATAAGGCCTCATTTCCACTGGCGTTTTTACAGCCACTTTTCTGAGCGTTTTTTGCAGCTTAAAAACGCCTGTCCATGTTAGTCTATGGCCTCATGCCCACTATGACGTTTTTGAGCTGTAGATGGCTAAGCTGCAAAAAAAACGCGGGACCAGTGCGTTCTGAAGCTCCAGCAATAGAGCTGTAAAAACGCCAGACGTTAAAAAGCGCTCAAAAACGCGCATAAACGCGCAAAAATGCGCACAAACGCTCAAAAACGCGGCCGCTGCGTTTTTAAAGCTCCAGCTCCAAAACAAAAAATTTTTTTTTTTTTTTTTTTTCTAAAATAAACATGGACAGGCGTTTTTAAGCTGTAAAAAACGTGGCTGTAAAAACGCCAATGGAAATGAGGCCTTAGGGTTAGCATGCAGTTCCACTCCCAGTCAAAACCTTTTTTTTTAAATTTGCATTACTGTCTTTCTCCCTCACTTTCTGTTCCAGTTGAAGCATGGTGTGAAATTGTAGTGCTCTCTATTCTGATCACTTCCATTCTCCTTGTTTCTTGCCCAATGACCTATTCCAACTTAACCCCAAAGTAAAAAATTGATTTTACCACAGGTAGGCATCAACCACTTTACACCCTCACGCCGTCATATGACGTCCAAAAAGGGGATCTGTTATCCCGGGTGGACATCATATGACGTCCTGTACTTTGCAGGGGGATATCTGAATAATGCCTGCACCTAGAGGCATCATTCAGATATCATTTTCTTCCAGCAGTGATCCTGCGCACTGTAAGAACGATCATCCGCTGCTTGATCATTCTTATAGGCGGCGGGAGGGGACATCTCCCCTCCCTCCGCCATCCGGTGCTTCTCCGGGCTCTCCCGTCCCATCGGGGGGCCCGGAGAGATGAATGCCGTCCTCTGACCATCGGAGGCCCGGGGCGCCATGTGATGACGTCACGCCCGGGTACCGGTAAGTAAACAAACCGCAATTGCGGCTTGTAAGAATGAGATTTGTGAATTTTTTTTCACAATCTCATTCTTTCCAGCCTGGAGGAGAGATGTGGGGTCTTATTGACACTGCATCTTTCCTTAAAGAGGACCTGTCACACACTATTCCTATTACAAGGGATGTTTACAATCCTTGTAATAGGAATAAAAGCGATCGAAAAAAAAGTGTAAATAAATAAATAAAATTTAAATAAATAAATACAAATTAAAACGCCCCTCTCCCCGGTAGCTCGCGCTCAGAAGCGTTCGCATACATAAATCCCGCCCACGTATGTAAACGTCGTTCAAACCACACATGTGAGGTGTCGCCGCGTGCGTTACAGTGTGTGCAACAGTTCTAGCACTAGACCTCCTCTGTAACTCTAAACTGGTAACCTGTAAAAAATGTAAAGCGTCACCTATGGAGATTTTTAAGTAACAAAGTTTGGTGCCATTCCATGAGTGTGCGCAATTTTAAAGCATGTCATGTTTGGTATCTATTTACTCAGCGTAATATCATCTTCCATATTTTACAAAAAAAATTGGGCTAACTTTACTGTTTTGTTATTTTTTAATTCATCAAATCATTTTTTTTTTTACACAAAAAAGGCGTTTGAAAAATTATTGCGCAAATACCGTGCAAGATAAAAAGTTGCAATGATCGCCATTTTATTCCCTAGGGTGTCTGCTAGAAAAACATATACATTTTCTAGCAAAAGAATGATGATTTGTACATGTAGGAGAGAAGTGCCAGAATAGGCCCGGTATGGAGGTGGGTTTTAAAACCCTGGTATTGAGGTGGTTAAAGGGGTTGTAAACCCTCATGTTTTTTACCTTAATGAATCCTATGCATTAAGGTGAAAAAACACCTGGCAGTGACTGGCTCCCCTGTTTTACTTACCTGAGCCCTAGAATTTAACACGCTCTTCCTCTTCCTGGGGTTCTTGGCTCTTGATTGGATAGATTGATAGCAGTGTCACTATTGGCTTCCACTGCTGTCAATCAAAACCAATGACCCGGGGGCAGGTCCGAGTCTTACATTCGGTGTCTATGGACACCAAATGATGGACTCGGGGGCACGCCCACAAGGTAACCCCCGGGAGAGTGCTTCTTCTAGGGGGTTATCTGATGAGAGGAGGAGCCGCCAGGGCCACCGAGGGACCCCAAAAGACGTTTTTTGGGGGACACTCTGCAAAATGAACTGCACAGAGGAGGTAAGTATGATTTGTTTTTGTTTTTTTGTTTTTATGTTAACGTGAAGCTCTACAATCGTTTTAAGTACCTGTGGGCATTGGACGCATGTTATTACGCGCAGAGATTTTACAGCGTGTCAAAGTCTTTGTAAATTTTCAGTTTTGTTTTCTGAAAAATAAATAAATCTATGTTAAGGGTTTACTGACCTCCTGTAGCTTATCTCTATTTAGGGTTTAATTACCTCCATAAATAGACTTACTAATGGCCTATAAAAATATTGATCTACCTTACCTTTACACTTACCACAGTAAAACAAATAAAACCATATAATACACACAGTAAATAGTGGCGCTACCAGAAACTAGTGGGCAACAAGAAGTGACATAGTAACAGAAGTGACGTTCTGGCAGAGTCGACATTGGTTGGGTGAGATACTGCTTACCACATGCTGGGTCCGCAGTGAACGTGATATGCCAGTTTAGTGTCACTGTATGCTTGCTTTACTACATGCGATGGTATACTGTGCATAATGTGAGTGCAATATGTGGAGGTTTTTGCACATATGTATTACCTGTGAGCTACAATTGAAGACTGGAGACCGGTGTACAATGCTGTTTAACCCTAGGGTGGTTGATACCTGATTTGCCCAGCATGAGGATGTGAGGCAAACATTTCTGGTGAGTTGACACCTATGGGGGAGTGGTGCCATGATCTTCAAGTGGTGTGGCGGGGAGCTTTCAAGCAAGATCAATTAATTATGGATATTTCATTGGACAATTTATTTCCTGTTAATTTGAGGACTAATTTTGGGGCTATTATTCACTTTTATTCACTGGGTGATATTATTTTATTTCTTTATGTGTTTATGACAGTTGCTAATTGGTTATAGCGCCACTATTTACTGTGTGTATTATAAGGTTTAATTTGTTTTACTGTGGTACATATGTTGATGTTCATGTGTATTTATACATGTATTCTTCTTTTATATACCATGGTGCAGTGGTGGGATCAACAGTGTAGGTGGGCTTTGATTTTAGATCCTGAGATTTATATCTTACCTTTAGTTTAAGATTAACCATTTAAGTTTGTGTTGAATTTATAAAACATAAAGTTATATTAGAAAACATCATTACACTGAATGCTACCCAGTAAGAGACATTTTTGAAAAGCTAGATCTGCACGTGAATTGATATCATCCGTTGTCACCACATTACATTTACAATTCCACTAGGTTTTGTTTGAGCTGCTTAGACAAAATGCTGTAAAACAGCAGCTCTGAACATATTTTGAGTCACTGACCTCTTTAAGAATCTGGTGAAAGCTAGGGTCACCTCCCCCAAACATATTCAACTAAACTCAACTTTGCATGCAGAGAACAAATTTAAATGGTAAACAGGGCCAAAAACATGTCAAGAGACACTTAGTGCTATAAGCAGTGGGAGGATGATTTTTCTTTAAATTCTTTCAATGGCTAACCTCTGATTGGGACAAGAGGAAGGGAATGCTGCATAGTGAATGGAAATGTTCTTTTCAATTTGACTGTAATGGACCCCCTAAAACCCATCTATTGAACAGTTAGGGTTCAAGGCTTTAAGCATGTACTGTACTTTAAACATGTACTGCGGCACACAGAAGGCTTTTTACATTAATGAATAGAATGCATTAAGATAAAACAACTTCTGACTTTACAACCCCTTTAAGCAAAGAAAATTGAATATATTTATCTTGATATTCATAAAAAAAAGGATACAATTAATTTCTACTTACAAAGAGTATGTCAAGTCAAAACCCACAGAAGTTGAGTGGTAACCTTTAGGCAGGGTTCACACTGATGCAAATTGGATGTGGGTTTCCCGCATCCAATTCACATGACAGGAGAGTGTGAACAGCTCTCAATGTGGCCGGTTCACACACACCTCTGGGGCGGCCGCTGTCTGAATTGCAGAAGGGTCCTGTGCATCTTCTGGTCCATTTCAGGTGCGAAAAATTTGGACCTGATTCGCACCTGAGTGAAGAGACATGCACCGGACCCCCTGCTGGGAGCCATAGCCACAGCTAGTGTGAACCCATCCTTAAATGAGAACACCTGTTTTTAAGCAGCTGTCTAACAAGAGATTTTCCTCGCTTTGAAGAGACTTTCTTTCCCCAATTCTATTGTGTCTCCAGGACAGGAAGTGAAGGAAAATCTCCCCAATTGAGCACAGGCAATCAAAAACCCTTACAAGAGTTTTACCCACCAATAAAAATGTGGAACTTAAGCTACAGTAGGTGACCGTGATATTGTGTCAATCTCGCTCCCTTTCTCGGCGAGATTGACCACCTACGAGCCCCATCGCGGGAGCCAGCGCCAAGCCGGCTTGCCATGATGGGGACAATGCCGTCATAGAAGCGACGGGGGTCCGACTTTGATTCCCGCCAATTCTAGACACGGCGTTTGGTATGAACCAGGAGGGGGAACTCTACGCCAAATTTTAAATAAAAAACAGCATGGGTTCCCCCCCAGGGGCATGCCAGGCCCTTAGGTCTGGTATGGGTTGTAAGTAGAACCCCCCATGCCGAAAAACCTGCGTGGGGGTCCCCCCACAATCCATACCAGACCCGTATCAAAAGCACGCCACCCGGCTGGTCAGGAAAGGAGTGGGGAATAGCAAGTGCCCCCCTCCTGAGCCGTACCAGGCCGCATGCCCTCAACATGGGGGGGTTGGGTGCTCTGGAGCAGGGGGGCGCACTGCGGACCCCACCCCAGAGCACCCTGTCCCCTTGTTGATAAGGACAGGGCCTCTTCTTGACAACCCTGGCCGTTGGTTGTCAGGGTCTGCGGGCAGGGGGCTTGTCGGAATCTGGGAGCCCCCTTTAATAAGGGGGCCCCCAGATACTGGCCCCCCACCCTAGGTGAATAAATATGGGGTACATCGTACCCCTACCCATTCACCTGGAGGCAAAGTGTAAAAGAAAATAAACACACGACACAGGGTTTTAAAATAATTTATTAGTCTGCTCCGGGGGTCTTCTCCGCTCTCCGGGGGGTCTTCTTCCATCTTCTCCACTTCACCGCTGTTGTCTCGGCGCTCCCCGGTTCTTCTGCTCGCTCTCCGGTGCCTTCTTCTTCAGGGCTGGCCGCTGCTATCTTCGTGTTAGCTCAACTACTAGCAGCGGCCAGCCCGCTCTTCTATACCGTCTTCTGCCTTCTTCTCTTTTTGCGATGTTGACGCGATGCTTCTTCCTGCTGTAATGCCGGGTGCGCGGCTCGCACCGATTTATATAGGCCTCTAATGATGTCATAGTCACATTATGCTCCGGTACCTACCCACGTGGGTAGCATCACGTCAAGATTGGAAGTACAGAAGAAGGCAGAAGACGGCATAGAAGAGTGGGCTGGCCGCTGCTAGTAATTGAGCTAACACGAAGATAGCGGCGGCCAGCCCTGAAGAAGAAGAAGAACCGGGGAGCCCCCAGACAACAGTGGTGAAGTGGAGAAGATGGAAGAAGACCCCCGGAGAGTCGAGAAGACCCCCGGAGAGCGGAGAAGACCCCCGGAGCAGATTAATAAATAATTTTAAAACCCTGTGTCGTGTGTTTATTTTCTTTTACACTTTGCCTCCAGGTGAATGGGTAGAGTTACGATGTACCCCATATTCATTCACCTAGGGTGGGGGGCCGGTATCTGGGGGCCCCCTTATTAAAGGGTAAGTATATGGTGCGTAACACTGTGCTGCTAATAACAATATTTTAAAGCAGCTGACACGGCTGTTTGATAGAAGCAGAAGTGAACAAAGTGTAGAAAAAAAAATGTCGCGCTAAACAAACATGAACAATGCAATTATACTGACGTGCAATTACAACACATAATAAGCAATACAAAAAATATTGAATTATACAGAAAATTCATGCACCAAGTGTAAAAGTCCACATCAAAAATGAAAAAAGACAAATAAGTCCACTGGAATTAGCTGTATAAAGGTAGAGTTCCAGAAGAAAGTGATATAAGTGACAAATCAATTCCAATGTGACTCCAATGTGAAGGACCCTCCACCGATGAGGATGTAGGCTTACCAGAAATGTTGGATTTAGAAAAACATACGTTTTGTGAGTCAGACAAGCTTGTAATGAACAGACCGATATGGATATCCACTATAAAGGTGTATGACCAAGTCTCGACAGTATTTGCAGTCACAATACCAGAGAAGGAAAAAGAAGGAGCAACATAGTGTGATACTGTAACTAAAAGTAAAATAATAGGCAAATGCACTTACAATTGAAGCAGTACACAGCGCGTATAGATATAGATGGCAGCAGTAGTAGAGTCTTGACATGGCTGCAATATGTGGGGGACATGACATGGCTGCAATATGTGGGGGGACATGAAATGGCTGCAATATGTGGGGGGACATGACATGACTGCATAATGTGGGGGACATGACATGGCTGAAATATGTGGGGGACATGACATGGCTGCAACATGTGGGGGACATGACATGGCTGGAATATGTGGGGGACATGACATGGCTGCAATATGTGGGAGACATGATATGGCTGCAATATGTGGGGGACATGACATGGCTGCAATATGTGGGGGACATGACATGGCTGCAATATGTGGGGGACATGTCTGCAATATGTGGGGGAAATGCCTGCAATATGTGGGGGGACATGGCTGCAATATGTGGGGGGACATGGCTGCATTTGGGGACACATTAAAAAAAGTATCGGTATTCGGTATCGGCGAGTACATGAAAAAAAGTATCGTTACTTGTACTCGGTCCTAAAAAAGAGGCATCGGGACAACCCTAAGGCCGCGTACACACGGCAGAGAACCTCGACGGACAGAACACATCGTTCCGCCCGTCGAGGTTCTCTGCCGGCCGTCGAAATCGGCGACCCGCCCGTCGGGAATGGCAACCAGCCATTCATCCAGGCGGGCCGTCGAGCAAAAAGAGAGCCTGCTCTCTTTTCGCTCGATGGGATTCCCGACGGGCGGGGCGAGCCAAAAGCGTACACACGGCCAAGGTCCTCGCTGAAATGCAGCTTCCAGCGAGGTTCTCGCTGGTTTCCAGCGAGAACCTCGGTCGTGTGTACGCCGCTTAATACACACCAACCTGTTTCTTATTGGAAAACCAGCCCGACGAGGAACACGATGACTCCCGTCGAGGAAAAAGAGAACATGTTCTTTTTTTGGCTCATCGAGTTCCTCGACAGTTTACTCGATGAAAAGCATACACACGACCGTTTTCCTCAACAAAAAAGCTCTCCCACCAAGTTTCTTGATGAATTCTGTAGAGGAAACTGGTCGTGTGTACGCGGCCTCAGAGTTGGGCTTTAGGAATACTAAATGTCAGTCAATTTGTGTTTTCATCTACTTTATGTCATTGACCCAGAATGTGTACACAAACAATTAGCTTTTTCAAAAGAATAGTTCAGGAATAGAAGTTTCATGATTTGCTCAGTACAGGTTTTCTGTATGTATAATGTAAGGGGATAATGCAAAGCCTCCAGGATTCTTTTTCCTGCATTTAGGATTCTCTAAAAGTAAATACTGTCTTTTCCCTGAATTAACAAAGGCATATTTCTCCAAGTTACTATCCAATCACATTCTTCTTACACAACCATTAAAGTGTGTTAATATTGATTGAACAGTGTACCTTTTGTTTAAAGTGTCACTAATAATGTGTGAGTTACCATTAATAATAAAGTATGCACACCCACAAGTCAATTGTGTATATAAATACATGTTTCTCAGTAGACTCCTACTTGGATGATATTTAAGGCAGTAATAATAATTTAGCTGCACAAGAAGTTCTCAAAGAACCACTTTACTACTTTGTAAGTCAATCATATGTCGATTGTTTCACTTCCAGAATTAAATATTTTGTTTTTTTTAGGACAAATGCACTCATCCAGAAGATGTGAAGCTATGCGCTGTCTTTGTTAAATCCAATGGGAGTTTCCCAGCTAATAAAAAGAAAGTGGTAAGTATTATAACACTGAGTGAAGCTTTTTCTAAGTGTCAATTACCAAAACCCAAGAATTCTGTACATACAACAAGCTGCTAGAACTGAGACTGGTGATACAAGGTTACACAATGTTAAAGGAATAATAGAAGTAAGGCATATTTAATATAACTACAATAGCTATTGGAATCAGGCATAATAGCAGGGGATGAGGTCAAGAGGGTTGTAAAAGTACAGATATTCATCATAACATTATTATATAATTCAGGTCTCAAGTTTAAATAATAACAAAACGTTTGAAATAATTTATTAAATCAGCACATAAGTTCCATGGGGAATAAACGTATGGCACTCTTCTGAAAAGGAGCTATATCATCTGACTATAAAGCAATAAAGTGTTACTTTTTTTATTTTTTATTTTTTCAGGCCCAGTATTTATGGTTAAAATGGTTGTAAAGGCAGAAGATTTTTATTTTTATTTTAATGCATTCTATTGAGAAATTTCCTGCCGTGCATTGGGCGAAATTACGTCAAAACGTTGTTTTTTCTTTTACTAGTGTAAATTACGTACATTCCTATTCACGGACGACTTACGCAAAAATGAAATAAAAAAATTGAAATTTCGACGCGGGAACGACTGCCATACTTAACATGGCAAGTCTAACTATAGACCGGATAATAGCAGCTTTAACTATACGCCAGAAAAAGCCGACTAGCGACGACGCAAGAGAATGCGACGGCCGCTCGTACCTTCGTGGATCGCCGTAAAAAGCTCATTTGCATACCCGATGCAGAAAACGATGCGAACTCCACCCAGCGGGCGCAGAAATATTGCAGAAATATCGCACCTATGATCCATAGGCGTACAAAGACATAAGCCTGTCGGATCGAAGCCCGAAGCCGTCGTATCATGGTTTGAGGATTCAAACTAATGATACGACGCGGGTAAAGGAACGCCGGTGTACTAGCTCTGTGGATCTGGCCCGGTATGTTTGTTATAAAAAAAATAATTAGACATTTTGTTTATCATGATAAACTGCTTGTTCTTCTAGACTAGCATTATCATCAGCAAAACTCATATCATCACTGCTTTAGAGAGGACTCCCCATGATTTTTAACCCCTGTTTCCCCCAAAATCACATCATCCTCACTAATCCTACTGTATTGCAGAAGCTCTGGTTAGAGTGTAGATTACTAATGCCATGGCAGATGGCAGATATTAGAGTGGGCATGGCTACTTTGGTTGCAAGGATGTTGATTGGGTTTTTATTTCGCTATCAAGGAAAATACAACTTGCATAAATAATTGCTTGTGAACCTTATTGTGTCAAGATTGTAGGAGAATCTTGGGGGTATCAGCCTCCAACACAACACGTGTAAAATAAATGGTTCAAGATGCATCCGAGTCATTTACTTTTGAGCAATACTGCTCTTATAGCTAAGCAATAACTGGGGGTGTGTAGAAGAATATGTAGGCCAACTCACGAGTATAGTTTAGCTTTATAAATGCAAGAGAGACAATAGCAATTTATTGTTTATAGGAAGGATCCAAAACAGACAGCTCTGAAAAGTTTTAAAAGCCTTAGGCCTTGTACCCACGAAGTGTGTACGAGGCTTTTAGGTTTCTCATCAGGAAATCTGGCCAGAATCTCGACGAGAAAAATAGAGAACCTGCGCTCTATTTTCTCGTTGAGATTCTTGTCGGCCTGTTTCCCGACGAGAAACCCGAGAGTGTGTATACTTGTCGCCGTGGAAACCTGCGCATGCTCGAAATGACACCGCATAGTTAGGATGAAGCAAAAGGGCGGCAATGGCATCGAATGTGATGAGCGCATGCTCGTCACATGCGATGACGTCAATTCGTTCTTGCCTTTCAAGAGAACCGTGGTTCTTTTGAAAGATCGCTGTGTACACTCGGGCGGCAAGAGTTTCTTGCCAAGAATCTTGACGGGAAAATCAATGTTTTTTTTCCTGACGAGATTCTTGCCCGTGTGTACGAAGCCTTACATAAATTGCACTACTTGACTTGATGTAGTTTGAGCAGCTCCATCCCCTTCACAACCTATGTTTATTTAAACTTATAAGCAGCAGCACATGTCCATATAACCTATTTCAAAGCCTTGAACTGAGCTGAGCTGAGCTGACCTCAATGCATGCAGATCTCTGATGGCCTCTTAAAAGTCATCTAAAAAATGCATATTTGGGCTTTATTGGTGCTTGTTTCCTTCTAGGCTGACCAGTCACTGATTACAAAATTCTTCTGTTCCTTTGTCCCAACCAAGGACTTTTCCTAAACAGTCAGCCAGTTCCCCGGTTTTACAGAAAAATTGTGGCAAACTATTTAAATTGTTAAAGAACCAGTGACAAGTTACACTGAAAGGGAACAAGTGTCAGAAAACCCACTATAAGGTTGTAATGGTATTACAGCTAGCACAAGGGGTTAGCCAAAGAGACACCTCATTTTTGTAAACAATGTCCTTTTTATGCATAGCTAAAATTACTCAAAATGTGAATAAGAGACCAGAGCTAGCTTTGCTGGCTAAATAGAAGATGTCATAAT
This sequence comes from Rana kukunoris, assembly GCA_029574335.1. NCBI lineage: Eukaryota > Metazoa > Chordata > Amphibia > Anura > Ranidae > Rana > Rana kukunoris. The sequence goes on along the minus strand of CM056058.1, from coordinate 119,597,957 downwards.
ATTGTCATAATATTATACAATAATTAATATTTATTAAACATTATTATTCCTTTTACAACATTACTAAGCATGGATAATTTAAGTGCTAAGAAGGTTCAGAGCAAATATCTAGCAGCCTTTTACCACCTCTGTAAAACTACATTCACATGCTTATTTAAAAGGCAAGTCAGGGTGCAGCAAGAATGTGAACCAGTAATGGAAAATGTGTGCCACTCAGGCTACAAGGGAAATCAATCCTGGGTCCACCACTGTGAGTGCAGGTCAGGGAAGGAGCGTATCTCTGCTCCAAATAACTGTTGAGAAAAGGATAGATCCCATGAAGCAGCACATCAATGCAGACCCACTGTTATTGGAATGAATAGCAGTCTCAGCCTGGACTCTCACCAGGTTTCACTTTGGCCCTTAGGCCTCGTACACACGAGGCAATAGATTTGTTCAAATCTGTCCGTCCGACAGATTTGAACAAATCTGTCTGCTGGGATTTTGGTTTGCTCGCGTGTACACACGAGCAAACCAAAATCCCCGCCAGCAGAGAGCGCGCTGACGTGTCGGTGACGTGGCGGTGACGTTGACGCCGCCACGTCACCGCACCAGGAAGTAAAACACTTCCGCGCATGCGCCGAATCCATTCGGCGGCGGTGCGGGACGACATGTCTGCTGGTAAGTGTACTAACCAGCAGACATGTCGGGCGGGCGGATTCCCACCCGATAGATTTCAAAGCATGCTTTGAAATCTGTCGGGTGGCCAAATCCGTCAGCTCGGCCGTACACACGATCGAATCTGTCTGCTGAAACGGTCCAGCGGACCGTTTCCAGCGGACAGATTTGATCGTGTGTACGAGGCCTCAGAGCGAAATCATGATATACCTGTGATTAAGCTCTGAGGGGTCATATGAAATGCGTTGGGGGCCTGGCGGGAGCCCAGGCTTAGACTGCCATTTACTACAAAAACAGTTAATGTGCAGCTTCGTGGAATCCATCCTTTGCAACAAGAATATGCAGAGTAACCAATAGTAGCTGTCAGAAGTCATCTCTGTGGCATCTGTAGGATCATGAAAGTAAGATCTAGGTTCAGAAACAATGTCTGAAGACAGAAAATACTAGGAAGAAGACCAGCAAAAAATGGCAGTGGTGGAGTGAGAGCGACAAGCAAAATCAACGCATTATATAAACTCTTTACAAGGCCTGGAGATATTGTACATTTCCAGTGTTAAAGCTTAATAACTATGAATTTCCACTTCAGATAGTATCATTTCTTTAACCCCCTGCCAATCACAGTCCTTACTATACTGGATAGATATACACTCATTTAAAAAGAAATGACCGGTTTTACCATATTGTTCCAAAAAATTACAAAAGTGTTTGTACTACCTAGTCATAAGGCCTCACCTGACCTCCTCTGTTTTGGCAGCAGTTACTACTGTAATCCATGAGCACATGCTGAACACTAACTGACAGAAACAGCAAAAATTCAGAATTTTGATGGTTAGCATATTCTCATCATATTTTTAGAAAAGGAGGAAAGAAAACTTCAGAACTGACCCCCAACCCCCCCTGGCCACCACCATTTATGCTGAAGAAACGTAAACAAAAACACAGGTTGGGGGCACTTTCTAAAATGTGGAAACTGCCTTTATTATATCATATTTTTAACTTTGAGAGTATCAAGATGTGTTGGATAAACCCATGATGATTAAAGCTAATTAAAAAAAAAAAACGTTAGTTACTGTGCATTTATTTTGTTTGTATTTTTGCATTTTTTGATTTTTGCACAGGAGACTGGAAACCAACCAGAGGAAATGGAGATGGAGATGATGTCAAGTACATCACCACCAGAAAAGTCAAAACACAAATCAGCTTCTCCAGACCACCAACTTCTGGCTGTGCCAGCAACATCAAACCAGTTGAACAGTACTAACCTTGCCTCCCCAGCAGACAGTCCCTGCAAGGCTGAGAAGAATGGGCACCCAAAAGATAGTGCAACGACTGCCAAGACCTTTGAAATTCAGTCAATGCCCAATGGGAAAACAAGGACATCCCTAAAAACTATGAGTATGAGCAAAAGGAAGATTTCACAACAGAAAGAGAAGAAAGCCACTCAGATGTTAGCCATTGTGCTTGGTGAGTCCCAAGAATGTTCCCATATTTTATTTAAATCAAACGTAAGTTTTTATTTCCCATTATGTCTGTTTGATCATAGAACACTAAAACATTAATTAATTTGAATTCATTGTTCTGAATTTGTTTAGGCTTCTTTACAATGGATTTTGATTTGATACGGTTCTTAAAATGATCACCTCTCTAGTTCTTTTATAATGGAATATTTTGTGGTATATAAAATGCATCTGTGTGACCTCACTGATTACAAATCTGAGACAGTGATTCTGACATACCTGCAACTAGTGAAGAAATAATAGCAATTGCAAAAAATAAATTAAAAAAATAAACTGAAAAGCAAAAGCAAGCAAGCTTCTGCTCTGATCTGCTGTAGTAGCATCCAGCTCATAACTAGGCATATTTGGCTATAAGATAACTTGACCCAAAACTGAGACTAATTTACTAAGCATTTGAAGGAAGAACAGACTCAGTTCTTAAAATACTTTAAATTTATATCTGCCAATAAATTTTTTTTTCCCAGGGACTCTTTTACTGCGTACAGTTTCAGAGGGGGGATATGTATAGATAAGAACAGAAGTTAAAGGGGAGTTAAAGCCTTTTTTATGTTTATTAAAAGTCAGCAGCTAAAAAAAGTGTAACTGCTGGCTTTTAATAAACAGACAATTACCTGTTCCACTGCTCTGCTCCCCCCTCTCCGCCAGCACCTCCATTCTAACTGTGGGAACCCGACCGTGGCAGCTTTCGGCTTCATGCCCGGGCACTCACTGCTCTTGAGCGAGCGGTGCTCCGCTCCCTGAGTGGACAGGTGATAGCCTGGGACATGTCACATGATCGCCTACAGGGAGGGACCGCCTAAGGCGGTATGATGAGTCGCCTAAGCGGTCCCTGGATGGAAAGAGGAAGTGGGACAGGAAGTACCACTCCTACTGAAGCCCCCCTCTCCCCCAAAAAAATGATATGCCAAATGTGGCATGTAAGGGGGCGAGGAGTGGTTTAGACGGAAGTTCCACTTTTGGGTGGAACTCTGCTTTAAAGTAGAATTTCAGCTTAAACCTTACTCCTGTAGCCTTAAAAATGCTGTTTCCCCCTCTTTCATGACTATTTTCTGGCCGCTCCAGTCTTGTCACGTGATCTGCCCCCCCCATCCAAAAACTCATCCAAACATAGGCAAACAGAATGCACAGCAAACATGAAAATATGTGTGAACCATAAACAAAGTGAAAGAAACTCTCACTAACAAACTAACTAACCAAGTAGCAAACGGGCAAACTATCAGACAAAATATATAAACAAAAGGGGTGCACAGGTAAACATAGTAGAACTGGAGGTGCAAGGAACAGTCAGGAAGGGGAAACCAAGACTGGTATCAGGATCAAAGGGTTCAGATGGGCGGCAGCAGGGATCTGGATACAGGTAAAGGGCAGGAGCAGGATCAGGCAGAATTTAAGCTCAGAAAGAATAGTTAGCAAGCAAGTATTTGGCTATCAGGCAAAACACTGAAGCAAGAGGGAACAGTGGAGAAGCGACTAAATACCTTCCCAGCAGCTATTATTAGGTGAAGAATAATTTCTGGATTTCTACTGACTTATTGAAAGCATCTGTATGCTAATGCGGATTAAGTGATGCCTATACCAATGAGCTGTTTTCATATCCAACATTTTGGTTGCCAAGTGAATAGTTAATAGTTTTGTTCTTTGCTTCTGTTTTTTATGTCTTTTGTTTTATCTTACACGCCTGGGTATGCCCAATAGGCTGTTCTTTGTACATGACCTCTAAATACTTTAATAAAGAGTATCTGTTAAAAAAACTATATATAAATTCTGGGATCTGCTGGCTTCTGAGAGACACCTGCTGATGGATACTGGAACCACAACCTTCTGGCCTAGAAATTACAGTGCCACCAGCAGGTGATCCAGTTCCTGACAACCAATTTAACAAGGGTTTTTAGGAAAAAATAAATAAAGGCTAACTCCACTTTTGTGAGAGAAAAATAGCAAATAAAGAAAAAATAATATAGCGTGTACAATTGCAACACAAGTCATATTGTAATTTAATGCTATTAAAAATTACTGTAATTTTCTGAGAATGGATTGCAAAATGGCTACCTGGAGTTGTTCTGTACACAGAGTATGTACTGACCACTCCCCAGAAACATAATTTCCTGCTTGTGTGATTAACTCACCAATTTTCCCAGAAGTCCTCCTCAGATACAAGTCAGATTTTAGACATCCCCCGCAACAAAACTGTATTTTTTGGTGAGACACTCCCAGTAGGAACACGTCTAAAGGGATGCAGGCCCAGCATGTTTTTTTTCTCAACAAAAGTTGGCTATCCAGGCTTTACAGTACCTTTCAGTTAATTCAACTGCAAAATCCTTATTGAATGTGGTCAGTTTATTATTTCAGTAAAATAGGCATGAGCAGTTCTTAGAACCTAATTTCAGTCCACCAATTCTTTGAAAAACTTCAAAGTGCTTGACAAATAACCAAAATGTGCAGACTAACAATTGACACTTACTGTGATTGTCCCTTTTTTAGAAGGGTTGACTTACCTGCATATATTCTAACTTGGAACCTGCATTTAAAATTGTATGACTTATTATCTTTGTTTTGTTTATTTCTTACTCAGGTGTCTTCATAGTGTGCTGGTTTCCCTTCTTTGTAACCCATATCTTAAATATGCACTGCAATTGCAAGGTACCACCAACCTTGTACAGTGCGTGTACATGGCTTGGTTATGTCAACAGTGCAGTCAATCCTATTATTTATACCACTTTCAATGTGGAATTTCGAAAGGCCTTCATAAAAATACTTCACTGCTAGAACAGTTATCGGACTGCTTCACATGGACAACAAAGGGAGACAAATACCTGAAAAGGAAACAGAGCCCTGTAAATGCTGGGCAGGAAACCCTTTTGGTGTTGGGGAACATAAATTCACACTCATGTGCACCTGTATTAGCCATGTACTAAACATGACTAGGGTTGGTGAATAGGAACCCGGAAGTAATTCTACAAATGAAACCTAGCAGAGTGTTGTCATACGGAATTATGAAGTATAAATGGTCCACCAAATTGGAGTGTGGTAAATTGCCAAGGCAGCGCTAGAAAGTGGCAAGACAAGACTTAACAGTACTAGACTTCATCTTTAGTACCACGTTCAAGAGGAGGAACAGTTGGATTCAGCCATTAATGTTGACAAGATGACATTTTCAGGACCTATGTGGATGTCATTGCAGTCTCACCAAAGACACTATATTTTTTTTTATCTGATCTTTGCAATATAAGAAAGCTAGAATCTGCTGAGACTATACTTTGAATCAGGGAACTGGGACTTTTTCTTCAAGTATTACGACTTTACAAGGAATTATCTATTTTGGACTTTCCCTATACTGGTCATCTCCAGCTTACTGGGTAATGTGGTGATCAATGCAACATGAAGAACAATACAAATGTTGCATTGTGGTGACAAAACTGTAAATAAAAAATGTTCCGAAAGAAGCCCAAGCCAAAAAAATTATATTATAAATATTTAAACCTGTCTTGCATGGTGTTTGTCATATTTAAAATGTATCATTGTGGCACCATGACTTAATAAAATTAAACAGCGAACCATAAATGTAATAGCTGTACTAAGTCCTTACAGGGGGCAAAACTTGTTTTCAATACATTTCATGCCAAGTACAGTAACAGCATTTAAAAGAAAATAGAAAATAATAAAATGTTCACTAAGTCTTTACTGCTCTAATTGTATAAGATACCTGAGAATATTATGCCTGTGGCTTGCATTTTTTCCAGTGTAACTGGTTATAATTTGTTTTCTATGTGCCCGCTGATAATATACTTGCAACGACAAAACCAGTGCTTGAAAGATACCATAGGCTAATGCTGTCAAAGTTTATGTTGGAATTAATTAATAATTGATTTTGTCTGCACATGAAAAGCTAATCAATTGGATGAAATTATAACAACACACCGTAATTATTAATACATATCTACAAATAGCATAACACATCATACAATGCACTCAAATTGTAATTTTTAACTACACGTTCTATTAAAACATATTCTATTATTTATAATAAAGGAACACAGGAATAAGTTAGAATGAGCCAATGGATTGCAGGCAGGACACATATCCTACCTGTTTTTGATTCTGGGCTTGCTGTACTGCATTAAGACACACTTACCCAACAATTGCCTTCTTACAGATACTTTGGTGTTCAGAGAACATCTTGTGTAGTACATGAATGTATGGTGGCTGTTCCCAGTCCAGTCCACCACAACTTTCTGAATTTTTGGAGGGTGTGAGAATAGACTATCACACCGGTGACACTATCATCATCATCATCATTATCATTATTTTCCTTCCCCAACACTTTAGCCACGTACTCATGACCATTTTTAATGTCCTAGAAAAAACAAATTTTTTCTCAATGTGATTCTTGTTAAGCCTGCCTTGCATAAACACGATCGTGAAAAAGAAAATGCTCGAGCAAAGCGCGGTGATGTACAACGGCACTATAAAGGGGAAGTTCCATTCAGATGGTGCCACCCTTTGGGCTGCTTTTGCTGATTTTGTGTAAGTAACAGTTTGGTGAGAGATGATTCGCGCTTTTCAGTCTTCGTGCTTTTCAGTCTGTTACAACGTGAGAATGTGCTATCTCCATTACAAATGCTAGAGTGCTGGCGTCTCATAACTTGCTTCTGAGCATTGGTGGCGCAAGAGCCTCACAAATTCATATTCATTCACTGCACGCATTGGTGGCGCAAGAGCCTCACAAATTCATGCTTCCGAGCATGCACGTTTTTTTCCGTCGTTAAAGCCTACACATGGCCGTTTTTCACGATGTGAAAAACAACAACGTGAAAAACGACAAGAAAAAATAAAGCATGTTCTAAATTTTTAATGCCCATTTTTTACGTCAAGAAACATGCTCACGTTCGTTTTTAATGACCATTTAAAAAAATTGAATTTTTCACGTCATGAAAATTTTTACACCCTGAGGCGCCGTACACACGGCCGAGGTTCTCGCTGAAAATCAGCGAGAACCTCGCTGGAATGCACATTCCAGCGAGGACCTCGGCCGTGTGTACGGTCTCAGCGAGCTTCCCGTCGGGAAGCCCGTCGAGCCGAAATAGAGAGCACGCTCTCTATTTCCTCGACGGCCCGCCTGGAAGAATGGCTGGTTGCCATTCCCGACGGGCGGGTCGCCGAATTCGACGGCCGGGAGAGAACCTCGACGGGCGGAACGATGTGTTCTGCCCGTCGAGGTTCTCTGCCGTGTGTACGGCGCCTGACAGATAAGTTAATTCAATCCTGATTGAAATACTTTTCAGAACCTGTGGTGGGTAGATTGGATTCATCAAGGGCTAAAGCAACGTGCATAGATGTCCTGACCGTAGTACAATTGCAGTGGTTGCTCGTTGAGAGTAAACTGCTTTGAATTGCTGTGGACACTGTCGCCTTTAAAAATGTAAACAAATACTGCTGTGTGAAAAATCCATTTATAATACCTACTTTACTCTATTGCAGCTGATCTTCCCATGTTTGCAGAGCTGGAGTTTGTGCTATGAAGTGCTTTTGAGTGTGTCGGTTTGTCTGTGCCTCCTTGCTGCTTGCTGTGCTTCCTTGCCTCCTAGCTGCTTCATCACTATTATGTCCCTGCAATTCAAAACAATCACACACGTGATTTAGTGTCCAGGAGTAAAGGCCACAGCATGCAGTGAGGGAATGTATGCACCCAACACCCCCAAAAGTACTGTATGTGGAACAAGCACATTAGCTTAGTGGTTAGCATCTCTGTTCAAATCCCAACCAGCACACACTGAGTTTTCATGTCTTACCTGTGCTTGTGTGGGTTTTCCTCCAAGTATTCTGATTCCTCCCCACTCATGCTGTTAGGTTAATTGAGGTAGGGACCTTAGATTGTAAGCTCTTGATGGCAGGATCTAGCATGAATGTACAGAATGTAAAGCACTGCACAATATGTCGGTGCTATATAAATACCCGTAATAAATAAACATTTTACACAGCAGTGTTGGTTTAAAGCTTTTTTTTGTTTTGTTTTATTTGAAGGTGACAGCATGTCAGATAGAGACAGAATTCATTTGTGAGTGTTATATAAGAATTCCTAGAATATATTACATAAAAAAAGTAAATTTGGTTAACTTTTTATCTGGCCTTATTTCATAGAGTAAAACCTTGGTTTGCGAGCATAATTTGTTCCAGAAACATGCTTGTAATCCAAACCACTTGTATATCAAAACTTTTTTTACAAGATATAAAAGAGAAGAGAGGCACCTCTAAGTGTAGCAATAAGTTGCTAAATGTTGTACCTTCATTAAATGTAACCATATTGCTACACTTAGAGTCTCCTCTCTTCTTGTTATACTCAGTTGTGACATGACGCTACTCTTTTATATCAAGACATCGCTTGTATATCAAGGTAAAATGTGTTAAAACATTTTGCTTGTCTTGCAAAACGCTCTCAAACCAAGTTACTCTCAAACCAAGGTTTTACTGTATTTGAAATTTACAGATGTTAAAAGCACTCTGGATTTGAACCACTCATTACTCTGCAATAGATGCTTGATTCCTTTTCAACACACTCCTTTCCTTCCACACTATTGTATGATTACATGTATTAGAAATGAGACTTTTAAAATAGCACTTAATGAAAATATATTGAAACCTAGAGTATAAAGTCTCCATTTTTTTTTTATAAATGCAATTAACCAATAGTTTACATTAAAAGAACTGCCAGTGTACAGTGGGGATTGAAAGTTTGGGCACCCCAGGTAAACATTTGTATTAATGTGCATAACGAAGCCAAGGAAAGATGGAAAAATCTCCAAAAGGCATCAAATTACAGATTAGACATTCTTATAATATGTAAAAAAAATAGATTTTATTTCCATCATTTACACTTTCAAAATTACAGAAAACAAAAAAAAAAAATGGCGTCTGCAAAAGTTTGGGCACCCTGAAGAATTTATAGCATGCACTGCCCCCTTTGCAAAGCTGAGACCTTCCAGTGTCATGGATTGTTCTCGATCATCGTCTGGGAAGATCAGGTGATGTTAATCTTAAAGGTTTTAAATGCCCAGACTCATCTGACCTTGCCCCAACAATCAGCACCATGGGTTCTTCTAAGTAGTTGTCTAGAACACTGAAACTGAAAATAGTTGACGCTCACAAAGCTGGAGAAGGCTATAAGAAGATAGAAAAGCATTTTCAGATGTCAATATCCTCTGTTCGGAATGTAATTAAGAAATGGCAGTCATCAGGAACAGTGGAAGTTAAAGCAAGATCTGGAAAACCAAGAAAAATATCAGACAGAACAGTTCGCAGGATTGTGAGAAAAGCAATTCAAAACCCACGTTTGACTGCACGATCCCTCCAGAAAGATCTGGCAGGCACTACGTCCTCACCACAAAAATCAGCGTTTGAACTTTGCAAATGAACATATAGACAAGCCTGATGCATTTTGGAAACAAGTTCTGTGGACCAATGAGGTTAAAATAGAACTTTTTGGCGGGAATGAGCAAAGGTACGTTTGGAGAAGAAAGGGCACAGAATTAAATGAAAAGAAGCTTTGTCCAACTGTTAAGCATGGGGGTGGATCAATCATGCTTTGGGGTTGTATTGCAGCCAGTGGCACAGGGAACCTTTCACGAGTAGAAGGAAAAATAGATAAGTTAAAGAGAGTATGGCTTCTACAAATGGACAATGATCCTAAACACACCTCAAAATCCATGGGGGATTACATCAAGAGGCGTAAACTGAAGGTTTTGCCATGGCCTTCACAATCTCCTGACCTCAACATGATTGAAAATCTATGGATATACCTTAAAAGAGCAGTGCGTGACAGACAGCCCAGATATCTCAAAGAACTGGAAGACTTTTGTAGGGAAGAATGGGCAAAGATACCTCAAACAAGAATTGAAATACTCTTGGCTGGCTACAAAAAGTGTTTACAAGCTGTGATACTTGCCAAAGGGGGCAGTACAAGATATTAACTCTGCAGGGTGCCCAAACTTTTGCAGACACCATTTTTTTGTTTTCTGTAATTTTGAAAGTGTAAAATCTAACTTTTTTTGACATATTATAAGAATGTCTAATCTGTAATATGATGTCTTTTGGAGATTTTTCCATCTTTCCTTGGCTTCGTTATGCACATTAATACAAATTTTTACCTGGGGTGCCCAAACTTTCGATCCCCACTGTACATACTATATGTTACATAGTGATTTGAACAGCTCTCATTGTTTAAATTGTCAGTCATCTGCCCACCCTCATATACCCCTGCAACAGTAATCTTCCAATGCTGCAGTGTTAATATGAGCCGGTGGATCTGTTATAAGATCTTGTCAAGAATGCCAACTATGCCCGCCCTCCTCCATTCTTAGCAGATGTACTTAAAATGTAATTAACCCCCTATCGTTTATAGCCAAGGGAGCTGCCATCTTTGGCTCTGTTTTTTGGATTGACAAACACTCAGGAGAAAGGGGGTCAGGCCTTTCATTAATCTATTTGTCCACCCTTTACAGAAATAATATGAAATTTCCCATGCTGCCCAAAATAATACAGAACATGGTTGCTGCTGATACAAAAAAAGTAAAAATGCCAAAGCATTAAAATGTAGTACTCGAGAGAATTACAGCACTACCTTAACCACTTCAGCCCCAGAAGGATTTTCCCCCTTGCTGACCAGGCCATTTTTTGCGAAACGGCACTGGGTCTTTTTAACTGACAATTGCACAGTTGTGGGCTGTTGTACCCAAACAAAATTGATGTCCTTTTATCCCCACATATAGAGCTTTCTTTTGGTGGTATTTGATTCCCTCTGTGTTTTTTATTTTTTGCACTATAAACAAAAAAAGAGTGAACATTAAAAAAAAAAAAACACAATATTTTGTACTTTTTGCTATAATACATATCCATAAAAAAAAATGTCTTCATCAGTTTAGGCTGATATATATTCTTCTACATATTTTTGGTAAAAAAAAATTGCAATAAGTGTATATTGATTGGTTTGTGCAAAAACTATAGCGTCTACAAAATAGGGAATAGATTAATGTAATTTTTATTATTATTTTTAGTTTTACTAGTAATTACAGTGATTTGTGATATTTATTGGGACTGTGACATTGCAAGGGACAGATCGGACACTTTTTGGGGTTAACTGTGTTCCCTAGGTGTGTTTCTAACTGTGGGGGGATGGGACAGAATGGGGAGGAGACATATTGTTGTTCCTACTTAGCAGGAACACACAATCTGTCTCTACTCCCCTGACAGAACCTGGATTTGTGTGTTTACACACACAGATCCCCATTCTCGTTCTATCATTAGCGATAGCGGGTGCCCGCTATAGCTTTTTAAAAAACAAACATATAGCTACGGCGTATAACTGCTGGTAGGCTAGTGGTTAAACTGATATGAACAAAAAATATGCAAAGAAAAAATATAAACTTAGATCACATTCCAATAAAGTGCATCGCATACTAAAATGACTGGACAACTAAATATTATAAAAAGTGAAAATTATACCATCTTCAGCCGCCCGACATAACTTGCCTACGCCGGCGTGTCGTGGGCGCATAGTTACACTTGACGCATTCGGCGTACCAATGTTAAATATGCAAATTAGTAAGATACGCCGATTCATGAACGTACTTGCGCCCTGCGCATTAATATAGGCGGTTTTCGTAAGTCGTGCGTCCGGCGTAAACATACCCCTCATAAAGCAGGGGTAAGTCATGCAAAGGTATGGGCCAGGGAACGACGCCGTCGAATTTTACGTCGCGTACGCAGTTTACGTAGGGCTGTGCGTAGGTTACGTTCACGTCGTAGGCAGTGTTCGACGTATCTTAGGCAGCTATTTCGACGTAACTGTGAGCATGTGCACTGGGATGCGTTCAAGAGACGAAGCATGCGCAGTTCGTTTTTTGAAGCTGTGGCCATCATTTGCATGGGGTCACGCTTTATTATAATATAATCACACCCACTTCCAGCTAATTTTACTTATGTCGGCTTACGCTGACAACTATACGCTACGCCGGCGCAACGTTCAGCGCATATTCTTTGAGAATACCATGCTTGCCTCTCAACGTTGCGCTGGTGTAGTGTAAACAAGATACGATACGCCCGCACAAAGATACGCCTCTCTACATGATTTCGGGCCATATACAGTAAATCACCTTCATCGTATTCATCCAATTAGCAGAAAGGTGGCCCTGGAAGTAGTAAAGCTGAACCAGAAATAAATTAAGCTGAACCTGGAAGTAACTAGGTTGATAGTCCTCGCTGTGCAGTGTGGTAAAAGCGTGGCTGCAAGAAATTAGATTTTGTAGGTAAAACTGCACTTTATATATTTATTCCAGCTGCATATTTTTCCTGTCAAGCAAAATAGTATATTCTTTAAAACTTTAAATTGACCCTATCACTTCTCTAAACAAAATTCAGTTTAAAAAAGAAGAGAATGAATACTTACCTCTCCAGTAAGCGGACAGTTTATTCTTCCATTCCAGTGGTTCACTATGCCAGAACACCATGGGAGACATGCTACCTAGAGTTGTCAGATAGCAGCAGTACTATTAGCTCTGCAAGACCTGGCTAAATTATTGAAGAGAAGAGAACAGGTCACTTTAGGCTGCGTACACACAATCGGTCAAAACTGATGAAAACGGACTGAAGGACTGTTTCATCCGTCAAGAAAAAAAACGATTGTGTGTGAGCCCCATCGGTCAGTTATCCTTCGGTCAAAAAAAAGAGAACTTGCTATAAAATTTGACCGATGGATGCCTGACCGATAGGTCAAAACTGATCGCTAATATGCAAAAGCATCGGTTAAAAGGCCGCGCATGCTCAGAATCAAGTCGACGCATGCTTGGAAGCATTGAACTTCGTTTTTTTCAGCATGTCGTTGTGTTAAAACACGTAAACGTCACCGCGTTCTAACACGATGATGGTGTGTAGGCACATCAGACCATCAGTCAGCTTCATCCATTAACCGATGAAAATGGTCCTTAGGACCGTTCTTATCGGATGGAATGATCGTGTGTACGCGGCTTGAAGCAAACCGGCAAAATTAATTCATTTATTTTTTTAAATAAAAAATAAAATGTCCAAAAATATTTATGCCACAGAGAAAGATTTATAAAAGTTAAAATAAAAAGCTTCTGTAACACATTAAAATGTCTGATTATCTAAGAATGTTCTTAACAGCTGGGAATTATATTGCAGACTTTCCCCATATCAGGTAAATGTAGATTTAGGCTTGTAGGCATTTCTGTTTAACGCTTAAAGTGATAACCATTTTCATTGACAATTCAAGCAATATGTATTCTTTGAATGACAGCTTGATTAAGGGAATGGCAAAAATCAGCCAGGAATCCATTCAGATAATACATATGGTATTTCAAATTTTGCATATAAATTACATCCCTGTTCATGCCAGTTGATGTTCTCAGTGAAAAAACTTTAAGGGCTTGTAAAAATACCAAGAAGTTCACTTGAAAGAGCCATTAACAATTTCCTTATAGATTAACATGATTGATTTTATTGAGATGCTCAAAGATACATTTAAGATTAAGGCCAAATAATGGAGGAGATTTGTTTTTCTGCACAGCTGCCTTGCAACAGACAAATCACAAAGATAAATACTGACAACCTAAACATGCATGCCTTCTTACCGCTAAATAACTAAAAGAACAAGATAAAAGTCAATAAACATTTTTTTTTGTTATGTTATTATTTGCATACCATCTGTATATGCAAACACTGCAGGATGTATCTATGACACTTATTTTGCAGAACATTCTTTGTTTCCAAAGGGAAAGTCAAACACTGTACTTAGCCTACCTATCTAAAGTATCTAATGCCTAGTACACACGATTGGTTTTCTCGTCGGGAAAACTACCGTGTTTTCCTTTGGCCGGGAAAACCGGCCGTGTGTATGCTCCTTAGCAGTTTCCCCGACAGGAAAACTATGGTTTAAAAAATGAGAACATGTTTTTTCCTGCAGTTTTCCTATAGCAAACACTGCGAGGGAGCATACACAGGGCCGGTTTTCCAGACCAAAGTTCTCCTGGCAGTTTTCCTGTCGGGAAAGCCGGCCGTCTATACAGGGGAAAAGGGTCCCCTCAGTTCTTCCGGTGGTCTTTTGACCGTCGGGAAAACTGATCGTGTGTACTAGGCATTAGACTACCTGAAAATCTAGGTGGCCTGTAGGAATGAGCTTCGTGTTCGAGTCGAACGTATGTTTGACTCGAACATCGTATGTTCGATCATTCGTCGAAACGGGTCATTCATGCCAAATTCGAGTGACGCGCCACGGCCCATAATTCACTGCGGCATTGCGCGCTGATGATTGGCCAAGCATGCACTATGACCCACATGCTTGGCCAATCACAGCGCCCAAAAAACGGAGAGACACAATTGGCCAAAGCCAGGGTGGCTAGCTGCAGTATTCTCACGTGGTGTATTGCCTGTGTACTTTGCAGTGTGCACCATAAAGCTACACAGGCATACTATAGACACCCAGCAGGTACAATATTTAAAATAATTTTTCATTTTTTTTTTATTTAAGCATCATGATGCTTAAATTATAAAACAAGAAAAGAAAAAATCCTTTAAATATTGTACCTGCTGGGTGTCTATAGTATGCCTGTAAAAACGTCTTTGAGATTTTTTTTTTTTAAATGGTTGTTTTTTCTGGAGCAGTGATTTTAATGCTGCATCATTAAAATCACTTCTCCAGAAAAAAACTACAGTTTTTAAAACTTTTTTCCATTGATACATGTTCCCTGGGGCAAGACCCGGGTTCTAAAAGACGTTTTCTGACAATAACTTGCATATGGGGCTTTAAAATGAGCACTTTTGAATTCGAACGATCGAGTCCCATTGACATCAATGGGGTTCTAAATGTTTGCGCGAACGTTCGGTCCGTTCGAAGGTTCTGGTGCGAACAGAATGCGGGGGTGTTTGGCTCATCCCTAGTGGCCTGTATATGCAGAGCAAATGGGGCGGGGAGGGGGTTCAGAACGGCTTTTCGCTGACACATTCAGCACATATTTAATTTGCAATCCCTGAACTTGAAATATTCCAAACATTTTAATTGAAGCCCCACACCACTGCTAAACAGTTCAGATATGAATTTTCAGTAAAGGACAGGGGGACAATTTAAGGAGTATCCAATGCATTACAGGGGGTCCTGCGATTGAAAACATTTTGAAAGGACTAGAAGTGAACTATATTGTCTTCTCTCAACCAGTATCTGGACCTTTTACCAGTGGTTTTGCGCTTTAACTTACATTCTTGTTACATTACGAGCCAAAGAGACGGCAGCAATCTTCAAAGGTGTAGAGGCCACCTGCCCAAGAACCAGATCACCTACATCAACATCAAAACTACACGATAAGATTGCATTATCAATATGTTCAACTTACCGGTCAGAATTGAAAATATATCTAATATGTTTATATCATAAGGCAATATATTGAGTTATCGTTGTGTATTTTGTACACATTAGCATACGGCACCTGGGATGAAATGTCCTAATTTCTTGTACCCCCTAGGAAATGCTGCATGGAATAAACTCCCTGTTTTGCCTCATAGTAGGAATGGCCCTTATTCTTTTTTATGGACTACTGAGTTTTGCACATTATCGATGCCTATTGCATAGTTTTTAATTATATGCACATACTGTGTATTATTTATGGCTAATTTATCCAAGCCATTTTGCACTATAAATAAAACATTTTTTTTCTCCAAAAGTGCATCTTATGGGAACACAGTTGTCCCACATCTGTCAGATTTTTGTTGATCATGTTCCTTCCGCAGGTTCTCTCTAAGTACACCCCATGTGTTAATTTTCTTAAGTTCCTGATTGCTCACAAACACCTAAAAGCTCTATTTTGAGTCCATTCAAGGTTCTTATTTTAACTGAAGGGCTGATAAAGCGGGAGTTTTTTTCTGATCCCAAAAGGCTTTGGGTGTTTTTTTTACCAAAAAATCAATACATTTTGACTCTTTAATGCTTTGGCCTTGTGCTCTTTCCAATGCTGCATTTTTTTCTGGTAACCTACTGGTTACCCACCGGAAGGCAGTCCTGTCTATTGTGAGCAGTGTGACCTTAGCCAATACGTTCTCTGATCGTTTTTGTCCTCTCATTTCCTTTATGAGCTCACATTCAATTCCTATCGCTTCTTGGAGGTTTTCTTCACCATTGGAGATCACATATGTTATGGTATAATAGGGTGTAACCAGGGCAGATACTAGGGAACGAGGAAATCCACCAATGGTGATCTAGTAAAACCTGACAGACGCTATAATGTGCTCATCATTGCACATCTGTCAGATAGAGATGGATCTAAATATCTAACATAAGATGGTTATTTATTCTTATGACATATTAGAGTTAAAGGGGTTGTAAAGGAATTTTTTTCCCTAAATAGCTTCCTTTACCTTAGTGCAGTCCTCCTTCACTTACCTCATCCTTCGATTTTGCTTTTAAATGTCCTTATTTCTTCTGAGAAATCCTCACTTTCTGTTCTTCTGTCTGTAACTCCACACCGTAATGCAAGGTTTTTTTCCTGGTGTGGAGAAAGCCGATGGGAAAAAAAAAAAAGATGGGGCCCACACACGATCGGTTCGTCTGATGGAAATGGTCCATCGGGCCCACACCGATCGTGTGTACAGGAGAGGGGTTAGCAATTACAGCTTCCTTTTTTATAATTTAGATTTGCTTTACATTATATGTTTCTTCTCAGCTCATTACAGCTATGACACAAGATATCATTTTTTTTACATTATCTATTCCAATTTATGGTAGATTATTGAGCTGACTTTACTTTCTGCTTTTAGACGCACACTATGCATTTCTTTATAACCACCAGTGTCTTATCTATTCATCTGCAAAATCAAAATGTCTTTCAGGCTGAAATGAAGAATGCCAATCTGAGCTGTCACTTTTAGGTGCATTTTTAATGGGTCTGGAGGTGTTTTTCTGCTGTTAATTGGCTATCACCTCAAACGATAGCTATTTTAGCAAGATATAGCAAATGTAGTGAAAATCTGTCATAATTCATTGCATCCTGCTGTTTAAATACCAAGCCATTTTTATAATCATACGCGATAGTTAACACTTTACTACTTACACACAGTAATGATTCCTGATATCTAGGCAGCACTGCTAGATAACTGCTAACTGGACATGCCATTTTTAAACCATTCAACAAAATGTGTTTGATCTTTTATTTTTTTGTTTCTAAAACGTCCCAGTGTAACATCTGGAAATATGACCAGCCTCTAGCGGGACACTTACAGTGTTGCACATCCAAAATAACAAGTTGTTAGAGCATTTTGTTTTACGTAGAGGCAGAATACAAGTCATAGAGGACAAGCAGACAATTGGAATGGACTTGTGTAATACAAAGGCAGCAGATGATGCAGAACGTCTCTGGCAGTAGTGGAGTTAATTACTTTCCTGCTGCTTTTTGATTGGCAGTATAGCACTTTATAAAGTACAAGATTGACATCCTAATCCAAATGTATTAAATGCCTTTCTTTTTTTTTTTCTAGTGGAATAGCTAGTCACAAGAATTCAGTGGATTAATACTCAGCATAAGTCTGATAATAATCAGTAGATTGATATTTTTTTTTCTATTTTAATTAGGCAAAGGTTTATTGAGATGTCACAAATTTGTACAACCAGACATTAAAAGTACATGTAGTTCACAACAGATATCAATTCAGCATACTAGTATTGTAGTTCATGTCATGGGAATGCTTTAAGCGCCCTTTAGAGCCGTATATATAGTTGTGCACAACCGAGACACTAGAGCCACCATATGGCCTTGTACACACGATGTAATTTATCCGGTCGGAAACATCCGACGGATATTTCCCAGCGGACAAGGCAAATTTGTCCGTTGGTCTGATGAGCGTACACACCATCAGACAGAAATCCCAGCGGACCAGAACGCGGGCACGTAAACCACGTACGACGTCACTATAAAGGGGAATGCCAAAGCCTACGGCGCCGCCCTCTGTTCCACTTTTGCTAGTTCCGTGTTAGTGAAGGTTTGGTTAGAGCTGATTCGTGCTTTTCAGTCTCCGTGCTTAACAGGTCGTATTTTTCGGTTCAGTGTGTGCTTGTGGGCTCGTATTTGTCATTCAGTGTCGCCGTGCACGGCGTTTCTGCTTTGCAGTGCCGTCCTGTACGGTCGTATCTGTTTGACGTGCGATCTTTGCAGGTCTTGCTGGATTTGGGGGTGCTTTCTGTTTGAGTGTGTTCTTGACTGACCAGCCGGCCGGTTTGAAGCCATGATGGAGCAGCAGCGCAACTTTTCACGAGTTCGTGCTGTTTATGGGTTTTGTTCTGGAGTCTGTGTGCATTCCAGTGATTTGGACAGGAACAGTAGGAGGAGGAGTTCCTGGGCCAAGAATTGGTTGCGGCAGCGTAAACGATTCTCTCATATGTCTCTTAGGGAGATCCGGGAGAATAATCCTGATGACTTCAGGAACTTTCTCTGTATGACGGACCCCGTTTTCCACCGTCTGCTGGATCTCCTGTCCCCCTATATCACGAGGCAGGACACTGTGATGCGCCAAGCCATTCCGGCTGAGCAGAGGCTTATTGCCACGTTGCGGTACCTGGCGACTGGGAGGAGCCTGCAGGACCTCAAGTTCTCAACAGGCATCTCTCCCCAGGCGCTTGGGGTCATCATAACGGAAACGTGTTCTGCTATCATACAAGTGATGCAGGAGGAGTTTATTAACCACTTACCTACTGTGCACCTAGACCCCCTTCCTGCCCAGACAAAATATAAGCTTCCCGCACTGCGTCGCTTTAACTGACAATTGCGCGGTCGTGCGACGTGGCTCCCAAACAAAATTGGCGTCCTTTTTTCCCCACAAATAGAGCTTTCTTTTGGTGGTATTTGATCACCTCTGCGGTTTTTATTTTTTGCGCTATAAACAAAAATAGAGCGTCAATTTTTAAAAAAATGCAATATTTTTTCCTTTTTGCTATAATAAATAACCCCAAAAAATATATAAAATTTTTTTTTTTTCCCTCAGTTTAGGCCGATACGTATTCTTCTACATATTTTTGGTAAAAAAAAAATGCAATAAGCGTTTATCGATTGGTTTGCGCAAAATTTATAGCGTTTACAAAATAGGGGATAGTTTATGGCATTTTTTTTTTTTTTTTTTTTTACTATTAATGGCGGCGATCTGCGATTTTTTTATTGGGACTGCGACGTTATGGCGGACATTTCGGACACTTTTCTGACATTTTTGGGACCATTTACATTTATACAGTGAAAAATGCTATAAATATGCATTGATTACTGTATAAATGTGACTGGCAGTGAAGGGGTTAACCACTAGGGGGCGGGGAAGGGGTTAAATGTGTGTCCTATGAGTGTTCTAACTGTAGGGGGAGGGGGGGGTGACTGGGGGAGGTGACCGATTGTGTCCCTATGTACAAGGAACACAATCTGTCACCTCTCTCCCTGACAGGGACGTGCAGCTCTGTGTTTACATACAGAGCTGCACGTCCCAGCTCACTTACAGAGCAATCGCGTGTGCCCGGCGGCGATCGTTGCCGCCGGGCACTCGCACGGGATCCCCGCGGAGCGGCGGGTGCGCGCGCGCGCGCCGCCGGCGACGCGCGCGCGCCCGCCCGCGGCTTTAAAGGGACATCACGTCATATGACGTGATGTCAGAACAATGGAGTCGTCTGCCCGCCGTCAATTGACGGCGGGCAGATGACAAGTGGTTAAGGTAAGTTTCCTCCTTTAACATCACAACCTGTGTCTTTAATAATGTATGCCAATTTTAGAAACTTTTTTTGTTGGTTTTCCTAATTGCCATGATTGTAATATGCTGTGTGCATAATGTTCCCTTTTCTCCCCATGCATGTTGTTAATTTTGTTTGGCCTACCTGCATATTTTTACCTTCAACACTACTAACCTATACAGCATCATTTCCTAGGGACAAACACACCTTATTTTTATTTTATTTTTTATTTTTTGTCCTGCTCCATTGTAGTTCAACTCCCCCCCCTAAAAAAGTTTATTGCCCCATCAGCGGGATGTGTAGTCTGATAATAATTGGCTCTGGATTTGTTGCCCTAAATACTCACTACACACTAATATTTAGAAATGGTAATACTGTGATGTTGCAGAATGAAGTTTTTTTACTAGTGTTTGCAATGTTTTTTATGTGCCAAAGTGCTAATTTTCTTTTTGCTTAGCACATGTGAACACACACTGGGGTTTATTTACTAAACAGTGCAAACTCAGGCTTATTTCTGCATATAAGCCAATCAGCTTCTAAATTGAGCTTATTCAATTCAGCTTTTGCATCTAAACATGGAAGCTGATGGCAGAGGGGGGATAGTCTTCTATATACGTCCCAAAATATCTAACATGTTTTTGAAGTTTTGGTCTATCACCACCATCCTTTCCCTCATATTGGCCAGCTCCGTGCTGCACTCCATTATCTGCTGTATTAGGATTTGTGCACTTGCATGAGAAAAATTAGGAGCAACAGATGTGCTAATCCCATCTTCATCCCCTAAAAATGACAAAATCAAAAAATACATTGTAAGTAAGTAAGGTGCAGGCCTATCTACATCTCTTTTTCCCTGCAAAGCTGGGGTGTCACTGACCTGTTGTACTGAGAACTTCAACATCTTCTACAACTTCTCCTTCTTCTTCAACTTCTCCTTCCTCCACCAATCCAACATCATCCACCAATCCGCCTTCCTCCACCAATCCGCCTTCCTTCACCAATCCGCCTTCCTCAACCAATCCGCCTTCCTCCACCAATCCGCCTTCCTCCACCAATCCGCCTTCCTCCGCCAATCCGCCTTCCTCCTCTCTCCCTTCCTCCTCTCCTTCTTCCTCCTCTCCTTCTTCATCATCCTCCTCCACATTTTTTTTTGCCGTTTTGGAGACAGTGTGGGCCTCCCTGACTCCTCATAGCGCTGTCCTATTCTTTCCCCTAAAAACCAACAAAAAAAAGGAAACTCATCAGCAACCAGATATTTGTGGAGGGCCTAATTTGCAAACATTGCTTAGAAGTGGCGTTACAATTGTAGTTTTGGGCTTATTCCAGCAAAAACCATATTCTTTTTTTTGGTAGATGACTTCTCCCAAGCTGTGATATAATGAGCCTTTTTGGTGAAGTGACACACATGGCTGGCCTCCTGAATAAGTAGTTTTTGGAGTCCCTTCACCAAAAGTACAAATTAGTCTTTTATGGGGGGGAGACACAGGTTCTCTAAATGAGAAATGTGAAAACAGCTGCTTATTAGGTTATCTCATCACTGTGTGAATGAATGAATCCTGTTTTCCTAAAATCAACTTAGTTTGCACAAACACATCATATTTTCCACATTGTTTCTCTAAACGATGTTTTTCGCCAAATAGCCACGTCCAGGTGTGATGTTCCTGGACCCGCGGATTTTGGCGAAACTAGGTGATGCAACAATGTTGCCTACGATCGTGGCAAGTCATGGGATTTATTAGACAAACATTACTAATTTTACAATGCAGGGGTTCAAAAATACAAGCAGGCCAACGAGGCAGATGGCGAAATAGACATGGCAAAACATTTAAAATAACAATAGGCACTCCAAAGACATTTTAAAGTACTTACTTTTTTCTATGATTTTCTTGATTTTGCGATACTGCTCTGGCTCGCGCAGTTTTAAGTCGGACCAGCGTTTCCGGAACTGCTCTTTTGACCTGGTGACCCCAAACATCTCATAAAGTTTCCTCGCCGCCTTATCCATAATTTTGGACTTTATCCGGTTAGGGGTGCTGTATGGCCCATGCTCACCATCATAATCCTTCCGTCGCAGTATGGACACCATCTCCACCATCTCTTGTAGAGACATGTTTGTGGCCTTGTATCGTTTTGGCCTGGATCTGGACATTCCGGCCTCTGTCCCTTCCAGATCCCGATCAGAGACTAATGTGCGCTCGTGTGACATCGCCATATTTTCCAATCTACATTGCATAGGGGCGTGGAAAACAGGAATTGGTAGGTCATGGGTGGAGACGAGGGCGGCACTTCTTGATTGCGTGGGGATATAATGGTAACGACGTGATTACATAGGTTACGCGGAGATTATTCGAGCGGAAACGAGGAGAGAGAGAGACAAAGGTAAATGAAAACATCGGATCAGAGGCCTAGAATTTGAACAGCCATGGGGGATGGGGCTTTTCAATGTTGTTTGCACCCTTTTTGTGCTACTGTTATTTAGGCATTTTGGGGCACAGCATAAAGTTTAGAGAGCCAAGTGCTTGTACACATCACTTCATCAAGATATATGTAGAGAATGCTCTATCCTCTTTATTTGGATTTTAGAGTATGCAGTCAGATCATGCAAGTATTGTTGTGCGTTGGTTGTACAGAGATAAGTAGTTAGTGTTTTCTGCCATCAATGCTGAGGGGCATGATAGCTACACACAGGGCCGCCATCAGGGGAGTACAGGCATTACACCTGTAAGGGGCACGGGGGTCCCCAGGGGCCCGGATGGGAACCACCCTAAACAAACAAAAAAAAGTAAAAAAAAAATGCTTTTAATTTTTTTTTTTTGGGGTCCAAAGGTCCCCAGGGGCCCGGGTGGCTACCCCCCTTTTTTATATATATTTTCCTTTATTGCTTCTTTTTGTAAAGGGCCCCCCGCTTCTCAATTCGCGGCAGCAGCCCCCCCCCGCTTCTCTATTTCATCATGCGGCAGCACCCTCCCCCCCGGTTCCCTGCTCCAAGGGGCCCATGCCTGAAGCTGTGTAAGGGGCCCCAAAATTCATGATGGCGGCCCTGGCTAAACATGAACTAGTGCCTTGATGAGTGCTAGCATTAATATTCATGGTGGATGTGTTCTTATCTACATGCTACATGCTACAACTTAAACAAATGGCTCTGCATGACACCTTTTTTGGGGGCTACAACAATGCGGCAGAGCTGGCCAGCTATGTAGCAGCAGAAGACACTGTGTTTGTATACTGTAGTTGCTCTAAAATGAATGAATGTGCACATATTTTTAGAATCTCAAAGCTGAGCCTTTTTTAAGTTGTGCTTTGTGTTTGTTTGTCATTTTCTATTCTAGACATTACTATTGAAGGAAATTTTACCAGCTGAAAGCTGTTCAAAATGGATTTGCTGAAAGGGAAGGAGGCAACAATGCAGCTTATCAACCGCTATCGGGATATGCCCCTTCTTTGGGACACCAAGCACCCAGAATATTTAGATACCCAGAAGAGAGCGGCAGCACTTGATGAGATTGCTACATACCTGCACACTTGGGTGCCAAGTTGCACAGGTGACATGGTGAAGGATAAATTTAGTAACCTCAGGAGAAGCTACAGAAATGTGTATAAAAAACGCAAATATCAGAAATCAGGATCAGCAGCAGCTAAGAAAAAGGAACCCAAGCTCTGGTACTACAAAGAGCTCAGTTTTTTGAACGATGAACTGGATGGCAGGCCTTCTGATTCAACACTACCTTCCAGCCTTCCTCCCAGCGGAACTTCCCCGGATCCCAGGAGCCCTGCAGAATCTGAAGCGGGGCTGGCTGACATGGAGCCAGATCTGGCCATCTTCGATGAGGTATAGTATTTTCCAACATATTTTGGTGCTGCTATTTATTTTGAATTAGTGAGTTGATCTGGTAAACAAAAAACAAACCTTGGGAAGAAAAACCAAAGTTGTGGGCCTACAAATAGGTGTCAGGGATGCCAAATGCAGGGGTCAGAAGGACAGTGTGTTTAATTAAAATTAATACTAACTAAAACAGTCTAGAGAAAGAAAATGTGTGTGATTGATTGTGCTAAATATTACAACATGTCCCTTTTTTATACACAGGAAGAAGAGACCAGCCAGGAGGTGGCAGCTCCTGAGGCCCATGTCAGCCAGGCAGAAGGGGGGAGTGGCAGCCAGGAGGAGGCCGGGCCAAGTGAGGTGCAGCAGGTCCCCAGGCCCAGGCTGAGCACCATCAGCCAAGTTCCTCCCCTCCAGATGAGGCCACCAGCTGCAAGGAAGCGTAGGAGTGTGGTGCAGGACGAGAGCCTGGAGGTTATACGGGAGGCTGCTGAAATCATGAGGGCCCCCCTCAACCCAACCGAATGCTATAGTGCATTTGTGGTCAATGAGCTCAACCAAGGGGGGAGGAGCAAAAAAGCCTGGCCAAGGACCTGATTAATCAGGTCCTGGCCAGGATGAAAAGGGATGAGCTGAGCAGGGACACTGTGCTGTGTGACCCGGCCTGGCCTGCTCCCCATCATCATCATTCTCCTCCTGCTGCCACATCACCCCCACCTGCAAGGGTCCGTGGACAGACCCGTGGAAGTTTCGCTGGAAGGAAGTCTGGAAAGAAGTTGAGAAGATGATTTCCTGCCATCCAGTTGATTTTCCAAAAAACTGAGCTTGTTGGAGTAGCACAGCTTGGGTTCCTTTGTTCATGTGCTGCTGATCCTGATTTTTGTTATTGACTCCTGAGGTTACTAAATGTATCCTTAATCATGTTGTAATTCCCAAGTATGCATGTATGTTGCAATCTCATCAAGTGCTGCCGTTCTGGTGATTTATAATTTCTTTTTTGGCCGGAAATAAATGGCTTTTGTAGTTACTTTCAAACCTTGTCTATTGTGTTTTATACTGTGGTGAGTAAGCATCAGACATTTGTAAAATAAAATGTGGCATTTGCAAAGGACACAAACTCCTTGGGGGGGGGGGGGACCTTTTGTGGTCGAACTTGGTAAACCCAAAAGAAGCCTAAAAAATTCAAAAAAATAAAACACCCCTCCCCCCCCCAAAAAAAAGGGAAGAAATAAAGGATGAAACAACAAAATGACATAAGTTGGGAAAATAAAAGGGAATTTTAACAAAAAAAATAAAAACATGATGAAACAACAAAAATAACATATTTTGGAAAAATTCCTAAACCGTAAAATACAAAAAAAAAAAACACCAAAAAAATAAATATGATACCCTCAACATTAAGTCAAAATAGACATAATAAAAATGTGGAGAACGGAAACAAATGTGGGGACATCTGGCTAGTAAACAGTGTGAAATAGAAAAAACACTAACGAAAAACCAAGCTTTCAGTATGTGACATTGGGACAAAATTGCATTAGCAAGAGAACGGGTTTCTTCTAGCAAGAGAACAAAGAACAAAAAAACGCTAGAAACGGGACACTATATAGAGAGTTTAGGTGACGAATGTGCCAGGTCCCAAACAAACGCAAGTTTTACCTGAACGAGTGCTCCTGTCCCATTGTTTTGACTGAGCATGCGCGGGTTTTTGGTCCGATGCTTTTGTGTACTCACGAGCGGACATATCCGACGGACATGTGTCCGGCGGAAATATTTCAAAGCATGCTTTGGAATTAGTCTGCAGGAGAAATCCGGCCAAAACGGTCCGTTTGCCCATACAGACGAGCGGATTTTTCGGATGAAATGGTCCGTCGGACCAGTTTCAGCGGATTTATTCCATCGTGTGTACAAGGCCTATCAAAGCAGGTAGACAAACATTAAACATTTGGAAAGCAAGAGCATGCAAATTCCAGACATAATATTAACAGATATATTAAACACATTTTTGTGATACATTTCACAATAACCTGTCCGATAATAAATTATTTTAAACATGCACATTTGCATTATATCTGATTGTCACTGTAGTGATCTTCCCTTCAGAGCATACACAGAAATTATTCCTACAGGCACATAAAGTGGGTCATTCTTCAGAGCTGCTCTTACAAATAAAAATGTGTCTAAGTGCAGATAAATCTTATCTTTTGGGTATTTAATATTTTCTTAGATATGCTGTTTAGTGGTTCATATCTTTAAATGGAATGATCTCAAACAATTTGGTTTAGGTAAAATATGCATTTTTTAGGGGGTAGATTCACGTCGAAATGCCTATCTATAGGCATGTCTAGCGTCTGGCTTTTAAACTAGGCCGCCGCAACGTTTTCAGGCAAGTGCTTTATTCTCAAAGCACTTGCCTGTAAAGTTGAGGCGGCGTAGCGTAAAAGAGCTGGCCTAATTAAAATTCGGCAGGTAGGGGGCGTGTATCATTTAAATGAAGCACGTCCCCACGCCGAACGTACTGCACATGCGCTGGCCATGATTGGTTCCCAGTGCGCATGCTCCAAATCTCGACGTCAATTCAACGTGTAAACGACGTGAACGTCACTTACGCAAAACCCTATTCGCGAACGTTTTACGTAAACGACGCAAACGACGGGAAAAAAGCATCGGCACGCTCTCGATACTTAACATTGCCTGCGCCTCATATAGCAGGCATAACATTACGACGGTACTATGCTAACGCAAACTACGTAATTGAATAGCGCCGGCCGGGCGTAGGTTCGGGAATCTGCGTATAGGCTCATTTACGTATTTTAGACGGGAACGCCACCTAGCGGCCAGCCTAAACTATGAAAATAAGATTAGACAGCGTAATAGACTTACACACGTCTGATCTAAGGAAAATCTATGCTTAACTGATTTTATGAATCAGTGGCATAGATTGGGCTCATAAAACGCAGAGATAAGACGGCTTATCTGGAGATAAGCTGTCTTATCTCCTACCTGAATCTACCCCTTAGTATTTATGTTCCAAGGCAGGGGTGCTCAACGGTGGCCCACAGTGCCCTCTGATGTGGTCTGTGACCTTCTACTATGAGATGGTGGGTCTGTATTACCCTCATCCTTGGGTGCTATCAGCACTTGGTAAGGACATAGCAACTGCTGTTTGCTTAGGAACAATTGATCTTTACCTCAATTAGATAAAATGCAGTTGTGATTCAAAGTAAGGTCACTCATTTGGGTTAAGCCAAGTCTACTGGTGGGAGAGGGGTTGTTCAAGGATTTCCAACTTTCTCTTACAGCATATTGGAATACTATGGTTGGCTATTGGAATGGAGATTCCTACACCCGCTGAGTGTTCAAAGTTGCATTCTGATGGTCCAGCTAAACCTAAAATGAGAGAAGTATGAAGAATGTCATTGCTGACCTGCTTCTAACAAAAATACTTGCTAGATGTCTTTGGCTACAATTATATCTGAGCCACTGACCTGGAACAAGAAAGCATCCTGCTCCAGGTCAATACCTGAAATACATTTTAAGGAAGAGTTCAGCTATGGCATCCTCCAGATTTCTCATCATGCTTTACTTTGACGTTTTTACATTGAATATTGAACCAGTAGATTAGAAGACTAGCAGTAGCATCAAGAATTTCCTGAGACCTTAAGGCCTCGTACACACGATCAAATCTGTCTGCTGGAAACGGTCTGCTAGACCGTCCCAGCAGACAGATTCGATCGTGTGTACGGCCAAGCCAACGGATTTGGCCACCCGACAGATTTCAAAGCATGCTTTGAAATCTATCGGGTGGGAATCCGTTCGCCCGACATGTCTGCTGGTTAGTACACTTACCAGCAGACATGTCGTCCCGCACCGCCGCCGAATGGATTCGGCGCATGCGAGGAAGTGTTTTACTTCCTGGTGCGGTGACGTGGCGGCGTCAACGTCACCGCCACGTCACCGACACATCAGTGCGCCGTCTGCTGGCGGGGATTTTGGTTTGCTCGTGTGTACACGCGAGCAAACCAAAATCCTATCAGACAGATTTGTTCAAATCGGTCGGTCCAACCGATTTGAACAAATAGATTGCCTCGTGTGTACGAGGCCTAATGGTTATCAGCTTACAGTTCCTAGTAGAACAAGCTAACATTGTGCTTTAAAACAGCAGAACGTTAACAAGCCTGAACATCCATGAAACAAGCATAATTAATAATAAAATATAGCCTCCATATCTAAGAGCAAAAAATTGTCACAAGATAATAGGATATGTCAATCCAAACAGCAGGCTAGAGGATTAATCAAATGCATGCATATATGTAAAGAATAGCATATCAATAGCAGTTAGATTTATATTTTATTATTAATATTCAAATATTTGATGTACAATGATCACAATAAAGTTGTGCATATCAATAAAGAAATATGAATAACATAAATAACAAGAACAAGCATGATGGATATACAACTTCATTGGCAGGTTGATTCACTCACCTGCTTCTTATCTGTCAGGCAGTTGTCTCTTGACATTGATCTCCTGATGTGTCCATTTTAAAGGTTAGAAAAATTCACCTCCAATTATACTTTTATTTGTCTAAAATCAAATGTATCACTGTGCTGTTTAAGTTAAAATGTCAATCACTGGTTATTAGTAAAACAACAATGTAAAATATTAGCCCTGCTATTAACTGAGCTATAACGAATGGCCTAACTAACTACTTACCATTAACTGCTAAATCAGCCCTAGAGACCATGAGAGAGATGTGACTGGTTTTGGATTTTGCTTCAGGAAGCATAGATATTACATGTTGGACAAGCTGTACTGTACATGGAAAGGGTGAACATTTTGAGTGGATTTGTTTTATACAAGCACTGTGTATTACATTTTTATTCACCTAGTATTTAAGCTTGGGTTCTATATTAGATTTTTAAGACTCATCATTGATTAGCAAATATATTCTGAGAACGACATATGGGGAGAAGTTCTCATACTATTTAAATAAGCACCTTGACCAGCTGCAATCCTCCACAGCTGCTGATAGCAATGCATAATGGGGCTTCAAATCATTCACATTTCTCTAAATTAAATAGAAATGGCTCTGTCATAATTCCAGATCCAGAGAGATATTTCAACAAGCTGGAAAATCTCTTCGGTGATCATAAGCATCTCCATCTGTTTGAGCAAAATGATGTTCGGCACTGGAGTATTGCTTGCTTGTAAAAAGATATTTGTCACATCATATGTCTGACTAGGAAAACAACTGTAAACAGTATATCACTACCAACTACTAACCTAACTGGAAAAAAATTTAATTATTTTCAGACATACTGTGCAGCTGACTTGGTACAGTGATGTCTCTCATACACTAATTACAACACATTTAAGTGGGCTTTCACCTTAACTTCCATGCTGTGCTTCCCTGCTTCCCCCCACTCCCTCTCTTACCTATGGACATCATTTTTGAAGGTACTTTATTTGTTTATTTGTGCTGCATGCATGAAGATGTGATAGAGGGCTTGAGACTCAAGAGAGTCCTGCACATGCACGGGGGTCCCTGGCTATCTACGCTCATGCAAAGACTGGTACCAGGGATGTTCAAAGCCTTCTCTGTCTCTTTACATGTGTGCTTGTGCAGATGCACAAATGGGCTCTGCCAGGACCCAAAGCCCAGGCATAGTCCATGGGTGCATCCTTGAATGCTTCATAATCAGTGCATCCCAGGGGGGGGAGCTTTCTTTTTCATAAAATAAACTTAGGTGTAATGTCTAACTAATGTATAATGCACCCCAGGGGGGGGGGGCACATGGAAGACAGACTGAGCTTTCTTTTTCATAAAATGAACTTAAGTGTAATGTCTAAGGCCCTGTACACACGATTAGACCGGTCTGATGAGACTGGTCAGACGGACCGTTTTCATCAGACAACTCTGAACTTGTCTGATAGTATGATGTGCGTACACACCATCGGACCAAAATCCGATCAGGTCAGAGCGCGGTGACCTAGAACACAACGATGTGCTGAAAAACGAAGTTCAATGCTTCCAAGCATGCGTCGACTTGATTCTGAGCATGCGCGGGTTTTTGGTCCGATGCTTTTGTGTACTAACCATCGAATCTGTCCGATGGACAGGTGTCCATCAGACAGGTTTTAAAGCATGTTTTAAAACGTTGGTCCGACGGACAACGGTCCGATGGGCCGTACACACCATCGAACTGGTCCGATGAAACTGGTCTTAAGAACAGTTTCATCAGACGGGTCTGATCGTGTGTACAAGGCCTAACTGTCAACAAATATTATCCTTAAATTCCTCGAAGTCTTTATGGACTTATCTTTAAAATCAGAAACAGTTAGCAAGGTGAAAGTAGATGGCAACTAGTGATAATCAAACCAAGAAAATAACAACTTTTGAAATGAAATGGTTATTCTGAGCCCCTGCTTGCTTCTGTATGTAAACAAAGTAGCTCTGTGATTCCAGGTAATGTCATTATCCACATATGGTCATGTCTTGCTTTATGTGGTCAAAGATGTCAGCCAGCATTCCAGACCAGTTGTTGATATTTAACAGCAATCCAGGGAACTGACCTTTGGTGTTTGAGTGCTGTAGAGAGGACCTTAATGCTGCAGGTTGTCTCTTTTGTGTTGGTGGGTCAACACACATCGTCAATTTTGGACAAACTGAATAATGTTGGACTTCCACCTCTGTGTTTTTAGCTTTTTTGTGGGGAGGGTTTAATAACATACTTATGTGTATGTGTTTGTGTGTTTTTGTGAATAACTACCCCTTGCTCACGTATTGACTTCCTAATTCTTATAAGCCTCCCCCACAGCCCCTCACATCCACCAGACTAGGGCTGTGGGAAGAAGGCCCCTGCTCCCAGCAACATCAGAATGATATGGTATGGATTTTTAAGGAAGCCCTCAAGCAAAAACAATTGGCATAGTGTCCTCCTAAATATCTATACCAGACTCTAATCTTAGGCAGCGATTAGATGTGGATTTTTGGGGGACACAATGCATGGATTCTTTCCAAATCTAGGTATGCAGTTTGGTGGCAGGAAAGGGAGGGACCGTCAGCATGCTGGGCCAATAGGGCAAGGCAACTTGAGCTTATGTTGATGGAGACAAGAGCCCCAACCACATATCCCATGCCTGGTGGATGTGGGGGGTTCTGTGGGTGGGGGGTATGGTCAATTGCAATGAACGTCGACCCCTACAAACCCGACACAAACACAATGACCTGCACCAAAAATACTCTCCTGCCACAATCCTGTCACAAATGAGATTGTCCCAGCCGGTCTTATGACATTAAACAATCTGAGGTGGTCAATAACATCACCCTCTGCCCAATTGGTTTACAAACAGAATCAGGCCAGGCATCAGAACTATAATCTAGAGGCAATATTTTTATTTTTTAATGCCCCTTTTTCTGAAGTACTTGCTTCATTTTTAGGCTTAAGTCATCTCTCCTGCATGTCATTAAAAAAAAAGTGTATTCAATGTTATACTTTACCTTAAAAAAAAAAAAAAAAACACTGAACGATGAATGTTAATTATGTTAAATGATGTAAATATTAAAAGAAAAAAAATTAATAACACCATGACGCTAGCTGATGTCATTGACCAAATATGATTATGACCAATTTTGCTCAATGGCATCAAGGACATGCCACTTGTTTACAATTTAACACAAGCCATGGGGGGGGGGGCTATAATTTTGTCGTGACAATGAAAGCCTGCAGGCTGAAATCCATGTGGATGGAAAAACTGGCCAAATCTGGCAATTTAGTTATCTTTGAAAACTACATACAGCTCAGGTTTGGGATGAACTCATGGTCAAGTTAAACCTGAATACAACATCACAGCTTCATGAAAGAGGCAATTATTTATTTATGCGTTTACTTTCCTTAAAATCATAGCCAGAATAAAGAACTTACTAAAATAACTTACTAAAAAAAGTCCTAAAAGCAATTGGAATTAAATGGAAACTGAAATCTGCTCCTCTGGGTGAGTAATTTCATATGATTAACTGCTGAGAAATAGCACTTCCCTGTTAGGACACAAGGTTGGATATGGGGTTCTTCCCAAATTTTCCATCTTTGTAAAATATAGATTTTCATTGGATTAATCCTGTATTGTGGAGGTCTGGAAGCTCATAGAATAATTACCCGGCAGATCAGGTATTCTGATGAACATTAACATGTCATTCATTGCTCCATCCAGGTAAATTACTTTCTACTTGAATCAATCCAGTCATTGGACATTTATATTGCAGTTAAAACAAGTGTTTATATATTTTTCCTATTGCCCACAACCATATAAAGTCATGAGTAAATATAGAAAACAAGTTTGACATCTATACTATAGGACTTGTTGATGCTCTGGGATTCTCTCACCAAAAGTGTAGGAGGTGGCAAGGTGAGAGCTAGTGTCTTCTATATATGTGTGTGTATATATATATATATATATATATATATATATAATAAATGTTTTGGCCCAGATTCATAGAGCAATTACGCCTGTCTAACTGGTGTTAGACAGGAGTAATTTCAAATTTAGCGTGCCGTATCACTAGTTTGAATCCTCAAACCATGATACGGCGGCTTCGGGCTTCGATCCGAGAGGCTTACGTCTTCGTAAGCCTTCGGATCTACGCTGCGATATTTTTGCGGCTGCTGGGAGGAGTTCGCGTCGTTTTGATGCGTCGGGATATGCAAATGAGTTTTTACGGCGATCCACGAAGATACGAGCGGTCTTCGCAATCGCTTACGTCTATTTTTTTTTTTACGTACTGTTAGACCAGCTTTTTGCTGGTCTAACGGTGCGTAGCCCATGTTAAGTATGTCCGTCGTTCCCGCGTCGAATTTAATTATTTTATTTTTTTTACGTAAGTCGTTCAGGAATAGAAATGTCCGTAAACGACGCTACTCAAACAACGAATGACGTAACGACGTGATTTCGCGCAATGCACGGCAGAAAATTTGCGAACAGGGAATGCGCAGTTCGATCGCCGCGGGAACGCGCCTATTTTAAATGCTTCACGCCCCCTACTCGCGTAGATGGATTGCAACGGGAGAAATACACTACGCCGCCGTCGTTTACTGGACAAAATCTACCTGGATTCCACGTAGAGCCAGGTAAAAAACGTTGGCGTAGTGTATTTCTGATACGCTACGATAATCGAATTCT
This sequence comes from Rana kukunoris, assembly GCA_029574335.1. Lineage (NCBI taxonomy): Eukaryota > Metazoa > Chordata > Amphibia > Anura > Ranidae > Rana > Rana kukunoris. The sequence goes on along the minus strand of CM056058.1, from coordinate 119,565,036 downwards.
CTTTGAATCTGGGCCTTTGTTTTTATTTCCCTAAATCTAGTTAGAGTAAGAGCCGGTTCACACTGGGGCGACCTGGGATTCGACTTGAAGTTGCCCCAAGTTGTCCCAAGCCGCGTGGTTGAGAAAATCAATGGATGTGAATGGGATCCGTCTTAATACACACTACTGAAGTCGCTCCAACTTCAGAAAAGGTTCCTGTACTACTTTAATCCGACTTCTAGGCAACTTGTAGGCAACTTGTACCCATTCATTTCAATGGAAGTTGCCTCAGAAGTCGGATCACTGTCTTAACTGAAGCAACAATACAGGAAGATAACATACATTTTTCAGGCAAACCCCTTCCTCCCCCCTCCCTCCCACAGAGTTGATTGTTGTTTGATTGTCCACTGGAAAGCCTCTTGTCCTGGAGGTGACTTGAAGTTGCCTTGTACTGTCCTGGAGGCAACTTAAAGTTGCCTGATGATTCATACTCAAGTCGTGTCCAAGTTGCCTCCCAAAGTCATGCTGGAAGTCGTGTTGCCCCTGTGTGAACCGGCTCTAGGGGTGGCAAGTGTGGGTCTGTTTTGTCAACTACACACTGAAACTTCTGGTAGCATATGCTACATTGTATTGTTACTAAAACCAAAATATGTAATTATATAAAATATTTTATTTTTTCACACAAAAACCTGAGATTATTGAAGCTATTTTATAGTAAGAAACAGTAAACATACAGCACTAATAGTACAGATGCCAACAGTAAGCATTTTGTCTATGATAACCCTTTCTTGCTCTGGAAAATATACTGTATATTTTAAAGTATTTGCTGTTAAATACAAGGTAGATGATTAGATTTTTATTTTCACTTTTTAAATGATCATTTCCTGCCAAACTACTATTTTAGCATTTAAAAAGCGACTAGTTGAATGAATGACTGTTTTTTTTATTATTGTGGAATCTCTGCATTTGAGAGTAAGAGTAAGAGTGAGGCGGCGTACACACGAGGGGATATGTCCGCTGAAAACGGTCCGATGGACCGTTTCAGCAGACATCTCCGCTCGTGTGTATGGGCTAGCGGACAGATTTCTCCACCCGACAGATTTCAAAGCATGCTTTGAAATCTATCCGGTGGGAATCTGTCCGCCCGACATGTCTGCTGGTTAGTACACTTACCAGCAGACATGTCGGCTCCCACCACCGCCGCGCCGCTGCCGAATGGATTCGGCGCATGCGCGGAAGTGTTTTACTTCCTGGTGCGGTGACGTGGCGGTGACGCGGCGGCGTCAACGTCACCGCCGCGTCACCACTACGTCACCGCGCCGTCCGGCGGCGGGGAATTTGATCCGATGGTGTGTACACGCCATCGGATCAAACTCCCGATCGGACATATCCGATGGAAATGGTCCGCGGACCGTTTTCATCGGATATATCCGATCGTCTGTACGCCGCCTGAGAGTACAATACAAGGCCAAATGGCTGTGAATGTCTGAGCATCACGCTTTTATGAGCTTGTTAAAAAACCCATTCCCAAACCATAGGAATTTTTGTGAAATTGGTCCTCCTTTGTGGATATAACATCCTTCCTTACCACTTTTCACAAATTATTGGATATTGTGAGGTCAGGTACTGACATTGAATGAGGAGGCCAGAGTTACATTGTGTTCCAAATCATCCCAAAAGTTCTATACGGATTAGTCTAGAGCCTTATAAGCCTGGTTTTGAATACAGGGATACATTTATGATGGCGCAGAAAAGAGCCTGTTTCTATAAGTTTGGTGAACACAATTGTCTAAAATATCTTTGTATGACTAAGCATTAGCAGTATCTTTCACTAATACTTAAAGCAAATAATTTGGAAGGGATGTGGCCTACAACTATCCCAAAAACCTAAACTATCAATTAGAGATGGAGAATGGAAATCTTGTGCCAAAACGAAATAGAATAATTAAGTGCAATAAAATAAATATTACATTAATAAGCTGCACCCTAAAAAACAGTGAACTGAATTAGAGATTGGATGAAGTGTAACAATAAGCAATTAGGTAAAATGTCTCCCAGTTCTGGATCAAAAATAAAGTAGGACTCTGATAGCAACATTTTGGAGCTAATTATTTGTAAACAACATATGTCTGTGTTATCCTAATGTTTCTGCCTACTGGCAATTGCAAATGAATGTCTGCTAATTTCATAAGGATTCATTTTGAAAATGTGTCAGAATATTTACAGTTGGAAGTAATATGTAAACTAATACTAGAAAAAAATGAATGTTTAAAGAGACCAGAGTACCTATGCTCTGGCTAAAGAATGACTTTCTGACATGCACCACAGCAAATAGCACACATCCTGACTTTAAAACAAAAACTGTGGTCATGACTATTATATAACAATGCCATTTTCTGTGCAGTACTGTGAATTAGTGTTCAACCATTAATATCATTATAGAAATATTTTTGAATGTTGTGATATATTGCATTATCATAAATGGCACAGATATTGCCTTTCTGCCATATTAAACTTTACTGAGTGACCAAACCTAATCTGTGTCTGTTTCAATCAATTCACAGTGTGCACACTGCTTGGTGAAAAGTGATTCTCAGACTGTAGTGTGTTCTGCTTTGGAATAGTAAACTGGAAAATTGGTCTGCATTAAAATATTTTAGACAAAATCTTAAATTTGGTCATAGATAAAAAAAATCTTAGCCAAAGTTGTATAGATAGGAAAACTCTAAATTGTACCTACAGTAAAGCTAAGTATTGGCAGGTCTGATACTAGTTAACATGTGTATGCCCAGCACAATGTAAAAAGAGCTGTAATTTTTACAAAATGTATGTACAGTATACTGTATATACATTTTAGGTAGGTGGGAAGACAATGCTGCAATTTAAAGATGGCTTCAGAAAAAGAAGTAGTATAGAATAGTTTTTTTGTATCAATTAACAAAATGGAAAGTAAATGAACAGAAGAAAAATCCAAATCAATTCAATATTTGGTGTGACCACCCTTTGCCTTCAGAAACACAGTTTTTGAAGGGACTCAGCAGGCACTTTGTTCCATGGTGGATATATAATTTGTACCTATTACTGCCCCAACTCTCTTAAGATTATCCATCTAAAAACCCAATGAATCGTCTGTAGTAGCCAGTAGAGCTTACAATTGGTACCGAGTTAAAGGAAACATGCCTTGGTGTATAAAAAGGAATCATTAGCAGGAGGTCTTATTGAAATATACCCAGCAACATAGGAGACTAGAAATACTAATGGATTAGAGGATTTAGAAAGAGAGATCCACTGGCCTTTATCTAACGAAAAAGTTTTAGATCTACAAATGAAAAGGCTTAGGAATTCTGGTCCTAGAAAAACATGGGAATATAGAAGAAAATAACTTAACCATCTATTAGGAGCTATAAATTCCCCCACCCTAAGGTCCCCCAAAAAAGGCAAAGGCAGCTTTAAAAAGTATGAACTCAAATTTCGGAAAAACAAACAGCTTCTAACATATATAGCAGCTTAAGGGCTTCTTCAGGCTTTTGAGAACTTGACTAACCTGAAAGAATGACGTTGAAGTTGGTAGACCCGCAAATTGGAGAAAGAACGAAAAACACCTGCCAAAGCCTTACACTATGACAAGGCTTAGTTTGGCCTGGATCAAATTGGATATGAATTTGTATGGCAAAAAGAACACCATTTGGACCATGACAAACAATAGTCTAGCCATGTCTTCCTGGATATAGAGTTTTTTAGATTAGAAAATATCAGTTCCAAATTAAGCCCCAGAGGAAATCTAGGTAGGGGGTGCCATACGGATCTGCCGAAGGGGCCAATTTCCAAAATCTATTGAAATATGAACAACATAAAACATCAGCTATTTTATTATGTAATCCGGCTATATGTGATACCTCACACGGCATAAATTCTTTAAAAGAAGATTGGCTGATCACCACAGAAGAAGGTTTCATAGAAAGAGAAGGGTGGACATTAATGGGTCAGAAAAATGCCCCATTGTCCCAAAAAAGTTTCTGTTAAACCTTGCCATACCGGACTAATATATTTCATATAATTAACGGAATTACCATATTTATTGGCGTATAACACGCACAGGCGTATAACACGCACCCTAACTAAGAGGGAAGTTTCAGGAAAAAACATTCCACAGCCCCCTGTGTATAACACGCAGGCACAGTTTACCCTCTATTTTCAGGGTAAAAAAGTGAGTGTTATACGCCAATAAATACAGTAATATTTAAGTTTAATTTTGCACCATAAGAATGTGCCCCTGCCATACCAGCATCACTAGTAGTTACACTCAAAGCGCCAGTCCTGTGCCCCTTCAGAGTCCTTATTAAAATGTAATTAAAATGTGCATTATAAAGGGCTTCATCATAACGATAGTCATCTAACTGCTCACTGCTGGCCGCCACAGGGGCTGGCTAAGTAGCGCTGCTCTGCCTCTTTGAAGGTGCACTCTTTATTAACAAAACTGTGAGCTCTCTCATTGCCTCTTGGCTGTGGAGAAACACCTGTCTTCTGCTTCTTTCTTCCTAGCTGCTGGCGCAGAGCACTTCTTCCTGCAGCACTTTCTGCCATTGCACTAGGTTGTGTTGGTAGCCATGCCAGGTGGAGCCGAGCTGCTCCCCTCCTCCAGACAATGTAGAAGTCACTCCTCACCTCCTGAAGCTTGAGCTCTCTCCATGAGGCGGCATAAGAGACTCTCTAGTCTCCCTGGTGAATGGCGCTGATTCCTCGTCCAGTCCTGATGATCAGTGAAGTAATGGCCAACAACCCTATCCTTTTATCCCCTTCTGCAGCGCAGGCTTGCCACCCACTTGATCTGTCCAATCGACTGTTCTTCACAGCATAGCACCACCGATCAATCCCTTGGCTGTTGCTGCCCAGGGATACTGCTGTTGTAGCCAATGGTAACCTGCAGAGACAGGCACAGGGAGAGAAAAATACATGCAGACCCATTTGAGCTATCCCATGGGGGTTCAGCATATTGCTATGACCTGTCATCAGTTTAAACCTAAAAACTTTAAAAACATTGTGAAAATAAAATGATTTAAAATATTATAGTTTTCACTTTATCAAATATCCATGTTGGATAAAGCAGGACCTTACGAATACTCAGTGTCCCTTTAAAATCTGTTTAACACAATGTATGTGCAGGCTTTGGAAATTAAACATGGTTACTGATAGCTCAAGTTTTTCTTATAACAAAATCAGCCCTTAAATAAGACCATAAGGGAATACAACAAGTAATGCCAGGGGTACAATTTGGCACAAACTGAGTTTAAAGAAAAGCAAAGCACAAAATTAGTTACTTATTTAATCATGTTGAATTCAACTTTGTGTATCATGACCATATGTTCATTGCTATGTGTCTCTGATGAACACCTAATTTGATTTGCACCAAAACTTTAATGTAAATCTATAATATAATGTATTATCTTTGGCCTGCTGTCAGGCATACACAGTTCAAGGTAGAAAGAGTTGAAACACTTAGCAATTGTTTTTAGCCTCAGTTTAAACTAATGCTGCTGCATAAAAATGCATTTTTAGTGTGCTTTTGTAGCTTGTTTTCATATGTTTTTTCTCTTTTTTTGCACAGACAGGCCCCATTCTACGAATTGCAATTAATGGATAACAATAGCCAAAACATTATTATTATTATTATTTTTGCTTTGGACAAAGTTAGAACCTCAAAGCTTTAATATAAGTATGCTGGGATGGTTGATCTTTCAATGGTCTAAACCCATAGAATGAAGGCTCAAAAGATGGTGCTTAGCTTGACCTGTCTACTTAAATATATAAAAAAAAATGGACACATTGGAATGGTATTCCTAGACACTGATAATCCAGCATCCTCAGGCCGGGTTCACACTTGTCCGACAAACGCTCCGACATTGGGAGCTCATGTCGCATGACGTGTGAAAATCAATGTTTCCCTATGAGAGCCATCTTAACTGGTCCAAAACAAGTCGGTCCGACTTTGAAAATGCTCCCTGTACTACTTTGGTCCGACTTATATTCTATTTCAGCCCATTGAATATCATTGAAGTCGGATCAAAGTAGGATGCTTGTCCTTACCATCCGACTTGTGACATCCGACATTGTGATTACAGCAGCAGTAAAAATAATTTATCTAACACTGGGATTGTTTTGATTGGTCAAAGAACAAGTCGGACTATCACAAAGTTGGATCAAAGTAGTATCCTGTTCATGAAAGTAGGATGGATGTAGGACCAATGTAGGAAAAACAAAAGAGCCTAAATAAGTAATGAAAGTAGTAAATAAATAAAATGCTTGATACAAATATCATTCAAGTAAAATGTGCCAAAAGTGCCAGTGCCGGAATTAAAGTGCAATTTGTGACTCCATAAAAATAATATTCATTGCACATTCAAACAAGAAAGTCCATTGTAATGGACAAGTGCAAAGTTTTCATGAACAAGATTGATTGGTGTAAAGATCACTGGCATAGATTATTAGAGCATGTGATTGACCTATACACCAATACATTTTTTCGATGAACTTTGCACTTGCCCATGACTTTCTTGTATGATTGTTTAATGAATATTAGTTGTATGGAGTCACGGCTTGCACTTCAATTCAGGCACTGGCACCTTTTGCCACATTTTACTTGAATGATCTTTGTAACAAACATTTTATTTTTTTTATTCAATTCCACTTTCACTAGAAAAAATAGCAAATTAAGAATAATCTAGCATGTATACAACACAAGTCATATTATAATTGAATGTTGTTAAAAATTACCTTCTCTTTTCAATATGAAGCATTATAATTTTCTGTAAAATTCACATGCAATATGTCTGTTAGGCCACGTACACACGAGGAGACATGTCCGATGAAAACGGTCCGCGGACTGTTTTCATCGGACATATCTCCTGGGATAATTTGGTCTGATGTGTGTACACACCATCAGACAGAGAACGCGGTGATGTGGCGTTGACGTGATGGTGACGCCGCGACGTGCGCAAACAAGGAAGTACAATGCTTCCACGCATGCGTCAAATCATTTTGATGCATGCGGTGGATTTCGGTCCGCTGGTTAGGCGTACTAACCAGCGGACATGTCCGACGGACAGGTTTCCAGCGGACAAGTTTCTAAGCATGCTTAGAACTAGGGTTGTCCAGATACCGATACTAGTATCGGTATCGGGACCGATACCAATTATTTGCGGGAGTACTTGTACTCACGCAAATGCTCCCGATGCCTAAAAAGAATACTTTTTTTGTATTTATCAACATGTTCTGTGAAAATTCTTTGAGTTTTTTACTACTGCGTGGCAAGAAAATAATTTTTTTTTATTCATTTTTACTAATTTTTATTCTTTTATAATGTCTTGAGTTAGAGTTCTTCACAATTCTAGAGAAAATATCCTTAGTCTGTATTGTGGTTTGAAAACTGTCACATGACATTTAAAAAAAGTATCGGTATTCGGTATCGGCGAGTACATGAAAAAAAGTATCGGTACTTGTACTCGGTCCTAAAAAAGTGGTATCGGGACAACCCTACTTAGAACGATCAAACATGTCCGTGGAAACTGGTCTGCAGGGCCAGTTTCAGCGGACATGTTCGATCGTGTGTACGCGGCCTTAGTGTACAGAACTTCCCCAGCAATTACATTTTCTGTTTGAATGATTGGCAGGCTTACTGATTCTCCCAGAAATCTGGACCAATATACAAATCAGATTTTAGGCATCCATTGCAACAAAAATTTCATTTTCACCAAGGTGTTTATCACTTCCTGCAGCTTTCCACGTTAGAACACTGCAAGTCCATCAGATGACCAATAATGAAAATGTCAATCCAATTCGGAATTAGTATCGGAAAAAGACACAAAGTGGAACAAAGTTTTTTCTTCAGCACAGAAACAGGTAGCAATCTGTAACAAAGTTTGCCAAAATCCCTGCAATGTACATTGATAATCCCGGTGGATATTGTTTTTTGTTCAACAAAAGTGCATCTACTTCACAATGGAAACACTTTCTTAAGGCGTTTTAGTGAAAATGTATAAGGTGCAAGAGCTACGCATAAAGTGCCATACCCATACCAACCAATCAGAATTAATTTGTATTGGTCTGGTCTCATTAAATTATGATTAGTAGTATGTGTTTAACTGAATTTTGGATTAAGCTGTTATCCCTTGCATGGCTTATTTTATATGCATTTTTATTTATTTTTAAATCAAGGATTCCACGAGAGGATTGATTACATCTACAGGTAAAGTAAAGAACCCCTTAAGCATTTTGAGCTGAAATATGTTACAGCTCATTGTATTATTTATAATAGAAAAACACAAACTAGACAGGCTAGGAGACTGAACAAAAATCACATTATGAGAGCAAACTTTCCCTTTGGCTACTCGAGGAAGCAAGATAGACTATAGTTCACTGTCTAATTTGTTTCACAGCCCTGCTACAAATTTGTCACCGTTCATCATATTTCCAATCTCCAGAATTTTCTTTCCTTCCATATTCTCCTCTACTAGATCCCTGCGGGTTTCCGCTGTCACTTTCAACTTGTCACATGGCTACTTAGCTTATCAGCTACATTTTGTGTTCTCTGGTTTTAGAGTCTGTTTAGAGTCTGCTAGTCTTGTACACTGAGCTGTTCTATTGCAGTATCCCTACTTTACAAGATTTGCACTTTGACAAAATAAAAACAAACGTCCAGATTTAATAAAAGGCAGAAGAATTATATAACAAGCACCTGTTTAAAGCTGAACTCTAGACATATATAAAAGACACAAAATAATGTAGAACTCTACACATTAATACATCAGGTGTTTATGTGCTGACATGAAGCACGTTGATAGAAAGAGAAAGCAGAGTGACAGAGAGTTGAGCTCATCACTGTGCTGCTTCTCCTTTCAATGTTCAGTCACAGGCTGAGGCAGGTTCAGGACAACCTAGGCTCAGAGAATGTAGGTTGAATGATGATGGCCATTGGACTTAGGAGGACATCTAGTGGCAAAATTATCTAAATGAAAGGTCAATATTGCAACAAAAGCTGGTCTCTTAGAAATCTATTTATGAATGTTTTAACAGAAGATTCACACCCCTTTAATCTAGGATCACATATTTTTTTTTCAGTTGAATCCTAATGAAAAATTTATGAATTTTGGTTTAAAGTTGTGTTTCCTCTGTGAAAACTCACAACACTAAAGCCCAAAACCACTAAAGCATTTGTTTTGTGCAGAGTGAACTATACCTTGTTAATCCTGTGTTCAGCTGTCCCTCCCATCATCTCTTTGTCCCCACGGTGGGTTGAGATTGTGAAGACTAGTTGGTGTCCTCTATGAAGCATGCTTTGTTTCAGTTCCTTTCTAGCTCTTAATTTTCTTCGTTCCAGAAACATGCTTGTAATCCAAAGCAAAGTTCCCCATAAGAAATAATGGAAACTCAAATGATTTGTTCCACAACCATTTATTCATACCCTGCAGTAGAGTGTTTGAACTGCTCATGGAGCGCAGCGTGGAAGGGACAACATCGATGGCGGTAAGAAGGATGGTCTATGTGGACAGCTTTACCTTGGATGCCTGCATACTTAGATATGCCTTTTTATGCCCGACCGTCCCAGCAGACAGATTCGACCGTGTGTACGGGCGAGCCGACGGATTTGGCCACCCGACAGATTTCGAAGCATGCTTTGAAATCTGTCGGCTGGGAACCCATCCGTCCGACATGTCTGCTGGTTAGTACGCTAACCAGCAGACATGTCTTCTCGCACACGCGCTGAATGGTTTCGACGCATGCGCGGAAGTGTTTGACTTCCTGGTGCGGTGACGTGGTGGCGTCAACGTCACCGCCACGTCACCGCGCTGTCTGGCGGCGGGGATTTTGGTTTGATCGTGTGTACACAATCAAACCAATATGTCCCCAGCAGACAGATTTGTTCAAATCGGTCGGCCCGACCGATTTGAACAAATCTGTCTGCTCGTGTGTACGCGGCCTATGAGTTGACAAATGTTGTACCTTCATTAAATGTAACCATATTGCTACACTCAGAGGCACGTCTCTCCTCTTTTATACTCAGTTGTGACATGATGCTACTTGTACATCAAGACATCGCTTGTATATCAAGTCAAAATTTATTAAAAAATGTTGCTTGTCTTGCAAAACGCTCTAAAACCAGGTTACTCTCAAACCAAGGTGTTACTGTATTCTTATATTTGCAGCCCACGTGAGTATAGAGCCACACATATAGAATATACAGAGGGGTAAATGATACTTCCTCCCCCCCACCTCCTCCTCCTCCATGGCCTCCCATTGGTAAACACTATGGGGGCAGGATATAAACAACAATAGAACACTGCTCTAAGAAGACATCTCATAATGCTTCCTACCTGCTAATGGAAACAGGTGCTGGCTCTTCATGTACGAATAAATAGAAGAAAAGACTGGACGGCCACACTCTGTTGACACCTTTATTGAAGATGGTTTAAAAATCCTTCTGATTTAAAGACATCAGAGGCACAGAATGAATAAAAAGCTGACATGTTTCACACCACTATGGGGTGCTTAGTCATAGCTGTTTAACCACTTAAGACCCGGACCAAAATGCAGGTAAAGGACCAGGCCCCTTTTTGCGATTCGGCACTGCGTTGCTTTAACTGACAATTGCGCGGTCGTGCGACGCGGCTCCCAAACAAAATTTGCGTCCTTTTCTTACCACAAATAGAGCTTTCTTTTGGTGGTATTTGATCGCCTCTGCGATTTAAAATTTTTGCGCTATATACAAAAATAGAGCGACGTTTTTGAAAAAAAATCAATATTTTTTTACTTTTTGTTATAAGAAAAATCAAATAAACGAAATTTTAGTCAAACATTTAGGCCAAAATTTATTTAGCCACATGTCTTTAGTAAAAAAAAAAAAATCTCAATAAAAAAAAATAGCTACCTAGCGGGAACAGCGACACTAATACAGCGATCAGAATAATGATCGCTTAGTGACGCTGGCAATAGGGAGTGAAAGGGTTAACTAGGGCAGTGATCAAGGGGTTAAAACTTTATTAGGGGGGGTACGGGGGCTACCCTGAACCTAAAACTAACTGCCTGGTACACTGACACTAAATACAGTAATCATACATATATGATTACTGTATTCAGTGACACTGTGACAGGGGGGAGGGGGGGTGATCGCAAGGGGTTAAGTCTGCCTGCGTGTACTGGTGTCAGTGTAGTGTTGTGCAGACTTACTGTGAGATGTGATCTCTCCTCAGTGGCAGAAAATACCGCTGAGGGGAGAGATCACATCACTTCCCTCTTCCTGTGTTTACACAGGAGGAGGAAGTGACACGGCGGGAGCGCGCAGATTGGCTGGGAGCGATCTGGAGGGGGCGGACAAAAACAAATAGCCGCTCCCTCATCCCGGATCACTCGGCTAGCCACGGGGACTGCCGCATGTACCGGAGGTGGGGCCCGATCGGACCCCCGACCCACGGCAAGGCAGGCACGTATATATACGTTGATGTGCCTGCCTGTGCCATTCTGCTGATGTAAATGTACATGCAGCGGTCCGCAAGCAGTTAAAGATGGAATGGCCATCCATATATATGGGGATGAGAAAAAGGTTGATCAAACAGGAAATCCTTCTGATAGGCCACCCACATGGATACGTCAGTTCAAATTTCTGGACACATACAAAACACCTGGAGTCATGCAGGTGCACGGGATGTCTTAATTAGGGATGAGCCGAACACCCCCCCCCCCCCGATTTGGTTCGCAGCAGAACATGCGAACAGGCAAAAAATGAGGGAATTTTTCCGCTGAAAATGGTCCGACGGACCACTTCAGCCGAAAAATCTGCTGGACGGATTCCTCCGGCGGAAAAGTTTCAAAGCATGCTTTGAAATTTTTCCGCCGGAGAGCTGCCCGTCGGATATGTCCGCTGGTTAGTACGCCTAACCTGCGGACATATCTGCCTGCACATGCGTCGTATCCTGTGAATGGATCTGACGCATGCGCGCGGAAGTGTTTTACTTCCTGGTGCGGTGACGTGGCGGCGTCAACCTCACCGCCGCGTCACCGCGCTGTCCCCCGGAGGGGAATTTGATTCGATGGTGTGTACAGCCACCGGCTCAAACAGCCCGGCGGACATATCCGATGGAAACGGTCCGTCGGACCGTTTCCATCGGATAAATTACATTGTGTGTACAAGGCCGTAGAGTCTATGGGACACGAACATGGAAAATCGAAAGTGCTAATTTTAAATGCTAATATTCAAGTTATTGTCATAAAAAAATAATTGGGAACCCGGGTCCTGCCCCAGGGGACTTGCGGTTTTTTCAGGAGCAGTGATTTTAATTAGGGTTGTCCCGATACCGATACTAGTATCGGTATCGGGACCGATGCCGAGTATTTGCGGGAGTACTTGTACTCCCGCAAATACCTCCGATACCAAAATAGAATACTTCCCCCCCATATTGCAGCCATGTCCTGTCCCTCATACCTGTAGTTATTATGCCGCCGCCGCTACCGCATACCGCCGTTAATCCCCTTGCATTATAGCGTAGCACGCATTACAAGCTTTCGTTCTGAATACTTGTAATGCCGTAGTGGACGGATCCGTTCAATCCCGGTGAAGTGTCTATGCACGGCGGCGCGAGCATTACAAGTATTCAGAACGAAAGCTTGTAATGCGTGCTACGCTATAATGCAAGGGGGAATAACGGCGGGATGCGGCAGCTGCAATATGTTGGGAAAAAACATAGCTGCAATATGTGGGGGACATACATGGCTGCAATATGTGGGGGACAGACATGGCTGCAATATGTGGGGGACAGACATGGCTGCAATATGTGGGGGACATACATTGCTGCAATATGTGGGGGACATACATGGCTGCAATATGTGGGACATGACATGACATGGCTGCAATATTGGGGACATACATGGCTGCAATATGGGGGACATGACATGGCTGCAATATGGGGGACATTCATGGCTGCATATGTGGGGGACATACATGGCTGCATATGTGGGGGACATACATGGCTGCAATATGGGGGACATACATGGCTGCAATATGTGGGGGACATACATGGCTGCAATATGTGGGGGACAGACATGGCTGCAATATGTGGGGGGCAGACATGGCTGCAATATGTGGGGGACATACATGGCTGCAATATGTGGGGGACATACATGGCTGCAATATGTGGGGGACATACATGGCTGCAATATGTGGGGGACATACATGGCTGCAATATGTGGGGGACATACATGGCTGCAATATGTGGGGGACATACATGGCTGCAATATGTGGGGGACATACATGGCTGCAATATGTGGGGGACATACATGGCTGCAATATGTGGGGGACATACATGGCTGCAATATGTGGGGGACATACATGGCTGCAATATGTGGGGGACATACATGGCTGCAATATGTGGGGGACATACATGGCTGCAATATGTGGGGGACATGGCTGCATTTGGGGACACATTTAAAAAAAAGTATCGGTATTCGGTATCGGCGACTACTTGAAAAACAGTATCGGTACTTGTACTCGGTCCTAAAAAAGAGGCAGCGGGACAACCCTAATTTTAATAATGCTTAAAGTGAAACAAAGTGAAATATTCCTTTAAATTTCATACCTGGGGGGTGTGTCTATAGTATGCCTGTAAAGTAGGGCTGAAATCGGACCTGAACCGGTGAACTAGCATGCACGCTTGCGGCGGCAGTGTGAACCAGGCCTTAAAGATAGACTCCCTGCATAGACCCCTTACCTCAATTGATGTAAAAGAATAGCAAGGCTGAAATATCCTATCTCAATAATTTATGCAATGTTATTACCCCATATCTCCTTGAATTTACCAAATTATTTAGAAGGATGGGAAAATAAAATTACAGCTTTTGATTTTTAGGAATGAGGCCAATAAAGCCTTCATCCTGACTCATAAAATGTCTATGGTAAGTAAGGCACAAGTAAGGAATTTTAAGCTGCTATCCAGATGGTATCAATAACCAGTAAGGTCTTTCTGTTCCTCCTCTAAAAATAGAGTTATGTTAAATAGGGGATTGATAATTGTACTTGTAAGATGTTGTGTTGGCCGGGAGATTTTCTGTACACTTAGAGAACCCTGCTTGGAATCTGGACCTGAGGACTGGAAATGTATCCTCAATGTATGTACTGTATGTATGCTCAAAAACTGGTGATTTACCACAAACATCATCACTTATGAGGCTCTCTATCTGGAAGCCCCGCTATATCATCCATTTTGGGGACTACATGTTCCAGACCTGTATTAAGGCCAGAGGCTGGCTATCTAAGGCCTCTGTGCTACCTGCTCCATCCATATAGGTGGTGTTCGCTCCTTTTCTATGCCTCTGAAACAATGATATTGCACAACATAACATGATGGGCAAGAGGACAGATTCTTTCAAACTTTGTTTTTAACTAAAACATGACACGTCTACATACAACACCACTTCATTGAATATATGATACTCCTCATAACCCTGATGAAGAACAGTTGGATCAGCATCAGCTTTTTTCATACAGCACATTTACAGTTGGTGTAATACTGTAGTAGCCTAGTTAGCCATGTCACTTATTTTTATATGTTGATGTACCAATAAATTCAGTTTTTACACATTTTACTTCTCATATATATATATATTTGAAATGATAGTGCCTTAAAAGTCCCCAAAAATAGGGGAATTTCTCTGTCTGTATGCATTTACTTATATGTGGCACTTTGCTAAGGGTTGTCACCTTGAGTCCCTTGAGTCTATAAAGCTTTTATTTCCTTTGGTTTTATTATGTTCTGTTTTCTTTCCATGATGAATTTCTCTCTTGTCTTTCTGTAAAAGAGGGATTACCGTATTTATTGGCGTATAACACACACAGGCGTATAACACACACCCTAACTTTAAGAGGGAAATTTAAGGAAAAAAACTTTCCACAGCCCCCTGCGTATAACACGCAGTCACAGTTTACCTTCTATTCTTCTAGGGTAAAAAAGTGAGTGTTATACGCTAATAAATACAGTAATTAATTGTGATTTCATATATTGTAAACAGAGCAAACAAATATATTGTTTTTTTGCTGTTAATTTTTTTTAATAAAGCTTAGAAATATATATATAAAAACTGACAGGGAATTTTACCATTTCCTACTCTATCTGAAGTGGAAAAACAAGTTTTGACTTAGACATACTTTTCACATACTCTATATTTTACTTTGTAGTGAAGTGCATGCTGTGACCTGTTTTGCTAAGCAGATAGGCAGGTAAAGTTCAAGTTTATAATATCAGACTGTATAAAACAGCGTTGTGTATCAGAGTAGATGATTGGGCAGTTTAGTGCTAGCCTTATAATTCTAAAATGACTTTCACCAGGAAAGGACTAGACAGTCCATTACACTGTAATTTATAGAGATTGATTATTTTTTTTTAAACTGAATCAATAATATTTTACACAAATATGCCCCAGGCATTGTATGACCTGTGCATAATAATGGGAATGGCAAGGAATAGTTCTTAGTTAAAATCAATCTGTTGTCTCCACATTTTTATTTCTATATACACACTCTTGACTTTCCATCATAACAAAAAGATAAGCACATATTTAAGTCGCATGCATTTTTTTTTGTGTTTTGTCATCATAAATTCCAAATTATAAAAGGAAAACATCACTGCAACTTCTTACAGAATGGTCTCCTAGTACCGTGTTTCTCAACTCCAGTCCTCAAGGCGCACCAACAGGTCATGTTTTGAGGAATTCCCCCAGCCGTGGTAATTACTAAGGCAGTGAAACTGATCAAATCACCTGTGCAAACTAATGGAGAGCCTGAAAACATGACCTGTTGGGGCGCCTTGAGGACTGGTGTTGAGAAACTCTGTACTAGTAGACCCTTTATACAAATATATGGGTATTAAATAAGAGTCTACTTCCAACGTGGGACTAGTCAATTTGAATCACAGCTGAACTCCACAAAAGAATGCCTTTATTTTTTTCAGTTCTGTTCTTAAGCGCCATAACAGACTGCAAATATTTCAGATTACATTTTTTATTTACAAAACATATGGTTTAGGAAGTAGATTAATTTAATAGGTTGACAAGTAATCCATGTCATAGGAGCATATTCAAGATAACTCTCATCATAGGGTATTTAAAAACCCTAAACAAAAATGTAATATATTGTAGATGTCCAGTCCTTAGTGGTGGCTACAGTTGTTTTAACTTGTTAGAACATTTACAACAAGTACAAAAAATCTTGCCTTGGCATCACTCCCACAAGTCAGTCCCTGTAAGCTGGCTGGGGCAGGGGTGCAGACACTCTGTTCCAAATCCCAAGGCAAATACCAGGTTATCAGATGTTCTGTCAGAATCGGTGACCTGTCAGAGTCGGTAACAGAACTGACGTTACGGCAGAACACTGCAGTCTTGGTACACCCTGCACTCGGTCGCAGTAAGCCTGCAGTCAGAAGGCAGCAGCGAATATCTCGTTACACCCAGCCAGAGCTGTATCCTGGCCTAGGCCAACAAGGCCCAGGCCTAGGGCAGCACTTTGCAAAGGGGCAGCATGAAAAGAGTCCCTGCCGGCTTGCGCTACACTGTTAGGAAAATTAGTTTAGCGCCCCGATAAAGCGTCTGTGCTGCTTCTAGTATGCGGGTGGCCTGCATTTCGCAACCGTGGGGGGAGGGCGCTTACAATTTTGACTGTTTTGTCATCCTGGAACACAAACCTTCCTCACTGTGCCATATGTTACTGCTGCACCATCTACTTAAAGTAGAACTATAGGCAACACTTTTACCATCCCTGTCCCATTGCGAAGATTTCCCTTCACTTCCTGCTCTATGGGTAACCAGCAAGTAAGAGGAAATTTAAATAAATTAAGGGAATCCATTGCCCCCCCCCCCCACAGGCCCTCAGAATTAGTGTCCTCACTCAACATTTTTAGGGCGGGTCTTAAACAACACAGGGTGTGGCCGTGACAGGAAGGGATGGGTCATATTTAAATTAGGGGGTGCACAAGTTTATTTAGGTCTAGAGCAGCACAAAACCTAAATACACCTCTGCACCCAGCCCATTCACTACATAGGCTGGGTGTAACAAGATGTCCGCTGCCACCTTCTTGCTGCAGGGTGTACAAGGTGTACCAAGATGGGCGTTGCAGTGTCCTGACGGAACGGCACTTCCGTTACTGGATCTGATAGCAGTGCTGCATATTAGTGCCTCCTCATCAGTGCAAGCTTATCAATGCCCATCAGTGCAACCACACCAGTGCCACCTATCAGTGCTGCATATCAGTGCCACATATCAGTGCCCATCAGTGCTGCATATTAGCACATCCTCATCAGTGCCACCCCATCAGTGCCAGGTTATCAGTGCCCATCAATGCCCATCATTGCTGCATATTAGTACCTCCTCATCAGTGCCACCCCCATCAATGCCCTTCAGTGCCACCTCATCAGTGCCCATCAGTGCCACCTATTAGTGTCCATCAGTGCTGCATAAGAAGATATCGTTAGTCTGTATTTTACTTTGAAAATCGTCACATGACATTCACATCTATGAAAATTGGATGCAGGTTTACCCGCATACAATTCACGTAGCAGGATAATGTGACTGGCTCTCTATAGAGCAGGTTCACATATCTCCTAACCAGGTTCGGTGCGTTTTGCGGTAAAAACACGTGCCTTTTTTGGTCTGTTTCAGGTCTCAATTCAGCCTAAAATTCAGGCTGAAATGGCGAACCATCAGGAACTGGACCCCTTGCTGTGTGACAGATGTGGCTCACATGTGAACCAAGCCTTAAAAAAGTATTGGTAATCGGTATTGGTGAGTACTTGAAAAAAGTATTGATGCAACCCTACTACAGTGCTTACTCCACCAGTCCACAATGTAATGGAGATGAACAAAAGCAGACATGTTTGGGGTCCCATTAGTGTGAGACACATGGCTATTTCCATATATAAAATGAAGAAATTAGTGGACACATAAAGAGACAGGAAGTGTGTTATTTGCAGAAGAACCCGGTGAAAAGCCCAATAAGGAAATAAATGCAGCCACCACATCTAAGAACTGGTGCAATGCAATATATTACCTTTTTGGTTTTGAGTTTGGATGCTCCCTGACTCTTTTCAGATCAGCCAGAATAAAAAGACAACATCAATGAACACAATTTGTAGTTTAGTTCCTTTTTCCTTGAGAACAAGAAAGTATGAAGTCTGAAAAAGTACCAAATTGATTCATGTAACTTTGTTGAGGTGATAAGATCTCTGAGAAATGAGATTCTGTACTGAAAACTCTTCTTCTGTAAATGGGAACCTATTTTATTATTCTGCCAGGTGAACCTTAGTCCTGTGTAAGATATTGGGTAGATCATTTTACTCACATTTTACATTTTAGATTTTAAACTAAAGATAGGTAGATAATAGGGATGATCACAGATATGGTCTGAATTTGGGCTCTGGGTGAACCAAGAAGAAAGTTGTCCTTCCCACCCACTGCTTCCCAATCAACTTTAGCTTACATATGCAAAAAAAAGTTGGTTATGGAAATAGGTTTCTTTCCCCCTGTGTTCAGTGGAGAGGGGAGGGGCCTCCATTCCGTGCAGCCAATTGGCTTCTCTCTTCAGTGTACAAGTAGACAATTTACTTGTACACTAAAGCCAGTTAGCTGCATGGATCAGAGGCCCCTCCCCTCTCCTCTTTACTGAACACAGGGGAATGAGACCTGCAAATGGAGCTTCCGCCAACCCTCCACCCCGTGTTTCTGATGAGAGGTCACACCTGGCATAATTAGCGGAGGGACTCCGCTGGGCACAACTAATGTAAGGAGCAGAGGGACTCCGCTAGGCACACCTGATGTAAGGAGCAAAGGGACTCTGAGGGGCACACCTGATGGAAGAAGCAGAGGGACTCTGCTAGGCAATGTGCTTCAATCATCCTGACACCAAACCAACCATGGTGCTGTGATGATTGAAATGCTAACACAGGTGTTTGGAGTATCTTTAGCTGCTGATTGTTAACCGCTTGCTGACCGCGGCATGACTACTTACGTCAACAGAATGACACGGGCAGGCAGATTGGCGTACATGTACGTCCCTTTGAATCTGTCGCGTGCCTCGTGAGTGTGGCTGTGGGTCCCGGGAACTCGATGTTCCCTGGAGTCCTGCAATTGCGGTCGGCAAGAGCAGAACAGGGGAATGCCCTTGTAAGGCATTCCCCTATTCTGCCTAGTGACACAGTCACTGATGACCGTTCCCCGCGATCGTAAATGGTCTTCACTGACGTGTCACGTGTAGCCACGCCCCCTAACAGTAAGAACCACTTCCTAGGGAACACTTAACCCCTGCAGCGCCACCTAGTGGTTAACCCCTTTACTGTCAGTGTAATTTTTACAGTAATCAGTGCATTTTTATAGCACACATCGCTGAAAAAATTACAATGGTCCCAAAATGGTGTCAAAAGTGTCCAATGTGTCCGCCATAATGTTGCAGTCCTGATAAAAATCGCTGATCGCCACAATAACTAGTAAAAAAATATATAAACATGCTCTTGCGTTTGCTGTCTTACTACCAGTGGCCCTCGAGCTAGAGCTGTATGAGAGGTCTTCTTCTACACGTCAGGTTCAATGACAAGGTGTGTGACAAAAAGTCCTTTATGATTTTACTGCTACACTTTGATTGGCCCACATTTTTGCTCTCATACTTTTTTATTAAACTCACGAAAATTCTCGTACGACAGAAAAAAAAGATCGGAAGTGATGTCACGTGTTGTAATGTATTTGTATTGTATTGTCGGACGACGGCTGTACTGACTAAACGAAAATCATACGATCTGACATCGTACGAGGAAAATTTTCGCGCTTGTCTGAAAAATATCGGATGAACGCTCGTGATCGGCTCTCGAAAGTAGTGTACACACGATCCGAAAATCATACGATCCATCATCGGACGATCGTTTTCGTCCGATATTCGGATCGCGTGTATGGGCCATAAAGGGAGCTTCCCTAAGGCCGCGTACACATGACCATATCTGTCTGCTGGAAACGGTCTGCCAGCAGACATGTCTCGCACACGCGTCGAATGGATTTGACGCATGCGCGGAAGTGATTTACTTCCTGGTGCGGTGACGTGGCGGCGTCAACGTCACCGCCACGTCACCGCGCCGTCTGCCGGCGGGGATTTTGGTTTGATCGTGTGTACACGATCAAACCAATACGTCCCCAGCAGACAGATTTGTTCAAATCGGTCTGCCCGACCGATTTGAACAAATCTGTCTGCTCGTGTGTATGGGGCCTTAGTGTTATTTTAAACAAACCCATGAACTCTCCACTTATGATGCTACAAGGACTGTTCTTATAGTATTAATTCATGTGTTTTGGACCTTTTTTAGCACCATTCCCTTTAGTTTTTTGTTTCTTTTCTAGATGAGGAGAAGCTTCAAATATTGGCTCCTTGGGCAAAGATGTGCCCATCATGGGGGGGAAAGCAGATGAGGATGCTCTGGCATAAGTATACTATAGCGATAGTAGACACGGCTACTAAAACTCCACAATTAAAGGATGTGCGCTCAACCACTTCTTTATTTGTCTTAATCACTAACTATGTCTTAATCAATAACTAACTGTGTATTGAAGAAGATTAGGCTTATTTAAACATTTTAAATATATACATATATAGATGCATGCATAGGCCCATTGCTTGGGGGGTCTCACACTTTGTTTTTTTCTTTTTACATTAAAATTCATACCAGACTCCAAAGGTCTGTATAGCATTTGTGGGGGAAATTGTGCATTTCTTTAGGGGTGTTCATGGGTTCCCTCTTAAAATGTATACTAGACCTGAAGGGCCTAGTAGAAAAAAAAATAAACATTTATAAAAAAATTACTACAGTTCTTCTATTCAGCTCCCTACAACTAAAACAATCAAATAAAATAATAAAATCAATAATAAATATCAAGTGAAGTGGTACCTGGTACTGAAAATAAATGTAAGCCTTGTGTAAGAATAACCTTGTTTTTGCATTTTATTAGATTGTACTATAAGCTTGTATATTTATTATAACACATGATCCAGTACCATTAGGATCCCCTGAGGAAGCCTTTGGCGAAACGTGTAGCAAATCAACAATGGCCACTAATGTAACTCTCACAATAGAGTTTGCTTTAACTGGTTGCCGACCAGCCGCCGCCGCAGTTCTACGGCGGCAGGTCGGCTCCACTGTGCGAGAGCCCGTGGCTCTACGTCAACTCTTTAAGCGGCCACTAGGGGCGCGCAGGGGCGCCCCCGCTCGCCCCCGAGTCCCGTGCATGCCTGGCGGGTGCGATCTCCGCTGGGCACTCGCGATTGCTTGGTACAGAGCGAGGACCGGGAGCTGTGTGTGTAAACACACAGCTCCCGGTCCTGTCAGGGAGAGAAATGCTGATCTTTTGTTCATACAATGTATGAACAGAAGATCAGTGATTTCCCTCAGTCTGTCCACCCCCCCATACAGTTAGAACACACCCAGGAACACACTTAACTCCTTCCCCGCCCCTAGTGTTAACTCCTTCACTGCCAGTGGCATTTTTATAGTAATTCAACGCATTTTTATAGCACTGATCGCTATAAAAATGACAATGGTCCCAAAAATGTGTCAAAAGTGTCCGAAGTGTACGCCATTATGTCGCAGTACTGAAAAAAAATTGCTGATCGCCGCCATTACTAGTAAAAAAAAAAATATTAATAAAAATGCCATAAAACTACCCCCGATTTTGTAAACACTATAACTTTTGCGCAAACCGATCAATAAACGCTTATTGTGACTTTTTTGTATGAAAAATATGTAGAAGAATACGTATCAACCTAAAGTGAGGAAAAAAAACTTTTTTTTTATATATATTTTTGGGCGATATTTATTATAGCAAAAAGTAAAAAATATTGCATTTTTTTCAAAATAGTCTCTCATTTTTTGTTTATAGCGCAAAAAATAAAAACCGCAGAGCTGAAAAAGAAAGCTCTATTTGTGTGAAAAAAAGGACGCCAATTTTGTTTGCGAACCACGTCGCATGACCGCGCAATTGTCAGTTAAAGCGATGCAGTGCCGAATCGCAAAAAGTGCTCTGGTCATTGGGAAGCAATATGGTCCGGGGTTTAATTGGTTAAAGTAGAATAAAAATTAAAAACAGACCTCATCAAAAAAGAGATAACCTATTCCCTTTTTACCTCCCCCACTGCCTGCTTTGTTCAACATCTGCCTCACTCCAGGGTGTTTCATATTCTTGGTTCTCTGCTCTGCTCAGTGGTTTGATCCAGCTTTTCTAAATCACAACAAGACTTCCTGAGATGTTGGATTTTGAAGATTTTTCAGGCAGCAGTTTAGTTTTAGTGAACCTATGATTAATAAACCAACAGCAAAATGGTAAACTCAAACTCCCAATTAAAAAAAAAAACTATGAATATATAGATA
The DNA here is from genome assembly GCA_029574335.1 of Rana kukunoris. Lineage (NCBI taxonomy): Eukaryota > Metazoa > Chordata > Amphibia > Anura > Ranidae > Rana > Rana kukunoris. The sequence goes on along the minus strand of CM056058.1, from coordinate 119,542,626 downwards.
AATACACCAAAATCCAATGTGACTGTATATATACAACTATTCCAGAATAAATCTGAAAAAGTGGACCAAATAGCTCTCAATTCAATGTGTAAAAGTCCAATGGTCAAAAACTCAAAGTGCTCCCTAGTGTGAATAAATGAGTAGTGAATCTTCCATGAGTTGTGCCACCGCCACCAACTTCCAAAATGCACACTCACCTGACTCAGATATAACAATCGCCTTTAGAAATTGGGGTGGATGTTTCTGTCTTTACAGCCAACACGCTGTTTTCCTCTTTTCATGCAAGAGGTGGTACCTTAATTGTCTTAAAACAAGGGGCTCATCATAGTGCAGTATGCTCAAAAACTGCTTTGTTTGTATAAAACATATAGAAAACTCACTTACATGGTGTTGTGCCTCCAGACCGGCACCAGTCTTTCTAGCGGTACCGAGCGCCACCAACGCTCATCTGTATTTATTGTATTCTAGCAGCAGGGTGGCTTTAAAGAAAATAGTAAACAATTTTCAATTATATTATGAACGTTTCTGTGTAAATAATAATAAATATATATACTGTATACGCATTATGATCATTGTGCATCATCATCTGTAAATCCCTTTAAAAGCTAGATTGCCATTGTATTGTTTGCACTTATGGATTAATATTAAACAAGCACACAATTAAAATAAACATAGACATCCGTTTGCTTTTGCAGTGATTTCACATGAATAAGTCATAAGAAGTGCCTGAGCTGATAAATTGATTAAATTGAGAAAAAGCTATATTTACTGTTTGCTAAGCCTTTGAAATCCACACTTCTTCATAAACTAGGCAAAAACAAACCTAAATATTAATATGAGAGAGAAAAAAAAATATACCACATTGTTTTCTTTAAAGAAATGTCAGTTTTGTTGTACTTAATCTTGGCTTTTTTTTCTTCACATCAATATAGAAACAATATATATTTTAATCAGAAACAGAAACTCCTCTGAACTGCAATTGTCTTTTTTGTCACGACTTATAATTATATTACCAGTGGTTTAATTTATAAGGTTTAGATGATTAAAATGCATATTTTAGCCACCATGCCATCAAAATTAACTGTGTGCATTCTTAAAGGAGATGTTGTTTGGTTCCAGTAACTTGCACATGGAAATGATTTCCCAGCCAACACTACAATCAAAATAATAAAACAAAAACTAAACAATTCCTCTTGTTTTATAGTGCATAGCATTATTGGTTAATATATGAAAAAAGTTTATAGATTCCAGCAGGATGAAAAAAAAATATAGATACATTTTCATTGCTTAGAAAAATGAAGATAATAATTGAAGGCTCACTAAGTAGGTAGAGGGATTATGCCCCCTTAATTCTACCAGAGTAAGTGATGCTCCCATGTCCTACAGTATGTGCCAGTTGGGGATTTTCAGATTTTCAACAATGGAAGAGAGAGCTTCTGCATGACTAGAAAGGGACATGTTCATTTTTAGACCTTTAGAGCTAAAGTACAATTATAACATGGGTTATGTGGAAGGTTTAAATCAAAACCCAAATAGATCACAAACTGACTCTGCTCATGAACACCCCCACCCCCTCTCTCTTATTGCTAAATTCCCTTACTTACCTAAACCTATGGTCAGGTGATGCACTAGATCCCAAGTCTTGTATTTGCTAGAGTGCAGAGTGGAAGGGAAAAGGGGTCCTTCTTATGGTGCCCACCTCATTGTCTAAGTGACATGGAAACTTTCCCTTGACTGACCAGTGCTGGGGTCCTTTTAGACTCCACAAGACTGTAGAGGTGTGATAATGCAATATTGAGGACACTAAGGCCACATACACACGATCAGACCGGTCCGATAAAACTTGTCCGATGGACCGTTTTCATGGGACCAGGCTGAAGTGGTCTGATGGTCTGATGTGTTCACACCATCGGACCAAAAATCTGATCAGACCAGAACGCGGTGACGTAGAACACAACAACGTGATGAAAAAACAAAGTTCAATTCTTCCAAGCATGCGTCGACTTGATTCTGAGCATGCATGGGTTTTTGGTCCGATGCTTTTGCATACTAACCATCGAATCTGTCCGTCAGACAGATTTTAAAGCATGTTTTAAAACTTTGGTCTGACGGACAACGATCCGATGGGCCGTACACACCATCGAACTGGTCTGATGAAACTGGTCTGCAGACCAGTTTCATCGGACCGGTCTGATCGTGTGTACGCGACCTTAGAGGACTGGTCAAGGGTGGTGCCTGGACTACAGCATTGGATCACTGGTCTCCGCTCACAGGAGATGTGCTAGCAATTTCAGCTCAATAGTTGGAGTGGAGAGGGGTGTGGAGAATTAATGTTTTCCCACATATGGGGCCAGATTCACAGAGCGATTACGCCGGCGTTACAGGAGATGCGCGGCGTAAGTCTAATTTTGCGCATGCATTTCGATGCGCCGCATCCCCAAAACGAGATACGGAAGAAATCTACTTTTTTTGGACCAGCGTAATTTCGATAGACCAGCGTATCCGTCCGCAGAAAACTGCGCTAGACACACCATTGATTTGCTATTCAAATATGCAAATGAGGGAGTTACGGGGATCCACAAAAGAACATTGGTGCAGCGCAGGCTACGCGCTGTGTGCAACAGCTGCACGTCCTGTCTAAAATTAAACCATATAAAAGGTGGTATAAAATTAGACAATCCATCTACATGTCAGCTAAAGCAACACTGTTAGTGAGGAGCTGAGCAGTCACACTTGCTGGACAACAATCTGTATGCCAAGATGCCAGGGGCATCCTTGCTCATAGCTATACTAATGACTTTAGAGGAGCAAAGAAGGAGGAGGGCACGGAGGAGGGAACGGAGGAGGGCACGGGAGAGGATATACCCCACACGCATAGACCTCTTTGGCATGAGTGATTCTGAGGTGTATCGCATCTTCAGATTCACCCCTCATGCCATCCTGGAATTAACCATAACCCTGCAGGATGACATCACCAGCCGAACACACCGCTCACATGCAGTGCAGCCACGGGTCAAGGTCATGGCAACACTCCATTTCCTTGCCAGTGGCTCTTTTCAAAGAACAAGTGGAGTGGTGGCTGGGATGTCACAATCCTTCATGAGCAGATGTGTGCACCAGGTTATCCCTGCAATCCTCAGACGCATGGCCAAACCAAATCATCAAACCCACGACTGAGGACCTGCGGCTGAAGGCAATGACAGATTTCTACAGAATTGCCAGATTCCCACGCACCGTGGGGGCCATTGATTGCACACATGTGGCACTCCAGCCCCCCCATGAGACAGAGCACATATACCGCAATCGGAAGCATTGGCATTCCATCAACGTACAGGTGATAGTCGATGCCCAAGGCCTCATATGGCACGTCCGTGCCAAACACCCCGGATCCAGCCATGACAGCTACATCTACAATTAGAGCCCCATCCCAATGGAATTCAAACAGAATGTGTATGGGGACACCTGGCTGGTTGGTGAGTGACATGGGTGGCAGGCATGACTGTCCCCAACCATGATGCACACATCACAAGGGGCACATGCATGACTAACATCCTCCTGTCTTTTCCCTTACAGGTGACTCTGCATATGCACTGGGACCCCATCTCATGACTCCTATCCAGAACCCCCAAACCCCAGGAGAGGAAAGATACAATGAAGCCCACGCCCAAACACGTGCAGTGGTGGAGCGCACCTTTGGCCTCCTGAAGTCACGTTTCGGATGCCTGGATAAGTCTGGGGGGACCCTGTTGTATTCCCCCAACTTTGTGTGCCAGATAATCGGTGCATGTTGCCTGCTGCAGTGAGAAAGGGCCTGCAGATTGACATACGTGATGACCTGACCCCTGAACCAGACAATCCCCCCCTAACCGAGGCTACCCCGTCTTCTGAGGGAAGAGCAGCCAGGAGACAGCTCACATTAGGCATCTTTGCTTGTTAAACACACACATTAATCATGGCACAATGAGAATGCATGCATGCACACCACTGTGGTCCCTAGCACAGACACATCATATCCTCATCAAATTTGATTAGCACAAGCCCACCATGCAGGACTTGTGAGCAGCAACGCCACGCCACAGCTCCAATTATGTCACTGTCCATTCATACACCATTCACACGGACCTGGGGATCACTTCTCCCTGGTCCTGGGGAACCCTTCTCCACCACAAATGAGGGTGACACTCCTTTTCCGGCAGGAATGTCACCCCCACATTCCAACATCATTCACAACACAAAAAAAAAATTGTCCAGCAAAAAAAAAAAAATGTCAGCAAAAAAAAAAAAAGTCCAGAAAAATAAAAGGGGGAAACCAAATTAATGCCGCTGGCGTGACCCACGCCTGGGGCGCCCAGGGCCACGGCCCCGGCTCCTCAGGGGAGACTCATGGGGAGGGGGGGTAATCCAGGGAAGGAGGAGCAGCCCCTGGTCTCTGCCCACCTGGCGGCCTGCCCTCCAAGGCCACGGCAATTCTGGTCAGGCCAGCACTTAGTGATGCTGTATTGGCCTGGATAGCCTGGGTGAGGGGCCTCACATCCTGCCCAACGTCTGCTGTAGTAGTCTGCAGTTGGTTTAGGCAGTTTGTAAGAGCCAGGGAGTGGCAGTCCAGGTCCCCAAGCGTATCCTTTATGGAGGACAGGCTCTCCTCCATCCGCACCAAAGTCTGGCTGACCTGTCTCAGATGGTGGGTCTGAAGGGCCTGGTCCCTTCTCAGATTGCCGGGCAGAACCTCGGCCACCCCCTGGTCTTCTGGGATGACTTCCTGCCTCCAGCTGATGCTTGTGGCCGGGGAGAAGGGGAGGCCCTTGGGAGGGGAGCCCTGATGGGGGAGGAGTGGGAGGGGCTAGCCCTTATGGAGGGCTGGCTGCTGCCAGCCAGAGAGGAAGACTCCTCCAAAAACAACAATCCACTGGCTGACATGACATCCTCCTCCTCCTCCAACTCCTCCTCCTCCAACTCCTCCGCCCTTGTCGGGGGGTCCTCATCAGGCTGTTGTCCCGGGGATGGTGCGGTCAGGCCAGATGGCCCAGCATCCTCCTGCACATCTGTGGATGACACAAAACATTCACAGGTTGGAGAATCCACACACTTGCCACATATTCCTTTCCCCCCCTCCCCCACACATGCTACACACCAGATAGGAAAAAAAACCTTACCTGGCATCATGGCTTCATGACTGGAGTCATAGCCAGGCAGGCCCTCCACTTGTTGTCTATTAAAGGTGTGGGCCACCGCACGCTCCTCCACTGTCAGCCTAACAGGGCATGGTGGGCCCCCTCCAGTGCCCCTGGCATGGGCTGCCATTTTGGCCAGCTTCCCACGGACCACACGCCAGAGGTCATTGATTTTCTTTACGATCCCCTCGCGTGTCTGGGTCCCAATGCATTTACCTGGTCAGTAATGTTCTGCAAAATCTCCTTCTTCCTGGCCGGGGTGGTGTTGGCACTCTCCGGGCCATGGAGGAAACGCCCATATTGGGTAATGGCCCGGGCAATAATTTGTTTCTCCCCCAAAGAAAAATTGCTCTTCTGCTTCCTCACAGTCATACTCATACAACAACTCTCTCCCAAACAATCACCAAAAATCACTCACAGAAACAAGCAGGAAAAATCAAGCAACAAAACAAACAAACAAACAAAATCTATCAACCAAAAAGTCTCACAACCAGTCACCAAAAAACACCATCAAATATATTCTACAAAGCACTAGATCAAACAGTCAACAAATATCACAAACACAAGTCACAACGCAACACACAACAGAACAAAAGCACCTTGCTGTATAGAAAGGGATACAAAGGGATGTACTTTTGCAAAGGAAGTGCTTTTGTGTCTGTCTATTTATGCTGTCTGCGTAGTTCACTAAGTTGCCCGGGTCCACTTCCAATTTCACTGATTGCGTCGTTCCCGAGTTGTGAGCATGCACACAGAGGTGCTGACCATGGTTTGCTTCATGTGCGCATGCGCGAGCTGGCCGGCCCTTCATTTGCATGGGGTCATGGCTCATTTCAATGAAACACGCCCACGTCCTTTCCAATTTGAATTACTCCGCCTTACGCCTCGGAATTAACGTTACTCCGGCGCTAATTTCTGCGCAAATACTACGAGGATACGGTGGTTGCGCCTCTACATTGCGCCGGTCTAACGTAAAGGAGGTGCGCTACGCTGGTCAAAATATGCGCCAATGTACGTGAATCTGGCCCATGGTTTTTAATTAATCTGAAAAGTCTGTGTACACTAGTGCTTAAGATCAAACATTGCAGAAACTGAGATCAAAGATGTGTTTTATTTACATCACGGCTTTCCCTCTTGTTACCATATTACAGTATAATTGGGTGACGTTCTCCTTTGACTCAACATTGGATTCTGAAATAAGATATAAGTGAAGTAAATCATATTGGGAAGTATTCTATAATGGGCATGAATGTCTCTCTCCATTATTTTATTTGAGAAAAAAACACTAAACAATACTGTATTAATGTTCTTTGTATAAAATACGAGTTATGATGACCTTGGTGGACCTTGTTTTTTGTTGCAGAGTTTTCAAATACAAAAGCTATCAAAATGACAGCCAAAGTCTTAAGTTTCAGAGTATCATTGTTTCATTCACTATGGAGCCAATATTATCCAGCTAAATCCTGATAGAAATTAGTCTAATGATTTCTTTGACAAGGTAAAGTACAAAGCTTGCCAGATATTTATTTACAACTGACAGAGTCCAATCAGATGAAAGGATTTAACAAAGAACTGTCAAGAGGTGCACATTTATATATTCCACTATTTTAGTTATATGAGGACTTAATGGAGCTAATTTAAAAATAACAAGCCACAACCAACTTGTCAGACATACAACACAATATTACAATATAGCTTTACAGATAACAAAACATTTTTTTTTCCTGAAAACAAAAACACAAAGAAATGTATAAAAGAAGAAAGGGAACTTCTTTTCTGGGCTTTAACCTCCCTTGCGGTATGATTCTGTCAGATTTTAGGTGCTGAAAGCGGTATAATTATTTTGCATGAAATTTTGGCGTTTTATATTTTAGGCCTGAAATTCTTAGGAATAACTCACTAAAATCTGTCCAAACAAGAGTCTAGTAGACATCTCAAGTATGATAAAGTTTGAAACACAAAATCATAAATTATAATATAATAAATAACTGTAAATAATTGTAACAAATTATAATGTAATTATAATGAAAATTATTCAATAATGTAATCAAATCAAAAACACTTAAATTTGCTCAGTTGCAGAATTGTCGCTGTCATTATGTTTATTGTTTGATGATGAATTTCCCCACAATTCGCTATCGCTCAATTCTGCAAGTGATTATAATTTATTATCGCTGTTTTCTAGCTGGTCTAAAAGTACTTTTGATGTAAAGAGATACTTTTTGGTTGCTATGGACAATCTCCAGTTTCCAGGCAGAAAAAAATGTTTTTATAATATAAAAGTGCATGCAGGACACTGGGCAGACCACTAGGGACAAAGGGGATGTGTAATTATTTGATACAGTACTGTAATCTGTAAGTTACAGTATACTGTATGTGTATTGTGTGTTTCAATTTTTGAATTTGGCGCCGAACTCCGTCCCTGTGCGTTGTAACTTCGCAGGGAACGAAGCTTGGCGGCACTGTGAATCGAGTGAGGAGACACAGCGGAGGAGCCCGCACACACAGCGAGGAAACATCGCAGGATCCAGGGACAAGTTAAGTAACTTTCCCCTGTATCCTGCAATGCAATCCCGAGTCTGGCTCGTGGATACCGCTTTTGGTATGAAAAATTCACCCCAAGCCCGACTCAGGAATACCGCCAGGGAGGTTAATGGGTCATATATCTGCATTAAAAAAGGAGGAAACATGACCCTGACGGCCAGAGGCCGTGGTGGACACTAGAAATGTTGTGTACTTTTGAGTGAATTCCTAAAATACTAACTGCATCTTTACCTGTATTAACAGACATCACAGTCAGTAGGTTTTTGTCTCAGATTACGGTTACTCGGTGGCTTTAACCACCAACCAGAAATATTGTATACAACTAGTAAACATGGAATAAAACATAAGCAGAACCTCTGACGTATTTATATTTTATTCTTCTTAATATTTCAATATAGATCTTTAAGATCCATGTAGAATCACAGTAGAGTTTAGGAACCCAAGAAATTGAATTTTATGAAATGTATTCTCTGCAGATTAATGGAGGAAGCGCTGGTATAGTACAATGTGCTTACCAGGCTGATGTTTGGGGCTGTGGCAAGCTGGGCTTTCAGAAGGCAGTCAAGCCCTTCAGTAACCACAGTACCATTTAGTGTTAGTCCACGCCTGTAGTTGGAGAGGGTGGGTCAACATAATGACCACCCTCTGAATGCTACTCCCTTTCTTTGTTAGAGCAAGATATTGGGTTGCTTTTTCAGCAACAATTAGTGATACCTCCCATTGTTGAAGGAAATATTTGGATAAAACCTCCAGCATTATGGGTTGGTGCTATGCAGGAACATCAGTAAGTAAGGTCATACACTTGGAAGTTTTCTTTTTAGTTCAGCTTATATTTATTTAAAATGTTATATATAAATTTAATAAAACATACATTTTTGACCATGGTGGGTCTTATGTGTGGCTTGAGCGCATACCTATTTTTTGTTTCTTGCATGTAAATTCCCACAAAATGACCTGCCAAAAGAAGCAAATCGATATATCAGGCCACTATATATTAACCTTCTCTACAGCTGAGGCCGCGTACACACCATGACAGACCGTTTTAATCGGATTTGTCTGCTGGGATAGATTGGTTTGATCGTGTACACACGATCAAACCAAAATCACCGCCGGCAGACATCGCGGTGACGTGGCGCATGCGTTGAATCCGTGCATGCGTTGAATCCATTCGACGCATGTGCGGACAGATATGTCTGCTGGTTTGTGTACTAACCAGAAGACATGTTGGACGGACGGGTTCCCAGCAGACAGATTTTAAAGCATGCTTTAAAATCTGTCTGCTGGAAAAACCTGTCTGTCCGCCCGTACACACGATCAAATTTGTCTGCTGAAACGGTCCTTAGACAAATCATTATATATAATATAATAAATAAATTGCAAATACTCCATGTTGCTAAATCGGAAGACTTGAAAACTCAAATTAGATTCTTAGTATTTCTAATATCAACAGTATTGTAAAATAAAAAGATAAATACTGGGCAGATATGAAATAAATCACTGCATAAAAGCAATCAAATTTCTGCACTGATGAGTATGTTAAAAAAAAATGCATTGAAGCAGGTTAGTAAACACACACTGTGGGGTAGATTCATGTACAGATCCGACGGTGTATCTACTGATACACCGTCGGATCTGTGAGATCCGACGCTCGGATCTATGCGGCTGATTCCTCGAATCAGGTTCCGCATAGATCTCCCTTAGAGCCGACTGGTGTAAGTGAGTTACACTGTCGGTTCTTAGGCTGCATTCTCCCGCCGTCCGCTAGGTGGCGCTTCTTTTTTTCTACGCGACGAATATGCAAATGAGGAGAACCGCCGATTCAGAACCGAACGCCCGGCCGTCGCTTTTTTTTTACGTCGTTTGCGTTCGTCTTTTTCTGGCGGATCATTACCCCTGCTATATGCGGGGTAAGTGCGGCGGATCCTATGTTAAGTATGGCCATCTTTCCCGCGTCGAGTTTTGAATTTTTTACGTCGTTTACGTAAGTCGTCCGGGAATACGGCCATACGTTAATTGCGTTAACATCGAAAACAATGACGTCCTTGCGACGTCATTTAAAGCAATGCACGTCGGGAAATTTTGCCGGCGGCGCATGCGCAGTACGATCGGCGCGGGGACGCGCGTGATTTAAATAGTAAACTCCCCCTAGCCGCGGAATTTGCATTCCGCCGGGGGATTTACGATCCGCCAGGGCTAATTACGAGGCAAGTGCTTTCTGAATACAGCACTTGCCTCAAAAACTGGCGCAGGCGGATCGTAAACAAGATAGATCACGCGGATCAAAAGATCCGCTGATCTACATGAATCTACCCCTGTCTGTTTATTATCATGCAAATAACAAAGAATGGATGACACAAGCTTTATTTGATGACTGGTTCACCAACTGTTTCATACCCAGTGTCAAGGATTATTGTCAGCAAAAGGGTGTTCCCTTTAAAATGATCCTCCTGCTTGACAATTACCTAGGCCATCCCCAGCATCTTGATGACCTACATCCAGATGTAAAGGTAGTGTATCTGCCTAAAAACACAACTGCTATCCTACAACCCATAGATCAGGGTGCAATAGAAACATTCAAGGCCTATTATTTGCACAGCACCTTTTCCAAAGCTGCAGCAGCAATTGAAAATTATGAAGTTACCCCTCATGATTATTGGAAAGCTTAAAACATTTTACATTGCATAAAAAAAAAACATTGCATGAGCTTGGGAATTCCATGCAGGGTATATGGAAAAAATGCTTTAAGTGCATGTAAACTCAATTCATTAAATTTGAGCTGGGCACATATATGGGCAGTATTTTGTTATCTCTCTTCAAAGAGATAAGACCCATAGCTGATAACTCCTGACAAATTCTCTGACACGTTAGATAAAAGTGTTAGAAGGTTGCTAAAATAGATTACCAGAGAGCTGGCCCTATTACAAAATACCTCTGAGAGTCTATGCCTATGATAAGAGTGTGTCTTTCCTCCAATCAGCAATGTTAGCTATCTTGGCTGTATGCCCAGACATCACACTCTGTGTTAAACAGGAAGAGAAAATCACCTAACACGATCTGAACTTTCTAAACAGTATATACATGTGAAGACAGTACATATACCTGTAAAACCTATGTAGGGAGATTTGGTTAATACCTGTGTATCATCTGAGGATGTTCACTTCACTGGGTGTATGGAGGGTTTACATCCACTTTAAATCAAAAAAGTGTGCAACTCGCTAACATGCTTGACTTAGATGTTGAAGTGACCGATATTAAAGAATTAGTGGAATTTGTTGAGAGTAAAGCTAAGTAATTTGATTTGGTGCCCACTGTCCAACTTAATGTGCCCACTGCCCAGCCTGATGTTCCAGTGCCTGCTGTCTAGTCTGATGTTCCAGTGCCTGCTGTCCAGTCTGATGTTCCTGGTGGTCCTGTTCCTGGTTCACTGTCTGATGGTCCCATTCTTGATAACCTGCCTGGTGGTTCCTTTACCGCTGCCCAGCCTGATGACCCAGAGCCTGCTGCCCAGCCTGATGACCCGGGGGCCCGGCTTGCCGCTGATTTTCACCTGCTTGATTTCCAGCCTGACTGTGATGCCCTGGTGTTGTCTGCCTCTGATTCATGCATGTTGCCCTGCATGTTTTCATTTTCAAATCCAAACTTCCAGACCCTGGTGGTGGTGCATGTTCCATTGACGGACTCGGGTGACACGCCTCCCAGTAGGTTAAAAAACTCTCGCTGGAAGAGCGCAATAAAGTCCGCAGTCACAGGGGAGACTTTTTTTTCTGCACCTACATGCACTGCCAGGTCAAGGGCTGAATGAAGTGTCTGGAGGCCACTCCTTGTGGGGGGGAACTGTCAGGATCAGTGTTATTGCTTGGGTCACCTGCTGATGGCGCTATTTCCTTTGGCACCAGAGGGTTTAGTTCTGGTGGCCACCAGTGGGTCTCTCCCAGCAGACGGACACTCTGAATATCAAGCTGCACATGATGTGGAACTGCTGAGAGTATATAGAGAGGCTCAGGGCTTCAGTATTCCTTCTGTAAGCCTTGTCCCTGCCTGAAACTGATCCGTTTACCTGATCTTGATCTGTTTCTTGTATCCTGTCCCTGGGACGTGTCCCCTGATACCTGCTTTCAGCTCCCCCTTGCTTACTACTCGTAGTTCCTGGCCTTCTGTTCCCCTTGTCTCTCATCCCTGCCTTGTTTATGTGTGTGTTCCCTTTACTTGTATATATTATTTAGATAGTTAGATTAGGTGTATTGGGGTTTGCTGTGTTTTCATTGTATTCATTTCTTGTTTATGGTTTGCTGTTTGTTTGGTTTGCACGTGTGGCTTTATGTTAAATAAATATATATATTGTTTCACTTACTTTGTGCCTGATTCCTTAAGTGCAGCCCACTGATCTGTTTACCTTGTGCTGGATGCTCGTGTTAGGCATCTCTGACATACAAATACTGCAGCTGCTCACTTTTAAAACATGGACACTTAGCTGTCCAGGGCACCCGCGATGTCGGCACCTGAAGCCATTCTGCCCCTCGCCTCTCAGGTGCTGCTGCCGCCATCTTCGGTAAGGAAATCACTTTCTGGTTCCCTACTCTGCGTGCGCGAGCCTGATTGGTCCCTGCTATTTTCTCAGACCTGTGTGTTTTCCAGAAAACAGCCGGGGGAAGAAGGTGGGGCTGGATATGGCATAGATATCCACAAATACTGCGGCTATCTATGCCCGGAAGTGGAAGCAAATACCTTCATTAGGTATTTGCTCCCTCCTAAAAGATGGCAAATGTGACACCGGAGGATTCCAAAAAGCAGAAGTTCCATTTTATGGTGGAACTCTGCATTAAGTGAGGAGTACCTGTATATAACTAACTAGTATAAGCACTTGAAACTGTCTTGATATTATTCTTTAGTAACCCCTCTGTATAGTACCATTGAGACTGGGAGAGGTAAAGGAAACATTAGGAGCCATTCAGATGTGCTGACAGGGATTGTGCTGAGAGGTAAAAAGGATAAAGATAAACCTAATATACTTTTGTATTCTGTTTCAAGTTTTATAAAAAACAGAAGCCTTTGTTTCTTTCTGTGTTATTTTTGCTTACAGTATTTGGTGCCTGATGAAAAATCTACAGCTACATTTTAACAAGGGTGACTTTTCATGTACAGTATATGCAACAGAGGGAGAAAGAGCCTAGTGACTATTTAGGTAAGTTCATGCTAAGCTTAATTAGTGCTGTAATATACAGTGTGGTTGAATTACTAAAACTGGAGAGTGCTAAATATTTGTCAAAGCTTAAATAAACAAGCTGCATTTGAAAGCTGATTGGCTACCATGGACAGCTGTACCAGATTTTTTGCATTCTCCAGTTTTAGTAAACTAACTCCTGCGTGTCCTACCTTGAAGGCGCCATCTTAGAGCTGAGAACAGAGGAGCCTTAACATAGTGAGATACGTTTTTTTTAAGATAAATAGACTGTTGACTTTGCAATTTATTTTTTCACTTTGCAAGGAATTTTTCCCTTAGATTACTGAATGAAATTAATCTATGTTGACTCTCATCATCCAATTATGTGCATTTTTTGAACATTTTTAATTTTTTTAATTTTCCTTGCACATGATTGGGTATTCTTTGCAAGTGAATTTTCGCAACATTCACTAAACTAACGGGACACTTCCTAGACAACATGAAAACCTCTATGGGCCAGATTCAGGTAGATGAGAGTATCTTTCCTCTGGAGTAACGCTTCTCATTTACGTTACTCTGAAGACCCTTTCAGCGCAAGTCCTGTAATTCACATAGCAGTTGCGCGTAAACTTGCGCCAGAGTAACGATAATGCGCTGGCGTAACCCGACGCAAGTGGAAGTGGGTGTGATCATATGTAAATGATGGGCGGAGCCCAGCGCAGAGGCTTACGTTCAGCGCATCAACCACGGAGCATGCGCAGTGAGTGAGGCTCCACTCGCCCCCTTTGTGCGCATGCTCACAACTTCCGTCGGCACCACTTCACGGGAAACGTCAGCGCAATGCCTTCCGTTGGGCGTGTAAATGCGCCCGTAGAAGCGCCATTCCGGCACTAAAGTATATCCTGCTCCCCCTCCCCGCAGTGATGTTACTTTTGTTCTGAGATGGCTGCTCCCATTCCCCGCAAACACACAGGAGAAAGCTGAACTTTAATGGCCAGGAGCTGTCAGCCATCATCTCGGCTATGGAGACCTATGATGTCTTCCTCCATGGCTGTAAAATTTGACAGACAAGCATGGACAGAGGTGTTGTCCTGCAAGTTGGGGTGCTCAGCTAGCTCTTATCGTCGGGAACACTGCTGTAGCTGCTCTCCTGCTGACCTGTGGCCATCTGGAGTAAAGATAAAGCAGCCTTTTGTAGAAATAACTTTGCGCCGGACGGACGAGATACGCGCGGCGCATGTAGCCAGCGTATGGTGCTAATCCGTTCGTGAATTGGGAAAAATCCCTCATTTGCATATTTGCAGGGGAAATCAATGGGCGCGACTGATGCGCCCAGCGAAAATAAGCGCTGACGATACTCTGGCGTCGGAACGTTCCGCCGGTCGCAAATGACCCGTTATTGGGCGCATCTAGTTTGGTGGGTACGGGCACATAGAAACGACGGCGCATCATCACAGTTACGCGGCGCATATCCAAATACTCCAGCGCAAGTGTTCGTGAATCTGGCCCTATGTGTTTATTACAAGTCCATATAAAGATTTCAATTACAAACTTTATATCCCAAAAACAGTAATGCCTCGTAAACACGATCAATTTTCCCAATGGGAAAACTGCGAGGAGAGCTTTTGGCTGGGAATCCTGGCCATGTGTATGCTCTTGGCAGTTTTTCCAATGGGAAAATTCCCCAAAAACCGCCGGACAAAAAAAGAGAACCACTTTTGTCCAGCGGTTTTTGGCAGTTTTCCAATGGGAAAAACTGTGATGGAGCATACACACGGCCGGGATTCCCTGCCACAGCTCCATCGCAGTTTTCATGTCAGGAAAACCTCTCGTGTGTAGGGGGAAAGACTGACCGAGCAGGTTCTCGGCTTTCCCCTCAGAATTTCCGGCGGGGACTTTTCCCGTCGGAAATCCTGCACGTGTGTACGGGGCATAAGAAGGGTAAAGTGGCAAAGGAAATTTGATGTATAAGATTGTTCAGCCAATGGCTAAATAAAAAGAAAAAAACAAGCTGTTTTCCCCATCCACACATTTGAGGTGGATGTGGAAATTATCTCCATTGTGTCATTGTATGTTGAAGCATTGATTGAAAAAAACAATTCCAGCAAGACCATTTGTGAACAGGACCAGCCATAGATTGATGGAAATTCAGCTGGTCCCTGACAAATTTTGATCTCACTATGGCCAAATTGAGTCTGGTTTATCTGTGAAATTACCTACCACACTCAGTAAAGGTAAACTTAAAACAAAATTTGAAAAAGGACTGTTTCTTCAAAATCATTAATATCTACAATTATTATGTACTGTAACCATGGAGAAGCAGCAACGCAGTTAATTTTGTTAAATCTGAAGTTCATTTGGCTTATACGTTTGCCTTCCCTGGTTCATCCCTCCCTATTCATTAATGTGTTGACCGGCAATTTTAATGAAACCTATTGAAACCAATTTTTTTAAGACATACCTTAATGTTCCCATTGGGTCTCTGCTTCTCAGTGCAACAGACCATGGCTGGTGGGTGGATCCCACAGTGTACTATACATAACTTCCTTAAAAAATTACAGCACCCTACCTCAGTATCCCTCTCAAGAGCCGTCATGCCTGAAACAAGTAGTGGGATAGTTATTGGGAGGAGTTATGCAAATTAACAAAATGTCTTGATGGGTGGATGTCAGCTTGGGGGAGTGGGCATTCCTAGGAAGATTTAATTTTCATGCCCTAGAATTGCCCATATGTGATACTGAGGGCAGAACTAAAATACAATGAATGGAAGGGGCAGACCAGGGACAGTAAGGCTGGGAGGAAAGGACTAGATTATGCTGGGCATTCGCCAACCAAGAAATTAGATAGGCACTATCTGACTTGCCACAGCATTTTCAGTACAGGGCAGGAGCCTGTTTGACTGCTTCAACAATACAATGGTGTAGCCTATAATTTCCATTGCGAAGACACCCATGAAAACATAGAGGAATAATACGAACAATGCAAAAAGGGTCCCTGAAGGGAACAAAATCAAGGACATGGACATGTACACTGCCAGGCAAAAAAGTATGCAATTATTTTAACCTAAGCAAGAGTAAAAAATTAAGTTGGATACTATAAATTTATGTAAGTAGTGTAAGTAGATATATAGCGCTAAACTGGAAAAAATTCAAAACTGTGAGGCAGCCAACACAACAATGGATAATTGTGAAAGAAATATACTATACTATACTATACTATAAATTGACAATATTTTCTATGAGTGAATATTGGAATTGTTTTTTTTTAACAGATTATTAACATTACTGGCAAGTATATTAAACTAAAGTTCAGTTAGAATAATATTATGTATTCAGTATGTTTAGTCAGTATAATTTCTGCATCAATGACCCCAGATGGGAAACACGGGCTACATTTTGGCTAGAGATACACATTGTGCCCATGGGAGATGAAGAATCATGCATGCTCAAATTAATATACATTCCAGTAGCACAAGTTTACATTGTGTATCGAGCCACATCATTTTTGAGTCTTTCTTGCGATTTTGGCATTTGTCTCCCTGAAGTTAGAGTAGCAAGGTTAAGATAAACTCAACTTTTGATGACAAACAAACAATCGCCTCTGGGGATCACTGTACATTGCAGGGATTTTAGCAGAAACCTACCTGTTTTTGTTCTTCAGAAAAAGCTACATGTTAAACTATGTCCTTGGAAGTCTGGCTCCGCAATGTTTGTGTTCCAGCTGCTTCAAGTGATGCATGCATGCCTTCTGAGAACTACATATCCCATATTAAATTGCGGCCACCAAGCTTTAAAATATTGGGTAAGTGAGTGAGTGAGTGAATAATTTGTATAGCGCTGCAAATGCGTACTGAATCGCCTCAAGGCGCTTGGTATCCATTTTCTTCCTTATCCTAAGTAAGTAAGGTTACCAGTAAGGTTACTGGTTTACTTAAGATGGTTGTCAAAGCTCCTGAATTTGTTAACCATTTTAACATCCTCTTAGAATTGCACTGATGTGAAGGTAAAAATCCAGCTTAAAACCTTACCGTATCCCAGAAGCTCATAGATGGGCAGTGTCTGGAGAGGTTAAAGGGATGCTCGAACCTGGGGTCATCGAAGAGTCGCAGAGCGAGTGGTCCAGTCCGATCGTGTTGGTGCCCAAACTCAATGGTACTCTCCGCTTCTGCAACAACTTTAGAAAACTCAACAAGGTCTCCAAGTTCGAGCCCATGAGCTAATGAGCTAATTGAGAGGTTGGGTCCTGCCAGGTACATCACCACACTGGACCTCACAAAACGTTACTGGCAGATTCCCCTGACCAAGGAGGCCAGGGGGAAAACAGCTTTCTCTACCCCGGAGGGTCATTTCCAGTATAAGAGAATGCCATTTGGTCTACACTCCGCCCCCGCCACATTCCAAAGGGCCATGGACAAAACCTTGCATCCATACCAACGGTATGCCTCCGTTTACCTGGATGACATAGTCATTTCCAGTACGGATTGGGATTCCCATCTTCCTCGAGTACAGGCAGTGGTAGACTCCTTGAGAAGGGCAGGGTTCACCATCAATCTGGAGAAGTGTGCGGTTGGGGTGGAGGAAGCCAAGTATCTAGGATACATTGTAGGTAGAGGGCTAGTGAAACCCCAAATGAGCAAGGTAGAGGCCATACAGGGCTGGCCACGCCCCCTAACAAAGAAACAGATCAGAGCGTTTTTAAGGCCTAGTTTGTTACTATAGGAGGTTTGTCCCCAACTTTGCCACCATTGCGGCACCGCTGACTGACCTCACCAAAGGCCGAAAGTCGGTCATGATCAAATGGAATGCTGAGGCTGGAAAAGCATTTCAAATGCTTAACCTCCCTGGCGGTATGATTCTGTCTGGAATTACGTACCAAAAGCGGTACAATAATTTGCATGGAAATTTGGCGTTTTATACTGTAGGCCTGTTAGGCCTCGTACACACGGGTAAATCTGTCTGCTGGAAACGGTCTGCTAGACTGTTTCAGCAGACAGATTTGATCGTGTGTACGGGCAAGCCGATGGATTTGGCCACCCGACAGATTGGAAAGCATGCTTACCAATCTGTCGGCTGGGAACCCGTCCTTCCGACATGTCTGCTAGTTAGTACGCTAACCAGCAGACATGTCTTCTCACACACGCGCAGAATGGTTTCGACGCATGCGCGGAAGTGTTTTACTTCCTGGTGAGGTGACGTGGCGGCGTCAACGTCACCGACACGTCAGCGCGCTGTCTGCTGGCGGGGATTTTGGTTTGCTCGTGTGTACACGCGAGCAAACCAAAATCCAAACAGACAGATCTGTTCAAATCGGTCGGTCCGACCGATTTGAACAGATAGATTGCCTCGTGTGTACAAGGCCTAATTCTTTAGAATAACTTGCTTAAATCTGTCCAAACAAGATTCTAATAGGCATCCCGGGTATGATAAAGTTTGAAAAACAAAATCATAATTTTTTATATAATAAAAAAATATAAATAATTATAACAAATTATAATGTAATTATAGTAAAAAATATTCAATAATGTAATCAACTCAAAAACACTGAAATTTGCTCAGTTGCAGAATTGTCGCTGTCATTATTTTTTTTTTTATGACGAATTTCCCCACAAATCGCTATCGCTCAATTCTGCAAGTGATTATAATTTATTATCGCTGTTTTCTAGCTAATCTAAAATCATTTTTGACATAAAGGGACACTTTTGGTTGCTATGGACAATCTACAGTTTCCAGGCAGAAAGAACATTTTTTATTATATAAAAGAACATGCAGGGCACAGGACAGACCACTAGGGACAAGGGGGGTGTGTATATTTACATACAGTACAGTAATCTATAAGATTACAGTATATTGTATGTAAAGTGTTTGTTTACTTTTTTGAATTTGGCGCCGTTCTCCGCTCCTGTGCGTCGTAACGTCGCAGGGAACGGAGATCGGCGGCACACGGGGACGCTGTGTGAATCGAGCGAGCACCCGCTCGCTCACACACCGTGGATGCATCGCTGGATCCAGGAAGAAGGTAAGACAGCGCGGGCTGCAGGCTCTGCATCTCAGCCAAAAAAAAACCCCCCCGAGTCACGCTCGGGGATACCGCCAGGGAGGTTAAGACAGTACTATGCCAGGAATCCGGGGCTTGTAGCGCCAGATTTTTCTAAGGATTTTATAGTGCAGACAGATGCCTCAAGTGAAGGGCTAGGAGCTGTTCTGTCTCAAGAAATCAACGGAGAGGAGCATCCAATAGTTTTTCTTAGTAGGAAAGTAACGCCAGCTGAGAAAAACCATGCGGTGGTGGAACGCGAATGTCTTGCCATCAAGTGGGCTTTGTACTCCCTAAGGTATTTTCTTATAGGACCATGCTCCTGTCAGGACATGGGCTTGAACCTGGAACCTTGTCTGTGTCTGCCATTGTCTCTTCCCACTAAGCTATCTGGGATGCTGGACAGCTCCCTTGAACCTTAAACCCCTTGCTCCTCCCATGAACTTCCTATATAAACCTGATCTCAGCACTTCCTCTTTGCCAGGTTATTGTGCCTTCCCAGCCAGTGCCTTGCAATTTGTCTGCTCTGCTACCCTTTGTACCTGCAACTACTGTGTTTGACCATCAGCCTGTTCCTAGACTACTCTTTTGCCTGATCCCAATCTGCAACCAACCGTGTTTGACCCTCAGCCTGTTCCTGGACTACTCTATTGCCTGATCCCAACCTGCAACCACCGTGTTTGATCCTCTGCCTATTCCTGAACTACACTAGTGCCTCTATACCTGTCTTCAACTGCTATAGCTTCTGGCCTCTGAGCCTGACGCCTGATCGTGACAGCTCCTCTTACGTGGATGAGATAGAACAAGCACACCAATGCCAGGCTAACAAGGTGGTTTCTGTCTCTGCAGGAGTTCAACTTTATGGTAGAGCACAGACCCGGGAGACAGCATCAAAATGCCCTCTCCCGAATCCACTGTATGATGGCGAGTGGTGCCTCCAACACCTCCGAGTTGAGGCAGAGGGGAGATATGTACAGGACGCTACATATCGCCAATTTTCGGAGTCTGGTCCCTTTAAAACACTGGTTCAGGAGGTCACCCAGAGGTGGATACAGAGAGGACGGCTTACAGTCCTCTCTGTCTTTCTTAATGTTATTTGGGGGCCCGGAATTTCGGAGGCTCTAAAGCGACAAGAGCCTCCCCTTCTGACCCCTAGCTTTTTGGCACACAGGGGGTTAACAACCCCCAGGAAGTCAGCTAAAATGAGAGGCAGTGCTGACAGAGGGTGGAGGAGTGTGGAAGTGAAGGTGTCTGCAGGAGCTGTGCGCTGCTGAGAGGGACTGGAATACTTACCAAACCGTATGTGCCTTTGTTTTGTTTTGTTTGCTGTGCTGAAGACAGACTTTTTCATTTATGCTGAAGACAAGCAGGACTTTTGTTTTGGTGATTTTCCCTGTGCTGAAAAAAGCATTGGGCCAGATTCACGTATATTGGCGCATATTTTCAAAATCAAGCAACCAGGGGCAGCATTGCTGCCAATAATCATGGGGGGTAACTCAAACTTGGAGTGGAGGCTCCAGACCAACTTGGAACATGTAAGAGGTATTGCCAGCAGAGGAATAGAGAAACGTTCAGGATGCACGTTTCTTGCCAGACTTCTTTTTCGTCACCGTCTGCCAGTCATGCTGTTGCCGCATTCGCATAGGGGGTGAGGGCAGGGATCCCGCATCTTGATCGTCAGGAAGGATGTCCAGGGACCTGAGAAGGGTGATGCCTGTTTCCAGGTCTGAGACCACAGTGTCCTTCCCATCGTGGGTGACAGTGATTTTAACGGGATAACCCCAGCGATAGGGAATGCCGTGATTGCGAAGTGCTTTAGTAACCGGAAGCAGGGATTTACGTTTCTGCATGGTAAACTGTGAGAGATCAGCAAACAGTTGAACCTGGGCGTACTTTTCTGGGAGTTGTTGGGATTTCCTGAAGGAGGACATTAGTTGGTCTTTTACTTGAAAAAAGTGCACCCTCATCAGGACATCACGGGGTACATTATCAGGCAGAAATGACGGCTTGGGCAGCCTATGGATCCGATCAACTTGTAATTCAGAGTCCGGGGCAGAGGGGAGGAATTGCTGCAGTAAATCTCTAGCATACTGTTGGAGCTGGGTTGGGAGGACAGACTCAGGTACCCCCCTAATTTTCACATTATTCCTCCTCGAGCGATCCTCTAAATCTGCGACCTTTGCCCTTAACCATTCAATCTCTTCTGAGTGCTCAGAGTGGGCATCTATCAGGGTGTTATGTGAAGTTGCAAATTCCCCCATTTTTTCTTCAACGTGGGTCACTCTATCCCCCAGTTCTCCCATGTCAGATTTAAAGTTTTTCATGCATTGTAACATATCAGAATGCATAGAGCTACGGAGGGACACTAACATGTCTTTGAGCACAGTGTCAGACACAGCCGCGCCTGAAGTGGGAAAGGAGGTGAAGGGATCCACTAGCTCCCTCGTGTCATTGATAGAGTCCTGCCCTGGGCTTACCTGGGCAGCATGAGTCTCAAGTCGTGGCCTGGACTTAGCAGGGCTGCGAGACAGGGGGGTGCACGATCCCGCGGTCCCTTGAGGAGATCTGTTCCTGTCCCCAGGGCTGGATGTGTCGGATCGCGATCTCTGTGAGGAGGCAGGTGAGGAGACTGTCGCGCCGGCGCCATTTTGGCCCAGGCCTCGGCGCTGGGGCGGGAAGAAGTCATCCAGTTTCTTTGGCTTCACCGTCTCCTTTCGCTTGCGGGTCATGTCCGCTGGGTCTACGGGTCCTACGGCACAGGCTCCGAGTGAAAGACTGCGGCAATGTCGCGAATGAAGGGCTCTGTTCCCGTGGCTGGAGCGGAGCAGCGTGATCACACAGCCATTCAGCTACGCGGTAGCCACGCCCCCCCCCTATTGGCGCATATTTTGACCAGCGTAGCACACCTCCTTAACGTTAGACCTGCGCAATGTAGAGGCGCAATCACCGTATCCTCGTAGTATTTGCACAGAAATTAGCGCCGGTGTAACGTAAATTCCGAGGCGTAAGGCGGAGTAATTTAAATTGGGAAGGACGTGGGCGTGTTTCGTTGAAATGAGCCGTGACCCCATGCAATTGAAGGGCCGGCCGGATCGCGCATGCGCACATGAAGCAGGCCATGGTCAGCACCTCTGTGCGCATGCTCACAACTCGGGAACGGCGCAATCAGTGAAATTGGAAGTGGACCCGGGCAACTTAGTGAACTACGCAGACAGCATAAATAGACAGACACAAACGCCATTCCTTTGCAAAAGTACATCCCTTTGTATCCCTTCCTATACAGCAAGATGCTTTTGTTCTGTTGTGTGTTCGCGTTTGTTGTGTTGTGACTTGTCTTTGTGATATTTGTTGACTGTTTGATCTAGTGTTTTGTAGAATATATTTGATAGTGTTTTTTTTCTTGTTTCAAAAGTTTTATTATTATTATACTCAAAATACAATGTAGTAGCATCAAGTACATTGAAGTCCAGGTGCAGAGTCGCGAGCGCAGCCGCATTATCTTAACAACAGTAAATAGAAATAACATTACAAGGTTAACAATCGGGCATAACCGTATAGGCTTTTTTAAAAAAAAGCAAAGTCTAAACAAGTGTACCATCTAGAGGCATTATTATATAACATTCTAACCTTTCAGGGTATGAAAAAGGGTATGAATAGCCGGGGCCGAGGATGGGAGATAGTGCACATAACAAAAGGGTGTGTCAGATTATTTGTGAGGGTAGATTGGGGAAATAAGGAAATATGTCCGGCAGTGAAAGTGGGGTTGAGCAATCCTAGGGGGGCGGTAAGTGTGTAGGGCAGCTAGGGGGATTGGTGATGGTCAATTAGATATATAGGATGTGACAGTCCAGATGGGATCTCGTTCAGAAGCAGTACACAGTTAGTGGGATGATTAATGGTAGGGAGGGGGCTGGTCCGGGAAGGGATCTGGAAGGGACGGGTGTGGGGGAGAGGGTGGTGGAACATCAGGGGTACTCGGACAGTGCCTCACCACAGCTGTCGGATATTGTCTAAGGGATGATTGTTTTATATTGATCTGTCGTGATGAAGTGGAGCCAACAAGACCAGATTTCCGTGTATTTGTGTGGTGTGTCGTGGGCCTGGTGTATTAGCTGTTCCATCTCTGCCATCTTGTGTACGCGTCCGAACCATTCTGACAGGGTGGGGGGTTCAGTAGACTTCCATTTTGCAGGGATACAGAGTTTCGCTGCGTTAACGAGGTGCATCGCCAAAGATCGTCGGTATGTTTTCGAGGTAGTGCTGGAGTGGTGAAGCAGAAACTGCGCCGGTGAAAAGTCGAGGTCATAAGTGGTGATGTGGAGAATCAAGCGTTGAACCTCCTTCCAAAAAGATTGCAGTTTGGGACACGACCACCAGACGTGTAATAGTGAGCCGTCCTCTACCTCACATCTCCAGCACTTCGGGGAGACAGAGGGAAAAATGTTGTGAAGTCTTAGGGGGGTCTTATACCAGCGTGAGAATACTTTAAAGGAGTTTTCCTGTACGTGGACATTCACCGTTCCCTTATGTATACATGAATAGATGTTTTCCCATTCTCTGTCAGTGAGGTCAATGGAAAGGTCAGCCTCCCATTTTTGGCTGGCCCAATTAAGTTTTGGCCTCTGGTGCACAAATAGCATTGCGTATATGGAGGAGATCAAGTGTGTGAGAGGGGGGTCACGTAGACAAAGTTCTTCAAAAGGGGTGAGTGAACGGGACCAGGTGGTTATCGGGTCGGATCGGATGAAAAAGTTTCTTAGTTGGACGTAGGTCCAAAAGGGAAATGTGCCATTCAACATAGTCGCTGCAAGCGTTTCATAAGGGATAAGTTGGCCAGCGTCAAAAAAATGTTCAGCGCGGATATGACGATGGGGCCATGTATCTCGCAGGAAAGTAGGGGAGAGCCCCGGGCGAAAGTCAGGGTTTTGTCTGAGTGGAGTCAACGGTCCCCGGACAGAAGAGATGTGGTGTTTAGCACAGGAGTCTCGAAAGGAGTTCAGTGTGGGTTGGATGGTGGGGTGCGTACGACAGGGTGTGGAATCCTGCGCCGATTTGATCCAGGGAGCTTGGGAGAGTGGTGTAGAAAGGAATGAGTGTTCCAGGCGTACCCACGCCTTTGTGTCAAAGTGCACATTCCAGTCTACTACCCTTGCTAGGTGACAGGCCTGGTGGTATTTGTAAAGGTCCGGCAGGCCAATGCCGCCCTTGAGTTTAGGTATAGTGAGTCTGGCATGGCTAAGTCTTGGTCGGAGTCCACCCCAAAGGAAGTCAGAGCAAGCTCTTCGTAGTGTGGAAAAGAAGGCGTTGGGAACCTTAATCGGGACCGTCTGCAGCAGGTATAAAATTCGGGGTAATATATTCATCTTGATTGCGGCCGCTTTGCCGAACCAAGAGAAAGGCCGCATAGACCAGTGTTTAAGGTCTTTTATTATGAGTTGGAGTAATGGGATGTAGTTGGTACAATATAGGTCGTCTAGGGAGGAAGGGAGTTGGATACCTAGGTATGTGATCGAGCGGGCGTTCCATTTGAATGGAAAGTTGGTTTGGCATTGCGTGCAGATATCAGGGGGGAGAGTGACATTAAGGGCAGTGGATTTGGAGAAGTTTATTTGTAAATTAGCTAGGCGATTAAAGGTATGGAGATCCGCGAGAAGATTCGGGATGGACGTGAGAGGTTCCGATAGGAAGAGAAGGACATCGTCGGCGAAGGCCGCTACCTTGTAGTTTTGGTGGTTGATGTCAATTCCCTTGATGTCTGGGTTGTCTCTGAGGCGTCTTAACATCGGCTCGAGAGTGAGGATGAAAACTAATGGGGAGAGGGGGCATCCTTGTCGGGTCCCGTTTGAGATGGAGAAGGCGCTCGACAGGTGGCCATTGACACGGACCCTGGCAGTGGGGTTCGTGTATAGTGCGAGGATAAAATGAAGCATACGCGGGGGAAGGCCTAGGAAACGCAGGGTTTCTGACATGTAATCCCAGGCCACTCTATCGAAGGCCTTCTCCGCGTCAAGTGAGAGGAGAAAGCCTTGTTTGTGGTGTGATGTGAGCCAATGGTGAATAGAGATGGCCTTGAGGGTGTTGTCCCTCGCTTCTCTGCCAGGGACAAAACCTACCTGGTCTAAATTAACAATTCGGGGCAGGAGGGGAAGAAGTCTATTGGCAAGTATTTTTGCATACCACTTGATGTCTACATTCAACAGGGAGATAGGTCTGTAGTTCGAGACCTCAGATGCGTCTTTCCCCGGTTTAGGTATCACCGCAACATGCGCCATGAGCATGTCTCTAGGGGGAGTGATAGGATCACTAAATGAATTGAAGGTCGAAATGAAAAGGGGAGTCAGGAGGTCTGCATAGGTCCTATAGTATCCAACCGTCAATCCGTCCGGGCCAGGGCTCTTTCCAGGTTTCATTTGTTTTAGTGCCATTTTTGCCTCCTCTATAGTTAGTGGGGCATCTAGTTTCTGAGACCTATCAGGAGGGATGGGTGCAGGGCAGTATCTGGATAAAAAGTATTTGATTGCTTGTTGTCTGGAAGGAGATTGAGAGTCAGGGGTGGATCCAGTGGGAGTTATGTTGTAGAGCTTAGTGTAGTACTTAACAAACTGTTCAGCTATGTCAGGGGTGGAGTTCAGTTTGCGACCTGTTGAGTCGGTCAGGGAGTGAATTGCCGTGGAGGCTCTTTTGACTTGTAAGGCTCTTGCCAGTAGTTTACCTGCCTTATTACCATATTCATAAAAAGTCTTTTGGGAGAGTACAAATTTACGTTTAAGTTCTATTCCCAGAAGGTCTAGTAATTCCTTTCTCGATTGCGTGAGGGCCTGGAGGGTTTGATAGTGTTTTTTAGTGACTGGTTGTGAGACTTTTTGGTTGATAGATTTTGTTTGTTTGTTTTGTTGCTTTATTTTTCCTGTTTGTTTTTGTGTGTGATTTTTGGTGATTGTTTGGGAGAGAGTTGTTGTATGAGTATGACTGAGAGGAAGCGCAAGAGCAATTTTTCTTTGGGGGAGAAACAAATTATTGCCTGTGCCCTTACCCAATATGGCCGTTTTTCTTCACGGCCCGGAGAGTGCCAACACCACCCCGGCCAGGAAGAAGGAGATTTTGCAGAACATTACCGACCAGGTAAATGCATTGGGGGGGGGGAGACCCGGACATGCGAGGGGATCGTAAAGAAAATCAATGATCTCCGGCGTCTGGTCCGTGGGAAGCTGGCCAAAATGGCAGCCCATGCCAGGGGCACTGGAGGGGGCCCACCATGCCCTGTTAGTCTGACAGCGGAGGAGCGTGCGGTGGCCCACACCTTTAATAGACAACAAGTGGAGGGCCTGCCTGGCTATGACACCAGTCAGGAGCCCGTGATGACAGGTAAGGATTTTTTTTCCTATCTGGTGTGTAGCATGTGTGGGAGGGGGGAGGGAAAATGTGGCAAGTGTGTGGATCCTCCAACCTGTGAATGTTTTGTGTCATCCACAGATGTGCAGGAGGGTGCTGGGACATCTGGCCTGACTGCACCATCCCTGGGACACCAGCCTGATGAGGACCCCCAGACAAGGCCGGAGTCCTCGGAGGAGTTGGAGGAGGAGGAGTTTGAGGAGGATGTCATGTCAGCCAGTGGCTTGTTGTTTTTGGAGGAGTCTTCCCCTCTGGCTGGCAGCAGCCAGCCCTCCATAAGGGGTAGCCTCTCCCACTCCTCCCCCATCAGGGCTCCCCTCCCAAGGGCCTCCCCTTCTCCCCGGCCACAAGCATCAGCTGGAGGTAGGAAGTCATCCCAGAAGACCAGGGGGGTGGCCGAGGTTCTTCCCGCCAATCTCAGAAGGGACCAGGCCCTTCAGACCCACCATCTGGGACAGGTCAGCCAGACTTTGGTGCGGATGGAGGAGAGCCTATCCTCCATAAAGGATACGCTTGGGGACCTGGACTGCCACTCCCTGGCTCTTACAAACTGCCTAAACCAACTGCAGACTACTACAGCAGACGTTGGGCAGGATGTGAGGGCCCTCACCCAGGCTATCCAGGCCAATACAGCAACACTAAGTGCTGGCCTGACCAGAATTGCCGTGGCCTTGGAGGGCAGGCCGCCAGGTGGGCAGAGACCAGGGGCTGCTCCTCCTTCCCCAGATTACCCCCCCATGAGTCTCTCCTGAGGAGCTGGAGCCGTGGCCGTGGGCGCCCCAGGCA
The DNA here is from genome assembly GCA_029574335.1 of Rana kukunoris. NCBI lineage: Eukaryota > Metazoa > Chordata > Amphibia > Anura > Ranidae > Rana > Rana kukunoris. The sequence goes on along the minus strand of CM056058.1, from coordinate 119,515,539 downwards.
TGGGTCACGTCAGCGGCATTACATTTGGTTTCCCCCTTTTTTTTCTTTTTCTGGACTTTTTTTTTATTTATTTTTTGTTGCTGGATTTTTTTTTTTTCTGGACATTTTGGGCCAGATTCTCATAGAATTCCGGCGGCGTAGCGTAAGCCAGTTACACTACGCCGCCGCTGCTTGCTGGAGCAAGTGCTTGATTCTCTAAGCACTTGCTCCCGAGGTTTCGCTTACGTCGCGTAAATCGCGCAGCGTAAACCCGCGCAATTCAAATGGGGCGGCTTGTATTTAAATTAAGCGCGCCCCCGCGTCGAACGAACTGCGCATGCGCCGGCCGGGGGAAAAGCCCAGTGCGCATGCTCCAAAGGACGTCACATTTTCTCAATGTAAACGACGTAATCGCAGCGTACGCCAGCCCCATTGAGAATCGGCGTACGCAAACGACGTAAACGACGCACAACACGACGCGGTCCCGAGGCCATACTTAACATGGCATCCGACGGGACACGACGGCATCCGACGGGACCTCGTAAGGTTACTCCACATAGAAGCTGGGGTAACCTTACGCGGACGAAAACGACGTAGGCGACGACGGGGCGGCGTAAAAGCGATCGAGAATCGGCGTACTACTTCATTTGCATATGCAAATGAAAAAACAACGTAAAGGCCACCTAGTGGCCGGAGTTGTCATTACATCTACGATCCGAAAGTGTAATTGTATTACGCTTGTCGGATGTAGAAGCGTATCTATGCAAAAGTGATGCTCAGCATCACACGCATAGATACGAGCCAAAAAAAAAGGCGATACGACGGGGTATCTGAGATACTCCGTCGTAACGCCTCTGAGAATCTGGCCCCTTTTTTTTTTGTGTTGTGAATGATGTTGGAATGTGGGGGTGACATTCCTGATGGAAAAGGGGTGTCACCCTCATTTGAGGTGGAGAAGGGTTCCCCAGGACCAGGGAGAAGTGATCCCCAGGTCCGTGTGAATGTACAGTGACATAATTGGAGCCGTGGCGTGGCGTTGCTGCTCACAAGTCCTGCATGGTGGGCTTGTGCTAATCCAATTTGAAGAGGATGTGATGTGTCTGTGCTAGGGACCACAGTGGTGTGCATGCATGCATTCTCATTGTGCCATGATTATTGTGTGTGTTTAACGTGCAAAGATGCCTAATGTGCGCTGTCTCCTGGCTGCTCTTCCCTCAGAAGACGGGGTAGCCTCGGTTAGGGGGGATTGTCTGGTTCAGGGGTCAGGTCATCACGTATGTCAATCTGCAGGCCCTTTCTCACTGCGAAGTTGTGCAGCAGGCAACATGCACCGATGATCTGGCACACAAAGTTTGGGGAATACAACAGGGTCCCCCCAGACTTATCCAGGCATCGGAAACGTGACTTCAGGAGGCCAAAGGTGCGCTCCACCACTGCACGTGTTTGAGCGTGGGCTTCATTGTATCTTTCCTCTCCTGGGGTTTGGGGGTTCAGGATAGGAGTCATGAGATGGGGTCCCAGTGCATATGCAGAGTCACCTGTAAGGGAAAAGACAGGAGGATGTTAGTCATGCATGTGCCCCTTGTGATGTGTGCATCATGGGGGGGACAGTCATGTCTGCCACCCATGTCACTCACCAACCAGCCAGGTGTCCCCATACATGTTCTGTTCGAATTCTTTGGGATGGGGCTCTGATTGTATATGTAGCTGTCATGGCTGGATCCGGGGTGTTTGGCACGGACGTGCCATATGAGGCCTTGGGCATCGACTATCACCTGTACATTGATGGAATGCCAATGCTTCCGATTGCGGTATATGTGCTCTGTCTCATGGGGGGGGGGCTGGAGTGCCACATGTGTGCAATCAATGGCCCCTACAGTGCGTGGGAATCTGGCAATTCTGTAGAAATCTGTCATTGCCTTCAGCCGCAGGTCCTCAGTGGTTGGTTTGATGATTTGGTTGGTCATGCATCTGAGGATTGCGGGGACAACCTGGTGCACACATCTGCTCATGGAGGATTGTGACATCCCAGCCACCACTCCACTTGATCTTTGAAAAGAGCCACTGGCAAGGAAATGGAGTGTTGCCAGGACCTTGACCAGTGGCTGCACTGCATGTGAGCGGTGTGTTGGGCTGGTGATGTCATCCTGCAAGGTTGTGGTTAATTCCAGGATGGCATGAGGGGTGAATCTGAAGATGCGATACACCTCAGAATTACTCATGCCAAAGAGGTCTATGCGTGTGCGGTATATCCTCTCCCGTGCCCTCCTCCTTCTTTGCTCATCTAAAGTCATTAGTATATCTATGAGCAAGGATGCCCCTGGCATGTTGGCATACAGATTGTTGTCCAGCAAGTGTGACTGCTCAGCTCCTCACTAACAGTGTTGCTTTAGCTGACATGTAGACGGATTGTCTAATTTTATTCCACCTTTTATATGGTCTAATTTTAGACAGGACGTGCAGCTGTTGCGCACAGCACGTAGCCTGCGCTGCACCAACGTTCTTTTGTGGATCCCCGTAACTCCCTCATTTGCATATTTGAATAGCAAATCAATGGTGTGTCTAGCGCAGTTTTCTGCGGACGGATACGCCGGTCTATCGAAATTACGCCGGTCCAAAAAAAGTAGATTTCATGCGTGTCTCGTTTTGGGGATGCGGCGCATCGATACGCATGCGCAAATTTAGACTTACGCCGCGCATCTCCTGTAACACCGGCGTAATGGCTCTGTGAATCTGGCCCATTGTTTTTTGTTTGGTTTGATGGCAAATAAAAACCCCTCTTTTGTTCACTACTACAGTTTAAAGCAGAGTTCCAGCCGCAATTTTGTTTTTTTCAAAGTTGGCAGCTACTAACAGTGTAGCTGCTGACTTTGAATAAGGACACTTACCTGTCCTAGGCGCCCGCGCTGACGGCCCCCGCCGATGCCGATTCTCGATCCCGGCACGGCCATCCACAGTCAGGGAAACAGGCAGTGAAGCCGTGCGGCTTCACTGCCCGTTTCCTACTGCGCATGTGCGAGCGACGCGGCGCTTTGTGAATGGTCCGGCTGATTTCTGGGATACACACAGTTCCCAGAATGCAGCGCGGCCCATTCACAAGAAGACACCGAGAAGAGGAGGAGGAAGAAAACGGCACCGCGGATCATGAGGGCAGATTCGGGACTTCCGCATAGCAACATCCTATTTAGGGTGAGTATTTTTTTTATTTTTTTTCCATTTCATTTTTTTTTTCAGATTTTTAAAAAAAAAATATATCAGGGTGGAGCTCCGCTTTAAGCACTTATCTCGCAGAGCTAAAGAACCCCCAAAGTTCACAATAAATATATATATATATACTGTGTGTGTGTATGTGTATATATATATATATATATAATTACATACTAGCATCTTAGCATTAAAGTGAAACTGTACTGCTCTGGAAGGGTGATTGGTTTTTTTAATTTTATTTTTTTAACACTGCGGTTGCTTCTACACCCATGAAGGCTGTAATAGAAATAATGGCCCAGATTCACAGAGCGATTACGCCTGCGCAACAGGAGATGCGCGTGCGTAAGTCGAAATGTGCGCGTGCGTTTCGATGCACGGCATCCCCAGAAGGAGATACGCAAAAAAACTACTTTTTTTTGTCCCGCGTAATTTCGTTAGACTGGCGCATCCGTCCACGCAAAAGTGCGCTAGACAGACCATTGATTTGCTAGTCAAATATGCTAATGAGGGACTTACGGGGATCCACAAAAGAACGTTGGGGCAGCGCAGGCAACTCAGTGTGCGCAACAGCAAAATGTTCTGTCTAAAATTAGACCATATAAAAGCTGGTCTAAAAAGAGAAAAAAAGTCTACTTGTTAGATAAAGCAACACTGTTAGTGAGGAGCTCAGCAGTCACACGTGTTGCACAACAATCTGTATGCCAACATGCCAGGAGCATCGTCGCTCATAGCTATACTACTGACTTTAGATGAACAAAGAAGGATGAGGGCACGGAGGATGGCACGGAGGATGGCACGGGAGAGGATATACTGCACCCGCATAGAGCTGTTTGGCATGAGTGATTCTGAGGTGTTTCGCATCTTCAGATTCACCCCTCATGTCATCCTGGAATTAACCACAACCCTGCAGGAGGACATCACCAGCCGAACACAACACTCACATGCAGTGCAGCCACTGGTGAAGGTCATGGCAACACTCCATGTCCTTGCCAGTGGCTCTTTTCAAAGAACAAGTGGAGTGGTGGCTGGGATGTTACAATCCTCCATGAGCAGATGTGTGCACCAGGTTGTCCCTGCAATCCTCAGATGCATGGCCAACCAAATCATCAAACCCACCACTGAGGAGCTGCGACTGAAGGCAATGACAGATTTCTACAGAATTGCCAGATTCCCACGCACTGTGGGGGCCATTGATTGCACACATGTGGCACTCCAGCCCCCACAGGAGACAGAGCACATGTACCGCAATCGGAAGCATTGGCATTCCATCAATGTACAGGTGATAGTCAATGCCCAAGGCCTCATATGGCACGTCCGTGCCAAACACCCCGGGTCCAGCCATGACAGCTTCATATACAATCAATGCCACATCCGAATGGAATTCGATCAGAACGTGTATAGGGGCACCTGGCTGGTTGGTGAGTGACATGGGAGTCAGACATGACTATCCCCTCCCATGATGCACACATCACAAGGGCCACATGCATGACTAACATCCTCCTGTCTTTTCCCTTACAGGTGATTCTGCATATCCACTGGGACCCCATTTCATGACTCCTATCCGGAACCCCCAAACTCCAGGAGAGGAAAGATACAATCAAGCACATGCCCAAACACGAGCAGTGGTGGAGCGCACCTTTGGCCTACTAAAGTCACGTTTCCGATGCCTGGATAAGTCTGGTATTCCCCAAACTTTGTGTGCCAGATCATCGGTGCATGTTGCATGCTGCACAACTTCGCAGTAAGAAAGGGCCTGCAGATTGCCCTACGTGATGACCTGACCCCTGAACCAGACAATCCCCCCCTAACCGAGGCTACCCCATCTTCTGAGGGAAGAGCAACCAGGAGACAACGCACATTGGGCATCTTTGCACGTTAAACACACACATTAATCATGGCACAATGAGAATGCATGCATGCACACCACTGTGGTCCCTAGCAGAGTCACATCACATCCACATCAAATTGGATTGGCACCAGTCCACCATGCTGGACTTGTGAGCAGCCATGCCACACCAAGGCTCCAATTATGTCACTGTACATTCATACACCATTCACACGGACCTGGGGATCACTTCTCCCTGGTCCTGGGGAACCCTACTCCACCAAATTTGAGGGTGACACCTCTTTTCCGGCAGGAATGTCACCCCACATTCAAACAGCATTCACAACCCAAAAAAAAAAAATTACCTGCAAAAGTAAAAAATTTCCAGCAAAAAAAAAAAAAAATGTGAAAAAACAAATGATTGCCCCTTGCGTGAGCCACGCCTGGGGCGCCCCCGGCCACGGCCCCGGCCCCGGCTTCTCAGGGGAGACTCATGGGGGAGGGGTAAAACCGGGGAAGGAGGAGCAGCCCCTGATCTCTGCCCACCTGGCGGCCTGCCCTCCAAGGCAACGGCTATTCTGTCCAGGGCAGCACCAAGTGTTGCCGTGTTGGCCTGGATAGCCTGGGTAAGGGCCCTCACATCCTGCCCAACGCCTGCTGATGTCGTCTGCAGTTCGTTTAGGCAGGTTGTAAAAGCCTGGGAGTGGGAGTCCAGGTTCCCCAGCGTATCCTTGATGGAGGACAGGCTCTCCTCCATCCGCACCAATGTCTGGCTGACCTGTCCCAGATGGCGGGTCTGGAGGAACTGGTCCCTTCTCAGAGTGGCGGGCAGGAGATCGGCCACCCCCCTGGTGTTCTGGGATGAAATCCTGCCTCCAGCTGATGCTTGTGGCCGGGGAGAAGGGGAGGCCCTTGTGAGGGGAGCCATGTTGGGGGAGGAGGGTCCCCCTTAGGGAGGGCTGCCTGCTGCCATGATTCTCCTCCTCCTCGTGATTCTCCTCCTCCTCTTGAACCTCCTCCGCGGACTCTGGCCTTGTTGGGGGGGCCTCATTAGGCTGCTGTCCTGGGGTTGGTGCGGTCAGGCCAGATGGCCCTACACCCTCCTGCACATCTGTGGATGACACAAAACATTCACAGGTTGGAGGATCCACACACTTGCCACAGATTCCCTTTCACCCCCTCCCCCACACATGCTACACACCTGATATTAAAAAAAAAACTTACCTGACACCACGGGCTCCGGACTTGAGTCAAAGCCAGGCAGGCCCTCAACTTCATGCCGATGAAAGGTCAGGGCCACCGCACGCTCCTCCGCTGTCAGCCTAATACGGCATGGTGGGCCCCCTCCTGTGCCCCTGGCATGGGCATGCATTCTGGCCAGCTTCTGTTTGACCAGACGCCGGAGGTCATTGATTTTTTTGTCAATCCCAGACCGGGTCCGTGTCTCCCCCTGCCCCGCTGAATTGACCTGTTCAGTGATCCTATCCAAAATCTCCCTCCTCCTGGCCGGGGTGGTGTTGGCACTGTCTGGGCCGTGGAGGAAACGCCCATACTCGCTAATGGCCCGGGCAAGAATTTGTTTTTCCCCAACTGTAAAATTGAGCTTTCTCTTTCTCTCTGTCATACTTCCCAAAAAAATCACTCCCAGTCAACAAAATTCACTCACACAAACAAGCACAACCAATCAAGCAAGAACACACACAAAGAGAAAACTACTCAGCAAGAAACAAAACAAAAATACAGCAGGAAAACAAACGAACAGAAATAGATCAATCAAACAAACAGTCTCTCAAACACTTATCAAAAAACACTTTCAAAGATCTACTAACAAACACTTGATCACACAGAACACTAATCTGACAACTACAAAACACACCGCAACGAACAACAGGACAAAAGCACTAGGTTAAATGGGAAGGGACAAAGGGATGTACTTTTGCAATGCAAGTTTGTTTGTGTGTGTCTATTTATGCTGTTTGCGTAGTTCACAACGTTGCCCTAGTCCATTTCCAATTTCACTGATTGCGCCGCTCCCGAGTTGTGAGCCTGCGCACAGCGGAGCTGACCATGGTCTCCTTCAAGCGCGCATGCGCGAGCCGGCCGGCCCTTCATTTGCATGGGGTCACGGCTCATTTCAATGTAACACGCCCATGTCCTTCACAATTTGTATTACTCCTCCTTACGCCTCGGGAAAAACGTTACGCATGCGCAATTTCCTGCGCAAAAGCTACGAGAATAGGGGGATTACGCGGCAAAATTGCGCAAGTCTAACGTAAAGGCGGTGCGCTACGCCGGTCCAATAATGCGCAGATGTACCTGAATCTGGGCCAATTTCTCTTTTTATTAAAATTACTTAACTTACTTTAACAGGGGCTGTTAATTTTGGTACTTCATGCAAAGGTCCTTGTGGTCTGCTCACAACATTCTGAAAATAAAATTTACTATTGAACCTTCCTTTGCTAGCCAGATGATGTTCTGATAATAAAATAAAATTAAAAATGTGCAAAACATCTATTTTTCTCTGAAAGAACCTGGAGAACAGTACCATCTAATACACCTTCAGAAAACTATCCAAATAACTCTAATAAAAATAAATTAAAACAAAAAGTTGAAAGCCATGTGTGATATAAGTACTCAAATCTTTGCAGAAGATAATGTTATTTATTAAAATGTTCAACTTTTTCAAATTTAAATTTCATCAAAGTACACAGGCAGTTCTAAAGAGATCAAAGATCTCCAGGTTTTAATGTGTGTTTCAATCCCTCTACTTTTAAAGCTACAGGCAATTTAGTTTGGTTGTCCTGTATTAAAAGTACAGACAAACCTTCAGAATAAAAAAAAAATGAAATTTTCTGTCCTCAAGCATCCAGGAAAAAAAAGTAACTTGAAACAAAAATCATAACATAATAAAAATCACATGGACTCAAGAGCATCCTTCTGGCGGTAGGTATACCACATTATGTGCTCTGAAGGAACAAAAAGAAACCTGTGTGTGTATGTGTATATATATATAAAAAATCATAATAGTTTTGCAGTTAGTTCTTTTAAACATAAAGTGAACCTGTGGCCAAGATATTATGTGATGCAATCACTATTTACATATGGGTGTGGGACCTATATGTGCATTTGCCTTAATGCGTGAGCATGGAGGGATGGGGTAATTTCATTTTTATTTTTTTATTATTTGTTTTACTTACTTTTTTACATTGTACTTACATTTTTTTTTTATTATCAACAACTTTATTGCTATCACACGAAATGATAACATGGGCTGTAACTGTTAGAAGCCTTCTTTAATCAAATATCCAATATTTGCTTATTGACAATACAAATATGTGTGAATAGTACAGTATATGGACCTAAAAGAATAATTGAGCTCTTATATTATTTGTTTTATATCGGAAAAATGTAAATGCAGACTTTATAGAAGTATGAAGAAATATTTATACAGTATAGGTTTGTCCTTGACCTTACATGTGGTAGTAATTAGTCATCATGGCCAATCGCTCCACAATCCCAAATTCTATGAGGCTAAAGCCCCATACTAACTTTTGTAAGATGCCAGCAGCATGATTCTAAAGAGGCCCTTATGCCGCGTACACACGACCATTTTTAATGGCCCAGAAAAAAAGAAGTTTTTTTCAACCCGATTATTGTTAATCCGGCCTTGCCTACACACGATCATGAAAAAAAAAAGCTCTAGCAAAGCGCGGTGACGTACAACACATACAACGGCATTATAAAGGGGAAGTTCCATTCAGGTGGCGCCACCCTTGGGGCTGCTTTTGCTGATTTCGTGTTAGTAAAACTTTGGTGAGGTACGATTCGCATTTTTCAGTCTATTACAGCGTGATGATTATGATATCTCTATTACGAAAGGTAGTTTTACCAGAACGAGAGTTCCTGTCTCATAACTTGCTTCTGAGCATGCGCGTTATTTTCACATCGTTAAAGCCCACACACGACCATTTTTTACGACGTTAAAAAACGACAACTTTAAAAACGACGCAAAAATTTAGAGCATGTTCCAAATTTTTAATGCCCATTTTTAACGTCGCGAAAAATACTGGCACTTCCTGGTTCATGCAATGATCAGCTGTGATTGGTCAACGCTGATCACGTGGTAAGAAGCCTCTGTCAGAGGCTTCATACCACGATTGGATTTGCTTTGTGTCAGACTGACACACAGGAACTCTGATCGCCACGATGCAAGCCAGCTGTGATATCCTGATCACTTCATATGACTTCACATCAGGATATCACAACCACTTTGCCACCGTCATTCTGCTATATGGTGGGCAGCAAGTGGGGCCCTGATAGGCATTACTGATGGGTACCGATTGGCACATTTTTGGGCACTGTTGTGGGCATGGATTTACACTGATATGGGCACTGACAGGCTTTATAGAGGGGCACAGTCTGGTATGTGATGGGCATTTATTGGCAACTTGTTTGCACATTTTGATGGGGGCTGTGCTGTCAGCGTGAACCAAAGAGGAACGTTTACAGCACTCCCTAGTTCACGCAATGATCAGCTGTGATTGGTCACAGCTGATCACGTGGTATGAAGCCTCTGTTAGAGGCCCAATATATTATATTATTTGCCAGGAACTGCCTTGGTATCCCCTCCCCCCTTCATTTTCCTCGTATATACTGCATATTTATATGGTTAACCCTGTTTTACATGTTGAAGAATGGTAGATACATCTACTCTGTCCTCTATGGGATGTCCACACTAAAGTGGCGGACGTAATTGATAGCGGCCAACGTCAGCCTCGCGCAACGACGTGCGAACAGTAAGTGACATCTGGAGAGGACTTTCGGCACCGCTCTGGAAAGCAAATAGTGCAGCATGCGCATCAGACACTAGTCTGGCCGCGGGGACGAAACAAGTGACGCCATGAGGTTGTCAGTAACACATGCACAGTTGTGGTGGATTTGGCTAGGAAGTGGCACCTTGGATATGGACCCCAGCAGGTAGTATGTTACACTGTGGTCTATATATACCACTATATTCACCACTCTGTATTTCACCCAGCTCTGGCTATGGGGACTTGATGGTGAGCAATAAATATGATCTGTACTATATGGTAGGAATTTGGTGCTATTCTCTGGTTGTCACTCTGACCCTGGCCCTCCAGTGAACTGCCCACAACAGTGGGTGGGGGAACCTGGGTCTCTCTGGGATGTGCCCTATGTATGCATACATATATATATATATATATATATATATATATATATATATTGTAACGTTTGGGGGCTATAGCTCAGCAGGGATTCAGTGCTTAAACCGTTGTTTTGAAGAAAAAGGCTTTTATTCACAGAAAAGCAAAACAAGGCTTTCTCAGCATGTCAGAAAACTATAAAATAAAAGTCCGCTTGGCTCCAGCGTCAACAAAAAGTCTGCTTATTTCCAGCACAAAACAGTGAAAGCAAAAGACATACGGTTGGTTGCAGGACAAGTCTTCTTCATCCCCTGCACTCCCAAAAGTCCTCACTGTGCAGCTAACAGACTTCCATCTTGTCCTCATCAGGTGTACTCTCCAAACTCACTCACCACCTCCAGCACCACTTCCTGCTTTAATGGGTGGTTCTCTGTGAGAGTTAACGCCTTGTGCGCTGGCTCCCAAGGTTTAGGAGTGGAGGTTTCCGTCCCACCCAAATAACACTTTGGAGCCTCCAAAATTCCAGGCCCCAAACTACTTTATAAAGATAGAGAAGACTGCGAGCCAGTCCTCTCTGAATTAGCGCCTGCCTGGAAATTTTCACCCACTTTTGGGTGATCCCCTGAACCTTCTACCTCTATTTAAATGGACCATAGTCCAAATAGTGGTGCCGTATAGCACCCGTCCAGGACCCACCCCCGGTGTCCTGTACAATATATATATAAAAAGCTGAAGGAGGTAGCACTGCTAGGCTCTAAGGAAGAATGTTATTCTTCGAAACGCGTCCTTTTTCGGTGGTTCTTGCATCTTCACATAACCAAGATGGTGATCCATTGGCAGGCCAATTACCCCATTTTGAAAGAAGTAAAGACTTTTCTAATTTCTTAACCTAATTGTAAAAAGTACAAATAAGTGGGAGGTGTAGAAAGGAAAACAAACTTAATAGAACAAATATATATTTCTTAAAATAGATTCATAGATAGCCCCAGGATTTGTGCTGTATATAAAAGGGCAAATACCTTAGGCCCCGTACACATGAGCAAATAGATTTGTTCAAATCGGTCGGACAGACCGATTTGAACAAATCTGTCTGTTGGGATGTATTGGTTTGATCGTGTACACACGATCAAACTAAAATCCCCGCCGGCAGACAGCGCGCTGACGTGTCGGTGACATGGCGGTGGCGTTGACGCCGCCACGTCACCGCACCAGGAAGTAAAACACTTCCGCACATGCGTCGAAACCATTCGACGCGTGTTCGAGCACATATGTCTGCTGGTTAGCATACTAACCAGCAGACATGTTGGGTGGACGGGTTCCCAGCCGACAGATTTGAAAGCATGCTTTCAAATCTGTCGGGTGGCCAAATCTGTCTGTTTGCCCGTACACCCGATCGAATCTGTCTGCTGAAACTGTCTGCCAGACTGTCCCAGCAGACAGATTCGATCGTGTGTACGGGCGAGCCGACGGATTTGGCCAGCCGACAGATTTGAATGCATGCTTTCAAATCTGTCGGCTGGGAACCACCCGTCCGCCCGACATGTCTGCTGGTTAGTACGCTAACCAGCAGACATGTCTTCTCGCACACGCGTCGAATGGTTTCGACACATGCGCGGAAGTGTTTTACTTCCTGGTGCAGTGATGTGGCGGTGTCAACGTCACCGCCACGTCAGCGTGCCGTCTGCCGGCGGGGATTTTGGTTTGATCGTGTGTATGGGGCCTAAGAGCTACTAGCTTGTGTGGTAGGTGATGTGTTGACAGTATTGACAATGTATACAATAGCAAGTGTCAGAGCACACTAATGACCACAGGTGGTTAAATGCTAAATAGTAGCCTCTAACATCTTGCTATCCTGAAAGCCCCATGTTGCCAAGAAACCAGAGGAGCTCCAAATACATGCAAAGATAAAACAATGAGAAACCAGCCAAGAAAATTGAATAAAAAGCAGATGCACTCACAAAAGGACAGTTGCAGAGGCTGTGGGCACTGGTGTATTTTGGTTTTGTGCTGCCATAGGCAAGACTTAAATCAGGCGTCTCCCCATCTAAATTTTTCCCACCCATTCCTGTCCGTTGACACCCTCCACCATCCAATCTGATCTTGCCTGCCAAAAACAGATGGATGGGGGATCGGGTTTCCAAGGCAAGGGGATTAGTTCAGCGGGTGAAGTGGCAGGAAGTGGGAGCAAGGGAACAGTGCCCCCCCGTGAAAAATGCCTCCCAAGGCAAACGCCTTGTTTTCTTTGTGGTAGATATGCCCCAGGCTTGGGGTATAATGAGATAGTGTGTCACTGTACCTCCTGTGTCATCTAGCTAATTCAAAGATAAATTGCACAGCCAGGCTGTGGAGTTAGCTACACTGCTCCACTGCTGGAAGCCACTGACAGATCTCGGTTCTGCCGCTAACACTTGTAAAGCCAGCCCTCTGGGATCTTGTCTTCTGATGGACATGTGAACATAACAGAACACATTTATGGAGGGATTGCCCCTTTCCCCAGTCTGGGAGGTACAGCTGCACACTGTCTCATTATACCCACAGCCTCTGCAACTATCCTTTTGTAAGTGCACCTGCATTTTATTTAATTTTCAATAAAAACAAACTCCTACACTTAGGCCTCGTACACACGATCGAATTTGTCTGCTGAAAACGGTCCGATGGACCGTTTCAGCAGACATCTCCGATCGTGTGTATGGGCTAGCGTACAGATTTGTCCACCCGACAGATTTCAAAGCATGCTTTGAAATCTATCCGGTGGGAATCTGTCCGCCCGACATGTCTGCTGGTTAGTGTTTTACTTCCCGGTGCGGTGACATGGCGGCGTCAACGTCACCGCCACGTCACCGACACGTCAGCGCGCTCTCTGCTGGCGGGGATTTTGGTTTGCTCGTGTGTACACGCGAGCAAACCAAAATCCCAGCAGACAGATTTGTTCAAATCTGTCGGACGGACAGATTTGAACAAATCTGTCCGCTCGTGTGTATGGGGCCTTACAGTAGGTCCCTTGCACTGGTTTCCCCTTGTTTTATCTTTCCAACTAACACATTCTAATTTTTAAACCAGAGCCCACAATGGTGCCAAGCATTTTTTTTTTTTTTTTACTCTCACGTTTTATTTCAGACAATTACAGACACTGAGGGCCAGATTCACGTACATCGGTGCATTTTTGGACCGGCGTAGTGCAACTCCTTTAAGTTAGACTGGCTTAATTTCGAGGCACAAGTGCCGTATCCTCGTAGTATTTTCGTCCAAATTTGCACCGGTGCAATGTAAATTTTGAGGCGTAAGGCGGTGTAATTCAAAGTGGGAAGGACGTGGGCGTGTTGCATTGAAATGAGCCCTGACCCCATGCAAATGAAGGGCCGGCCAGACTGGGCATGTGCACATGAAGCAGACTATGGTCAGCACCTCTCTGAGCATGCTCACGGCGCAATCAGTTAGATAGGAACTAGGCCCGTCACACTTAGTGAGCTATGCACAGTGCTTAAATAGACCGAGAGAAATGCCCTTCCTTTGCTAAAGTACATCTAATTTTTTTCCCTTCCTACAGCAAGGTGCTTTTGTTCTGTTGTTTGTTAGTGTTTGTTGGTTTGTGACGTGTCTTTGAGATTTTTGGAGAGTGATTTGGAGAGTGTTTTTTGCTGAGTTTTTTTTTTTTTTTTTTGCTGGGCATTTTTTTTTTTTTTTCTGTTTGTGAATGATTTTTGAATGTGGGGGTGACATTACTGCCACCACTCCACTTGTACGCTGAAAAGAGCCACTGGCAAGGAAATGGAGTGTTGCCAGGACCTTGCCCAGTGGCTGCACTGCATGTGGGCGGTGTGTTGGGCTGGTGATGTCCTCCTGCAGGGTTGTGGTTAATTCCAGGATGGCATGAGGGGTGAATCTGAAGATGCGATACACCTCAGAATCACTCATGCCAAAGATGTCTATGCATGTGCGGTATATCCTCTCCCGTGCCCTCCTCCGTGCCCTCCTCCGTGCCCTCCTCCTTCTGTGCTCATCTAAAGTCAGTAGTATAGCTATGAGCAAGGATGCCCCTGGCATGTTGCCAGGGCCGCCGTTAGGAATTATGGGGCCCCTTACACAGCTTCAGGCATGGGCCCCCTGGAGCAGAGAACTGGGGGGGGGGGGTGCTGCCGCCTGAAATTGAGAAGCGGGGGGGGGGGCCTTTACAAAAAAAAGAAGAAATAAAGAAAAATAGATATAAAAAAAGGGGGGTAGCCATCCAGGGACCTCGGGGCCCTTTAATAAAAAATTAAATGATGGCAGCTCTGCATGTTGGCATATAGATTGTTGTCCTGCAAGTGTGGGTGCTCTGCTCGTCTCTAACGGTGTTGCTTTAGCTGACATGTAGACGGATTGTCTAATTTTAAACCTTCTTTTATATGGTCTAATTTTAGACTTTCCGTGCAGCTGATAAGCACATTGTGTAGACTGCACCGCACAAACTTCCTTTATGGATCGGCGCATCTCCCTCATTTGCATATTTGCATAGGAAATCAATGGTGTGGACGGAGTAAATGTGCACCTAGAGGGCCAGATTCAGGTAGAGTTAGGCTGGAGTATCAGTGATACTCCAGCCTAACTGTCACTTTGAGCCGGCGTTTCTGTTTTCTGTAACCAGAAAACAAGAAACGCCGGGTTGGAGTTCCTATACGAGCGGCTTAATTGTATTTCGCCGTCGTATCGGAACTGCAATTTTAAAAATGGCGCCGGGGGCGTTCCCGCTGATTAACGCCGAGAATATGTTAATCAGCAACTTTAGGAGCAAGTGCTTTGTGAATAACAGTACTTGCTCCTAAAGTTACGGCGGAGTAACGTAAATGAGAACCGTTACTCCAAAGTAAAGAATCACCCATCTACCTGAATCTGGCCCAGAATGTGCAGGCGTAGGCAAGTTAGGCCGGTCGGGAGTAGCCTATTTTGGTGCGTATCTAGTTCTGTGGGTACGGTGCAAAAAATATTCCAGAGCAAATTTAGACTTAGACGGCACATCTCGAGATACTCCGGCGTAAGTGCTTTGTGAATCTGGCCCTGAATTCCCATTAAGGTTTGCATTTTAGCAGGTTTACTTACAATGGTGTCCTAGCACCTTGCTACACACAGATTGTTGGTTCGATGATCAGACACGTGGGAAGTTTCTTCCTTTCAGCAAAACAGATATAACTGTGGTTTAATTTTCTGCCATTTTTCTACTCAGAATGGAGAAGCATTAATTTGGCTATAGGTCAGTTTTCAAAAGCACAGAGTTAAATGCTACATGAAGTGTGCACTAGTTAGACTAGATTACCATTCACTGTGATTATATTTCTTAAGAATTAATATTTGGTTATTAAAGGTTACTGCACTTTTGCTTTGTGATATATATTCAAATATATTACATGTTTTTAATAAAGTAATTCATATTCTGGTCACAGTTTTGGGATTACATTATATTCTGAAGCTTGAATTGGTGGTTTATGTCGTCCTCGTATTTATGGTGAAGGGGATTACTGAATGAATGCTCATGTAAATGATGTTCTGTACCACTGATTAATTCACCTCTATACCATCTCATATTTCTACTATATTATGTATTTGTTGTTTTCACAGTTATAGGTAAATGGCCCATATTTCCCTGTTTTTACTATTCTCAACCTTTTGTGTCTGGGCGCTGTACTTTTTTACATTATGTATGATGCTATGGTTGATCAGTATCCCAGAGAGCTCTTTGGGGAAAAAAATCATAGCCAATATCCTCAAAAAATGTATGAAGCTGCTGGACATATATCAAGCAATTCACATTGGCCTCGGTTAAGTTCACTCTATGAGTCTATTACCAAGTGCAGCGTCCCCCACCATGCATATACCCTATACAGTAAATAGGATACAATCAAGGTAAGAAAAGTCAATATTGTGTGGCGCTGGCAGTTCTCTTATACCAGGGATCCTCAAACTATGGCCCACCAGCTGTTGTAGAACTACACATCCCATGAGGCATTGTAACACACTGACATTTACAGACATGACTAGGCATGATGGGAATTATAGTTCCTTAACAATTGAGGGCCATAGTTTGAAGACCCATGCCTTATACAATGAAGTAAGTAAATTCCCTTCAGTGACACCATAAACATAGAACTGTATTTTAATACACTCCCCTTAGCTATGTCCTTAACTAAGTAAAGTGCACAAATTAATAAAACCCAATATTTCAACTATAACAGTCACAATGTAGTGCATGGATTTTGTAAACAATATAAATTCTGTTCAAAGGTGAGCAGTCATTGTGTAAGGTACATGTATCCAAAAAAAGATGTTGAGATTCAGTGTTCATAAATGGCTCTTTAAAAAGTGTCTTGTGCCCAAAGGTAGAAAATCCAATATTTCCCACCCCCTTTTTCCCTTTTCCCCCATTCCTCCCATTCCTCCCTTCGCCACCCCCCTTCCATCCTCCTCTCTCCCCCTACCTTGCCCTCCCCCTTTTTCCCCCTCCCCCTCTTCTCCTTTCCCATCCCCTTCCTCTCCTTTCCCCTCCCCCCTTTTTTTCCATCCCCTCCCCTTTTTCCTTCTCCACCTTTTTTATTCCTTCCC
Organism: Rana kukunoris; assembly: GCA_029574335.1. NCBI lineage: Eukaryota > Metazoa > Chordata > Amphibia > Anura > Ranidae > Rana > Rana kukunoris. The sequence goes on along the minus strand of CM056058.1, from coordinate 119,498,790 downwards.
CTCCCTCCCTTTTTTCTTTTTTCTCTCCAGCTCATCCCTGTCTTCCCAGTCAGCCCTTTTTCTTCATTCTCTTCATTCTCACACACCTTTCTCCTTTTCGCTTCACATCCTGTCCACATTATTTACCAGACATCCACATCTGTACATAGGGGCCTCTCCATTTTCCTCCGCTGAGGTGGAGGAAAAGTGTCCACATGGGCTAAAAAGCCTAACTGTTCCACCGGGCCGGCGTCTTCCAATTACAGTCTCCGGGTGAGTTCACATACATGTGAATATAAGTTAACTATTTATATTGATAAGGAACCTAATTTCAATGTGTAGATGTTTATGAACATCCAAGTAAGTACTCTAACCCGAACCCTTTCTATATGCAAGACATCGCTGTAAACCATTAATGCCCCGTACACGCGATTGGATTTCCCATCAGAATAGACTCTAAGGGCCAGATTCAGGTAGATGAGAGCATCTTTGCTCCAGAGTAACGCTTCTCATTTACGTTACTCTGAAGACCCTTTCAGCGCAAGTCCTGTAATTCACATAGCAGTTGCGCGTAAACTTGCGCCAGAGTAACGATAATGCGCTGGCGTAACCCGACGCAAGTGGAAGTGGGTGTGATCATATGTAAATGATGGGCGGAGCCCAGCGCAGAGGCTTACGTTCAGCGCATCAACCACGGAGCATGCGCAGTGAGTGCGGCTCCACTCGCCCCCTTTGTGCGCATGCTCACAACTTCCGTCGGCACCACTTCACGGGAAACGTCAGCGCAATGCCTTCCGTTGGGCGTTTAAATGCGCCCGTAGAAGCGCCATTTCGGCACTAAAGTATATCCTGCTCCCCCTCCCCGCAGTGATGTTACTTTTGTTTTGAGATGGCTGCTCCCGTTCCCCGCAAACACACAGGAGAAAGCTGAACTTTAATGGCCAGGAGCTGTCAGCCATCATCTCGGCTATGGAGACCTATGATGTCTTCCTCCATGGCTGTAAAATTTGACAGACAAGCATGGACAGAGGTGTTGTCCTGCAAGTGGGGGTGCTCAGCTAGCTCTTATCGTCGGTAACGCTGCTGTAGCTGCTCTCCTGCTGACCTGTGGCCATCTGGAGTAAAGATAAAGCAGCCTTTTGTAGAAATAACTTTGCGCCGGACGGACGAGATACGCGCGGCGCATGTAGCCAGCGTATGGTGCTAATCCGTTCGTGAATTGTGAAAAATCCCTCATTTGCATATTTGCAGGGGAAATCAATAGGCGCGACTGATGCGCCCAACGAAATTAAGCGCTGACGATACTCTGGCGTCGGAACGTTCCGCCAGTCGCAAATGACCCGTTATTGGGCGCATCTAGTTTGGTGGGTACGGGCACATAGAAACGACGGCGCATCATCACAGTTACGCGGCGCATATCGAAATACTCCAGCGCAAGTGTTCCTGAATCTGGCCCTAAAGGGTTTTTCCGACGGAATTACGCTCAAGCTGTCTTGCATACACACGGTCACACCAAATTTCGACCGTCTAAAACGCGGTGACGTACAACACTCTGACGAGCCTAGAATAATGAAGTTCAATTCTTCCGAGCATGCGTCTAATTGTTTCCAAGCATTGGAATTTCCATTAGAAATCTTTTGTTCTCTTTCTAAGAATGGAAAAAGTCAGATGGGGCATACACACGGTCGGAATATCTGATGAAAAAAATTCTGACCGTGTGTACGCGGCATAAGAATATCAGTGTAACTGTGTTTTTAGCTCAGATGTTTTAAAATACAACATAAGTCTGTAACAACCATTGTACAATATTATAGGATATATATTTAAATTTATACCAAAAAATGCATTAACCTGTGTATTTCCAATGTATTTGTACCTTTGTTCTACTAAATCACGTTATCTAGGCTTTCTCTATTAACATTCTGTCCAAAGAATTTTTGTGATGTCCTCCTGTGCTAAATTGTCTGCGAAATGAGTAGGCCATACTGCTTTAAGGGCCCTTTCACACGGAGCAGATCCGTATTGATCCGCTCCGTATGCCCGTTTGCTCAGCGGGGATTCCTCCATAAAATCCCCGCTGAGCTGTCGGCTGACAGGGCGGTCCCCCCACACTGTGCAGGGACCGCCCTGTCTTTCCTCTGCTCTCCCCTATGGGGAATCGGATGAATACGGATTTTCTTCCGTCCGAAAAAACTGAGCTTTACGTAGGAGGATGTTTACGGACGTTAGAGGATGCTCATCTGATAACGTCCACGATCCCATAGGGAAGCATTGCAGTTCGTAAACGGACGTATGAAAAAATGGACGAACGGTCTGCACGAGTGAAAGGGCCCTAAATGTTTGGGAACTGCACATCCCGAATCCTAACTTCAAGACTGTAAATAATATTTACTTTATAGATGGTACTGTCGTGTGGCAGAAAAATAAAATACATTTTTCTATAAATCAAAGTATTTGTATTCCATTTTCTACACTCCTCAGAGGCACAATTAAAGTCCCACCTTGTTCTACCCTCCCTTTTTTTAAAGATAGTTGCATATTCTCAAGGGATGGTAGGAGTCTTTGTGATCTCACATCCACCCCAACCCCTACACACAATGGCCCAGATTCACAGAGCGATTACGCCTGCGCAACAGGAGATGCGCGTGCGTAAGTCTAAATGTGCGCGTGCGTTTCGTTGCGCGGCATCCCCAGAACGAGATACGCAAAAAATCGTCTTTTTTTTGTCCTGCGTAATTTCGTTAGACTGGCGCATCCGTCCGCGCAAAAGTGCGATAGACACACCATTGATTTGCTAGTCAAATATGCTAATGAGGGACTTACGGGGATCCACAAAAAAACGTTGGGGCAGCGCAGGCGACGCAGTGTGCGCAACAGCAAAATGTCCTGTCTAAAATTAGATCTGATAAAAGCTGGTCTAAAAAAAGAAAAAAAGTCTACTTGTCAGATAAAGCAACACTGTTAGTGAGGAGTTCAGCAGTCACACGTGTTGCTCAACAATCTGTATGCCAACATGCCAGGGGCATCGTCGCACATAGCTATACTACTGACTAGATGAACAAAGAAGGAGGAGGGCACGGAGGATGGCACTAAGGAGGGCACGGGAGATGTTTTTTTATTTATTTTTATTTGCTTATATAAAATTTACAATTTAATCTAATCTAATACAATATTCTTATCTGATACAAGCCCCTCACTCTTCACTTGATATATCACACACGCATAGACATCTTTGGCATGAGTGATTCTGAGGTGTCTCGCATCTTCAGATTCACCCCTCATGCCATCCTGGAATTACCACAACCTTGCAGGAGGACATCAGCAGCCCAACACATGGCACCACCCATGACACCCATGACAGCTACATATACAATCAGAGCCCCATCCCCACAGATTTCGAACAGAACATGTATGGGGACAGCTGGCTGGTTGGTGAGTGACATGGGTGGCAGGCATGACTATCCCCTCCCGTGATGCACACCTCACAAGTGGCACATGCATGACTAACATCCTCCTGTCTTTTCCCTTCAAGGTGACTCTGCATATGCACTGGTACCCCATCTCATGACCCCATCTCATGCCAGCTCACATTATGCATCTTTGCACGTTAAACACACACATTAATCATGGCACAATGAGAATGCATGCATGCACACCACTGTGGTCCCTAGCACACACACACCACATCGTCATCACATTGGATTGGCACCAGTCCACCATGCAGGACTTGTGAGCTGCAACGCCACGCCACGGCTCCAATTATGTCACTGTACATTCATACACCATTCACACAGACCTGGGGATCACTTCTCCACCACAAATGAGGGTGACACCCCTTTTCCCGCAGGAATATCACCCCCACATTCCAAAATCATACACAAACAGAACCAAAAAAATTAAATAAATGACGAGCAAAAAAAAAAAATGCCCAGCAAAAATATAATTTAAACAAAATAACAACAAAGAAAACACATAAAAGACAAAAATCACTCTGCAAAACAGTCCCCAAATATCTCAAAGACACGTCACAAACAAACAAAAGCACCTTGCTGTAGAGGGAGGGATACAAAGGGATGTACTTTTGCAAAGGAAGTGCATTTGTGTCTGTCTATTTATGCTGTCTGCGTAGTTCACAAAGTTGCCCTAGTCCATTTCCAATTTCACTGATTGCGCCGCTCCCGAGTTGTGAGCATGCGCACAGCGGAGCTGACCATGGTCTCCTTCAAGCGCGCATGCGCGAGCCGGCCGGCCCTTCATTTGCATGGGGTCACGGCTCATTTCAATGTAACACGCCCACGTCCTTCCCAATTTGTATTACTCCTCCTTACGCCTCTGGAAAAACGTTACGTATGCGCAATTTCCTGCGCAAAAGCTACGAGAATAGGGTGATTACGCGGCAAAATTGCGCAAGTCTAACGTAAAGGCGGTGTGCTACGCCGGTCCAATAATGCGCAGATGTACGTGAATCTGGGCCAATATTTTCACTGATCGTGACTGATATGTGCTCCCCTTGTGAACACCACACCAGATCTTCATGACCTCCTATAACAGTGTTAAGCACTGTTTTGGAGTAAGTGTACTTTAATTGTTTTACATTGTGTATGTTCAAAAAGGTTGCGCTTAGCCAGTAAGTTATGACAGGGGGAAATCAGCTGGTAGGGATTACTCGCTGAAAATCAGGAAGGACACCAACTCTCTGTGCTCGGACGATGACATTTAAGGGAGGTAGGAACAAATCTAATAGTGCATTACCATTAAAACAAATTAAAGTTTAATAAAAGTATTGCACTTATAAAAAAAATACATGGATAAAAGTCTCCTGTTAGGCGTGGAGATGCACAGGTCATACTGCAGGCAACCATGGTGACATTGTCTGCCTTTTTTTGCAAACAAAACAAAAAAAGACTGAACATTTTGAAAAAAAAAAGTAACTGTTCCATAGTTTTCTATACAATTTTGAAAACAGGTATTTTTTCTCCTTCATTAATGTGTGCTGATGAGGCTGCACTGACGGGCACTGATAGGCTGCACTGGTAGACGCCACCATCTAAAGAAATTGTTCTTTAATGCAACATGGCCTTAAATTATGTTTTTAAATGTGAGATATTTCTTATACTGTGAACAAAAAGAATGTGTAATGTGTATTAAAAAAAATATGGTGGCATATGTTTGGTTGCTATGTAAAAGTCCTACACAAAGAGCAATGTTTGATGTATTAGGGATGTTGCACTTTTCAGAATATACAATATATCCCCCTGTAGGAAATAGCAAGTGTTGAAATGACTGCCTGTGCTAGGAAAAAGGGAGTGAAGAATGTTGGGTCAAGGGCATTGCCAACGTCAATGTCTGCATAGCTCTTGTTCAGGAACCAAAAACACACCAGTAAATCTGAATTTGGGACTTAAATAAACTGTCACAAATCAGCACTTGTTATGCATTTTTGTAACTTGTGAGATTCAGATATGATCTTTATTTTTATGGTATCTAACAACAAAATACATTTATGATATGCAAACATATAAATCAGCACTGTGCAAAAATACTATAATAAAAAAAACAATACTTTATTGGGGCAACTAGGATGGCTTAGCACTGCAATCGGAGCACCTACAGTTTCTCTCATATAGTTTGGGTGAGCCATTTCCTTCTTTCTATAAACATATCTTCCACTGACTATACGTGGTCAATTGCTTTATGAAATTATACAGTATATGACATTTCTAGGTCCAGAGATTCATAGCTTGTTCTACTGTCAGTTTGTTCGACATGGTGGCTGAAATGGGTCATTGCCTATTGTTTTGTTATATAATTTTATTTTCCCCTGTGAAATCTTTTAACAAGTTCCTCTGCACATCTACGAAAGAAAATGTACCATCTACAGTACAGGGTTGTGATGCTACTATGGAGACTGTATACCTGACTGAGGATTCACGGCACATATATGGCAAGATGTGTTGAGACTGTCGAAATCCAATAATCTTTCCCTAAAGGACTTCAGTACAGGCCTCATTAAAATTGCTCCACTTGCAGTGATGAAGCTCCCAAAAGACCAGAGTGCTGAATCTTGTAGGAATACAGCCCTTGACCTTGCTAAGCCCTTAAATGCTAGTAAAGCACTTGTTAGGTAAGATGCCTTTAATAACCCTTTAAGTCCCTCTGCACTAAAATCCCCATCACATTGATAAATTCATGTTACCTTTAGACAGATCATATTCTCAAATACTTTTGTGTTCAATTTTAGTTTACCCTACCTTAGTACCATACGTTATTAATATTATTTTTTTTTAATGCAACTGGATAATAGTGATTATATTGTGTGTCGATAATATTCCAATGATGTTGGCATACTGAGCACTTGGCTTTGTAGTCACTTTTGGGCACGGGCATACAATGTATACCATGCGTATACCTGCAGTTTCCTGATGGGCTGAACATTACAATTATGGCTCCCCTAGCATCCACTTGTGGCTGCTCAAACTGCTTTCACTGTCTTTGACCTATTTTAGCCAGTGGGACACTGGCACCTGCCCCTTCCTTAGTAACTACTGACAACTGAAAGTTTCTATGTATACTCATGATAAATAGTGATGAGCGGAATACGCCATATTCGATTTCGCGATATTTTGCGAATATTTCGAAGAATATTCGCGAATATTCGTTAATATCGAATATTCGTGATATTTAAAAAAAAAAAAAAAAAAAAATTGCGAATTTTCGCCAATGCGAATTTTCGCTAATGCGAAATTTCGCGTTTTTTTTTTTTTTTTTTATATATAAAATATCACGAATATTCGATATTTACGAATATTCGGTATATTTTATAAAAAAAAAAAAAGCGAAATTTCACATATGCGGTCGCGAATATTTGTAAATATCGAATATTCGTGATATTTTATAAAAAAAAAAAAAGCGAAATTTCACATATGCGGTCGCGAATATTCGTAAATATCGAATATTCGTGATATTTTATAAAAAAAAAAAAGCGAAATTTCACATATGCGGTCGCGAATATTCGTAAATATCGAATATTCGTGATATTTTATAAAAAAAATTGCGAAATTTCGCTATTGCGAAATTTCGCCTTTGCGAAATTCGCGAATGCGAAACTGATTGCGATTTTTTTGCGAATTTTTTTGCGAAATTTGAAAAATACGAATATTCGAATTAGCGAATATTCGGCGCGATATTCGAGATATTCGCGAATACTCGAATATGCAATATTCGTAGCGAATATTCGCAATGCGAATATTCGTGAGCAACACTAATGATAAACAGGGACCCAAATGGACCGAAGTTAACCACTTAAGACCCGGACCAATACGCTGGTAAATGACCCAAGGTGTTTTTGCGATTCGGCACTGCGTCGCTTTAACAGACAATTGCGCGGTCGTGCGACGTGGCTCCCAAACAAAATTTGCGTCCTTTTCTTCCCACAAATAGAGCTTTCTTTTGGTGGTATTTGATCACCTCTGCGATTTTTATTTTTTGCGCTATATACAAAAATAGAGCGAAATTTTTGAAAAAAAAACACTATTTTTTACTTTTTGTTAAAAAAAAATCAAATAAACTAAATTTTAGTCAAACATTTAGGCCAAAATTTATTTAGCCACATGTCTTTAGTAAAAAAAAAAATCGCAATAAAAAAAAATAGCTACCTAGCGGGAACAGCGACACTAATACAGCGATCAGAAAAATGATCGCTTAGTGACGCTGGCAATAGGGAGTGAAAGAGTAAACTAGGGCGGTGATCAGGGGGTTAAAACTTTATTAGGGGGGGTGGGGGGGCTATCCTGAACCTAACACTAACTGATTTTACACTGCCTGTCACACTGACACTAAATGCAGTGATTAGATCACTGCATTCAGTGACACTGTGACAGGGGGGGTGGGGGGGCAGATCGCAAGGGGTTAAGTGTGCCTATGTGTGTGTATGTCAGTGTAGTGTTGGTGCAGACTTACTGTGAGGTGTTTCTCCCTTCGCAGCGGTTGGAAATACCGCTGCGATGGGAGATTACATCACTTCCCCCTTCCTGTGTTTACACAGGAGGAGGAAGTGACAGAACCTGGAGCGCGCGCATTGGCTGGGAGCGATCGCGGGGGGGGCGGGTAAACGCCGACATCCGCCCGCTCGTCCCGGATCGCTCCCGGAGCCAGGGGGACCCCCGCACGCCGCGGAGGGGGTCCCGATGTGACCCCCGAACCGCACATAGGCGGGGACGTAAATTTACGCCCTTGTGCCTGTACGAGCCATTCTGTGGCCATATATGTGCGTGCGGGGGTCCTTAACCACTTAAGGACCCCCGCACGCACATATACGGCCACAGAATTGCACGTACAGGCACAAGGGCGTAAATTTACGTCCCCGCCTAAGTGCGGTTCGGGGGTCCCATCGGGACCCCCTCCGCGGCGTGCGGGGGTCCCCCTGGCTCCGGGAGCGATCCGGGATCAGCGGGCGGATGTCGGCGCTTACCCGCCCCCCCGCGATCGCTCCCAGCCAATGGGAGCGCGCTCCCATCCTGTCAGTTCCTCCTCCTGTGTTTACACAGGAAGGAGGAAATGATGTCACCTCTCATCGCAGCGCTGTTTTCCAGCGCTGCTGATGAGAGAAGACATCACAAGTAAGTGTGCACCAACACAACACTGACACACACTCACATAGGCATATTAACCCCTTGTGATCGCCCCCCCCACCCCCCTGTCACAGTGTCACTGAATGCAGTGATCTAATCACTGCATTTAGTGTCAGTGTGACAGGCAGTGTAAAAAACAGTTAGTGTTAGGTTCAGGATAGCCCCCCACCCCCCCTAATAAAGTTTTAACCCCCTGATCACCGCCCTAGTTAACCCTTTCACTCCCTATTGCCAGCGTCACTAAGCGATCATTTTTCTGATCGCTGTATTAGTGTCGCTGTTCCCGCTAGGTAGCTATTTTTTTTATTGCGATTTTTTTTTTACTAAAGACATGTGGCTAAATAAATTTTGGCCTAAATGTTTGACTAAAATTTAGTTTATTTGATTTTTTTTTAACAAAAAGTAAAAAATAGTGTTTTTTTTTCAAAAATGTCGCTCTATTTTTGTATATAGCGCAAAAAATAAAAATCGCAGAGGTGATCAAATACCACCAAAAGAAAGCTCTATTTGTGGGAAGAAAAGGACGCAAATTGTGTTTGGGAGCCACGTCGCACGACCGCGCAATTGTCTGTTAAAGCGACGCAGTGCCGAATCGCAAAAACACCTTGGGTCATTTACCAGCGTATTGGTCCGGGTCTTAAGTGGTTAAGTGGTTAAAGTGGATGTAAACCCCAAAATTTTTTTTTATTTTTTTTGGATGTCACAATGTAGAGTATAAGATTTCCTATCATCTGTGCCCAGTCTTTCCACACAGAGTTAATCCAGAGCTGAGTAATCCTCTTTTAATGTTCAGTGAAAATGAAAAGCCTTCCAGATAAAAACCTGCCTAAATAAAAAGTCAGTTTTCTCTCTCCTTGCTTTGAGTGACAGGATATTTACATATCTAGCTTGGACATGTTTATCATATGTTATGTTATGTTTATCATGACATGAGGTATAAAAAGTGATAAATCCACCCCTCCCCCACATAACACATCCTGGTAATATACAATGAACTTTGGATCACCTCATGTTATGATAAACATAACATAGCATATGATAAGCATGTCCAAGCTAGATATGTAAATAACCTGTCACTGAAAGCAAGAACAGAGAAACTGACTTTATAATTTGGCAAGTTTTTATCTGTAAATCTGTTAATTTGCACTGAACATTAAAAGAGGATTACTCAGCGCTGGATTAACTCTGTGTGGCAAGACTGGGCACAGATGATAGGAAATCTTATACTCTACATTGTGACATAAAAAAAAGCACCGTCGGCCACTAGGGGGTGTGCGTACGCCACCGGTGGCACATCACTGAGGTGCCATTGCGCTTGCCTAACGGCCGCGATGTCCGCCACGTACCCGCGTTCGGCAGTGACAGAGCAGGGACGTGGATCTCTGTGTGTCACCACAGAGATCCACATCCTGTCAGGGAGAGGAGACCAATGCTGTGTTCCTTGTGCACAGATCGGTCACCTCCTCCAGTCACTCCCCTCCCCCCACAGTTAGATTCACTAGCAGGGAACACATTTAACCCTTCCTCGTCCCCTAGTGTTAACCCCTTCCCTGCCAGTCACATTTGTACAGTAATCAGTGCATATTTATAGCACTATTTGCTGTATAAATGTGAATGGTCCCAAAAATGTGTCATAAGTGTCCGATGTGTCCGCCGTAATATAGCAGTCATGACAAAAATCGCAGATCGCCGCCATTGCTAGTAAAAAAAATAAAATAAAAAAAATTCAGAATTCTATCTCCAGCTATAACATTTTCGCAAACCAATCACTATACGCCCTTTGCGATTTTTCCCCCCAAAAATATGTAGAAAAATACGTATCGGCCTAAACTAAGAAAAAAAAATATTTTAAAAAAAGAAAATTGGGATATTTATTTTAACAAAAAGTTAAAAATATTTAGTTTTTTTTCAAAATTGTCGCTCTTTTTTAATAAATATTAATAAATAAAAAACGCAGAGGTGATCAAATACCACTAAAAGAAAGCTCTATTTGTGGAAAAAAGGACGTCAGTTTTGTTTGGGAGCCACGTCGTACGACCGCACAATTGTCAGTTAAAGTGTGAGAGTGTCGAAAGCTGAAATTTCGCTTGGGAAGGAATGGGGTATATGTGCCCAGTAAGCAAGTGGTTAAATAAAAGTGGGCTGTCATGCCCCTAAAATACATTTATGAATAATGGATTGGCAAAACTCATTGTGACTGCACGCACCTAATGCTTGAGCCCAATATTACATAATATGTATATATATATATATATATATATATATATATATATATATATATACACACACAGTAAAACCTTGGTTTGAGAGCGTTTTATTTATTTATTTATAAAAATGCTTTTTGGGAGCGCAGTCATTACCCGAAGGCCTCGATGCGCTCATAGATCCACAGATACATGTAAAAACACATCTCACAATACAGATTTTGCAAGACAAGCTAATTTTTTTAATACATTTTGCCTTGATATACAAGTGATGTCTTAAATAAGAGTACCGTTATGTCACAACTGAGTATAAAAAAGAAGAGAGGAGCATCTAAGTGTAGCAATATGGTTACATTTAATGAAGGTACAACATTTAGCAATTTATTCCTACACTGAGGCGGCGTACACACGACCGAGGTTCTCGCTGGAAACCAGCGAGAACCTCGCTGGAAGCTGCATTCCAGCGAGGACCTCGGCCGTGTGTACACTCTCGGCGAGCTTCCCGTCGGGAAGCCCGTCGAGCAGAAATAGAGAGCACGCTCTCTATTTGCTCGACGGCCCGCCTGGAAGAATGGCTAGTTGCCATTCCCGACGGGCGGGTCGCCGATTTCGACGGCCGGCAGGGAACCTCGACGGGCGGAACGATGTGTTCTGCCCGTCGAGGTTCTCTGCCGTGTGTACACGGCCTTAGAGGTGCCTCTTTTCTCTTTTATACTCTGTAAAAAAAAATGCTGTGATATACAAGTGCTTTGGATTACAGGCATGTTTCTGGAACGAATTATGCTCGCAAACCAAGGTTTTACTGTGTGTATATATATATATATATATATATATATATATATATATATTTATACACACACACACATATTATGATTTTCAGCAGCTTTTTATCCCCTGCTGACATATCATTTGTTATTGTCGGCATTTATTACGAACCTCTAAGGCCGCGTACACACGAGGGGATATGTCCGCTGAAAACGGTCCGATGGACCGTTTCAGCAGACATCTCCGCTCGTGTGTATGGGCTAGCGGACAGATTTGTCCACCCGACAGATTTCAAAGCAAGCTTTGAAATCTATCCGGTGGGAATCTGTCCGCCCGACATGTCTGCTGGTTAGTACACTTACCAGCAGACATGTCGGCTCCCACCACCGCCGCGCCGCTGCCGAATGGATTCGGCGCATGCGCGGAAGTGTTTTACTTCCTGGTGCGGTGACGTGGCGGTGACGCGGCGGCGTCAACGTCACCGCCGCGTCACTACTACGTCACCGCGCCGTCCGGCGGCGGGGAATTTGATCCGATGGTGTGTACACGCCATCGGATCAAACTCCCGATCGGACATATCCGATGGAAATGGTCCGCGGACCGTTTTCATCGGATATATCCGATCGTGTGTATGGGGCCTTAGAGAGATTCCATAATGGTCATTATCATGATCAAGAGGATTATGCCTGCTGGACACAGTATCAGCTATGTTGCATAGCAAGAAGGACAAAGCTTTCTCCCTTATGTATCAATATGAATTTCTCATTCCATCACACAAAAGGCAGTTGTAGAAGCAGTTTTCATTATCTCTTTAATGCTTGTTCAATAATGTACAATAAAACTATACAGGAGCATACCGAGAAAGCCATGTTTTAAAATTCACTTCTTGCAAGTCAATTGTACTCTTTGAGTTCCCCCAGCATGCTATGCAGCACATGTAATTTAGAACCTAACAATACAGTACAGAACCAACAATAAATAACAAATTGATCTTTTTTTAACTGTTTCATAGTTCAAGACATTTTAGACTTTTCTGTCAAACTGTTACTGCAGTTAAATCTAACTCGGGGTCAGAGCTAGCACTAAACTAACTGTTATGCTCATTTTTAACCACTTCAATACCGGGCTTTAAAACCCACGTCCTTCCCGGACCTATTCTGGCACTTCTTTCCTACATGTACAAATCATCATTCTTTTGCTAGAAAATTACTCAGAACCCCCAAACATTATATATGTTTTTTTTAGCAGACACCCTAGGGAATAAAATGGTGGTCATTGCAACTTTTTATCTTGCACTGTATTTGGGAAATCATTTTTCAAACGGCTTTTTTTTGTAAAAAAAATGGTTTCATAAATTAAAAAATAACAAAACAGTAAAGTTAGCCCAATTTTTTCGAGTAAGTAGATACCTAACATGTCACGCTTTAAAATTGCACACACTCATGGAATGGCACCAAACTTTGTTACTTAAAAATCTCCATAGGCGACACTTTAACATTTTTACAGGTTAGAGTTACAGAGGAGGTCTAGTGCTAGAATTGTTGTACACGCTCTAACGCACGCGGAGACACCTCACATGTGTGGTTTGAACAACGTTTACATACGTGGGCGGGACTTACGTGTGCGTACGCTTCTGAGCGCGAGCTATCTGGGACAGGGGCATTTTTAATTTTTTTATTATTTATTTTTTATTTTGCTTATTTAGTCAATAAGACCCCACATCTCTCCTCCAGGCTGAAAAGAATGAGATCATGAAAAAAAATTCACAGATCTCATTCAAACTAGCCGCAATTGCGGTTTGTTTACTTACGGGGACCCGGGCGTGACGTCATCACATCGCGCCCGGGCCTCCGACGGTCATAGAGATGACTGGTGGCCATCTGGTCACCAGTCATCTCTATGGCAAACATCCGGTGGACGGCGATCATCTCTCCGGGCCCCCCGATGGGACGGGAGAGCCCAGAGAAGAACCGGATGGCGGCGGGAGGGGGAGATGTCCCCTCCCGCCTCCTGTAAGAACGATCTAGCAGCAGAACCGCCGCTATGATCATTCTTACGGTGCGCAGGATCGCCGCCGCTAAAAAATGATATCTCAATGATACCTCTGGACACAGGCATCATTGAGATATCCCCCCGCAAAGCCCAGAACGTCATATGACGTCCACCCAGGATAACAAGTCCCCGTTTTGGATGTCATATGACGGCGTACGGGTATCAAATGGTTAATGACATTTTCATACCCTAATGCCGCGTACACATGATCACTTTTCGGCATTAAAAAAAACGACGTTTTTAAAAATGATCATGTGTGGGCTTCACATAATTCTTTATCTTCCGAAAAACAACAAAAAAAAAATTATTCGAGCATGCTGCATTTTTTTATGTCGTTTAAAAAATGAAATTTTTTGGGTTGTAAAAAATGATCGTGTGTGGACTAAAACAATGTTAAAAACGATGTTTTAAACCCACGCATGCTCAGAAACAAGTTATGAGACGGGAGATTGAATGGAACTGCCCCTTTAGAGTGCCGTCGTACGTGTTGTACGTCACCGCGCTTTGCTCATCATTTTTTTTAAATGATGGTGTGTGGGCAACATCGTTTTTAATGATGAAGTTGGAAAAACTTTGTTTTTTCTACATGCTGAAAACGACGTTTTTTTTTTTAATGCCGAAAAGTGATCGTGTGTACGCGGCATTAAAACAGAAATTCCAGGTTTTAGTATACATGGAAGTATTAATCTCATCAAATATCAAGTGATATATGTTGGATTGGATTTTTTTAGCTAATAGATTATTGTTCTATTTTGTTCTACCTCTCTGTAGAGAGCCCTACATTAGACAAGTTTATTTTTTTTCTCTAAAGAATATCTATGGGCAAAAAAATGTCATATATGATGTAATCTGTCTTTAGCCCTAACATAGTTGTCAGCATTTTTAAATAAAGTTCAAGGGGCAATGTTTTTTACTGTGTGTTAGCAAGCCATTAAAAAATGTTCATTATGTGTAGGGCATTCATTTAAATACGGAGAGTATGATGATTAGTGTTGCTCACGAATATTTGTATTGCGAATATTCGGCTCGAATATGGCATATTCGAGTATTCGCGATATATTCCGAATTTCGCGGTGAATATTCGCTATTTCGAATATTCGTATTTTTTCAATTTTTTTTTAGAACAGATCACATCCTAGAGATCCCCATTGCTGGTATGATTAGAGACCTTGGGCCGAGTAGCTGCAGCGTTCATTTTATATTGCCGAAAAATCGCAATGCGATTATTCGGCAATAGCGATATCGCGCGATTATTTTCGAGAAATTCGCAATAGTGGCCCAGATTCACAGAGCGATTACGCCTGCGCAACTGGTGTTGCGCGTGCGTAAGTCTAAATGTGCGCGTGCGTTTAGATGCGCGCGATTCAGAAAACGATTTACGCCAGAAATCTACTTTTTTTTGTCCGGCGTAATTTCGTTAGACAGACGCATCCGTCCGCGCAAAAATGCGCTAGACACACCATTGATTTGCTAGTCAAATATGCTAATGAGGGAGTTGCGGGGATCCACAAAAAAACGCAGTTGCTGCGCAGGCTACGCGATGTGCGCAACAGCAAAATGTCCTGTCTAAAGTTAGAGCACATAAAAGCTGGTCTAAATTTTGAAAAAACGTCTACATCTCACAGAAAGCAACACCGTTACTGAGGAGCAGACCACACACACGTGTTGCACTACAATTTGACTGCCAACATGCCAGGGGCATCGTCGCTCATAGCTGCACTAGTGAATTTAGATGACCAAAGAAGGAGGAGGGCACGGAGGATGGCACGGAGGATGGCACGGGAGAGGGTATACCGCACACGCATAGACCTCTTTGGCATGAGTGATTCTGAGGTGTATCGCATCTTCAGATTCCCCCCTCATGCCATCCTGGAATTAACCACAACCCTGCAGGAGGACATCACCAGCCCAACACAACGCTCACAAGCAGTGCAGCCACTGGTGAAGGTCCTGGCAACACTCCATGTCCTTGCCAGTGGCTCTTTTCAGCGTACAAGTGGAGTGGTGGCTGGGATGTCACAATCCTCCATGAGCAGATGTGTGCACCAGGTTGTCCCTGCAATCCTCACACGCTTGGCCAACCAAATCATCAAACCCACCACTGAGGACCTGCGGCTGAAGGCAATGACAGATTTCTACAGAATTGCCAGATTCCCACGCACCATCGGGGCCATTGATTGCACACATGTGGCACTCCAGCCCCCCCATGAGACAGAGCACATGTACCGCAAACGGAAGCATTGGCATTCCATCAACGTACAGGTGATAGTTGATGCCCAAGGCCTCATATGGCACGTCCGTGCCAAACACCCCGGATCCACCCATGACAGCTACATCTACAATCAATGCCACATCTGAATGGAATTCGATCAGAACGTGTATGGGAACACCTGGCTGGTTGGTGAGTGACATGGGAGTCAGGCATGACTATCCCCTCCCGTGATGCACACCTCACAAGTGGCACATGCATGACTAACATTCTCCTGTCTTTTCCCTTCCAGGTGACTCTGCATATGCACTGGGACCCCATCTCATGACTCCTATCCAGAACCCCCAAACCCCAGGGGAGGAAAGATACAATCAAGCACACATCAAAACACGTGCAGTGGTGGAGCGCACCTTTGGCCTCCTGAAGTCACGTTTCCGATGCCTGGATAAGTCTGGGGGTACACTGTTGTATTCCCCAAACTTTGTGTGCCATATCATCGTTGCATGTTGCATGCTGCACAATCTCGCAGTGAGGAAGGGCCTGCAAGTTGAGCTACGTGATGACCTGACCCCCCAACCAGACAATCAACCCCTAACCGAGGATACCCCGTCTTCTGAGGGAAGAGCAGTCAGGAGGCAGCTCATATTGGGCATCTTTGCACGTTAAACACACACATTAATCATGGCACAATGAGAATGCATGCATGCACACCACTGTGGTCCCTAGCACACACACCCCACATCCTCATCAAATTGGATTGGCACCAGTCCACCATGCACGACTGGTGAGCAGTAACGCCACGTCAAGGCTCCAATTATGTCACTGTACATTCATACACCATTCACACGGACCTGGGAATCACTTCTCCCTGGTCCTGGGGAACCCTTCTCCACCAAAATTGAGGATGACACCCCTTTTCCAGCAGGAATGTCACCCCCACATTCAAACAGCATGCACAACCCAAAATTTAAAAAAAATGTCAGCAAAAAAAAAAAAAATGCCAAAAATGTCAGCCAAAAAAAAAAAAGGGGGGAAAAAATGAGTGCCCTCTGCGTGAGCCACGCCTGGGGCGCCCCCGGCCACGGCCCCGGCCCCTCAGGGGAGACTCATGGGGGAGGGGCAAACCCGGGGAAGGAGGAGCAGCCCCTGATATCTGCCCACCTGGCGGCCTGCCCTCCAAGGCCACGGCAATTCTGTCCAGGGAAGCACCAAGTGTTGCCGTGTTGGCCTGGATAGCCTGGGTAAGGGCCCTCACATCCTGCCCAACGCCTGCTGCTGTAGTCTGCAGTTCATTTAGGCAGGTTGTGAAAGCCCGGGAGTGGGAGTCCAGGTTACCCAGCGTATCCTTCATGGAGGACAGGCTCTCCTCCACCCGCCCAAAAGTCTGGCAGAGCTGTCCCAGATGGCGGGTCTGGAGGGCCTGGTCCCTTCGCAGACTGGCGGGCAGGAGATTGGGCGCCCCCCTGGTGCTCTGGGATGACATCCTGCCTCCAGCTGATGGTTGTGGGCGGGGAGAAGGGGAGGCCCTTGTGAGGGGAGCCATGTTGGGGGAGGAGGGGGGGGGGCTCCCCCTTAGGGAGGGCAGGCTTCTGCCAGCCAGAGGGGAAGAGTCCGCACAAACCACTCGTCCAGTGCCTGACTCCTCCTCCTCATGATCGTCCTCCTCCTGATCGTCCTCCTCCTCATGATCGTCCTCCTCCTCATGATCGTCCTCCTCCTCTCGAACCTCCTCCGCGGACTCCGGCCTTGTTGGGGGGGCCTCATTAGGCTGCTGTCCTGGTGTTGGAGCGGTCAGGCCAGATGGCCCTGCACCCTCCTGCACATCTGTGGATGACACAAACCATTCACAGGTTGGAGGATCCACACACTTGCCACATATTCCCTTTCACCCCCTCCCCCACACATGCTACACACCTGATAGAAAAAAAAACCTTACCTGGCACCGCGGGGACCGGACTTGTGTCAAAGCCTGGCAGGCCCTCCACTTCATGCCAGTGAAAGGTCAGGGCCACCACATGCTCCGTCGCTGTAAGCCTAATACGGCATGGTGGGCCCCCTCCTGTGCCCCTGGCATGGGCATGCATTGCGGGCAGTTTTTTTTTCACCAGACGCCGGAGATGTCTAACCCTCCCCCGATGAATTCACCTGCTCCGTGATCCTATCCAATATCTCCCTCCTCCTGGCCGGGGTGGTGGTGGCACTCTGCGGGCCGTGGAGAAAACGCCCATACTCGCTAATGGCCCGGGCAAGAATTCTTTTTTCCCCCACAGTAAAATTGAGCTTTCTTTTTCTCTCAGTCATACTTCCAAAAACAATCAGTCCCAGTCAACAAAATTCAATCACACAAACAAGTACAAACAATCAAGCAAGAACACACACAGAAAACTACTCAGCAAGAAACTGTCACAAAACAATATAAACCAAAAAAACTGCAAGAAAAAAAACGAAAAAAAATAGATCAATCAAACAAACAGTCTCTCAAACACTTATCAAAAAACACTTTCACAAATATACCAACAAGCACTTGATCACACAGAACACTAATCTGACAACTACAAGACACACTGCAACGAACAACAGGAACAAAAGCACTTGGTTAAATAGGAAGGGACACAAAGGGATGTACTTTTGCAATGCAAGTGCGTTTGTGTGTGTCTATTTATGCTGTCTGCGTAGTTCACAACGTTGCCCTAGTCCATTTCCAATTTCACTGATTGCGCCGCTCCCGAGTTGTGAGCATGCGCACAGCGGAGCTGACATGGTCTCGTTCAAGCGCGCATGCGCGAGCCGGCCGGCCCTTCATTTGCATGGGGTCAAGGCTCATTTCAATGTAACACGCCCACGTCCCTCCCAATTTGTATTACTCCTCCTTACGCCTCTGGAAAAAACCTTACGCTTGCGCAATTTCCTGCGCAAAAGCTACGTGAATCGGGGGATTACGCGGCTAGATGGCGCAAGTCTAACGTAATGGCGGTGCGCTACGCCGGACCGATAATGCGCCGATGTACGTGAATCTGGGCCAGTGTTTTTAGCTAAAATAACACATATATTCGATTTCAGAGTGTTACTGTCGAAATTCCGCAATCAATTTCTCATTCGCATTTTTGCGAAATTACGATAAAATATCAAGAATATTCTGAGCCAATCAGAGTGCTCCATTCCGCATTTCTCGAAATTTCGCAATTATTTTGTATTATAAAATATCACTAATATTCTGAGCAAATCAGAGTGCTCCTTCCGCATTTGCCGAATATTCGCAATTATTTTGTATTGTAATATATCACAAATATTCTGAGCCAATCAGAGTGCTCATTCCGCATTTGCCGAATATTCGCAATTATTTTGTATTGTAATATATCACAAATATTCTGAGCCAATCAGAGTGCTCCATTCCGCATTTCTCGAAATTTCGCAATTATTTGGTATTATAAAATATCACGAATATTCTGAGCCAATCAGAGTGCTCCATTCCGCATTTGCCGAATATTCGCAATTATTTTGTATTGTAATATATCACGAATATTCTGAGCCAATCAGAGTGCTCCATTCCGCATTTCTCGAAATTTCGCAATTATTTGGTATTATAAAATATCACGAATATTCTGAGCCAATCAGAGTGCTCCATTCCGCATTTCTCGAAATTTCGCATTTGCATTCGCATTCGCGATAGCGAAAATTCGCAATCATTTCATTTCCAAAAAATATCACGAATATTCGTATTTAGCGAATATATCTTGAATATTCGACTATATATTCGAGATATATCGCGAAATCGAATATGGCATATTCTGCTCAACACTAATGATGATATGTGCAGGAAAGAAGTGCGCAGTGTATGACGATTATTTCAGGGAAGGTGAAAAGTGTATGGTGGTAGGTAGTATGTGCAGAAATTATGATGGTGGGCAGTATATTCGTGCGCAGGGGTGGTGCCAGGTGTGCCTGGGCACACCCTAATCACTCCTTGCACTAGTGCCATCCAGTGTACAGAAGTGTGCAAGGCACACCGGCAGGAGGGAAGGGGGATCCACTGTGCCCTGTCACTCACCACACACCCCTAGTAATCTATTGTATTTATCTGCAGCACTGGATCCGCTGCATCATCTCCCTTGCCGTCTAAGAGGGTTCACTGCAGTGCCGATGTGATCAGCCGTGCCCAGTACAGTGTGTACAAACAGGATGGAGGAGGCTGAACTTGTTCTACTTCCTATCCTATCCTCTGCCTGCCCCACATGCCGCCCCCTGACTTGCACATCCTGCTATGAAACATCTTTTAATGAATGCAGCAGATTTAAAAGTAGAGGACATTGCAGCTTATCTCTCCCCACTCTCTCTCACCCCTCTCTCTTTCTCACCCCATCTCACCCCTCTCTCTCACCTCCTCTTTCTTTCTCACTCCCATCTCTCTCCTCTCTTTCTCACCTCCTCTCTTTTTCTCACCCCATCTCTCCCCCCTCTCTCTCACCCCTCTCTCTTTCTCACCCCCATCTCTGCCCTCTCCCTCTCACCTCCTCTCTCTTTCTCATCCCCATCTCTCCCCTCTCTCTCACCCCCATCTCTCCCCTCTCTTTCACCCCCTCTCTCTTTCTCACCTCCATCTCTCCCCTCTCTTTCTCACACCTTCTCTCTTTCTCACCCCCATCTCACCCCCATCTCTCTCTCTCTCTTTCTCACCCCCATATCTGTCCTCTCTCTCTCACCCCCTCTCTCTTTCTTATCCCCATCTCTCCCCTCTATTTCACCCCCTCTCTCTTTCTCACCTCCATCACTCCCCTCTTTTTCTCACCCCCCCTCTCTCTCTCTCTCTCTCTCTCTCTCTCGCCTTCCTCTCTCTTTAACCTCCCTCTCTCTCTCACCTCCTCACCATTTGACCGGCGCTGCCTTTAGATGAAAAAGATATTACAACATTAAAAATGCCTTTATACATTTCAAAATGTTTATTTACATTTCTTTAAAATGTGTGTTTAAGTTTTGGGGTGCATGCCATAATGCAATAGGCTGTGCACACTTTTGGTGGTCAGTATGTGCAGGAGAAGAGGAGTGCAGAGTTTATGAAGGTTGGTAGCATGTGCAGGAGTGGAGTAGGAAGTGGTATGCATAGAGGCAGCAATGAACCCCACTGCAGCCACAAAGAACCATTGCCTACCATTCTTCTGCAGACTGCCCTGGCTCTTGTGCACACTAACCCCCTTGCTTCATTCTCCCTACCACCTTAACACCCTTTATTACCTCCATACATGCAAGTCACTTCTGACATTCTACAAAATGCAGTCAGCTTATCTCCTTACACATATCCCTTGGAATAAGCTGACAGTACTTAACCGATTCAGCCTCAGAAGGATGTACCCACTTCGTGACCAGGCCACTGCGTCACTTTAACTGACAATTGTACGGTTGTGCGACGCTGGACCCAAACAAAATTGATGTCCATTCTTCCACACAAATATAACTTTCTTTTGGTGGTATTTGATCACCTCTGTTAGTTTAATTTGTGTGTTATAAACAAAAAAAAAAGACAATTTTAAAAATAAGATAATATTTTTTTTTTTTACTTTCTGCTGTCAAACATTTCCAAAACATTTCCAATTTAAAAAAAAACAAAAACAAATGTATTCATTAGTTTAGGCCGATATGTATTGTGCTATATATTTTTGGTAAAGAATCCCAATAAGCATATATCGATGGGACTGCGACATTGCAGCAGACAGATTGAACACCTAACTTCCATTTTTTACACTTTTTTGGGAACCAGTGACATATTACAGTAATCAGTAAAAATATACACTGTTATTGTACTAATGACACTGGCAGGGAAGGGGTTAACATCAGGGACACTCAAGGGGGGTAACTGTGTTCCCTCACTGTGCGTTCTAACTGTATGGGGAAGGGCTCACTGCAACAACACTCAGATCTGTCTTTCTGCATAGCAGAATCACAGGATCTCTGTGATCTCCCCTGTTAGAATGAAGATCAGCCTTGTTAACACCAGTGGCATCCCTAGGGGGGGGGGACAGAGGGGGCCCTGACCCCCCCAACATTATGCTGTGCCCCACCATGTACCCTCCCACTCTCTACTCTATCCAAGACAAAAAACAAATGTTGCCTTTAGTTATACCTCAACCACTTGCTTACTGGGCACTTAAACCCCCCTTCTGCCCAGACCAATTTTCAGCTTTCAGCGCTGATGCACTTTGAATGAGAATTGCGCGGTCCTACAACACTGTACCTAAATGAAATTTTTATAATTTTTTTTCCCCACAAATAGAGATTTATATTGGTGGTATTTGATCACCTCTGCTTTTTTTGGGGGGCACTAATAGGTGGCACTGGTGGGCACTGATAGGCAGCACTGGTGGGCACTGACATGTGACACTGAGAGGTGGCACTGATGGGTATTGACAGGTGGCACTGGTGGGCACTGAGAAGTGGCGCTAATAGGTGGCATTGATAGGTGGCACTGATAGCTGGCAGTGATGGGCACTGAAAGGTGGCAGTGATGGGCACTGATGGGTGGCAATAATGGGCACACTGATCGGCACTGGTAAGTTGCACTGCTAGGTGGCACTGATGAGGCACTGATTGGCACCACTGGTAAGCATTGATAGGTGGCACTGGTAGGCACTGTAGGCACTGACAGGTGGCACTGGCAGGGGGTACTTTTAGCACAGATGAGGCAGAATTGCCTCTTCCATTTGGGAACCGATGTCCCTTACACATAAGCTGGTGATTGGCTTTTTTTCTCCTCATGGAATCGGCCCCTTAATCGGACCTGTGATCACCCGAGTCTCAGTGACTCGGGTGATCACAGCGCACACCCTGCAGGGGGGGCGTAGAGAGTGTGCAAAGGGGAGAACGTCTATTGACGTCCTCCCAGCAATTGGGGTCCGTGATGTAGCCGTCATTAGGCCCCTAATGGTTAAATCCATCCTGGTGGCTGGGAAATACACTGCCATTAAGCCCACATCTCTAAGTCTGATACCCAACACTGGTAAGGGGGAGTTTGACAATCCAGAATAAAAGTCTGGTATATATAGGAACCTAGAAGGATGAAATCTGTTAGGCCCCATACACACGAGCGGACAGATTTGTTCAAATCTGTCCGTCCGACAGATTTGAACAAATCTGTCTGCTGGGATTTTGGTTTGCTCGCGTGTACACACGAGCAAACCAAAATCCCCGCCAGCAGAGAGCGCGCTGACGTGGCGGTGACGTGGCGGTGACGTTGACGCCGCCACCTCACCGCACCAGGAAGTAACACACTTCCGCGCATGCGCCAAATCCATTCGGCGGCGGTGCGGCGGCGGAGCGGGACGACATGTCTGCTGGTAAGTGTACTAACCAGCAGACATGTCGGGCGGACAGATTCCCACCGGATAGATTTCAAAGCATGCTTTGAAATCTGTCGGGTGGACAAATCTGTCCGCTAGCCCATACACACGATCAGAGATGTCTGCTGAAACGGTCCATCGGACCGTTTTCAGCGGACAAATTTGATCGTGTGTACGAGGCCTTACGGTTTCCATTTCTTCTCCTTCTATTTGCCAAGGAGGGACTGGTTGCCATGATCTTAGTTTTCTTAATGTTCAATTGAGGTTACATGTTTGTTTTTTTACTTTTATTTAAAAAATAGATATGAGTTTACAATCACTTGAAATTTCAACACAAATGTAAGAGTAATCTGGGAGAAATGTAAACTTCTTTAACTTACACCCCAGTGCTTCTTTCAGAGCACCAATTAGAAAGTAAAAAATGTGATCTTATATGGTCTTCAAAGCTTTGGTGTCTTTGCCTGGGGTTTTGTCAGACCTTTTTTTTGCGTCCGCTGGAATAAATCAATAGGTTAACAATGTATATGTGCATGCAACTTTGGCCTACTAGTGAACTTGGACATATTAGCAACTTTGGAAACACCAGCCCAATTTGTGCAAATGAGAAACATGGATTTACTGGGGCCAGAAAACTACAAAATAAAAAGTTTTTGTTGAAGTGACCCAATTTCACTTAAAAGTTGGATTTTGATTATACTTTAAAATTCCTCAGTCCTTAGACCTAAACATTTCTAAAAGCATTTCCAAACTTGAAGCTTTTTCCTTTAGCTGTCTTCCTGGATGCAATGTATTTGTAAGGATAGGAAAGAAGTAGATAATGAAAGCCAAAATGTTAAAGATTCTTTTGACAGTTTGCCTAAATGCTCAAACAGACAGGAATATCTTGTTAAAAGTAACTTTAATGTGCCCTATATCTTCAGAAAAGCCTGAAGGAAAGTAAAGAGCACACGTTTATATTTTAAATCATAGATTGGAATAGAACAAAATGAAGAATCTACCTTTAACTATGGGACCAAACACTACAGTTTCATTTTGTATACTTATAAGGTAAGTTCCTTCAAGGCTGTGCCTCTAGAAGTGAAAAGGGACACCAAACATATTGTTTGCTTTAGATGTGCTTTTGCAGGTCTCATGATTGCTTTATTCTTGCAGACCAAATTATTTTAACTTGCAGAAGCATAAACCTTCACAAGATAGTTATTAGGCTGTAAGTACAGGTCTAATATTTTGTTTTTGGGCTTCATGAGGTTAAGGGTGATTACATTTGATTAGGTCTCAAATATAGGGGTTGGATTAAAGAGTTCAATTATGAGTTGAGGTTAGGAGAGAAGGATGAGGTTAAGTGTGAGAATTATTTTAAGTTATAGTTAATTTTATGTATTGGGGAAGGCTCACGCCACAACACGTGCACCCCTAACGTGTGCTAACAATTTATGTGTGTGCATTTTTATGTGTATTTGCCCTGTTAATGAGTTAGGACAAAATTGTTCAACACAGTCAAACACATGTACTGTGAACAAGTTTAAGTTTGGGGTTCATTTTATGGGTTAAAGCATTTATATAGGAACATTTTATTTTATTTTTTTCTAGGATTTGGAAGTAGTAGAGAAGGATTACAACACTTACCAAGTTTTAATTGCTGTCTGTGTTCCCACTGATGGAGATTCCCCCTATCTATTTGTCCTAGGAACTGTTGTCACTAGGACAGAACATAATGGCACATCCAAAATGTTATAGCTGTTACTAGAACAAGAGGTGAGGGAAATGTTCCAAAGGGGACACTTGTTCCAGTTGCATTGTGAAAAAGATACTACAGCGCTACTACATACATAATACAAGGAAAAAACCCAACAAAAAATACCAAATGATAAAGCTGCAATCTGAACGGTGAACTAAACCAAAAAAGTGATATGAAATATAATGATAGCGCTAGTATAATGTTAGGTACAGGGTACAGCGTGTGCAAATAGTGCAATGACAAGTAATAAATATTAAATAATACACACTGGAAGAAACATGTGCCAAATCCAAGTGCCAGTGAAGAAATCAAATAACACGGTGGGTAATATGGAATAGGAAGTCCTGTGATGAGCTGAATGATCCACAGCGCTTCCTCTCACAGACACTCGCAGAGCTCCAGAGATGCCACAGATCAAATCAGACAGACACTTGAAGAGCTCCAGGAATACCACAGGTCATATGAAAAAAGACCTCATTGTGCAATAACGTATAGTATGGAGGGGGGACAGAGACTACACCATCAGTGTATGCACTCACGAAATCCTTGGATAAACACAGGCTAGAAGTTGACGCTCAGTGCGATGATCTCCTCATTCTGATTATGCATCCGTTGATCTCGTCACTTAGGCTCCCCCCACACGTTGCGTCACTCATCACGTGACTTAGTCATGGGTTGCTACCAGTGAGAGGAAGCGCAGGGGATCATTCAGCTCATCACAGGACTTCCTATTCCATATTACCCACCATGTTATTTGATTTCTTCACTGGCACTGGGATTTGGCACATGTTTCTTCCAGTGTGTATTATTTAATATTTATTACTTGTCATTGCACTATTTGCACACGCTGTACCCTGTACCTAACATTAGTTGATACTAGCGCTATTGTTCCAGTTACAACTGCCTAAATGGAAATTTTCTTTTACTTTGTAGAGATTTCCTTCCATTTCCTGTTGTGTTTTTAGGACAGGAAGTAAAAAATAAACTGACAGGGGTTTAACCCTCTCTGTCACATGCCTGGTGGGTAGAGCCTGATTATGCAGAGGAAGGTCTCTTTCTCCCCCTCTCTCTCTTTCTCTCTCTTGCCCCTCTGATTTGGGCCCCTGGTAATGTATACAGGTAGCGCAGGAGTTCATTAACAAAGTGCTTTTTGCTGGTCTGCTGATCCAGTAGTTTGCCAAATGGCAGTTGGTCTCTGCGGGCAGGAACAGGCTGGTACTTAGCCGAAGAGCAGGTCCCAAAGATAGCTGGACAGGTGCTAGCAACTTGGTATCTCTGGAGGGGCTGGAACTTAAGCAGTCAGACAAGCCGGGCCATACACAAAATTATCAGATCAAATCAAAGGATAAGCTGTGGTCGATGCAGGTGAAAAAAAGGAATGGTCAGAAACAAACCGGGTCAATACTTCAAGAGCAGATACCGATACCGTTAACATTAAACAGAATACTCAAAGAATGCTGTAGATGAGACAGCACTGATCCTGGGTGCTGATCCTGTTTAAATTGCCCACTTGCCACCCTTATCTGTCACTAAAGGCGCCATGCATGTTCGCATTTCTACATATGCGTTTGCACATTAGCACATGCTAACGCTCCTCTATTTTTAGGTATTTGGGCAACAGGGATTCTTCTGCGGCTATTATTCTGTCTTCTGACAGAGCCTTTCTGACATTCTTAGGCCGTGTACAGACAAGGAGACATGCCCACTCAAACATGTCCGACGGACGGTTTCCAGCGGACATGTCTCCTCGGATTTTGGTCCGATGGCGTGTACACACCATCGGAAGAAAATCCCCTCTGACTGAGGACGCAGTGACGTGGCGGTGACGTTGACGCTGCCACGTCACCACTCCAGGAAGTAAAATACTTCCACGCAAGCGTCAAATCCATTCGGCGCATGCTGGGGATTTCTGTCCGACAAACAGGTTAGCAGCGGACAAATTTCAAAGCATGCTTTGAAATTTGTCTGCTGGACAAACCTGTCCGCTAGGTCGTACGCAGGATCGGACCAGTTTCAAGCAGATAAATTTGATCGTGTGTACGCGGCCTTACTGAAATGAAAGACTCCCTAACTAAAACGAAACATTTGGGATATACATTCGCTTTAAGTTAAATGTGGAATGTTAAAGGTAAACATGTATTTGTAACTACAGGACTATGGATTGTGGAGAGCTTGAAGACATATAGGTGTTTTGCTTCAATATATTTGGATCATCAAGACAATTCCAAAGAAAAAAATTATTAATGAGAGTCTACATATTCTCTTTGTACATTTCTTTTAATGTTTAGGGTTAGGTAATGGTTAAGTTTCAGTGCTAGTGTTGAAAACCTGAGCACTTGCTGATGATCCAGAGTCCTTGGACCTGAAAGGTGTAGTTCCAGTATCTGCAAGTGTCTCCCAGCAGCCAGCAGGTCTCAAAAATGAGTCTCCACCTGATGCTGACATTTGTTGAGCTCCTAATAAAGATTATTGCTTCACTCATTTTTAACATCTCTGGTCACACCCACTCTAAAGGATACCAGTATGTGATGTCCTAACTGCCAATGTTAATTGTTCTTTATTGGGCGTAGGATACGTGTAGGGTAATAGTCAAGAGGAAGTAAACCACTGCCCCGATTTTTTTCTGACCTGAAAAGGAAAGGCATAATGTGTTAGTATGCATCACATACAAGCACATTATGTGAAACTTACCTGCAAACAAAGCCCTCATCGTCACAGCTGGAGGCCACATCCATCTTTGCCCATCTTCCTTGCGGGTCTTCGGACTCCAGTTGTGTGACTGGCCAGAGCTGCATGAAGTCACTCCTTGCACGCAGGAGCCACTGGTCATGGCAGTAGGCTCAGAAGAATCGGCAGGGGTGGCTGGCAGGGTGCATGTTTAGGAGATATTAACAGTACCTACTCGTAAAGGCTTATCTATAGGTACAAACAATCAATTTAAGTTTACTTGCTTTCAGTGAAATTAGAATGTTGTTCTTGACACTGAAAAGTCTATGCTCAAATGCATTGGATAGTTGAAAACAAACATATGATAATTAAAAGGTTCTTTGGATTACTGGACACTAAAAGGCACTCATGGTTTCAGTTGGATGTTACAATCTATTGGATCTTACAGATCAGTAGGATGATTTGTCACAATTGGCAAAATAACTATGACTCAGTTCTCATCTACTAGGATGCAGAGTGTTCCTTATCAGGTATCATGTACAAAATAAAGGGCTGCAGGACACTTTCCTTCAAAATACTGGAGATTGAATTCACATAGTTCACCTTGGTTACAGACAGAATCACCCAACTTCACGATCATCACAGAAACTGATCTGCTTCACAGTGCTCAGTCTCTGAAACTTGAACTTCTAGGCCAAGGGTGTCAAACTCAATTTCATCTTGGGCCGCATCAGCTTTAAGATTGCCCTCAAAAGTGCAGGTTGCATCTATAAGATTAGATGTCCAGCGAATCCCCCCCCCTTACATTCAGGGCCGTCTCTACCATAGGGCAAACAGGGGCAGCTGCCCAGGGCCCTGTCACTGTTGGGGGCCCAAAGCAACCCCCCTTTTTTTTTTTTTTAGGGGTCCGGAGGTCCCCAGGGCCCAAGATGGCAACCCCCCTTTTTTTTATTTATTTTTAAATACAAAAATATATTTATTTTATATATTTTTATTTTTATTAAAGGGCCATTTTTTTAAATATATTTTTATTTTTTATTAAAGGGCCAATTTTTTTTAGGGGTCCCCAGGGACCCGGAGGCCCCCAGGGCCCCAGATGACAACCCCCTTTTTTTAATTATTTTTAAATAAAAAAATATATTTATTTTATATATTTTTATTTTATTTTTTATTAAAGGGACAATTTTTTTAATATATGTTTATTTTTATTAAAGGGACAATTTTTTTAGAGGTCTGGAGGTCCCCAGGGGCCCGTAGTTCCCCCAGGGCCCCAGATGACAACCCCCCTTTTTTTATAAAAAAAATTGTTTTATAAAAAAAAAACTAATAATGTTATTATTATTAAAGGACCCAGAGTTCCCCAGGGCCCTGGATGGCAACCCCCCTTTTTTATATTTTATTTCTTTTTATATATATATATATATATATATATATATATAATTAAAGGGCTCAGAGGTCCCCTGGATGGCAACCCCACTTTTTTTTTATAAATGTTTATTTTTAATATATTTTTTTTATTTTATTTTTTATTCAAGGGTCCAGAGGTCCCGGATGGCAACCCCCCTTTTTTTGTAATTTATTTTTATAAAAAAAAAATATTAAAGGGCCCAGAGGTCCCCAGATGGCAACCCCCTTTTAAAAAAAATAATAATATATTTTTTATTTCTTTTTTTCTTTTTATTAAAGGGCCCAGAGGTCCCCAGGGCCCCGGATGGCTACACCCCTTTTTTATATATATTTTTCTTTATTAAATCTTTTTTTTGTAAAGGGCCTCCCACTTCTAAATTCGCGGCAGCCCCGCCCCCCCCTGTTTCTCAATTTAAGGGGGCAGCACCCCCCGTTCTCTGCTCCAGGGGGCCCATGCCTGAAGCTGTGTAAGGGGCCCCATGATTCCTGATGGTGACCCTGCCGCCCGTTAAGCCCCTGTGCTGCCCACGAATCAGGCTAAAAATCATCAGCGGCATGCAGCCAGGTGACAGTACTGCTTCCCTTCCCAGTGTTTTAAAATGTACAGCACCCCTGGCTTCCCTTTAGACGTGCACTTCTCCCTTCCTGCCACTGGGTGCTGATTGTATATAAAAGTGAATTAGAATGTGATTTTATAACATCCCCAGTTTGCTCTTCCCGAGGCTGACTTCTTCATGTCCTGCTCCTCAAGGTATGTCACTGTTTGCTATATTGTAAATACAAGTTTTCTGTAGAGTGTGCCCAAAGTCTTTATAATATTTGATGATTCACTGCAGGTCTGGTCAGTGTTTTAAAAAGTTCCTGTATTTTACACATGGCATGGCATGGGGTCACAGCACCGTCTGTCCATTCTGCTTTAGCACCATGGGACCCCATGCCATGCCATGTGTAAAATAGAGGAACTCTTTAAGTCACAGAGCAGCCCTGCAGTCCAGGCTGAGTGAGGCCTCAGAGCACATGGCATTACTGTCTGTATTTAACTGCTTGATGGGCTTATTTTGGGCCTGACTGGTTCACATGTATGTGTTTTGGCGGCCCACATTTGAATGGGCCGCCATGCCTGCATTTCCTGCAAAGAAAAGCGCATGCCTCATGTAATAGGCTGCACACACGGCACACCTATGCCCATCAAGCACTGAAATACAGCACTGTCTGTCCATTCTGCTGTCTGTTGTGACTTATCTGCAGTTCCCGCACTGTCAAACTTTCTGCATTTTTAGACGTTTAGGTCACGCTTTTAAAAACACAGTGCATTTGTGTGTGCAAGAACTGCAGGTAAGTAGCATGGTGCAAAAGTAGAATGGATTTCAAGGTAGCTGATTTTTAAAATGCTGAATGACCCTTTTTTCTGCAGGAAACAAATGCATGGCAGCCCATTCAAATCAATGGGCTGCTGTGCCTGCACAAATGAGGGCCGCCAAAACACATACATGTGAACCAGCCAGGCCCAAAATAAGCTGGAGGGGGGCCCAAAAAAAATGTTTGCCCATGGCCCAAACCATATTAAAGACGGCCCTGCTTACATTTGATGTCAAGAGCCACCCCAACATCAGAAGTTGAGTCCCCCACTTTCCCTTACATCTTAGTGCACCCCCCTTTTCTTATGCTGCTGCTGGGAAGAAGCTGGATGCATTGCTTGAAAGCAGAAAGTAAGGGTCTGGAGGAGGACCAGAGGAGGGCTCTAGCTCTCCCGCAGCTGCAGAAAAGGTGCAAGGGCCACCTGAAATGACCTGGAGGGCTGGATTTGGCCCACCGACCTTGTGTTTGACACCTGTGTTCTAGGCTAATCATGTGTTGCAGCCAATGTTGTTCAGTGCAACATCTCTGCATTGTTCAAAGGCTTCCTTAAATGTGTCAGGTATGTACTCACCGAGGCCGAGATGCCAAGAGCGGCTCACCTTTGCGACTCAGCACACTCCGCCCCCTGGAGGTGAGACAGCGGGGGAGGGCGCAAAGAGGCACTCGTTACCAGCAGAAGGCTGAAAGTTGATAGTAGATCAGGTGGCGCTGGTCAGCGAGCTCAGTCGATAAGAAGTAACGGGAACAGGCCGTAGGTCAGGTACCAGAGAAGTTTCAGACAACTGAGAGCAAGTTCAAGGCTGAGACTGTAAGCAGGTCCGGGATGCAAGCCAGGGTGAAGGGGCTGGAGAAGGTAACAAGTCCGAAGTACAAGCCAGAGGTCAGGGGTTGGAAACAGCAGCAGATCCAGGGAAGCAAGCCGGGGGTCAGGTTCAGGAGAGAGAGCAGAGTCCTCAGGTCAATCCAGGTCACAATGAGTTCAAGCACAGGTACAGGAAGAATCAACAGGCAGGAGCTGACAACATACCAGCAACCCGTCATGAGACTGGGGCTGGTTT
The DNA here is from genome assembly GCA_029574335.1 of Rana kukunoris. NCBI lineage: Eukaryota > Metazoa > Chordata > Amphibia > Anura > Ranidae > Rana > Rana kukunoris. The sequence continues at coordinate 119,467,394 of CM056058.1, read as the reverse complement.
AAGTAGGCAGGCCAGGACTCTGATTGGTGTGCATGGATGCGCTTGTGTGCGCGCACGTGCACGCGCCGTCCCATTGAACCACACACGCTCACGGGCATGGGCCAATGTGCCACTTGGCGGCTGGCCATGCCAATCCTGACAAAATGCTCATTATAGATGAGGTGACTTGAAATATTTAGACTTAAAACATTTAGCCAGAGAAACAATTCCCTTTGAATTTGTGAAGTTATTTACTCTTGCATAATTGCATTAATATTTTTTTTATTTATTTTCTAAGAAAAACAGATTTTGAAAAAAATAAGCTCAGACCGAAGGACTAACCATGTGGTTACAAATTGTGAAGGTAAGTACCTATTTAGAATACTTGCCTATCAAAATATATTTATATAATATATGATTATATGATTAATCTCTCTCTCCCCACTCTCTCTCTCTCTCTCTCTCTCTCTCTCTCTCTCTCTCTCTCTCTCTCACTCACTTTGTTGCACTGAACAGCCTCAATGCTGACCCATGGGGGGCAGAAAAGAACTGTCAAAATACCTGCGTAACAAAGTAATGGAACTAGAAAGATGGAAAAGGGTATAAAAAGATATAAAAAGCCTTGAATATGCCAGAAATTACTATTCAATCACTTATTAAAAAATTGAAAATTCAGGGATCTCTTGATACCAAGAATTGTTTGGGATACAAAGAAAAAGTCACAGGTAGCTCAGGAGAAATACCAACTTCTCTGGAAAAATATGTTTTTGTTTTTTTCAAGGAGCACAATACAACAATACTTAAACAGAAATGAGCTGCATGGTCAAGTTTCCAGAAAGAAGCCTTTACTGCACTAATGAAAAGCCTGGTTACAATATGCCCTGCAACACTTTGACATGCCTCACAGCTTCTGGCACACTGTAATCTGGATTGACGATATTGGCCCAGATTCAGGTACATCTGCGCATTATTGGACCGGCGTAGTGCACCGCCTTTACGTTAGACTTGCGCAATTTTGCCGCGTAATCACTCTATTCTCGTAGCTTTTGCGCATAAAATTGCGCATGCGTAACGTTATTTCAGAGGCGTAAGGCGGAGTAATACAAATTGGGAAGGACGTGGGCGGGTTACATTGAAATGAGCCGTGACCCCATGCAAATGAAGGGCCGGCCGGCTCGCGCATGCGCACTTGAAGCAGACCATGTCAGCTCCGCTGTGCGCATGCTCACAACTCGGGAGCGGCGCAATCAGTGAAATTGGAAATGGACTAAGGACTACGCAGACAGCACAAACGCACTTGCATTGCAAAAGTACATCCCTTTGTCCCTTCCCATTTAACCAAGTGCTTTTGTCCTGTTGTTCGTTGCGTTGTGTTTTGTATTTGTTAGATTAGTGTTCTGTGTGATCAAGTGTTTGTTAGTAGATCTTTGAAAGTGTTATTTGATAAGTGTTTGAGAGACTGTTTGTTTGATATATTTCTGTTTGTTTGTTTTCTTGCTGATTTTTTGCTGTTTGTTTTTGTGACTGTTTTTTGCTGAGTGCTTGTGTGATTTTTTGGGTGTTAGTTTTCTCTTTGTGTGTGTTCTTGCTTGATTGGTTGTGCTTGTTTTTGTGACTGATTTTTGTTGCCTGGGAGTGAGTTTTTTTTTGCAGTATGACAGAGAGAAAGCGAAAACTCAATTTTACTGTGGGGGAAAAAGAATTCTTGTCCGGGCCATTAGCGATTATGGGCGTTTCCTCCACGGCCCGGACAGTGCCAACACCACCCCGGCCAGGAGGAGGGAGATTTTGGACCTCATCACTGAGCAGGTCAATTCAGCGGGGGAGGGGGAGACACAGACCCGGTCTGGGATTGACAAAAAGATTAATGACCTCCGGTGTCTGGTCAAACAGAAGCTGTCCAAAATGCTTGCCCATGCCAGGGGCACAGGAGGGGGCCCACCATGCCGTATTAGGCTGACAGCGGAGGAGCGTGCGATGGCCCTGACCTTTCATCGGCATGAAGTTGAGGGCCTGCCCGGCTTTGACTCAAGTCCGGAGCCCGTGGTGCCAGGTAAGTAGTTTTTTTAATATCAGGTGTGTAGCATGTGTGGGGGAGGGGGTGAAAGGGAATATGTGGCAAGTGTGTGGATCCTCCAACCTGTGAATGTTTTGTATCATCCACAGATGTGCAGGAGGGTGCAGGGCCATCTGGCCTGACCACACCATCCCCAGGACAGCAGCCTAATGAGGCCCCCCCGACAAGGCCGGAGTCCGCGGAGGAGGTTGAACAGGAGGAGGAGAATCATGAGGAGGAGGAGTCCATGTCAGGCACTGGACGTTTGGTTTTTGAGGACTCTTCCCCTCTGGCTGGCAGCAGCCAGCCCTCCCTAAGGGGGAGCCCCCCCCCCCTTCTCCCCCAACATGGCTCCCCTCCCAAGGGCCTCCCCTTCTCCCCGGCCACAACCATCAGCTGGAGGCAGGAAGTCGTCCCAGAAGACCAGGGGGGTGGCCGATCTCCTGCCCGCCACTCTGAGAAGGGACCAGTTCCTCCAGACCCGCCATCTGGGACAGGTCAGCCAGACATTGGTGCGGATGGAGGAGAGCCTGTCCTCCATCAAGGATACGCTGGGGAACCTGGACTCCTAATCCCGGGCTTTCACAACCTGCCTAAACGAACTGCAGATGACATCAGCAGGCGTTGGGCAGGATGTGAGGGCCCTCACCCAGGCTATCCAGGCCAACATGGCAACACTTGGTGGTGCCCTGGACAGAATAGCCGTGGCCTTGGAGGGCAGGCCGCCAGGTGGGCAGAGAGCATGGGCTGCTCCTCCTTCCCCGGTTTTCCCCCTCCCCATGAGTCTCCCCTGAGGAGCCAGGGCCGTAGCCGGGGGCGCCCCAGGCGTGGCTCACGTCAAGGGCAATCATTTTTTTTTTCCCCTCTTTTTTTTTGGCTGGAAATTTTTTGATCCTGCTGGTCTTTTTTTATTTATTTATTTGTTTGGATTGTGAATGCTGTTTGAATGTGGGGGTGACATTCCTGCCGGAAAAGGGGTGTCACCCTCAATTTTGGTGGAGAAGGGTTCCCCAGGACCAGGGAGAAGTGATCCCCAGGTCCGTGTGAATGGTGTATGAATGTACAGTGACATAATTGGAGCCTTGGCATGGCGTTGCTGCTCACAAGTCCAGCATGGTGGACTGGTGCCAATCCAATTTGATGAGGATGTGGGGTGTGTGTGCTAGGGACCACAGTGGTGTGCATGCATGCATTCTCATTGTGCCATGATTAATGTGTGTGTTTAACAAGCAAAGATGCCCAATGTGAGCTGTCTCCTGGCTGCTCTTCCCTCAGAAGACGGGGTAGCCTCGGTTAGGGGGGGATTGTCTGGTTCAGGGGTCAGGTCATCACGTAGGTCAATCTGCAGGCCCTTTCTTACTGCGAAGTTGTGCAGCATGCAACAGGCACCGATAATATGGCACACAAAGGTTGGGGAATACAAGAGGGTACCCCCAGACTTATCCAGGCATTGGAAACGTGACTTCAGGAGGCCAAAGGTGCGCTCTACCACTGCACGTGTTTGGGCATGTGCTTGATTGTATCTTTCCTCTCCTGGGGTTTGGGGGTTCCGGAAAGGAGTCATGAGATGGGGTCCCAGTGGATATGCAGAGTCACCTGTAAGGGAAAAGACAGGAGCATGTTAGTCATGCATGTGCCCCTTGTGATGTGTGCATCATGGGGGGGTACAGTCATGCCTGCCACCCATGTCACTCACCAACCAGCCAGGTGTCCCCATACACGTTCTGATCGAATTCCATTCGGATGTGGCATTGATTGTATATGTAGCTGTCATGGCTGGATCCGGGGTGTTTGACACGGACGTGCCATATGAGGCCTTGGGCATCGACTATCACCTGTACGTTAATAGAATGCCAATGCTTCCGATTGCGGTACATGTGCTATGTCTCCTGGGGGGGCTGGAGTGCCACATGTGTGCAATCAATGGCCCCCACGGTGCGTGGGAATCTGGCAATTCTGTAGAAATCTGTCATTGCCTTCAGCCGCAGGTCCTCAGTGGTGAGTTTGATGATTTGGTTGGCCATGCATCTGAGGATTGCAGGGACAACCTGGTGCACACATCTGCTCATGGAGGATTGTGACATCCCAGCCACCACTCCACTTGTACGCTGAAAAGAGCCACTGGCAAGGAAATGGAGTATTGCCATGACCTTCACCAGTGGCTGAACTGCATGTGAGCGGTGTGTTGGGCTGGTGATGTCCTCCTGCAGGGTTGTGGTTAATTCCAGGATGACATGAGGGGTGAATCTGAAGATGCGATACACCTCAGAATCACTCATGCCAAAGAGGTCTATGCGGGTGCGGTATATCCTCTCCCGTGCCATCCTCCGTGCCCTCCTCCTTCTTTGCTCATCTAAAGTCAGTAGTATAGCTATGCGCGACGATGCCCCTGGCATGTTGGCATACAGATTGTTGTGCAACACGTGTGACTGCTGAGCTCCTCACTAACAGTGTTGCTTTATCTAACAAGTAGACTTTTTTTCTCTTTTTAGACCTGCTTTTATATGGTCTAATTTTAGACAGGACATTTTGCTGTTGCGCACACTGCATAGCCGGCGCTGCCCCAACGTTCTTTTGTGGATCCCCGTAAGTCCCTCATTAGCATATTTGACTAGCAAATCAATGGTCTGTCTAGCGCAGTTTTGCGCGGACGGATGCGCCAGTCTAACGAAATTACGCTGAACAAAAAAAAGTAGATTTTTTGCGTATCTCGTTCTGGGGATGCCGTGCATCGAAATGCATGCGCACATTTAGACTTACACCGCGCATCTCCTGTTACGCAGGCGTAATCGATCTGTGAATCTGGGCCATTGTGTGTAAACTTTGAGCACTACTGTATTTTACATACAACTAATTTCTGCCTTGATAATATTTCAAAATATGTACTGGGCTTGTTACCGTATTAATCGGCATATAACACTCACAGGCGTATAACACGCACCCTAACTTTAAAAGGGACATTTCAGGAAAAAAATCCACAGCCCCCTGCGTATAACACACAGGCACAGTTTACCCTCTATTTTCAGGGTAAACAAGTGAGTTTTAATACGCCAATAAATACAGTAATTCAGAATTTTAATTCAAAAGTACAGCTATATGTAAAGAACATATTACAATTTCAGTTATATACTGCGATTTGCTGATTCTTAGCCACTGTTTTAAGTCATGAAGCTTTAACTAGAACACTGCATTAATATAAAATGAACAGTCCAGAATGGTTAATTCACATTGACAAGACATGTCATCATTTTAGGATAGAACAGCTAAATAAATATTGTATAAACACAGAGGCACATTGACTGTATAATAGACTCAGCAAGCCCCATAAAATTCTGTTTTTAAGTACGTTTTAGGATCATGCTAGTGAAATTCCATTCACAGTGCTTAAAATTAAACTGATAGATAATTTACAGAAAGGATTAAGTCCCCAAGATTATCATTTCTTATAAGATGTATAAAGTGCTTAAGATAATTGAATGAGAAATCCTATTGGTGATAAATAATTTTAACCACAGAACATAATTCAGCAAATACTGATCTTGTAATCTGAAGATTTACATATGTTACATGTCCCAAATCATCTTTTTAACTCAATTTTGAAAGCTTGTCTAAAATTAAATAAAATAATTTATTATGTAAATAAAGTCTTGAAAATGCCGTCTATTGCTGAAAGACATATAGCTAACAAGTTCTCATAGACACAGAGTTGCATTCATTTAGTAATCATCTGGAACTGTTGAACCCATATATTTAAATAAGAAAAAAAGGTAATGGAGTCTATTTCTAAAGGATTTTTTCTAAAGGACATTTGTACAGTAAATCCTTTCCTGCTACGTGCCATGTAGCAGTTTTATCTTGAGAAAAAATAGTTCTTAATACATTTCAGCACAATGGAGAGCTTCTTTCTTCAGACTTAAAGGTATTTTACACTTTCTAGAGGAGTCATTGCTTTACCTACTGCAAAGGATGCACAGGTCCTGGATGTCAGGTATTTTTCTCTGTTTATTTGGGTTGTGGTTTCTTTAAAGGGGATAATAAGAGATGTTTTGTGTGCAGGGTAAGGGGTTCTGGGGTTGTCTGGTTGAGGAGTAGAGAGTTAGGGAGGAAAGGACTGACTGGCAGATCTCTCAGGATTGGTAAGTGCAGATTTGGGACCTGGAGTGTGGAGATTCAGAGAGATTTTGGGTGGGAACAACCTTCCAAACCCTGATTACAGGGACTATGGTCACCTAAAGGGCTAACCCTTTCTGCAGGAGAGCCCTAAAAGGGAACAGGAAGCATCCAGCAGTTGGTGTCGAGCAGAAATCAGCTGATTAAGCAGTGTGCACTAATTTGTGACTGAGACACAGTTGCTGCTCTGCGGAGACCCTTTCTTTGTGACCCCTGAGGCACATGGGAATTTTCAAAAAACCCTGTTAATGGATGAGTATTATTGGCGGTGAGCCAAGCCTTTATTTTTGTACCAGAAATTGATGGGCATTTTTTTTGTTTTTCCTTGCTGAGGAGATCTATTTTCTGTTTACCTGTCTTTGACAATAAAGGTACGGTACATATTGGTGCATATTGGTAAGGTCAGGAAAAGTGCTGTAGCATAAAATCATCTAAAACAATTCCCAATAAGAGTCCATAAACGAAAGTCCATATAATAAACAACCCATAACACTGGTGGCCACTCCACCATGAGGAACAAGTGGTCCCTGTAAATTTAAAAGAAAATAGCAGGGGGCATCAAGTAAGTATAGTATGGTTAGTAGATTTGTATTTGAAAAAGGCAAATAGCAACAAACATGTAAATATAAAAGAAAGGCACATCTGATATGGGTCTGGTCCTCTGTCCCCCTAGTAGGCAGGCTTTCATGCTGGGGTGCTCCTGCAGCCACCAACAGAACAGTTGGCACTGGCAACCCGAACCAGGAACCTTCCTGGAATGTATACAGGGTGCCGTTGAAGAAATGAGGTCTCACCTGGAAGGACCAACCACATGGGAGCGCTCAAGTTACTTCCTCAACTGTAGAGAGGCATTGAACCGTCAGCCTTTATATTACCATATATTATTTGTGCTTGTTTATTAAGTAACATTAGCACAATTTAAAACGAGAGCAGTTTTTGAGATGTACAGTATTTTTTAATTACTTGAATCTATTCCCACCAGCCGTATGCATATATGCAGCCTCTGGGCTTTAACGTCACATACAATATATGCATTCATATGTATTTTTTTTTTTTTGTGCTGACAGCTTGCTCAATGTGCACTTTCAGGATGGAAGTGGTAAAAGATTAGCTGGAGGTGTGACAGGCTTCCCTAAAGAGATTTGTTTTCAGGGATTGCCTAAAGGCATCTAGAGCAGGAGATAGCTGGACAAGTTGAGGGTTCCAGAGGATGGGTAAGGCTCTGGAGAAATTCTGGAGACCAGCATGGGGGACGAGACAATGGAGCTTGAGAGTAAGAGGTCTTGAGAGGAGCAGAGAGGTTTGGGCGATATTTGGAGACAAGATTGGTTCTGTCACTCGGGGCAGATTTGTGAATGGATTTGTATGTTGTGGTTAGGATTTTGAATTTTATTTGCTGGGTGATAGGGAGCCAGTATAGGGATTGGCGGAGAGCGGTGGCAGACACTGGGTGGTTGGTAAGGTAGATGAGTCTGGCGGCAGCATTCATGAAGACTGAAGAGGGGATAGCCTATGGAGAGGCAGGCTAATGAGAAGGGAGTTGCAATAGTCAAGGCGAGAGATAACAAGGGAGTGAATGAGTAGCTTGGTAGTTTAATTTGTTAAATTAGTATTTTATGATAACTATGCTTTCATCGACCTCTATGTGTACAGCTATGTTTTTTACCTTTGCGAGAAAAGTTTAATAAATAAAGCAACATATAAGGAAAAATTATCTGGGGCATTCACCATGACCCTCGTCCATCCCTACATATACACATAAAAACAGGATAATGGTCACAGGACTTTAATTGAGGTGAGCCACAAAATAAGATGAAGAATATCATTTATAATTACCAAAAATGCAAAAATACATTACAAAAATTGTATCACATTATTTGTGTGTTGCGGCGTTGTTAAAGAGATCAGTCCTATAGAGAGAGAGAGAGAGACATTGGGCCAGATTCACAGAGCCCTTACTTCTGTCTAACTGGTGTTAGACTGGAGTAATTTCAAATTACGCGCGTTTTCTAGCTAGTCGGAAACCTCAAACCTCAATAGACGGCTGCCGGCTTCAATTCGACTGGATTACGTGTTCATACGCCTTCGGATCTACGCTGCAATAAAATTGCGGCCACTGGGTGGACTTCCCGTCGTTTTCCGCGTCGGAGTATGCTAATGAGCTTTTGCCGGCGATCCCAGAAATTACGATCTTCAATCGCAATCTCTTACGGCATCTTTAGTCATCTTTTTTTTGCATTTCACTATACCAGCTTTTTGCTGGTCTAATATTAGACAGCCCAAGTATGGCCGTCGTTCCCGCGTCGAATTTCTACGTTTTCCGACGTCTTTTATTATTTTTAACGTAAGTCGTCCGGGAATAGGAATGTTCGTAAACAACGCTACTCAAACAACGAATGACGTAACGACGTGATTTTGCGCAATGCACGGCGGGAAATTTCTGGACGGAGCATGTGCAGTTTGATCGCCGCGGGGACGCGCTTAATTTAAATGCTTCACGCCCCCTAATTGCGTATTTCGATTACGCGGCGAGAAATAGACTACGCCGCCGTAGCGTACGGACAAAAAGAATTCGATGTAGAGCCTGGTAAAATACGGCAGCGTAGAGTATTTCGATTACGCAGCGCAAAATTAAGTGTATCTGAATCTGGCCCATTGTCTTTATTACTAGATAGATAGATAGAGCAGGCAGGCTAGTCAGTTTAGTTAAATTTACAGTGTGTAGAGGATATATATACATCCCAGGAGTTGTACATATATTTATACACTGTATAGCTTAGCTAGATCAGTTCTTCCTAATTTACTGGCAGGCAGGTGATTGTGCTATTTAAAGACGTTATCACAGGTATAGACACCCAGCAGGTACAATATTTAAATATATATATATATTTTTTAAGCATCATTAAAATCACTGCTCCTGGATGATGCTTAAATAAAATAAAAAATAAAAAGATAAATTCCTTTAAATATTGTACCTGCTGGGTGTCTATAGTTTGCCTGTGAAAACGTCTTTGAGAACCCGGGTCTTCCCGGAGGGAACATGTATCAATGGAAAAAAGTTTTAAAAACGGTAGTTTTTTCAGGAGTCCTGCTCCTGAAAAAACAACCGTTTTTTAAACTTTTTTCCATTGATACATGTTCCCTCCGGCAAGACCCGAGTTCTCAAAGACGTTTTACGACAATAATTTGCATATTAGGCTTTAAAATGAGCACTTTTGAATTTGAACGTTCGAGTCCCATAGACTTCAATGGGGTGCTAAATGTTCGCGCGAACGTTCGGTCCGTTCGATGGTTCTGGTGCAAACCAAACGCGGTGGTGTTCGGCTCATCCCTAGTACCCAGGTTTGATTGTAATGTAAGTCGTTATATAAAAAATATCTAAAACCTGTACTGTATGTGTGAAAAAGCAATCTGCTCAAAAGCCAAACAACAGTAATAATCGAATTTGATAGACATAATCCTCTTTGCTGTAAATAGGCAATATGTATGCAAAAGCTCAAAATACTGCACATGCATCTATTCAATGTGCAAATCAAGACGGTATTCATGGACCTGAAAATATGATAATGGGTTGAGGAATAACAACCCACAGGTAGGCAGAGATTTGCTTTGCTTTAACATTACCTGACATCAATGAAGGAATTAGTCAATAAATATGATCTGAACTTTTATATTGGCAATACAAAATGCCTAAATATACATACAGGTGATCCCACCTCATACAGGCTATATTATATTACCAGCCTAACCATGCATGCCTAATAATAAAAACATGCATAGTGGCTCATGAAAAGTTGGAAAAAACTGAATATATTATATATGAGTACACTTTACTAAACCAGTTTACTTGAACATGCACACATAGGGCCAGATTCAGGTAGATGAGAGTATCTTTCCTCTGGAGTAACGCTTCTCATTTACGTTACTCTGAAGACCCTTTCAGCGCAAGTCCTGTAATTCACATAGCAGTTGCGCGTAAACTTGCGCCAGAGTAACGATAATGCGCTGGCGTAACCCGACGCAAGTGGAAGTGGGTGTGATCATATGTAAATGATGGGCGGAGCCCAGCGCAGAGGCTTACGTTCAGCGCATCATCCACGGAGCATGCGCAGTGAGTGCGGCTCCACTCGCCCCCTTGTGCGCATGCTCACAACTTCCGTCGGCACCACTTCCTGGGAAACGTCAGCGCAATGCGTTCCGCTGGGCGCTTAAAAGCGCTGGCGGAAACGCCATTCCGGCGCAAAAGTAGTTCCATTTCCCCCCACCCCAGGGAAGATACTTTTGCCCTGTAATGGCTGCTCCCGCTACCCCCAAAGAGAGGAGGAACCTAAACTATAATGCCCAGGAGGTCTCTGTGATAATCTCGGCTATGGAGACGTTTAATGATTTCCTCCATGGGAAAAAAAGCAGGAAGACCAGCCGGGAAAGGAAGCAGGGTATCCTGGACACCATTGCTGCCAGGGTCAATGTGCTAGGGTACTCCACCCGGACTGCAGGCGACATTCAAAAAAAAATCAACGACCTGCGGCGCAAGGTGAGGGGCAAGGTGTCCACCATTCGGAGCCATGAGCGGGGCACAGGTGGTGGTCCACCATGTCCTGTCACCCTGACCGCGGAGGAGGAGGTGGTTGCCCGCTGCCTGGACAGGGAGCAGTTGGAGGGGGTCCCTGGCTATGACTCCGTAGAGGAAGGCTCCAGGACAGGTAAGTGATTTTTACCCCCTTTTTGGTGTGTTGCATGTGGGGGGGGGGGTGGGTACATGTGCCAAGTGTGTGGGACCACCAACATGTGTCTGCTTTGTGTCATCCACAGATGACGGAGCTGGGCCATCATCTCGTGCCGGCCAGTCCACCCCAACCTCCCAACGGGATGCTGATGACGAGGCCCTGGGTGCTGGAGACACCGAGGTGGAGGAGGAGAGTACCCACACCACTTCAGCAGAGGTGGTTGTGGAGGAGCCTGTCCCTGAACAGGAGTTTATTTTAATGTTGGAGGAGTCCTCCTCCTCTGCAGGGCCCTCTGTGATCCCCTCCCCCATCCTAGGTAGCCCCTCAAGGGCGACTCCATCCCCACGGGGACAACCTTCTTCTGCCCCCAGGAAGGCCACCCGGAAGACCAGGGGGGGTGTGTGATCTGGTCGAGGACCAGGTGCTGTTGGACCACGCCAAGCAGACCCAGCAGATGGGGGAGATTGCTGGCCACCTGGACCGGGTCGCTGACAGCCTGGGCTCCATGTCACAGCTGCCCAGTCGTGTGCAGGGCGTTGTGACCAGCCTGGGGGAGGTGCAGGCTGATATCCGGCACTTGACAGCAGCTGTCCAAGACAACACAGCTGCCATCCGGGAAGAGGGGAGGCAGCGGCAACGTGACCAGCGGCATCAGATCACCCGCCAGCTGAGGATGCAGGCCCAGACAAACCTGTATCTGAGCCGTATCGCTGTGGCATTGGAGGGCAGGCAGCCAACAGCTCCCAGGAGTGGCCCACCCGGGGATCAGCCTCCTCCTGATGCCCCCCCCACCCCCACCACCACCCACTCCCTCCAGGCAGATGAGGAGCCCGAGAGTGCCCCCAAGGAGGAGCCCCCGTCATCCCAGATGAGGGTTTTTTGTTTTTTTGGTTGTTATATATTTTTGTTTATACTCAGGACATGAGTTTTTTTTTTTTTGGGTTCTCAGGTTATGAGATATTTTTTTTAATTTTGTACTGCACACGGTCAGGAGTGCAGGGGACAGTGTGAATGGTGTGTGAATGTGAGAGGGTGGCACTCCTGAAAGTAAGGGGTGTCACCCTCGGCCGTGGTGGTGAAGTTAACCCCACGGCTGAATGAATGACGTGTGAAAGGTGTGTGAATGGACAGTGACATCATTGGGGCCTTGACGCTGGCGTTGCTGCTCCCAACTCCTACATGCTGGACTTGGGCTAATCCAATGCGATGTGCATGTGGTGTGTGTGATCCAGTGGTGTACACGCGTGCACTGTCTGTGTGATTAATGTATTGGTTTAGTGTCCAAAGATGCCTACGGCGAGGACCCTCCTGACTGCTCTTCCATCAGCAGACTGGGTGTCCTCTGGCAGGTGGGGACTGTGTGGGTCGGGGGTCAGGTCATCACGTATGTCAATCTGCAGGCCCTTTTTCATAGCAAAGTTGTGCAGAATACAACATGCAGCGATGATCTGACACACAAAGGTAGGGGAATACAATAGGGTCCCCCCGGACTTATCCAGGCAGCGGAAACGGGACTTTAGGAGCCCAAATGTTTGCTCCACCACTCCACGGGTTTTGATGTGTGCTTCATTGTATTTTCTCTCTCCTCTGGTTTGGGGGTTCCGGAAAGGAGTCATTAGATGGGGTCCCAGTGCATATGCAGAGTCACCTGTAAGGTAAAAGACAGGAGGATGTTAGTCATGCATGTGCGACTTCTGTTGTGCATCACGGGAGGGGATAGTCATGCCTGACTCCCTTGTCACTCACCAACCAGCCAGCTGTCCCCATACATGTTCTGCTCGAATTCTGTAGGGATGGGGCTCTGACGGTATATGAAGCTGTCATGGCTGGACCCGGAGTGTTTGGCACGGACGTGCCATATGAGGCGTTGGGCATCAGCTATCACCTGTACGTTGATGGAATGCCAATGCTTCCGATTGCGGTATATGTGCTCTGTGGCACTGGGGGGCTGGAGTGCCACATGTGTGCAATCAATGGCCCCGATGGTGCGTGGGAATCTGGCAATGTTGTAGAAATCTGTCATTGCCTTCAGCCGCAGCTCCTCAGTGGTGGGTCTGATGAACTGGTTGGACATGCGTCTGAGGATTGCAGGGACAACCTGGTGCACACATCTGCTTATGGAGGACTGTGACATCCCAGCCACCACTCCACTTGTACGCTGGAATGATCCACTGGCAAGGAAATGAAGTGTTGCCAGGACCTTCACCAGTGGCTGCACTGCTTGTGAGCGGTGTGTTGGGCTGGTGATGTCATCCTGCAGGGTTGTGGTTAGTTCAAGTATTACAGCAGGGCTGAATCTGAAGAGGCGATACACCTCCTCATCCCCCATGCCAAAGAGGTTCATACGAGTGCGGTATATCCTCTCACGTGCCCGCCTCCTCCGTAGCGAGGGACCCAGTACTAGTCTTAGGACCACAATTGCCCCTGGCATGTTGGCACACAGAGGTGTTGTCCTTGCAAGTGTTGTTGTTCAGCAAGCTCCTATCGTCGGTAACGCTGCTGTAGCTGCTCTCCTGCTGACCTGTGGCCGTCTGGAGTAAAGATAAAGTAGAGTAGAAATAACTTTGCGCCGGACGGACGAGATACGCGCGGCGCATGTAGCCAGCGTATGGTGCTAATCCGTTCGTGAATTGGGAAAAATACCTCATTTGCATATTTGCAGGGGAAATCAATGGGCGCGACTGATGCGCCCAGCGAAAATAAGCGCTGACGATACTCTGGCGTCGGAACGTTCCGCCGGTCGCAAATGGCCCGTTATTGGGCGCATCTAGTTTGGTGGGTACGGGCACATAGAAACGACGGCGCATCATCACAGTTACGCGGCGCATATCGAAATACTCCAGCGCAAGTGTTCCTGAATCTGGCCCATAATGTTGAACCATGTGCAGGGCAAAATTGTATTGTATATGTCATGGTATATGTGTGGTAACAAAATAACAAAATAATGACCAAGTCATTTACAGCTGTTCACAATAATATACAATATATATATTATTTTTAAATGGAACTATTGTACCCCAAATTGTCTTGATATTTGTGCTGAAATCATCTACACAGCAGTAGACTGAAATAGAAGGGGCATTACTAAGAACTTTCTGGGTTCTGCTGCATTATACAAGGGCTGAAAGAAGGGAAAAAAATTGAGTCCTTATCAGTTTCTCCATTACACCTTCAGGGTATACTTTGGTCCAATTATATCCTTTACCGCAATCTCCTAAAACATAATACCATAGTGGCCCACCTCTTTCAACTTTGGCTCAAATTTAAGGACACCTATCTACTATCCTCAACCATCTCTCCACTCACATCCTTCTTGGGCGACCCTAGATTTGATTTAGCCTATCCTAATAGGCCCCTATTTTCCTCATGGATAGACAATAATCTCACCACCCTAAGCTCATTACAATCCAAATGGATATTTAAAGGGTCACTAAAGGAATTTATTTTTTAGCTAAATAGCTTCCTTTACCCTACTGCAGTCCTGTTTTCATGTCCTCATTGTTCATTTTTGCTATGATGTTGCTGTAATTCTTCTCTGTTCTGGACACTTCCTGGTTGTCCGTTTCCTGATGAAAAAAGTCCTGGGAGCTTTCTCTCTGTGGTCACTAATCAAGGGAGGTGTGATTACTGTGTGTCTAAAACCCCTCATAACCAATCACTTTAGTTTTACAAACCATCACTGCCCTCTATTGGCTCTGTGTCTCTGTATATCACAGAAGTATGAAATAGCATGCAAAAACAAAACTGAAACTGCAGGCACATTATATGATTGATTTTTAATAATTTTTAAAAGGAATCAGTTAACTATTATGTCTCTATACCCTGTAAACAGTCATTTCAGCCCAAAAAAATCCTTCCTTTACAACTCCTTTAAATCTTTTGCTTCACTGCAAAAAGAATATAACCTCCCACCTACAGAATACGAGCACTACCTGTTAATCAAGTCCTTCTACACATCGCATTTCTCTCTATCCACTCCCTCTACTAACACACTATTCGAAAGGATTTGCCTAACATCCTCCAGAGACAAAGGAATGATATCCCGTTTATATCACTATCTCAATAACCTCACCCTACAGGAGAAATCCAACCCGATGCTTAATTGGGAGAAAGATCTTGGCTACTCTAACTCGGTCGACACTTGGAGTTCTATGTCAGAGAACCTCCGCAAGTGTAATAGAGCTATCTCATTTAGAGAAACACCAATAAAGCTCTTTTTCCAGATGGTTACCTCACACCCTCCAAAATTAATTTCTTCAATCCCTCGGTATCCCCTAATTGCTTTAGAGGTTGCCCAGTAGAGGGTACTTTATTGCATACCTTTTGGAGCTGCCCACTGCTGGATCAGATCTGGAGTGAGGCGACATCTAGGATTGAGAGATCTTCGAAACACAAGATCACCATCTCCCCTCAGATATGCATTCTATATGACAAGATCCCAGGTATCCCTACCCCCTGCACCAGATTATTTCATTCCCTATGTACAGTAGCTCCATTCAATGGATGATAGCACTTAATTGGAGGTCCAACAATATCCTTTGGTCACAAGTATTAGACAGAATGGAAGTGCTCAAACTATCTGAAAGAGTCTATCATACCCTAAATGACACTCTCCATCTATACGACCTTAAATGGTCATACCGGAATATCACACAATAACCATGCCATTCCAAGGGTCTACCTCTCTTTTTCTACCCCTTCCCACCCCTCCCTATTAATTCAAATGAAGGCCCCACTTCACGTGCTATATATCTATGCTTCGCTACCTTTCTTTCATGTATATCCACTATTTTTTCCACATAATGTTGTATGACTTGTTTTTGTCATTCTTCATACTTTCAATAAACTTTTGTAAACAAAAAAAAGAAGGAAAAAGGAGAGAGGAAAACATATTACTGTCCAATCAGCTGCTGAGAGAGGAGAATGTTCAAGCTGTGCAGCCATTGCTACAATTAAGATCAAGGTCCTTATTGTGCTGTCTCATAGGAGTGCTTGGTCCAAAAATGGCTGAAGAGAGTTACAAATCTTCTAAAAGTAGAACATTTCCCATGTGTTTATTTTACATGCGTAATTTATTTAATGACTATTTACAGTAAAAATATGCACTTCATAAATTCTCCAGTATAACAGCAGTTACAGTGAGTCTCTTCGTTTTTTTGTCAGTAGGCATACTGACAAAATGTATTATGTTTATTAAATGTATTTAGTTAACAAAGTTTAAAAATACATATGCTTGCTTAGTTTAGGCCTTTACAATAAGGCTCCTTTCACACCTATACGACTCGTCCCACGATTTTGGACTGCAAAATCATCGCTTGACAAGTGATTCTCCTTGATTTTTAATGACTACCATTCATATTAGCAGGACTTTAAGGCCGCGTACACACGATCATTCAAACCGATGAGAACAGTCTGATGGACCGTTTTCATCAGACCAAACCAATCGTGTGTGGGCGCCATTGGTTATTTATCCATCGGTAAAAAAAAAGCTTGTTTTAAATTTAACCGATGGATACCTAACCGATAGTAAAAAAAACGATCGTCTGTAGGCACGTCCATCGGTTAAAAATCTATGCATGCTCAGAAGACACATGCTTGGAAGCATTGAACTTCCTTTTTTTCAGCACGTCGTTGTGTTTTACCTCACCGCGTACTGACACAATCGTTTTTTTAACCAATGGTGTGTAGGCACGACTGACCATCAGTCAGTTTCATCGGCTAACCGATGGAAAAATCCATCGGACCATTCCCATCGGTTTGACCTATCGCGTGTAGAGGGCTTAAGTCATACCGACTTCAAAGTAGTTCCTGAACTACTTTTTTTTTTAAGTCGGATCAAAGTTGTATCTCCGCTTTAACGGATCCAACTTTGGCATGCGTCATTGAAGTTGAACTTCAAGTCCCAGGGCAAAGTCGGATCCAGAGTCGTATGACTGTTTTGTCAACATTTTTGCGGCAAAATCATGCGACTTTGGAATTACACAAGTGTGAAAGGGGCCTTAAAGTTTGGTCTAAAGAATGGCAAAACCAAATCCCCCTTATGAAACTGTAAGCAGTTTGACCTCAAGGGGGTAAAGCAACATTGATTATATAAGGGCAACAATAATGTGGCATTGTCTTCAGAGCTGTATAAAAAAAGTTAGGTTTGAATACAGGTGTTTATTTGTAAATTGCAATAATGGCAGCTAGAAGAGGATGAAGATGAATCTTATGTGTGTATACGCATACACACATTTACAGATCTGTTCACGTGTATGCACAAGGCGTGGTTTGTAAATCAGGATCTTACTTTCAGCAAGATCCTTGGCCAGATTCAATAGAGAGAAAGGAGTCACCGCTCCAGGTGGGATCACTAAATGGTTACAGGTGGTGCAGGATACCGAGGGTGCTGGCGGTGCACTAAGCAAAATGAAGACAAAGAAAAATGGATAGCCGCTCTCCAAAACCTGATGGGTGGTCTTTTATTCAATAGACAGCATGTACAAAAATAGGGTCACAGCAGTGGAAACAAGGAACAGCCGACGCGTTTCGCACTGGATCAGTGCTTATTCATGGCCTTATTCAAGATCCTTGGCCAGATTCAGGTAGACTTACGACGGCGTATCAGTAGATACGCCATCGTAAGTCCGAATCTGCGCCGTCGTATCTTTAAGCGTATTCTCAAACTGAGATACGGTTCTCTGTTGCTAAGATACGACCGGCGTAAGTCTCATACGCCGTCGTATCTTAGCTGCCGATTTACGCTGGCCGCTATGGGATTTATGCCTAGAATATGTAAATTAGTTAGATACGCCTATTTACGAATGTACGCAGGCCGTCGTAGTAAGATACGCCGTTTACATAAGGCGGTTTTCAGGCGTAAAGATAAACCAACAAAAAGATGGCGCAGCCAATGTTAAGTATGGACATCGGAACAGCCGTCGAATTTCACGTCGTTTACGTCATTTGCGTAAGTCAATTAAGAATGGGGCTGGGCGTAAGTTACGTTCACGTCGAAAGCATTGACTATTTGCGACGTGATTTTGCACATACGCACTGGGATTCATCCACGGACGGTGCGTGCACCGTTCGTTCGGTGCCTCATTTACATGGGGTCACGGTTCATTTTAAAAAAACACGCCCACTGCAACCTACTTTGAATTACGTGGGCTTACGCCGGCCCATTTACGATACGCCACCGTAACTTAGGGAGCAAGTGCTTTGTGAATACAGCACTTGCCTCTCTAATTTACGGTGGCGTAGCGTATCTGAGATACGCTACGCCCGCATAAACTTACGCCAGTCTACCTGAATCTGGCCACCTGTGTATAAACATCAGTAAATGTTTGTGTGCAAGAGGCCCAATTGTGAATATAGTATTTCTGACCTGAAAAAAAAAAATACAACATGTTATATATTATATTGTATATTAATATATTTTTCAATTGATGGTATTTGATTAGTTTGTATAAACAACAATGCACAAAGCATGACGATTTCATAAGCGAAGCAAGTAATACAAATATACAGTACTGTGCAAAAGTTTAAGACATGTGTGGAGAAATGTTGTAAAGTAAGATGCTCTTGCACCCAACTCCTTACAGCAGCAAAGTCGCTCTCCAACTCTTCTCTGTGTTCCGGGGTTTTTTATTTTATTTTCTTCCGCCCCCTGGTGATTGCCACTGGACATTGTAGTTTTGTTTTAGCTTCATTATGAGGGAAAATTCTGCTTTCAGCACACAAATTCCAGCAGTCTCTGTACTCCTGTATTGGGATTATGAGCAGAGATGCTAAACACTACCATCTTGTGGTCAAATATAAATATGCATTACAGTAACAGTGCACAGTTTTACAATATATGTGAATATAGTTTGTACTTTCTCTCTGTCTAATATAAATAAAGAATCTATAAAAAAAAATGCAACTTTCAGGGGACTTGGAAAAATAAAAACTGTTGTGTTAAAGTGACAGACTGCAACATACATTTCACTTTTAATGTTGCCCTTAGTTACACTTCAAGCCTGTGATGGAAATGCATTTAATCCATTCAATGATTCCTCCTTTAAGTCAATTGATTGCATTATAACTTCAAATCTTATTTCTGTAAGGAACATTTACTGCCCATGCACTAAAGCACGTTTGTTAATTGTTAACATACATTGCATAAAGGCAGCACATTTATATGGATGCATCAAAATAGGAACATGTAGCATTTGTTGGCAGTGTAGTGTATGCCACTGCATTGCAACACATTGTGCTGCTCTACACCACACATCTATTGGAAAGGTGTATTAGGGTGCCATGCAGATTGAATGCAGCAATGTCAATCAGACATTAATGTATTCTCTAAATAAAATGATAATTTTTAGTATAATCAGTTTTGCTGGGTAGTAGATTTTAACGCCTGTTTAGGAAATGTTTTACATAAACTTTTACTAACATTACTAAGCTAAATGTTTTGTATATGCAAATCAACCTAGTTTCTAATCATTCATTAGGACTTTGACAGTAATCCCAGAGGATTGTGTATTTGCCGACAAAAGCCTGATGCTTTAAAAAGTAATGAAAGGTAGAGCCAATTAACTGTAGACCTGTAAATCCCATTGGAACATTGTACCTGCTAATAGAGCCAATTATGATAGAAACATGGCTAGAGATGAAAATGCTTATAATCTAACTGTACAAACACCTGATTGTTTTAGCACTAAATTTTAATAAATGCATTCATTTCAAAATCATATACCTTTTCTGTTCAGGATTTCTTTTACTCACTCCATTAAAATTGTAATACCCTATGGTCCTCAAAATCGACTAAAAAAACTATAGGGAAAAGTTATAAAATATACTTCACCTCTGCTTCTGCCCACGGTGCATAGGCTTGGGACCTCATTCTCCTTCCTACGGTATCTCAGGAATATTGTGCAGTCCAAATCTAACAAGATGATGCATAGTACAGGATTTGCGATACCCAGCAATCCATGAGGCCTCAATGGAAGGAGTGCTACTCCCACCAGAAGTATTAACTATAACCAAATGATGTTTACAGCATGGTTGTCCAGTTCTGGGAGGGCGTCATTAATGTCATCCCAGAACCGTGCCCCCCACGCACCCGGAGCAGCTTGCACTCAGCACGTTCTTTGATTGCTGTGTCCTTCATAATTAGTTGATCACAGATCGGAGAAAAAGTCCAATCATAGCAGCCCTTTACCATGTGATCAGCTATGTCCAATCACAGCTGATCGGCATTCCTTTCCTCATGCTGTCAGAGTGTAAGCAGAGGAGAGCCAGTAACCGGCAAGTGTGAAAGGGGACATCTACAGTCATTAGGGCACTGATCATCCATGTCCTGATTATCAGTGCAGCCTCTACAGTGTCTATCAGGGCCCATCAGTGCTGTAAATCAGTGCTCCCAATCAGTACTGCCTATCAGTGCCCATCAGTGCTGCCTATCAGTGCCCTTAAGTGATGCCTATTAGTGCCCATTATAGCTAGGAAAGTACACATATCAGAAGAGACATGAAGGCTGCAAACCCCAAGATTTAGACATGTAGGAAAAGAAAGTTTACCCCATGGGGCTTTGGACAGCCAAAATATAAATGTAACAATATAGTCTAGTAAAACATGATTTATTTTCTGATCGTCTATACCAAGGATCTCCAAACTACGGCCCTCCAGCTGTTTCGGAACTACATTTCCCATGAGGCATTGTAAAATTCTGACATTCACAGACATGACTAAGCATGATGGGAATTGTAGTTCCTGAACAACTGGAGGGCCATAGTTTGGAGATCCCTGGTCTATACCATACAGATAAAATATAATGACAATAAAAGAACCCCTTACGGATCAAGTGATACAATGCAGATCATACAATATGAGTACAGTTACATACAACATTGCATAAAAACTGCGTGGTGTGCGAGCCCCGACACGTTTCGACCTGTGGAAGGTCTCTTCAGGGGGATAATTGATTCTACAAAAATATATATACATAACATAAGTTTGAGATCAAAAAGACATGTTTGAGTATATATCACATAAAAAGACCCGAACAGAAAGTTACCGTTGTCAAATAAGTGTTCTGATAGTCAAAATTGTACAGACCCGTTGGGAAAAACAAAGGGAGCCCCATACGAGCGCCCCCCAGAAACCCGGAGGGGAGAAGAAGGAAGAACATGGCCCACGGGTGGGTTACAAGGAGCCGCACGGCTAAACGTCCTCCAACGACCTGGGGAACCAATACCTGCAATGAGCACCCCATGCGTTAGCCATATATTCCCAAAAAGATTCATGGTATTAAATCATAGCAAGTTGTGCTGAGGTCTAAAATGTATATATAGGTAAGGCATATTAGTGTATAAGAAACGGACTGGCAGTATAGTTCTAACATGTCTAAGAAAATGAATAGGATCTAGACATTGAAAACCCATTAGGGTATTAGATCAATGAGTATGATTAATGATGTTGTATCTTAAAAAATATGTAAATAAATAAATATTGGGGTACTACATAAGTTCGCATGTAGGTGCCCCATGGATGAACAGAATTAAAAAAGAAGAAAAAATAATAAGTGAATATTATTTTAATCTAATAAATAGTGCATAAAGGTGGGTGGGAGTATAATGCCAATTGCATTATAGACATAATGTAAACCATCAAAATTATGTGAGTACATAGAGTGATGGTGGGAGTGAAAAAAATAAGCACAATAAAACAAAACCATCAACCAAAAGGGCTGGGATGGCTGGTGCCAGAAATAAAAAAAAAGGAAAAGTGATAGTTGGATAACCAACTAACAAGTGTGTGAGTGAAAAAGTGCTGTTACCTGAAAAGTGGTAGGCAGGATATAGGTAGGTTGCTGGAATAAGTTGGTAGTGCTTGTTGCTAAATATTAAAGTCTGGGCTGCAAAAGATGCAAAAGGCACACAGACTACTAATTGTTAGGGAAGAAGTATACAAACTGCCGTCCGTGCTAGGCTGCCTGGAATCAACAAATGATTTACAGGCAGGTGTTCTTATATAGGCCTATGGGCGTGGCAACAAAAAAAAGGGGCTATAACATATGCAGGTCTCAGGTTACTCCATGGACAACGGAGATGGTGACGTGGGGGCCGCTTAGATGAGCGACCCAAAGTGCGGCTCCCTCGGCGTTCAGGAGAGCCGGGGGGCCCCGACCGCTGTCGTCATCCTCGTTGCAAACTGCATGACATCATGGCGGGAAGCGTGCGCTGGCGCCTAATGCACGCGCAGCCCGTCACAGCCATACGGGGATGAACACAGAATGCAGAATGGCAAGGTAGAGCCCTGCAAATGGCTGAGAAGTGGAATACTCAGCCACAGCTGGACAGATAGTAGGTGACGGGAATGTGTGAACACTACACCACCCCCCCACCTTGCCGGGAACCCCCCATGGTACTGTGATGTATCCCCCCCCGGGAGAGGGGGCGCAAGGAAGGTGAACCCCCCAGGACCAACAGGCTATAATAGATAATTGAAGGTTGAAATAAGGGCAGTGCATGCATGATGAAACTGGATAGTATCAAAAAATGCATGTATGCTATATTTAGGTAGCTGAAAGAAAAGTGCGCTAGTTCCATATCAAAGAGCCCTTGAGGGTGTAATCCAAAAACAAATACCCTAGTGGATATTTGTGCATACTGCAGTTCAGGAATTCATAATTGATGATTTCTGCTGCACGGGGAGAGGAGAAAATAAATAAATAATTGACTCCAATCCCACAACTAATGAGTCTCATCCCGACGGGAGATGCTCATAGGTAACTCTTGAATGAATGTCAAGGTGCAAATTGAAAAAACAGGGGTTAAATGAAAAGGGGGAGAAGCGACACAAATCAGGTCAAGTCTCAATGTGTCCAGGGGAACGGGTGTTTAACCACCCAAAATAAATTTTAGCTAGGAAAGGACACATATCAGAAGAGACAAGAAGGCTGCGAACCCCAAGATTTAGACATGTAGGAAAAGGAAGTTTACCCCATGGGGCTTTGGACAGCCAAAATATAAATGTAAATGTAGACTATATTGTTACATTTATATTTTGGCAGTCCAAAGCCCCATGGGGTAAACGTCCTTTTCCTACATGTCTAAAACGCGCCGGGACACGCACACCACGCAGTTTTTATGCAATGTTGTATGTAACTGTACTCATATTGTATGATCTGTATTGTATCACTTGATCCGTAAGGGGTTCTTTTATTGTCATTATATTTTATCTGTATGGTACTATAGACGATCAGCAAATAAATCATGTTTTACTAGACTATATTGTTACATTTATATTGTGGCTGTCCAAAGCCCCGTGGGGTAAACTTCCTTTTCCTACATTAGTGCCCATTATTTCCACATCAGTGAAATAGAAAAAATACCTGTTTTCCAAATTTTATAACAGAAAGGGAGGACCCCCACTGTACCAACATCCAAAATTATAGAAAAATATTGAATGAGTTGAAAACAACTCAGTCAAAAAAAGGCAGATTTTATAGGCACAACACAAGACAGCAATTTATTTAAAAAAAGTACAAATCTTTATGACAAATATGCTAATTAAATTGACATACAACACCTAACTGACTAACAGGCTCAACAAGTACCCAATACAACAGGCATGGAAATGTGGATAAAATCCATATAGATAAATAATACTGTAATACTGTATCAATAAGTAGAGGTTATAGGTTTTCCATGGGGTCTTGTTGATGCGTTTCGCAAATTGCTTTTTCAGGACATTTATTGGGTAGGTGCTGGTGAGCCAACAAAGACAGGTATA